>JAWWNH010000205.1:565000-2030000 GCA_034641385.1 Darevskia mixta
AATGGATTCAAACTACAAGAAAGAAGATTCTACCTAAACATTAGGAAGAACTTCCTGACAGTAAGAGCTGTTCGACAGTGGAATTTGCTGCTAAGGAGTGTGGTGGAGTCTCCTTCTTTGGAGGTCTTTAAGCAGAGGCTTGACAGCCATCTGTCAAGAATGCTTTGATGGTGTTCCTGCTTGGCAGGGGGTTGGACTGGATGGCCCTTGGGGTCTCTTCCAACTCTATGATTCTATGATTGTATTCTATGATGGGAGTTGTAGGCCAAAAACACCTGGGGACCCAAGGTTGAGAAAGGCTGCATCTAACCAATTGAGTGTTCCTTGGGCAAAGAGGAGTTTTGCCCACTATCTGCTGCCTGGTGGATCCTGAGATTTAAGGGATCGATCCTGGCGTGCTCTAAATCCAAAGGATGAGCTCTGCAACTGAGTTGCAGTCCTTTGCTGCGAAAGACTCTTGAGTGGACCGTCAGGGACAAACTGTGGATGTGTATTTTGAGATATATATTTCAGTGTGGATTTGTGCACAGGTTTTTAAAAATAAAAAGGGGAAGATCAACATAGAGATGGGTGGCCATCTGTCAGCAGGGGCGTTAGTCCCCATTTTGCTGCCTGAGGCAAAATGGGAAGATATCACCCTGCCACTGAAGTTTAGCGTGTGTGGGTTGAGCAGCAGCACCTGCAAAGAGGGGGGCAAGGATGGGCAGTTTCCGGCGAGATCTGGTAAGATCTCGTGGAGTGTGTGAGATCTCGTGAGATTAGGGCAAATCTCCCGAGATCTCTCCAGAAGTGATTGCCAACGCCACTTCTCCATCAGCTGTGGAGCTCCTGTAAAACTGCAAGAGATCCTCTGTGGGTGGATCTGACAAGTCACAGATTGCATGACGGCTAGATAGTCATAGACAGGGGACTCCATGGTGTCATATCCTCTAAACATTTGTGGCAGGAAGGGGAACAATAGAACCTTAGTCTCTACTTCTTCCCAACGCTGACACTCCTTCTCCTACTTGTGATGGGGGAAGAACTATCTTTCCTCTCCTCCAGAGAGCAATCTACATTTTGAACTGTAGATATTTGTGGGACGCGGGTGGCGCCGTGGTGTAAACCACTGAGCCGCTTGGGCTTACAGATCAGAAGGTGGTCGGCGGTTCGAATCCCCGCGACAGGGTGAGCTCCCATTGCTTGGTCCCTGCTCCTGCCAACCTAGCAGTTCGAAAGCATGCCAGTGCAAGTAGATAAATAGGTACCGCTCCGGTGGGAAGGTAAACGGCTTTTCCATGCGCTGCTCTGGTTTCGGTGTTCCGTTGCGCCAGAAGCGGCTTAGTCCTGCTGGCCACATGACCCGGAAAAACTGTCTGCGGACAAACGTTGGCTCCCTCGGCCAGTAAAGCGAGATGAGCGCCGCAGCCCCAGAGTCGTTCGCGACTGGACTTAACTGTCAGGGGTCCTTTATCTTTTATAGATATTTGTAATATTTAAGGATGATTGCCTGTCTGATTTTCATCGCTGTGTCTGTTAAATCCTGGCAAGACTTTTGATGTGAGTAAACCTCATATTTTCTTGTTCGCCTAAGAGCCTAAGTGTGGTTTCTTTATTAGGAGGGAAGCATAAAAGGGAGAAGATAATCCAAGTCTACCTAAAGCATCCTTGGATATAATAATTGCTCTAGAACAGGGGTAGGCAACCTAAGGCCCGGGGGCCGGATCCGGCCTAATCGCCTTCTAAATCCAGCCCGCAGACGGTCCGGGAATCAGCGTGTTTTTACATGAGTAGAACGTGTCCTTTTATTTAAAATGCATCTCTGGGATATTTGTGGGGCCTGCCTGGTGTTTTTACATGAGTAGAATGTGTCCTTTTATTTAAAATGCATCTTTGGGTTATTTGTAGGGCATAAGAATTCGTGTTTCCCCCCCTCAAAATATAGTCCGGCCCCCCACATGGTCTGAAGGACGGTGGACTGGCCCACGGCTGAAAAAGGTTGCTGACCCCTGCTCTAGAAGATTATGCAACATTTGTCCTAACAGCCTCCAGAGATAAGCTGTGCATGGATGGTGATGTTGAACTCCGCTGAGGTAGATATTTGCATTGTCACATAAGTGAAGGAGAGGAAGGATAATTACGAAATAAAAGATCCTCTCCTACTCATCTATATCCATCCAACAGCCTCTACAGGTTCCACATGGGTGAGCCAGCCCTGCCTGTCATGGGTGCTTTAGCTGAGATCCCTGTGTTGCAGGGTTTTGGAGTTGATGACCTTTGAGTCATTTCGAACTCTACGTTTCTATGATTCTACCAAACAGGATGAAACGGGCTCACAAGTGAAGGCGTACAGAAATGGCACAGCCTGGAAAGAGACGGTTCTGCTGCAGCCTGACTCTCTGGTAGGGGGAGTCCTTCAAGCAGGGCTGTTTATTACCTTGCCAACATGTGTTGGTTGCTGGGTGGGGGATCTTCTCTACGGGAAGATCAGGGAGGAGAGCTAAATCTCATGCTGTGGGCTCATCCTGACGAGCGCGTAATGAACCGGAATGACATTTGCCAATTGGAAATCCCTGTGGCAAGTTACGCAACTGAATTATCCGTCCATATGGCAGACAGAAGAGTCCGCAGTTAATTGATTTAATCTAATCATATGCAGCCAGTCGCTAGTTGTACTCAGATGCACACATGCGCAGCCCAAATAGCCACCCCCACCACGGGCACCTTAACAGGAGCCAAGCAGCCCAGCACATCATGTTCCCTTGCTTCGCAATGACATGCGCTGCATCGTGAAAAGCTGCTGCAAATCGTCAGGGTGTATTAGGGAGTACAAATGAGGAAAATGTCCACTTTTAATTTCATTAGAATTAGCATGTAATCAGTGAGAATGGAAGGGATTTTAAAAGGCAACCCTTCTCTCTCTTGTATATCTGAAGTGAGTATTTCTCGGGCGTTTCTAATCTCTGTTAATGTTGCCAGCGGACAAGGAAAGCTGGCGTTTCCCGGTGCCTTTATTGTTTCCCTCTTTGTAAAAATTACTTGTCATAGAATCATAGGGTTGGAAGGGGCCGCCAAGGCTCATCCATGTGCTGGTCCCGTGGGTTACCCGTAAGGTGAGGTCGAAGTCCGGTCCGTGGTCAGAGGAGCAACAAAAGGAAGTCCGTAGTCACTGAAGCTGGGTGCAGGGCAGGGAGGCAGGCGAAGTCAGGAACAGGTAGGCAAGCAGGGAACCAGGGCGGGTCAGGAGCTCAGGCAGGAAAGCAGGACAGGTTTCAAGCAGAAACACCGGCAGGAACTGGTCACCAACAATGTTGCTCCTGCAACTTGGGGCTGGGGCTGGCCGGCTCTTATCTGCCCCGAGGCATAGGGCGGCTCCGATCCTCTGGTGACTCGCCTCTCCTGGCTTGGAGGCGAGCACTCCTCCTGCGGGAACTCAGTTCCCTTCGCCTCTCTGCCCTGAGCCTCTGCAGCTCAGGAGAGGCTGGAGGGTTACCGGACCCAGAGGCAACCTCAGTTTCCCCTGACAGGGCTGGGAGTGGAGCACCTGCAGGCAATGGGTCCTCCATCCCAGCAGGAGCCAGAGCAGACGCAGCAGATGCCTGCACCTGAGGATCCAGCACAGGTGAGGACCCTTCAGACTCAAGCCCTAGCCCCGGCTCTGCTGATTCTGGAGGCGGGGAATCCTGTGCAGGCTGGGATCCCTCAGGTTCAGCATCGGAGTCTGAATCCCAGGCCATCACAATTCAGTCCAACCCCTTGCAATGCAGGAATCGCAACTGAAGCATTCCCGACAGATGACCTTCCATTTTTGTTCCTTAAATTCTCCCCAAATGCATTGTGAAAGCCTGTATTCCTGAACATACACCACAACTCAAAACAGCATCCATCTGTAAAACTCATTCTTATTAAGTGATCCACAAGTTTCCACAAACCTTTGCAACTAGTCTTTGGTTTTCTGAAGAATTTGTGAACAAAATCAAGCTTTCACAAAGGTGTCTCTGTGCTTCCCCCCCCCAACCTTAATTTGTGAGTCAATTTTTTCCATAAGGGCAATACACCACCCTCCCTTGTACCAGGCGTTCAAGTCTGCACCTTTTAAAGTCCTTCCAGAATGTATCTATAACCCTGCATGCTGCCACTGAGAGAAATACTATTGGTGTTTTTTCCATCAAGTCCTGGTTTATTAAGACCATCCAAATACAGATTCAGTAATGCAAGGTCTGGAGTCTTTGTGGCAGGCTGATGTGTAATCCTACTTATCTCATTAAATACTTGTTCCCCCCAAAATTGCCACCTTTGGGCATGTCCACCACAAGGGCTTGGAACTGCCTCTTCCCAGTGCTGTTAATGGGAAAAATAAGCTCTCTGCGTAGGCCATCCAAAGGGGACATTGTTAAGAGGTTCCCAGGGGTCCTGAAACCCTGGCCGTTTCTCCTGGGGTCCCCATATATCTTATTCCCTCCCTGCTTTTCCTGAAACTTATTTATTTAAAAAAATAAAACAAACTTTGTTTACAGGACCTCCAAGAGCTGTGCTGGCAAGACCTTGCCCACCCATCTTGATTTGCAAAGAGGCCTGAATCTGTCTATTCAATATTTGTATATTGGCGTATGCCAATATTTTGCAAGTGTTTGTGATGGGGCTATGCTTTTTTTAAGGGCAAAGGAATGTCCTTGATGCTCACCTATTCTGCTGGGAGCTTTCTGATAAGGCCTTACACTCAGTGCTGTTTTTCTAGAAAAAGAGGGGCCGGAACTTACCATGAACGCCTCCCTCGTTCTCTTAGAATGGCGATGGCGCCCACCTGAGAGGGGCCGGAACTGAGTTCCAGTGAGCTCTAGCTGAACAAAAAGCCCTGCTTACACTAAGCCAGGTTACTGGTCCATGAAGGCCAATACTGCCTCCCCTAACTGGTAACCACATTCCAGGGTCTCAGATGGAGTGGGGGTCTTGCCGTCACCTGCCCCCTGAAATCCTTTTAGATGGATGGAGAAAGCCAGCAGTAGTGCAGCAGAGCAGGGATGAAGTGAAGCCTCTGGTTTTGCATTGTTCAACTGTGGAACTCTCTGCCACAGGAGGCAGGGACGGCCACCAAATTGGATGGGGACTGGACAAATTCGTGGAGGAGGAGAGGGATATTGAGCATAAAATATGGTCTGAAGCTCAACATAAAAAAAAACTAAGATCATGGCCCCTGGTCCCATCACCTCCTGGCAAATAGAAGGGGAAGAAATGGAGGCAGTGAGAGATTTCACTTTCTTGGGCTCCATGATCACTGCAGATGGTGACAGCAGTCATGAAATTAGAAGACGCCTGCTTCTTGGGAGAAAAGCAATGACAAACCTAGACAGCATCTTAAAAAGCAAAGACATCACCTTGCCAACAAAGGTCCGTCTAGTTCAAGCTATGGTTTTCCCAGTAGTGATGTACGGAAGTGAGAGCTGGACCGTAAAGAAGGCTGATCGCCGAAGAATTGATGCTTTTGAATTATGGTGCTGGAGGAGACTCTTGAGAGTCCCATGGACTGCAAGAAGATCAAACCTATCCATTCTGAAGGAAATCAGCCCTGAGTGCTCATTAGAAGGACAGATCCTGAAGTTGAGGCTCCAGTACTTTGGCCACCTCATGAGAAGAGAAGACTCCCTAGAAAAGACCCTGATGTTGGGAAAGATGGAGGGCACAAGGAGAAGGGGACGACAGAGGACGAGATGGTTGGACAGTGTTCTCGAAGCTACTAACATGAGTTTGGCCAAACTGCGAGAGGCAGTGAAGGATAGACGTGCCTGGCGTGCTCTGGTCCAGGGGGTCACGAAGAGTCGGACACGACTGAACGACTGAACAACAACTCGCCAGGATGGCTATGCTCTGCCTCCATGGGTTCCTTGGGGGGTTCTCTCTCATTGGGGCTCGAAGGAAAGAGGGCCTCAAAATCAAGGCTTCTTGGGTGTGTGCATGAGATGAACTAGCAGCATTGCAAGCCGGCCAGTCCAGACCTGGAGCCCAAGAACAGACAAGGCTGGCGAACGGCACCTTTGCTTCACCTCCGTTCCAATTAAAGCATCCTGCTCCAGCTTCATGAATTATGTATCTTCCCCTGCCACGGCCGCTCGGCTTTCCTTCCGATTAATTTCTGCTTTCCCGATAAAGATTAAGGTGCTGAAGTGCCAGGAGGGTTTAATAAGTGCAAACGCTCAGCCTTTTGGAGCCATTGTTCAGCTGTTGTTCTCGGTTCGCTTCCAGGGTGAAATGTAAATACAAAGCGAAAGAAACAGGAGGGGTGACATATCCCCCCCCTCCTACTTTTGTAAAATCTCAAATTGCACTTGACTCTCCATCTTTAGCACAAAAATAGCTCGGCTAGATTGGAGCCAAGGTACGCTTCTGCCAGAGTGTGGTATGGGGAAAGTGGTTTCCTCCTCTCTCACAGCGCCAGAATTTGGTACTAACTTCAATAGCTTCTACAAAGGATTAGGCAAATTCTTGGCCCAACATTACATAGAACCTCCCTATTCATGGCAGTATATCTCTAGATAGCAATAACGGGGTGAAGTTGCTTCAAGGGAGCCAGTGTGGTGTAGTGGTTAAGAGCGGTGGACTCGTAATCTGGTGAACCGGGTTCGTGTCTCCGCTCCTCCACATGCAGCTGCTGGGTGACCTTGGGCTAGTCACCCTTCTCTGAAGTCTCTCAGCCCCACTCACCTCACAGAGTGTTTGTTGTGGGGGAGGAAGGGAAAGGAGAATGTTAGCCGCTTTGAGACTCCTTAAGGGGAGTGAAAGGTGGGATATCAAGTCCAAACTCCTCCTCCTCCTCTTCTTCCTCTTCCTCCTCCTCCTCCTCCTGTTCTTCTTCCTCCTCCTCCTCCTCCTCCTCCTCCTCCCCCTCCTCCTCCTCCTCCTCCTCCTCTTCTTCTTCTTCTTCTTCTTCTTCTTCTTCTTCTTCTTCTTCTTCTCAGTGGTGTAACCTGGGGAGCACAGGGGCAGCTGTCCTGGGTGCAAAATTGTTAGGAGTGCAAATTTTCAACACCCATTGCTGCCTCAACACAGCTGAGCACTTCCGTTTCTTCTCTGTTGAAAACAGCTTCTTGATGTGAACCAGTAAGTGACCTCTCCAGACAGCGGAACAACTCTTCGTTTCCTATCTCTGCGGCTGTGACCCCCTGGGTGTCATGGATGCTGTTGGGCAGTTGAATGCGCATGCGTACTGCTTCTGTTTCCCTCCCTCTCCCCACGGCCCCGGGCACTGGCAACCCCTTGCTACACCACTGCTTCAACCAAGTCTTGCTTTATGAGCTTCTCTGTGGTATCTGAAAGACAGAAAGGACTTCTTAATGCAGCACATAGTTAAACTATGGAACTCACTCCCATAGGAGTGATGGCTGTGGATGGCTGTGCTCTGTCTCCACAGCTAGAGGCAGTAGTGCTTCTGAATACCAGATTCTGGAAACTGCAGGAAGGGAGAGCAGCAGTTCTTAAGCTCTCATCTGGCTTGCCTTTGCTGGAGATAGAATGCAGGGACCGATATGCCCCTTGCATTTCCCAGTGAGGCCATTCTTTTGTTGGTTTTTGAAACACTGCATCACTGAGAGCCAGTGTGGTGTAGTGGTTAAGAGCGGTGGACTCGTAATCTGGGGAACCGGGTTCACATCTCCGCTCCTCCACATGCAGCTGCTGGGTGACCTTGGGCTAGTCCCACTTCTTTGAAGTCTCCCAGCCCCACTCACCTCACAGAGTGTTTGTTGTGGGGGAGGAAGGGGAAGGAGAATGTTAGCCGCTTTGAGACTCCTTCGGGTAGTGATAAAGCGGGATATCAAATCCAAACTCCTCCTCCTCCTCCTCCTCCTCCTCCTCCTCCTCCTCCTCTTCTTCTTCTTCTTCTTCTTCTTCTTCTTCTTCTTCTTCCTGCTGTGATCAGAGCTGTACTAAAGGACAAACTTGCAGCCAGTAAGGTTAGCTTGATATTGGTTCGCCTGATGGTGGGAGAGACAGTGCTCATTAGCACCCCAAGGTGCTGTTATGATATTGTCTTCAGCACCCTGCTGCATTGCGTACCTTAATTACTGCGAAGAGAAATTGGCAACGGCAAGTTATTGAGAAGACACGGGTTTCTAGACCTCAGGGCACTCTCCCCGCTGCGGGAACCTAATGAAGAGGCGTGAACACCTTGCAGACTCCACTGCCGGAGTGAATCAACTGTGTACAACATTGTCCTCTGCTGGACAGAACCGGGTGTGCCAGGGGCGATCGAAGGCTAATCGGCACCCTGAGCAGTGTGTCGGGGGGCAGGGCAAACCGCCCGGCGGAGCATGCGCATATGCCATACTTGCTGACAGTCTTCTTTCATCATCATCATCATCATCATCATCATTAAAGACCCACCTGCAGATTCAAGCCGTCCACCTGCCACCAGAGGCGGCCAGGCAACCTGGTAACTTCAGGTCAGACCTGGATGTCTGGCAACCCCAGACATGTTCCCTGCCTCCTGGGGAAGGTTAGCTGTGATTCCTGTATTGCGGGAGGTTGGACTAGAGGATCCTTTAGGTTACCTTCAACTTTACAAGTCTATGATTCTATGAAGAGGAGAGCCTGCTCTATGTACTATATTTTTCGCTCCATAAGACACACTTTTTTCCTCCTAAAAAGTAAGGAGGAAATGTCTGTGCGTCTTATGGAGCGAATGTGTGGTCGATCACTGGCTCCCTTTCTGGCCCCGCCCCCTTGCCCAGGCCTCCATTGTTGAATGTTCTGCAGAGGGAGAAAGAAGAAGAAGAAGAGTTTGGATTTGCTATCCCGCTTTATCACTACCCGAAGGAGTCTCAAAGCGGCTAACATTCTCCTTCCCCTTCCTCCCCCACAACAAACACTCTGTGAGGCGAGTGGGGCTGAGAGACTTTAAAGAAGTGTGACTAGCCCAAGGTCACCCAGCAGATGCATGTGGAGGAGTGGAGACGCGAACCTGGTCCACCAGATTACGAGTCTACCGCTCTTAACCACTACACCACACTGGCTCTCAAACAGGGAGGCTGTTTGTTTCCCCAGCGACATGTGACTGGCTTATTAGATTATCTTTCTGGGAACTGTAGAAACGGCTCCCTTTCCTCTCCTAAAGAAGCTGCAGAACTGTGAGTTGAACCCCATAAAAATAGGATTCCCCCCCCCCTTGCAAAGTAAGCTCAACAACTTTGAGATGATCCTCAAAAAGGGGGACTTTCCCCTTTGCAAAAGAAGCTGCACAGCTGTGAGCTGATCCTTAAAAAAAACCGGGGCTTTCCCCCTCTAAAAACTAGGTGCGTCTTATGGTCAGGTGCGCCTTATAGAGCGAAAAATACAGTGCTTGCTTCTCAAGCAGGCCAGGCAGGGACATGATGGAGGTGGTGAGGCCAGCAAGATTGGCTCCGCTCTCTCCCTCACGTGGTTGCAGCACAATTGTAAATGGGTGGCCCCCTCCCTTTGGCAGCAAGCATGGCTCAGACACTTCCATCATTCTGGCGCCAAGTAAAGATGTCTCGCTTTGCCTGGGCAATTTGCAGGTTATTAGAGTACTCCTGTGCAATTTTAAATAGCTTTAGCATTGCATTTTTAGCATCTCTCACGATGTTTATAGTTTGGATGGTTTTTAAGGATCTGGGCTCATGCGCTATTTTAACATGTGTTTTTCACCCCACCCTGTGATCGATGAAGATGAAGGATGGGCTATAATTATGCCAAATGGGCAAGCAAATGGAGAACAACCAAATGAGGTTTAATAAAGAAGATGTTTGCAGTACACTTGTTTCCCTATGGTAGGTGTGCTTAGGGATAAAGCAGCACATAAAAGAAGATGTGTTGAGTCCGCAGGGACATCTGCACCAAGGTTCATTTTGTGCAATTTCTCAACAGATGTACACATGTGAAGCTGTGGAACGCTATGCAAAAAATAATCTTGGTACAGTAACATCCCCAGTTATATTGAGATTGCTTTATTTGAAGGATAAATCCAGCCTCATATAACCAACATGCTTAACTCTAGTTAATACATGAAGGGGTTAAGATCATAGAGTAAGCTGTCCCACCATGTTTTGCTAAGTCAAACCCCCTCACCTTGGGAGGAAGGGTTACCAAACTTTTTGTTCTCTCTTTTTCCACCATATGAACACTACTACCAGGGAGTTCTAAGCTGGATGCTCTAAGCTTAGACCGCATGGCTTTAGCAAGCCATCTTAGTGTTTCTATACAAATAATTTTGAAATATTTAACATTTTGAAACTAAGCTAAACTTCCTGTCTTTTCTTGCTGTTGTATAAAGCAGTTTCCCCACACATAATGGATTTTTGGATGTGCTTTTCACAAGTATTTTCATTTTTTGCATGCACACTTACTACTGTATGCATTTTTGCACACATTAGTTAGCTGGAGAACTGCACTGCAAAATTCAGAGAAGTGTGGCGTTCAGCTCTGTTTCAGTTTGCATATTTTTTCAGGAATTGCAAATTAGGTAAGTTGATCTTTAAATGCAACCTATGTCAAAATCTCCCCTCACCCTTGCCTGTTAGTGAAATGTTTCATGCTGTAGTGCTACAACAGTGAGCAGACTGGGGTGGAATCTACACACATATAAAAAACGTTGTGAAAATGCTTTTAAAAAGTTTTGAAAAATACATCAAATTTTGCGTAGCTCACTGTCGCCATCTAGTGTCTCATCTGTATATTGCACTTTACAACACATTTAAAATGTTTTATTTGCAGCTGTGTAGGTGAGTCCTGGCAGTCCCCAAAATTCCCTCTTCTGCAATCTCAGGAAATGAAACCAGCTCCCCTGCCCCCTCCAAAATGCATATAGTTTCCTTAATCACACCCATTCCTCCAACCCAACACAGCAGCATCTGAAGCCAGAAAGGCCATGATTGTGACTGGCAACACACACACACACACACACACACACACACACACACACACACACAATTATTCCCCTTCACGAGGTCTAGTGAGATTGCCCATTGTTCTGGCTTGAATGGCTAGCAAATTGCTCCAGCCTTTCATTGTCAGAAACGAGTTTCCCAATTTTGGGGTGTGTAATTGGTCCAGCTTTTTATCATTGCATCATGCAGACTGCAGCAAAATTATTGCAAAAGACGCCTCTTACTTTTGGGAGTGGGTGGGGGCATGGGATCTTTGCAGACAATGCAGGTAGGCTCATTTCCTGCTCATTTCCGACAAGCGCCAGGACTAAAGAACAGCTGTGCCATTCAATACAATATTCAGCCCATGCCTATCGAACTGTCTTCTGCTTGAAGCTTCTTCTTGCTGATGGATTTGAGCTCCAGCATTTAACCAGGAGTTACCGGGTGGGTTTTTGAGGGTGCCGAAGCTCAGCCCTTGCAGCAGTCACACAGTCTCTGTCCTAGCTGGGTATTTTCTACTTTATGCAGAGTGGTCCTCAGATTCTCAGGGAGAGGGTCTTCCAGATCATTGGCGACAACCTGGACCTTTATAACACGGAGAGGAAAAGGACAGAAATCGAGACCTTTGCAAAAGAGAGTAATAGAATTGCAGAGTTGGAAGGGACCCCAAGGGCCATCTAGTCCAACCCCCTGCGATGGGGGAATAAATAGGAGCTTACCTTATTCCAATGGTTATCCAAGGGTGTGACATGCCACACGGGTGTGGCAAAAAAGCATGGCAAGGGTGGCAGGAAGATTCAAGGACAGTCAAAGAAACATTTAAACATTTCAGTATAGTATACCATGTTCCCCCCTTTTTAAGACACCGTCTTATAACTTTTTTCTCTCCAAAAAACACAGGGTGGCTTATTTTAAGGGGGTGTCTTGTTTTTATTGCGTCATTATGGTACAGTACAGCAATCAACATTTCTTCCATTAAAATAAAATCGTCTTCCCCCCCTCACCTCTTGCTCTCTGGCACGTCAGCAGCAGGCGGGGCAGGGAGAGGAGGCTTTTTTTCACCCCTCAACCTGGGCGCTGAGCAGGCGGTGCAGAGCTCAGCGAGAGGCGCGTTTCCCCCCCCCTCGCCTCTCGCTGGCTTGCTGGCCCCCAGCGCATCAGCAACAGGAGGGGAAGGAAGAGGAGTTTCCCCCCCCACCCCAAACCTGCGCGCTGAGCAGCCAGTGCAGAGCTCAGCGAGAGGCATGTTTCCCCCCCCCCGCGCCTCTCGCTAGTTTACTGGCTCCCTGCGCACGCAGGGGGGCTGAGGCGGCGACGGGAACAATGGCGGCTTACTTTCGGGGTACGTCTTACTTTTCCTACTTATGGAATGTTTGGATGTTCACCCAGAAACAGTATCCACGCCTCTCTTCAATAGCACTTTTATATTCTTCTACCGTTCTCCATGACATATTGTTGTTTCCAGTACGTTTCCGAGCACAATTCAAAGTGTTGGTGCTGACCTTGAAAGCCCTAAACGGCCTCGGTCCTGTATACCTGAAGGAGCGTCTCCACCCCCACCGTTCAGCCCGGACACTGAGATCCAGCGCCGAGGGCCTTCTGGTGGTTCCCTCCCTGCGAGAAGCAAAGCTACAGGGAACCAGGCAGAGGGCCTTCTCGGTGGTGGCGCCCACCCTGTAGAACGCCCTCCCTTCAGAGGTCAAAGCGATAAACTATCTGACATTTAGAAAATACCTGAAGGCAGCCCTGTTTAGGGAAGTTTTTAATCTGTGATATTTTAATGTATTTTGATATTTGTTGGAAGCCGCCCAGAGTGGCTGGGGGGACCCAGCCAGATGGGCGGGGTACAAATAATAAATTATTATTATTACTAGTAGACTTTAAGCCCGTTAAATTAACGGGCGCTAGAACATCATGGAAAGCGGGGACGGCGAGAACTTGCTGAAGTGCTCGATGTACTTGGGCGCCCCGGCCAGCGCCGAATGGCCCTTCAGCAGGCAGCGCAGGAGGCGCATCACGGCGGCGGCGGCACTGGCACTAGCCAGGCCCCGGCAGGCCAACTCAGCCGCCACTTGTAACGGTTGCTGCCGCTTAGAAGTAAGTCCACGCTAGCGCGCACCCGCCGCTTCAACAGCCCGGCCGCCCGAAGTCTCTGCGCTCCAATCCCTGTGTCCGTGGGGCACATGCGCAGTAGGACACAGGGACGGACACAGGGACTGGATGCAGAGACACTTGCACTTTATTACTGTAGATATTTATTTTATTATTATTATTTATTATTATTATTATTTATTTATGTATTTATTTATTTATTTCAACTCTGACAAATATGCAAGATCAGAAAAGAGCAAGGCTTCTTTGTGCTGATGAGGAGATGAGCATTTGTTTGTCCCAAATTAGACCTAATATACCGTACCTTTTCCATGTACAAGACAAGGTGTTTTTTTTTTACTCTAAAATTATGTTCAAAAACTTGCCTCGTCTTATACATGGATAGTGTCTGGGGTGGACGGGTGATTGGCTGCAGCTGCAAGCAGGAGCTTGTCAGCAACGATTGTTGGTTGCTAGAAGGGCTGCTTTGGATTGGCTGCTGCTTCTCTAACTGGGTTGGTGATTGGCTTCTGCAGCAATCACTGCCGTTGATTGGCTGCCGCTGCCACGATTGGCGTCTGCTGTTCTGGGACGCGCGTGATTGCCAGCGGGAAGCTTTTCTCAGTCAGGTAAGAATTTTTTTGCTGGGGAAGGGTCTGTTTGCGATTGGCTGTTGCTGCGGCAAGTGGGCGATTGTATGCTGCTGGTGATTGTCAGCGTTGATGGTGCGATTTTTGGCAATTCCCTCCCCCCCAAAAGCTGTAAAACTCTGGGCAATCCTCCGCAAAAAAAAAAGTTCAACAACTCTGAGCCATCTCCCCCCCCCCACCTTTTCTTAAATTTGAGTCCCCCAAAATAGGGGGCGTCTTATAGATGGAGGTGTCTTATAGACAGAAAAGTATGGTAAATGCGATTACCCGGCAAAAGTGAGCTCACACCTCTCAATGACTTTGTATATGTGCAGCTTGAATGTGTGACGCAAACATGCCCTGCGATGTGCCTGTGTGGCTGCCACAGAACTTTGAGGACTCCCAGCCCCTTCACTGAATTTTATTTGGGGGGGCATCTGCTCCCCCCCCAATTACCACACCTGACTTAAGGTACATATGTAAGAAGTTCGTTTATATTTTGAGAATGATTCCTGTTCTTATGTAGCTGTCTTGTTTTACACTTTCTCGATGCCCCATGATCACATTATAAAGTCGTGTCCTGTGTTATAAACTGAGCGCTGCAAGTTCTTCCTTATTGTTTTCCAGTGTATTTCTTCACAATACAAAATTCAGGCTAAGTTGAAGGTGCTGGTTTTGGTGTGTATAAAGCCCTATACAGCTGGGGACTAGGAGACCTGAAAGATGCCCCCCCCTTATATACTCAATGGATCTCTGCCCCCTGCAGGTGAGAGACTCCTTCAGATACTATTTTATCAGGAGGGCCAGTCCCTATGAGATAGGAATCAGGTCTTTAGTGTGGGGGCACCGACCCTTTGTAATTCCTTCCCCCTGAATATTAGTCAGGCACAGACTCTATAGTCCTTTCAGCACCCGCTGAAGACTTTCCTCTTCCAGCAAGCTGTTGAAGTCGAGATCTTCCCCAGGTTACATTTGTACTGGAATTGTTTTAATATGTTTGTATCAGTTGTTGTTTGCTGCCCTGAGGTCCTCTGGGAAGAAGGGCCGCCGGACAGAACTTAAAGAGAACAATGTTTTCTTTTTATATGCCTCTACGGCGGCAAGAACCTTGGTGGCGGCACATTGGAAAAGTGATACGCTACCTAGTAAAAAAGACTGGCTATACAAAACATTAGATTACAGCGAATTGGCTTACTTTTCAGAAAAAAATTAAAGATAACCCGAGGGAAAAGTATGTAGAGGAATGGAGTAAATTTTTGCAAAATGTGAAAGAACGGTGTAACATCAATACGACGCTTGTAACAGATTAATTCCCGTCTAATTTGGAAAAATATTGAGAATAACTAAATATAGGAAGTTAAATGAATGTTATATAATTATATAAATATGGATGTCAGAGTCGGATATCTTTTACATTTTTGTTCTGATTTTTATTTGACTTAATGGAGAGAAGTTAAGGGAAGTCTTCTATGAATATGATAATACACATTGAAATTTTTCTATAGTATTGTATGGAAAGGATATATACAATTTTGATTATGTAACGAATTTTAATTGTTTATTTGTTGATATGTATTTTTGTTTGGTTGTTTGTTAGTAGGGATTTGTTTGTTTGTTTGTTAGTATGTATGGTTGATGGTGAAGTGATTGTGATATGTGTTTGTGGTAAAAACTCAATAAAAAAATAAATTATATAAAAAAAGAGAGAACAATGTTTTCATCAAGATATGCATTTTTATACACCTTATGGTTGGAGAACTGTGCCTCCAAATTTGGAGAAGTTTGAACTTTGAAGGTTAGGTGTTTCAGTTCGCTTATTGGTTTGGGAGATATCAATTGGGTAGGTTTGCCTACTAGCACATCTCTCTCCCATCCTTACCCCCTAATCTGGAGAGCTGACGGCTCACTGACAGAGCACCTGTTTTGCACTCAGAATTCCCCAGCTCACTCCCCAGGATTTCGACTCAAAAGGATTGCAGAATTGAGATACCCTGCGGCTAAGAGCCAGGAGAGACCTCACTGGGTTGACTCAGGAGAAGGCAGCTTCATCTGCCTACCCCCAAACCCCAGCTTCTGACCATCCCTCGACCCACACACTTCCAAGACTTGCTTTTATTTTTTGAAAGGACAGCTGGGATTCTCCAGCAGTTGAACGAAGCACCCCATACCCATTCCTGCACTTTCCTGACCCAATCGTGGACCAGGTGTGATGACTTCTGTAGACTCCCCATAACATGACCTGTTCCAAACAACACTTCCCCTGGAGTCAGACTAACTTGCCCCAGCGTAACTGACACAAACTTTTAATAAACGCACAATGCCACAGGATATATTATTATCAGTATAAGCTTTATTTTATACAAAAGCGATTACTCCTGGAAGGAATTATCCCAGCCCTTACTGGTTCTCTTCTTTGAGAGTCCATGTAATCCAGTAGTGACAGCGTCGGGCTTTAGAACAGCCAGTTCACCCGACTCTCTTGGACGAGGTCGTTATCTCAGTTCTCTGTCCGTAAAATGGGCACGTTAAGGTGCCACTTCCCTTTGCTGTTACTATACATAAAGGGGATATCGTGACGGAATTGTAGCTGCTTCCTCCATGAGGATAAGAAGGGTTCAAACACAAGGATTCCCCTTCCCTCTGTAGCCGACAAAGGCAGCCTCCTCTCGCTGGTGCCGTTGCCCAATTTCCCACTGCTCTTCATCTTGAACCACCAAAACGGAACCACGGACCTCTCTCCAGGAAGGAAATATAAGACGTTGCACCCAAGGTGGTATGCAGCATCTAATGATCAGCTTGGGGGTCCTATTCTTACTGACAGGTGGGTTATATGTTTATGTATAATATTTACACCTTGCCCTTTGCCAAATGGCACTTGGGCAGCTAACATACAAGTTGTATGTACAAAAGAAGGAACGGATAAAAGTGCCAAAACTGAACACGGCACAAGGAAGTCTCCTCTGTCTTCAGTCTCGTTCTGTTCGCATCGCAGCTGGGACTCATGCTTAACCTCTGCAGCTCGGCCTCTTCTTTTGGCAGAATAGAAATTGGAGGTCCTGGTGCATTGGTCAAGCAGCTGACTCCTGGGCCGGTGCCGGAGAGCTGGCGATGGATTCTCTGCGGTCTTCACTCTCCTTCTTTTTTAACATTAAGTATATAATGCAAAGCAACACAAAGCAGCTTGCTTCCAAGAAAATCTGAAGGCCAACAAACCTGAGGGCCCAAAAAATTAAAAGGAGGAAATCAGTAAGGTCAAAGGGACCACAGTGCAGCATCTACCTGCCTGCCTAGCCATCCATCCATCTTAAAATGGATGCCAAGCCTCCTCCTCCACTCCCCAGGAATCCAAATTCTGCCACATGCCTGCCTTGGACTTGAAAGGACTACTGTGGCTAGATTCATACAACTAACCCTATCTTCTGACCTAGAGGAAATTTCTGAAAGTCATCGTTATCTGAAGACATTGCCTGCGCAGAAGGAGGAAACTCTAAGCCAAAAGCAGCTGAAGGGCAAGTGTTATGCACCTGGCCACCTGAACAGATGGCCCGTCTTGTGGGACTTTACATCTAGTTTGCTTTGTCTTGTTTTCACTTCGCTGTATTTTAAAATGGCTGTGCCATGAGATCACTTGCAATGAGGGGCAGGATATGCATTCTTTAAATTAAGCAAACTCCATCTTTTGCTGTTGCCTTTCAACCTGACCCTTGTCTGTAGATAGTATTGATGCCACAAACACACACACACACACACACACACACACACACACACACACACACACAAACACACACACGCCAAATTGGTGGCCTGTTATGAGGACAAAGAGAGGGGCTTGGTAGGAGGCTTACCTGTGCCGGAATAATTCATTGTTATAGTACCTGCAGGATGTTCTCTTTTTGCACTTGTATTGCCACAAGACGCAGGCTGTGTCAATGAGGCTGCCGTACACCACTGGGGCAGGCAACCAGGCTAGAAAAGCAAGCAAGAGGTTCACGGCACGTAAGAGCTGGCCTCCCCCAAACCTTTCCAACAGCAGCCCTGATATTGCCAGATTTCACCCTTGGCCATTTTGCAGGTTTTGGAGAATTGAAAGGGGTTAAAGAAGCACTGCGTTGAAGTCACCCAAGCAGTTTGAAAAGAGCTTGCTGGCCTCGCAGTAAGAAACAGGGAAATAGCCAGGCAGCTTCACTGCAGGGCAGAAGAGAGTCACTGTCCCACACGATGCATGGGGCCCCAATCACTGGCACCCTCTTTTGGAGCAGCCTGAATAAGGAAGGCATTTCATTATTATGTATGCCTGCAGCTAACGGAAAGAGCAACTTCAGCTCAGTTTGTTACTGGCTGATCTAGATAAGAGAGACAGATGCCCCCCACCCCTAATGTGTGCCACTGCACACCTACTGTATTCCATTCCACAGGGAACCAGGCAGAGGGCCTTCTCGGTAGTGGCACCCGCCCTGTGGAACGCCCTCCCTTCAGATGTCAAAGAGAACAACAACTACCAGACCTTGAGAAGGCATCTGAAGGCAGCCCTGTTTAGGGAGGCTTTTCATGTTTAATAGATTATTGTATTTTAATGTTCTGTTGGAAGCCGCCCAGAGTGGCTGGGGAAACCCAGCCAGATGGGCTGGGTATAAATAATAAATTATTATTATTATTATTATTGTATAAACAAAAAAAAAATTCCTTCCAGTAGCACCTCAGAGACCAACTAAGTTTGTTCTTGGTATGAGCTTTCGTGTGCATGCACACTTCTTCACGAAAAGCTCATACCAAGAACAAACTTAGTTGGTCTCTAAGGTGCTACTGGAAGGATTTTTTTTATTTTTTATTTTGTTTTGACTATGACAGACCAACACGGCTACCTACCTGTAACTATTATTATTGTAGTAAGAGCAATAATTGTATTTCAGATCCCCTGTCCCTCCGAGTGTGTCTTTTTTTAAAAAATAAATTTTATTTGGTTGTATGTGTGTATCTTCGAGGGGCTCAGTAAAAGGTAATGGGGTCACTGGCAAAGGAAGAGGAGTGCTGGAGATCGCCCCCGGCAGCGTGATCCTGGCAGCAGGGGCGTAGCCAGGATCAAAACTAGGGGGGGGGCAAGCCATGGTCGTTCAGGTTGTGACATTTCAGCATGGAAAAGGCGAATGAAACCAAAATTTTAAGAACATTATATATAATTATAGCAGTGCTTTATTATGGTAGTTATTACAATTATTTGCTTGAATTTTTTTTTAATTTTTAATTTTAATTTTTATTCTAGTTACATGTCTTATGCTAATATCATTTTTATTGGGTTTGAAGAAAACTTGTTCAAAACTTTCGTTTCAATCCCCGAGGAGTCGGTGCAGGTGTTTCCAAAGGCGAAGGAAACAGACCCCCTAAAAAAGGGGGGGCGCAGCCTCACCCCCCAAAATAGAAGCGCATCTCTCCTGATCCCTGGGAAGCCTTTTCCCCGGGCAAGCCTGGGCGGGTGCAAGGGCAACTTTAGGCGCGGCGGCGCCTTTCACTCCAAGCGGTGCGCAAAGCTCCCCCGGGCGCCGCGCTCCGCTCGGCACAGAGGCGTAGGAAGCTCAGGTGGTACCCGGTGCGGAAATTTCTTGTCATCCCCCCCCCCAACATTGTGTGTGGTTGTTTTTTGCCTGCAAAAAAGGTTTTACATTATTTCATATTTTCTTACAAACGAATGTGGATTCTGGGACTCTGATAACAAGTAGGTGACTATGGACAGATACTTAAATCTACAGGATGGACTGTTTTGGCTTGTGTTATTTTATTTATATTTACAGTGGTACCTCGGGTTACATACGCATCAGGTTACATACTCCGCTAACCCAGAAATAACGCTTCAGGTTAAGAACTTTGCTTCAGGATAAGAACAGAAATTCTGCTCTGGCGGCACAACGGCAGGGGGAGGCCTCATTAGCTAAAGTGGTACCTCAGGTTAAGAACGGACCTCCGGAACGGATTAAGTACGTAACCAGAGGTACCACTGTATTGTTTATTTATTTAATAAAATTATTTTTAAAAACCTGCAAAGTGGTTTACCAAAATAAAAAAAAAAACAAAAAAAACACACCACAGTAGCTATTTATTTATTCAGCTCCATTGAATTGATATTTCAGCCAGGCATGTCCAAAATCCATTTCGGGGGCCTAATTCGGCCCACCAGTTGGTTTAATCCAGCCCCTGTGGCAGTTATTTCCTGGGGTAAAATCCTTAAAAAAAACCTCAAATTCAACCCTAAAAAAAAAGGTTAACTTTGGTCAGCCCTCACGGCCCTTCGCTTCATCAAATCTGGCCCTCTTTGAAAAGTTTGGACACCACTGGCTTACACCATACTAAATTTGTTAGCCTTTTAAGGTAACTCTTATTTAAAGCAGGCCCCCACCCACCCCAAAAAAATATTTTTGGTCTCACAAGCAGCAGCACATTCCACCTCAAAACAAAATATCAAACAGTAAAAAAATTATAACTCCTGCATATCAGAACACTAACACTTTATGGCTAAATAGCTTATAATTTACTTTAATTACTTGCAAGCAAGTTACAGGTAGATAGCCGTGTTGGTCTGCCATAGTCAAAACAAAATAAATAAATAAATAAAATAAAAATCCTTCCAGTAGCACCCTAGAGACCAATAAGTTTGTTCTTGGTATGAGCTTTCATGTGCATGCACACTTCTTCAGCACACGAAATATTTGAAAAATCACCCAAGCAAACACATTTTTTTAGGGGTTTAAAAAAAGGCTGGGGGGGGGTTAAAGGCAAAGGACAAAGGGGTAAAGTCACTCACAAAAAGATCGCTGTGGATCAAAACAGCAGCAGAGAAAGCTCGTTCTTTTCTTCCAGCGATCATACAACAATTAAAGGTGGGACGAGGGGGAGGGGCAGGAGGCAGTTTTAGCGACCAAAACCTCAACTGGGATTAGGCGTTAATAGTTCGCAGAGTAGCCTGCTTCTTATCAAGTGGAGACTGATAAGGAAACTTGGGGGGGGGGGGGTAAATCAAGGAGATCTCAACGTCTCCTCTCCAGGCGTTTTTACCCAGCAAACTCCCTCTTCGCTCAGTCTTAGCAACGGTAGCAGCGCTGCTTTTGCAGCCAGACCCAGGAGAGGGGCAAGCTGTGCGGGAGGGGACGCTTTTCCCTGTTAGCCTCCAGCCTCACGGTAAAAAGCTTCACCTCCTCGCTTGCTCGCTCGGCCGCCGCGTGCACTCCTCCTTCTTTCTTCTGGCTGCTGGGCGGAGCTCCGCCCAGAAGGAAGGAATAGGCTTTTGGGAACAGCGCACGGGGTGGTGGGGGCAGCTGCCTTCTAGGGGGGGCAATTGCCCCCGTCTGCCCCCCCCCGGCTACGCCCATGCCTGGCAGGGTGCCATCGCGGCTGCCCCTCTGCCTGCGCTGGGTGCCCTGCCCCCACAGGCGGCGTGTCCCACCCCCAGGATGCACGCCAGCCCCGCCCCCACCTGCTCATTGCCCCCCCCCCCCCCGGTGCCAGAGCATGAAGCTCCGCCACTGACTGGGGTAAGTTAAATCGCAATGGAAATGTATGTGCAGCAGGGGGACAACCACCTATCCAAGGCACTGGTGAGAGCTAAATGATCCCAACATGGTTAACACTTTCCTTTAACAGTGCAATAGCTACATTTCCACGTTTGGGGATGAGGTGCAACCAGAAGTGATTTTAGACACAGTTGGTGGAAGTGCCCTGAAGCTAAAAGGAACTGGCAAGAAACAACAACCAACACAAGATCTGTTTTGAAACACCAGGTTCAGAAAGACTTCTGAATATTTCTGTTTATGTAGTTGAAAAGTGCAACACCCAATGAAGAGGGAAATTTGTTATTTCAGATTCCATATGCAAAATATTGGTGGAGAAAGGAAATTCCCCCATTTGACGGAATGTCACATCAAATTGTGGGAAATGGCTGTTTTGAGTAAAATTACTTGTGTTTATTTCAGTTCCACAAGCAGAAAAAGAGGGTAAACAGATCTGAACAGGACTGGGCACAACTTAGATAACTTTGGGGTAGTAAGCAGGTGGAGGTTATTATAATTCTCAATTTTATGAGATGTGATTATGATTGCTTTTAAGGCTTACATTTTCTCTTTCTACTCATTTTTTAATTTTACCACCTATTTCCCCCCTCTTTTTATCTTTTTTATAATTAAGAGCTAGATGGACATTTCTATATTATTATTGATTACATATAGTATATTACAATCTCATAAATTGTGTGTGTGTATACTGTATATATATTATTATTTACTATAATTTATTTGCATATGTTTGATTTTAAAACAAAACAACAACACCTACTTTATGTTGATGTGGCAGATAAAATAAGGCGGTGTTAGCTATTTCATATATTTTGGTTCTTTTTCTCAAGAAGGGTTTGAGTTGAAGAAAAAACATTGCATTAGTAAGCAGGGGTCTGCCAGGCACAATGGGAATTACTGTATTTTTCTGTGTATAAGACTAGGTTTTTTCCCTAAAAAAATAATGTCCAAAATTTGGGGGCGTCTTATACACGGGGGCCATCTCCCCCCATTTTTTAAAACCGGAGTCGCCCAAAATAGGGGTCATCTTATACATGGGGGCATCTTATAGATTGAAAAATACGGTAATATTTTTTGGGGGGGATCATTACATGATCACCCCTGCATAATTGCACACCTGCACTATAAAAAGCTTATGTTGTATCTTAAATTTGGAATAATTATTCAGTATAGTGTGTGTGTGTGTGCTTTGACTATGATTTTATTGGGGCCTATTGGACCCCAGTCAAATCTGTAAATGCTTCTTGCATATGTCCATACGTTATAATGCACAGAAAGCAAAAGATTGCTCTGGCTTCTGAGATTTCACCCTGCACACTCAACAAGTGTTCAAGTTTTCTGTACAACCACCAAGGCTGGAAATTTCCTTTTGAGGATGCGATATTCACCACCAAACAGCAAACTGACTGTGCCCCAAACACACACGCACCACTTGCCTCTGACTTACCTAGAACTCTCTGCATGAGGAACTGTATCCCTATGGCAAAAGACTTATCTTCAGGGTCAACGTTTCTGAAAGAGAACGCCAAAAGGGATTGGTGGGAGCCAAAGGGGCATGTCTGCAGAAGGCAGCGAGCCCTTGGGGCGATCTGCTGCTACACGAGAAAACAACTGCTTGCAAAAATGGGCACATTAGTTGAAACTGCATGCAAAAATGTGCTTATTGGGAGAAATCCACAACAGAACGTGGGTAAATTTTCATGAGGGTTTAATAGCCATATATATGCAAATTGCTGCAGAAATCTGGAAAACTGAATTTAAGCTTGGAAGTGGGGGGAAATCAGCTAAGAGAATTGAAATGGACAGATCCTTCCAGCCCTAGTTCCAGCTTTCTGCACATGAGGAAATGCAGGGTGTATTTTTCAGAAGAGATTCTGCTCTCTTTCCCTTGCTGCTTCTAATGCCTGGAACTTCTTTTGGAAACACTTTGTGGTGGCACTTCCTTCTCGCTCTCTCCCTTAAAATCCCCCCTGAAACTCACTTTTCACAGGAGACTTATGCCCTTATTCCTCACCCCCACTGAACTAAGCTCAAGAGCAGGGGTAGGCAACCTAAGGGGGCCGGATGCGGCCCAATCGCCATCTCAATCCGGCCCGCAGACAGTCCGGGAATCAGCGTGTTTTTACATGAGTAGAATGTGTGCTTTTATTTAAAATGCATCTCTGGGTTATTTGTGGGGCATAGGAATTCATTCATTCAATTTTTCTAAATATAGTCCGGTCCCCCACATGGTCTGAGGGACAGTGGAAAAGGTTGCTGACCCCTGCTCAAGAGAGAGCATTTAGCTGCATTTGTTCATGTTCATATTTTTGCTTCCTTTGCCTCTCCCATTCCTGCCCTATAGCTGCCGTTTCTTCCATTGCCAAAGTTTAGACTATAGGCTCTTTGGGGGCTAGGAGTCTGTCGGTGAAGTGCCATGGAATGCCCAGTGAACACTAATCAATAAATAACTTGGCATAAACTGTTGAGTTTTTTTTTTTTTTAATGAACCATCTCTTCCCTCCCCTTTGTGAAGGACAGGCATTCAAATACAGCAGAGCCCACAGACGCATCTGGTCTAGATTCCCTGACAGACAAAAGAATGTTCCTAGGAAGTACTTTTTTAAAATGTCACAAAGTACCTCAGAACAAGCACGAAGCCTGGCGTGTGTGTGAGGCTCCCCAGGAATGTGGACAAGGAGGCGATGGTCACAAAAGGCATCAGGTACTTGGAACAGTGAAAGCTGCAGCTCCCAGGGGTAGCAGATCCGTAGCCGCCATCGACAACAATGCAATTGCAACTGGTGTAATTCTGAGGGAAGGGGCAGGAAGTCAGGGAAGGAACAACAGCAACAGTACCAGGGGGAGGGGGGAGAAAAGGTTAAGGCTGATCTCCTCCTTCCCTTCTCCCCATTGCCATTCCCCCATCTTGAAGAAGGGGCGTCCATTAATCTAAAAGCGTGAATCACAGAATTGTAGAGTTCGAAGGGACCCCAAGGGTCATCCAGCTCACCCCTCTGCAATGCAGGAATCTTTTGCCCAGCGTGGGGCTCATGTGTATTTCACATTAAAGGTAAAGGACCCCTGACAGTTAAGCCCAGTTGTAAGTGACTCTGGGGATCATTTGCCTTTACTGGTCGAGGGAGCCGGTGTTTGTCCGCAGACAGTTTTTCCGGGTCATGTGGCCAGCATGAATGAGCCGCTTCTGGCGCAATGGAACACTGAAACCAGAGCAGCGCACAGAAACGCCATTTACCTTCCAGCCACAGCGGTACCTATTTATCTACTTGCACTGGTGTGCTTTCAAATGGCTAGGTTGGCAGGAGCTGGGACAGAGCAACAGGAGCTCACCCCGTCGCGGCGATTCGAACCGCCGACCTTCTGATCGGAAAGCCCAAGAGGCTCAGTGGTTTAGACCACCGTGTCACCCGCGTCCCTGTATTTCACATTAGCAGTGTCCATTTTCAAGCCTGCCTGAGGGATACTGACCCGATATCCTGTATGTGGAGGGGGCCGAGTGTGGTTCCTTAAGGCCTAACTATGTGTGGCAGGCAAAAGCACGTAACGGACTCTGGATGACAAAACAAAAGAGGGCAATTTGCAGCAGAGGCACGGGAGAGGTAGGGACACCTCCCACCTGATGCTCCTCCACTCCAAGCCCACTTTCCTCTTGCAGGCTTCTTTATGAAGATCTAGAAGAATCTATACTCACCAGAACTTTATGTGTTTCGGAATCAACAATTAGCCCTGTGCAGCCAGCGTAGCAAGGGGAGATGTATTCAATACTATTCACACCGCACACAGGGTTAAAGGCTGACGGGGAGCATTTACACATTTGGTTACAATCGAAAAAGTGTTCCTCAATTCCAGAACTGCAGAAGGAAGAGCACAGAATTAGGTCAGCAAGAGCATCATGGCCCTGGGACATTTTTGCATGCGCTTGCACAAAGGCTTATGCAAGTATTTATTGGGGCTGGTCATTCAGTGCAAGACACCATAGTCAACTGATTGTATGAGTTTTACTTGATTAAATCCGCTTGCATTTGCACACGAATTACATCTGAATACAAAAAGCTTTCCTTCCTTCCTTCCTTCCTTCCTTCCTTCCTTCCTTCCTTCCTTCCAGAATCAGAGAGTTGGAAGGGATCCCAAGGGTCATCTAGCCCAGCCCCCTGCAATGCTGGAATCTCAACTAAAGCATCCATGACAGAGTCTTTGTACATGGTGCTTACATGTGTCACAGCGGGCGGCATCCCAGTGCCAGAAACTGCTGAGCACTGCAACATGTGTCGAGAGGCGTCATTGCAGCCCCTCAGGGCTCGATCTGGCCTGGTTCCATATTCCTACCTTCCTTTACAAGCCGACCTTGTTGCTTGAGCAACAAGGCTGACCTGTGGCTCTAGAGGACCTTTTCATTTCCAGTCTACTTCCTCAGTCCTGACTTTCTCCATACTGCAGACACCCTTTAATTCTTAAATTTGCTGCTCTGGTGGCCTTGCATTTCTGCTGAGCTTAGTTCCTGGTTCTCTCACTTCCCCCACCCTCCTCCCCTTCACTACCTCTGTGACAACAACTGATAATTCTAATTAATCATAGTATCTATAGAGCAATGTTGGGGAACCTTTTTCAGTCCAAATGCCACATCCCCTCAGTGGCAACCCCTCCTGGGGGCTTCCTATCTGTGGTGGGAGTGGCTAGAGGCAGAAGAGGGGTGTGTAAAAGATGTGACTCTTGTACAGAAGGCTGAGAAAAGCCTGTGCATTCAGCCACACAGGCCCCATGCCTGTTATAGAGCATCTTGGGACTAGATCCCATACATGATTATTATTATTTTTAAAAAACAGCAACAACAACTCCCAAACCCACACAAACTTAGGAATGGGTCAGTGCTGAGAAAAGCAAGAGGGGTCGATGAGAAACGGCAGAGATCAGAGGTAGTATGCAGAAGAATGAGGGGAGTAGATGGGAATGTAAGACGGAAGAAGCAACTCAAGGTTGTTCCCGGAATTTGGAGAAAGGTTGGGGGGGTGCCCCTCCAGCAGACCCCCACTACCAAAATAAACACAATCACGGCTGAAAATGTACCCACAAAACACTTCATAACACAGTTCCCCCGCCCCAATCTCTATTCAAAGGGACCTCTGCTGCACATTACCAAATGTAATACCGGTAGTTCACTGATAAATGTATCTATGTACTGGCTCAATGGGAAAACTTTAGAAAGTCATATAAAATCACTCCAATATCAGATTTGTGCCATTCCAACTTTGTTCTGTTCAGGAAATGAATGGCTACCAAGGGGGGGCAGTCTGGGAAGTGGGCAGCCATAATCCCTGAAGCCTGAGATCACGTACTCAGCAACCTCTTGCATGGGAGATAATTGCTGGCATCCTGGCCCTAAGTGCCAGACAGGTAGCCATCCTAACCTCAGTTGGTTAGCATCTTGGTCAAGACAAAAGGGGTGTGATTAACTTGGCCAGGAGAACAGGAACGTGTACATACTCGCCTTTGTTTTACAGTGTTACCTTGGTTCTCAAACGCCTTGGTACTCAAACAACTTGGAACCCAAACACAGCAAACCTGGAAGTAAGGGTTCCAGTTTGCGAACTTCTTTCGGAAGCCAAACGTGCTCCGATTTGAGTGACACACTTCCGTTTTGAGTGTTACGCTGAGGTCTGTCTGTTTTTGCTATTTATTTTGCTGTTTCATTTTTGCCGCTCTTTTTGTTTTGTTTTTGTGATTGTGTGGAACCCAGTTCAGCTACTGATTGATTGATTGATTGTGTGACTGCAGTACATTGTTGATTGCTTTTATTTTATGGATCAATGGTCTCGTTAGATAGTAACATTCATGTTAAATTGCTGTTTTAGGGGTTGTTATTAAAAGTCTGGAACAGATTAATCCATTTTGCATTACTTTCTATGGGAAAGCCACCTTGGTTTTGGAACGCTTTGGTTTTGGAACAGACTTCTGGAATGGATTAAGTTTGAGAACCAAGGTACCGGTACCACTGTTCTAAATGGGTGTGAAGTGGAGGTCAAGGTAGGGATGGGGGCAGACCTGATGCTCAGGTTTCTGCCAGAAGACCCCTCCCAGGTTATGACATAGCTGTGATGTATGTATATATGATGCATGTATACACAAGGGTGTTGTGGGTAAAAAGGGAAACTTATAAAAAAGGGAGCCATCCTTTGTTCGGGGCTTCTTCCTGCTTCTTCCATGTGGAAGTCCTGTTGCTGCAACAGTCTTCTAAATAAAGATCAGGCCTACAGGCTGCTATTTTGCTCCTATATTCCTGGGTCATGTGGCCAGCATGACTAAGCCGCTTCTGGAGAACCAGAGCAGCGTACGGAAACGTTGTTTACCTTCCCGCCAGAGCGGTACCTATTCTGATCGGCAAGCCCTAGGCTCTGTGGTTTAACCCACAGCGCCACCCGCGTCCCTTTTAAAGTAGCTTCTTTAAAAAGGGGTGGAACTGGGTGTTTGCAGTATTTCCCAATGGTGCTCCTATATTCCTATATTTTGCTCCTATATTCCTGGCTGTTGTCTTTGTTTGGCAATGCAAGTGAGCCCAAGGATTTTCCTATAACAAGGTGTAGACAGAAAATGGGCAAAGAGGAGGGAGCGCTGAAGAAAAAAAGGAAGACTTAAGGAAGGGCCAGGAATCGAGGCATATCAGCTGAAAATCCCTACAGTTAAAGACTTTCCTTTTTCTTCTAACCTAGTGGACAACTTCCCCACAGTTCTTCCTTAAAACAGGCATGCTTGTGTACCTTCCAGAAAGGTCAAGGCCCGCCACTGCCTGCGTCTGGCAGCCCAAGAAGAAGAGCGGAATGTCACAGATGGTACAGAGACCCATGCTAATTACACACATCAGGGCGATCTGGGTGAGGGAGAGGCGGCAGTTCCTTATGATGGCACCTCCAAGGCCGATTCCGAGCATGCCACTCGGGATGTTGATAGCGCCTGTGGGATGGTGGTGATGATTTGTTAAATTTGTATAACAACCTTCATACGAAGATCACAGGGGGTTCACAACATTAAAAAAGCAACAATAACCCTGCCTGTTCCTTCTTTAAACTGCAGGGGTTTTAGTCGCAGGTAGGTAGCCGTGTTGGTCTGTCATAGTCAAAACAAAATAAAAAATAAAAAATAAAAAAATTCCTTCCAGTAGCACCTTAGAGACCAACTAAGTTTGTTCTTGGTATGAGCTTTTCGTGAATAAGTGTGCATGCACACGAAAGCTCATACCAAGAACAAACTTAGTTGGTCTCTACGGTGCTACTGGAAGGATTTTTTTTATTTTTTATTTTGTTTTGCAGGGGTTTTGTTACTGTCAAGTGGTATATGGATTTTGTTAGATAAATAAACAATGCAGAAATCCACCAGCAGAACAACCTTTCCCTGCCCACAGCCTGCTTCTTTTAAAGTAAAGGTAAAGGTACCCCTGACCATTAGGTCCAGTCGTGACCGACTCTGGGGTTGCGGCGCTCATCTTGCATTATTGCCCGAGGGAGCCGGCGTACAGCTTCTGGGTCATGTGGCCAGCATGACTAAGCTGCTTCTGGAGAACCAGAGCAGCGCACGGAAACGTTGTTTACTTTCCCGCCGGAGCGGTACCTATTCTGATCGGCAAGCCCTAGGCTCTGTGGTTTAACCCACAGCGCCACCCGCGTCCCTTTTAAAGTAGCTTCTTTAAAAAGGGGTGGAACTGGGTGTTTGCAGTATTTCCCAATGGTGCTTCAAATATACGTGATTTCACCGATGTGCATGGTGCCTCGGGACGTAACCCCCTCGTAAATGTGGGGTTGGCCTGCACAGCGGCATCCACATTCCTGCACTTCTCTTGGGCATGCATTTGCCATTTCAGAGCAGGCATTCCACATACAACCAACAACAGAAACACGTGACAGATTGACAAGGGTTTCTGATTCCCAGTTGTTTAAGAACAGCAACCATGAAAAGGCTCTCGCTCCCACATTGAACCACTGAAACAAATCTGGGTGGGAGGAAACCAGGAGGTTTTTTTGTGTCAAAAGCTCAGACCTGGTACTGAAAAGCAAATCCCTGGGCTGAGTATACACTCAGACTCGGATGCCCACCCCTACTTTCCTCTGGGCTCTTGGGAATCTAATGAACTGAAACAAAGTTCACATCTGAAGGCAGCCCTGTTGAGGGAAGCTTTTAATATTTAATAGATTGTTGTATTTTAACATTCTGTTGGAAGCCGCCCAGAGTGGCTGGGGAAGCCCAGCCAGATGGGCGGGGTATATATAATAAATTATTATTATTATTATTATTATTATTATTATTACTACTACAAAAGCCTAAAGACAGCTCACCACTTGATGCAGAGCGCAATCCCTTCCCATCTCTTGACAAAGAGATGTAAGGATAACGCGGTGCATTGTTTGCTCCATTGATTTCAATGGGTTTACCCTGAGTAAAACTTAGCTGAACACCACTCATGATTTTTGCCCTGAAAAAACTGAACGCTGCCAGAATTTGCCACAACACTGCCCCTTACTAAACGCGACAGGAATGGGATCTAAATGACCTTGAGATCTTGTGATCTGGAAACAAGGAAGTAGCACACACCTAGGATCATGTTGGCAACAGATGCTGACAGGGAGAACTGCCTCTCCAACAGTTTGGCCATGAAGGTTGCTATGCCAGCAATCATGCCAGAGAGATTGACCATAGCCAAGATGACCACAACCAAGATTGGGTTCCTCATCAGCCTCATGAAAACCACAGGAAACACTGCAACAGAAGAAAGAGTAGCAAATTATAATTAATAATAATAATAATAATAATAATAATAATAGGCATTATTCTGTTGCTGTTTCTTGCTGCTACAGACTAAGTCGGTGGTTCTCAAAGTGGGTGCTTCTGCTCCTGGGGAACAGTGGGAATACCTATGGGTGTGCTAAGTGGTAAGGGGGCACCGGAGGTATAAATGAGTGTCAGACTTTGAAAAGCTGGTGTCACTGGATCAAGTTAATCAATTTTTGTTGAATTAGTTAAACTAAATAGTTTTAATTGGGTTTTAAATAAATTTGCAATTACTGTTTTGAATTCTGAATTTTGTTGTGTTGTTATCTTCTTTGTGGGTTGTGCACACCATTTTTCTGAATAACGTTTTTTATTGGGTAGGGTAGAGGGAACTGGGTATGGGTTTATGGAACCAAGCGGGCGGTGGTGTGAAAAAATTTGGGAGCCACTCAGCGAACTGTTTTTTGTCTTGAAGCGGCGGCAACAGCAAGTATGGTAGTTTAGGGCAGCCAACACAAGGCGGCAACGTAATGTATATGTGGGAAGGAATGGCAGCTTAGCCTGTCCAACAAAATCTGTTGCTCAGACTGAAGAACTTGTTGTTGTTCAGTCGTTCAGTCGTGTCCGACTCTTTGTGACCCCATGGGCCAGAGCACGCCAGGCACGCCTATCCTTCACTGCCTCTCGCAGTTTGGCCAAACTCATGTTAGTAGCTTCGAGAACACTGTCCAACCACCTCATCCTCTGCCGTCCCCTTCTTCTTGTGCCCTCCATCTATCCCAACATCAGGGTCTTTTCCAGGGAGTCTTCTCTTCTCATGAGGTGGCCAAAGTACTGGAGCCTCAACTTCAGGATCTGTCCTTCTAATGAGCACTCAGGGCTGATTTCTTTAAGAATGGATAGGTTTGATCTTCTTGCAGCTGAAGAACTAGCTGGGGCTTAAAAGGACTTAAAATGCTTAGCATGGAAAAGAGGAGACAGAGAGGAGATATGAGAGCCACCTTCAGATATCTTAAGGGCTGTCTTAATGGAGGATGGAGCAAGCTTGTTTTCTGCTGCTCCAGAAGGGAGGGCCAAAACCAATGGATTTAACTAACAAGGAATTTCCGACTAAATATTAGGAAGAAATTTCTGACAGTAAGAGCTGTTTGGCAGTGAAACGGTCTCCCTCGGGAGGTGACAGACTCTCCTTCCTTGGACGTTTTGAAGCAGAAGTCGGATGGCCATCTGTCATGGATGCTTTAGCTGAGATTCCTGCATTGTAAGGGGCTGGGCTAGATGACCCCTGGGGGTCCCTTCCACCTCTACAATTCTACGACTAGTGGAGCCAGTATGGTCAGCTGACTGAGTGCTAAGTGAGGTGTTTGAGGCTTGTATGGCAGTTTACACCGTGCCCTTGAGGAACTTGCATTTCAGAGGACATGTGGTAAGTTATGCTGTCAGGTGACTAAGGAATGGGGGTGGGGGGGGGAGAATCTGCAAGGCTTGCAGCAGAAACACTTCCCTGGTGGTTGGACCAGGAAGGCTCTGAAACCTAGCTGGTGGAAGCCCAGGTCACACAGAGAGACACACGCACCCTGCACCCCCCTTTCCCTACTCCCTTTTCCTTTATATGGAAAAATTCCAATGGCAGAATAGTAGTGCCAGTAGTTCTGTGCGGCTCATTTCTGCTTGAGACTCTTGATCCACAGAGGATGATGGCTTGGCCCAACAGGGTAAGGCCACCCCTCACATGAGCAGTCAACAACATATAACCAAACTGAACAATTTCCACATAAATCATAACAGGATCTAAAACGAAGATACAGTGGTACCTTGGTTTAAGAACAGCTTAGTTTATGAACAACTTGGATTAAGAACACTGCAAACCCGGAAGTAGGCGTTTTGGTTTGTGAACTTTGCCTTGGAAGCAGAACATGTTTCGCTTCCTGTTGAGTGTGTTCCATTTGTAAATTGAGTCCCCCGCTGCTATGGGAAAGCACACCTTGGTTTAAGAATGCTTTGGTTTAAGAACGGGTTTCCGGAACGGGTTAAGTTCGTAAACCAAGGTACCACTGTACAAAAAACCAACAACAACAACTCCCCAGCCCAAGAGTCTTTTGCAGTTCAGCTGATAAAGCATCCCCTTCCCTCTGGGTGGTAAGCTCCGGAGCTGCTGGATTCCTCTATTGCAGTAGAATGCTTTGCATGATGATGTCTCGCTCTCTCTGGAAGGAATTTGTCTCCCGGGCTGATTAACATTTTCTTGGCCTTCCAGCAGCACGGTGGCAGATTGGAAGCATATTGTTATCTGATGGAACTAAAACTTGCTAGGCTAAAAGTAGGAACAGGGCATTTAGCTTAATCCGGAGGAGAAAGAGAGTGCTTTATTGGACCGGACAGCGAATGTTCCCCATTACTCTGCCTGATAACAGATCTCTAAATCAATCTTAAGTACGCTGCATCCCGACAGAGCTTTAAAGCTGCAGTTTTACAGCGTGTCTGGAATTTCCCCTGCAATCATGGAGGAAGTTATAGGCTCATCTTTGGCCCTTTATCGCTTTATCATGATGCAGATTAGTAGTCTAGTGGCTGGCTAAAATCTGCCCGGTGTTACCGAGAAGATCCGTTCAGTTGGAATTCTCCACAAGCCTATTTTGCCATGTGCAAATGAACACAGGGCCATTACGAAGGAACTGGAGGAAGTCATAGTGATTTCAGCCAAACCTCCTTCCACAGCAGCAGTGTAAGACTGAATGTTCACATTGTCTACTACTACATGCCGGCCTAATTAGAAAAATTACTGTATCTATTGTTTGCATATCCAGTTATTAATTCTGAAAAAAGCAACTTCACTAGTGATGGGATCAAGGCTAAATATACATTTCTCGGGAAATGTCTCTACCTTCTCCCATTTGGGATCTTGGTATCCTGGATAGGTTTTCTGATTCTTATGTAACTAGATCCAGAATGTAGCCATCATTACTCTTGGAACCCCCCCCCCTGAAGAATAGGGATGGAGGAGAAATTTAATTCTATTTGCATCAGACAGAACCTTCTGACAGTGAGAGTGGAATCGTCTCCCTCAGAAGGTTGTGGACTCTCCTTCCCTGGAGGTTTTTAAGTAGAGGTTGGATGGCCATCTGTCATGGATGCTTTAGTTGAGATTGCTGCATTGCAGGGGGTTGGACTGAATGACCCTTGGGGTCCCTTCCAACTCTATGATACTATGATTTCAATGAGAAACTATGTAATTCCCAGTTCTCAGACCACTGTATGTGAACCAAACCACAGCCATCCTTAGAAATTTACATTTTTTTTTAATTTTGCAATTCAATTACCCAACCAAATAATATGTACAATAACGCATATATTGGGTGAAATGTGCCTAAAATGCATACATTAGTAAAGATAACATGGTAATGCATTATTATAGCATGGGGAAATGCTTGCAGAAAAGTGCATATTAGTCAAAAGCACAGACAAAAATGTGTTTATTAGGAGAAATCTGCCCTAAATGTTTTCTACACTAAAATGTTTTCAAAGGGATTAAAAAAAAAACAAATCTGCAGGTTGCTGCAGAAATTAGAACTGAACTTCAGACTGGAAAAATGAGAAACTGAGATCTGAAATTGCCATTCATCCATTCCTGCTCAAGAAGCCCTGCAAAAGTCTGTTCTCTTCTTCTCTTCTTTCAGAGAAGAGAGAAGCAGGCATTCTCAGTAGTGGTGCCCTCCCTTCAGATGTCAAGGAGATAAAGAATTACACAACTTTTAGAAGACATCTGAAGGCAGCCCTACATGGGGAAACATGGGTGCCTGTGTAATGTGTGAACCAAGACATGTGTAGGCTTCATTACTTGGGTAAGCAGAGCAGAGTAGGGCTTCTAGATGGGCAAATAAACACAAGCTTACTTTTGATGAACTCTTTCAGAGTGTAGTCTTTCAGTTCTTTTTGTTTTTTTTCGGGTAGTATGTCCTTGTTTTGAGCTTCTGAAGGGGTGTCCTGGGGCAACTCTTCCTAGAAATGGGCAAGTGACATTGCATTAGACATAAACACAAGGCTATGAGTCAGTGTGGTATAGTGGTCAGAGGGTCAGACTAGAACCTGGGAGAGCAGCTTTCAAATCCCCGCTTGGCCATAAAGCTCACAGGTGGCCTTGGACCAGCTACTGCCTCTCAGCCTAAACACAGGGTCTTTGTGAGGATTAAATGAGAAGGGGAATAAACCACGTATGCCACCTTGAGCTCCTTGGAGAAAATAGAGGGGGAGGGATATACCGGTAAATACAATAAATAAAGAATATTCCTGGGAAACCTCTGATCGGTCCACCAAAGCAAGACCAGGAGTCCTTAAAGCCGGGCTTTGGTCTCTCCATAGTCCACTTTGTCAATCTCACTCCCAAACTCAGATGAACTAACCCTCACTTTTTATTCCTCCCCCCTTCAGTCAGAATTGCATCCTACTGCTGTTTCCCTTTTTGCTACGCCTCCTTTGCCACACAACCCCAACCCACTGTTTCCGCAGAGCGATGCAACCCCACTGCACACTTAGTATTTTATCAGTTTCCATTATAGGCTTTTGCTGGCCCTCTTAATCTGATAGTTTAGTAGCTGGCTGATTCAAGTCATTTTCTACTGGATTAGCTAACTGCACTCTGCTTCAGTCTGATCCAAACCCACCCACAGATTCCAATAGACATTTTTAGCAGGGATATAAAACACACACACACACACACACACACACACACACACACACACAGTCAACTCACAGCTTCCATCCATTTAACCTGTATAATTTCAGCTTTACGCATTTGACCCAAAAAAGATATATTTAGGGGTGGGGAGGCATCCAGGAAAAAAAAGTCAGCAATCCCACCCACCATTGTATTTGCCTTGGGATCTAGGAGTACCCACCGCCAAGCTACAAATCTGCTCCTTCAGAGGGAGGGTAACCCCATCAAGAGCAGGCAACCTCCCATCCATCCAGTCAAAGGAACTGCCCCCTAATAATGCCTCAGTCTTATCTGGATTGAGCTTCAGTTTGTTGGCTTTCATCCAGTCCATTACCGAGGCAAGACAAGACAACAGTCCAGTACATCCACTGCCCCACCTGCAGATGTAAAGGAGAGGTAGAGCTGTTGTGTCATCAGCATATTGCTGACAACGTACTCCAAAGCTCTGGATGACCCCACCTAGTGGTTTCATGTAGATGTTAAACCTCCTAGGGGGTAAAATTGAGCCCTGAAGAACTCAACACTGAAGGCTCCGTGGAGCTGAAGAGCACTCCCAAGCATCACCCTCTGGAAGCAACCATCCAAGTAGGACTGGAACCACAAAGCAGTGCCGCCGCCACCCCAACTCAAGACAGCTACCCCAGAAGGATATCATGGTTGGTGGTATCAAAAGTTGCTGAGAGGTCAAGGAGAATTAACAGGGATACATTTCCCATGTCTCCCTCCCAAGAGTGGTCATCATATAGAATGAGCTTTTGTGTGCATGCACACTTCTTCAGATACCTTCAGGTATCTGAAGAAGTGTGCATGCACACGAAAGCTCATACCAAGAACAAACTTAGTTGGTCTCTAAGGTGCTACTGGAAGGAATTTTTTTATTTTGTTTTGATTATGACAGAGCAACACAGCTATCTACCTGTAACTGGAACTATGGAAGGCACCACATTGAGCCGCATGAAATGGAAGTCCATCAACCTGGTATCTGAAGAGTGTGCATGCACACGAAAGCTCATACCAAGAACAAACTTAGTTGGTCTCTAAGGTGCTACTGGAAGGAATTTTTTTATTTTGTTTTGATTATGACAGAGCAACACAGTTATCTACCTGTAACTGGAACTATGGAAGGCACCACATTGAGCCGCATGAAATGGAAGTCCATCAACCTGGTATCTGAAGAGTGTGCATGCACACGAAAGCTCATACCAAGAACAAACTTAGTTGGTCTCTAAGGTGCTACTGGAAGGATTTTTTTTTAATTTTATCATATAGAATGACCAAAGCAGTTTCTGTGCTAAAACTGGCCTAAACCCCAATTGAAATGGATCTAGAAAATCAGTTTCCTCCAAGAACACCCTGGTCCATAACCACCTGCTTAATAACCTGGCCCAAGAAAGGGAGATTGAAATCTGAAGGCTCAGTGAGGTCACTGACATAAAACATCCTTTTATAACTCTGCTGCTTTTGTAATCTTGTTCTCCTTAAATCCACTATTTTGCCAAGGAAAAGGCTAGAAGAGTTTTTGCCCTTCTCTTTGTTAAGGCTATTGGATCTCCTCTGTGGACTTTGTTACAATGGACGGCCCCCTGTCCCCGAGATTCCCTAGGGGCAAATCAATTTGTGCAAATAGCATGGCATAAAATCAAATGGATGCAGCAAAGTCAGCACTCCACTTAAAGGCAGAAAAGCTCCATTTAAATATCCTTTCGTCCAGAGGTTAATGCTTGCTTTGTCTTTCTGGCGAAGTGACATTTAGCTAGCCTGGCTCTCAGCTTCATGGCAGTTGGTTTACTATGAGAGCTAAAACATAGAAGTTTCTGTATATGTATAAACCCTCACAATGGCTTGTTCTGGGAAGCGGCATCAGGAGGAAGAGACTTGGAGAAGCAGCAGGTGAGAATGCTTAACCCCGTCTCCACCAGCTGTCTCTCTCCTGAAATCACTTCTTTCCTCTACTGCTGCTCACCCCGACCCCTAAAATATGGTTTACAAATCTGTCCCTGGACAAAATCTGTCCCTGGAATGTCCCTGGATTTCTTTTAATGCCCCCAGATATATATTTTAAGTGTTGTAGATTTATTAGTAGAGAATGAATGTTGCGTGATTGGTTCAACGGCACAAGACACATCATATGGGGACTTCCGGCGAGGCAAAATGGCGGGCGCCACGGCAGCAAGCAGCTCCTGAAGCCAGCCAGAGCCAACTGCGCTACCAGCCTGGCTCCGGGCTGCTGAGGCTGCCGCTGCCGCTGCCACTGCTGAGGGGGAATCACTGCCCCCCACGACCCAAATCAAGCCGGGTTTGAGAGCTCCCGGCCACCCGGCTGACAGCCCAGCGGCGCTCTGGGGCCAGGAAAACCCTGGAGCTGATGCAGGGAGAAGGAGGAGAGGAGAAGGAGAAGGAAGAGAGAGAAAGAGGAAGGAGAAAAAAGAGGGGAACCCCGACCTAGCCGCGCTGCTGATGCCGCCACTAAGAAAGAGAGGTAGGAGAGCACCGGGAAGGCAAGGACACATGGCAGAGCCCAGGCCCGACCCAAGCCTACTCCATGGTGGCTAGCGCCCCAAGAGAGCAAGCCGGGGCCCAGAGGAAGGCCGCGCGACAGAGGAGACCACAGAAGAGATTACTTCTTCTTTTTAAAAAAATAACTTTTTTTAATAACCCCCCCCCCCCATTTTAAAAGTGTCCCTGGATTCTTTGGGGGAAAAATCTGGTAACCTTACCCTACAAGGGCTTGTGAGGGTAAACATGTCTGGAATGCAGTTGGGGAAAGCAGTTGCATCAGAAAACCAGAGGGGCAGGGAAGGGTTAAGCATCTGTCTCCCCCTACCACTGCCTCAGCTTCAGTTTGACCCCTCCTCACGAGGAGGAAACCATGACTGTCACACAGGACATTCTTCTGGGGCAGTGGTGGCTAACCTTGACACTCCAGATGTTTTGGAACTACAACTCCCATCATCCCTGACCACTGGTCCTGTTAGCTAGGGATGATGGGAGTTGTAGTTCCAAAACATCTGGAGTGTCAAGGTTAGCCACCACTGTAAATCTGGGGCTTCTTGCATCGTGATGAAACTTTGCAGGCCACTTGGGCTGAGGCTTCTACTGAGGAATGCAGGTGGAGCGGAGGCAGGAAAAAAGCAATTACCCAGCTTGGGAAGTGGCCAGGACATCAAAACTTATCACTGCTGCTCTTACAGCACATGCCAAGGGATTGTTAACAATCAGGCGCGACCAGGGGCTCGGCTTTATGTCTCACTGGAAAAGAGCAATTCATTTCAAAACGCTGCTTCTCCGCCACGCTTCTTGCAGCAAACTGTTTGCCAGCGATCACTCCGCAGAGCTCACAAAAGCAAGCATTTCCGCCTCAGCAGAAGATTGTGCTTGCCTGATCTGATCTTTTGGAGAAACTGCTCATAATCAAGGGGGAAGCAACTTAGCAAACAAATGAGACTTCCCCTACCACCACCCTTCACAGCCCATCTTCACCTTCTCTAAGAATGCCTCTGGATCAGATATATATCTGTGACTCATCACCTTTCTTTCTTAGCTTCAGTGTTCTACTTCCTGGTGTTCTCTCACCAGGGCTGGCCCGAAAAACAGGTAAAGGTAAAGGACCCCTGACAGTTAAGTCCAGTCACAGACGACTCTGGGGTTGTGGCGCTCATCTCGCTTTACAGGCCGAGGGAGCTGGCGTTTGTCCACAGACAGTTTTTCCGGGTCTTGTGGCCAGCAGGACTCAGCCACTTCTGGCGCAACGGAACACCGAAACCAGAACAGCCCACGGAAACGCCGTTTACCTTCCCGCCAGAGCGGTACCTATTAATCTACTTGCACTTCTGGGCATGCTTTCGAACTGCGAGGTTGGCAGGAGCTGGGACCGAGCAACTGGAGCTCACTCCATCGCGGGGATTCAAACCACCGACCTTCTGATCGGCAAGCCCAAGAGGCTCAGTGGTTTAGACCACAGCGCCACCCATGTCCCTAGGGCTGGCCCTACCATTAGCAAAAGTGGGGTGGCCGCCTCAGGTGGCAGATTCTGAAGGCCAGGGAGTGAACAGAACTGATGTGCCTGCTCTGTGCTCCCTAAGCTAGTCTCCTGCCCTCAGGTGTAGAGGAGGACACTGTGTATTTGCCAGTGATAAAGTAATATTCAATGACCAGTCTTCTGTATGTGGTTTGTGGAGGCACCATTTTCTCTTCCACTTTAAGCAGCAAAAAGGTTTGGGCCTTCCTTGTCTCTCACACAGGACACAAATATAGAAACTCAGCCATCCTTCTGCCACATGGCAAGCACACTTTGTTGTGAGACTTGCACCCGCTTCAAGACCTGAATTTTGACGGTGCACCTACTCATGAATGGCTTGTCTAGGCTTCCCGTTTCCTGTGCGCCAGGGGATGGACGCCTCTCCCAACACCGTGGAGCGAGACAGATGGAGATAATCAGAAAATGATGGGGAAATGGCATTTTCTGCATTCCTCTTTGATTAGAATAGGGACCTTGCTCTCACCCACAGTTTGCCTGGCAGTCTGACACTCTCTTCCTCATGGAATGCGAGGGCAAGCAAAGGCACTGGGTGCATGGAATACTCTGGCAGCTGCGACCGTGCCCCCCCATCCCTTTCCTGGAAGCACAGGTTATCCTGCTAATTGGGTTTGTTTAATTAAACTACAGGCACCTTCTAGAGATGATGAGATAAGAAACTGCGGGGAAAAGAACCCAGCTACAAGGATTTAAAAGGTTTAGATTGAGAGGGGATTTCATTCAGTGAAAGAGACAATGCAGGGAGAGGAGCCCACGCTTTGCATATATCAAAGTTTTTATCTACATTTGTGATATGGCAATACTCCCCTGAATGCAGTTTTTTTTAAAATAAAATATCTGTACAAGTGTAGAAGGAAGAAATTGGAATACAAATATGGAATTTAACAAAACTGGAACTGCACATGCGTGAGAGAAAGGAACTGAGAGGGAAGACAGGATGTTTGTGTTACTGTGTTCCGTGAAGTGGGACTATTGTCCTTTGTTCTTTCTCTTTGCTGTCTGATGCTAGAGAGAGAGGGAGCCATATTGCAGGGCTCAGTGTCTGTTTATATGTGAATAAAGTAGATTAGCCACAACGCTGAGTTGCTGAGGTCTGTTACGCATGCTGAGAAGACTCTGCGGATCCCTAAGTGTGCTGATGTCTCCAAGGCATCAGTTGCTGTGATGTTCGGGTTGGAGAAAGCTTTTGAAGCTCCCAAACAACCGACCAGGAGGGAGAGAACATGCCAGCCGGGCATGTTCTCCAAGGTACTAAGATGGCATACACGGGGTTTCCCGCTCTCTTTATGTCCACAACGCTGTGGGATAGAAAGGTTAGACTGAGACAGGGCTTGTCCCTAGAGCACCAAGGTTGTTTTACAGGAGGGCACGAATCTGGATTCAGATCTCTCTGGTCCAAGCCCAGCACCCTACCCACTAAGCCGTAGTGGCTCATGCGCCAGTGTTTTGAATTGCCTTACTTTCCATTTCAAGAGGAAAGGGATCGTGTCTTGAGAATAGCTATTCTCAAGCGTGTCCTTACCTCTTTAGGCAGCTCTCTTGGAAAGAAGAAATAAGGTATTGAAGCGATGGCGACCACGCTGGCGGAAATTATGAAACCGAGCCACCAGGCTCCAACCCATCGTGGATCTTTGCTATTAATATGAATGTCCGCTGAAACACAAAGTACATAGAAGAGCTCAAAGATACACTGGTGCTTTGGTGGCTGATAGCACAACTCTCAGAGGCCTCAACAGCTGCCTACCCCTTTTGCCAGGAACATAGACTCAGGCTCATCCAGATTTGCTTTTATACCACTTTTTAAGGCATAAAAAGGCTGAAATAGATCTGTGGCGCGCTCAGTCTCATAATCTGAAGGTCCTGGGTTCGAACCTCAGAGAGGGCACCAAATTGTCTTTTAAAAAAAGAAAAAGAAAAAAAAAGAAATAGATCTGTGGCTTCTGACTGCGTCTGTCTCTAGAAGCGGCGCAGGTGGAAGCTGCAGATCCATTCTGGCCTTTTTCTTCTGCTTGCATCTCTCTCTGTTGCATGGCTCTGTCTCCATCAGAGCGCTACTCACCACATTTTGCTTACACCTGGTGAGTGACATCTCATTCTCTAGAACAGGAAGATGAAGAAAATTTAATCTGTTTTGGTCAATTTGGGTTAGCTCATTATCTGGTTAAAGATAAAGAACATGAAAACTGACTGTATCACTACAGCAACACCTGATATCACTACAGCAAAATAATATTTTGTTGCCTAATTTTAAAGTTGGTATTTTTTAGGGAAACTTTAGTTGTTAATTTAAAAACCAGTGCTTAGCTAAGTTTTAGTTTCTTTTGTTTGTTTGGTGAATAAAAATAATGTCCTTTATGATTATGAGTATCAGTTCAATAAATGTTTCCCTTTTAGAGGGGGGGAATCCCTGGGTGAACTCCCTAGTGAAATGTGCTATGCATGTCTATGGGGTCAGGGCACAAATATCTTTATTTTAAACTGTGCTTGGCATCCTATAATCCCACACATTTTATAGTGGCTTCTTGTGAAGGACGTCATTTGCTCAGTGAGCCCTGGTTCTTTTAAACCCAGCTCCTACACTAGCAGATTCCATTTGCTCGCCTTTCTTTGTGTACATTTGTTTCTATGAAATCTGAACCCTGGTGGCTTAGGACTGAAGTCATAAACCTCCACTCTGAGACACAGGAAGGTCAGTAGTGCTGACTTACGCTAAGTACACATTCACTTACGGACTCATTGTTAAAACCGTGTTTATGGAAGACAATCTTACTCGGCTACGAGTGATCGCCAAAGAACACAATTACCAGACATAGTGATAGACATCAGAGCAGAATAAATAAATAAATAATAATAATAATAATAATAATTTATTATTTATACCCCGCCCATCTGGCTGGGCTTCCCCAGCCACTCTGGGCAGCTTCCAACAAAATACTAAAACAATAATCCATCAAACATTAAAAGCTTCCCTAAACAGGGATGCCTTCAGATGTCTTCTAAAAGTCTGGTAGTTGTTGTTCTCTGTAACTTGGCTTCTCGCAGTGAGAGAACCGCCAGAAGGCCCTCGGCGCTGGACCTCAGCGTCCGGGTAGATCGATGGGGGTGGAGATGCACAAATTCTGGCCCACACTTCCTTCCCTCTGTGTCTGTGAGATTTACTCACTCACAAAGATGCTCACACAGAACGTTTGTTAACTCACCTGCGGAAACTTTATCGATGTCAACAAAATAGCGCAACGTAGCTGCCCCCACTATGAATGCTAATGCAGGACCCATTGTAGTTGCAGCAAAGAGGATTCCTGTAAAAAAGAAAAGAGAACTTCTGCTCAAGTAGCAAGCCCACTAAGCATCTTTCAAAATTTGTCCCAATGAGTTTATTTAACATTTACTGTATATACCGCCCTGATTGTGGTAAAATCTTTAAGCAGTTTATTCTCGAAGCGGGGTTGGAATAATGAGGTGGATTCACACAACTCTCTTTTCCAGGCCCTTGCTCCATTCCTTTCACAGGGAAAACCAGCTCTTTAACGCTCATTCGGAGCAAACATCCATCTGGGGGAAACTCGAATTGTCATTTGCTCTGACTGAGTGCTGAAAAGCGGGTTTTCCCCAGGGAAAAACAGCAGGACAAGAGGATTAGTGGATAAGCCTCTCGTTTGTGGTCCATCCAGGCAATCTGTTTGGGAACCACTGCTTTATCTCTTCTTTCCTTAGCTCAGGGCCCTCCTTCATCCATTCTCAGGTGCGTTGCAGGTCACAACTTAAGACAAGATGCCTATATGGTATAAGGCACTAGCCTGGGCAGCTAGCCTTTGTTTCTAGCATCTTACCTATATATAGAGGGGAGTTGCTCTTACTGGCAAAATCATCAATGTATGAGATGCCAAAGGGCTGGATGGGGACCCCGCCAATCCCCAGCAGGGTCTGCCCAAGTAAGAGCAGCATCACAACCACTTCGGTTTCTTTCTTTTTGGATTCAGTGCATACTTCTGTCTCATTCCGGCTTGGGAGGCATATGTCTGAAGTCATACTTGACGAACCTGTAGAGGCAAAAGGAGACACTATCAAGCTGCCACACTTCTTCACCCATCTATTGCTTTACTGCTGGGCGAAACTCCCTTTGGAACTGGGCACAGCAAACAAAGCTATTGAGCAGCAGCAGCAACAACAACACAAAGCTGGTTTCTGTTCTCTTACCATCTTCTCTTACCCCTCCCTACCCAGCCTCTGTACGGAAGGATGCTACAGCAGCACACAGTCGTGCTAGGAGGAGCATTCTGATAGGTGGCTTACGACCAGAAACTGCCAAGTCTTTGAGGCTGGCCCTGAAGGCCCTGTAATGGTGGACCTTTGGGTCTCAAATTCAGTGACAACTTGTGCCGGCACCAAAATTCTGCCTAGAGCTGTGTCTCATTCAGCTGCAGTCTCCACATCCAGTTCTGGTACAGCAGGCTTGTTGAAGGTTTGGTGGAGGCAGTGATGGCCACCTTGAAAAGAGGGTTAGACAGATTCATGGAGGAGGGAGCTATCAATTACTACTAGCCCTTATGGGTGTGCTCCGCCTCCACCAGTTGCTTGGAAACTGAAGGAGGGGAGAGGGCTCTTGTGTTCGAATCCTGATTGTGGGTTTCCCACAATGGGCATCTGGATGGCCACTGTGAGAACAGGATGCTGGACTAGATGGGCCACTGGCCTGATCCAGCAGATTCTGCTCATGTTCTTATGAATTATGGACCGGGAAAGAAGGAAAACCCACTCTCATCACTGTCTCATGCTATTCATTTAATGGAATGTGCAGTGAGACCCTCATTATTGCCCCCCCATCAGACTAGCTGAAATTGGCAATAGAGTCTAACGTAGCTTCCTGTATTACTTTGGAATAAAATTTATTGTCAAAATGTTTTTTGTGTGTGTGTGTTTTTAAATGTATTAGTTTATTGGTAACAATGAATTTAAGTTTATGTTGTACAGCAGTAAGTACTGTAAGTATAATAAAACATAATTCAAAAACCAATAAAATGAAATGAAATGAAAATGAAATTGGGTGTGTGTCAATGTCCAACTCTTGGCTTGATCATCTGTGGTTTTCTAATCCAAAATGAGAGTGTGAATCAATAGTTTCCCCCTCAATTCCAAATGTGAACCTCCATACTGAAAAGCTACCCAAGGAGATATGGGTAGAGACGGTGAGGAGATATGATAGCCACCTTCAAATATCTCAAGGGCTGCCTTATGGATGACGGAACAAGCTTGTTTTCTTCTGCTCTGAAGAATAGGACTCGAACCAATGGCTTCAAGTTACAAGAAAGGAGATTCCAACAAAACATCAGGAAGAACTATCCGACAAAATAAAATAAAATAAAATAAAAAATTGTCCAGTAGCACCTTAGAGACCAACTAAGTTTGTTCTGGGTAGAAGCTTTTGAGTGCATGCACACTTCTTCAGATGCATGCACACAAAAGCTTATACCCAGAACGAACTTAGTTGGTCTTTAAGGTGCTACTGGACAATTTTTTAATTTATTTCGACTGTGTCAGACCAACATGGCTAGCTACCTCAACTATCTGACAGTAAGAGCTGTTCGATAAGAGAATGGTCTCCCTCGGGAGGTGGTAATTTTAAGCAGAGGTTGGATGGCCATCTGTTGAGATTCCTGAATTGCAGGGGGTTGGACTAGATGACCCTTGGGGTCCCTTCCAACTCTACGTTTCTATGATTCTATAAATCAACAGTTTCCCTAATTCCAACTGTGAACCTCTGTGGTGAAAAGGTCCCCAAGGAAATCATACATAGAAAGTCCTTACCAGTAACGGAGCGATCATATTCGTAGGGTCCCGAGATAAAGTGAGGAAGCGACATGACCAGACCAGCCATGGAGACGAGGACGGCCCCATAGCCAATGAAGCGGGGCCTGTGGACTCTGCAGCCCATGTAACTCACAAAGATGATCAGCAGCGTGTTTCCCACCTGGGTAGTGAGATGAGAGGTTGAGAGGCCTCTTAGGATGCTGGGGAAGCCACATCCTTATGAAAGATAAAAGTGGAGGAGGGGGGGGGAGATGCACAAGCAGCAAAGGTGGTACCTCGTTGAAGGAGACCACGATGCCGGCCACCTGGCTGGACAGTCCAAAGCGCTTCTCGATTGTGGAAATGGAGCTTTTCACAAGGCCAGACGTCATCAGCTGAGAGAGCTGCAGAAACCCCTGGCAAAAAACAAACAACTGCAGGAGGAGAGAAAAAGAATGAACAGAAATCAAAATGGCACCTGAGGAACCTGAGGCAGTTCTGCCGCACTGGGAGTAACAAGTTCTGTCTCGCTCCTTACTAGATAGTCTGTGCAGGGCACACAGCAGCTGCCTTCCAACCCACCTGCCAAGTCTCTGCCTCCTTTCCCCTTCCCTGTCACAAATACCCGTGGTCCCAAACCCCAGTTCTAACTATCAGGTTTTGTGATGTATCTATGCATGTGCAGAGTTAAAACTGTGGGATAACCAGTCTCAAATAACCAACATGCTTAAGTCTAATTAATGCATGATGGGGTTAATACTGTAAGCTGTCCTGCCTGGCTTAGCTATATCCACTCCCCTCACCTTGGGATGAAATGATTAATGAAGCCTTTGTTCCAGAGAAGCTCATCTGAGCTAGTTACTGCAGCTCAGACTGCATGGCTCATACAAGCCACTCTTGAGTTCCTGTGCCAATAATTTAGGAACTTTCACCACTTTGGAAATATGCCAAGTTTTACTGCCTATGCAACTTTTTCTGAATGCTGCATGGAAAAGCACAAGAACATGACCTTTGGAGAGTTTGTAAGTAAACCATGTTTAACTTACAAAATGTGTGGCCTTTTTCTGTGCTCGGGGAAAAGGGAAGTTTTAGAACTCACAAGGGCATATTTTAAAGGTCTTCCATCCTACATTTCCACACTTTATTTTACTGCATGTTTTGTGATTTAAAATCTCTGTTTGGGTTCTCTGACCAAAGAGTACTTTTATTTCTGCACTGCAGGAGGTTGGGCTAGTTGACCCTTGCAGTCTATTCCAACTCTACAATTCTATGACTAATATGGATCTTAGTCTGAGGCAAAATAGAGGGATTGGGAGCTCAAGGGAACAGTAGGGTTTGTTTGTTTTTGCCACTAACAGTGTGGGCAAATGCACAAAAAGCAGACTGCTGGTGAGCAATAAATACAAGATGGGAACCTGCATGTGTGATAGTCACACTAATGTTACATATTGACCTAACCTTTTAAAATGGTGGTGCTTTTCTGTTGTCACACACCAAGTCTCAACAATCAAGGGTGGCTCCCTACAAACATCACTTTAGATACCCTCTTAAAGTTAGAAGATGATATGACACAGACTTTAAAACCTGTGTGCATGGCTTTAAAAAATGATCAGAGGTGCATTAATTTCATGCCACTTATTCTTGTGGGCTTTTAAACAGTTGCGAGCCACTAATCTGGAAGACTTAAAAACAGCCAGGTTATCGAACACTGAATTAAGTGCCATTATCATTAGATTTGTTTTGTTGCAACTTGAAACAATGGCAGGACGTGTGTGTGTGTCATTAACAAGGAACCATAATCTACTGGGGGAACCCCCGTAAGGTGACACAAAGGCCTCATCCTCAGCATGCGGAGGGTCCCACCAGAATGACCTACTCTGTGGTGGGCCCAGGTATCTGGCAATTCCCTGATGGTGACCGAGTCAGCAGGCTGGGATGTGAGATAGCAGCCAGCAGTTGCACTGCCCAAGAGTAGGATCCTTGCCCTATGCCATACAAACCTCTACTATCATTATAATCAATGAAAATAGTGCCAGACTGAAATATCCCTGAACACATGGGAAAACAATATCTGGGATACAGCAATGTCTGTATCCCAGACACAAGGAGGGCAATTAAAGGCAAAACAAATAGAGACACCTTCCAAGAAAAGTGGACCCCTTTCTTTAACTATATTAATGACCAAAATCAAGACCTTCTTATACCAAACGCTGAATATTCTCAGCGGAGATGTGATGTTAAGTAATATGTTTGTATATTGAATGTGCAAGTGTATGTTTAGAGACAATGGATAAAACAAACAACATTAGCTGTACTGCTGGATAAGTGTTTAAAGGTTATTGTATTTGTTTAAAAACCAATAAAAATTGTTCAAAAATAAAATGGTGGCCATGTTTAACCCATTCCTTATCTCAGTGTGTTCATTGCTCACTCGCAGCACATGGTGCAAAATGTGGAAAGTTTTGAATACCAAGTGGAAACTAATTATAATCACTGCAAACTGGATAACATTTTCTCCACAGCTCGCCCCCACACCCCAGTTTAAAGAAAAGGGGAAGCGGGGAGCCAACCCCGGGGTGTTTTACATTTTTACACATGCAACGAACATCTATTTTTAAAGTCCACTATCTTGGAAGCAGCAGCTTCCAACCTGCTTGGAATGCTTTTGCTCACAAAGGCAAAGATAAGAGTTCCTGGGGTTGCAGCCAGCTTGCCGGAACAGCCAAGCTTCCTCTCCGACACAGGAAAGGGTCAGGTGGGCAGATGGCTTTGAAGTGCCTAGAAGCAAGTTCTGGATTCAAGTGCAAGAGAGGCACTGAAGGTCGAGTGAGCCAGCAGGTAACAGATGTGCTCTGAGAGCTCAGGCACAAAAAGGCCACAGCATGAGCTGCTTATTCTCATTTTGAGCTCTTCTGGAAGTTTGAGAAGAAACTTAAAACATGTCATGCTGCATTGGACTGATGTTTTGCCTAGCCTTTCCCCAAGCTGGTGCCCTCCAGATGTTCTGTACTTACAACTCCCATCATCCTCAGCCAGCCTGGCTGTGCTTCCATCAGTCATAGCACCATGCAGATGTGCCGGCTGGGGTTGACAGATGTAGTGCAAAACCTCTGGAGGGCACCTGCTTGGGGAAGGCCGACTAAACCCAATATTGCTTCCTCTGACTGAAAGCAGCTTTCCAGGGGCCCCAGCAGGAATCCTTTCCAGCCCTGCCTCCTGAAATCCTTTTAAGCCTGCAATTCTGGGGACTGATCACCAAACCAGTCATGAAGTTAAATGTGCTGTTTGAAATTGTGTGCATCATTTAAAAATGTTTTTTAAAAACACAAAACTATAACTAGCAGGCATCCAACAGGAGAGGGGGGGTAACCTTGCCCTGGCATGCTATGGTTCTAATGAAAATCACATTATTATTATTTTAAAAAAATTAAAATTAAATTAAATTTTACATAACGTATTTCCATTTAAACATATCAATCACCATTATATTTAGGATTCTCAGAATCCCTTGACTCCCCTTCGCCCTTTTCTGGTTTCCATTGTCCATCCCTTTTTATTCAAGCTTATCCTTTCTAAAAACTTTGGCAGGATTAAAATAATACTTGTAAAAGAAAATCACCCCTTCAAAGCTGCCATTTGGAAGCACCCACTGGCAGAAAGGAAACGGCACTTCAGTGTACTTTTCTTCCTTGGAGCTCTAGTCGGGCAGAAGGGATTAATCTGGCTCCTGGTACTTACTTTGATAGTGAAAAATGAGCCTGCATTAGATATTCGTTTGAAGAAACCACTGCTGCTTTCCTCTGGCATTTTTTAAATGTGTGCTTTGTGTCTCTGCAAAAGAGAAATCAGGCTGTTAAACATCCTACCTAAGTTTCTTCACATGGTTTAGCACAGCATGACATTGTTCAGAGGGAGACTGTAAGCATCAACAGGGCTCATGGGAAATTATAACAAACATATTTGTCAATAAGAACGAGCCCATTAATTGCTGGGGGTTATGGAGTGCTTTACAAAGCCCTGTTCCTCAGTAAGAAACTTGTTGGTGAGATCAAGCCCAGACCATTCTTTGACTCTTCCTTCATCCTTCCAGGAGTGTTGAACTTTGGAGGTGGGGATGGATGGACAAATGAACAGGAACCATTTTGAATGGAAAAACAGCTATTAGGGGAAGATTTCAGCAAACCACCTCTCTTTGCTTCCAGGCTCAAAGTCATATGTTTCCCAAGTGGCTTTTAAGGGCTCACCCACACTTTCCCTTGTCCCGCTGGGAATACTCACTGTTTACTGCTGAATCAGAAAATAAAATAAAATCATGAATTAGTTTTTCTGCAGATTGATGTTTGTTCCAGTTCAGCAGTATACAGTGGGTTTTCCCTGGGAAAGTGGCAGGACAAACACAAAACCGCTCAGAGACGTACCTAGAAAGCAAAGGAGAAATGGAAGACCTCTCGGACCCGTGCATAGGACAAGCGGAAGTGTGGCCAAGCCCTAAGTTAAAAGAAAAATGGCAGTGGGCTTTGGTTAAACATGCTAGCATGTAACATGCACTTTGCCCCTAAGCACACCAAACTCCACCATGCAGAGAGAACCTGGAGACAAATCACCTTTCTATAAAAGCATTCGGCAACAGAGTACTTGAATCTCAATAGTTTCTGGTATCTGGTTTGTGACTATGAAAGACGTGCCTGGACCGGCTACACTACGAGTGGGTGGAGACTAGTCTTACGCTAGTCCAAGAGACATTGAAGCTTCACAGATCCCTGAGCAACTGGCTCTCATCGCATCTCTCAGGCCTCAGGGATGAATTACAGACCCTCCAATTTTCCAGGGACAGTCCCGGATTTACAGATGCCGTCCTGGTTTCTGATTTGATCCCAAAATGCCCCACTTTTTCTTGGAAGGGACATCTCTATTTTCATCGGAGAAATGTTGGAGGGTATGGAATTAAATGAGGACAGAGGAATTTGTTCCAGCACTTGTGGGTCAGGCCACACACCCAGTTGTGGAACGACAGTGGCAATTTCCTCATCCACCAATACAGACTCACATGGGTTACGGTGTCATGGAAAAATCAATGCTGTTGATAATCACAATTGCAAGAACTCTGAAGCCCATAAAGCACGCTGTTGTATTTCTATAAGGACATCATCCGAAGCACTAATGTGAATGTGGAAGGAGGAATATTTGATATATTATACTTCATTATTTCTCTATAATTCTCTTTGCCCCCTAAGAATGAGGAAAATTCAGAGGCTAATGCAATTTGATCACATTTCTGCTGTCAGGCTTGATCTTGTCAAGACAAGCAGAGCTGGATTAAACCATGATGCTTCTGTAACTCTTAGGAGAGAGAAAATAAGCACAAGGCATCAATCCAAGAACACACGCTGTATGGCATCAGCTGACACTTGTAAATAGTTTTCATCAACTCCTGAACAGCGAGCTGTGGCTCTTTCAAACCTATTCAATTATAGGAGAAATCCAGAAGAGGGACTGAAATGGAAATGGCTTTAACTGCCCTATTACACCGAGTGAGTCCATCAGCCTTCTTTTAGTGTTATTCACTAAATTTGCATCCCCTCTTTTCTACCAAAAACTGAAAGCAGCATACATAGTTCTTCTCTTATCCTGACAACAAGCATGTGAGGTGGGTTGGTCTAAGACTACCCCAAAGTCACCTATGAACTTTATGACTGAGTGGGAATTTGAACCTGGGCCTACCTAGTTCCAGCCCAACACCTTAACCACTACACAATGCTTTGTCCTCACTTGGAGTGCTTTGTACAGTTCTGGCTACTGCACCCCACAATGGATAACACAGAGGCTGAGTCTACCTAGCACAATGTTGACCAGCCTTGTCACCATTCAGTCACCAGAGCTACCAAAAATGACAGACCTTTTCTCTGACAGTAGGTCTGCATGTATATACATACTTTGCCACTGGGAGAAAGTTCCCCAAGGACTGCCCTGCAGTGTCAAAACAGCAAGCAACTCCGACTTGTTAATGTAATTAAATTGACTGTGCAAGTATCAACAAATTACTCACATGAAGCTAATTAAAAAGGGGGAGAATGTTCACATTGAAGCTAAATTACCTAGATGTTTGTACATAAATCGCTTTGCAACGCTCAGATGGCAAATGCTCTACACAGCACAGCAAATTTATCTTGCCTGTAATTTCTGGCTTCTCCTCAAGAACTGAACATAAATCTTGAGAGATTGTTCAGATCCTTTCAAAGAAGCAAGAACCGTAGCTTCGCTCTGAGTGCAGCGTCCGACTGTCCCCTTTCCTGCAGCAACTGCATGACAACAGCTCAGCTGTAATGGCAGAGAGGAAGTAGGAGCTGGGCTGTCTATTCCTATAAAGCTTTGAAGGATTTGGGAGCAAAATAATGCCTTCTTCTTCATAAGTTTGCTATCCCACAGTGTTCTTCACTGGCAGTCTTGCTCCATATCCCACTGCCATTCAAAGATCAGTTTCCTGGGATGCAGGAAAGGATATTTTCAGCCACATCACCCAGATTGTGGAAGTCACTTGGTCCCTTCCCTGTTGGATTTTCACTGTTTTGTAAAGCATCCCTAGTAGATGGCTCCATAGCCTACTTCAACACCTGCAGTTTTACAGACAACCCACCACCATCTCCCTAGGTCACTGGGTTCCACTGTCAGACTGCTCTTGCCATCAAGAGCTTTCTCCTAATGTTCAGCTGAAATCTCTCCTCCCATAACTTAGTCTTACACCCTCTGGACAACAAGTCATTGCCCTCTTCTATGCAACAGCCCTGCTTTTGTGGCCCTCTCAGTCTTCTCTTCACCAGCGTAAACATACCCAGTTCTTTCAACCTTTCCTCAAAGAATCATATAATTGTAGAGCTGTGACCATGAAGGCCATCTAGTCCAACCCACCTGCAATGCAGGACTCTTTTGCCCAACAGGGGGCTCAAATCCATGACCCTAGATCTATACAGATATATTAAAAAACACTATTAAAAACTCTATATGAAGAAAAGAAGTTCCCAAGGCAATCTGCCATTGACTTTGGATCCTCCTCTACATCGCCATCTGGTGTCACATTTTTAGAACACGTTTTTAACGTTATAAATTGACCTGTGTAGCTGAGTCCTAAGAGTCCCATGCTCTACTGACTGAGCTATCCCTGCTCTTTGGACTTGTTTTCCACATCCATTGCCATCTTAGTTCCCCTCATCTGAATTCACTCCAACTTTTCTATACTCCTTTTAGGGTGACACCCAGAACTGGACACAACCTCTGGATGAGGTTGTAAAATGGAATACAGTAGAGCTGATACTTCAAAACCATGGTTCTGTGAATGAATCCTAAAATCACATTCACCTCTCTCTCTCTCTCTCTCTCTCTCTCTCTCTCTTCATCACAATGCTGACACATGTTCAGCTGAAACTGACTACCACCCCAACAACCTTTTCACATATGCTACTCCCCAGTCAGGTACCCTGTGCACCTGCTTTTGCTGGTTTGACTTAAATGCAGATCTTTGCACTTGTCTGTGTTGCCCACTTGCTGTGTCTTGAACTGATCGTCTTGAAAGACCCTGTGAGTCCACAAGTTAATTTCTGAAGCCTATTTCTGTAGAATTGCTTTTACTGGAGCAGTATTTGGATAGCAAAATGTTGGTTTTATTGTAGTATAGAGTTCACATAGCCCTGGATCAGGCATAGGCAAACTCGGCCCTCCAGATGTTTTGAGACTACATATCCCATCATCCCTAGCTAACAGGACCAGTGGTCAGGGATGATGGGAATTGTAGTCCCAAAACATCTGGAGGGCCAAGTTTGCCTATGCCTGCCCTGGATAAAGGACTAAATACTGCAATGCTCAAAAGGACTTGCCTCACCTTGCCTCACTTTGGAAATGTAATCAGGAAGAAACTCTTGCAGTGAGAAACATCAAAATGGCAGCAATGGCTAGGTCAATCCTTTCAAATGAAGACATTGACCCTATTACAGAGACCTTTCAAGCTGACAAAGGTTCTAAGAGACGTTAAAAACTGTTTACTTATCACACGCTTTGAAGTCAACTGGAGCTCCAGGAAATAAAGTTCAACTGCCATAAAAGTTAGTGGGGCTTTCCACATTTTTGATAGGGGTTACGGTAGCAAAGAAAGTTACATTTAAAAAAAACATGAAAGGGCAATCAAATTTAACTTCTCAAAAGTGTTCTGTGGAACAATGTTTCCTTGTTTAAGGACAAAAGTGAGTGGTTTCCTTTTTGCAATCAATGAAGCCAACGACTCTGTGATAAGCAAAGCACCCATTGTTTGTTCTTTATGGGAAGAACATAACTTGCATCTCAGTCACGCAACATATACTTCAACACATAATTAACAAAGTTACAGAGTTTCAATTATTTGTTTAGCCATGGAGCATAACAGCGACAAATCTGCAGTTTAAATTATTTGTTTGGCCACGGAGTGTAACAGCAATTAACAATCAAAGTCAAAATGACAAATAATGAAGTTTCAAGGATGTCAAATTCCAGTATTTCAGACATGGGTTTCACACTCCACCTCAGTCACCATTTCATTTATTCAGATAGCAAAAATACATTTTATAGAATGCATGTAAATTTCATTTATCCGCAAATATCAAAATGCACTGGATGCTTGCTTGCTATTGCCAGAGCAAAGGTAGCTAGTTGCTTGCTGTATTACCTACTTGTTTATCACTAGGGAACAGGAATTTGTCCCCCCCCCCCCCACCGGAAAATTAGACCGATATTCACGACCTTTGTAGAGATGAGAAATTTTGCATATACACTGTCAAAAACAGGACAATCAAATAAATAGTGTGGAACATCCTCAGAGACTCCCTGTGTGAATTATATGGGATTTGTCAGCACTTCCCATATCAGAATCCTGAAGGCATTCATAATTCATTCATAGATTTCATTGCCACAGTTGAGCATAACTGGTAGGTGTGGGTGGGTATGTGGATGTGTGCATGGGTTTGTGTGGGGGTTAGGCGAGGGGTAGCGCCTCTGGTGAGGGGCACATCGTGCTTCTTCTGGAGTAGTTGGTTCACCTCTGGTGCCCACCCTGCACTCAGCTCTCACCTGTGGCTCCTAGAAGCTGTTTGCATGTGACAGCAGCCACACCCCAGGAGCAGCTTCAATTGGCCAGCTAAACCAGGTGAGGGTAACTGATGGCTCTCAAAATCTTGGTGAGTTAGGGACTTCCCCTGCATGCGAAGACAGGTTCTGGCAGACTGAGTGGATGAGACCAAGAGTGGGTCAAACAGTCAAGAAGGCAGTTTCTGCACATGCTGTAGTGTAGAGGAAAATGATGGGCAGATGGGGCTCGTCAACCTAGGAAGGTAGCCCATCTAGGAGAAGAAATACTCTGGTCCTAAACCAGGGGTCGGCAACCTAAGGCCCATGGGCCAGAAGCAGCCCACGGAGGCCGTTTAACCGGCCCACAAGTCGCCCCCAAACCGAGCCGCCCCTTCAACGAGTCCCCGTGCGCTGTGCTAAACTGGCACAGCGCAGGGACTCTCTTCTGTAGCTCTGGAAATCGCTTCTGTGCATGCCCAGATGCCGGAAATCGAGTCTGTGCATGTTCGTGGTGCCGGAAATCGCTTCTGCACATGCCCAGATGCCGAAAATCACTTCTGCACAGGCACAGTTTTCGGCATCTGGGCATGTGCAGAAGTGATTTCTGGCGCCGCGGACATGCAGACGTGATTTCCGGTATCGCGTTGTGCCAGTCCGGCCCATGGAGGATCTCCACAGGAGTGATCTGGCCCATGCCCAGTAAGCCTTGCCGACCCCTGTCCTAAACGTTTGCTAGCTTGTGGCTATACCTACTTGTGAGAAAGGCTTTGGAAGTAAACCCCAAGGAAAAATCCACACCCACTGCCTTGTGGGACATGTGCTGATGTGCTCTGAGGAAATCAATTTTAGGTGCCAAGTGTTTAGGATGCAACTCCCCCCGCCGCCCCTGTGAGATGCTTGAGACTTTCTTCTAGCCCAGCCCAACAGTTTGCTCAAGGCCTCCGAAGGAGGGAAGGGCATTCACCGTCACCCATCCATTCTCCCAGTCTCCATGCTTCTCCTTTGGACTTCCCCTCCTTTTCTCTAAAATAAAAGAATGAAGTATTCAACCTAAGAGGCAAAAAAAATTGTTTCATTTGAGCCAGGGCACCTCAGAGCACAGCAAAACACATTTGTAATGCGTGGCTCAGTCCTGAAAAATGTAAAGCAATAATCTCTACTCCTGTACACAGTATATTACACCAGAGTAATCATAATCAGTCTCTTATGTCTGAGGTTAGGGAGAAAATATTCCAGGTTTGGGGAGGGATGCAGAGTCATACCCAGACAGGCACAGAGCCCAACCCTTTCATTTTAGAATTTCACTGACAAACAAAAAGCAAGCAAGGAATCATAGCAGCAGCCTTTTCCTCCAGTCTGCATTCAAGATATTCTGAATTTACGCTGGGGGTGGACTGGAAATACTCTGCAATTGCACATGGATCAGGTCAACCTGCCCAGAAGCTGCTGCAGCTTCTATAAGCAATCTAAACTATAGGAAGCAAGCCAGTTCAACAGATTATCTGTGATCCAGACAGCTGCATCAATTAATGAAGCAACCTTTTGTGAAACATATAGTACAACTTGCTCTTGGGTGTTGCTATTAACTGGGGAAAGGAGAAATCACTCCTTTTAAGAACTCTGGATAAAATATATTCTGCAGCTGCTGAGGAATATTTTGAGCTGTCGATCAAATCTGCCTTATATCGATCAAATCTACCTTTAGCCCTCCACACTTAGTCTTACCTGCACTAACTGGCAATGGCTCTCCAGGGTTTCATACAGGAGTTTTTCCCAATCCATAACAAGAGTTGCAAGATATTGAGCCTGGCATCTCTTCAGCATGCAAATGAAACGCTCTGCCACTCAGCAAAACCCTTCCCTAATGTGTATAATAGCATATGTGTCTTGGGCAGCAATTCATGGTATCGAAATTCAGGTCCTACACAAGCATGTCCCTAGATTCATCTGTGAATGGTAGGAGGGAGTAAATGTGCAGATAACTGAAAGTAAGCTCTTTTGAAAGCAGACCAAATATACATAGGATTGGCCAGTAAGGTCTGAGTATACCTGGAGTCTGAAAATTTCTCAGGTAGGTGCTGTGCCCTCAAATGAAAGGGGATAGCCTAGAATTTCTTCTTCTATAATATTTCTTAAAATACCAAAACAAGTGGACTGTGATCCATGGTTAAGATCAAAATGTGATTATTCCATAACATGAAACATACCACCAAGCCCCTGACTCGGCATTGCTTGCTTTCACTGTTCACACTGAGACTAAAGTTCCACTGTCAAGAAAATAAAGTGTGTGTGTGTGTGTGTGTGTGTGTGTGTGTGTGTAAAACAGCATCTATACATAATTAATTAGCATTTTCTGCATCCTATTAAATAATGCTAGGAGGGCACCCACTTGTGACATGAATTAATTATGGCACCAGCAGACGAACAAATTGTTTTGCAGGAGCTGCACAATATTTCTGCCACAAACAATACAGAGTGCCTGCCCTATCATTCATCCAGATGTCGCTGAAATCACATGGCAGAGCAAATGTCGTAGATTAAGCTGGCAGCTTCTGAAAACTGCACCACAGTTTGCAGCTCCTGCAGCAGTCCAGTTAGTGGTGAATGGGTCTGCCTGTGGAGGAAATGGCTTGAGGATCACAGTCACTGGCAATTAGTTCTTTACATTTCTCCAGGGCTTGTTGTGTAATATTGTGGTTTAGTGTAAAAAAGTTTTGGATTGGGACCCATGGGACCGGAGTTCAGATCAGCCCACATCCAGACTCATCTCTCAGTCATGGAATAAGCACAACTACCTCCATTTCAGAAATCACCACTGAGGTTGAAGCTGTGTTATGGTGAATTGACCTTATTGGCTCATTGGACTGCGTGGTTAAAGGATCCTGGATTCAAGATGCATTAACTGAGTTAAAACAGTTTTAAATCAATTACTTTTCTGTCCTATGCCAGTAAAAGGTTAAATACAGAATGCACCATAACCTTTCCCCTGATTTGTAGTGTAGATATTCACTGCTGTTGTCTGCACTGAGTCATTGTCCTATTGAGATGAATTTCTTCACAATACAAAACAGCAGGCTAGACCCTGTGTGATGCCATTTCACGTACCGTAGCTGCTGCAGAATATTTTGAGCTGTTGATTACATATCGTAGGGTAACTCTATTTTCCAAGCACATCTTGTAACAACAATAAAGAATAAACAAATGCAGCAGGTGAGAAGGAACATAGGAAGCTGTCTTACATCCATGCTAAACCCTGCATGGTGCTTTTGCAGTGCAATCTTATACATGTCTAGACTACTGCAATGCACTCTCTGCGGGGCTGCCCTTGAAGATGGTCCAGAAACTGCAGCTGGTGTAGAATACTAAGTCGAATGGGGCTATGTGTCACTGATACTCACAGCACTACACTGGCTGCCAGTGAGCTACTGGGTCCAATTCAAGATATTAGGACCAGCACACAAAGCCCTATACAGTCTTCAAATTAAAATTCAGTGGGACTTACTCTCAGGTAAGCATGTCTAGGATTACAGCATTAGGGTTCATGCACATTTTAAAGTTTTAAAATTTTATGTAACAAGATTTGTATATCGCTTTTTTAAAAACCCTCTAAGGAGTTTATATAAAACTAGTTGAAGTTAGCCCGTTCAATAACGGGCGCTAGAGGAGGAGGAGGCAGGAGGAGGCAGAACAGCGGCCGCTGGGGGGTGGAGAGGGGCTCCCTCCCCCTTCTTCGTTTTCCCCGGGGGCGGCTGTAGCGGCGGCGAGGATGGGGCGGCCCTCTGCGTCCGTGCGAGGCAGCGGCTCTGGCGCAACTGACAACGCGCGTGCGCCGCCGCTGCCTCGCGGACACGCCCCCCTCTCCGCCCGCTCCAATCCCTGCGTCCGTGTGGGACACGGACATGCGCAGTAGCGCAATTCCGTGACACACGGACTGGACGCAGGGACACAGCAACTTTATTATATAGGATGGTATAAAATATTCATTAAAAATAGCATCAAAAAGAAGCTTTAAAATAGATTCACTATAGATGCATCCATCCCCCATGCAGAGAATTAACTTCTAGAGACTCTGGCAGGGATACTAAACCCTGAAGAATGACAATGTTAGCAAATTACTGCTAGGTGAATTTTAACATGGCCTTTCCTTGGAGACAGAAATAGGAGCAGTGATTGTGATTTACCGGAGTTGGGTATCAGAAAACAAGGGCTGTCCTTGGCAAAGAGAGACAGCAGAGTGGCAGCCAAACATAAGTCTGCAGCCAAATAAAATAATAATCATTTTTCAATTGAATTGTGTTATCTGGCACTTTGTATGCTTTTGTAATGTTGTGAACCATCATCAGCCAAAATATTTCATGCTCCAGGGAGACCCACAGAGCAAATTTGACATTTGTGAAAATTTCAAAATAATTGAAGGTGATACTGATGGTGGTAGACAGGCTGCCTTTCAGGGAAGCTTGTCTGCCATTAGTGATCTTCTCAACTGAAGAGCTCTTGGTAACCAGAATTGAATTAAACCACAGCCCTAGTTGCTGTTTGTCTCTAATGAGGAACATTCTTAGTTTTGCAAAATTGACTACAGTTGTGCTCCCTGCTCCACAGACCACCATTATCTCCCTATTCCTTAAATCATCATCTCTCCTTATGAGGACAATAATTTCCTTTACAAGTTGACAGTTTCTGGAATATTGAATAAAAGGTAGCTGAGAACCAGGAAGAATGATTTCCCACAAACTCCAAGGGCTCATTGCCCACTGCATGAAAACAACTATATGTATCTGTCGCGACCCAACTAGACACTGATAGACCGGGGTCCGCCAGGGTCGCGCCATGCGGGCGCCAGGAAGGGGAACCATGCAGCGGGCCAGAGAAGGGGGCGACAGCGGAGCCAGGCGCGCAGGGGTTAAACCGAGCGCAGCAAGGCCCGACCTCGCCCAGGCATGCCCCGCGGGGTAAACAACCCCAGAATGGGCGATGACGACCGCTAACGAGCCATCAGCAGCGGGCGTGGTGGAACCGGCAGCATCGCAATAACAATGCAAAAAGCACCCATGTATGGTGCAGGTAGACCAGAGCAGTTAACTCTTTTGTCCAAGCCACCCCGGGTGGGGAAGAGGATTACCCCCGGACCTTTAGGGCAGAAGGGAGGGGGGAATTGGGAGTCACCCAGCAAGGTGTACATAAGGGGGATTCTGAGGTGGCCTCCTCAGAATCCTCACGGACTTTCCACGTTTCTCTGTGTGCTGTACAATAAACTTCAAGACAACTTCCGCTGACTTCTCGGAGTGGCGTGCGTTCTTGACAGCTAGCTACAGTCACCATTGGGGACACGACATAGTGAGGATTCTCCAAAACTTCAACGTCCGTATCGTGTTGGGATCGCTTACCGGCAGCTACCGAGATGGCGACCCCATGGCGCGGAGCGGCACGTTTTCAGACCCCCGTTACCTCGAGCACCCTACTCGAGCGGCCGGCGGATCTGTTCACCTCGAATCAACGGAGTCTTTCCTCGGCCGGACCAGACAGCGGGAGCCTGGGCGAGCTACGGCGACTCCAGGAGCAGCTGAACCGCCTCATCTGGGAGCGGCTGCGGGTTGGCGAGGAGTCGGGCCGGTTGTTGGACCAGGCCTGTGGGGGCGCGGTGCCCCGGACAAGTCGTAGCGGCGGCGGGAGCCAAGGCCACGCGGGATCGGGGGTCTGCAGTCGGCAGACCCCAGGGGAGGGCTCAGGTCAGGAGCCCGGAGTGACTCAGCGGCTGACGTGGTTGGACGGGACGGCCCCGAGGGGGCAGGTGCTTCCCCTGCCAAGACGTCGCAGCAGCCGGCTGGAGGACGACGCAGTGGCGGGGAGTTCCACGGGTGACAGCAGGGAGGACGAGCGCGCGGCAGCGACCCCGGAGGCCTGCGGGAGGCACGTCCGCCGGAGGGCGACGGCGCGGCGCAGGCCGCCCCCGGAGCTGAGGGCCACTTACGAGGGGGACCCGGCGGAACTCTCCACCTTCATCTTCCACGCAAGGAACCACGCCAGAAGGTACGGGGGAGGCGACTGCGACCCAGAGGACTTGGTAGCGGCGGTCATCTCCTCCCTGCAGGGGAAGGCCGGCCAGTGGGCCATGCTCCTGGTCGACCGCAGGGACCCGGCTCTGGCCACCCTGGAGGACTTCTTGGCGGCCCTTCGAGAGCGCTTCCAAGACCCGCAGGCGGAGGAGAAGGCGAAGCGACGGGTCCAGAAGGCCAGGCAAGGGGGTCTCCCAGTACAGGACTATGTAGACATGTTCAGGGGGGAGGCCGCCCGAATCTCCTCTTGGAACGAGGAGGTCCTCGTCCACTATTTCAAGGAGGGCCTCCATCCTGAGCTCCGCAAGTGGGCCGTAGTGAAGGGGACCCCTCGGGAGCTGTCGACGCTGGACGGCTGGTGCCGCACGGTGGCTCAGTTGGAAGCAGACCTGGGGATGCTGGAGTTAGAACCCAGGGCGGGCAAGGACCGAAGGCCCGCAGAGAACTCAGGGACCCCCCGTCCCGCCAATGGCGCGGGGGTCCCCCGGCCCAAGCGCACCCCCGACCCGGAACGGGAGAGGAGACGCCGGGAGGGACTCTGCATGAGGTGCGGAGGGGCAGGACACTATGCGGTGGCGTGCCCCAAGCGACCCCCGGGAGAGGTTCGGACCCCGGCAGGGTCCCAAGCGACGTCGGGAACCAGTAGGACACCCAGGACCGGGAGCCGGGCGGCTGTCGCGTCGGAGCCAAGGGGAAAGCGCCAGTCCGACTCCGAGGGCTCGGAGTCGGGAAACGACCTGGACCTGCAGTGAAGGACGCCCGGCTGCAGGTCCCGCCAGGGTCAACGGACCCCAAGAAACGGGCGGGAAGACCACCCAACCTGGTCCGGGTGAGGCTGGAAAACCCGGACGGCGGCAAGCAATGGACGGGCGATGCGCTGCTGGACTCGGGCTGCGACCACAGTATGCTGCACCCCGAAGTGGCCAAGGAACTGGACTTGCCCACCCAGGTTCGGAGCACCCCCTTAGTTTTCGTCCAGATGGACGGCAGTCCCATAAAGGGGGGTCCGTTCGGGGTGGAAGTGGGGCCGGTCTCCTTGTGGGTGGGGGACCACCGGGAGTCCAGGATGCTAGTTAGGGTCCCCACGGATGGGTACCAGGTAGTGCTGGGGTTGGACTGGCTGATGGAACATAACCCCATAGTAGACTGGCGCTCAGGGCGCCTGACGTTCGACCTGGATAGGTGTGGGCAGCACAGGGTCGAATCGGACCCCCAGTGCCCCGGGAAGGGGGAGGCCAAAGGGGTCCACGGGGACGAGGGCAAGCGGGATGTGGTGGCGCCGGAGATACCCCCGGAGTACCGGGATCTGGCGGCGGTGTTCGGGGAAACCGAGGCAGACGAGCTGCCCCCCCACCGCCGCACAGATTGCGCCATCGACATCCCAGAGGATGCGGTCCTCCCCAAGGGACGCATCTACAAGATGTCCGGGGAGGAACTCCAGGACCTCAGGGAGTTCCTGGACAAGAATCTGGCCAGAGGGTTCATCCGCCCCGCCAAGAGCCCCATGGGGGCTCCGGTCATCTTCGTGGGCAAGAAGGATGGCACCCGGAGGTTGTGCCAGGACTACAGAGGGTTGAACGCCATAGCGGCAGGGAACGCGTACCCGCTTCCCCTCATCCCGGATCTGCTGGACCAGTTGGGTACCGGCACGATCTTCACGAAGCTAGACTTGAGGGAGGCATACTACCGGGTGCGGGTCCGGGAGGGGGACGAATGGAAGACGGCTTTTAACTGCCAGTTTGGACAGTTCGAGTTCCTGGTAATGCCGTTCGGTTTGAGCGGGGCCCCGGGGGTGTTCATGAGCCTCATCAACGAGGTACTCCACGACCTCCTGTACAAAGGGGTGGTGGTCTACCTGGACGATGTGCTGGTGTACAGTCAGGACCCCCAGGAACACGTCCGGTTGGTCCGGGAGGTCTTGCAGAGACTCCTGGACAACCACCTATACGTCAAGTTGCCCAAGTGCGAGTTCCACCGCCCCTCCTTAGATTACCTGGGGTATAGGATCTCGGCGGCGGGGGTGGCCATGGATCCCCAGAAGGTGGAGGCAGTCCTGGGGTGGGAGCGGCCGCGGACACGGCGCCAACTCCAGAGCTTGCTAGGGTTCGCAAATTTCTGCAGGGGCTTTTTGCCCAACTATTCGGCCTTGGTGACCCCCCTCACCGATCTCCTAGGCACCAAGGGGAAAGGAAAGGGGGCCAAGCGTCCCGGGGCGGCTCTGGATTGGGGGTCCCGGGCGGAGGAGGCTTTCCAGGGGCTCAAAGGGGCGTTCGCCGCCGAGCCTACGCTGATCCATGTGGATCCAGCCCGGCCCATGGTGGTACAGGTAGACGCTAGTGATGTGGCCATGGGAGCGGTACTCCTGCAGAGGGACGGGGAGGGCCGTCTCAGGCCCGGAGCGTACCTGTCCCGGAAGTTTGGGAAGGCGGAAAGGAATTGGTCTACCTGGGAGAAGGAGGCAGCGGCCATCCGCATGGCGCTTGAGGAGTGGAGGCACTGGCTGGAGGGGGCAAGGGAACCGTTTGAGGTCTGGACAGACCACCGCAACCTCGAGGCCCTCCGACAGCCACGGAAGCTGACTGCCAAGCACATGCGGTGGGCAGAGTTCTTCTCCCGGTATGATTTCCAGCTAAGCCACATCCCCGGGAAGGACAACTTCCTCGCGGACGCCCTGTCTCGCCTGCCCCAGTACGAGGCGGATGTCCGCACAGAGATGCGTCCACTATTTGAGGACAAACACCTAGCCCGAGCCGTCACCACCCGTAACCAGGCTAGGAGGAAAGAAGGACAGACAGGGGGTCAAGATGGGACACCCCCCCGGGAGCGCAGCCAGCCTTCTGCAGCGCTCCGCGACAGACTAGTGGCAGCGTATCCAACAGACGCGGAACTACAGAACCTGCGGGACTCCTTGACACTGGAAGGGGACATCTGGAGAAGGGGGAGCGCCGCGTACGTCCCGGAACCCCTCCGGAGGGCCGCCCTGGAGGCATGCCACGACGCCAAAGCGGCTGGGCACTTCGGCTTCGTCAAGACGTGGAAGCTGGTTCGGCGGAGCTTCTGGTGGCCCACGCTCCGCAAAGATGTCAAGGACTACGTTGCGGGCTGCCCCATCTGCCTCACCTGCAAGCCGGCAGTGGGCAAGCCGCAGGGCCTCCTACAGCCTCTGGAGGTCCCACCTCGACCTTGGTCGGTGATCTCCATGGACTTTATTACGGATCTGCCACCCAGCCGAGGCAAGACAGCAATATGGGTCGTGGTGGACCTGTTCTCCAAGCAAGCCCATTTCGTGCCCTGCGCCTCACTGCCTACCGCCACCCAGGTGGCAAAACTGTTCATGGAGCACATCTTCCGGCTCCATGGGGTTCCAGACAAGGTCATTTCCGATCGCGGCTCCCAGTTTGTGTCCCGATTTTGGAAGGCGTTCCTGGGACTGCTGGGGATCGAACAGGGACTCAGCTCGGCCTACCACCCCCAGACTGACGGACAGACGGAACGTGTCAACCAGGTGCTGGAGCAGTACCTGCGGTGTTTTGGCTGCTACCAGCAGGACGACTGGTCACAGCTGCTTCCGTTGGCGGAGTTCGCTTACAATAACTCCGTACATAGCAGCACGGAGATGTCCCCCTTCGCCGTGGTCTACGGGACCGACCTGAGGCACCTGCCGGACTTGGGGGAGCCCACCGCCCGGGAGCCGGAGGAGCTTGGAAAGTGGAGAGAGAGGACGGCCAGGTGCTGGGAGTCCCTTCGGGAACAACTGCTGGAGGTCAAGGCGGCGCAGAAGAGGACGGCGGACCAGCGAAGAAGACCGGCGGGGGACATCAAAGCGGGGTGCCGGGTCTACCTGTCCACGCAGCACTTGAAGCTGGGCCTCCCCAGCAAGAAACTCGGGCCCCGGTACTTGGGCCCGTTTAAAGTGCTAGAGGTAATCAACGGAGTATCTGCGAAGCTGGAACTCCCAAAGAACTTGCAACAGATACACCCGGTGTTCCACTTCAGCTTGCTGAAGAAGTCCCCGGAGGACGACGGTTGGCACCCCGTGGCGGCGCCACCCACCCCGTTGATCCTGGCGGGAGGGGAGCACCATGAGGTCAAGGACATTTTGGACTCCAGACTCTACAGAGGGCGTTTGCAGTACCTGGTGGAGTGGAAGGACTTTGCTATGGGGGACCGAGAATGGGTGTGGGCGTCGGACGTTTTGGCCCCACAGCTGGTCAAGAGATTCCACCAACAGTGGCCAAACCGGCCGGGGGGCCCCGGGACTCAGAACGCTCCCCAGGGGAGGGGGGAGTCAGTTTCGGGGGGGCAGGATGTCGCGACCCAACTAGACACTGATAGACCGGGGTCCGCCAGGGTCGCGCCATGCGGGCGCCAGGAAGGGGAACCATGCAGCGGGCCAGAGAAGGGGGCGACAGCGGAGCCAGGCGCGCAGGGGTTAAACCGAGCGCAGCAAGGCCCGACCTCGCCCAGGCATGCCCCGCGGGGTAAACAACCCCAGAATGGGCGATGACGACCGCTAACGAGCCATCAGCAGCGGGCGTGGTGGAACCGGCAGCATCGCAATAACAATGCAAAAAGCACCCATGTATGGTGCAGGTAGACCAGAGCAGTTAACTCTTTTGTCCAAGCCACCCCGGGTGGGGAAGAGGATTACCCCCGGACCTTTAGGGCAGAAGGGAGGGGGGAATTGGGAGTCACCCAGCAAGGTGTACATAAGGGGGATTCTGAGGTGGCCTCCTCAGAATCCTCACGGACTTTCCACGTTTCTCTGTGTGCTGTACAATAAACTTCAAGACAACTTCCGCTGACTTCTCGGAGTGGCGTGCGTTCTTGACAGCTAGCTACAGTCACCATTGGGGACACGACAGTATCTTTGTAATCAAACAGTGCTAAAGACAGATTTTTACCATTCAGATATTGCAAAGAACGTCACTGAATCTTCTGGCAAAACAACAAGCAGCCTTTACGAATATGAGTCTAGGTTAACATCAAATATAGATTGCCAGTGAGTGATACTGAGACCAGAAATAGGAAACGTAAATAATAAAAGAAGAAAATTGTGCATTATATATGGAATATCAAATCAATTATAATTAGGCATGTGCAGCAAGGAAAAATAAAAATAAATAAATAAAAAGAAGTAGCTTGTCTGTCTAGTCTAGCATCCTGTTCTCTCAGTAGCCAACCAGGCGCCCCCAAAATAAATCTGAAAGCAGGAACTAAGTGTAACAGCAACTGCTCTTCAGGGCCATAGTTCCTCCAGCACTGAAGGAAGAAGGCATTCATATTCTTAATAGAACAGAAAGCTTCCCTAATACAAACTGGAGTTCTTGTTACAAAAGGAAGTATTTTCAGGAACATTCAGGAACAGAATAATTATCCATTTCACAAGCTCCTGGGATAATTAGCTACAAACCAGGGCTACCTTCATGGGAACACTGAAGCGGAAGAAAATGTCTACAGTATAGTGTTGTCATTTTCTAAAAGTAGAGGAAACTCTATAGACAGCTGCCCTCTAACTGCTGACACAGCTGTTGTTATCACCACAGCCTGAGTTTAGCAAAATCAGTGCTGGAGGTTTTGCTGCATTTGCTAATTTGTGCTTCCTCTGACATGTAATCACTTTGCCCTCCTCTGGGGGCTGGTGGTCATTTTGCTGAGGCCATTGTACAAATGTTTGAGGGCACAGAATTACATAAATATCTGCTATTCTCAGCTCTAACCAAAGCCCTTTGCATTTCCCTTGAAAGTCCCAATTTCTCCTGTTTTCCTTAGATGGCCCGAGAAGTTATTTGGGGAAAGGTTAGGGTGCACACAAAGCAGCAGCCTGAGCAGCGCCAGAGTGAAAAACAACATTTGGGTTGGACATGAGTGCCACAGCAGTGCTCTCCTCCCATGTGGTACCCAGCATCTGGTATTCAGAGTAGGGATAGGTGAACCTGTCAATTTTGGTTTCTCTTGGTTTCTAAGATTTCCAACCTTAGGTTTAGTTCTCCACAACAGTTTGTGAATATATATCTGTAAAAGTCCTCATGAAAATTAATCAACATTTTGGTGCTAATTTCTAATATAAAAATAATATAATTTACTGTATACACATTTTTGCGTGAAATTTTACCTAATTAAAATACAACATATTTGCAAAGCAATTTACTCCAATAAAATGCTTTTGGTATGTTATGTTCACTAATATATGCATTTCTGTGCACACTTGGGTATATGGATTTCTGTATACATTCTTCAGCTGGAGAACAGCACTGCAAAATTCAGAATAACTGTGGATTTAGAAGAATGGTTGTGCCATTCACATATTGTTCTGAAAAGTGAAAATTAGTAGGCTCACTTTTAAATGTACAAAACCCCATCAGCTCTTGAGTACATTGGTGTCTCTGTCATTTGCCAGACCTATCATCTAGCCCATAGGTAAACAAACTAAGGCCCAGGGGCTGGATATGGCCCAATCGCCTTCTCAATCCGGCCCGCAGATGGTCCGGGAATCAGCGTGTTTTTACATGAGTAGAATGTGTCCTTTTATTTAAAATGCATCTCTGGGTTATTTCTGGGGCATAGGAATTCGTTCATCCCCCCCCAAAAAATATAGTCCAGCCCCCCACAAAGTCTGTGGGACAGTGGACCGGCCCCCTGCTGAAAAAGTTTGCTGACCCCTGCTGAGTCTGAGCCGAAGACTGTGTTGGCACAGCAGCTGTCATGCCTCGTTCTAAATGCATTTCCAGGCAAAGCAGGTCAGAACACATGTGCTTTTTAATAAAGATCAATAATGATCTTAATAAAAACAAAATAAAATAAAAAAATTCCTTCCAGTAGCACCTTAGAGACCAACTAAGTTTGTTCTTGGTATGAGCTTTCGTGTGCATGCACACTTCAGATACCAGTGTATCTGGTATTCTTCAGATACCAGTGTATCTGAAGAATACACTGTGCATGCACACGAAAGCTCATACCAAGAACAAACTTAGTTGGTCTCTAAGGTGCTACTGGAAGGAATTTTTTTATTTTATTTTGTTTTGACTATGACAGACCAACACGGCTATCTACCTTTAACTGGATCTTAATAAAGATTAATAAAAGTTATGGAAGAGAGGCCTGTCAATGGATATCAGCCATAACAATCCTTACAAAGTCTCCAATACTGGAGGCAAGATGAATCAAGAACCCAGCTCAGTAGAAGGTAGATTCAGTAGAAGGTCCCTTTTGGTTATGCCTTTCAGAAACTTGGTGGAACTTCTGAAAGCAAAGAACTTCTGAAAGCAAAGACTAGAGAAGGGAAGGGCCATATAGTGCAATGACAGAGCATCTGCTTTGCAGGCAGAAGGTCCCAGGTTCAGTACCCCAAGGTAGGACTGGGAAAGACTCCTTGCTGAAAACCTGGAGAGCCTCTGCCAGTCAGTGTAGACAATACTGAACTAGATGGACCAATGGTCTGACTCAGTATAAGACAGCTTCCTATGTTCCTTCCTATGTAGATTTTATTCCAATAGTTACCAAATGGAAAAAGGGGAGGGGTTCTATCCTATTTCACTATATGCTTTTCACTCCAGGTGAGTTCTGTAAGGTAGAACAAATGGGAATGTTGAAAACAGATCTATTAATGTTTTGGGGGTGTAAGACTAGATAGAAGAGGACAGAGCAATTGTAGAAACATTTCCTGAAAGTCTACACAGACTGAAAAGATATGCTTGCTCTCTTGCATACGGGCAGCAAAGAAACCCAAGCCCCAAACAGCTCAAAAAGCACTATAAAGAAAAGCCAGTTAGATTTACCAGTTTTACCAGTTAGTTTAGTTTGGTTTCGTTTTCATTGTATCTTATGTTGAAAACTTTCAATAAAATAAATAAATAATAATAATAAAGAAAAGCCAGTTAAGGCAGATTAGAGACCTAGAAAGACTTCCAAAGATGGGCTTGTTTTCAGCTTGGGAAGTGGGGCTCCTCAGTTAAGAACCAGGAAATCGAATAGCATTCTGTCCGATACTTACAATTGCTTTTCACCGTCTTACAGCTGCCTCAGCCAGCAGTTTATGGCTGGATGTTCACTTTAGCCCCAGTTAGAAGAGGAACTCCGCACTGCCTTTCCTCCCCTTAAAAGTACGCAGAGCCAGCTCCCTCCCATTTACCAGCAACATTTTGGAACCAAACTCAGAGAGGTGGAGTTAGTAGGCTATACTAGTTTATTTGGTTGTAAACCACAACACTGAAGCAACCACTGTGAACTCTGCAAGGCTGTCCTTCAGCAGCAGCTTGGTGAGAAGACAAATTCAGGCTTATGAGCCAGCCATAATTTGTGGTCACCGCTGTCTCGTTCCCCGCACCCTAGCCCACAAGTCCTCTGGTTTGCTGGACAATTTGGCAGAGGGGAGGAGGCATCCTGCATATCACACTGAGCTTTGAAACAGGTAGAAGCAGCGCAAGTCTCAGTGCAAGAATCTTCTGCGTGCTCCAGAGCCCAGGGAGGGGAAAGGATCTCCTTAATACACTGAGCGGACAGCAAGGGCACTTGGCCCCTGGCAATTTGGCAAATGGATACATGGGCACCTCTAAGAACAGTGAGAAGACATTAGCAGGTGATGCTATTGATCTCTATGCTGAGAAATTAGCTTCAGTGGCTGATTTCTGCACATCAAGAAGCTGTTAAAGGCAGGAGAGCAGACAAGGCAGCCTTTCCTGATCAGTTCTGGATCTGTGCCCACACTCAAGGACTCCTCATTCCCCTCACAGCCTTTATGTTTAAAGGCTTTTCTTGTCTTGTCACTCTATCGCAAGGGCTCAAGACAGACCTTGGTCCCTTTTATTTTTCACACCATGAACGTGTGAAGCAGATTAGGACAAGTCAAAACAGCATGCCCAAGGTCACCTGGCAAGCTTCACTGCAAAGCTCAGATCGAACCAGCGCCTCCACTGTCACAGCCAGTGGCTCCTCCATCCACCCATCATCGCTCAGCAATCTTGCAAAAGAAGCAGGAGCTGATCTTTGCAGTTAGTCACTCCAGGAGGAAGAAATGAATAAACTATCTGGGTTTGCTTGTGGCTCCATCCCATAATTCACTCCCACAGCTCATTTTATGGTTCTAAATTTTGACAGCAGCTTCCACAGCTAGCAATGTTGGGTTTGAACTTACAATATGCTGATGACACCCAGCTCTGTCTTGTGTGTGTGTGTTAACTCAAAGATATACAGAAGTACAAACCCATTACAAAGTATCTTTTTATTAAAAAAATCCTTCCAGTAGCACCTTAGAGACCAACTAAGTTTGTTCTTGGTATGAGCTTTCGTGTGCATGCACACTTCTTCAGATACACTGAAACAAAAGTCACCAGACCCTTATATATAGTGAGAGAGTGGGGAGGGGTATTACTCACAAAGGTGGTGGGAATGGGTGATTGGCTGATAGGTGAGGTAAACCTGTTGACGACTGTTAATGACTGCAATTGGTCTTGCAGGAAAAAGCAAGGGGTGAGATGGCTAAAAATAACTTTGTCATGTATAATGAGATAAGAATCCAATGTCTCTATTCATACCAGGTCTCTCCATGGTTTTAAGTTTGGTAATAAGTTGCAATTCAGTGTATCTGAAGAAGTGTGCATGCACATGAAAGCTCATACCAAGAACAAACTTAGTTGGTCTCTAAGGTGCTACTGGAAGGAATTTTTTTATTTTGTTTCGACTATGATAGATCAACACGGCTACCTACCTGTATCTTTTTATAATTTGCTGAAATAAAACAGCTACTTAATCTAAAAAAGAATAAGGGCAGAAAGAATTCAAAAAAGGGGAAAAGACAGACCTAAAGAGAAAGAAAGCAAAAAAAGAGAAAGAGAAAGGAAAGATAAAGGGAAGATAAAAATACTTCTGGGTCTCTGTCCTGCAGCTAACTAATTAAGATCCAACCATTCTATCTTCTGCAAACCAGTATTTTTTTCAATCTTTAAATCCAGATATTACAAGTTCATTTTCTCTCTAACACAAAAAGTCCATAAGAAATTTCCAGCATTTTATTGCAAAAGTCTCCTAATAAATGTATTTTTGTTTGCAGTTTTGACTGATTTACAATTTTTTAAACAGCAATTTCTAATACAATGCATTCTATGTTATTTTCACTATCTCCTTTTTATACACACTGTCCCCTAATATATATGGTTTCATACATTGTGTTTGGTTGGAGACCTGCATTGCAAAATTCAGATATATGCAAATATTGAGGGATAGCTGTGTTTCAGTTCTCATATTGTTCCTGAAAGTGCATACAGTATTTGATAGATATGACTTTAAATGAGAACTGAAATGAATTGCAGCCCCTGCTGCCATCCCTAGTCAAGACAACAGCTGGGAGCATCCAACATGGATTGGGATAGCATCTTAATAGAGCAACAGCAGTGGAAGAGGTTGGATACCAACTCAACATGGCACAAGATGGAGAGTGAGGGACAGGACAGGCATCAAGCTGACACGCAACAGCAGGGACTCACAGCTTAAAAGGAGGGCTTTGAAGGTGGTGGTGGTGCTAGCAAATGCTTGCTACAGTTAAGGCCCTTTTAAAGGAAGGGCATGACTTGATTAGCTGTCATGATGATGATGAAGAAGAAGAAGAAGAAGAAGAGGAGGAGGAGGAGGAGGAGGAGTTTGGATTTGATATCCCGCTTTATCACTACCCGAAGGAGTCTCAAAGCAGCTAACATTCTCCTTTCCCTTCCTCCCCCACAACAAACACTCTGTGAGGTGAGTGGGGCTGAGAGACTTCAGAGAGAAGTGGGACTAGCCCAAGCACAAGCAGCTGCATGTGGAGGAGCGGAGACGCGAACCCGGTTCACCAGATTACGAGACTACCGCTCTTAACCACTACACCATACTGGTTCTCATGAATGTGGACTCTGGTCATTGAACCTTTAATAGAAACCAGCCACTTTTGCCATCATACAAAAGTGCTGTTTACAGCTGCATGCATATGCCACCTGCATAAATATGGAGAACGGAATTTAAGATTTGAAAATTGGAAAAATGAGACCAAAATTGACAGATCTTTCCATTCCTAGTCTTGGCCTAGCTTTGGCCCTCAATCCAAATCTCTCTTCCCTCCACTCGAGCACTCTCAGCTGTTAGCACCTGTTTACCTGAGAGATCCTGCAAGGACTTTAGCCTCTGCAGCCACTGTTATTATGAGATCAACAGACTGGAAGCCTTAGGTTAGATTCTGGAAAAGAGACAAAATCCTGAATTGCACAACTCCGAGGTTCAATGAAGTGGATCTAAACAAGCCACGGTTTGGTTCCTGCAAAAGTCAAGCCCATCACCTTGCCTTCCTTTTTCAGGTCAAAAGCACTCAAGACACTTTCAATTCTTCTTCCTTAGCAGCGCTTCACTAGACTCCTGCTGACTCCCTAGCTTCTTGTTTCCGAGCATTAACACACCTACTAGCAGCAGATTCTTCCCCTTCCCTTCTTAAGGAGTCTGCAGGGTAGAGGAGTGGATGGCTGCCCTGTTGCTTTCTGCTGGAACACGCCGTTCTGCTCTTGATTCACAGCCTCTGGAGGAGGCTTTCTGAGCTTCCCAAGATTAGAAATGCCTAACCAGGGGAGAAATAGCAAACGAGCAAAAAAGCAACAGCAGCAGCTTTTTATATCCTAGCAGGAACTGGAGTTTGCTCCTAAACTTTGGAGAGTTGAATAATTTGGATCTTATTGTGAACATAAGACATTTCTAAACATTACCTGTATCTGGGAGCTTTATTTATCAGATGGAAAGCCTCACACAGCTACATCTGAAAGCAGACAATTTTGCCTAAAATGGTCTGTGCCATTCTAGAAAGAGAGCAAAGGTAGAATCTTCCATGTAACAGCCCTTGGGATATTTGAAGATGGCTATCCTATCTCCTCTCGGTCTCTTTTCCAGGCTAAACATACCCAGCTCCCTCAACTGTTCCTCATAAGGCTTGGTTTCCAGATTGTCGTTCCTCATTGATTGTCTTGGTCCCCCTCCTCTGCACACGTTCCAGCTTGTCAATATTCCTCTTAAATTGTAGCACCCAGAACTGGACACAGTATTCCAGGTGTGGTCTGACAAAGGCGGAATAGTGTGGTACTATTACTTCCCTTGATTGGGACACAATACTTCTATTGATATAGCCTAGAATAGTCCTAGCTGTTTTTCTTTTTTCTTTTGCTGCTGCTGTGTCACACTGTTGACTCATCTTAAGCCTGTGGTCTACTAAGACCCCCTTGATCCTTTTCACATGTACTGATACCAGGTGCCTGCCCCAGCTTATATTTGTGCATCTGGTTATTCCTGCCTAAATGCAGAACCTTACATTTGTCCCTATTCCCCCCAACAGCTTTTAACATATTTTTTATTAAAGATTTCTTGGTTTACAAAAGTATGTGCAATGTCTCTTTTTTCAAGTTATATTTTCTACAGATCAGTTTCATTTCTTGAGACATTAGTGTTACATTAGGAAGAAAAAGGGGGAAGAGGTGGAGGGGGGGCATGGTGAGTGGGGTTGGGGTTGGGTGGCAAAGCTTCTATTCTACTTAATGTATGTGTGGGGTTTTGTGTCAGCATTGCTTGTGCAGGTTCTCTCTACTATTCACTTGTGTTCCTTTGGTGGTGAGAGAGGTTGGGGTTGGCCTAGAGTGTGGTTGTTTGTTTGTGATTGGTTGTGATGAACTTTGTTTCCATGTGTGAGTGGGGTGGGTGGATGTTTTTGTATCAGGTTAGCCATATTGATTCATATGCTGTTGGCAGATTCTTGTCGTTGTCTTGTTGGGCTGTGTATGTGATATAGGGGAGCCATACTAGGGTGAAGGCGTCTTCTTCTATTTGTCTCCATGTCAGATTCAGTTTATTGGTTAGTTTTTCCTAATAAGGCTGTTTCCTATACTATTTGATACCATTGATCCATGCTTACTCCTGAGAGGTCTCTCCAGTGCCTGGCTATGATGTTTCTGTCCCTATTCAAATTCATTTTGTTAGTTTGGGCCCAATTCTCCAATTTGTTCAGGTCATCTTGGATCCCAATTCTGTCTTCTTTCCGTGCACTCTGGCACTCGCCACGGTCCTCTGTGTGCCAATAACGGTTTAGTCAATCTGGACAAACGCCATGCTGTGGACAAACGCCGGCTCCTTCGGCCTGAAGTGAGATGAGCACCGCACCCCATAGTCGCCTTTGACTGGACTTAACCGTCCAGGGGTCCTTTACCTTTGTACCTTTTTTTACCATCCACAGATTTGATGAGCATCCACTCAATTCCTTCATCCAAGTCATTTATAAAGACGTTGAACAACAACGGGCACAGGACAGAACCTTGCACCACCCCACTTGTCACTTTTTTCTAGGATGATGAGGAACCATTCATGAGCACTTTGGGGGTTTGGTCAGACAACCAGCTACAAATCCACCTAACAGCTACATCGTCCAGCCCACATTTTAGCAGCTTATCCGTGAGAACATTGTCATGAATGGTCACCACAGACACATAAGCAAAGCCATGCAGGATCAGTCCAGTATTCTGTTTCTCACGGTAGCCAGGCACTTGCCTTTTGGCAAACCCATAAGTAGGACAGAGAGGCAACAAGCCTCTCCCATGCTTCCTGGCAACTGGGGTAGCAAATTTGATAAATTGTCGACAAGTGGCATCCACACACAGACCAGGAGGCCCCCAGGTTGTGTCTCAGCTGATCCTAACAGCTAATTCCACCCAGTTCCAAGTGAGAAAGGGGGAGATCCTGTTTGAAAAAGAACACAAATCCTTCCTTCCAGGAAAGCAACTGCTTGCCTGTCTCAACCGCTGCTGAGGCACGAAGCTACATGTACTAGGACAAGTTAGGTTTGTGGGACTTGTCTGTGCAATTTGCTGCAAAACCTCATACTGAATAGCAGAGCAGAACAATGCTTTAAGAGGCTATAAAAACAAAGTTATAATAGCAAATCAATCCTCCCAAGCAATCTCGCCCACAGGCTACAAGCAGAGTACAATGGAAACACTAAAAGACATTGAATGCAATGCTGTGGTTGTATCTGCTCTGGTTCATCACTAGAATTTGCACTTGACTGGGAGAAATTCACATTAATGTTCTCCAACCAAACTAAATGATTAAAATATGGCTGGCAGGCACATCATTCCACCTGGGATTCCTGCAGGTGCAGTGCTTCCCATCAGCCTAAGTAAGATTTCAATGACCATCCACTATATTTTCTCATTATTTCTCTGTGCTGCTTCCTGCACTCTGCTTAGGGAGAGATTGTGCAACCTTATTTGATGGGCCAGGAAGGACAGAGATATATAGGATAAAGCATTTTGGGAAAGGTCACAAAAGTGATAATGAATTCACCAGAGGGTGAGTTTTACAAACTGCACCAAAAACAAAAGGGAAGCCTCCTAAATCAAAAGTGGAAACAATGAGTTGAAATGAAGAGCAGTGCTTCTGCCAGGAGGAAAAACAAAACAAAACAAAAAATGTTGCGGGAGAAAGAACTGCAGGCTCAGAGAGTGCTCTTAGGTTTTTATTTTCGCGAATGCTGCCACCTAAAGACCAGGAGTCACATTTACAACTCTTCAGTCGAGAGATGCCAGGGAGGGAACCTACAGCAAATGGGCTCAGATCTGCTTCATTCAAGAGTGTTTGGACGTGAACTGCTACCACCATCTAGAGCACCTTGTCCAAAGAGGGTATATTTTGGGCTGAGCAATCTACTGGATCCAGAGAAGATTTCTTGAGGAACGGTTGCACAACTGCCTCCTTCAAGGCACTTGGGAACATGCCCTTCCATAAAGTGGTATTAATAATCTCCCGGACACACACAGTCAATGCCTTCCTGCAAGATGTAGGTAGGCAAAATAGGCAAGGACTGAAAACACAATCACTTTACCTACATCCTCAGGCTGCATTGATTGAAACAGAGCAATTATTTCTTGAAGTTGAGATAAGGGGCACAATAACTCCCATATTATTGGGGCAACAACATTATCCTTAAACATAGAGGCACCAACATCTCAAGATGATTGAGGGGGCCAAAACGCGACAACCTGACGTCACAGGTGTGACGTTGCGAGGAGCCAGGGGGCAGAGCTGAACACCCTCTGAACATTGAGGGGGCCCACCCCCGCAAAAAAAACATGGGGTGTGTAAGTGCCTCAGCCCCTAGGAGTTTGCCTATGCATGCACAAGAACTTTCAACACTTTCAACAGAAAGTTTTGCATTATAAATTAGGTAAAGAAGAAAAAGAAGAAAAGAAGGTCCCTTGACAGCATCAGAAGTGATTCTTCATTATGGCTACTTATTATAGACTGGCAAGATCGTGATTATTCTCTCAATCACCTGTTCCTCCCATTACAGCTGAACATTTCCATTAAAACCATGCATCTTTAGAGAGTTGGCTGCTCTGTAGAGCCATTTATCATGCACCCAGAGCACATGGAAATATGGGGTGAAATGTCTGGAAACCAATATAAAGCAGGTCATTCTACAGGGAAAACTGTAAAGAATAATATATCCGAGGAGAAGTAGCAGTGAAATCACACCCTGTGGCCTAGAAGCCATTCTGCACATATCAGAGCTGTTTTTCAGTGCAGAAAGGGGGCATGACATTTTTGTTCTGTCATGTACCATCTTCCACCTGCACCTCTCACAAGTCATTTTAGTTACAAGCTGGGAATTGAGATATATTTCAACCATTAAGGTGTCTGATGTAATTTTTATGAACTCTGGGTTTAAAGTTATACATGTATAATTCATGCAACCATATTAAATTGCTCTATTATTACTCCTCTCTTCATTAATCTCCATCTGATTTATAATACTGGCTGGAAATCATCTGAGAACTAATGATAAAAGCTCAGCTGAAATTAGATGATCACACCATAAATTTCCCCCAACTTTGGAAAGACTGACAAATACAGAGCACTTTACTTTTCCTATGCGAACACATAAGTTCTAACTCCACGGCAATAATGAATACATTGCTTAAATGCTAATTTACCTAACACTTTAGCAAACTGTCTTTCCCCCAAAAACACACACACAAAACAAAACTATTTTGTTGCAGTTTCACCCATTGAATGTATCCTAGCCTTTCCACTGTGAGCTTGGGCCAAGGCATCTAACAACCCAAGAGCCCTCCTGAATCAGACCAAAGGCCTATCTAGACCGGCATCCTCTTTTCTACAGTAGCCAACTGGATGATGCCCCAATGGGAAGCACATGTGCATAGCATGAAGCCAACATCCCTTCCCCATCATTTGCTCTTTAATAACCATTATTTTTCAGAGATACAGGAAGGTTCAATATATCTGTCAGGGCTTAATGGTAAATCTATCCTTCATGGATAATCAAACGATGAGACAGAGCTGAGTCAGGCTCAGTTCCCAAAACGGCCAAGAGGGTGTGGAGAGATCATCAGGAAGTGGGGCTGATAGGGTCTGGAAACAAAGAAGAGTTGCAGTGTAAAGGTAATGAAACTAGAACAAACCAGGACCGAGCATGGAATATAGACCCTGCAAGTGTCCCTATTTTCCAGAGACAGTTCCAGATTTAAAGAAGCCATCCTGGTTTCTGATTTGACCTAGGAATGTCCCGCTTTTCCTTAGGACATCCCTATTTTCATCAGAGAAATGTTGGAGGGTATGGAGTTATGTGATCCCCAAGCCAAGGAGATAAGTAACTGTGCAACCTTTAGAAGACACCTGAAGGCAGCCCTGTATAGGGAAGTTTTTTTAATCTTAATTGTTTTATTATGTTTTTATATACGGTATGTTGGAAGCTGCCCAGAGTGGCTGGGGCAACCCAGTCAGATAGGTGGGGTAAAATAAAATGATGATGATGATGGAATAGGACGCCCCTATTTTCATTGGAAAAATGTTGGATTGTATGGGGAAAGCTTTGTTAAGTTGGTAAAGTTTATAAAAGAAGATAACGTTTATTTGTTACAATGACCCCCCCCCCAAAGCAATAATCTGGGACTAGAGCTGCCCACAAACATAAATACTGAGTTGACTTTGAACCTTCCTGCCTGGGAAAGACGTCAAAAATATTTCTAGCGGGGATACAGAGTTTTTAAAAAAGCAAGCAAAATTCCTGAGAGAAATTCCGCACGTTCTTGGATTTAATCCCTCAGAGCCTGCTTTCAGCCGTGCCAACTTTAGAGAAGAGCTTCTCCTGCTCAATAGCCCTGCTCCAAAAGGTGACTCCAAGGAAGGTGGTGTCAATGAGGATGAGCATCGAGGCTTTTAAACTGTAACCTTTAGAGTCCTTCCTCAAATGTGGGCTAAGTTACTTAAAGCATTTCTGACTATCAAGGTCCTCCAAGGCAGCTTGCAGGTGCTCATTTTCATTAATATAAAAAAGCCGGCAAAGTATTACCGGTACTTGCTGTCCTTGCTTTTCAATGCTCTGCCCACACAAACATTTGCATTGAACAATGTTCTGTTAATGGGATGTTAGCTGCTGTAATGAGCCCTTAATGTTGCACTGTACTATAAATTGAAATGGATTATAGCGGCATGCTAGCTGACTTATTCAATTTTAATATTTTTAGTTTAATTGTGTTAGGGTTGATGTAGGGAAATGAGCCTCCTGCGCTTGCCAGTTTCAAGGTTGGCAAGCTTGAATCCACGCTATGGGGTGAGCTCTGTCCCAGCTTCTGCCAACCTAGCAGTTCGAAAGCACACTAGTGCAAGTAAATAAATAGGTACCGCTGTGGTGGGAAAGTAAACAGCGTTTCTGTGCGCTCTGGTTTCCGTCACGGTGTTCTGTTGCACCAGAAGCTGTTTAGTCATGCTGGCCACATGACCCAGAAAGTGAGATGAGCACCGCAACCCCATAATCGCCTTTGACTGGACCTAACCATTCAGGGGTCCTTTACCTTTTATATTATGGAAATATGCTTTTAGATGTCTCTGTGTCATACAAAGAGCCCTGCTGAATACAACTGAGGGTTCACCTACCTACATAGAATTGTAGAGTTGTAAGGGACCACGGGAGTCATCTAGTCCAACCCCCTGCAATTCAGGAAGTTTTTAACCAACTTGGGGCTCGAACCCACAACAGAGAGATTAAGAGTCTTATGCTCTAGCGGCTGAGCTATCCTGTCCAACATCCTGTTTCCTACAATGGCCAAGCTGATGGCTCGGAAACACATACCATATTGGCCCGAATATAAGCCGCCCTTTAAAATTCAGGGGGGGGGAGAGAAAGTCAATACCTGAATATAAGCCGCTCCCTTAAAATTCCACAGGCACTCACACCCGTTCCATTTTACTGTATGTCTGTTTCAGCAGTGGTATCGTAAAAGCCACTTTTTGTAAGGTCGCGAATGTAAGCCACACTTTACAGTAACTTTTCACGGTCGGAATTGGGGGGGAAAGTGAGGCTTATATTCAGGCCAATACGGTAATCAGGGCTTGAAGCCATAACACCATCCCATCAATGCTCTCCAGCAACTGGTGTTTAGATTACTGTCATGTGCTCTATATGGGGCTGCCCTTGTGCTTGGTTTGGAAGCTGCAGCTACTGCAGAATACTGTGACTAGAGTACTGAGTGCACATATTACACTGGTGCGCAAGGATATGCACTGGCTGGCTATTTGCAACCAAGTCAAATTTGAGGTTTTGTTATTAGCACATGGAGTCCCAAACAACTTGAACTAGGATACCAAGCAGACTACCTCCTCTACTATAAACTAGAGCAACAGAAATTTACAACAACAGCCTTCACATTCACCAGAAGAGACTTTACTTGGGCAGCAGATTGCTTTCTGGAAACCTCTTCGTTATTTTTAGTTTATAGCATCAACCCTCTGCATTACTGTCCCACAAGAGATTTGGGAAGCTCCATCTGTGGGATGTTTCAAATGTCTCCTAAAAGTTTGGTTGTTTACTCAGGCCTATTGGAGATGTTTGAGAGTGTTACCTTGTTCAGTGGCTGTTTTAAATGTTGCATTCGAAATGTATTAATTGTATTCTGAACTTTGTTCATATCTTATTGTACTTTAATTCAGAGGCGTAGGAAGGTCAGGTGTACCGGGTGCGGAAAATTTCTTGTCACACACCCCCATTGATTTTTTTATTTTTTTGCCTGCAAAAATGGTTTTACGTTATTTCATATTTTCTTACAAAGGAATAATAATAAGTAAAAATAAACTTTTATTTATATCCCGCCCTCCCCGGCCGAAGTCGGGCTCAGGGCGGCTAACATCAGATACATAACATTGATATAAAATCAAACAATAATTAAATTACCTCCTAAAAACATGTCAAAATCAATTTAAAGTCTAATTAGATGGCTTTCCGCAGCGCTAGGGTTGGGAACAGTAAGTGCTCCACTGAATTGAAATTTCAGCCTTCACGACATAGGAAAACAGCCAAGTAAACAGCTATTTTCGTGGAGGAGGGTCAAGATATTAACTCATATGCATGAAATTTCTATATAATCCCTATTGTAGTAAGATAAAACCTTTGGAGCAGGCATTTTTTTTAAAAAAAGTTTTTTATGAACCACCCTAGTAGGGCAGTAATTGTTCCTTGATAATTTGTCACCCCCTCCATGATGGAACCTGGGGCGAACCGCCCCCCCCACTTCCTACACCCCTGCTTTGATTCTTTTTCTGTAAATCAGCTCCGGGGTTTTTTAAGCGGTATATACATTTTCTGAATAAATAGTAAGTGGCATACTGAATCTGAAGGTTCCATATGTATTTTACTTTTACAACAGCAGCATTTAAATGTTTTGGAGCAAGAGTGCCTAGGCCTAGGTAAGCATTGCATTCAGCCTCTGTCCTCATTATTTACTCCATCACCAGATCTGAGACTATCATCAAACTTGAGAGAGACCATTAACAACTCTCAACTATTTTTAATTGAACAATTTGGCACCAGAGAGCCTGCTGTCCTCCTACTACATTAAGGAAACAATCGCAGCTGTAAACATTTTGTAATTGGAACATTTATTTCAAAACATGTTTGTTTCAGTTGCCTCAATTGGGCATCCTGGCAGGAAACAACTGTGCAAATTGGTTGTCTCTTAGTGCTGTGGATTTGTCCAACAGTATAGGGGCCATAATTAAAATCCAGGGACGGAGTGATTGTGCGCACAGTAGTAGGTTGGTGCATGCAGTGCCCAATCCAAAAAGTGCAGTGACTTGGAAGTACAAGCTGATTTTAAGCTGATTGTGGTCAGATGGGCACTATGGAAAGCATTTATTCATCTAGACACCCACTTACCCTCCATTGCTGAACCCCTGTCATGAACATATACTGCTATTTTCCTTTCAGAGATCCTAACATATGTGATACAACTCACCTACCTAGAAATATGCTCTGCCCCTTCTGTGTCCCCCCGCAAAAAAAAAAAAAATCTTTCTGGTGCCACCATTGTACACAATCCATATAAACAGTATAACACTGAAGAGGCTCTTTGCCAAACATTGACTAATATGTGTTTAGTCTTTAGTGTCTGTTGTATAAGAACTAGGAATCCACCACGTTGCTGCAAACAGAATCAATGCAGGCAAAAATGTGTAGCTTCTCCATTCTATGAAACTAGGGTCTGGGTGGCCTGTGGAGGTCTCTTGCAAAATCAAGTTTTTTATTTATATTTATTTATTTGTAAAGATATTTATATACTGCTGTACCATAGAAACGTATCACAGTGGTTTACAACAACATAAAGATGTTCGCATTTGTTAAAGTTGTTGGAGAATTCCAATGAAAAGGAAGTGGAAACTGTTGCAGTTCTTGTGTTTATCTGTGGCCAAGAATGGAAATCAGTCGTTCTAATGCAAACGGTATTCATTCATATTGGGGGGAGGTTAAGTCCACAACAATTTTTGAAAATGAGGGGTTTTTACATTGTTTTTACGTTGTCTTTACAATGATTATTGTAAATGACACAGCTTACACTAAATAGCAGACAGTGAGACGAATAACAAAGGATGGAATTTAATGTTGTGCTATTACAAATGTTCTGTCTGTGTAAGCACTGCAGTTAGCCAGATGAATAATAATAATAATAATAATAATAATAATAATATATTATTACCATATTTTCCGGCATATAAGACGACTGGGCGTATAAGACGACCCCCAACTTTTCCAGTTAAAATATAGAGTTTGGGACATACTCGCTGTATAAGAAATATGACCCGGCGTATAAGACGACCCCCGACTTTTGAGAAGATTTTCCTGGGTTAAAAAGTAGTCTTATACGCAGGAAAATACTGTATTTATACCCCGCCCATCTGGCCGGGTCTCCCCAGCCACTCTAGGCGGCTTCCAACAAACATTAAAATACATACACATGTCACAGATTAAAAACTTCCCTGAACAGGGCTGTCTTCAGGCATTGAAGACAGAAATGATCCCCACTCTCCTCCCACTGCATGCAGTTCTGGGGATTCTTCCAACTCCACTGAAGCCAATTTTGGGAGGTGCAGGGTGTTGGAGAAAAGCAAATACATTTCCTTCTCTTGAGCTTCTGGTTAATGCATGTGTTACTTTAAACCGCATAAAGGCACTGTTTGTCTAGCAATCTGGCCAGCACTTGTTTGTAGCCTCTGTCCAAGTTAACTCTGCCACTAAAAGCTGAGATTTCTGTTTATTGTTCTTTCCCTACATGTTGAGACAATATGTCTGCTATCTCTCTCTTTCATCTCTACTCATCCTGTAAATATTTCCAACCAAGGTAACTCTGCTCCTGCATGATTAAAGCCTTTGAACTCCAGAAACTGTAAGTGATCATTCCAATCTAATTCACCCAAGCTGAAAGCTCTCCTAATACAGGGGAGTGGGGGGGGGGGGAGACCCATTGTGCAATTCGAAATCCTTGCACAGGGCTTCTGCTGACAGGACATGAAATATGGATCTTGCCCATAGTATTTGACAAAAATGGAACTGCAGCAGAAAGAAAACAGTGCTGATTGTGACAAATATATGTCAGAAGGGAATCACTACCTTCTTACATCCCTAGTATTCAGTCATTGTTTTAGGAGAGGTGTGATCTTTAATCTCACTTTTTGTCATTTCATCAGGTGGTCCATGCTGAAGGTTCTGTTTATAAAGTATATTCCATTTTAAACACTCTAAAGCAAACCTTCTGCACTATTTTGTTAAAATCTCAAGTAAAATTATTGCTGCTAGCCAATTTCCAATTGATCATAGAATGCGGCATGACAGAATCTTATTCTCCAATATGCCCATGATATAGATGTAGATTATATCTTTGCATGTGTAATAATGCTTGTTTGATTGTCAAAAATGTGATTGGATTTTGTTCTTATTGGAGGTTTTAAATCTGAGAAATAATGAAAAGGGGATTATCTCCTCTTTTATTATTTCCTTACATATATGCAAATTATCTTAAAATTATATTCTGCAATTAAATGCTTTAAAACCAGCCTTCTGGTACTATTCACATTGTTCTGATGAAAACGCTAAACAAAAGAGATGGATAATATTTGTGGAGGTAGTCAGGGGGGACATGGCATTTCATAAGTTTTTTCCAGTGCATTCAGCACTCCTCAGTCCACCCTACACCAATTGCTGGGGGAAGCAGGGCTCTCTTTGCCCTAGCAGACACCCCTAAACTTCCTAAAACCCAAGAACTCTGAGACCAACACACCCCATGTTTCCCAGACAGTTCCCTTGTAAGTTACTCAGAGTGTAAAAGTAGCCCCACACTCCTTGAGGCTCTCCCAGATTTCAGAAGAGCATGCTGGTCTCTTACAACTCTGATCCTAAACTTCCTGCAGCATGAATTCAAAGCCTCTAGGCTCATGGGGATTCCAGACCCTCCAAGTGTCCCTATTTTCTAGGGACAGTCCCGGATTTATAGAAACTGTCCCAGTTTCTGATTTGATCCCAAAATGTCCCGCTTTTCCTTAGGGGGTGTCCCTATTTTCATCGGATAAATGTTGGAGGGTATGGAAGCTGGGATTGGTGGGGAGGGGGGTTGGCAGGGGGTACTCTACTGGCACCAATGGGGATGTTCCTTACAATGCAAACAGCAAGGAGGAAAGTGTTAAATTCTCCCTCCACCTGACCCTGATCCCAGTCATAATCAGCCCCCTTTTCCAGCTGATGCTATCTGCATTTGTAAATACCTGCATGTCCAACAGAATGGTGCATTTAACCATCTGGCCCTTTAACTCAGTGAGTCCCTCCTTGCCCAGGGCTAACTAAAGTGTGAAACAAACAGCCTTTCACTAGCACTTTCTATAACAAACTTGTTCTGAGCTCAGTCACTGACAGTTCTTGGGTCCCTCTGCTGGACCATGCCTTAAAATGGCAAGCCGATATATCACATTCCAACAGAAATTAGCAATAGCTAAGTCTAATCGCCGAAGAATTGATGCTTTTGAATTATGGTGCTGGAGGAGACTCTTGAGAGTCCCATGGACTGCAAGAAGATCAAACCTATCCATTCTTAAAGAAATCAGCCCCGCGTGCTCACTAGAAGGACAGATCCTGAAGTTGAGGCTCCAGTACTTTGGCCACCTCATGAGAAGAGAAGACTCCTTAGGAAAGACCCTGATGTTGGGAAAGGTTGAGGGCACAAGGAGAAGGGGACGGCAGAGGATGAGATGGTTGGACAGTGTTCTCGAAGCTACTAACATGAGTTTGGCCAAACTGCGAGAGGAAGTGAAGGATAGGCGTGCCTGGCGTGCTCTGGTCCATGGGGTCACAAAGAGTCGGGCACGACTGAACGACTGAACAACAACAACAACAACAACAAGTCTCATTCTAGTACTTTGTACTGCTTAGGCATGCCTAATGCTTGCTGAGTTGTGTCCATGATCCGTGTTGCTCCATTTTTATATACAGTAGATCAATATAATATATTTAATAATGTAGTCCATAGCACATGAGACCAAGATATAATGAGTATGATCCATCTAAAATTAACTGTTGCCAGGTCTCACTGAGGGAGATTTAAGCAGGTGCTTAACACTCCAACTGAAATCAATGGGATTTGAAGGATGATAAAAATCGTTTAACTCAACAGCAGTTAGCAAATATTTATCCTAATGTGAGCAGTAGGTGTTGGAGGTATGGTGGAACATAAGTAGGTTGTCAGAAGTTATTGAAAAGAAATTGTAAAAAATATAGCAAATATGGTTTGCTGCTCCATAACACTAAACTCATTTATACATAGCTTAGGTTATCTGAAAACTGAAATACAATTAGAACATTCTATTTGAATTGGCAAATTAATAGTAGCAGCAAAAATACTGATAACAGTCACTGAAAATGAGTGATTTAACCCAAATGGTATGTTGCTATGATATCCACACTTACAGAATTTGTACATTTAAGAGACTATGGCAAAGAACCATGCTAGTTAGCTAGTTATATAAAGCAAATATTCAGGGCTGGGGAGGGAGCATTTGGCCTTGCAGATGTTGTTGGACTAAAACTCATACCATCTCTGACCATTAGACATGCTGGCTGGGGCTGATGGGAGTTGGAGTCCAGAAATATCTACATAGTCTATTGTTTCCCACCCCTGATTTAGGGTGATAGCCAGCTAAGTCATACTCAGAACTGAGACCCACTGAATTCAGTGCACTTTAGTCAACACTCTATTTATTTATTTATTTATTTATTTACTTACTTACTTACTTACTTACTTACCAGTAGACCTTCACTGTGAGGTCCCAGAGGAGGTCACAACAATTTAAAATGCAACGTTAAAAGCCGTTTAAAAACTAACAATGGGTCCTGAAAATATACATCTCAGGTATCAAATGCCAGGGTAAAGAGGTGTGTATAACATTGGGTATTGCCCTTAATTTAGAATTAAGAGTTTTCTCGCTGCTGAAAAATGAAGAATGGGCAAATGACAATGGTAGATATATTATATGGAGTAAATTAGAATTACCGTACTTAAGGTAATTGTTCAACAAGCCTTTTAACTGGAGTTTTCAGATCCCAGGATGGGAAAGCGTTTTTCCTTATTAAGCACTTCAGGATGTTTAATGGTACATGATTCACAGAGGAAATGAATAAGAAAGTTAACTTATAAATATGAAAACATTGTATGTGTTTGTGTGTGCTTATATAAAAGAAAGTCCTTCGGACTGCAATCCTATACATGCTTACTTGGGTGTACATCTCACTTAACTTAACTAAGTGATTTTTGTTTACTGCACAGCAGGAGAAGCTGACCATCTCCTAATCCAGTCTAATACCTCATTATTCTCATTAAACTTGTGCTTAAATCATGGCTTCATCTGTTCAGAATAACTCTGCTTTATAGGTCACCATCTTATCAGTATCATTCAGCAAAAAAGGAGGGAAATTACATTTTACTGGCCACCCATACATTGTGGGCCAGCACACATCCAACATACATCTCCTAGAGCATTATACACCAGACATTTAAGCACATGATGGGCTTTCATTCCCCCCCCCCCCCGTTCACAAGGTCATAGAAGCTCCTCCACTACAATATTGCCCAAACTTGCCCAAACTGAGACAGAACACTACACTCGCCGTTTGGGGATCTACACCAGGGATGGGGGAAGGGTCATTCACACCCCGGCCAGCACCTCTTTAATCTTCTATCCTCGGGCAGGAGATATAGAAGTATAATCAGTCATACCAACAGGCTAAAAAACAGTTTCTACCCGTGGGCTGTTAGGCTGCTGAACGGAATATAATATAGTGCAACTGACTTTCGGGGTTGCTGTGTTGTGCGAGGCAACCCCGCCCTCCTTTCTCAACAGACCCTTACTCACTTTGGCTGAAGGTGAAAAAGGTAAAGGTAAAGGACCCCTGGAGTCCAGTCAAAGGTGACTCTGGGGTTGCGGCGCTCATCACACTTTCAGGCCGAGGGAGCCGGCATTTGATCCGCAGACAGTTTTTCCGGGTCATGTGGCCAGCAGGACTAAGCCACTTCTGGCGAAACCAGAGCAGCGCACGGAAACAGCGTTTGCCTTCCCGCCGGAGCAGTACCTATTTATCTACTTGCACTTTGACGTGCTTTCGAACTGCTAGGTTGGCAGGAGCTGGGACCGAGCAACGGGAGCTCACCCCGTCGCGGGGATTCGAACCGCCGACCTTCTGATCGGCAAGCCCAAGAGGCTCAGTGGTTTAGACCACAGTGCCACATAGGAAAGTCTCCCCAACATTAATAACTCAATGAAGGTTTGTCACCTACCGGTAGCTGTTTCCTCCTCAGGAGTCGCCACTACTTATGTCTACACTTGGATGATGAGGCATGTCCTTGTGGCAAGTGTCCTTGAGCAACTTTTTGGACTCCAAACGTCAAAGGCATAAGTCCTTCCTCAGCACACCAACTCAGCTGAATTACTCCAGTGCACAGGTGAAAGAATTCTGGAAAGGGTGGGTTGAATCAATGGGCGGGGGGGGGGGTTGTTGGTGGAAAGGCAAAGTACTCTCCACTAACACCTGGTCCCAGTTTCAGACGTGGGTTCTACCTTGATCATTCAACATATTTCCTTGTCCTGAGATGAGGAAAAGGGACAGAACGGCCCTGAAAAGAAGAAAACAAAAGCAAAATATTTTTAAGCATTGCAAGGTTCCTGTTAACGATATTTATTTCAAAGCATTTCTACAATGCTTTACAATGTAATATTTTAAAAATCTCCAAGTGGCATACAGTATAGAAGAGTAAAGAAGATAATTAACACAAAAATATAACATTAAATCAGTAAATAGCAGTATGAACCATATAAAAACAAATTAATATTATGGGTCAGGGAAAGCCTAGGCAAAAAGGCATGTTTTTATGAAACATCTGGGGAAACTGATGGCTGCTGTTTCCCACAGGGCAGGAGAAAGGGAATTCCATAGTAAAGGGGCATTAGCGGAAAATTAATTTTCTCATATATTTTAGTGGATTGTGCTCTAGAACTATAGATGTTGGAAATTTGAAATTTTAGGAGTTGAATGAGAAATTTTGGCTTAGCTTCATTACATTATTATTATTTTTAATAAAAGTGGATTTATTAGGTTTCCTTTGATAAACTGCTGCTGTTTTAGCTGTCTAAGTGCTTTTGAAATGTACAACTTCCATTGTACATACAAGCTACTAATAAAGGCCTACCCTTCTATAGACCTATATGATCACTTAAATTATGTGTGGTGGGAAAGTCTATTCAGCGTACCACACCTTATGGAATATTAAAGAGCGGTGACCTGAAAATGGGAATTTTCTCTTTCGCGGTGACCACTTAAATGAATGTGAGCTGCACAACGGCACAATAATAATTACTCAAGACTTTTCCCTCAAAGGGGCATTGTCTTCCATTCCAGGGATTCTGTGGGGCTGCGTTCTCTGATTTCCTCCATTTTCTACCCTTTACAATGTATTTATTATGTATTTACTTCATAGAATTTACATGCACCTGATTGTAAGGAAACAGCAACCACCAAAGTAGTTTACAATAAACGAATAAAGCAATTAAATTATCAGTGGAAACTGTTAAACAACACAAGGTCGCCGCTGTTTTGCATGGTGCGTGTGCAGAGACCGCACGTACTGTGCTTTTCCGTATATAAGACAAGTTTCTTTATTTAAAAAATTATGTTCAAAATTGCGGGTCGTCTCATAGACGGATACAATCTCCCCCTATTTTCTCAATTTGGAGTCCCCAAAAACAAGGGGCGTCTTATACACAGAGGCGTGTTATACACGGAAAAATATGGTATATTTTGTCAGGTGGGCCCAACGGCCCTAAGCGGTGTCTATGCCTTCGTCTTTCGTCCTGACATGTCCCATGCTACTCCCAGGGTGCCTGTGAGGAGGCGACCATCACCCTAGGCAGGCAGGCTGGGGGCGAAATTCGGGACGCGCCGCCCCATGGCACCCCTCCAAGGAGCATTTCCTGGTGAGGGAAAAGGCCCTCTGCGCATGAGAGGTGGCGCTTTGCCCGACGTGCCTTTCCAAAGCAAGAGAGGCATGCACGCCGCCCCGCCTTCCTCGAAAGGGCAGGAACTCCAATTTCGTTGTACTTGTACAATGACAATAAAGATATAAAGATAAAAACTCTGCACATGCGCCGAGGTGCCCGGCATGTGAGGTCGGAAGCCTTTTGTCAACAAAAGGCCTGGCATATGCTCATCTCTGGTGCAGATCCTCAAACTGCTTGAGGGCAAGGGGGCAATATTGCAGCAGGGGAGCTGCTCTGCCCCCCTCGAGAAGGGCGGCCGTGAGGGGGGGTCCAAGCGAAGGAAACACCTCAGGGAAACCAACCGCAAGGGTCTTTTCCCGGCCTGTTTTCTCGCTCTTTTTTTGCTGAACAAATCCTGGCTCGGGTCCCGGAGAGGGAAGAGGAAGGGGAGCAAGAGGGACGAGGCAGAAAAGGGTCTCGCCAGCCCCCCTGCTTCAGGCTGCGGCCTGGTGCGCTACCTCGCCTCCCTCGGCTGCGGCCTGGTTGCCGCGGGCGACGGCCATATCAGCAAGAGGAAGGCCAGGCCATTGTTTCCTTGTGGGAGGGGCCAGAGCTGGGAAAGGGGTGGAGCCTTGGAGCCTGGGCCAGAGAAGGCCGCCGGCCGCAGTGGGCCAGGGGGGGGTGTTTATTCATTCAGCGTTGGTTTATTCATCGTTATATTTGCAATGTGTTCTTTATTTTCCAAAATAAATTCTATTAAGGTTGATAGAGAAAAATACAAAGCGTTAATATCTCTCTCCCCCCGCCCTTCTTTTTAAACCAAACCAAGACTTTGATATAGATACAATAGAAACACAAAAAAGGGAGGGGGGAGAAATGGGGAAGGAGAAAGAGAAAGAACGATGATAATGATGGTGATGATGAAAGAATGGGAAATAGGTTAAAGGCGGAAGATTCAGAAAATAAAGAACAGGCAGGAAGTGGCTGAGGCTGTAAAAGAGAGAGAAAATCACCACACATAAAAAGAGAGAGCAATAAAAAAACCAGCTATGAAACAAGGAAAGCTGGCAGCGTCACAATATACGCAGGCTGCCTCTGTTGGTTGTATAGCTCCAGGGGCCTGAAAATGAATAAAAACATCTCTGCGAACATATGCAAGAAGCAAGCAGGTTCAGAAAACAGTAGCAGCGCTGCGGAGAAATGGGGGAAAGTGTGATGAAGCCAGAATGGGAGTTCCAGCTGAGGGCCAAACTCAGTGTTGCAGCAGCCTTCCTGTTGGATTAAATTCAGGTCTACCACAACCGCCTGCCTTAAAGGCCGCTTCATCCCTTATTGTCTGCCTCGATCGCCTAGAGCAGGGGTCAGCAAACTTTGGCCGGTCCACTGTCCCTCAGACCTTGTGGGGGTCGGACTATATTTTGGGGTGGAGGAAATGAACGAATTCCTATGCCCCACAAATAACCCAGAGATGCATTTTAAATAAAAGGACACATTCTGCTCATGTAAAACCACGCTTTCATTCATACCCTCAGGAATAAGGAAGTGAAAAACGCTGTGAAAAAGTTTCCTATCCTCAGATTTTTTCCTTCATGGGCTGAAGATGGAATCTGTTTAGGCACTGCAGGCAGCGCTTGGGAATGACGCATAAACGCCCCAGACATAAGTTATTGGTGACTAACTGATCCTATTACTCTCAATGACAATTCAGATTGGGAACACTGGCTATAAAGTTGTCTGTGAGGAATTCAATAGCAGGCTGCTATAACAGTGTCTTTTGGAACTTATCTACCATCTGATTTGTTTATCCTGATAAACAAATTGTTTATCCTTGCAATTTTGCTTTTAATGTACACTGTATTTTCTACTTTTTAGAAACTTTTTAATTATTCAAGAAAGGACATGCATAGAAGCAAGAGAGAAAGAAAGAAGGGAGGGAGTAAGCAAAAACAACACACCGGGGTTAAAATTAAAATTCAACATACCCACAAAATGCAAATTTGAGTCGTTTCAGTCACAGTCCCTGAAAAGTATTATTAGTGGGAATAGTAATTTTATTTTCCCCCCTAAATAAGCAATAGCTTGCCTGTTTAACATCATATGGTCCATACCTTTCAAAAGAAAATGATGCAGAGTGGAGAGTTGGTTATTGCAGCAAGATATAAATAATGCTATGAATAATAAGATCATAATTGCATGGAAGCTTAGCGGAAGCAAATCATTTGGGCCTTATGACCGCCTGAAAATGAAGTCAGTGATTTGCAGCTTCCACCAAAATCTCTTCTAAAAGAGAGGCTCATAGATCCAGAGAACAATCGAGGAAAGCTGATAAATTAAATTAAATAATAAATAAATACAGTGGCATCAATCCTGCATTGCTCAAACACAGAACTGCCACAAGCATAGTAAAAAGGTGTGGAGGAATCTCTTTTAAAAGTAAAAGGGGCGTGCGGGTGATACCAGCGACCCAATCCTTCCACCCTCTCATGACTTACCTTCCTGTACAGTATTCCTTTCCCATGCCCACTTGCTTCCCTCCCAGCCTGAGACATTTGCAGGACTGGACAAAAGCCTCTGCAGAGAAGGAGGGTGGCAGGACAGACGCAGCCTCCTTGGTGGCGGTGGTTATATTGGTGCTACAGTATTTACGGTAAGCTTTCCAGAAAACCACAGACATATTTAGGAAATTATCTTTCACGTTATTATTATTATTTTTACAATTTTATTCTAATCAAAAAGATTTAGCACACACTGTTATAGGAATTCTAAGGTCTTATATATAAAAAATAAATGTTCGTAAATGTATAAGGCAAACACATACAGCAGTATATGAACCACGTGGAGAACAATCCTGAAGCCAATTTGACTCTCCCAAATTGACCTCAAATATTTATCTGCAAGGAGGAAGGAAATGGGAAAAGCTTTCCAATTGTCTTTGGACTGCAGGGGAGCACACTATCAATATGTGTAAGAGATTCAGGAACTACCGATAAGTATTTACCATCTCAAAGGTACCATCTCAAAGGCTACCCAGAAAAGGATATCAGATAATAAGGCATTATCAGGTATCCTGGCAGACAGGAGAGAAGCAACACACTCAAATTTCTGCTGGGTACCACCTCTTTCTGTGATGATGATGTTTTGAGGGGTGCTCTTGAGCTATGGTGGCAAAAGTCTATATAAGGGCTTGAACACCATTGTTCTGGTTTCCTCTTCCCTCCAGCGTGTGGTGAGTGGGGACCTGTTGCAACAGTTTAATAAAGATCAGGCTTACTAGCCACTTCACTTCTCAATATTCTCAATATTCTCTGGCTGGCCTCTGTTATTTTCTCCTATGGATAGAGAACCTACATAAGGACTCTATACGGGCTCTAGGGTACCCCATAAGGGAAAAGGAGCAGGTTTTTTTCTTATAACACACACCATGAAGCAGACCACAGTGGTGGTGATGATGTTGTTGTTGTTGTTGTTGTTGTTGTTGTTGTTGTTGTTGTTGTTGTTGTTGTTATACCTCACCCAACTGGCTGGTTTTCCCCAGCTACTCTGGGTAGCTTACAATGCACACACACACACACACACACACACACACATATATATATAAATAGTAAAACATTGAACATTAAATAGGGTTGCCATATGTCCAGATATTCAACAAGTTGTTGGTTTTTACTTTTTGAAATATGGCAACCCTGTTAAAGTGGAAGGGCACACCAGGAAGTACCTGGAAAGGGGTGGAGTTTGGAGCCGAGTGACAGCTTGAGCTCTAAAGGGGTGGGGCTTGGAGCAGCTGCAGCTGTTGCTAAGGATTTATTTGGCACACTGTGTTGTTGGGCGGAGTGGCATTCGGCAGGACCGGAGCGGATTGGTGCGTTCGTTGGCATTGATTCTGAGGGGGCAGGGTCCGAGTGCTCAACAAGCCAACCGAAGAGCTGGGAGGGAGGGACTCGAAACTGAGCCCGCTTGCTATTGGAGCTCTTGAGTCTGAGGAGGCAGTTGGAGTTTCGAACGGTGCAATGGGGGCTTTGAGGAGGCGGGCCTCCGGGCTGAGTGGCAGCGGAGAGCTTGGGGTGCTGAAACCAAGTGGCAGTTGGAGCTCTGAGGAGGGAGGAGGGGATTGTTTTTGGCGGGAAATGGCTGAGGAGAAGCCAGACGAGGCCTTGACTTGGTTTCCCCCACAGAGGCTGGGAATATTTTGCTCTGAGGTGGTGCTAGGGATGCTCCTCCTCCTCCTGCTGCTGCTGCTTGGCCCTGGTGTGTTTTTCTGAAAAATAAAATAAAATCCCATACCCTAAGTATAAAGGGTGCCTCCTAAAAAGCAGGGATGAGGAACCTCTGTGTGGCCCTCCAGATGTGGCTAGACCCCCAGGTCCTGTCATCCCTGGCCAACAACATCTGTCAGGCACCAGGTTCCTCACCCGCTGCCCTGTGGAGATGGGAAGAAGCCAAATGTTGGAAGATTCAGAGCAGAGGAAATAAACTCCTTATTTGCGCCGTTCAACTGTGGAACTCCCTGCCACAGGAGGCAGTGAGGGCCACCAACTTGCATGGCTTTTGAAAGGGTTTAGAACAGGGGAGACAGGGGGGAGACAGCTATGGATGGCTTCCAGCCGCAGCGGCTGAGCTGTGCTTCCCGGGTTGGAGGAAGCAACGCTTCTGAATCCCACTTGCAGGAAACCGCAGGAGAGGAAACGGGTCTTGCGTTCGAGTCCTGCTTCCAGGTTTCCCACTGAGGCGCCTGCTTGGCCCCTGTGAGAACAGGATCGTGGACTAGACGATGGATTGTAGTTCAGTCATCATTTTGTTGCAATTGTTAAGAGCGAATTGTAGTTTAGTAATCATTTACTGTAATTGTTAAGAGTGGATTGTTAAGAGCTGATATTTTGAGAGTTGGTTTTATTCTGCACTATTATATCCCAATGGATTGTTGAATGTTGCTTTATTTGATAAAAGCTGTTTATCTCAAAGTTAGGTTTGTATTATGACTTTTTTGGTATTGGATCTGATAGCTGTAAGGTGTGTGGTCTTTTGTTGTATATTTTGTGGTTTCCTCAGCTTGTAAACTGCCTTGCGTATAGTATGTAATGTAGAAAATTTAAATGAAATGAAATGAAATTGGCTATACCGTACTTTTCCGTGTATAAGACTAGGTTTTTTTATTTTAAAATTATGTTCAGAATTGTGGGTTGTCTTATACACGGATATAATCTCCCCCCATTTTCTCAAATTGGCGTTCTCCAAATGCATGCATGGGGGCATGTTACGCACGGAAAAATATGGTAATTTTTCATCCCCCCCCCCTTAAAAATGTATTTTTAAACTTTTGTTGGAAGCCGCCCAAAGTGGCTGGGGAAACCCAGCCAGATAAGCGGAGTATAAATAATAAATTATTATTACCGTATTTTTCCGTGTATAAGACTAGGGGTTTTTTTAACCAAAAAATTAGGTTTAAAACTGGGGCTTGTCTTATACACATGTAGTGCTGAGGGGTGTTTTCTTAATTTGGAGTCCCCCAAAATAGGGGGTGTCTTATACATGGGGGCGTCTTAAACACAGAAAAATACAGTATTATTATTATTATTATTATTATTATTATTATTATTAAAAATACCAGGACACTTCATTTCCTTTATTCCTCCCCTTTCTCCAGGGGGCTTTCCCTTTGCACCTCAGCAATGGCACTCGCTTCTTTGCAGCTGAGCAACGAACAAATGCTCAGATGTTCTCAAGATGCAAGTTTCAGCTGCCGGTGGCATTTCTTTCGGCAACTGGAAGGCCTTGGGCCAAATGTGTGCCAACCGGCCCTCCAGCTGCCGGCCTGGAGGCAAAGCGGCGTGAACAAAGTAGCGCCTGCGGCAACAGAACGTAGTAGCAGAAGATGGAGACCTTCCCTCAAGGAAGACCTTTGGCTGGCCGGCCCTGCAGTCCTTTGGGCTGCTGGGACAAAAGGATTGAAGCAGTACAACCGTGCAGACGGAATAAGCTATTGCAATTCATTTGTACACGGGGCTTCCTTTCAAGATTTCCTAGAAACTTCAAAACAGATACTTGGCCAGTTCTTAAAGAGCTCTTACTCAGCGGGGGAGGAAGCCTCTTGGGCACCTGGGACAGCATGCCCATAGGGGTGGGGCAAATTGGCCATAGGGGCATAGGGATGCGGCGTGGCGCCCATAGGGACGCGGTATGGTGCCGATAGGAACGCGGCGTGGTGCCCATAGGAACGGCCCATCCCTTTGGGCACCGCACGTCCCGTCCTGTCAGGCGTCCCTATCGGCACAGTGGCGTTCCGCCCATGGGGGCGATTGGCATGGTGGCGATCCGCCCAGGGGGGATTTTGTCACCCCCCCTCAGGGATGCCACCCGGGGCGGACCGCACCCCCTTTCTCCGCCACTGCTTTTACTTAGCTGCCCCTTCCTTTCAGGAATCGGGGCTCCTTAAGTATTTCTGATCAGCCTTAAATGGCTTGCCAGCTGAAAGACTGCTTTCTACCATGCCAGCCTTTCCAATCCTTATTCCCAATCCTCTTCTCTGTTATCCCGCCATCCATAGTCACACATGTGGTGGCTGGAGCAGGTTACGGCACACCATCTGTGATAAGTCTTCCCTAGGCAGGTCCGTCTTGCTCTCTGGTGTCATTCCGGTGCCATGCCTAGACAGTTTTATTTGCCTTGGCTTTAACAAAATAAACAATCTAGCGTAAGATGGCTATAGGATTATCTGTTCTGCTGAATTTCACAGGCTGCTTTTATTAGATTTTTTTTTGCCGCTTCCTTTTATCTATTCACTTGTTGATTTTCATGTTGTTGCTGTAATTGCTATCTCTTATTTTATTTTATTATGCTGTTGTAAGCTGCCCTTTACTGAAAGGTGGCATTAAAACCTTTGAAATAAAATTTGCTGCCCGGAGATCTAAGTACAGCTAAATTCGGCTCTAAAGCATCAGAATGGGAAAGAAGACATTCCAAGGATTGCATATGTTGATTTCGCTGTTCTGTTTCTTTATAGGTTTTGTACAACCAACACAAAGATACATTTACTCGGAAGTAATAGTGCCAAAGCGGCTGGAATCAAGGGGTAGCAAAGTAATTTTCCTATTGAATACCATTTGAGTTGCTCCAGATATTTCTTAAAACTTAATTTCTTAAAATGCAGTCAGTGATCTAATACTTACCGGTACTAGAGCAGAGCTTTCAAAACTTTTTATGTTGGTGACACACTTGTAGACATGCATCATATCGTGACACAGTCATTATTATTAGTATTTATTGAATTTATATACCGCCCTATACCTGGGGGTCACAGTAATTCTGTTTTACTAGCAAACCGGAGGTTAAACTAATCCCTTTCCAGCTTCAAGGATACACACACTGCAGTGTCGCAACACATAGTTTGGAAAGCTCTGTACTAGAGTTTGGTGTGTGATATATGCTATACTCATACTCATACATATACATATCTTCTTTCTTCTTTGGCGATCCCTCATAGCCGAGTAAGATTGTCTTCCATGAACATGGTTTTAACAATGAGTCCATAAGTGACTGTGGAGGCCAATTATGGATCCACACGTCCTTCCACAGTGGGGACATTGGTTTCCGGGCGGGAGCTGATCACGGTGAGGGTTTGCCAAGTGTGCCTTCCTCTTAGCACGTTTCTCCCTTGTGTCCTGAGTTCGAGTGTCTTCAAAGCCCATGACACCTTTGGTAAAGGCTGTTCTCCAATTGGAGCGCTCGCAGGCCAGTGTTTCCCAGTTGTTGGCGTTTATACTACATTTTTTTAGATCTGCCTTGAGACAGTCTTTAAACCTCTTTTGTTGACCAACAGCATACATGCATACACGCTGATGGAGTTCATTGCTTGTAGAATATTATTTTTCTATTTTAATTGCTGGATGACTGTGAGTTAACATTTACTATCCCTATCTCCCTGACACAGTCTCTAGTCTCACCTCCCTTTCAAAAATCTTATTGGAGAGTTTGGGAAACTGTGCCTTGGCTGTTTCCAGGCCTGTTCTTCTTTAAATCACAATCACATCATCTTGCTTAAACAAATTTGGAGAAAGGAAAGGGGACCTTCTGGATTAGGAACTAAAATGAATTCTTTTCTTCTCTGTACAAACACTAATTTTTAAAAAGTCACAACAAAAGATAGTCGGTGTCTGGTTTCCCTATCAAAATTTATTGCTAGTTTTGACATCATTTGCTCCCAGAATGTGGTACATAGAGGTATAGTACAGAACACTGATAGACATGAATAGATCTAATCAAGTTTACAACCAACTGATTTATATAAATAAGTACATAACTGTTAAGCTTTTCTCATAAACTCCACCTTCTCCAAGCTTGAACACATGATAAATTAAGAGTAAGTTCTCAGGGAGAATGGTAATGAGAATTAAGTAATTGTTCTGTATCCCCCCCTCTAACTTTAGACAGATATATCTTATAATATTAAAATGGAAGAAAATTACAGAGTTGTTCATCTTAAACAGAGGTAAGTGGCTGCATTCGTTAATAAATTGTTGGATGTGCAACTTCTGTCCCAAGAGGCATTCCCTGTAGATGTGGAAGACTACTCTTTTTTTCTTATTAAGATATAATATAAGAATAAGATGTGAAAGAAATGAAAGTTTGAGCCCATCGCTGAATGAAGTAACTTTCAGAGGAGTAGCCATCTTAATCCATTGCAATACTTTACCATGCCTCAGAGATTGCAACTAGCAAACGATAATTCTGCCATTTAATTTATTTTAAAACTTTCAGATCCTTTATAACTGGAAATATGCCTATTTATACATACAATGTGAAGGGAGACCGGATTGCAGATTATCCATATATTCAGGTGAATTTTATTCATATGCACCCCAATAGTTTAGCAGGGGTGGCCAACTTCCAAGAGACTGCGATCTACTCACAGAGTTAAAAACTGGCAGTGATCTACCCCCTTTTGGGGGGTTCAGGTTGAGGTTGTTGAGCTTTTTTTAGGAAGGAAAGCCATCCATGTTTTGGTGGGTCCGGGTCAAAGATTTTTGGTGGGTTCGGGTCAAAGATTTTTTTAGGGAGGAAAGCCCTGTTTTGGGGGCTTCAGGGCAAAGATGTAGAGCTTTTCTTTAGGGGAGCCAAAGTTGCTGAGCTTCTGCGTGGGAATCCAGTGATCTACCAGTGATCTACCAGTAGATCACGATCTACCTGTTGGACATGCCTGGTTTAAGGCATTAGGAGCCATGTGCCCAATTTTTTAAAAATGGGCATGTAAAAATGGAAATGTTTTACTGTAAATTTTGAAAGTTTATGTAGAACTCAGGTAGATTTATTCTCAGTGTCTGGAGTATCAATACTTCTGGTTGAAACCCAAGATCTTATTCACACTGTTTTGCATTTGACTCTTTTTACATTTTTTAATATGTAATTGTTTTTAACTGCTTTTATATATGGAACTGTTTTATATATATCATACTGTAAATCGCTTCAAGATGCCTCATGAGAAGTGATTCAGAAATAATAATGTATGGGTTTTATGATGAATCATAAAATGATGGATTTGTGCAGGATGTCAAAGTTCTTAACCCTGAGCTGAGCATGGTTCAATCATTTTGTCAAGCTGTTCTATTCAACTTCATTTGATTTTTCCCTAAGGATGTGTATTTGGTCCTTGCAGGATGACTGCTATTACGGTGGATATGTGGAAGACGCCTTAGACTCTCAGGCCTTCCTCTCTACCTGCTTTGGGCTTTGGTAATAAAGATGTTGGGGTAGAACTGAAAGAGAGATATATACCATGAGCCTTAAGTTGTGAATATTTGTGCCTCTACAGCTATTCTCAGACTAGATTTTACGCAGACTTCCCTCCATAAGAGTTGGGTAAAGCAACTGTCTAAGTTTAATTTAGTTTTCAGTTCTTGTATATGCAAACGCAATGATAAGGCACTGTGGGAAGCAGGCAGTTTTTGGGACCCAATACATACTTGTTATACCTTCAATTCTAAATATATTATTCTTTCAATTCTAAGTAGCAAAAGAACATCAATTCTTGAGGAGCTATATGATGAAATGATTCAAATTATGAATCTTCCAAGTACATGGAATGAAACCTCATAGCAATATACATATTAGTTGAACGCCACAGGCTGTTCTCCATCTTAAATGTGGATTATAAATTTTTGGCAATTATAATGGCAAACAGATTAAACTATGTTATAGGGCAGTACATCAATGAACATCAAAGGGCTTTTTGAGGGAAATATCTCTCAAAGATAATATACAAGCCATGATAAATATATTAGACAATGCAACCCATACAGCAAAACCTACTGTTCTATACTTAGTGGGAACTCACCTAAGCTAACATTTGATTGGGCCAGCCAGATAAATATGATCCAGGACCATCAATTGCCTTTCCCTGGCTTAATGCATTTGCTGATTTGTTGACCCTAAGTCTGTCTTTTGGGTTTCCGCCCCATCCCCCCAGGGGACATGTGCAAATTGGGACTTTATGCTATGAAATTGAACCTATTGAGAATTCTTCCACATTTCAACACCTTATTTATCGAAAGACTCCAGAGCACCTTGAACCGTGCAGAGGAATAATTGAAGATGAAACATATTTAGGAAGTGAAGCTGGAGAAATAAGAATAATTGACAGTGATGGCCCAATTCCTTCTGCCATGGGAGTAAGTAGTTTTTGGTTTTGCTGAATCCATACATTAAATTGATTTTATGTACCAAATGTGGTTTAAATATTCTAGGCCTAAGATCCTTCTCCCCTTTTTGGGGATGTAGAAAGATATGTTCCTGACTGTTGGTGTGGGTAGAAGGGAAATGGAAAAGTGCGGTTCCCACCATCAATTTTGATAGTTTCTGCCATTCTACATTGCTGCTTGGTGGGAAATAGATATTAGTGACATCCTCTGTTGCTGAATATGTTGCTCCTCGAAAGAGAGTAGGGATGGTAGTCTTGACCAGGAAGGATGTGGAGTGTGAGCAGGGGCACCGACTTGCCCCCCACATTGAGGGGGCCCGGTGTCACATGACATCATATGCACATCATGCGCTGGGTGGGAGGTGCCAGGGGGCCCATTGCCCTAAGCGCGCAATGTGGGGAGATGCAAACCAGGTGCCCCCTGCAGAGATCCCCATTGGGCCCTGCCAGCAGCAGGGGCTGGAGAGCATGGAGAGTGAAGATGACCCTCTGTGCCTCGCCCCCGCCGGCACACAAGCGCTTGCCCGTCTGCGATGGAGGGCACGAAGGGTGTGTTTGCAGGTGGGAGGCTGATCTGTTTGGGTCCCCCGCAACATTGGGGGGCTTGGCCCTCTACCCACAAATATTGAGGGGGACGAAGCCCCTTCCGCCCCAAATAGTTGATGCCCCTGAATGTGAGAAAGGAGAAGAAGGGAGACTATAGTGCAGGCATAGGCAAACCTGGCCCTATAGAAGTTTTGAGACTACGATTCCCATCATCCCTGACCACTGGTCCTGTTAGCTAGGGGTGATGGGAGTTGTAGTCCCAAAACATTTGGAGGGCCGAGTTTGCCTATGCCTTCTATTTTGTAAGTTAGGGGCACATTTGGTTATTGTATCTGCAGAAGAAACTTTTTGAAAGAGGAAGATATCTACCACTCTAAGTTTAAGTTATTTAACATACAGTGTTAAAAACAGTTTAAAACAACAGTTTAAATGTTTTTAAACTTTTTAATACTGCATTTTTAATTGTTGTAACCTGCCCTGGGATCTTTGAGTTAAGGGTAGGTAATAAATTAAAATAATAATGCTATTCATTTCCATCTATTATTGTTGCGTTTTTGTTGTTGCATACGATTGTACTTTTATTGTAAGGGTGATTCTTACTTTGGTTCTGTGTAAGCCACCTAGATAACTTCTCTTATCGGGTTATAAATAACTAAATCAATAAATTTAACTAGGGTAAAAGATGGATGAAATAGAATTATTGATTTGGTTACAGGAAAAAAAAGAAATAGAATTATTGGGGTAAGAGCTTCTAGCTGAATAATGGGTATAGTTGTTTATTGTAAGGTTAATTTTAGGTGATAGGCCTGTTTAGGTTTCTTCTAAAGGAATATTCATGGTACATTTCTGCAATGAAACTTTGTTTTATGTATATTTTGTTTCAGCTAGATGATCTTGAATATGACCCGCCTATCAGATATCTAGAATATTATGCTGTTGTTGACAAAAGCACGGTAAATGTTGCCATAGTAAATGTTGCCATATTTATTTACTAGCAGCCTCATACTTTGTGCTGCGCAGGAATTCTGAGACCAAAAAATCAATGCACTTTTTAAAGGTTTGATGTCCACTGTCTTGAGTCAAAATGTTGTCCAATTGTATCTGAACATAGACAAAAACCTCCTAATGCTAAATTCTGTTATATATTAAGAGGTGTTCAAATGCATATCAAGCAGACGTTTCCACCTTAAAATATATGGTAGGCTTATTACCATTGTTTATATCCTGCCTTTCAAGATATAAATCATGCCAAAGTGGCTTACAAGTAACATATGTATAGTAATACACATATACATATACATACACTGACACGTACACCCCCCCCCACCAATCAACATAAATATTACAGATCTCTTTCAATTTTGTTTTCAGGACTACAGACTTCCAGTTAAAACATATTGAGTGTTTAGTTATTAGGATGCATATAGTTATCCTTGGCTAGCTAAATGGAACAATCAGGATAGTTTATTGAGGAGAAAAATTACATTACTAATTTCAATAGTTGTTGAAAGATGCATATATCCCACACCTTTTTTATATCAATTGTAGTTTCTAATTGTATGGAGTATTTGTATTCATTTAGAATCTTAGGTTTATGAAACTCTCAACATACAATATTTTAATGAAAATTATCCCAAGGAGTATTAATGATGAGGGAATCTGAATGCATCTGAAGAACCCAAGTCATAGATAACATTTTGTCTTTCATTTTGTCTATCTCTTAGTTTATACTCAATCATCGCAATGAAACTCAGTTAGTGTTGATAATGCTTCGGATGATCTCTGATGTTCACAATGTGAGTATATTTTATAAGACCTTTTGTGAAGGGCATGTTAAACATAATCACTCTAAATGGTCACAGGGATACACAAAATATGAGATATGAAGCAAGATGGGCAGGCACTATTCTCCCATTGGTTTTATATGTAAGTTTGTCAGTTAGACAAACAGAAAACTATGGAGTGAAATCCCATTATCTCAATGAATTCTTGCCTTTTTTAAAAGTCTTTTCTGTGAATCTCATGGAGAACTGATTGCTGCCCTAATAGAAAACAATTCAGATAGCCAAGATTTTGGTTTAGCTTTCATTGGGGAGTAGTGTGTCCACCCAAACACAAATGGTAGCAGCAAACAGGGGTGTAGGACGGGGGGGGGGGTGCGGTCCGCCCTGGGTGTCATCCCTGAGGGGGGTGACAAAATGGCACACTGTGGGGGGCGGTACTTACCGCGGGGCCTGGCCTGCAACATGTCCGAGCCATGCATCTCTTCTGGGAGTGATGCGGTGGCTCAGGGCCCCATGCTGCCCGAAACAGTAGCATGGGGCTTGCGTCCGCCAGGCGGACTCCATGGGCAGCTTGCCACAGTGCCCCCGTGCGCAACTTGCCCCGCCCCTGCCGCTCTGGGTGCCAGAACAGCTAGCTACGCCCCTGGTAGCAAAGATGTGTCTTAGGATCTTTCTAATTCAGGTCTTAATTCACACAGAAATGTGATTTTCTTCTGGATTTGTAGCTAGAAATCTAGTTCATCAGGTAGAGTTCTTAATGGTTGTTTGGCCTTAATTTAACGCATCCCAACCCTGCAAATATTCTTGGGTTTTTTAAAATTAATTTAGTGGTGCCCTAGAATTTTTTTCTTATCCTTAAACTTATTGTTTATATAATATAGTATTTTTAAATAACGTTTTTCTTTGCATATAGTAAGTGCAGCCTCATGCCATATCCAGTCTAAATAACGAACAGGTACACTTCCAGAAAACTAAAAAATGCAGGTGCACCTTAAACTGGAGCTAACCTCTTTTAACTACATTGTTTTCTCCAAAAGAAAGATGTGAAACGGAATGATAACTGACCAGGGAGTCTCTAATCACTTTGTTTGTGATTTCGTTTTCTTGAGTGATTCAGTCAAAAGTGACCTATTTGAATTATTGTGCCCCAGTATTCTAAGCATAATGTTTTGTCCTTCCATTTGTACAAGTGGGAGGCACTTGTAGTGACAGCGTTCCCTGTAAAGGTAGGGTACTAACTATTTATTATTTTTCACTTTATTTCATACCATGAATTTTCAGTTGTGAAGGACCCTTAAGGTAGCTTACAAATAAGACCATAACAAATAATGTAATAGAACATAATACAATAAAGAATTTATAGCAGTAAAATAGCATAAAATATACTGCAAACAAACACTTAAAAAGCAACAGCATCATAAAAACAGAACAACATCAGCATTCAAATTATTGAGGGATAAGGGTGATTTAGATAGTTGAGTACCACTATAAGGGTTTTTGGAAGAGAAGGGTTTAACAAAGGAAAAGGAAAAAAGACATAAGACTATAGAACTTAACCCCAAAAGGGAATTTGAGGACAAGTGGAAAATACTAAAAAGCATCAATCTCTGAATCATTGTTAGAAATATAAATTGGGAAAGCGATCTTTGAAAGAGTGGGGGTGAATGAGACAGACAGAGAGAAAGAAAGAATGTGCTGGAAGACAAGGAAGAAAAAGTGAGGGGAGAGAGAGACAAAGAGATAAAGGGGGTTGTTACCTGTCCCTAATCTGTTGAAACAAATAAAGAAGTACGGTGAGTATGCTTGGGAGCAGATTACATTCAAAAATTAGACCAGCTGTTCTCAGGACTGGGAGCATAGGTGTAACCAGCATTTTTGTTAGGGGGGGAGGACTTTGTTGGGGGGCAGCAGAACCAATGTGATTGGTCAGTTAACTATTTTTATTGTTTTACTTGATCTAGGGGGGTCAGCTGCCCCCTCTGCCCCCCGGCTACACCCATGACTGGGAGAGCAGGCACCCCCAAACCACAGTAGGATTTTCAGTGGGCATGAATGCAGGGTGTACACCCAGCTAGAAGTTCCAAGAGTCAATCAAGCAGATTGCTCTTAATAATACATCAAATACAGGAGTCCAAAAACAATTATAACTTTAGGAAAACAAAAGTATATTAAAAAAGTGTCTGCTGTAAAATAAGTTCTATTGGATTCAGATGGGTTGAAAGTGCCAGGGATGATTTCTGAAAATTGTTATAAAGGCTGTGTATAAGGTTTTGGTATACTTCATCGAAAAGTGGCAGAGTGATGCCTTCATAGAAATGTAGAGTTGGAAGGGACCCAAAGGGTCATGTAGTTCAAACCCTAATGTCCCATTTCCCTGACACCCAAATGCAAACAAGACATTGTCCTGCAGCATCCAAGTGCTATGACATTCGCATCAATGTAAAAATTGAGGGGTATAATTTCTTCAAAAGGAATATACCAAACAGGAAGGGAGGACGAGTAGCTTTATATGTAAAGGTGTACGAGGCTTCCGGTTGGCGTGCCGGAGATGGCGGTCGGGGGGAAATGTCGCTCCTGACATTCCCCCGCCAGACCGAGCAAAGGGGTGCTCGCGCCAGCGCCGCGACCCCCAAAACCCCCGGGAAGGGCGTCCCGGGGTCCGGAGGACCTGCAAGAGCTCGGACGCCGGTCCCGGTCCCAGGGAGCTCTTAGCGGAGCTCTCGGGCGATCGGGCGGCGGAGCTCCAGGGTCCGCAGACAGCTCCGTCTGGCGAAGCTGCCAGACCGCCACAGCCGAGCGCGCCGATTCCTCCTAAATCTACAATTTGGAATCGTGAGTAATCTACAAAGAAAAATTGTTATTTGGAACTAATTTGAACCTGGCTTGAGGGTGAAAAAACGGAGGTCTGCCCCTTGCCATTGTGTAACAACGACAGGGCATTGTTGCACAGCTTGAGAAGTGATGCTTGGAATTTGATACTTTGTTTTGGAAATTTAACCCCTGCGTCTCCCCCGGTCCCAGGGGGTAGATGAAGTCAATTTAATTTGTATGAGCAAGAGGATTATTTTGGAACTTTGGAACTTTTAAAAAGTTTGAAAAAAGTTCGGAAAAGTTTGAAAAGAATTGTTTGCCAAAAATGGCGATGAAACAGGAAGTGGATTTGTCAACATTGTTGGAGAAACTGAAAGAATTCAGAAGGGATTACAATGCTGGAGTGAAAGAACTGAGAGCTGAACTGGCTGCTGCTGGGAACAGCCTAGTGACAGAGATAAAGCAAAGCACAAACAATGATCTGATTGGTCAGGATTTACAATCAAACCATGGGAACAATGTACTTGCGGAGCATAAACAGAAAAAGTTTACCCAGAAGAGACCCAGCTGCAAAAGAACTATCCACTACAAGTCAAGAGCTGTCGTCATAATCAGGAAAAAGAGAAATATTAAGAGAACTGTCAAAAAACCACAGCTCAACGACAAGCAGCAGAGGGAAAGTCGAGACAATCCGGATCAAACATGGAAGGAAAGGCCGAGGACATCAACTGATACTGTTTTGGAGGCTACTCTGCAGCAAAGACAATGGGTTCCAAAGTTGGATCCTGCAGGAATAGGATGAGCATCTACATGAAGGAACTGTTTTGTGGCCTACTGGTTTCTGAACTTGGACATGGCAGGAAATGATTATAGCATGATCTTTGGGAAAAAATGACATAAGATGGATAGCTATTATAAATGATAAGTAATGATAAGTAACTTTGATATTGATATAAATTTCGATATAAATGATAAGTAAATTTGATATTGAAATAGTCTGCACTGGGGATTGGGGGGGGGAAAGGGATTTGATTATAGTAAAAGATAAGACTGTTAAAGTTAAAGATGTGAGTGGTTGGTAAACGATTTGAAATCAAGAAATAATGGAAATGTTAATGATGTCGAATTAGAAACCTGGTAAGAATGTTTATTATGTTAAATGAAAACAATGAGGGGGGGCGTGAGGAAGTCATCAGAGATTGTATAAATGTATGTGATCCGGCCTGAATCGGGGCTGGACAAAAATTTGGAAAACCCAATAAAAATTATTTAAAAAAAAAATATATATGTAAAGGTGTACAGGTGAGAATCAACTCATGACTTGGAGCATAGAAGGCAGATAGGTAAAAATTGTACATAGGTAAAAATTGTAGGAGAGAGAAATAGTGACATTACTGTGGGTGTCTGCTGTAGAACTCAAGCCAGGCTAAAGACTTAGATGATGCCTTCCTAGAGCTGGTTACCAAACATTCAAAAAGGAGAGATATAGTAGTCATGGGAGACTTCAAGTACCCCAATATATGTTGGAACTCAGACTCTGCCAAGAACGTAAAGGTAAAGGGACCCCTGACCATTAGGTCCAGTCGTGTCCGACTCTGGGGTTGCGGCGCTCATCTCGCTTTATTGGCCGAGAGCCGGCGTACAGCCGGCCAGCATGACAAAGCCGCTTCTGGTGAACCAGAGCAGCGCACGGAAATGCCGTTTACCTTCCTGCCAGAGCGGTTCCTATTTATCTACTTGCACTTTGACGTGCTTTCGAACTGCTAGGTTGGCAGGAGCAGGGACCGAGCAATGGGAGCTCACCCCATCGCAGGGATTCGAACCGCTGACCTTCTGATCAGCAAGCCTTAGGCTCTGTGGTTTAACCCACAGCGCCAACGTAAGATCCAACAAATTCCTCCATTGCCTTGCTGATAATTTCATTTCCCAGAAGGTAGAAGAAGCAACAAGGGAATGATCTCTCATGGACCTGGTCCTCACCAACAAGAAGGAACTGCTGGACAAAGTGGAAGTACTGGGAACCTTGGGAGGAAGTGATAATGTTCTCTTTAGTTTCATTATACAGAGGCAAGAGAAAACTGAGTGTAGTTGGGCATGCACTGGCAGATGGAGATCCAGCCTCTGCTTAAAAACCTCCAATGAAGGAGAGTCCACCTCCTCCTGAGGGAGTCCATTCCACTGTCAAGCTACTCTTACTGTCAGAAAATTCTTCATGGTGTTTAGTCGGAATCTCCTTTTTTGTAACTTGAGTAAGAGTTGTTCTTTCTCAACAGGTCCCTTTCAACTCCACAATTCTAGGTTTCTTTGATTAATCATAGCCGTGAGGGATGAGCACTGTTCCTGACAACCAGGCAACATTGCTGTTGGCTCTTGACCCCATAACAACTATGAAAGGGAAAGCTGGAGATGGAGGCACTTTGGCAACAATACTATGCATTATAACTGCACAATTTGGTGTTTTCTGTTTTCAGATATACTTGCCATTAGGTCTTCACCTGTATTTGGTAGGATTGGAGTTGTGGACAGAAAGAGACTACATAACAATTGGTACTGAGAATCTTAGCGTGACTTTAGCTGCATTTCACCAATATGCCATCTCTGAGCTTCAGGGAAATGTGCATTTTGATCATTCAGGAATAATTACGTAAGACTCTACAGTTTCTTTCTTGAAATTGTCTGCCTTCTTTTTCAACAATATGAAAAGGCCAGATTATTATTACATTATCACATTATCATCATCATCATCATCATCATTATCATCGTTATTATCATTATCCTAAAGAAGCCCAGAGTGGCAAATACACAAGTAATGAAACAAAACATTAAAAAATTCATTTGCATCTGTATCAGTTTATAGTAGGATCCCTTCCCTTGTCTTTGGTCTTAGCTTATTTATTCATGATTATTATTGTTCATTCATACTCCAGCTTCTTACAAAAGATACAGAGGGAGGAAGCTCACATTAGATTAAAAGAAGATTAAAATGTTCTGCTCATAAACTTGGGCAATATAGCTGCTCTGTAACTTTTGCAGTGTGTTATAACTATAACATGTACAGTAATATCTTCTGTTATGTTATAGGGCTAAAGGGTTTCCTGCTGGACTTTCTTGGGGGGACCGGTTTTGTCTTTACACTCTAGTTTCAGTGTCTGCTATTCATGTAGGTGATTATCAGTATCTTTATTTTTGTCTTTGTAATATATTCCTTAAATTAGTAGGCTGCCAGAGGGAGGAAGGTCAATAGGGGTTTACTCACTAGTTTTCCAGACCTTCCTTTCCATTCCATTGCATTCCATTTGGGCCAAGCTACCTGTGCCCTCAGGAAATTTGCTGCAGTTTTTTTTTTTTAAAAAAAAGATGTAAATAACACAGCTGCCAGGGAAAGGAGATTTGGCTCAAATGTGGACTGTAGATTGAGGCAAGAGTGATAGTTCTATCACCATTCACCCCTTGCACAAATATAATACTATTATTTAATTAACTTATTAGTTGCTTTACACAAATGTCTCATAACAATATAAGAATAGGCAGCTGGATCAGGCCAGTGGACCTGAGTACAGCAGCACCTTGCCCTCCTGCAGTTTCCAACTATTACTCAGAAGCATACTGCCTCTGACTGGAAGCAGAGCAGAGCCATCGTGGCTACAACACATGGCAGTAATCCAGCCATGAGGTTAGCTGCCCATAGATCGCTGAAGCGAGTTTATTCCCATCCGGATAGAGCTGCAGCTGGGCCACCAGCTGAAACTAGTATAAGGCAATATGACCAGTGGCAAAGATTAATTACCCATTATCAAGCAGTGCACCTGATCCTTCAGGGTGAGTGCAACCCCATTGAAAACATCTTTACTGGACCTATGCTGAGTAGGCACTTGGTTACAGCCTTCAATGTCCATCCATCATTAGTAGCTGGATCTAACCTGGCCCCAGTGCCCCAGTTAGGAAAATGGAGGTGGCCCGTATGGACAAGCACAGGGACTTCTAATCAAGTGATGAGGCTGCAGTGCCATGGGAAAGTCCCTGACTAGCTCCATCTGAGTGAAAGTGATGGGGAGGAAAAAGAGTGATTGACCGGGAGGATGGGACCATGTCTGGCATCAGACCTCGAGCATGGGGTGGGGTGGGTGAGTGTTTGGGAAGGGAGCAGCCTGGGCTCAGACCTTAGCTTGGGGTTGGGCCTGTGCTGGTACTACAGGTGGCATCATTGGGGACTGGTGTGTAGTTTGGAAAGGTGCACAGGAGGTGGTTGATGGCTGAATTTGTGTCTTCTCTGTAAGACTTGAAGGGGTGCTGATGCAAAGGAGGATGAAATCTGGTGGTTGTTGGTTTAGGAAGTGGGGTGCGAATGGGACAGGCAGGTCAGCAGGGGCTTTTGGTCTTACATCTCATGGCTGATCCTGCTGAGGGAGTGGAGGAAGCAGCTGCTCTTCTTCAGGAATCCATGTGAAATGCTCAGTTTGGGACTGGGGGTGGAGTGGGCTGTTGAAAAAGAGGAAAGTGGCAAGGACAAAATGAATCCAGGTCTCGAAATGTATTCACGCATAACATGGGGGGGGGGGAGAGAAAAAATACTTCCTTTCAATAGCGCAAATGCTGAAATCATATTCCAAAAAAATATAGTTGTAGGGTAGTACCCAATTTATATATTTTTTTAAGCAGATGAAATATACTCAAGAGGTTGTAAATGAAGTGTGTATTTATTGAAAGTGTTTGATATTCTGATTACCTCAGTCCCTTCTTTCCTTTTCCTCATTGTATGCAGACGTACAGAAATCCTAAAGTTGATGCTGAAACAATTGCGCATGTGTTGGGTCATTCTCTTGGCTTTGGCCATGATGACACACCCTTAAACAGAGCTCAGGGCTGTGACTGTAATTGCGCCAAGCCTGGCAGGTGTATAATGGCAGCAACCGGCAATCCGTGAGTAGTCCTTAATTGATTTCTTTCCTTCTTCCTAGTGTTTTTGTCTGGGTTTGGAAAGAAAAGCTGGTCACGTTATATTTTTGCTCAGTTCATTTCTTGCCACGAAAGACATTCTACTCAGTTGTCCCTCTTAGAGACAAACTACAGATTACATTAAGTATCCCATTAGTGTTGTGTGCTTGGCTTTCGTTCCCCCATTACAACCCTGATCTTAATTGCCCTTTCCCGCAGCTCCTGCTATTTAGTGAAGGGAAAAACAAGCATGATGATGAAGCTGCTAATTACGTGCTTCACGTAACTTGCAGGCAGATCCACCTGAAAGTTATCTTGGAATCCCTCTTGAAACAAATGGGAGCTATGCTAGAGTACGTCATTCCCAATAATTTTGTGGAGAACAGAACAGTTTCTTGGTAGATTTCCCATTGGAAGAACCTTCTACAGTACACACACATTAAGCTCCTTTGTGGATTTTCTTTGGAGAAGATAAGCAAGATAGGAATTCTCGTTAATTATCAGATGGATGAAATAATTTTTTTTAATTTTTTTTACAAAGTATTGTTATGAGTTTGTGGGTTCTAGACACCCTAAGTCCCTGGGTCCAGTAGATGACAGGATTTAATTAAGGCTTGGGATGTCAAAAGCTAAGCTAGTCTCCTGTGTGAGGTGATAGCTAGACCTTGTGTATTAAGATGTGTACTAGATACTTCCAAATCATCTGGAATCAGTGTATGTTAAAAGCTAATTAAGTCTAGGTACTGCTCCGGCGGGAAGGTAAACGGCGTTTCTGTGCGCTGCTCTGGTTCACCAGAAGCGGCTCAGTCATGCTGGCCACATGACCCAGAAGCTGTCTGCAGACAAACACCGGCTCCCTCGGCCAGTAAAGCGAGATGAGCGCTGCAACCCCAGAGTCGTCCGCAACTGGACCTAGCAGTCAGGGGTCCCTTTACCTTTACCTTTACCTTTAGTGTGGGGCAATGAGCCATTAGAACAAAGGAACCTGGTATGAGATGGCAGGTGAGTGGGGCTTACAGTGTATTCCTCATTGAGTAGCAGCATGGAGCAGTTATTTCCTGGCTTCCTTAGCCTAAGCATCTGGCTGTAACCTGTATTAAGGAATAAGTGGTTTTATGCATTTTCTCCTAGTGTGTTTCAATATTTTGAGGATTTGAAGTAATTTAACTATTTATTTCTGTTTCTATCTATTGTTGTACAGCACCTTAGAAGAATTTGTACCCTGAAAGGCAAGATACAAATTAGTATAGTAAATATATTTAATAAATCATTTCATCATACTGGATAATAATTTCCTCTCTGTTACAGAACATGTTCAAGGCTGAGTAACTGCAGCAGGAAGGTATATTATGATGCAATAAGAAAACCAGGAAAAGAATGTCTTATTGACATACCTAGCAACCTAATTAGCACAAAGAAGTGTGGAAATGGTGTCATTGAGGATGACGAAGAGTGTGACTGCGGCCACGATGAGGTTAGGCATTAAGACTGCTCTGAAAGATGTGCACAGAAGAATTAATAAGGTGTGGCTGTATATATTTTCGCAGCTGTTGAATTGCTCTGGAGGACAATGACTGATTCTAACTTTTCAGTCTGCTCCGAAATCTTCTGTTCTGTATTCTTAGCAAATCAATGCTACAGTTGTATCATACTTAAATAAGTCCCACCGAACTTAACAGGACTTATTTCGACAAGCATAGCCTTATACTGTCTACTCAGATATAAGTCCTGTTATGTTAAATGAGACTTATTCCCCAAGGAAATGCATATAGGAATGCAGCCTAGATCATTTACTTTTCAGGACCAAATTACTTCACTAAAACTGCTAGTCTGAGGGCCTTTTCTCACACAGAGAGAACAAGAGTAGTGTGAGAATTGTTTTTCTATGGTGTAATCTCTTCCTGGTAGGGAGTATTATTATTAATTATTATTATTATTATTATTATTATTATTTTATTTTTATTATTATATTTATATTCAGAGATAAAATAGAACAAGCGAAAAACATAGAAAAGACAGTCATTAAAATGTAATTGGACACTAACAGAATTAAGATAGTATTAAAAGATCCATTAAAAATACAAAACACAGAAATAACTATAAAAAACATAAAAGCCCTTTCTCCCGCAGCAGTATGGGCAGGTCTAATAGTGTAGGTATTTCTCTTAGACTAGGTATATTTATTACATGAAAACATGCCAGTTAGGTATGAAAGAGCCAAGAAAATGGCTTTGAATACTCCACTCACACCCACCCACACTGCACAGCTGAATAGAAAAATGGCTCCCATATCACTGATAAAGGGGCCTCAATTTTCAGGGTTTTTTTTAGTCAAGGCATTTCCCCCTGAAAAACAATTACTGGGTGGGCATACACCCACTTTCTTTGGTTGATAGGCCAAGGAATAATGTGAATCATAATTAGGGAGATAGCAAGAAGTAGGAAAGCACAGGTTCCAGTTGCCCTACAAGAGGTATTAAGTACATGTTCCTACAAGAGGTATTAAGTAAGTGGGTGGGTGTTATTAAGTACATTAAGACTCTGTACACACCATACCTTTAAAGCACCCCTCACAAGAATCCTGGGAACTAGTTTACCCCTTACACAGCTACAATTTCCAGGATTCTTGATTGTGGTGTTGTATATTCATATACAACTTAAGGTAACTTTAAAGAGAAACTCATTGCAGTGGCACCCTGTCCCTGAGAGGCGGAAGGTTTGAAATGCACAGGTATAGAGGACACCCATCATCCCCTCAAAGTTCTGTTTTGCAAATCTCACAAGACAACAACCATGAAAGAGCTGCTACGCTATGGCAGTCAGTATATTTTTCTTCTTTTATCAGGAACTAGAAGAGGCAGGGATCCTGAATTTATTTCTGCGGCCAATTACAAAACTTTCAGGAGCCAAGTTACAGTCTCAGGTGAGTGGATAAAATATTAGTAGAATTACACTATTTCCTTTGTCAAATTTTGCTATGTGTCTTTGGGTCTCCCAGTAGTAGTAGGGTCTTTGGTTGCGTGATGAGGAAAGGCAGCTGGCTAACACCACATAGCTAGGCCATTCAGTTTTACCCGGTATGAAAGCAAGTACAAGGAAGTTTGGCTGCCTTTTGAAGCATGTGATAACAAAAAGATGTTTTGTCCCAGCTGGATATTGAAGTTCTCTGCTTTATTAACATGTTTCCACATAAAGATCACCTGTTCTGTGGACCATACTAGCAGTCTGCAAAGTTTCATAATGGGATATGTTCGTCATGGAAGCCTCACACGCGAAAATTCCCTTAGCAGTAAGAAAGCAGTCAACATGTTGAGTGACTAAGCCACTGCCAAGAAGTTCTACAGGACAGACCCCTGGAAGCTGTGAAGGAACTTTGGGGCTGCTTTGTGACTCTGCCAATGTTAACACAACAGATACAGAGCTGGACTTACATCAGCAGCTGACATCTTCACAGGAGAGGAGAAATGCATTGACTGGGGGGGGGGGAAATCACTTTATTTTAAATATATTAGCCTTGCCTTTAATGACATTGCTTGGAAGATTAAAAGCATTGCACTTGCCTCAGAAGTTGCTTCACGCAGTTAATGAAAATTGTAGTAATGGCTTTACAGTGAATGATAGTTTCTATATCTTGTAAAGGTTACGTTAATATATTTAAAAGAAAGTGATTTAGTCAGCCAATACATGTTTCAGAGGTTTTGCAATATTTAGATTTATTTAAATTGATTCAGTGGTAGAAGCCAGACAGCAATATAAAAGAGTAAATGAAGTAAAGTGTTTTGTAACTCCCTTTTAGTTTTTTAGACAGTGGATGCAAAGCTCAGAGAACCAATATTTGTTTGCTGATGACCCACGGTCTAAAGTTATGTCTGTAAGTTTTTAGTAAAATATTATTAAAATTATGTCATTTCTTGTCACACATAATGCTTCACTGAATGTTTGCTACTATGTTAACTCATGTAATGTAAATGGCTTTTTGGAAAAAATGTTAAAACAGCTTGACAACGTTGATGTTGGGACTCCCTGTTGCTATCAGGCAAGCCTGGTTAAGAGAGCCATTCCAGCTGTGGTGGGGTGTCATCAGTACTGGAACTTGGATATCCCAGTACTCCACAATGTACTTAATCCTGGCCCAACTGCCCTGGCTGCCAATTAGTTTCCAGCCCCAAGTCAAAGTGCTGGTTTTGACCTATAGCTTTAAACAGCTAAGGACCGCAAAACCTCAAGGACTACCTCTCCCCATATGAACAGCCTCGAACCCTGAGATCATCCCCTGAGTCCCTTCCTCATGTGCCTCCTCCGAGAGAGGTCTGGAGGGTAGCAACATGAGAACAGGCCTTTTTATGCAGTGGTTCCCTGCTTGGAAGTGCTCTCCCCAAGGAGGTTCATCTGGTGCCTCCATTATACATCTTTAGGCACTACGCAAAAATGTTCCTCTTTAACCAGGCCTTTAGCCGATTAACATCTTATACCCCTTTTAAATATGTTTGTGGGAAGGGGTGGAGGGCGGGATATTGGTTAGTGTTTAATTTTTGCTTTTATATTATATACATATTTTGTGTTTTTTATATTGTATTTTTATGTTGTGAACTGCCCTGAGATCTATGAATGAAGGGTGGTATACAAATTTAATAAATAAAAGAAATGTAAACTCAATGATACATTTATTGCACCTGTGACCCATTTAGTCACATGCTGCTCTCCCCACTATTTCATCCACTTCATCTGTTAGCTCTTACAGATTCCTCAGTGTAGCCTTTCTTGAATTTTGTAGTGTCGCTTGTGATATGTCAGCCCTCTAGTTTATGGCTGATCCTTTTAAATATCTGTAAAACTTCCTGGTTTTGTGACCTTCCTAAAGTTGGTTAATTGCACTGCCTACTCCTTCATTCAATGTTTAGATCAAGAAAGGTATCTGTGGTGTCTTGTTTCTATACCATGAAGCATTCGGGAACCAATATGTGTTGCTCTGATATTTGAAAATAGATACTATGAGCCATACCACAACTCTTTCATTTTTTTATAGGAAGAGGGTGAATCAGGGATCATCAATTCATTAACGGATAGCAGCTTTCCAGAATTCCAAGGGCCCAGTGTAAGTTGTAGATTCAATAATGTTATAATGCCAAGATATGGAATACAGTGGTACCTCGGGTTAAGTATGCTTCAGGTTAAGTACGCTTCAGGTTAAGAACTCCGGTAAGAACAGAAATTGTGCTCTGGCGGCGCAGCGGCAGCAGGAGGTCCCATTAGCTAAAGTGGTGCTTCAGGTTAAGTACGCTTCAGGTTAAGAAGGGACCTCTGGAACGAATTAAGTACTTAACCCGAGGTACCACTGTATCAGGGACCCAGGTGGTGCTGTGGGTTAAACCACAGAGCCTAGGGCTTGCTGATCAGAAGGTCGGCGGTTCGAATTTCTGCGACTGGGTGAGCTCCCATTGCTCAGTCCCTGCTCCTGCCAACCTAGCAGCTTGAAAGCACATCAAAGTGCAAGTAGATAAATAGGTACTGCTCTGGCAGGAAGGTAAACAGCGTTTCCGTGCGCTGCTCTGGTTCGCCAGAAGCGGCTTTGTCATGCTGGCCACATGACCCGGAAGCTGTACGCTGGCTCCCTCGGCCAGTAAAGCGAGATGAGCGCCGCAACCCCAGAGTCGTCTGCGACTGGACCTAATGGTCAGGGGTCCCTTTTCCTTTACCACTGTATCTGTATTCCTTAAAACGTTTTCCTTTTCCTTACAAGTGCAATGGTGACCAAACATTTTACAATCTCTTGATTAAAACATGGTATGCCTGCTGGGAAGTCAGATAAAATTGCTTTTGGCCACAACCCCCCCGTTTCTTGACCTCATATAAGCAAAAAAAAGGACAAGCCCTTGCCTCAAAAGGAACCTGCAGTTTAATTTAGACTGAGGATGGAGGACATCTGGTGGTCAAGGCAGCTTGGCAGATGTAATAAATGAATACACTCAGTGGCATAGTTAGTCTAAAAGACTACATTTAGATGGAAATTTTGGCCTTAAATGGAAACTTTGGACTCTGAAGTAATCTTATTTTATTTGTTATATTGTGCTGTATTGTATTGTGTTTATCAGTATTTTTAGATTATGTGGCGTGTCTTATTTGAGTTGATATAGCAACCGAGGAATTTCGTTGTTCCCGCGAGGGGACAATGACAATAAAGATCTATTCTATTCTATTCTATTCTATTCTATTCTATTCTAAAGTACAGTATTGAGAGATAATTCCTTCTTTTGCAGGAATGCCAAAGAAATGGCTGTTGCCAAAAGGACTGTAAATTATCACCAGGCATTGAATGTCTTTATGGACTTTGCTGTGAGAGATGTAAGGTAATAGAAAAACAGCAGATTTCAAATAAATGTAATAACTAGGGAACTCCCCTTCCGCGCCCACCCATGGCCAGCCCAATACATGTTTCTGCCCAAAGGGGAACACTATATATATTTTTACCCCTGTCAGAGTAATGCTACATCATCATATAGCATTGTTCTTATGGCTTTGGGATGAAGGCATTTATGGCCACCCATCCCACCCCCAGCCAGTACTGGGTGCAGCCTTTTTTCTTTTATTCCCAAAGCCTTGTCAGAGGAATGCTATGCCAACATCTTGTGCTGTATTCCACTTCTATTCAAGAGCTGGCTGCACTCCATGCTCCGTACTCCCATCAGACCAGAAAAGCCCTGCTTGAGAAGAGGGGAGAGGATAGATAAAGCAGCCTGCCGCTTACCACCAGTTACTATATGCCTCCTCAAGAGCCAGCCTCTACCTTTTTAGGTCTCTCTTTTCCATTACTCTATCTGAAGCATATAAGCCATCAATCATCAGGAGCCTAGAGTCTTGCAGCCTCTTTTCACCCACACCCATAGTCAACATCCAGCCATCCTGGCTGATGACTGGTTAAGCTACTCCTGAGCAAGCAAGCAGTCTAGCTCCAGCTTCTCCACATAGTGTCATTCTCAGGTATTGGGGGAGGGGGAAAGAAAATGGTGGCTATCACCTGTGGCCACTGTGAGGAACCCCATACCAGGATGCAGAATTTTGCCTTTCCTCAACTTGGTCCCCTGTCCCACAGAATTTACCGGTATGAGAGGACTCGGCTCCCCTGTCATTGCCCCCCCCCCATTTGTCTGAAATTTTATCCCTTTCAAGGAAAAAATTCAGTCATTTTTAGAAAACTCCTAAATGCCTGCCCCCCACATTTAGTCTGTACTTTGAATACATAGAGTACTTCCTAGCTGTCATCTTATTTTCCCACACAATGATCCTGAAGAGTAGAAAGCAATGGTGAATTGTCCCAGGCTACCTAGTGAATGAATGGCTCTTAGGCCTTGAATTCCCATGTCACTATCCACTGTGCCCCATGAGCTCCAAGAGCAATTTATCGCTAAAGCAAGAATTCACTTCAGCTTTGTCTGATTTAATAAGATGGTTTTTGGCTGGGGTTCCCACAGAATTTTGCACACAGCATAATTCCCCTTGATACTTGGGCTTCCAGCAGATTGCAGAATGGGCTTGCAACAGCAGCCAAACCACCAGAAGCTGTACATTATTGACAGAACACCGTGCTTCAGCACCAGGGGACATGGGAGTATGTTTTTATTCTACGGTGAAAGAGGAAATCTTGGAAGTCCAGTTTTGCCTATTTGAGGCATTGCAGGAGCTTCACTGAGCTCAAGAAAAGCACTAAAAATGAGACCAGAGGGTTCATTTACATGGTGCTTTGCGCTCAGACTCACCAAGGCAGATAGAAAATGACATTTATGACAGGGAAGGAAGCACTTGCCATTTTCCCCACCTGCAATTTCCTGTACTTTAAATTCCTCTGTTAGTTGTCCACCCATGCAAACTGCAGGCGCATATATTTTCAATGCATTTCCAAGGACATGCATGAGTTTTAAACCTCATTTGGGGAGCTGCTTGGGGAAGCCAGTGTTATAGCAGAGAAATGGCAGATAAAGAAAGAATTTTATTCCCCCACCCCACCCCTGCCTGAGTTGCTTTGTCATTGTCAATGCAACCAACATTGGGACTTTAATTTGTGTAATTTAGCTCCACAAGTACCGGTAATTTCAGTTTCTGAGGGGAAAACATGACATGCCTCTGTTGAAGAGTCAGAATGAGAAGCTTCAATTGTTGTTTCCAACAGTTGTTAGAAGAGGGAACAGTGTGCAGAGAAGCTGTTTCCGAGTGTGACCTTCCGGAGTACTGCAATGGGAGCTCTTCTGTTTGCCCGCCAGACGTCCATAAACAAGATGGAACACCATGTAGCAACAGTAACAGCTGTTTTATGGGGAATTGCTTTGACCTCCACAAACACTGCACATCTCTTTTTGGCCAAGGCAAGATTAACCTTCGCTTCGGAAAGAAAAGGAAAAATCTGCTTCATTCCTTAACACATGAGTGCCATCTGGGAAGAGGGCTTCAGGAATCTTCTGCTACGTTGTGTGTGCTGAGTGATTTTTCTCTTTAGCCTTTCCTTAGTGGATGTCAGACTCTAGGGTTGTCCCAAATTTACCCATGCTATTTGTTGGTATACTGAGGAGAGAGTTGAAATTCTTTAACCATTTGGTGGTGGGTGGAACAGAAACATTCTTTTTAAAGCCTCCATTGAGAAATTGCAGGCCACTTAATGATTAATGCAACTTTGTTGTTGGTTAATATTGGTGGCTGAAAGAAGTGGTGGTCTAAGAGGCTGATTTGAAGGAGCGGGGGGCCAAGCCCACTGATTCCTTCAACAATATTAAAATAGTATTAAATAACACTGAAACTGAATCCACAGTTATCTCAAAAAAACCCAACTCTTAACAAATGCTGAAATGTGGAGGTGTGGGGTTTGCCGAATATTCTCCAGGGAAGAAATGAAAGTCTTCAACAGTTTAGGAGGAACTCAAAAAAGTTTTGTTTTCCAAAAAATTACAATAGAATCATTTCTTGAGAATTTTCAGTCCAGCTTGCTAACAAGTGTTGGTGAGGAAATTCAGTGAGCCAACTTTATGGATACTGAATTTCCAGCTCAGCCAAATTCACAGATTTCTGCTCATTCTATGGTCCCAGGTGCAGAAACTCCAGATGATGTGTTACACACTCATGTGCAGGTTTGCAGCAAACATTTAACTAACAGTTAAGATGAACATTGAAAGTTGATACAGTACTATAAAACATGTCCTACAATTTCTATTTTCTCTGCTTCACAGGGGCATAAGTATTCACGGTATGGTACATTGTTGTATCTACCCTTCAGTACTGCAGATGGGAGCACATTAAATTTAGCCTGAGTTAGGTAAAGGTAAAGGGACCCCTGACCATTAGGTCCAGTCGCAGAAGACTCTGGGGTTGCGGTGCTCATCTTGCTTAACTGGCTGAGGGAGCCGGCATACAGCTTCCAGGTCATGTGGCCAGCATGACTAAGCCGCTTCTGGCGAACCAGAGCAGCGCATGGAAACACTGTTTACCTTCCTGCCAGAGTGGGACCTATTTATCTACTTGCACTTTGACGTGGTTTCAAACTGCTAGGTTGGCAGGAGCAGGGACCGAGCAACGGGAGCTCACCCCGTTGTGGGGATTCGAACGGCTGACCTTCTGATTGGCAAGCCCTAGGCTCTGTGGTTTAACCCACAGTGCCACCTGAGTTAATGCTTTCCTAAATTTTGGAATAGTCAACTTGATCAGATGATCATCAAGGAGAGCCCACCCTCTGTCTCTAAAAGTTGGAGAGATAGAAGCTACACTTAATATAATTTTGCAACTTGCTATCTCAGATGCGTTGGCATACGTTTTCTTTGACTTTTGCAAGAATGGCATTTGGTTTAGTACTTTCTCATTTACTATCTTCTTCCTCTGGGTTGGTAAGGGTCAAGGCGGCCAGACCTTCAGGCATGAATAACAGTTTTACCCAGAAATTTAACTTATATATCCAGATCTGAGACTCAACAGAAATTTGTCTAGTCTCTGATTGTAAAAGTATGTTGGCCACACATCTTGGAAGGCTGAGAACAGTTCTCAGAAATTTTGTTTGAACAGATTTTGGAGCCTCAAAACTGTTAAACGTACACACTTCTGCTCCAAATAACATTTGTGGCAAGATCTTAACATTGAACACTTAAATAGCCTCTTTTATGTGCCTTAATTTAGTTCTTGCCAGTCCTCATTTTTTCACTCCTTCCTCTTTCCCTCTCTGCAGGTGCAAAACAGGCCCCACTGAGTTGTTTCAAGAAAGTGAATATGCGAGGCGACCAGGCTGGCAACTGTGGCAAGGATGGACTAAAATACAGGAAATGTTATGAAGAGTAGGTTATACCTGTGGGCAGGTATCTTATTTTCTTAGATTATTCATTCCATTTCTCATAACATTAAAAACAGTTCAAGACAAATTGCAGTCACAGTAGGATGGGCCCAAATGTGTGTGTGTATCTCCCAAGTGTCAAAGGCCATGGTGAAGATGCTCATCGTCAGCGTATGGCAAAAACTGTATAATGAAGGTGCCATATGCACATGTGTGGAGAGGGAATGTTACAGCACAGCGGCTGCCACGGAGAATGCCCTCTTGCAGCCCTACTGCCAGGTTTCTGAAAGCAGTGGAACTATGAAAATGGTCCCTTTGGTATGTCCCTCTCCTGTTATTTTTGGGCTCATCCATGCTTACCTTTCCCCCTGTGCTTTCCTGGTTCATGTCGGAGCACTTTCTTTTGTCCTGCCAATTCCCCCAAGAAAACCCACTCTTTAATGCTGAATTGGAACAGACAGCAAGTTGAGTTTTCCACGGATTACTGTTTGCACCAATTCAGTGGTAAAGAGTGGGTTTTCACAGGGGAAACTCTGGGTCAAAAAAGTGCTTGGATACAGACTTGGAAAGCCCAGTTCTGTGCCTAGAAATGTGGAGAAAAGTTAAGTGTGGATGAGCCCTTAAGTAAGTGTATTTTCCCTCACAGCCTTTTGCCTCTTCAGTGAGCTGTTATCTCCTTATTGTAAACTACCTCATCTGGATTCTTGGGTGGCCAGAGCAGCTGACACTGAGAATGGAGGAGATGTACTTTTAAAACACATCCAGTGTGTAGGATAACAAGCCTCACATAACCAACATGCTTATGTTGAATTAATGCATGAAGGGGTTAAGACCATAGAGTAAACTGTCCTGCTAGGTAAAGGTAGATAGCCGTGTTGGTCTGTCATAGTCAAAACAAAATAAAAATTTTTTCTTCCAGTAGCACCTTAGAGACCAACTAAGTTTGTCTTGGTATGAGCTTTCGTGTGCATGCACACTTCTTCAGAAGAAGTGTGCATGCACACGAAAGCTCATACCAAGAACAAACTTAGTTGGTCTCTAAGGTGCTACTGGAAGAATTTTTTTTTATTTTGTTTTGTCCTGCCAGGCTTAGCTTACCTTGGCAGGAACTAGTTAATCAGACATATTGTTTTCTGCCAATCTACCTGAGAAGCTCAGTGTGAGAGGGAGTCAGACCTCATGACTCTCACAAGTCACTGTTGAGTTCCCATACCAATAATTTAGGAACTTTCGCCAAGTAACTAAGCCAAGTTTTATTGCCTGTGCAACTTTTCTGACTTCTCCATGGAAAAGCACATGAACCTGACCTTGGAAGAGTTTGTAAGTAAATCATTTTTAACTTATTAAATGTGTGGTCTTTTTCTATGCTAGGGGGAGTGGGAAACTTTGGAATGAATTCGGAAGGGCATTTTTTAAAGGTCTACACGGGGTAGGCAAGGTTTATCTTGCCTGGGCCGGATTGGTCCCACAGAGATCCCTCCGTGGGCCGGATTGTGCGTGCGCCCGTGATTTCCGGCGTCTGCGCATGCGCAGACACGATTTCCGGTGCCGCCAAAGCAAGTCCCCGCACTGTGCTGGTTTAGCGCAGTGCGCGAGCGGACACCTCGGTTCGGGGGCGGCTTGTGGGCTGGTCAAATGACCTCCGCGGGCCGCTTCCGGCCCATAGACCTTAGGTTGCTGACCCCTGGTCTAACAGCCTATGTTTCCACACTTTGCTGCATATTTTGTGATTTTGAATCTCTGCTGGGGTTCTCTCACCAAAAGTATTTGCCTCAAACTTGAATCTTAGCATCCAGGAATTCTTCTTTTCTACCTTTCTTTTTTATTCTGCTCCAACACAATGCACATTTAAACATATGACTTTCCCCCAAAGAATTCTGCAAACTCATTAAGGGTCCTGGGAACTGTAGCTCTGTGGAGGGGAAACAAAGGTTCCCCTAATTCTTTTGAGGAAGTCACATACTTTAAATGTGCATTCATTGTGCTTTAAATGTCTGGTATGGATCTGCCCAAACATTTTTCCTTCCTCGCTTTTCTTTCAGAGATGTTCTTTGTGGAAGGCTCCAGTGCACTGATGTTAATAAAATTCCCAAAATGTTAACAGGACAAAGTGTAGTTCAGACTCCAGTGGAGGGTACATTCTGCTGGGGTTTTGAACTTCATATTGGCCAGCATGTTTATGATCTTGGAGCAGTGAGAGATGGAACAACCTGTGGAACTGACAAGGTAACTGACAAGGATACTGACAAGCTGGAACATAGAATCATAGAATCATAGAGTTGGAAGAGACCACAAGGGCCATCCAGTCCAACCCCCTGCCAAGCAGGAAACACCATCAAAGCATTCCTGACAGGTGGCTTTGAGGAGGGCATGTCCAGAGGAGGGCAACCAAAATGGTCAAAGGCCTGGAAACGATGCCTTAATCGTTTCAATAGGAGTATAGCATCTAGATCAAGGGAAGTAATAGTACCACTGTCAGACCTCACCTGGAATACTGTGTCCAGTTCTGGGCACCACAGTTCAAGAAGGATACTGACAAGCTGGAACGTGTCCAGAGGAGGGGAACATGTCCAGAGGAGGGCAACCAAAATGGTCAAAGGCCTGGAAACGATGCCTTATGGGAGCTGGGTATGTTTAGCCTGGAGAAGAGAAGGTTAAGGGGTGATATGATAGCCATGTTCAAATATATCAAAGGATGTCATATAGAGGAGGGAGAAAGGTTGTTTTCTGCTGCTCCAGAGAAGCGGACACGGAGCAATGGATTCAAACTACAAGAAAGAAGATTCCACCTAAACATTAGGAAGAACTTCCTGACAGTAAGAGCTGTTCGACAGTGGAATTTGCTGCCAAGGAGTGTGGTGGAGTCTCCTTCTTTGGAGGTCTTTAAGCAGAGGCTTGACAGCCACCTGTCAGGAATGCTTTGATGGTGTTTCCTGCTTGGCAGGGGGTTGGACTGGATGGCCCTTGTGGTCTCTTCCAACTCTAGGATTCTATGATTCTATGAACTTTGGCTGGATCCCTTGTTTGGCAATTTGCTTTGTTAGGGAGTCTTCTCCGAATTTGGTTTCCCAATTTTTATTTGGTTTCCCAATTTTTATTTATTAATTGATTGATCTGGCAAGTCATTTGGTTGACCTTTGGCAGCAGCAGTATCTACTTAGTAACGCTTAGTTAAGAGTGTGTACAGAGCAGCATGCACAATTTGAGCAGTGAGCCCACTATGGAAGTGCAAAGTCCCCACATTTTAGGCATGTATATATTCTTCTCTGCCAGACTTAGGTCAGGGAAAACCTGTTCTTCTGTGCTGATTGGCTACCGTTCATTTTAGTCATCAGACCACTTTGCTGACTGGCTGGTCCTTAGGTCAATCAGGCAGCTTCCTCTCTGCTTCTCAGAGCAGTTATCAAAATATGAAAATGAACAGTCTAAAAGCAATTTAAAAAAATAAAGAACAGAACAAATGTTCAAGCAGTTGGCCATGCAAGGAGCTTTAAAAAAAATAACCACATAAGTGGATAGGCCACCTGAAACAAGGTTGTGGGGTGATGCTGGATCTGGAGACTTTATCTGTGTCATTACTGAAGGAAAGACTGGGGGAAGCACAGCTCTCTCTGCAGCAGGAGAACCCACACCTCCTGTTTGAAGGTCTGCTTGTGCACAGCCTAGGAGTATTCACCAGGAGTCTTGGCTTCCAAACTGTCAGAATCCAAGCTTTTCGGCTGCCTATGCACTATATAAAATTAACACATCATACATCCCTTTCCAGATATGCATGAACAGATCTTGTGTTGACCGGGCCGTTTTGAATTATGACTGTGATTTTTCAAAATGTAGCAACAGAGGGGTAAGTATTAAAAAAAGAAGAACATATGCCATCCCTTGAGACCTGCTCAGGTTAATGTTGAACCCCCAATTGATCTGTGGAAAGAGGAGATAACCTCAGGGTTTGACATGATCACCCTTGGGTGTGATGCAGAACATGGGCTCCTTGCTGTGAAGCGCTTAGGTAGGTGGCTAGAGTGATGGTGGGGAAAGGCATCAGACCATGGGTTGGAGCCCATTTTAAAGCCTATTGTGTTGTGATGAGGGTAACAAAGGAGCTGTTTTCAGTAAAGTTGCAGGCAGAGGTGTTGGTGGTAGAGGGGTTGTTGCATTCTGGAACCCAGGGCAGCAAGGGGGAGCCTGTAGCAACTTCCTATGAAGCATTTGGAGGAAGAACTGTGAAGGGAGATACTTTGTCAGGCAAGGTCTCCTTCCACCTGCCTTGCTCCACCCTCTAGTCTCTGCTTCTCAATTTGTATTGTATTATTCTATGTACTGTGGCTTCCTGTTGTTTTATTTATTATAGTTTAGAAATTATTGTAATTGTTGAGTGGATTTCTGTTTAACTTTTATATGTTGATATTATTATTTTATACTATTCTAATGATTGTTGAATGTTACTTTTTTGATGTAGTTACAGGTAGGTAGCCGTGTTGGTCTGTCATAGTCAAAACAAAATAAAAAATAAAAAAAAAATTCCTTCCAGTAGCATCTTAGAGACCAACTAAGTTTGTTCTTGGTATGAGCTTTTGTGTGCATGTATCTGAAGAAGTGTGCATGCACATGAAAGCTCATACCAACAACAAACTTTGTTGGTCTCTAAGGTGCTACTGGAAGGAATTTTTTTTTTAAATTTTTTTTATATGTAGGTTGCTTATTTTAAAGTTTTATTATCACATTTTTGTAGTGCATTAGATTGTTATAAGATGTACATTTTTTGTTTCTTCAGCTTGTAAACCGCCTTGAGTATTGTAAGATAGAAAGACGGTATACAAATTAAAAATGATGATGATGATGATGATTTGCAAAAAAACACATTGACAAGAACATTCCTTTTACAACAGGTTTTGTTGTTGTTGTTGTTTGTTGTTTACATCTGCTGGCTTTGCCAGTGGCAAACCTGCACTTGCCATCCTTGTGGAAGTTCTTGTTTGAATGCAGTATTGGCCAAGTAGGTTATGTGTGCCAGTTGCTGCTTGACACCCTTTATGTTTTCCAGGTGTGCAACAGCAAGAGAAACTGCCATTGTTCTTATGGATGGGCGCCTCCCTTCTGCTCCGGCAGAGGGTTCGGCGGGAGCATCGACAGTGGGCCACCTCCGAGTAATGTGAGTAAGTATCCATTGGGTTGGGGATGCAGGGTGGCGCTGTGGTCTAACTGAGCCTTTTTTTTTTTTTTTTGCAAATAATTTTTTTAATTGAAAATTTTCATATTACACAAGAATATTTCTCATAACATAAACTTACATACCACAGTATTATTGTTCATTGTCTATTATTACTCTCTTATATCATCCCTTTTAAGGGAAAAAGGAAAAAGAGAAGGATAAAAAAGAGAGAGAGCATGTGTGTGTGTGTGTGTGTGTGTATACGCCCATAAAAATGAATAAATGAATACAATAATTTAAATATAGTAATGTGACTTCCTATCAAAAACCCCTGCATAATTTTTCATAGCATTGAATGTACTCAACCCAATAAGCGTTCATCTGAAAAATCACTAATACATTCTCGAAATCTTTACTTCCTTAAAGTATTTTCCATCTGTTTACCCGTCCTATATTACTCGAATGCTGGCATAAACCACTGAGCCTCTTGGCTTGCCGATCAGAAGGTTGGCGGTTCGAATCCCCGAAATGGGGTGAGCTCCCGTTGCTTGGTCCCACTTCCTGCCAACCTATCAGTTCGAAAGCACGTCAAAGTGCAAGTAGATAAATAGGTACCGCTCCGGCGGGAAGGTAAACAGCATTTCCGTGCACTGCTCTGGTTTCGCCAAAAGCGGCTTAGTCATGCTGGCCACATGACCTGGAAGCTGTACGCCGGCTTCCTCGGCTAGTAAAGCGAGATGAGCACCGCAACCCCAGAGTCGTCTGTGACTGGACTTAATGGTCAGGGGTCCCTTTACCTTTACCTTTATCCATTGGGTTTGGTACTTTGGCTCTTTGCTTTCAAGGGGCTTTGCTAGATCCAGTCACTAAAGGACATTCTTGCCTGTGCTTCAGCTATGGATCCCCCAGCCCTGCAGATTATTTCAGGACATGACAAAAGCTGGAAGTCGTGACTGCTTGCAGGTCTGAACATATAAAATACTTTGTTCTTTCTCATTTTTGCCTGCAGTGGCTACCAGTCTCATCATTGTGACGGGCACCCTGGCTGGGTTGCTTCTCCTTGCTCTGGGTTTTGTTGCCACACTTAAGAGAATGCAATTGGGGGCTTGGTAAGTAAATGTTTCCTTCATGATAAGGCTGACTGTGACAGTGTGGTTATATCTCAAGACAAGAAAAGACAGCTGTTCATTGTTTTGCTGCAACACTGGAACCATATTGAAGGGCTACTAACCTCTCTGTGGTTTTCATCAATAGGTTTTCTAGAGTGATCTGGAAAAGAATAGGATCAGGAGATACAGTAAGTTACTGAAAGCTCTTTTCTGGGAGGTCCTAGTTCAAAAGACCTACAAATCCAGATTCTTATTATTGATCACAGAGGAGGAAGTCTGTGAATGTCGATGATCCACCAAGATTTCAAATATTTCCTTTAGAACATTGATCTTAAGGTCAAATCTGTTCTCTTTCAGACATTCTATATCCGTTCCACTTACCAGACTTTAATCTTTGGAATAAAAAAAAGTCCTGATCCAGGTACCATAAAGTGTGGCTTCACTGGGTTTCCTGTACATCATCTTGCAGATTTATGCTTTCTTCATGATTGAAAAATAGTTAAAACCATTGTTTCACTATCATCACAATGAGATATATGGCCTTTAATGCTGCTCCCTTTAGACCCAAGTTACAGAAAGATAATTTTAACCTACCATTAGGGATGCTTGCAAAATTTCTCTCATCCGGATTTCTTCCTGGATTTTGGATCTGAGAATTAACTTACCAAAGTGGAACCAATGCACTCAGAATTCTCCATTGTTCAGTTTTTAATACCCTCCCCCCCAAAATTAAGCACAGACACCATCTATGCACTCATGGTGGTCTGAATTTCTCTCTGCATTTTTGCTGGACTCCCTTGAAAACAGAGAAGCAATTTTAGCACACAAAGCAAACCCAATAGGAGCAAAAAAGGGACAAGCAAAACAAATCAGGTTAAACACATCTGGGTATCCCTAACTTAAACAGCTTTCCAACAGCTTAAGTCTGGCATGGATACCCTCTGGCCAAATAATTTCTCCTAGTGTAGTGCACAAACATTCAAAACACTGAAGAGCAAGGAAGGACACGTTTGTTTTAATTCCATCTGCAGACTGGCTTGCTCACATTCCAAACCACCTATGTGCTAGATCTTTAGTTCTTTTTAAACTGTCCAGTTTCTTCACGCCATCCTATAAGTCAGGGCAGTCCAACATGCGGCCAAGGATTTTTGGCAGCCCTTGACAACATTTGACACACAACCCCAACAGCCTTTGTGCTGCCTTCCCAAAACTGGGTAAGCAAGGTGCTGGGCTTTGGGGAGGAGGTGTGAGCATCTGACAGGATCCTAGGGTCCTCCATTCACCTCCCCAAAGCCTAATAAGCTCTTTCCCAGCTTTGGGAAGAAGTGGGAGGGCTCTAGGACCCTGTCAGAGCCTTGCCCCAAAGCCTAGAGCCTCAATTAGCCATTTTTGGGAAGGCATCATGAGGGCTGGGGAAGGGCTCAAATTTTGGCCTTGTGCAACAAGGCAGTGTGCAGCCCATGGGATCTATGTCAAAGGCCTCTTGCAGCCCACTTGGTATGAAAAGTTGGACTGGCCTGCTCTCTCTCTCTCTCTCTCTCTCTCTCTCTCTCTCTCACACACACACACACACACACACACACACACGTCTTTAACTAGTGAAAGCCTCTGAACTCAGCAGCAGTCAACTGCTCTTTCAAATAGTAAACAAACATCTTTGTTTCCTGTACAATGTTGCAGGGAGCAGCACTAAGTCATCACATAGCAACATTCTTGCACCCATCCTTAAAAGAGATTTTTAACTCAATAGCAGCCAGTTATTAGTCACATCCCCTCACCCTCACATGTCTAATAGCAAGTACCCTCACACCTCAAACTTTTTACAACCTTTATGAGAGTTCTGTAAAAGTGGCAGAAATTCTCCACCCACCTTCTCTGGAAAATGCCCTATAAATTTACCTCATCACTGTCCCAGCTGAGACATTTTGTGAGCCAAATGGGATATAGTAACCGTCATTTCTTATCTTTTAGGGATCACAAGCAAGCCTCGGGTCAGAATGTAGCATGTCACTGAAAAGCCAAGAGTCGGAATTTGATACAACAACTGAAACTAAACTGTGCTCCTAGACAGAAGAAAATAACAGGTGCTCCCAAGAGAGATGTATTGTGTCTCATCAATTTCCTCAGTGTTGTTTGGACTGCTTGAAGCTTTTCTGTTGTTGAATCTTTCTGTTTTTTGCCTTCCCACACTTCAAATAAAACGAGCTCCCTCTTTTGAACATTGCACATTATGTGCCATTTATGTGGTCTGTTCTGCATGTGTATACAGTATGTCAGGCATGAGCTGCCACAGTGACTTGGAGAAAACAATATGTTGCATTATTCTGTTCCAAGGGATTTCTTTCAAAATAAATCCCCCCCCCCAGCCTTCTGAATCTGGCTGAAGATGCCTGATTTACTTCCACAAACATCTAAAGAAGCAGGTTCTAAGCCACTGACCTTTAATGCCACAGGAAAAATATATGTGATCCTTTAAAGCAGTGATGGCCAAACTTGGCCCTCCAGCTGTTTTGGGACTACAATTCCCATCATCCATGACCACTGGTCCTGTTAGCTCAGGGGCGTACCCAGGATCAAAACTAGGGGGGGGCAAGCCATGGTCGTTCAGGTTTCCTTTGAATGGACGCTGATCATTTTTGCTTCTGGGGGGCAGCTGCCCCCCTGTCCCCCCTGGGTACGCCCATGTGTTAGCTAGGGATGATGGGAGTTGTAGTCCCAAAACAGCTGGAGGGCCAAGTTTGGCCATTGCTTTAAAGCCATCCAGTGTTTTCCTTACCTCTGAAGAAAAGGCACGAGCAATGCATCTGGTCCAATGTTTCAATCTCCTGGTTTTAAAAAAGTACGTTACTAGCATGGGAAAATACTCCAATTGCACTCATCTATCCAGCCACCAGGTGTCACAGTTGCCTTACACTTACAGTATTGACCATCTGAGAGCATTTTTCAGAGAAGGAAACATGGAGGCACGGCTGTATGTAATGAGCCCATGGGCGTAGCCAGGGGGGGGCAGACGGGGGCAATTGCCCCCCCTAGAAGGCAGCTGCCCCCACCCCTAGCTGCCCCCACCACCCCGTGCGCTGTTCCCAAAAGCCTATTCCTTCCTTCTGGGCTGGGCAGCAGCCGGAAGAAAGAAGGAGGAGTGCACGCGGCGGCCGAGCGAGCAAGCGAGGAGGTGAAGCTTTTTACCGTGAGGCTGGAGGCTAACAGGGAAAAGCGTCCCCTCCCGCACAGCTTGCCCCTCTCCTGGGTCTGGCTGCAAAAGCAGCGCTGCTACCGTTGCTAAGACTGAGCGAAGAGGGAGTTTGCTGGGTAAAAACGCCTGGAGAGGAGACGTTGAGATCTCCTTGATTTACCCCCCCCCCCCAAGTTTCCTTATCAGTCTCCACTTGATAAGAAGCAGGCTACTCTGCGAACTATTAACGCCTAATCCCAGTTGAGGTTTTGGTCGCTAAAACTGCCTCCTGCCCCTCCCCCTCGTCCCACCTTTAATTGTTGTATGATCGCTGGAAGAAAAGAACGAGCTTTCTCTGCTGCTGTTTTGATCCACAGCGATCTTTTTGTGAGTGACTTTACCCCTTTGTCCTTTGCCTTTAACCCCCCCCCCCGCCGCCTTTTTTTAACCCCTAAAAAAACGTGTTTGCTTGGGTGATTTTTCAAATCTTTCGTGTGCTGAAGAAGTGTGCATGCACATGAAAGCTCATACCAAGAACAAACTTATTTGGTCTCTAGGGTGCTACTGGAAGGATTTTTATTTATTTATTTATTTTGTTTTGACTTGGCAGACCAACACGGCTACCTACCTGTAACTTGCTTGCAAGTAATTAAAGTAAATTATAAGCTATTTAGCCATAAAGTGTTAGTGTTCTGATATGCTGCTGCATGGAAGAGGTGTGAGTTGCCATGTCTCCTTGCTTTCAGATTCTTATAAAGCAGTTGAGAAGTAAAGGAATATTAAAGAGATGCCAACTTATGTGACCAACATCTGTACAGACTGCACCTGTGAAACTTATATTATTGTTCCTAGTAATTTCACTGCTTGAGTTCTGAAATTGTCAAAACCTCATAGGAAAAGCTTGTGTGGATAAAGATTGGTTTAATTATCCTAACAGGAGTTATAATTTTTTTACTGTTTGATATTTTGTTTTGAGGTGGAATGTGCTGCTGCTTGTGAGACCAAAAATATTTTTTTGGGTGGGTGGGGGCCTGCTTTAAATAAGAGTTACCTTAAAAGGCTAACAAATTTAGTATGGTGTAAGCCAGTGGTGTCCAACCTTTTCAAAGAGGGCCAGATTTGATGAAGCGAAGGGCCGTGAGGGCTGACCAAAGTTGTTAACCTTTTTTTTTAGGGTTGAAGTTGTTGAGGTTTTATTTAAGGATTTTACCCCAGGAAATAACTGCCACAGGGGCTGGATTAAACCAACTGGTGGGCCGAAATGGATTTTGGACATGCCTGGCTGAAATATCAATTCAATGGAGCTGAATAAATAAATAGCTGCTGTGGTGTTTTTTGTTTTGTTTTTTATTTTGGTAAACCACTTTGCAGGTTTTTAAAAATAATTTTATTAAATAAATAAACAATACAGTGGTACCTCTGGTTACGTACTTAATCCGTTCCGGAGGTCCGTTCTTAACCTGAGGTACCACTTTAGCTAATGGGGCCTCCCCCTGCCGCTGTGCCGCCAGAGCAGAATTTCTGTTCTTATCCTGAAGCAAAGTTCTTAACCTGAAGCGTTATTTCTGGGTTAGCGGAGTATGTAACCTGATGCGTATGTAACCCGAGGTACCACTGTAAATATAAATAAAATAACACAAGCCAAAACAGTCCATCCTGTAGATTTAAGTATCTGTCCATAGTCACCTACTTGTTATCAGAGTCCCAGAATCCACATTCGTTTGTAAGAAAATATGAAATAATGTAAAACCTTTTTTTGCAGGCAAAAAACAACAACACACAATGTTGGGGGGGATGACAAGAAATTTCCGCACCGGGTACCACCTGACCTTCCTACGCCTCTGTGCCGAGCGGCGCCCGGGGGAGCTTTGCGCACCGCTTGGAGTGAAAGGCGCCGCCGCGCATAAAGTTGCCCTTGCGCCCACCCAGGCTTCCCCAGGGAAAAGGCTTCCCAGGGATCGGGAGAGATGCGCCCCTATTTTGGGGGGTGAGGCTGCACCCCTTTTTTTTAGGGGGTCCGTTTGCTTCGCCTTTGGAAACACCTGCACCGACTCCTCGGGGATTGAAACGAAAGTTTTGAACAAGTTTTCTTCAAACCCAATAAAAATGATATTAGCATAAGACATGTAACTAGAATAAAAATTAAAATTTAAAATTTAAATTTAAAAAAAAATTCAAGCAAATAATTGTAATAACTACCGTAATAAAGCACTGCTATAATTATATATAATTTTCTTAAAATTTTGGTTTCATTCGCCTTTTCCATGCTGAAATGTCACAACCTGAACGACCATGGCTTGCCCCCCCCTAGTTTTGATCCTGGCTACGCCCCTGAATGAGCCCCCAATTTCCCCCAATTTATATGTCCAGCTGTCCTTTGTCAACAACAAATGGTCGCTGTTTTTTGTGTTGAATATATGCTATATGGTAATTTATGGACCTAATAGGTCTCTAAGGCCATTTGCACATAACAAAATACGTATTTTATCAAAGTAATTGTTGAACTGAAATACAATTGAGAAGTTTATATTTTGGAAATGTACATCCAGTTCTTCTTCCTTTAATTTTTTGGGGGGCCTCCAAGAGAGTGGGGCCCTAAGACAGAGTTTGTTTAGTTTATACCGGTACGTAAATCCGGCACTGGGTGTCCTCCAGTTCCAGCGCTCTAAGCCTCGCCGACTCTTCTTCGGGGCGGCGACTCCGGGGGGATTCCCCCGCTCTGGCCCCACCCCTGGGCGTCGACGTCACTGGGAGTTCCCTCCCCCTTTGGCCGCGCGTCGCCCTTTGTCATCCGGGACCCCGGAGCTGCGGCGGGGCGCCATGGCCGAGAGTGGTGGCAGCGGCGGCGGCGGCAGCGCCCGGCTGTGTCGCCGCTGCTGGAAGCGCCACATCGTCCGGCAGCTGCAGCAGCGGGATCGGGCGCAGAAGGCGCGCTTCCTCGACCTGGTGCAGGCCTGTGAGTCGGCGGGGCGCAGCCGGAGGGAGGGCAGGGCAGCCCCTGCTGCGCGGCAGCGGACAGGGCCGGCGGGGCCTTCTGCACGTGCCCAGAGGCAGTCTTGCCAGCCACTCCCCCTGCAGAAAGCGCTTCCGGGGAGCGGCGGCTGCGGAGGGAGCCAGGGGTCCCGGGGTGGGCGTGCAGGTTTGCCCCGCGGATCTCCGCAGGTACCCAGCCAGCTCACCAAGCCCCGGGAGGCGCGCGAGCATGTGCAGAGTGCAGCCTTGATTAAAGTCAGAGAAAGTTAGTCCGAGAAAAGGCAGCAGGGAGAGGGGGCAGCGCCGATTGCACAGATGGACATTTGCTGCCCAAACCCTTAATAATGCAGAGTTATTTTGCTGCCGGCAGGTTTTTTGGGGGTGCGCCCGTGTGTTTTGTTCTGCTTTCCGTGAGCAGCAACCACCACCCAGAACGGTAAACGTCACATTTGTTGCGCTCTTCTTAACAAGCCAACGTTTTTATTGCACCCATACGGGAAGACAACGCCACCAACTGAGGCGTTTAAAAGGATGGGATGAATAAGGAAAAGGAGGGAGGGTGGCATTAAAAGAAAACATTTTTATACTTGCTGTGTTCTGCATGCTGCTTCTCTTCCCCACCTCTTGTAACAGGGAATATCTTTCAGTTTTTATTTTAAGCAAGATCCAAAAGGGCCCCCCTCCAGGATCCTAGGATTTCTCGTCATATTGCAGAGAGGATGCAACTCCTGAATCCTCTTTGGACCCCGCCATATCCCCTTTCCCTCCAGATTGACACCTGCTTGCTGCCTGGGTTGACACTGACCATGATTTTTGGCATTGGAATGTTTCATTCCCCATTGGAGGGGGGTAGAAGTGGCATAACAAAGAAAGTTGGGTTTGACTCCATAGGATCTCGAGTCATATCCTTTATGAACAAGAAGCACGGAATCCCCTTTTTAATAGCAGCACAGTAATTTGCCATCCGTCTCAGTCACAGCTGCCACTAGGGAGAAATTACCTTGACGCTTTAGATTGAAGTGGTCACCCTCTGGATGTGAGCTTAATGTAAAAAGATTTTCCAAGTTCGTTTTGGGAACATGTGGATGGCTGAATGCATGCAAGACTTAACATCTATGCCTGCATTTGTCCTGGAAGACATTACTGTGTGCTTGGCAGCTTTTTTAAATTTTATTTTAAAAAATCAATATAGGTTTTTTTTGGGGGGGGGCAAAACAAAACCCGGAACATTTCCCAGAAATAAACAGGCATTTTGGTTTTAAGTTGGTGCCTTGTTGTGGCCGGAGTTTCTGCAGAGTCATGGCACACATGTACACACACACACACACACACACACCCCTACTTTGCAGAAATCGTATGTCTGCCTCAGAGGCTGCTCCATTGCAGCAAATGGCAACCCACCCTCAGACTCAGTCTAACCTAACCTAATATGTGATTGATTATGCAGGGCAGGGCTTACCTGTCCCACCCACCCCCCAATATGTTATTCAACTTGGCACCTCTTCTTGCATGCTAGCTTTCTGTCTGCAAGGATTTTTATTTTTATTTAAATGTAGGAACATTCCACAAAGTATGGTCTTCCCTCACAGTCTGAAATGGTACAGCCCAGAGACAAGTTTGCCACCTCAGTGGGAACTAGGTGCTTGGCTGAACGACAATTTAATCCTGTCTGAGTGCAACACTTGCACTCACTTTGTCTCTCTCGTCAGTCGTTAGGAAGAAGAAATTGGGAATGTGAACGGTAAAGAAGGGATTTTGATCTCTCCTTTTTAGCCCACTGTTTGCTTGCTTTCTTTCTTTTTTTTTAATAATATATTTTATTGATTTTATCATTTAAAAACAAACTTAACAAACATCATTAACAACATCAAATCTTTGTTTAGCCTGGGCCTCTCCATATCGGAGGCCCAGTAATTCTTTTTCACATAGCCTAATTTTTCCCTTTTTTCTGACATTCATTGTAAAGAACAATCTGAGTGAGAGACTGCTGGTGTCCTTCTACCGAGGCTCCATAGAGAGCATTCTTATATACTGTATTTGTGCTTGGTTCTCCAGCTGCACAGTCAGGGAGAAGAAGGTACTTCAGAAGGTCATAACCACAGCCCAAAATATTATTGGTCATCCTCTCCCATCTCTGGAAGAACTATACAGTTCCCGTTGCCTTAAAAAGGCTAACAATATTTTAAAGGATCCATCTCATCCAGGATATAGTCTCTTTGCACCACTGCCTTCGGGTAGAAGATATAGAACAATTAGATCAAGAACAAATAGATTGAAGAACAGTTTCTACCCAAGAGCTATAACCATCTTAAATGCTGTAACCAGATAATATGACCTTGGAGAGCTGTGATGGGTGTATGTGTGGCTTTTTTGGTGTGTGTGTGTTTTGTGCTGCTTTTTGTTTCTTTCTTTTTTTTAACGGGACGGCATGCAATTTCGTTGCACTTGTATAGCGTTGCGCTTGTACTTGTGCAATGACAATAAATTATCTTATCTCTTATCTTATCTTAATTCTCTTTAACAGTTTTTTCTTTTTTCTTTTTACAAAAAAACAAACAAACCTTACAACCTCGTGTTTTTATTATGCATCGCATCTTATTTTCTTAACCTAAGCTTAACTACTTCTGCTGCCTGTACCAAATCAAATAAACTTTTCCAAATAGTCTTTCAATTTCTTCCAATCTTCTTCAATGCTCTCTTCCTTCTGTTCTCGGATTCGTCCAGTCATTTCGGCCATTTCCATAAAGTCCAGTAATTTCATTTGCCAAGCCCACTGTTTGCTTTCAGTGATGGAAGTGGCCCCCAGTCACGGCTGCTGGATAAATAATTGCCAGAGAAATGAGGATTTGTACAGTTCAGAGAGTGGATGGTCTCATGGCTAAAGCATGGCTAAAGTAAGGTTACCAGATTTTTTTCAATGAATCCGGGGACACTTTTCAACTTCAATGGATTTTGTACGGGGACTGATTTGTAAATCCGTGGAATGTCCCCAGGAAACGGGGAGTCTGGTAACCTTAGGCTAAAGGATGTTGTTTGCAGCTGGATCTGTGGGAGTAGCCAAGTTTGTGCTCCTGATTCATCCTAGTGTGACTCTTTTCGGTTCCTCTATTGAGGATTATGGGGGGCGGGGGGGGGGCGGTTGCAGAGCCCTGAGGACTAGCTTGTTGGCGCTTTATACATGGGAAGAGTTTGTCTGTAAGGCCAAGTCACCAGCACCTGGGAAAGATTCTTTTGTGTTGCAGGTCTGTTCCACTGTGAACAGCTCTTCTGAATGTTTAGTCAGAATCTCTTTTCTTGCCATTTGATTCCACTAATCTGACTCCTACCATCCAGAGCAGGAGAAAACAAGATGGCTCCATCTTCCATGTGACAGCCCTTTAGATATATCTCCTCTCACTCTCCTTTTTCCCAGGCTAAACATGTCCAACTCCCTCAACCATTCCTCGTGAGGCTTGGTTTCTAGACCCTTTATCATTCTTGGTCACCCTTCTCTGCACACCTTCCAGCTTGTCAACATCCAGCCTGGAGAAGAGAAGGTTAAGGGGTGATACGATAGCCATGTTCAAATATATAAAAGGATGTCATATAGAGGAGGGAGAAAGGTTGTTTTCTGCTGCTCCAGAGAAGCGGACACGGAGCAATGGATTCAAACTACAAGAAAGAAGATTCCACCTCAACATTAGGAAGAACTTCCTGACAGTAAGAGCTGTTCGACAGTGGAATTTGCTGCCCAGGAGTGTGGTGGAGTCTCCTTCTTTGGAGGTCTTTAAGCAGAGGCTTGACAGCCACCTGTCAGGAATGCTTGGGTGGTGTTTCCTGCTTGGCAGGGGGTTGGACTGGATGGCCCTTGGGGTCTCTTCCAACTCTATGATTCTATGATCCTTCTTAAATTGGGGTGCCCAGAACTGGACACAGTATTCCAGCTGTGTTCTGACCAAGGAAGAATAGAGTGGGACTATTACTTCCCTTGATCTTTGACTTTTGTTGATTCAGCTTAGAATAGCATTTCTTCTTTTGCTGCTGCATCACACCATTGGCTTGAGTTAAGCTTGTAGTCTACTAAGACCCCTCTATCCTTTTCACATGTACTACTGGCAAGCCAGGTGACCCCCATCGTTTATTTGTGCATCTGGTTCTTCCTGCCTAAGTGCAGAACCTGACATTTGTCCCTATTGAAATTCATTTTGTTGGTTTGGGTCCAGCTCTTCAACCTGTTAAGAGGATCTTGAACCCTGATGCTGTCACCTGATTATCTACCGCTCCCAGTTTTTGTGTCATCTGCAAATTTGACTAGCATCTACTTAATTCATTCATGCAAGTCAAGGAGCCCTTTTGTTGAGGGATGGGCTTCTGAATATTCCCACCAGACCGCTGTTTCTCAGCTCTACATGTTTGCTAATTAGCAAAGCCTGTGATTAAGATCTCTTGGTTTCTATCCAGGCCTTGATTCTTGTTCTGGGTAATCCACATGTTCAAAGGTCTCTGTTTTATCTACATCTATATAAAAGATGACGCGAGTGGAAAACCCCATCAATTACATTATCACTTCTTCAATTAGTGTACTGATTCAATCTTCACTTTCTCTCTTGTGCGATTAAGAAGTAACATTTGCCAAAGTAAATAGAGACCCTGGCTAACAAAGAAGGATTGTCACAAGTTGAATGGCCCATTAATTCATTTCCCGGTGTGATTTAAAACCATTTTATCCCCTGGTTTCGACATCGCTAGACTAGAGAAAGGAGAAGTGAGCAGTTGGCATTTGGCATTTGTTTGACCTCGCTGCTCTGTGACCCCAAATGAGTCAGTGCTGGATTTACGCGATCCTGCCCATGTGCAAAGATCCCCAATAAAAGTAGCATTGCGAGACCTGTCCTGTCTGAAGCAATATTTTGCAATACTGTATTCTGCTCCCTCTCATCTTGTACAAGCTGAAGAACTCAGTCCTGCCTGAAAGGCATCTTGCTCTCTCTCTTCATAGGCTTAGCATGGTTTCTCCTGGGCTATCCTGCATCATTTAAAATATTGATGGTTGCAATTAAACTAAGGCAGGAAATGCCAGCTGTAGCTCTGTCAAAATTATCCCCCCTCCCCCCCCCCGCTTACGAAAAGGGCAATGAGATCATCTTTGTTTTCCTGCCTGCTAAAAGCATTGCTAATTTGTACTGCTTGCGGATTAGTAGACCAATGAAGGGAACATTCATTTCAATAATAATAATAATAATAATAATAATAATAATAATAATAATAATAATCTGTGTAAAAGGACATTCTTTGAAAAGGCAGAACAACAGCAAACAACTCTTGGAAATGTTGGGGAATGCCTCTCTTCCTCTGAGCGGGCTCGAGCCAAGAATGGCTTTTCCTAATAGCTGTGCTTTCGTTTTGGTCTTGGACAGTCAGCCCAGAAACATCGGGAGCTGCCCAGTCAGTCCCTTGATCCATCTAGCTGTGTATTGTCTACACGATCGGAAGGTCGGCGGTTTGAATTCCCGCGACGGGGTGCGCTCCCGTTGCTCTCTCCCAGCTTTTGCCAACCTAGCAGTTCGAAAGCACGCCAGTGCAAGTACAGTCGTACCCCGTGTTGTGTACGCTCCATGTTGCGTACATTTGGGTTGCGCACTCCGCAAACCCGGAAGTGTAACACGGAGCGCGGACGCTACTGCGCATGTTCGCGCGGTCCGTGGATGCACAGAAGCATTCTGCACAGTTCGCGTATGCGCATGCACGCGCTCGCGCTCTCTCAGAAGATTTTGCGCTCTCTCACGCATGCGCAAAAGCGCTACCCATTGTTGCACACAGTTCGGGGTGCGAACGGCACCCCGGAACGAATTACGTGTGCAACCGGGATATGACTGTAGATAAATAGGTTCTGCTGTGGCGGGAAGGTAAATGGCATTTCCATGCGCTCTGGTTTCCATCACGGTTGTCCGTTGCACCAGAAGTGGTTTAGTCCTGCTGGCCACATGACCCGGAAAGCTGTCTGCGGACAAACGCCGGCTCCCTCGGCCTGAAAGCGAGATGAGCACTACAACCCCATAGTCGCCTTTGACTGCACTTGACCGTCCAGGGGTCCTTTTCCTTTACCTTTACACGGACTGGCAACGTCTGTACAAACAGGGTCCATTCCCAGCCCTTCCACAGGATGCTGGCAATGCATTTTGCATGCATTGGTCTCTTCAAATGAGAAATACAGTTCCCGGGATTCTTTGGTCAAAGCCCTGTGCTTTATATCTTGGAGCATCTGCCGGAGCCTGTCTTCACATGCAGGGCAAGTCCCTCACTGAGGATTTGAGACCTATCGACGGGGATGAGGAACAAACTGGACAAATAAAGATGGTCCTGAGCTGTAGAGTTGGAAGGGACCCCGATAGTTGTCTAATAGTACTATTAATAGAAGTAATACCAGTAGTACCACTGTATTCCGCTCTGGTCAGACCTCACCTGGAATACTGTGTCCAGTTCTGGGCACCACAGTTCAAGAAGGATACTGACAAGCTGGAACGTGTCCAGAGGAGGGCAACCAAAATGGTCAAAGGCCTGGAAACGCTGACTTATGAGGAACGGCTTAGGGAGCTGGGTATGTTTAGCCTGGAGAAGAGAAGGTTAAGGGGTGATATGATAGCCATGTTCAAATATATAAAAGGATGTCATATAGAGGAGGGAGAAAGGTTGTTTTCTGCTGCTCCAGAGAAGCGGACACGGAGCAATGGATTCAAACTACAAGAAAGAAGATTCCACCTAAACATTAGAAAGAACTTCCTGACAGTAAGAGCTGTTAGACAGTGGAATTTGCTGCCAAGGAGTGTGGTGGAGTCTCCTTCTTTGGAGGTCTTTAAGCAGAGGCTTGACAGCCACCTGTCAGGAATGCTTTGATGGTGTTTCCTGCTTGGCAGGGGGTTGGACTGGATGGCCCTTGGGGTCTCTTCCAACTCTAGGATTCTATGATTCTACCGGTATGATCTAGGAGAAGGAAAACTCTGATCCTAAACCTCTGCTGCCTAGTGGGAGAAGAAAAGGCTATACAAATCTGGAGTGGAGTCCCTAAGACAGTTGGATGGTGCCTTGTACGCCTCCTTCCAGCAACTCCTGCAGCCAAATGTCTTGCTCTTTGGACCATATCAGCGAGGCATCCCAGGATCACTGTGGTGCTGCTAACACAGCAGTTTGACTTCACCCCTAGAGGCACACTCCATTGCCTCTTGAGGCAGACGGATGCCAATATGTTCCTCATCCTTTCTCCGAGGAGCTCAGTGTAGTATATGAGGGTTTCACAAGCACCTTGTAAGAGAGAGTGATTGACCTGTGGTCACCCTATGGTCTTCATTGCCGGGAATTTGAACTCAGACCCCCGGGGCTCTGGCAGCCAGACGCCGGCATCACCAGCCCCTCTCAATGTGCTGCAGCGCCACCAAGGCAGATGGCATGACAAATTATGGCGAACCGCAGACAAACGGACGTGCGGTTTCCATTTTTGGGTGAGACCATACGCACCAAAATGAGGAAGGGGAAATCATTTTAGCGTCTTTTCTGCGGAATGTTGCAACGTTCGAAAGAGCAGTAGGAAAACAATGTAGTACAGCGAAAGTCAGCCTCCTGGGAAGTAGGAACAGCCGCCGTTCCTTGGAGGAACCGATGCAGTTTCAAAAGCTGGCACTGCTCAGTTTCTGCTTTCGTAAAGACATTGCAAAGATTGTGCAAGGAGGTTGCAATCTTGTACCACCAAACAACAAACGTAACAGGCTGGCAGAAATTAATTCTGATAACTCAAGATATAAATAATGAAAGCACATGCATGTACCAAACCAAAATCTGTGTATAATCTGGTATAAACACACGAAAAAACAACATATAAATATTATCCATTTCAAAAGTCTATATGCTTAAAGGTTCATATGTGGAGGTACATAGCAAGTATCACAAGTCCAGTGTCCTCCATGTAAATTCAACTAACAGTCCCAAGTTCGGTGTCCTCCATATAATGCAAATAAAAGTTCCAACTGAAAGTTGAGCTTGATAAGACAGTGATGATGCAACACTCCAAAGTGTGAATGTAGTTTTCATGGAGATTTGGAGCAAGCAGGACAAGGATGCCCGGATTATTTATCCCTGTTTCGCCACTTTCGGCTTCATCAGCAGCATAATGACTACATACTATAAAGAAACGTAAACACCATTAGCTAACATCTATATACATGTCTAGCCTACAAAATTATATAATGTATACATACCAATAACAGATAGTGAACAAACAGAGACCCAACTGGTACTCCGAGGATTTAGGTAACACATCACAGATTAAAAACTTCCCTAAACAGGGCTGCCTCTTTCTCTTCTTCTCAGGTTGGGGGGTGGGTGTACAAGTAAGTGTGGGTGGTGTTTTTTCCTCCCCCCCCCTCTCCTTCCTTTTACCCCCTACTCCTTGGGATAGGGGATGGGTGAAGATAGCAAAATAAATAAGACGTAGACTAAATATTGCTGAATGTAAATTTTATTTTGTAAATTCACACAATAATAGTTGGATTAAGACATTTCTGTATGTTAAATAGAAGGAAGTGTTCAAGGGAAGCCATCTCAAGAGGCTATGGAAATTAGCTGAAATTAAGAAATTAACTGAAATTAAGAAATATTTGTGTTAAGATTGGTTTTTTTTCCCTTCTTTTCCTTTTTTGTATGTCTGCATTGCTGTATTTTTCTTTTTATAAAATGAATAAAAATTATATATATAAAAAAAGAATCCTAGAACTGTAGTGTGGGAAGGGATTCCCAAAGGTCCTCTAGCCCAACCCCTTGCAATGCATGAATCGCAGGTGAAGGATCCCTGACAGGTGGCTGTGCAACGTCTGCTAATTCTTCCTCCACCTCTGAAACTTGCACTAGTCCAGATATAGCTAAAGTCGCTTGCCGCATTTTTTGCTGCAAGGCAGTTTCCCCCATCCGTCCTACGGTACAAGCATTCAGTGCTCTGTGTGGCTTCGTAACCATGGCCACCGGCCCGAATCGGCAGGATCTGCTCAGCCGCCTCTGCTAGATTGGGGAGAGGTTTTTTTATTCAGCGAGTGACTTTGTGTACCTCCTCGTCCTCTGGGCTCCCTTTTACGGCTTATGAAATTAAAAAATGCAGGCCAAGGTTTCCGACAATAAAACCAGTTATAAGCTACACAAAACAACAGCAGGAGAGAAGGCCGTGTAGAATACAGAATCATCGCAGAAGCATAAAACCAGCTTTAATAGCAAGGGGAAAGAAGTTGGGGGGGGGAGAGAATTTTTAAAAGCACCAGAGAAATATGGCCATTGTTAAGTCTGGGAGAATAAAAAGTCCTTATTGCAAACGGGCACATGTGTCGTGGCAATTGTAGTAATGCGCAATTGGAAAGTGAAATACTGTCTCCAGTTATTATGGGTTGTAGCTTTGATTCCATCCTTAGCTCATTGTTTTGGCTCCTTACATCTCCTGTTGTTGTTGTTTTAGCCTGTTCGTCAATAAACAGCCTCTTGCTCTGGGCCTACAAAGTAAGTAATTTTGCATTGTATGAAATAAGAACCTGCATTGCAGAGGGTTGGACTAGATGACCCTTGGGGTACATACAGTACCTATAATTCTATGATACTAAGAACTTAAGAGCAACCATGGCTGTTAAAGTCTGAGCTGGCATGAAGTCAGATATATATCTCTCTCTATGAATTTTCTATTGTCCTAAATCAGCATACGTGCTTGTCAGATTCTCTTATTGGTTGTTCAATAGTAAGACCAAGCCATCTTGTCTTTAAGTCTCTTTATTTTAGTGCAAAGCTATTTACAGTGCAGAGTTCAGTTTATCATGTCTGCTCAGTCATTAGCAGAATCCGGAAGTGCCCCCCTTCTGTTTTGGCGCCAACACAAAAGCCTCGGCATCCTAAATTGCCGCCTTCTCCTCCTACGTGATATATGCGCCGGAACTGATGCCTCCCCCTCCGAGCGAGTCTTCTGGGTGGTGCCAGGTCTCCCACTATCTCCCTGGACACCTGGCACTCCCTGGCTCCCAGCCACTAACTGCTCCTCCCCCGAAGAGGGACTGCCAGATTAACTCGAAGATTAATCTGTTGTTAACACCGGCTGCGGGTCCCTGTAAACACTCAGAGCTGGACTGGCGGGGGGGGGGGGCAGATACCTGACAGTGCTGGTAAATGGATATAGGATTGCAGCTTTGGTGGGGTTTCAGTGTTATGTTTGAACAAATTCAAATTTTTACTTGGTTTTTAAAAATTAGAATTCTTGCAGCTACTTTAAGCGTTTTCCTACATTAGATTTCAAGGGGGGGGGGGGAGAGGATTGAAAACTATTAACACACCAGTTTTGCAATGCCTGAAGAGCTGTGCACACAATTATATGTGCTTCCTAGCAATAGGCACCTGGAAAAAGTTAATCATTAATTTGATTTAGATTTGACTGCTCTTTATGACCTGCTTTGTGTTCTATTCACCATGCAAAACTGTTAATTTATGAAACAATCAGGGCCGGATTTAGGTTTGATGAGGCCCTAAGCTACCGAAGGTAATGGGGCCCTTTATATGTCCAGCTGTCCTTTGTCAACAACAAATTGTCGATTTTGTGTTGAATATATGCTATATGGTAATTCATGGACACAATAGGTATCTAAAACCATTTGCACATGCAGAATGTAGGCACCCTATATATAGAAAGGAGCAAACCAGTGATATTTTAGGGAGCAGTCTAGCAGGCGGGGCCCATGACTTACATCATAGCAGCCTACACAACACAAAACACTGTTGCTGTATGTTGGTTTTATTTTATTTGTTTTCAATCTTCTATTTTGGAAATGTACATCCAGGTTTTTTTCCCTTTAAATTTTTGGGGGCCCCAAGAGAGTGGGGCCCTAAGCGATAGCTTGTTTAGCTTATACGTAAACCCAGCACTGGAAACAATGCATTTCTAAAAGTAGAATGTTTTTGGCAGAAAAAATACGATGGGAAATATGTCCCGCATCGCTGCAAGTGGTAGATGTGTTTCCGTAAATTCTCTAGGAATCTTATTATTTGGTCTTCCCATTCATAGCATCCATCTTCTTTATTTTCTTGTAGATAACAAGCTCTTGGAAAAATCCAACCTGGAAAACTTCACTGCAAAGCTCCAAGCTAAATCTCTGGATAACTTGCGGGGATTCCATCCCAGGTATCAAAACCTCAGTTCTCCCCCTGTCTTTGTGTCAATATGTAGTTACAGGTAGGTAGCCATGTTGGTCTGCCGTAGTCGAAACAAAATAAAAAATAAAAAAATTCCTTCCAGTAGCACCTTAGAGACCAACTAAGTTTGTTCTTGGTATGAGCTTTCGTGTGCATGCACACTTCTTCAGATACACTGAAACAGAAGTCACCAGACCCTTATATATAGTGAGAGGGTGGGAGGGGTATTACTCAGAAGGGTGGGGGGAATGGGTGTTTGGCTGATTTTGTTGTTCAGTCGTTCAGTCGTGTCCGACTCTTCGTGACCCCATGGACCAGAGCACGCCAGGCATGCCTATCCTTCACTGCCTCTTGCAGTTTGGCCAAACTCATGTTAGTAGCTTCAAGAACGCTGTCCAACCATCTCATCCTCTGTCGTCCCCTTCTCCTTGTGCCCTCCACCTTTCCCAACATCAGGGTCTTTTCCAGGGAGTCTTCTCTTCTCAGGAGGTGGCCAAAGTATTGGAGCCTCAGCTTCAGGATCTGTCCTTCCAATGAGCACTCAGGGCTGATTTCTTTAAGAATGGATAGGTTTGATCTTCTTGCAGTCCATGGGACTCTCAAGAGTCTCCTCCAGCACCATAATTCAAAAGCATCAATTCTTCGGTGATCAGCCTTCTTTATGGTCCAGCTCTCACTTCCGTACATTACTACTGGGAAAACCATAGCGTTTGGCTGATAGGTGTGGTAAACCTGTTGACGACTGTTAACGACTGCAATTGGTCTTGCAGGAAAAAGCAAGGGGTGAGATGGCTAAAAATGCAAAGCTATAAAAGTACAAGCTATAAGGAACACCATTTCAGATAAAATCACAGCGGACTTTGCTACCAAACTCTGCCATTTTGTCCTTACCCACAACAACGTCAGATTACAAGTTATAAGGAACACCAATAACAAACTTAGTTGGTATCTAAGGTGCTACTGCAGACGTCCCCCGCGGGCCGGATACGGCCTGCAGGACTTAATTATCCGGCCCCTGCCAACCCCCGCTGCCTGCTGCCGCCACCCGCTCTTACCAGCGCAGCGCGGCTGCCCACTTCCGGGTCTGTGGAGCACTGGAAATAGCTTGTGCCCATGCGCAAGCGTCATTTCCGGTGCACAGCGCATGCGCACAAGCTACTTCTGGTGCTCTGCCGACCCAGAAGTGCGCCAGAATTAGCGTTTGCGCATGCGCAAGCATCATTTCCGGTGCACTTTCAGGTCGGCGGAGGCCATGCGCATGCGCACAAGCTATTTCCGCCGGAAATAGCGTGTGCGTACGCTTATGGGCGCACGCTCCCCCGCCCTCTGGCCTGTTGCGCGATCGGCACTGGAGGAACTGGCCCGAGGCCCGGTGAGTTTGCCGACCCCTGTGCTACTGGAAGGATTTTTTTTATTTTGTTTCGACCAATAGCAAACTTAGTTGGTCTCTAAGGTGCAACTGTCAATATGTAGTTTAGGCACCAGGCAGTCCTGGCTTTAGTGGGTGGGAGTCAGGAGTTTCCTGTTGCTGTTCTGCTCTATTTTTGTTGAAGTGATAATTTTCTTTTTCTTGCTTCCTGTGTAAGCCTTCTGGACACCCGCCCTGGGTGATGGTTGACAGGCTCACAGGCCTCTTCTCCTTTCCCCCTCATGATGACTGTGCAGGAATTTTACTTGGTTGTGGAAGTAAACACACAGGAAACTTATCTTGGCACCGCACAAGTCCAAAAATAACTCAGAATAGCAGCGGCCGTTTACAATGGGAGCTTTTCCCCCCATTAGCACAGGTCTTGCAAGGCTAATTCAGCTCTGCCTCCTCCCTCCTGGGCAGAAGTTAAATAAAGGGCAAGGAAGAGCGGCTCTCCTGGCTGAAACCGTGCTGAGTCAGGGACCTTGGCAGTACCAGGGTTGCCTTGGGAGGGTGTGCGTTCAAATTCTGCTGGCTGCAGATTAGTATTAGCACATCTGAATTTCCTTCTCATGCACCCAGTCTGAGTGATAAGTAGGGCTGGGCGATATCTGGTTTTCAATATCTTGATATATCACCAGTGTTATGAGAATGGTAACGTCTAAGATATACCCCGTGTTTCCCCTATTTTAAGACACCGTCTTTTTTTTTCCCCTCTAGAAAACGCACTATGGCTTATTTTGAGGGGATGTCTTATTTTTATTACGTAAGCACGCCTTGGCAAGGCCACGCTCGAGTTCTGGGGCTGCAAAGGACGGGATGGGGGCGGAGCTCTTTGTTTGCTTGCTGGCAGCGGGGGGAGAATCCAAGCTGAGCTTTGAGGAAACGGGCACCAGAGAGACCCGCTTTTGCTGGGCGCTCTCTCCTGCTCCTCCTCCGCCGCCTTCCCTCCTCGAAACTCGACAGAAGCCTTGTTTTCCAAGGGGCCTCTTGGGCGACGCGCGGGGCGGCTCATGGGAGTTCGTCATGGCGGCGAGCAGGGAAAGCCCATGCCGCCTTCCCTCTCCACCAAGGCAGCTGCCCCGTGCGCTCTGCGCCGAGAGGAGTGGGGCGAAGAGACCTTCGGAGTGCCTTTGTCGCGCCCGCTGCCCCTTCCTGTGCGCCCTGCTCTGCAGAGTTCCTGAGCGCTGCTTCTGGGGCTGACTGGTTTTGGTGGCGGGACTGGACACCCAGCCCCGCCTTTTCCTTGGCGCCCTCCAGAACTGCGCCTATCACTATGGCTTATTTTCGGAGTATGGCTTATATTTCGCAAATGCGAAAAAAATCCTGCTATGGCTTATTTTATGACTACGTCTTAAAATAGGGGAAACAGGTAAAATAAATGTTCATAAATGTACCAGGCAAACACATACATAAATATATAAACCACATGTCTGAAACAGTACAGGAGCCATTTTGACTCTTTCAGCTTTGCTTCTCGCAGTGAGGGAACCGCCAGAAGGCCCTCGGCGCTGGACCTCAGTGTCCGGGCTGAATGGTGGGGGTGGAGACGCTCCTTCAGGTATACAGGACCGAGGCCGTTTAGGGCTTTAAAGGTCAGCACCAACACTTTGAATTGTGCTCGGAAACGTACTGGGAGCCAATGTAGATCTCTCAGGACCGGTGTTATGTGGTCCCGGCGGCCGCTCCCAGTCACCAGTCTAGCTGCCGCATTCTGGATTAATTGCAGTTTCCGGGTCACCTTCAAAGGTAGCCCCACGTAGAGCGCATTGCAGTAGTCCAAGCGGGAGATAACTAGAGCATGCACCACTCTGGCGAGACAGTCTGCAGGCAGGTAGGGTCTCAGCCTGCGTACCAGATGGAGCTGGTAGACAGCCGCCCTGGACACAGAATTAACATGTGCCTCCATGGACAGCTGTGAGTCCAAAATGACTCCCAGGCTGCGCACCTGGTCCTTCAGGGGCACAATTACCCTGTTCAGGACCAGGGAATCCCCCACACCCACCCGCCCCCTGTCCCCCCAAAACAGTACTTCTGTCTTGTCAGGATTCAACCTCAATCTGTTAGCCGCCATCCATCCTCCAACCGCCTCCAGGCACTCACACAGGACCTTCATTGCCTTCACTGGTTCTGATTTGAAAGAGAGGTGGAGCTGGGTATCATCCGCATACTGATGAACACCCAGCCCAAACGCTCTGATGATCTTTCCCAGCGGCTTCATATAGATATTAAAAAGCATGGGGGAGAGGACGGAACCCTGAGGCACCCCACAAGTGAGAGCCCAGGGGTCTGAACACTCATCCCCCACCACCACTTTCTGAACATGGCCTAGGAGGAAGGAGCGGAACCACTGTATAACAGTGCCCCCAGCTCCCAACCCCTCTAGACAGTCCAGAAGGATGTTATGGTCAATGGTGTACATTTCCCTCATATCTCAGGTCTTACCACTGCTAGAAACTTTCCCTTTTTAAAAGGAAATCTGGGTGTCCGAGGTTTTGGGTTCATCTGGGGACGTGGAAGGGAGGGGTTTCCCCCCACCCAGGACACCCGCACCCAATGTGTTTGTGTGTTTGTGTGTGTGATGACGGAGAAAGTGGATTAAGAGAAATCTCTCTCTTTTACGACTCTGGAACTGAATCAATTAAATTGATTGGCAACAGATTTTGCACAGACAAAGGGAAGCCTGTCTTCAGACAGCACAAAGCGGATGCACGGAATTCATTGGTTAGCGGCTTTGAATTAGAAACAAAAAAGGCATTCTCCAGAAGTTGATTTTCCATGCCCAATATTAATTTCCATGACTGCAAGAACTGTGGGGTTCACACAGACTGTGGTTGCACAGATTAATTCATGGAGCGCGGGCCTGGGAGCCTTGCTATCTAAACAAAGCCTCTATTTTTTAAGGCAACATGCCTCTGAGTACCAGTTGCCAGGGAATATGATGGGGAGGGTTTGTTGCTTTCAGCCCTGCTTGCGGGCTTCTTCATGCGGTGCGTGGTTAAACTGTGGAACTCCCTGCCACAGGAGGCAGTGATGGCAACCAACCTGGATGGCTTTTAAAAGAGGAAAGGACAAATTCACAGAGGGCTATTGACGACCGGTGGCTACTCTGATTTTCTCACCTGAATTTGCTTGTGTTTCTGCAGACCCATACAGGAGACCCCTGACTGTTTCTTGGGCGCAGGCTTGGGTTCTGCAGAAACGACGGAGAGCCTGAAGGGGATTCATGAGAGACATTTGGCGGAGCTAGAAAGCATCAATGGGGAGGTAAGCTGACACAGGATTGGGCCTGGGGATCTGGGGGAGGTACCTCCCCCACATCCAAGGAACAGGAGAGGCCAGGGAAATGGGACAGAAAGGGGTAAGCAGAATTATTCATTGGTCCAGAGTAAGGTGAATGTGATTTAAATCAAATTGATTTAAATCATGATTTAAATCACGATTTAAATCACTAGTCAGTGATTTTTTTTTATTTTACAGAAAGACTCATTCTTGCTGGTATAATCTTAATATTTACAACCAGATGAAGGTTTCATTTTTGGAATAATAAATTTTCAGAGTAGTTTTTACAGTTATAACAAAAATTACTGATTTGGTTACAACTATTAGAAATACATTGATAATTATGAAATTATTGTGAGGTTTAATAAGTTACCGTAGCTGTTTATAGTTGGACAACTTTTCTGCTGTACTTTGTTGGAAGGTGAAAAATAATCATTAGTAACAATTTAAATAATTTATTTAACTAAAACAATAACATTATAGCATATGTATCCTGTTTGTTAACTGATGTGGTTAAACGGTTTTTTAAATAAAAAAACTTAGACTGAGTTTTAGCACACATGAAAAACTTAAAACAATTCCTTATTTCCTGATGAATGGCCTTTGGACTATAATGTAACTTAAATAGAAAATGTATATTTAGAAAGATATTTCCTCCAAAAGCATTTTATTTTAAAAATCCAATTTAAATTAAAAAAATCCGATTTAAATTAAAAAACAAATTCCGATTTTTATTTTTTTTTAAAAATCATTGATTTTTATCCACCCTGGTACAGAGCACATCCTTGATAAGGCAATTGCCCTTTGGATCTTGCAGATCTTTGAATCCTGCGATACACTTCTCAGCTCAAAACGTGTAAGAAGATGTGCAAAATCTTAACGTGTTTTAGAATAGCAAATTTTTGCACGAACTTAAAGAAACAACAATAACAGCAGCCTCAGGACAGAGCAAGCATATGAATAAACTGATGTTTAAATGTCGACGGACCAAAAATAAGGCCCATCACCCAGTGCCAGATTTACGTATAAGCTAAACAATCTATAGCTTAGGGCCCCCTCTCTTGGGAGCCCCCAAAAAATTTAAAGGGAAAAAAAATCTGAATGTTCATTTCCAAAATATAAGATAAAAAACAAATAAAATAAAACCTACATACAGCAACAGTGTTTTGTGTTGTGAAGGCTCCTATGATGTAAGTCATGGGCCCCGCCTGCTAGCCTGCTCCCTAAAATATCACTGGTTTGCTCCTTTCTATATATAGGGTGCCTACATTCTGCATGGACTGCTGGCATGGCAAACATGGGCAAATGGCTTGAGATACCTATGAGGTCCATCAATTACCACATAGCATATATTCAGCACAAAAAACAGCGGCAATTTGTTGCTGACAAAGGACAGCTGGACATATAAAGGGCCCCATTACCTTTGGTAGCTTAGGGCAGGCACCCCCAGACTTGGGCCTCCAGATGTTCTGGGACTACAACTCCCATCATCCCTAGCTAGCAGGACCAGTGGTCATGGATGATGGGAATTGTAGTCCCAAAACGTCTGGAGGGCCGAAGGTTGGGGATGCCTGGCTTAGGGCCTCATCAAACCTAAATACAGCCCTGCCAGCACCGATCTCAGCTTCTTGTTTGCCCCAATGCCTTCACCTTTTCCCTCCAAGGCACGATCCAGTCTTTCACTGAAGGATAAGCTGGCAGACCAACTGAGCAGGGGACCCCTCTCTCTTCTTTTTCAGCTTGCCTACAGCATCTATGAATGGAACTTGCAGCTCAAAGCGAAAGATGCCGAACTGGAGGAGCAGAGGGGCAGGTAACGTTCCTCCGCCCGGCTGCTTCTACAGCGCAACTCCTCTTCTCGATTCTTTTTTCAGTGGGGGCAATGGTGGGAGAAGTTCTACCCTTCAGTTCTAGGACGGACATAATCCTTTAGGAGCCAGGGGGGACGCTGGTGGCGCTGTGGGTTAAACCACAGAGCCTAGGGCTTGCCGATCAGAAGGTCGGCGGTTCGAATCCCTGTGACGGGGGGTCCCTGCTCCTGCCCACCTAGCAGTTCGAAAGCACGTCAAAGTGCAAGTAGATCAATAGGTACCGCTCCGGCGGGAAGGTAAACGGCGTTTCCGTGCACTGCTCTTGTTCGCCAGAAGCAGGGGCGGAGGAAGCCTCCTCGCTACCCGGGGCGAAAAGCAGCAGCAGCGGGGCAGTCCCACGAAGGGGGAGCGGCCTCACTCCGTGGCTTACTCGGGGCCCACGGGCGGGGCGGGGCGGGGCTGGCCCAAGTGTAACCCCTCCTCCCCTGGAACCCGGGGCGGGCTGCCCCCCCTTGCCACTGGCCAGAAGCAGCTTTGTCATGCTGGCCACATGACCCGGAAGCTGTACGCCGGCTCTCGGCCAATAAAGCGAGATGAGTGCCGCAACCCCAGAGTCAGTCACGACTGGACCTAATGGTCAGGGGTCCCTTTACCTCTACCTTTATAGCTGTACAAGACTGGGTGACGACTGTGATTTACCAGGGGTGGCAACTTGAAATAAATATTTTTTTGGGGGGGGCAGGTAAGCCCCGCCCTGTATAATCGTTCACAAGATGTGGCGCACACAGACCATTTGAATGGCAATGCCCATCAATTTTGGGGGGCCTGCCCCCCTCCAATATTTTATTGGGGGTGGGTGAGATCCATACAATTTGAATTCTGAATAGCAGTGAAAAATAATTCAGATAATTAGTGTAGTTTAAAGGGTTGTTAAGAATAAAATGCAGCAGGACAAGGAGGGACAGGGAAGCCACGGAGGGATGGAGGCGAAGCACTTATCTTTTGGGAAGGAGGTGATAATTAATTCTATGTATCATAGTTCGGGGGGGGGGGAATCTTAAATAAAATGTAATAAATAGATAGATAGTTAGACAGAAGTTGGCTCCGATGTGAGTTACCCTAGCAGGCGACTTGAGATCAGTCTTGTGTCGGGGAGCTTAACTTGTGCTGCAGCCGGCATGTTACCAATCAAACTTGGTGCCCTCCGGGTGTTGTTCAAAGATTCAGGACACCTAAAAGGACGTCCTTCTTCACGCAGCGCATAGTTAAACTGTGGAACTCCCTGCCACAGGAGGCAGTGAGGGCCACCAACCTGTATTGGTGGATTAGAGGAGGTGAGGGGTATCAATGTCTTCTAGCCATGATGGCTATGCTTTACCTTTCACACAGTGCTTTCTTCTGGGAGGGGAGGTGGGGGAGCTCCCCACTAATTTTGTTTATTTGTTTGTTTATTGTGGGCCCTGGCGCAGTGCCAATCCCCCCCCCCCGGGGCAGTGGCTAAATGTAAGATGTGATTAATAAACTCAAGCAGAAAATGATCAGGATTAGAAATGGCCGCAACTTTATTGATTACAGATATAGGTGGATTTTTGGCTCAGTTATTGGCATAGCTGTCAACCCTCCCTTTTTTGGCGGGAATTATTCCAACGCTGTTTCCCGCTGCTATCCCAGATTGTTGATATCCCTCAAATTTCCCGGATTTCAAAGGAAGCAGCTCCTCTCCCTCCCTGCCGGCCAGGGAGGCTCCTCAGCTGCATTGCTCGGCTGCCAATAAGGAGTCTGAGACCGACTGGGGGTGGAGCTTGCATGCCTTGTGCAGCCAGACCCTCACGCCCAACCTGACAGCCAGCCTGCCTGCCGTCTACACGCTCGCTCTTTCGCTCACCCGTTCGCGCGCAGCCTCTGGAGCGCAGAGTGGCGAGGCTACTTGGTGCCATTGCACTGCCCTCGCGGCATCCCTTATTTTCAAATCCGAAAGTTTGGGGAAAATCCCTTATTTTCAAATCCGAAAGTTGACAGCTATGGTTATTGGGTTTATATATCCATTCCAGCCCACCCAGACAAAACACAGTAATGATTTAATTTTGAAAAGGTAAGGAGACTCAGTCCCCCCAAATTCCTGCTCAAAAAAACCCTCTACCTGCCTCCACAGTTGATGGCAGCAGTGCTTGCTGGAAACCACAGGTGGGGAGAGGGGGTCTTGTGTTCGAATCCTGTTTGTAGGTTTCCCATTATGGGCATCTGGTTGCCCCCTGTGAGAAGCGGATGCTGGACTGGAGGGCCCACTGGCCTCATCCAGCAGGTTCTTTCTTCTGATGTCCTGCCTTCACCCTTTGCTTTGGTCTGCTCCAGGCTGGCTGGCCTGAGTGGGCACGTCTCTGAGCTGGAGGCCGAGCGCCGGCTGCTGCGGGAGCAGGTGGAGGAGCTGAGCCGCAGGACCGCGGCCATGAAGGACGCCTATGGCTCTCTGCACCAGCGCTACCGGCAGCAGGACGGGGAGTTCCGCCGGGCGGCCGAGAGAGGCCTGGAGCTGCTCAGGTGCTTCATGCAGAAGAAAGCAGAGGCTGCCGAACACAGGAACAAGGCGCTCGAGAGGTGGGCGAAACGGGGAGGGCGGTTAGGGTGCGTGGGGCAGCAGCAGTTCAGATCCGGAGAGTCTGGAAGGGTGGGAGAGGAGTGTGGGCTGAAGTGCCCCCTGCTGGCTGAATGAATGAATGAATCTTTATTTGCGTCAGCCGTCGGCCGTAGCAATAAAACGGCAATACGATATTCAAAGAATAGAGAGGGAAAGTCAATTATATAAAATACATTTTAGGGTTTTGAATCAATAGTAGTAATAATAATAATAATAATAATAATAATAATAATAATAATAATAATTTATTATTTGTACCCCGCCCATCTGGCTGGGTCCCCCCAGCCACTCTGGGCGGCCTCCAACAGATATTAAAATACATTAAAATATCACAGGTTAAAAACTTCCCTAAACAGGGCTGTCTTGAGGTATTTTCTGAATGTCAGATAGTTGTTTATCTCTTTGACCTCTGCTGGGAGGGCGTTCCACAGGGCGGGCGCCACCACCGAGAAGGCCCTCTGCCTGGTTCCCTGTAGCTTTGCTTCTCGCAGTGAGGGAACCGCCAGAAGGCCCTTGGCGCTGGATCTCAGTGTCCAGGCTGAACGATGGGGGTGGAGATGCTTCTTCAGGTATACTGGACCGAGGCCGTTTAGGGCTTTCAAGGTCAGCACCAACACTTTGAATTTTGCTCGGAAACGTAGTGGGAGCCAATGTAGATCTCTCAGGACCGGTGTTATGTGGTCCCAGCGGCCGCTCCCAGTCACCAGTCTAGCTGCCGCATTCTGGATTAATTGCAGTTTCCGGGTCAAAGGTAGCCCCATAGTCAAATGGTGGATCTTGTTCTGATTGCCCCAGCTAAAAACCTTGCCACCTTTGCTGTCTTCTGCTCATATTAACTGATATGCATGAAATTTCATATATAGCTATATAATCCCTAGTGTAGTAAGATAAGACCTTTGGAGCAGGCATTTTTTAAAAAAAGTTTTTTATGAACCACCCTAGTAGGGCAGTAATTGTTCCTTGATAATTTGTCACCCCCTCCATGATGGAACCTGGGGCGGATCTGCCCCCCCTTTTCCCACTTCCTATGCCCCTGACGACTGTATGTGGCTTTATCTGTACATATGTACAACCTGAGCACAGGAGGGAGGGGCTCACAGCATGAACAGGGCTGGATTTAGGTTTGATGAGGCCCTCAGCTACTGAAGGTAAGGGGGCCCTTTATATGTCCAGCTGTCCTTTGTCAACAACAAATGGTCGCTGTTTTAGGTGTGGAATATATGCTATATGGTAATTTATGGACCTGATAGGTATCTCAAGCCCTGTCTCCCAAAGGGACCTGGAAAATCTAGCAAGCAGGACAGATGGAAGGAGAATGTCTTGCACCCCCCCTGATGTCCTTCCTCTCCTTGCAGGGCAAAGCAAGACCGGCTGGCCAAGGAGCTGAAGAAGGCAGCGAGGACCCCGGTTGGCATTAAGGTGTAAGTCATGCTTGTGGGTCCTCAAAGATCTCCGGATAATAATAATAATAATACTAATAATAATAATACTAATAATAATAATAATAATAATAATAATAATAATAATAATAATAATGAATTTAATTTATTATTTAGACCCTGCCCATCTGTCTGGGTTTCCGCAGCCACTTTGGGCAACTCCCAACAGAACATTAATAATAATAATAATAATAATAATAATAATAATAATAAAGCGATGAAACATCAAACATTAAACCCTAAACAGGGTTGCCTTCAGATGTCTTCTAAAAAGTCAGATAGTTGTTTATTTCCTTGACATCTGATGGGAGGGCGTTCCACAGGGCGGGCGCCACCACTGAGAAGGCCCTCTGCCAGGTTGAAAGGCGGAATATATATCTATATATCTCTCTATATCATCTATCTATCTATCTATCTATCTATCTATCTATCTATCTATCTATCTCTATCTGTCTATCATCTATCTAGCCTCATCTTCCCTGCCCCCCTCTCCTCTTGGTTGAGCTGAAACAAATTGCTTTTTAGATGTTTTCTAAAAAGTCAGATAGTTGTTTATTTCATTGACATCTGATGGGAGGGCATTCCACAGGGTGGGCACCACCACCAAGAAGGCCCTCTGCCAGGTTGAAAGGCGGAATATATATCTATATACCGGGTATCTCTCTATATCATCTCTATCTATCTATCATCTATCTATCTATCTATCTATCTTCTATCTAGTCTCATCTTGCCTGCCCCCCTCTCCTCTTGGTTGAGCTGAAAAAAATGGCTGGGCTGGACACCGAAATGTTTGTATATATACCAGATTCTCCTGGTGACGATGCAGAGGGAGCTGCAAAGAGCCTGAGTTAATTGGTACGTTGATCGTTGTGTCCCCAGGGCTGCTGGCTAATTAAATACCCAGGGGGGAGGGGGGGAGGGAGCAAGACTGCTGCTGAAATGTGCAATATTGGCCTCATGCTCCTCATGCTGTGCGCAACACCTTTCCGCCAAGACCTAAAATGCTCCGAGGCTGCTAAATGGCAGTTCGCTGTCTCCACAAGACAGCCAGTTTGTCAATTTCCCTCCGGGTGGCCTCTGGGATGAAGAGACCTTTTTACTGTCATTAGGAAGGCTTGGGGAATTTGCTCTGGCTTGATCTGCACCTCCCAGATTATGTGTGCAAATCTGGAACTTAAAATATATATATTATATTTTATTAGAAATACTTCTCTAAGTAAAGGGGGGAAAGGAAACAAAAAGTACATAAACATTGTCTATTATTAAAGTATATAAGTGAAATTAGGGACACGGGTGGCGCTGTGGTCTAAACCACAGAGCCCAGTGCTTGCCGATCGGAAGGTCGGCGGTTCAAATCCCTGCGACGGGGTGAGCTCCCGTTGCTCTGTCCCAGCGCCTGCCCACCTAGCAGTTCGAAAGCACGTCAAAGTGCAAGTAGATAAATAGGTGTGCTGGTCCCTGTGATGACCTGGGAGTCAGACTCAGACGCTGAACCTGAGGGATCCCAGCCTGCACATGATTCACTGCCTCCAGAACCAGCAGAGCCAGGGCTGGGGCCTGAGTCTCAAGGGGACTCACCTGTGCTGGATCCTCAGGTGCAGGCATCGGCTGAGGTTGATCTGGCTTCTAATGGGATGGAGGACTTATTGCCTGCAGGTGCTCCACTCCCCACCCAGTCAGGGGAAGCTGAGGTTGCCTCTGGGTCCGGTAACCCTCCAGCTTCTCCTGAGCTGCAAAGGCTAAGGGCAGAGAGGCGAAGGGAACTAAGTTCCCGCAGGAGGAGTGCTCGCCTCCAAGCCAGGAGAGGCGAGGCACCTGAGGATCGGAGCCGCCCTTTGCCTCGGGGCAGATAAAAGCCAGCCAGTCCCAGACCCAAGTTGCAGGAGCAACATCGGTGCTGCCTAGTTCCTGTTCCTGGTTCCTGCGTTCCTGACCTCAGCTTGGTTACCTCGGCTTCCTGACCTCGGCTTCCTGACCTCGGCTTCCTGACCTCAGCTTTGTTACTTCGGCTTCCTGACCTCGGCTTCCTGACCTCGGCTTCGTGACTTCGGCTTCGTGACTTCTGGCTTGGACTGACCTTGGACTGGACTAGACCTCGCCTATCGGATATCCCTTGGGACCAGCACAGTTTGCTCCTGCCACACCCGCACTCCCCCTTCGTTGGGGTGCGTTCGGGAGGAACCTGTTGTCATGACTGACCAGGCGGCTGCGCTGGTGGCATTGGCCCAGGAGAACCAGGTCTTGACCCACACAGTGCAGCAGCTAAGCAATGCGGTTACGGCGCTTCAGCAGCGTTTGGACGCCTTACCGGCTCCTGGTGCCGGCGCCCCAGCTCCAGGCAAGTACCCAGTGGCCCTGCCAGAAAAATTCGATGGGTCCCCGGGCAGCTTTCCCATGTTTCTCGCCCAGGCCAAACTGTATATTCAGGGGCGAGCCCGGGATTTCCCCGACGACCGCACCAAGGTGCACTTCCTGATCAGCTTGCTGAAGGACCAGGCGGCCAAGTGGGCGTTGCCGCTGCTCCGGCAAGACTCCCCCTTGCTGACAGACTATACGGGGTTTTGCAACCATTTTGAAACCGCGTTCGCCAACCCTCAGAAGGCGAGTCAAGCCAATCGGGCAATTCGGCGGTTGAAACAGGGCAAGTCCACAGTGGCCGCCTATGCCACGGAATTTCGGCTGTTGGCGCAGGACTTGACCTGGAATGATTCCGCACTTCGGGACCAGTATCTCGAGGGGCTTTCGGACGAGATACTGGACCAGCTGGCCACCTTGGATCGCCCCACCACGCTGGAGGCCCTCATCCAACGGAGTCTACAGATAGACGATCGGTTGGAGGACCGGCGCCAGGCCCGGGCCCGCCAGCACTCTGGGCTCCCGACTCCAGTGCTCCCCAGCAGTTCCACGGCCAGAGCCGAGTCACTGGAGGAGCCGATGCAGCTCGGGGCAGCACGGCCTCGCCTCTCCCCTTCGGAGAAGACACGACGTCGGGAGGGAAACCTGTGTCTCTACTGCGGGGGGAGTGGACACTACGCCCGAACCTGCCCTGAGAAACGCCAGCCGCAGGGAAACCGCCAACCCCAGTAGCCAATGGCCCAGGCTATCTGGGGTCCCAAGCATCACATGATGGGCCCTCACCAGTGGAATTGCAACACCTCATGATCCCGGTGCGTCTATACCCCCCAGGCGGGCCCTGGATTCTCACCCACGCTCTGGTGGATTCAGGGGCAACCCGCTCCTATATGGACTCTGCCTTCGCCGCTCAGCATCGGGTGCCGCTCCAGAACAAGCCAGAACCGGTGCAGGTGGAGGCAATCGACGGACGGCTCTTGCGGTCAGGCGCCGTTACTCGGGAGACCCAGCCCTTGGTCCTGTGCCACCAGCAGCACCGGGAGGTGCGTACCCTGGACATTGCCACCATGCCCCGGTTTCCCCTGGTGCTGGGGATGGACTGGCTGGAGTCTCACAATGTTCAGATCGATTGGGTCAATCGAACTGTACGCTTCCCAGACTCGGGTTCGATTGCTCAGTCCGAGATGCTTTCGGCCGCCTCCATGGGGGAGGCTGCGTCAACGCTCCCCGCCGTGTACCGGGACTACGTAGACGTGTTCGAGGAACAGGGGGCAGACCGGCTGCCTCCTCATCGGTCTTTTGACTGCGGCATAGACCTCCAGCCTGGGGCGCCCCTGCCTGTGAGTCGCCTATACTCTCTTTCGGAGCCAGAGCGTGAAGCCTTACAGGACTTCCTTCACAAGAACCTGGAGCGGGGGTTCATTAGGCCCTCTACCTCTCCCACCGCCGCTCCAGTACTCTTCGTTAAGAAGTGTGGGGAGCTTCGCCTCTGCCATGATTACCGAGCCCTGAATAAGATCACCATCCCAGACCGGTATCCCTTGCCCCTAATTGCAGAGTTGCTGGAGCGGGTGCAAGGGGCGCAGATGTTCACCAAACTGGACCTCCGGGGGGCTTACAACTTGATTCGGATCCGTGCCGGGGATGAGTGGAAGACCGCATTCGGGACCCGTTATGGGCAGTTCGAGTACCTGGTCATGCCGTTCGGACTATGCAACGCGCCCGCCGTGTTCCAACGGTACATCAACCACGTGTTCCAGGACTTGCTTGACAAGTATGTGGTGGTGTACCTCGATGACATTCTGATTTATTCCCGTGACCCAGCTCGCCACGAGAGTCATGTCCGGACCGTGTTGCAGCGCTTGCGGGAGCACCGCCTGTACGCTAAGCTCAGCAAGTGCGAGTTCCACCAGCGGTCAGTGGACTTCCTCGGACACCGACTCTCCCCTGACGGTGTACAGATGGACCCCGGGAAGGTGTCTGCGGTTCGAGAGTGGGCGGCGCCGCGGAACCGCAAGGACCTACAGCGGTTTTTGGGGTTCGCCAACTATTACCGGACATTCATTGTGGACTATGCTCATCGCACCACCCCGTTGACCCGACTGCTGCGCCCCAAGACGCCCTTCGCCTGGGATGAGGAGGCTGAGGTGGCATTCCAGGGATTGAAAGCCTGTTTCCAGAAGGCGCCAATTTTGCAGCATCCTGATCCCTCTCGTCCCTTCGTGGTGGAGACTGACGCCTCCAGTACGGCTCTCGGTGCCGTCTTGTCCCAGCAACACGGACCTGATGCGCCACTGTTACCCTGCGCCTACTACTCCCGGCAGCTCCTTCCGGCGGAGCGTAACTATACTGTGTGGGAGCGGGAACTACTGGCCATCAAGGTGGCCTTTGAAGTCTGGCGCCATCATCTTGAGGGGGCACGACACCCAGTGGAAGTGAGAACCGACCACCGGAATCTGGAGTACCTCCAGACCACCCGCAGGCTGAACCAGCGGCAGATCCGGTGGGCACTGTTCTTCTCCCGGTTCCAGTTCCGGATCCGCTACATCCCCAGCTCCCAAAACCAGAAGGCGGATGCGCTGTCCCGGAAACCGGAGGACATTGCAGAGACGGTGCAGCAGGCGGCCCCCACAACGATCATCCCACCAGCGGCCTTCCTGGCTGTTCATGAGACTGAGTCGCTGCGGGACCGAGTGCGGAGGCAGCAACGGGTCGACGCGTGGGCTCAGGAACGGATCCAGGAATTGGCCAGTGGATCGTGCCCTCGATACCCAGAACTGGTTGTGCACCAGGGTCTGCTGATGCACCGTGGTCGGTTGTACATCCCACCAGGGCCTTTGCGGGCCGAGGTACTCCGAATGTCACACGACGCCCCGGCAGCTGGCCACTTCGGGAGGTATCGGACCACCCACCTGGTCAGCCGGGAGTTCTGGTGGCCCCGCTTGAAGGCCGACGTGGCACGGTACATTGGGGGGTGCGAGGTCTGCCGGCGAGCCAAGGGATCGACCGGGAGACCTGCGGGACTGCTACAGCCACTGCCAGTTCCCCCTCGTCCGTGGCACACGGTTTCATTGGATTTCGTGGTAGACCTACCCCCATCCCGTCAGTGTACCTGCCTCCTGGTATTCACAGACCACTTCACTAAAATGGTGCACTGCGCCCCGTGCCCGTCTGTACCCTCAGCCAAGGAGACGGCGCAACTGTACCTACAAAACGTCTTCCGCTTACATGGCCTATCGGAACGTTTGATCTCCGATCGTGGTGCCCAGTTCACCTCCCGGTTCTGGCGCGCTCTACATCAGGCTCTCGGGACGGAGGTCTGCCTATCTTCGGCCTACCATCCACAGACGGATGGACAGACCGAACGGGCAAACGCGGTGTTGGAACAGTACCTCCGGTGCTACTGCAGCTTCCACCAGGACGATTGGGTCGACCACCTGGCGTTGGCCGAGTTCGCATATAACAACGCAGTGCACGCTTCCACCCAACAGACCCCGTTCCAGGCAAACTATGGGTACCACCCGCGGTTGTTTCCAAGCGTACTGCCGGCATCCGCAGTTCCCGCAGTGACAGACTGGCTACAAGAGCTCCAGTCACAGCAGCAGCTTCTGACGGAGCAACTGAGCCAGGCCAAGGACGCGTATAAGGCCCAGGCCGACCGTCACCGTCAGGAGGGGCCGGAACTCCATGTCGGAGACCTGGTATGGCTCTCCACCCGCCACCTGCACCCCTCTCGGCCTTCACGGAAGCTGGATGCCCGCTTCACCGGCCCATTTCCGATCGTGGACCGGGTCTCACCTGTGGCCTTCCGTCTCCGGTTACCCGCGACCCTGAAGGTCCACCCGGTATTCCACCGGTCCCTACTCAGTCCGGTCGCCCCGGCCGACGAGTTCCACCCAGACCATCCACGACCGCAGCCAGTTTTGGTTCAGGGGGAGCCCGAGTATGAGGTGGAGCACATTCTTGACTCCCGATACCGCAGGGGGAAGCTCCAATACCTCATCGACTGGAAGGGGTATGGGCCCGAGGATCGGTCGTGGGAACCAGCGGAGAACGTCCACGCGCCTGTCTGCCTCCGTGATTTCCATGCGACTTACCCCAGCAAGCCTGGTCCGGCCCCTCGGTTGAGGGGGGGGCCTGGGAGGGGGGATGGTGTGATGACCTGGGAGTCAGACTCAGACGCTGAACCTGAGGGATCCCAGCCTGCACATGATTCACTGCCTCCAGAACCAGCAGAGCCAGGGCTGGGGCCTGAGTCTCAAGGGGACTCACCTGTGCTGGATCCTCAGGTGCAGGCATCGGCTGAGGTTGATCTGGCTTCTAATGGGATGGAGGACTTATTGCCTGCAGGTGCTCCACTCCCCACCCAGTCAGGGGAAGCTGAGGTTGCCTCTGGGTCCGGTAACCCTCCAGCTTCTCCTGAGCTGCAAAGGCTAAGGGCAGAGAGGCGAAGGGAACTAAGTTCCCGCAGGAGGAGTGCTCGCCTCCAAGCCAGGAGAGGCGAGGCACCTGAGGATCGGAGCCGCCCTTTGCCTCGGGGCAGATAAAAGCCAGCCAGTCCCAGACCCAAGTTGCAGGAGCAACATCGGTGCTGCCTAGTTCCTGTTCCTGGTTCCTGCGTTCCTGACCTCAGCTTGGTTACCTCGGCTTCCTGACCTCGGCTTCCTGACCTCGGCTTCCTGACCTCAGCTTTGTTACTTCGGCTTCCTGACCTCGGCTTCCTGACCTCGGCTTCGTGACTTCGGCTTCGTGACTTCTGGCTTGGACTGACCTTGGACTGGACTAGACCTCGCCTATCGGATATCCCTTGGGACCAGCACAGTCCCGAGGGGTAACCAATAGACGAGGTCTAGTCCAGTCCGATAAAGCCGAGGTTAAACAGTCCAGGTCAGAAGCCAGCCAAAATCAGTTCAAGCCAACAGTCACAAAGCTGAAGTCACAAAGCCGAGGTCAGGATCTAGCCAGGAGTCAGAAGCCGAAGGGACAAAGCCGAGGTCAGGAACACAGGAACTGGGCAGCAATGATGTTGCTCCTGCAACTTGGGGCTGGGACTGGCCGGCTTTTATCTGCCCTGAGGCATAGGGTGGCTCCGATCCTCTGGTGACTCGCCTCTCCTTCTGGCCTAGAGGCGAGCACTCCTCCTGCGGGAACTCAGTTCCCTTCGCCTCTCTGCCCTGAGCCTCTGCAGCTCAGGAGAGGCTGGAGGGTTACCGGACCCAGAGGCAACCTCAGCTTCCCCTGATGGGGCTGGGAGTGGAGCACCTGCAGGCAATGGGTCCTCCATCCCAGCAGGAGCCAGAGCAGACTCAGCAGATGCCTGCACCTGAGGATCCAGCACAGGTGAGGCCCCTTCAGACTCAAGCCCTAGCCCCAGCTCTGCTGGTTCTGGAGGCGGGGAATCCTGTGCAGGCTGGGATCCCTCAGGTTCAGCGTCTGAGTCTGACTCCCAGGTCATCACAATAGGTACCGCTCCGGCGGGAAGGTAAATGGCGTTTCCGTGTGCTGCTCTGGTTCGCCAGAAGCGGCTTTGTTATGCTGGCCACATGACCCAGAAGCTGTACGCCGGCTCCCTCGGCCAATAATGCAAGATGAGCGCAGCAACCCCAGAGTCGGCCACGACTGGACCTAATGGTCAGGGGTCCCTTTACCCTTACCTATAAGTGAAATTATTATTCCAATACATAGACATTTATTTGCAAGCTGTCATATGCATATATATATATATATATATATATATATACACACACACACACACCATATATAAACCATATTTTTCTGTGTATAACACGCCCCCATGTATAAGACGCCCCCTATTTTGGGGGACTCCAAATGAAGAAAATGGGGGAAATTGCTCCATGTATAAGACGACCCCCCCTTTTCTTAACAGAATTTTTAAAGAAAAAAAACCTAGTCTTATACACGGAAAAGTACGGTACAGTGGGCTACAAACGCTTCGGGTTACGTGTTTTCAGGTTGCGGACCGCGGGAAACCCGGAAGTACCGGAAAGAGTTACTTCCAGGTTTTGCCGCTCATGCACGCGTAGAAGTGCTAAAACGCGTCACGCGCGTGCACAGACGCGGCGCTGCAGGTTACGAACGCTGCGGCTTGCGGACGTGCCTCCGTCACGGATTATGTCCGCAACCTAAAGTTCCACTGTATATATATTTATATTTATAAATGCAATGCAAATGTCATTATATTTCCAGATTTGGAACTTGGTTATCTATCAGCTGATACACTTCCTGAATGCACTGACACAATTTTTTAACCCTTTTTAAAATAATAATAATAATAATAATAATAATAATAATAATAATAATAGAGAACCACTGTGTTGGACTAGGATCTGAGAGACCCAGGTTCAAATCCCCACTCTGCCACCGGGTGGCCTTGGGCCAGTCGCTGCCTCTCTTAAGAGAGCCAGTGTGGTGTAGTGGTTAAGAGCAGTGGACTCGTAATCCGGTGAACCGGGTTCGCGTCTCCGCTCCTCCACATGCAGCTGCTGGGTGACCTTGGGCTAGTCTCAGCCCCACTCACCTCACAGAGTGTTTGTTGTGGGGGAGGAAGGGAAAGGAGAATGTGAGCCGCTTTGAGACTCCTTCGGGTAGTGAGAAAGCGGGATATCAAATCCAAACTCTTCTTCTCAGCCTAACCTACCTTACAGGGTTGTTGTTGCTGTTGGGGGAATTAAATAGGGAGAACCGTGTGCTCCTCCTTGAGGCCCTTGGAGAAAGAAGGTGATCTATAAATGCAATAAGTACATTAAAATATTGTAGAGGATCTTGCTCTTGCGCTCCCTAATTTTCTGCACATTTTCTGTTCGTCAGAGAGCCGGAAGATGGGAAGGCTGATGAGCAAAAGATGCCCCACAGAGATGCCCAGGAGGAGTCTGGAGAAAAGATGTGGAAAAGGCCCTTTCGGTGAGGCATTAACTGTAGTGCTCATGGTAGTATTGCTATTATTATTGGCTACAGGTAGGTAGCCGTGCTGGTCTGCCATTGTCGAAACAAAATAAAAAATAAAAACATTCCTTCTAGTAGCACCTTAGAGACCAACTAAGTTTGTTATTGGTATGAGCTTTCGTGTGCATGCCTGAATTCTGTTGTCGGGCTTGTGTTGCATGCATTTGTTGTTGTTTAGTCGTTTATTCGTGTCCGACTCTTCGTGACCTCCTGGACCAGAGCACGCCAGGCACTCCTGTCTTCCACTGCCTCCCGCACTTTGGTCAGACTCATGTTGGTAGCTTTGAGAACACTGTCCAACCATCTCGTCCTCTGTCGTCCCCTTCTCCTTGTGCCCTCCATCTTTCCCAACATCAGGGTCTTTTCCAGGGAGTCTTCTCTTCTCATGAGGTGGTCAAAGTCTTGAAGCCTCAGCTTCAGGATCTGCCCTTCCAATGAGCACTCAGGGCTGATTTCCTTCAGAATGGAGAGGTTTGATCTTCTTGCAGTCCATGAGTCTCCTCCAGCACCATAATTCAAAAGCATCCATTCTTCGGTGATCAGCCTTCTTTATGGTCCAGCTCTCACTTCCATACATCACTACTGGGAAAACCATAGCTTGAACTATACGGACCTTTGTCAGCAAGGTGATGTCTCTGCTTTTTAAGATGCTGTCTAGGTTTGTCATTGCTTTTCTCCCAAGAAGCAGACATCTTCTAATTTCGTGACTGCTGTCACCATCTGCAGTGATCATGGAACCCAAGAAAGTGAAATCTCTCACTGCCTCTATTTCTTCCCCTTCTATTTGCCAGAAGGTGATGGGACCAGTGGCCATGATCTTAGTTTTTTTGATGTTGAGCTTCAGACCATCTTTTGCGCTCTCCTCTTTCACCCTCATTAAAAGGTTCTTTAATTCCTCCTTACTTTCTGCCATCAAGGTTGTATCATCAGCATATCTGAGGCTGTTGATATTTCTTCTGGCTACTAATTTGCAGGGAAGGGGCTGTAGCTCAGTAGAGCTCCTGGTTTGCATGCAGAAGGTTGAAGGCTCGGTCCCCAGTGGCTTCTCTCGGTGGGGCTGGGGAAAACTCCCTGCTTCAAACCCTGGAGAGCTGCTGTCATTCAGTGGCGTTGCAAGGGGGGGGGCAGTTCCCACCGGGTGCCATGTCTGGGGTGGTGACAAGAAGGCACCCCGCGGGGTGCTTACCCTGCCACCCCCGGGCGTGGTGGCGCGAGCTGCCATCGCGCCGCCGCAGCTGCATGTGGAGGATCCTCCGTTCGCGGCTGTAGCCGTGAGCAGAGGATCCCTCCACCGTCCGTACGGTGCTCTGGCGGCGGCAAACAGCTACGTACAACACATGCGCGGTGTTGCACACATGTGCTGAATGTAGCGACGCTGCACATGCGCCCTATGTAGTGACACCACGCATGCATCGTACGTAGCGGCGCAATGTGTGCGCAATCGGCGGTTTGCCTTGCCCCGGCTGTCGGTTGGCCTTCGTTCGCCCATGTTGTCATACTGTGACAACAATACAGAACTAGATACTTACGCCAGACGATCATCAAGCTGCAAAGACCCAAGGCCAAGAGCATTTGCAAAACAAGCTAAACTTTGGAGAAAGATGGTGTGGTTTGTTTGCTCATCCGTGGAACCATTAGTGGTTAACTTGTGGCTTGTTGAGCAAATCACAGCTTAGCATTATGCGCAGAACAGGCCTTCCTAGCCTCCGTCATTGGTTGGCTCACCCCTGCCGCACACTTCCCATTGCCCAGAGTGACTTCCAAAGGTCAGCAGCCAGCCAGTCCCCAAAAGACACGACACAAAAGGAAAGCGGGATAGGGAGGGAAAAGAAAAATAAATATGCCAGCATAGGTTCTTAAAAGTTGTGGTGCTTATTACAGCCAGCTGGGGTGGAAATGGTTCATGTAGCCTAATGTGTTTAAAATGTTTTTAATTCTGAATTTTTAAATGGTTGTAACGCACCCTGGGGACCTGCTGGGAAAGTGCAGCTAATAAATTTAGTAGTAGAAATAATAGTAGCAGTCAGTGCTTTTTTTTCTGGGGGGACACAGGGGCACGCATTCCCCTAAACATGTTGTGAATCTTTGTACTTCTGTCCATTTACTGTATTTATTTTTCCCAAATTGAACTATAAAATGGTGGTTTTCTGGAGTCAAAATGAGAGTACCCCTAAACATTTTGTTTTGAAAAAAGCACTGATAGTAGTAATAGTAATAGTAATAGTAATAGTAATAATAATAATTTTTGTGTTCATCACCTTTCCCCCACATGACTTCTTGTTTTAGATCTGCTTCTGCTACTTCCATGACCCTCACCAGATACGTGGGTGTTTTCAAAGGTTTGTTTGAGTAAGTTAGTTTCTCCATACCTATTATTGTTATTATTATTTAGTATGGTGGGAAAGTTGGAGGGAGGGGGAGAGCAAGCAATGCTAGGTGATCATGTCTGTATCCAAGACGGAGCAAAACTTTCACCTGCTCTCGTTAGTTTCAGGATGAAGCGTGGGAGCTCCTTCAGCAACCTGTCGGAGGAACGGTACTATTACATTCCCTCCTGTGCGGCTGCCTGCCTTCCGTCAAGAGTGAGCGATGAACAGGTAAATCTGAAATCCCCCAAGCCCCAGGTGCCACCTCTTCTCACCTGGGCGCTGCATAAGAAGAGCCTGCTGGATGTTTAAAAACAAAGTAACGTGCATATAATTGTAAGTGCACAAGGTAAAATAAGACTTGGAAAAGGAGGGGGGTTGAGAGAAAAAGGGAAAGGAGAAAGAAAGAAAGAAAGAAAGAAAGAAAGAAAGAAAGAAAGAAAGAAAGAAAGAAAGAAAGAAAGAAAGAAAGAAAGAAAGAAAGAAAGAAAGAAAGAAAGAAAGAAAGAAAACACCCATATACAATACAAAACAAAAGCAGAACTTATAAACATTACAAGATTGTTACTGTAGTTAACCTACATTTAACCTAATACAGTCATACCTCGGGTTACAGACGCTTCGGGTTGCGCGTTTTCGGGTTGCGCACCGCGCCGAACCCGGAAGTACCAGAACGGGTTACTTCCAGGTTTCGGCACTCGCGCATGCGCAGAAGTGCTGAATTGCGCTTTGCGCATGCGCAGAAGCGCTGAATCGTGACCCGCATGTGCGCAGGCGCGGCGCTGCGGGTTGCGAACGCTGTGGGTTGCGAATGCGCCTCCTGCACAGATCACGTTCGTAACCCGAGCGTCCACTATATAGAAATTAATCCCAAATATCATTAAATTTGTCCATGGCAAGTCTACGTTTATACACTCGTGTGTTGCAAATTTGTATATATCTTCTAGCCATTCGCTGAAGGGAGCTGCATTTTTATGGATGAACTGGGGGAAATAACTATTGCTATTATTTATTATTGCATCTATACCCCACCTTTTCCTCCAAGGAGCTCAAGGTGGCGTGCAAAGTTCTCCTTGCCCATTCTGTCCTCACAACAACCCTGTGAGGTAGGCTAGACTGACAGTGTCATCCAATGAGCTTCATGGCTGAGCAGGGATTTGAACCCTGGTCTCCCATGTTCTAGTCCAACACTCTAACCACTACACCACACTGGTCCTACCAGTGTCGGAGACAGTGCTGTCGGAATGCCAGTTGCTGGGAATCGTGGGTGGGGAGAGGGGTCTTGGGTTCGAATGCTGCTTGTGGGCTTCCCATGGGGGCACCTGGGTGGCCACCGTGAGAACAGGATGCTGGACTAGATGGGCCACTGGCCGGATCCAGCTGCAGGGCCCTTCTTAATAATTCTTCTTGATAATTTGTGCGTCTGGCCCCTGGCCCTGACAGAAAGGGAACGCGACTGGAGAATGGGTTTGGGTTGCAATTGTCGCCACCAGCAGAATTCCCATATCTACTCCAGAAGAGGAACTTGTTGGACTTCCATGGCACCCCTGCCTGGTCTCCTTGCTTTGTCCTTTCCCCTTTCTCCAGGAAGGCCACGCCTCCGAAATCAACGCTGCCAGGTTCAGTCCCAATTCATCCATGCTGGCCACTGGCGGGGCTGACAAGCTGATCAGACTCTGGAACGTGGCAGGAGGTGAGCGGATGCGCAGAGGGGCATTAGTTGACGATTGCATCAATAGGAGTATAGCATCTAGATCAAGGGAAGTAATAGTACCACTGTATTCCGCTCTGGTCAGACCTCACCTGGAATACTGTGTCCAGTTCTGGGCACCACAGTTCAAGAAGGATACTGACAAGCTGGAACGTGTCCAGAGGAGGGCAACCAAAATGGTCCAAGGCCTGGAAACGATGCCTTATGAGGAACGGCTTAGGGAGCTGGGTATGTTTAGCCTGGAGAAGAGAAGGTGAAGGGGTGATATGATAGCCATGTTCAAATATATAAAAGGATGTCATATAGAGGAGGGAGAAAGGTTGTTTTCTGCTGCTCCAGAGAAGCGGACACGGAGCAATGGATTCAAACTACAGGAATGAAGATTCCACCTAAACATTAGGAAGAACTTCCTGACAGTAAGAGCTGTTTGACAGTGGAATTTGCTGCCAAGGAGGGTGGTGGAGTCTCCTTCTTTGGAGGTCTTTAAGCAGAGGCTTGACAGCCATCTGTCAGGAATGCTTTGATGGTGTTTCCTGCTTGGCAGGGGGTTGGACTGGATGGCCCTTGGGGTCTCTTCCAACTCTATGATTCTATGATTCATTCCTTTAAGAAACAAACAAACAAACAAACAAACAAACAAACATACATACATACATACATACATACATACAAACAGTCTTGCCATTGCATGGAAGTAGAATCCGATTTTACCTGTTGAATTGGATCTTATCAGGTGTGCGAGCGATTCTGCTTAGCTGAGCTTCCGTTCTGCAGGTGAGATAAGATTTTCGCAAGGCAGAGTCGTGGAAGAAGGAGAAAAGATCTAGATCCCAGGTTGGGGGGGGAGGGAATCTCTCTCTCTTTGGAAAGTGCATTGTCTGCTTCTCGCAGAGTTTCCTGGTGCTTTTTTAAATATTCGGGAAAGTGTGGGTTCTAAGCATTGCTGCTCTGGATCACCTTGCCTGTTCTGTTTTGCCTGCCTGCAGGACGAATGGAGAAAATGAAGACACTGGAAGGGGCGAACGGAGGCATCACCAGCGTCGAGTTTGACCCATCGGTGAGTATCAATCGCAGCAAGGCTTCCCTCCTTGCCTTATTATACTGAACCAGGCCAAGCGGTTTATCTAGCCCAGGCACACTCTATAGAGACTGCGATCTACTCCCAGTATAATAAAACTGGCAGTGATCTACCCATTGTCATTGCCCATAGTTGTTCAGCTTTTTTTAGCGGGGGGTGGGGGGTGGGGGGAAGCCCACAGTTGGTGAGCTTCTTTTAGGGGGGAGCCCAGAGTTGCTGAGGTTTTTTTGGGAAGGGTTGCCTTTAATCCAGGGGTCAGCAACCTTTTTCAGCAAGGGGCTGTCCCACTGTCCCTCAGACCTTGTGGGGGGGGGCAGACTATATTTTGGGGAAAAAATAAAAGTGAACGAATACCTATGCCCCCCCAAATAACCCAGAGATGCATTTTAAATAAAAGCACACATTCTACTCATGTAAAAACACCAGGCAGGCCCCACAAATAACCCAGGGATGCATTTTAAATAAAAGGACACATTCTACTCATGTAAAAACATGCTGATTCCCGGACAGTCCGGGGGCCGGATTCAGAAGGTGATTGGGCTGCATCCGGCCCCCGGGCCTTAGGTTGCCTAAAAGGTAAAGGGACCCCTGACCATTAGGTCCAGTCGCGGACGACTCTGGGGTTGCAGCACTCATCTCACTTTATTAGCCGAGGCAGCCGGCGTACAGCTTCCGGGTCATGTGGCCAGCATGACTAAGCCACTTCTGGCGAACCAGAGCAGCGCACAGAAACGCCGTTTACCTTCCCGCCGGAGCGGTACCTATTTATCTACTTGCACTTTGATGTGCTTTCAAACTGCTAGGTTGGCAGGAGCAGGGACCGAGCAACGGGAGCTCACTCCGTCACTGGGATTCGAACCTCCGACCTTCTGATCAGCAAGGCCTAGGCTCTGTGGCTTAACCCACAGTGCCACCCGCGCCACCTGCCTACCCCTGCTTTAATCGCTCGCCCAACAGTCCGAAGCCATCCCTTCTTCCCCCACTCTGCCCCAGATGAAGGGAATAAAACCTTTCACAGCACCGCCAACAGCGACGATGGGACCTAGTGATGGGGACGGGGCATGTCACGATCACTTAGGAGCGAAAGAGGGATCTCTTTTTTTACTCCCACGATCGACCTAGAGAACCCTGCCGATCTATCTGTCGATCGCGGTCGACCGGTTGGACATTGCTGATCGAGCCCAATATTGTCAACTCGGACTGGCAGCAATTCACCGGCTTCTCAGGCCGAGGAAAGTCTTTCCCATCACAGTGGAGCAAACTTCACATATACTCTAACTAGAATCATAGAATCATATAAAGAATAAATTATTATTATTATTATTATTATTATTATTATTATTATTATTATTACTCACCAGCCTGGTTCCCTCAAGATGCTTTAGGCCAATGTTCCCCAACCTTGGGCCTCCAGCTGTTTTCGGACTACAATTCCCATCATCCCTGACCCACTGGTCTTGCTAGCGAGGGATGATGGGAGTTGTAGTCCAAAAACATCTGGAGGCCCAAGGTTGGGGAACACTGCTTTAGGCTACAGATCCCATCAGCCCCAGCGAGCGCAGTAGTCCAATCCATTGGGAGGGCAGCAGGTTGGGGAAGACTGATCTGTGAGTTTCACACATTAAAGTCTTAGCTGTTGTTCCTGCACTGCAGAGGGTTGGGCTAAATGACCCCTGGGGCCCCTTGTGACTCAACAGTTCTAGGATTTTAGCACCTGTGCTTTAGAGGAGTGACAGGATGCTGGACTAGGTAGGACATAGGCCTGATCCAGCAGGCATTTCTTATGTTCTTCCTCTTCTTCTTCTTCGTCATTTCGTATCTCTACCGCTTTATATTTTTAGGGGGGGGGGGAATCTCAAAGCAGTTTAGAACCTACATCAAGTAAAACATTAGTGACGAAAGTCAAATATGTACACATTCAAAGCAACACAACTGGTTGGAAACGAAAATATTATCTTAAAGATTTCCAAGTAAAACGTTACAAAAGAGGTCAACTGCAGATTGCACGTTCACCAGGCAAAGTTAACAACAACAACAAAAATTATCTTAAACATTTCAGAAGAGAACATTGCTCAATATAATATGTCCAATATAAAATGCACGTTATAAGCAGCATCGTTCGCAAGAGAATAAAAAAGATTATCATAAGCACAGGACGGATCAGGAGTCAGGGCTAGATCAAACAGAACCTCCCAGCTGCAACCTTGCTGTTTTAAAGGCGAGTGTGACCTTGTCTAGACTGAACACCGCCTGTCTAATTCTATGTCTCTATGGTAAATCGCGAGGCTCTTAACCTCAGGGTCGTGGATTGGAGCCCCATGTTTGACAAAAGATTCCTGCATTGCAGGGGGTTGGATGAAATGATCACCGTGGTTCCTTCCAACTCTACAAACCTGTGATTCTATGATTCTATGAATCATAGAACTGTACCTCCGACTTACAGGGATCGAGCCGCACTCCGTTAGCATTGCCATTTCGACAGATCGGGTAACAGGAGAAAGAAAAGACCCTCTCTCTGCCATAGCCCCCTGGTATTCGGAGCAGGCGGCGCCCAAATATTATGGAAGGTCTGAACTCTTGATGTGAGACGGTTTCCAGCGAGGGCTTTTTGGAAAGGAGTGTTTCCTGCCCATGTCCACCAGGGGGCAGCATGGGGCTTCCTGCGGAGGCTGTTGCCATGCCAACGCGGTCCTTTTGCAATCATCATTCCCACCCCACCCAAAAGAGATTTCTCTTCCTCCTACAATACGAACCAAAGGCGGGGAGGATGTGGGGCTCCCCACGGGCCAGCTGCAGCCACCTGGCAAAAGGGACTGCAGAATGAACTTTTCCAAGCTCCTTAGCGGGACGAATGGCTGTCCCAAAAGTCAAGCAAAATGCTTTGTTGTTGTTTAGTTGTTTAGTCGTGTCCGCCTCTTCGTGACCCCCTGGACCAGAGCACGCCAGGCACTCCTGTCTTCCACTGCCTCCCGCAGTTTGGTCAGACTCATGTTGGTAGCTTTGAGAACACTGTCCAACCATCTCGTCCTCTGTCATAGAATCCTAGAGTTGGAAGAGACCACCAGGGCCATCCAGTCCAACCCCCTGCCAAGCAGGAAACACCATCCAAGCATTCCTGACAGGTGGCTGTCAAGCCTCTGCTTAAAGACCTCCAAAGAAGGAGACCCCACCACACTCCTTGGCAGCAAATTCCACTGTCGAACAGCTCTTACTGTCAGGAAGTTCTTCCTAATATTTAGGTGGAATCTTCTTTCTTGTAGTTTGAATCCATTGCTCCGTGTCCGCTTCTCTGGAGCAGCAGAAAACAACCTTTCTCCCTCCTCTATATGACATCCTTTGATATATTTGAACATGGCTATCATATCACCCCTTAACCTTCTCTTCTCCAGGCTAAACATACCCAGCTCCCTAAGCCGTTCCTCATAACGTTCCTTGTAGAATAGCCGTTCCTTGTAGAATCCATTGCAATTTGATGCCATCATCATCATCATTATTATTTATTAATTGATTTTATATACCACCCTATACCCGGAGGTCTCAGGGAGGTTCGCAGAACAAAATCAAAATAAAAAACAGTGGCGATTGCCGTTTTGTTTCCCCCAAAAGTCCCTGTTCCAAGGTGCTTTCTGAATTTTGGGGGATTCAAAATGGTTGCTGCTCACTGGAAGCTACCATGATAGTGGGGGGGGGGCAGCTGAATATATACAGAGACACCCCCCCCACGCTTCTGCAGAGTGGGTAGAGTGTTTAGCCAGCAGCTTATTTTTCTATTTTACTGTGTTAAATATCTCTTCAAAGAAAAGGTAGGGACTGAAGCAGACTTGTTAAACTAACGAGTCTGTGCAATTCTGTCCATCCCCGCTTTTAATCCTGGACTACTAGGGGAAACGTTTTGTGTTGGTTGTTTCGGTTCAGCCCCACTTGTTGCCCGCCTTATAGATCTTGAAACATTCCCAGTGCCAAGCCAAGTCTCACAGCCAGGGCAGAGCAGAGGTGGCTGGTCTGATTCCACTCCAAACTCTCTTTCTCTCTGTGTCCCCGGCAGGGGTTTCACGTCTTGGCTGCTACATACAACAATGCTGCTCAGCTATGGAAGGTCGACGACTGCCGTTTCAAGGTGAGATTGGCTGGGTTCCTTTCGATGCGGCGGAAGGGTGCATTTGTGCAATGGGGAACTATTAAGCCAGGTTTCAGGGCCGAGGAAGGAATCTGAACCCACTCTTTATTGTGGATTCAGAGCAAATGGCAGTCCATGGAAAAGCAGAATTGCCATTTGCTCCAATTCAACTGGAGATCAGTTTTTCATGGGGAAAGCAGCAAGGTGGGAAACGCCAGCCCTAACATGTGACATGCTAGAAGTTTACAAAATTGTGCCTGGCCTTGAGAAAAATGATGGAGAAAAGTTTTCCTCCCTTCCTCGTAACGCTAGAACTCGTGGGCACCCAGTGAAGCTGAATGTTGGAGATAAAATACAGTACTTAATGCAGTGCATGGTTAAACCATGGAACTCCCTGCCACAGGAGGCAGTGATGGCCACCAACATGCTCTGCAGCAGGGATTCTGAATCCCAGTTGCTGGAAACCACGGAAGGGGAGAGTTGCTCCTGTGCACAAATTCTGCTTGTGTGTGTTTATTTATTTATTGAATTTATATACCGCCCTATACCCAGAGGTCTCAGGGCGGTTCACAGAACAAAATCAAAATATAAAACCACAATATATCTACAATCAAAATAAAAACAGCAACCTAATAACAACCCCCCTTAAAAAAAAGAACCACATTTTAAAAGGGCATAGGATGTCAATCAAATGCCCGGTTGAAAAGGAACGTTTTTATGGGGAGCCACTGCAGAGAAGGCCCCATTCTCGTGTTGCCACCCTCCGGACCTCTTGAGGAGGAGGCACACGAAGGAGGCCCTCAGAAGATGATCTCAGGGTCTGGGTAGGTTCAGATGGAAAGAGGCTGTCCTTCCGTAATGGGCCTCTGCTTGGCCACTGTGAGAACAGGACCATTGGCCTGATCCAGGAGGCTCCACTTAGGTTCTTATGTTCTCCGAGCTTCCATTCTTCGTGTCCAATAGGAGGAGCACTGAAAAGCAACTAATCTCTTAACACCCCAACTCTTCTCTCGCCTAGGAGGTTCTGACGGGGCACACAGACAAAGTGACGGCTGCCAGGTTCAGAGCCACCCGGCACCAAGCTGTGACGGGCAGCCGGGACAGGACAGTGAAGCAGTGGGATTTGACCAAAGGGGCGTGTAAGTGATGGGCAACACTTCCGTTGGGGATGGAGGGCCCTGATCCAGCAGCACACTAGACAGGCGTCACGGCTGTGTAGCTACAGGGGGGCGAGCCCTATCCAGAGGCTCATCTCCTTTCCCTGACGTGACTGTCTATGGCTTTTCTGGCAGGCTACAGAACCATTGACGTCTTCTCCTATTGCAATGATGTTGTGTGTTGCGACACCTTCATCATCAGCGGACATCATGACAAGACCATCCGTTTCTGGGACAGCAGGTGAGCCCACCAAGCAGCCAGATGAGGATGCAACCAAAGCTGGCCTTGTCGTTTTCCGGGGCCTTTTCAGTTGTGGCACCAATATTTTTTTCATTATATTTTTTTACTTCGTAAAACCTGCACACCAGCTGAATGTTTTTTTAAAAAAATACATCAAAATGGTTGACAAAGAGAATAAAACAATAAATGCTTGGTAAAAGCAACTGAAATGATAAAATCAGCAGTAAACTAAAAGCAAGCATTCTACATGTCTGGGTAGGCCAAAAATGTTTTAAGCAAGTGCCAAAAAGAGAATGGTGATGTCAATAGGCAGGGAGTTCCAGAGCATAGCTGTCAACTTTCGGATTTGAAAATAAGTTTTTTTTTCAAACTTTCAGATTTGAAAATAAGGGATGCCGCGAGGGTGGTGCAATGGCACCAAGTAGCCTCGCCACCCTGCACTCCAGAGGCTGCGCGCGAACGGGTGAGCGAAAGAGCGAGTGCGTAGACGGCAGGCAGGCTGTCTGTCTGGTTGGGTGTGAGGGTCTGGCTGCACAAGGCATGCAAGCTCCGCCCCCAGTCGGTCTCAGACTCCTTATTGGCAGCCGAGCAACGCAGCTGAGGAGCCTCCCTGGCCGGCAGGGAGGGAGAGGAGCTGCTTCCTTTGAAATCCGGGAAATTTAAGGGATATCAACAATCCGGGATAGCAGCGGGAAACGGCATTGGAATAAGGGAGTTTCCCGCAAAAAAAGGGAGGGTTCACAGCTATGTTCCAGAGTGTCATACTGAAAGACTGATTTCTTAGAAATACAGAACCGGTGTTCTTTGGTACCCGTAGCACTGCTGATTTCTGCATCTTGTCCAATGTCTTCCCAATGAAGATCTAGGCTCCATCTCTATGCTCTTTCTTCCAGCTTGTCGGAATGAGGGCTGTGGGCTTTCCCCCCACTGCTCTGCTGGGGACTGAGCCATTTCCATATTTCTCATTGCATCTTGTCGGCCCAGTAAGATGGGTCTTCATTCTCGTCCAGCTTCAGAGCTCTAGTTATTTTCAAGTTCCCCTGTTTATGATGCATCTGATGCTCCCATCCACAAAAGCTTATTCTATGATACGTTTGTTAGTCTTCAACCTGCCAAGGCTCTAAACGGTAAGGTAAAGGACCCCTGGATGGTTAAGTCCAGTCAAAGGCGACTATGGGGTTGCGGTGCTCATCTTGTTTTCAGGCCGAGGGAGCCAGCATTTGTCCACAGACAGCTTTCTGGGTCATGTTGCCAGCAGGACTAAATAGCTTCTGGCGCAATGGAAATACCGTGACGGAAACCAGAGCACAGAGAAACACTGTTTACCTTCCCGCTGCAGTGGTACCTATTTATCTACTTATCAACATCAGGGTCTTTTCCAGGGAGTCTTCTCTTCTCATGAGGTGGCCAAAGTATTGGAGCCTCAGCTTCAGGATCTGTCCTTCCAGTGAGCACTCAGGACTGATTTCCGTAAGAATGGAGAGGTTTGATCTTCTTGCAGTCCATGGGACTCTCAAGAGTCTCCTCCAGCACCAGAATTCAAAAGCATCAATTCTTCGGCGATCAGCCTTCTTTATGGTTCAGCTCTCACTTCCATACATCACTACTGGGAAAACCATAGCTTTAACTATACAGACCTTTGTCTGCAAGGAGATGTCTTTGCTTTTTAAGATGCTGTCTAGGTTTGTCATTGCTTTTCTCCCAAGAAGCAGGTGTCTTCTAATTTCGTGACTGCTGTCACCATCTGCAGTGATCATGGAGCCCAAGAAAGTGAAATCTCTCACTGTCTCAGGGAGATGCTAGGGGGCTGCATTTCATCTGCCCAGCTACCAGCCCTGCCTCTTCCATTGCCTTCCTGGAGACTCTAATTCAGTGACTCCCAATTAGCTGAGTACTGCAGATCCCTTGTTTTCCGAAAGCCAAGCTATGGACTCTTTACTTTTGAAGATGTGGATATCTCTGCGGTAGTTTTTATTCCGTGAATGGTGCCACAGAAACCCTCCAACATGTCTCAGCTCAAAACCCAGGGCGCTGGAATGTCATGGGGAGAAAGAGGGAGGGAGGAAAGCACATTCCTCATGTCTACCAGCTTTGGGATGCCCAGAAACACTATGCAAATTATCTGAAGAAGTGTGCATGCACACGAAAGCTCATACCAATGACAAACTTAGTTGGTCTCTAAGGTGCTACTGGAAGGAATTTTTTTTATTTTGTTTCAACTACGGCAGACCCAACACAGCTACCTACCCGTATGCAAATTATGTTAATGACATGCAAGTTAAGTTCACTAATTGCTTGCAGCTGTCAGGCTATTAATATGTTTGTACTATGTAATCCTCAGTGTTAAATAAACTGCCTGGTGTTATTGTGGGTTTTTTTGGTTTTTTAAAAAATCATTATTATGCAACACCTGACCATACGACGCATCTAGTTTTTAGAGGGGAAAAGCCCCATTTTTTTGAGGATCAGCTCAAATTTCTGTAGCTTCTTTTGCAAAGGAGAAAAGCCCCATTTTTTGAGGATCAGCTCAAATTTCTGCAGCTTCTTTTGCAAAGGAGAAAAGCCCCATATTTTGAGGATCAGCTCAAAGTTGTTGAGCTTACTTTGCAAAGGGAAAAATCCTGTTTTATGGGGTTTAACTCACAGTTCTGCAGCTTCAGGAAAGGGAGCCATTTCTACAGTTTCCAGACAGATAATCTAATCAGCCAGTCACATGTCACTGGGGAAACAGCCTCCCTCTGCAAGGGGGCGGGGCTAGAATCTCTCTCCCTTATCTCTCTCCCTGATCGTTTGCTGAGCAGCTGCTCAGCGGGCTTCCTTTCAACACCCCCTTCTCTCTTTTTTTTTAAAAAAAGCACGATCTGCTTTTGCCCCTGGGCAGTTCAGCTCCAGGGACCACACATTCGCTCCATAAGACGCACAGACATTTCCCCTTACTTTTCAGGAGGAAAAAAGTGTGTCTTATGGAGCGAAAAATACGGCAATTAATTCATTTAGATACCACTTAATGCCAAAATAGGTGTTTTAAGCGGTTTATAAAAAACCAGTTCCGCAAACGTTAAAGTAAAAACCTGCAATTAAAATACGCACAGATAGAAGCAATTGCATGAAAGCATTAAAATATAAGTATCTGTAATTTAAAATATGCAATAAAACAACCCTATGAAAAACAACACAGCAATTTAAACAGGAGACTTTGGTCCAGAGTGCTTGCACCAATAGGTACGCCTCTGGAAACCGGCAGAATGCCACTCCAGATGGGGCTCTCATATTTCAGCAAGATGTTTAATGACGACATGGTAACTCCACAATGCACCCTTGTCATCTTCTTCCTCCAGAGATCCCCGCTGCACGCAGGTGATCCCTGTGGAAGGCAAGGTGACCTCCTTGAGCATCAGTCCTGATCAGATGCACCTGCTGAGCTGCTCCAGGGACAACGCCCTCAAGGTCATCGACCTTCGAATGCACAACATCCGGCAGGTCTTCAGGTGAGGAGCCAGGGACCAGGGGAGGGGAGACACCTGGGCAGCATTCAGCCAAATCAACAGGAGATCAGGCTTGGACATGGGAGGGCTATCTCTCTTTGGTGATCCCTCGTAGCCGAGTAAGATTGTCTTCCATGAACACGGTTTTAACAATGAGTCCGTAAGTGACTGGAGGCCAATTCTGGATCCATACGTCCTTCCACAGTGGGGACATTGGTTCCTGGGCGGGAGTTGATCACAGTGTGGGTTTGCCAAGTGTGCCTTCCTCCTAGCACGTTTCTCCCTTGCGTCCTGAGTTCGAGTGTCTTCAAAGCCCATGACACCTTTGGTAAAGGCTGTTCTCCAACTGAAGCGCTCGCAGGCCAGTGTTTCCCACCTGTTGGTGTTTATACTACATTTTTTTAGATTTGCCTTGAGACAGTCTTCGAACCTCTTTTGTTGACCACCAGCATTACGCTTTCCATTTTTAAGTTCGGAATAGCGTAGTTGCTTTGGAAGACGATCATCAGGCATCCGCACAACATGACCAGTCCAACGAAGTTGATGTTGAAGAATCATTGCTTCAACACTGGTGATCTTTGCTTCTTCCAGTACAGAGCCCATTAGGCTCAACTTTGCCAGACCCCCATCACCTCAATTCCAGCCTCAGTTCCCATCTGTAAAATGGGAACATTGTGACCCACCTACATAGGCCTATTTCAAGGTGAAATGTGACAAGGGCTGCAAGATGTTTTCCATCCAGGACTCAGCTGTCAGCGTCAGGGACTGCTGCCTTCAAAGAAGAGGCTAGAAGCACCCAAAATATTATTTCGTTCAGATTGCAGTTGAAGCCGGAAAATAATTTCTGGCTTCTCCTTGGTTTGAGGAAACTCCTCGGCCTGTTTCCGAACCGAACCCGCTGGCAGGTTTCTCATTTCTGTTCCTAACAGGGATGGATTTTTAAGATCTGTCAGGGACGTGCCCTCCCCTGCCAGTGCGGCACTGAGTGGGTACCGGCAGCCTCAGCCTCTGTTGTCGAAGGACACGTCTCCCAGTGAATCTGCCAGCTCCTCCCCGGGGGGGGGGGGAGTCACCAGGGAGGAGCCAGGTGGGAAGGGGTCTCCAGGATGATGCAGAGAGACCCAGCACCGCTCAGCAGACTTACTCATAGAATCATAGAATCATAGAATCCTAGAGTTGGAAGAGACCCCAAGGGCCATCCAGTCCAACCCCCTGCCAAGCAGGAAACACCATCAAAGCATTCCTGACAGGTGGCTGTCAAGCCTCTGCTTAAAGACCTCCAAAGAAGGAGACTCCACCACACTCCTTGGCAGCAAATTCCACTGTCGAACAGCTCTTACTGTCAAGAAATTCTTCCTAATGTTTAGGTGGAATCTTCTTTCTTGTAGTTTGAATCCATTGCTCCGTGTCCGCTTCTCTGGAGCAGCAGAAAACAACCTTTCTCCCTCCTCTATATGACATCCTTTTATATATTTGAACATGGCTATCATATCACCCCTTAACCTTCTCTTCTCCAGGCTAAACATACCCAGCTCCCTAAGCCGTTCCTCATAAGGCATCGTTTCCAGGCCCTTGACCATTTTGGTTGCCCTCCTCTGGACACGTTCCAGCTTGTCAATATCCTTCCCGAACTGTGGTGCCCAGAACTGGACACAGTACTCCAGGTGAGGTCTGACCAGAGCGGAATACAGTGGTACTATTACTTCCCTTGATCTAGATGCTATACTCCTATTGATGCAGCCCAGAATTGCATTGGCTTTTTTAGCTGCTGCATCACACTGTTGACTCATGTCAAGTTTGTGGTCTACCAAGACTCCTAGATCCTTTTCACTTGTACTGCTCTCAAGCCAGGTATCACCCATCCTGTATTTGTGCCTTTCATTTTTTTTGCCCAAGTGTAGTACTTTACATTTCTCCCTGTTAAAATTCATCCTGTTTGCCTTGGCCCAGTTCTCTAATCTGTTAAGGTCATTTTGAAGTGTGATCCTGTCCTCTGGGGTATTAGCCACCCCTCCCAATTTGGTGTCATCTGCAAACTTGATCAGGATGCCCTCAAGCCCATCATCCAAGTCATTGATAAAGATGTTGAATAAGACTGGGCCCAAGACAGAACCCTGTGGCACCCCACTAGTCACTTCTCTCCAGGATGAAGAGGAGCCATTGATGAGCACCCTTTGGGTTCGGTCAGCCAGCCAGTTACAAATCCAATGAATGGTAGCATTGTCTAGCCCGCATTTTACCAGCTTCTTTACAAGAATATCATGGGGCACCTTGTCAAAGGCCTTGCTGAAATCAAGATAGGCTACATCCACAGTGTTCTCTTCGTCTACCAGGCTTGTAATTCTGTCAAAAAATGAGATCAGATTAGTCTGACATGACTTATTTTTCAGAAACCCATGCTGACTTTTAGTGATCACAGCGTTCCTTTCTAGGTGCTCACAGACCGTTTGCTTAATGATCTGCTCTAGAATCTTTCCTGGTATTGATGTCAGGCTGACTGGGCGGTAATTGTTTGGGTCCTCTCTTTTCCCCTTTTTGAAAATAGGGACAACATTTGCCCTCCTCCAGTCTGCTGGGACTTCACCTGTTTTCCAAGAATTCTCAAAGATTACTGCCAGTGGTTCTGAAATCACCTCTGCCAGTTCTTTTAATACTCTGGGATGTAGTTCATCTGGCCCTGGAGACTTGAATACATCTAAACTAGCCAAGTGTGCTTGTACTACCTCCTTACTTATTCTGGGCTGTGTTTCCCCTGCTGAATCATCTGCTCCATATTCTTCAGGTCGGGCATTGTTTTCTTTTTTGGAGAAGACTGAGGCAAAGAAGGTATTGAGGAGTTCTGCCGTTTCTGCGTCCCCTGTTCGCATTTCACCTTCTTCTCCTCTAAGTGACCCCACTGTTTCCTTGTTCTTCCTTTTGCTATGGACATACCCATAAAAACTCTTTTTATTGCTTTTAACCTCTCTAGCAAGCCTGAGTTCATTCTGTGCTTTAGCTTTTCTGACTTTGTCTCTACATGTGCTGGCTATTTGTTTGAATTCCTCTCTGGTGGTTTCCCCCTTTTTCCATTTCTTGTACATATCCCTTTTAAATCTTAACTCAGTTAAAAGTTCATTAGATAGCCACCCTGGCTTCTTTAGGCACCTTCCATGTTTTCGTCTCATTGGTACTGCTTGAAGTTGTGCTTTTAATATCTCCCTTTTAACAAACTCCCATCCATCATGAACTCCCTTCCCTTTAAGTATTACTGACCATGGGATCACACCCAGCATTTCCCTAAGTTTTCTGAAGTCGGCTTTCTTAAAGTCTAGAATTTGAGTCTTAGTATGCTTGGTTGCTCCTTTCTGATGTATAATAAACTCCAGAAGAGCATGATCACTCCCACCTAATGATCCTACCACTTCTACCCCACTAACCAGGCCATCACTATTGGTTAGGACCAGATCTAAAATGGCTGATCCTCTTGTTGCTTCTCCCACTTTCTGGACAATGAAATTGTCTGCAAGGCCAGTGAGGAATCTGTTCGACCTTATGCTCTTGGCTGAGTTTGACATCCAACAAATATCAGGATAGTTGAAATCCCCCATTACTACTATCTCATTTCCTTTTGAATGCTTGGTCATCTGTTCCAGGAAGGCATCATCTATGTCCTCAGTTTGGCTTGGGGATCTATAGTAAACTCCCACCATGAGATCACTGTTATTTTTCTCTCCCTTAATTTTGACCCAGATACTCTCAATTTGGCTTTGAAGTTTTAAATCATGGATCTCTTCACAGGTATACACATCCCTGACATATAACGCCACTCCTCCTCCTTTCCTGTTTGGTCTATTTCTCTTAAATAGATTGTATCCCTCTATTACTACATTCCAATCATGAGACTCATCCCACCAGGTTTCAGTGGTGCCTATTATGTCGTATTTAGTTTGCTGTACCAAGAGCTCAAGTTCATCTTGTTTATTTCCCATGCTCTGTGCATTTGTATACAGACATTGAAAACCATTGATCATTCCCCCTAGTCCAGCGTTTCCCAACCGGTGTGCCGCGGCACAGTAGTGTGCCGCAAGACACCGGCTGCTGTTCCGCGGCTTTTTTCCCCCTCCGGGCGCGCCGCTTCCGGTGGGCGCGGGCGGGGCGACCGGCGGTGCCCTGGGCCGCTTCCGGGTCGGTCCAGGTGGCTGGCGCCGCGTCGTCTCGGCTCCGCTTCTCGCTCGCCGGCCGCCGCGGGCTGCCGGGCGCTTCGCCTGCTGCCTCTGCCGCGGTCGGGGACGGGCGGGAGGTGCCGGTGCCGCCGGGCTCGCTCGGGGCCGGCTGAAGGTGCTGCCGGGGGGCTGGGCGCGGGAGGCGGAGGGGGGGCGGGCGCTTGGCCCGCCGATCTCCCGCTCCGTTTTCGCCCGCCTGGGTCCTTCCCCTCCCTCCCGCCAGGGCGCGCGGACACCCCGCCCCCCGGGTGGTGTGCCGCGAGATTTTTTTCGTGGGGCAGGTGTGCCGTTGCCCCAAGGAGGTTGAAAAACACTGCCCTAGTCTCCTACTTAAGGATTTTTTCCTCCCACCACTAGGTCTGTGCGCTGTTTGCTCCATTTGGTCCTTGACTTTTGGATGATCATCTTCAGCATTTGATAGACTCCTACCTTCAGGACCACTGTCTCCCTCCCCCACATAAGTCAGTTTAAAGCCCTCCTGGTGAGGTTTTTGAGATTGTTGGCAAAAACATTCCTCCCAACCCTTGTGAGGTGCAGCCCATCACTTGCCAGAAGTCCATCTTCAAGAAACTGCAGACCGTGATCTAAGAAACCAAACCGTTCCTGCCGGCACCATTTGCGAAGCCAGTTGTTCACTTCTCCTATTTTCCCCTCTCTTCCTGGGCCACGGCGTTCAACTGGGAGGACAGATGAGATGACAATTTGTGCATTTAATTGCTTCAGCTTCCTGCCCAGAGCCTCATAATCACTTTTGATCTTCTGGAGGCTATGGCTTGCGGTGTCATTGGTTCCCACATGGACTAAAAGGAAGGGGTTTTTATCCGTGGGTTTAATTATTCCTTGCAGCCGTTCTGTAACATCATGGATCTTGGCCCCGGGGAGACAGCATACCTCTCGAGACATCTTGTCAGGCCCACAGATCACTGCTTCCGTACCCCTCAGTAGGGAATCCCCTATCACTACTACACGCCTCCTCTTAGGCTTGGTCGGGATTCTTACATGTGCTGTCCCTTCCAAGGTCGCCTGCACATTCCCAGAGGACTGACTATGTTGCTCGTCTTCATATACCTCATCAACTGTGATGAGGGAGAGATCTTCCAATGGAGTCTGTTCTTCATCTTCCAGATTTGAGAGCACTTCAAATCGATTTTGTAGTTCTAAACACTCAGAGCGATCCCTGGGCATTCTACTTCTGTGAGTCACGTTCCTCCATACATCTGGCTCCTGAGTTGGGGAACTGATCTCCTCCTCAGAGATGTGCCCTGTCTCCTGCTTGGTGGAGACAGTGTGCTCTGCTGCATCCAAGAAAAGCTCCAGCTCTTTAATTTTCTGGAGCGTAGATACACGGGCCTGAAGTTGCTGGACCTTGTCTTCGAGTAGGGCAACCAACTTGCAGTTGCTGCAGGTGTAGTTGTCTACAACCTTTGGCAAGAAGACAAACATTGTGCAGGAATTACAGGCGACTACAGTAGTTCCCTCCCCCTTCTGAAGTTGCCGGACCTTGTCTTCTAGTAGGGCAACCAACTTGCACTTGCTGCAGGTGTAGCTGCCTACATCCTTTGGCAAGAAGGCAAACATTGCGCAGGAATTGCAGGCGACTACAGTTGTTCCCTCACCCTCCATCTTGAAGCTTGAAGTCAGGACACTCAAAAAAGAAGCCTAGGTCTCCCCAAGTAAACGTTTGAGACTAGCTCTCCTCTATCAAAAGATAGGTCAAACTGCACGCGCCACCAGGCGCGCGCCGCTGCCCTCTAGGCACTGATTAGCTCCGCCCACAGCTAGTCACCAGACAAACACACATACACAAGCCAGAAACAAACTCTCTCACACACACAAGCCTGGGAAACACACAAACAAATAAGGAAACAAATAAGCACACAAACTTAATCACACACAGCCCCAAAAAGACAAACCCACAAAACCTACAAGCTCAGCTCACCTTGTGCTCCCTCCTCAGTCGCTGCCCTCCAGGCACTGATTAGCTCCGCCCTACAAGCTCAGCTCACCTTTTGCCTACTTCCTCAGTCGCTGCCCTCTAGGCACTGATTAGCTCCGCCCACAGCTAGTCACCAGACAAACACACACACACAAGCCAGAAACAAACTCTCTCTCACACACAAGCCTGGGAAACACACAAACAAATAAGGAAACAAATAAGCACACAAACTTAATCACACACAGCCCCAAAAAGACAAACCCACAAAACCTACAAGCTCAGCTCACCTTGTGCTCCCTCCTCAGTCGCTGCCCTCCAGGCACTGATTAGCTCCGCCCTACAAGCTCAGCTCACCTTTTGCCTACTTCCTCAGTCGCTGCCCTCTAGGCACTGATTAGCTCCGCCCACAGCTAGTCACCAGACAAACACACACACACAAGCCAGAAACAAACTCTCTCACACACACAAGCCTTGTGCTCCCTCCTCAGTCGCTGCCCTCCAGGCACTGATTAGCTCCGCCCTACTCTGAGGGGGAGACACCGTTTCCGGCACCCGCTTTGCGCAGAGGGGTCAGGGGACCAAGGAGGCGGCACTTTAGGGTGCCGAGACTCTTGTGTTGGCGCAGCAACAGGAGGGGCCACTTCCGGATTCTGCTAGCGACTAGGGGGTCATGTTTTAGGATAGCTCCGCACTGTACATACTTTGCACAATAAAATAGTTGAAAGACAAGACGGACTTGTTCTTTACTCATGAGCAACTGTTAAGCGAATCTGACAAGATCCTTTGGTTATCGGGTATCACAGGAAAATCTGAACAGTATGTAAGTCATTGAAACAAGTGAACCTGGATGAGATGTCTCCCTTTCTGTCTGCACAGAGTTGGAGAGGGTTCACGACCACCTTTTTGTTTCCATAGGGCTGAGGGATTCAAGTGCGGTTCTGATGGGACCAAGGCAGTATTCAGGTGAGTCTCTGGCGTTTTGGAGTAAACCAGTGACGAGATCATCCAGCTCTCCCCAGCCAGGCTGGTAACTTTCAGGTGATTTTCACCACAACCAGTGCCGGATTTATGTATAAGCTAAACAAGCTATAACTTAGGGCCCCACTCTCTTGGGGTCCCCCCAAAAAAACTAAAGGAAAAAAACCACTGGATGTACATTTCCAAAATATAAGATAAAAAACAAATAAAATAAAACCTACATACAGCAACAGTGTTTTGTGTTGTGTAGGCTCCTGTGATGTAAGTCATGGGCCCCGCCTGCTAGCCTGCTCCCTCAAATATCACTGGTTTGCTCCTTTCTATATATAGGTTAGGGACCCAGGTGGCGCTGTGGGTTAAACCACAGAGCCTAGGGCTTGCTGATCAGAAGGTCGGCGGTTCGAATCCCTGCGACGGGGTGAGCTCCCGTTGCTCGGTCCCTGCTCCTGCCCACCTAGCAGTTCGAAAGCACATCAAAGTGCAAGTAGATAAATAGGAACCGCTCTGGCGGGAAGGTAAACAGCGTTTCCATGTGCTGCTCTGGTTCGCCAGAAGCGGCTTAGTCCTGCTGGCCACATGACCCGGAAGCTGTATGCCGGCTCTCGGCCAATAAAGTGAGATGAGCGCCGCAACCCCAGAGTCGGACATGACTGGACCTAATGGTCAGGGGTCCCTTTACCTTTACCTATATATAGGGTGCCTACATTCTGCATGGACTGGTTGCATGGCAACATGGGCAAATGGCTTTAGATACCTATTTGGTCCATAAATTACCCAGCGACCATTTGTTCTTGACAAAGGACAGCTGGACATAGAAAGGGCCCCATTACCTTCAGTAGCTTAGGGCCTCATCAAACCTAAATTCGGCCCTGGAACCAGGTATCTCTCTTCTCCTTCATCCCGCTGATTGACAGGCGTTCCTTCCCTCTTTCTCCAGTCCAGATAAAAGCTATGCCCTGGTTGGCTCCGCAGACGGCGCTCTCTACCTGTGGAATATGGAGACAGGGAAGCTAGAGACCAGCCTGCCTGGAGTGCACAGGTGAGAACTTAGCTTTAACAAAAGTACAGAACTGTGTTGTCTACCGAAAGTACAGTACGATCTCCGCTTACGTGCATTTAACTTGCGCAATTCCAACTGTGCTGTTGAAGGCAGGCTGGTTGAACTTGTGCAAGTCAAATTATCCAAGCAAGGCAAAGAGCTTAAAAGATCACAAAATCACAAAGTTGGAAGGGATCATCTGAGAATCATCTAGTTCGATCCCCTGCAATGCAGGAATATGGAGTTGTCCCGTACGGGGATCAAACCTGCAACCTTGGTATTACAAGTACCATGCTCTAACCAACTGAGCTATCTGTTTGGGGTTACCCAGTGCTTAAAAAGCAATGAAGGTCTCTGCTTTGCTTGGATGATGTGACTTGCATGATTTGACTTGTGCAATTCCAACCAGCCTGCCTTCAATGCACAAGCCGCACTCAGTGCGCCTTGAAGGCCACCATCCCCTGGAAATCTCTTTCCTGTCCTGGCACTGCGCACAGCTGCAACCTGTCCCCATGTAGCCATCCTAGAGGGAAGCGTGACCACTTGGCTATAAAAAGAACCTCAAAGCAAAAGCGAACAGCAAGATAATTTAAAACTTTCAAAAATGAAAATAACCACAGGCTAAAAAACTAAAGCACACATTGACTTTCTAAACATACAGGTATGTGGCACAATGGAACACTGTGATGGAAACCAGAGTGCACGGAAATGCCATTTACCTTCCCGCCACAGCGGTACCTATTTATCTACTTGCACTGGCGTGCTTTCGAACTGCTAGGTTGGCAGGAGCTGGAACAGAGCAACGGGAGCTCACCCCGTCGCGGGGATTCGAACCGCCGACCTTTGCGCCAGAAGCAGTTTAGTCCTGCTGGCCACATGACCTGGAAAGCTGTCTGTAGACAAATGTTGGCTCCCTCGGCCTGAAAGCGAGATAAGCGCCACAACCCCATAGTCGCCTTTGACTAGACTTAACCGTCCAGGAGTCCTTTACCTTTTTTTACCTAGAATTTGTGGACATTTGTAGTATAGGGCAGTATATAAATTCAAATAATAATAATAATAATAATAATAATAATAATAATAATAATAATAATACTGGTAGCATCCTCTTAATATGGTCCAAGGAGTGGGTGTGATCTGTCATCGTGGTGCCTCTCTGTTTTCCTTCCTTGTGCCTCCAGCTCACCTGTGAACGCTGTGGCCTGGAGCCCCTCTGGAGCCTACATTGGGAGTGTGGACCGAGGCAGGAAGGTGGTCCTCTGGAGCTGAGCTCTCACCCTGTGGCCACGTGGAGAAGAAGAAGAAGAAGAAGAAGAGTTTGGATTTGATATCCCGCTTTATCACTACCCGAAGGAGTCTCAAAGCAGCTAACCTTCTCCTTTCCCTTCCTCCCCCACAACAAACACTCTGTGAGGTGAGTGGGGCTGAGAGACTTCAGAGAAGTGTGACTAGCCCAAGGTCACCCAGCAGCTGCATGCGGAGGAGCGGAGACGCGAACCCGGTTCACCAGATTACGAGTCTACCGCTCTTAACCACTACACCACACTGGCTCTCTGGAGATGAGGACGATGGCAGGCTCCTGTCTCCCTCTGAGCCTGCCTGTGTCGTGTCGTCGTCTGCTGCTGCAGCTGGTCTCTGGGCTCAAGTGAATGTCCAGGGACGTCACAAGTCTGTGGGCTCGCTCTCCATGTGCAAGTAAGCACAGACCTCTGTCTCCAAGCAGCCAGGACAGGAAAGGAAAAGGTGGCCTGGCACACGACGCCTTCAGGTCCAAGAGAAGAGGCTTCGGCCATCACGGAGGGTCTGCAAAAGCCAAGGCGGTTCCCAGCTTTTGCCTGCAGACTTTTGGTAGCTGAGACGGCTTCGCAAGAGAACTGGACAAATTCGAGAGCAATCGGTGGAACCTCATCATTGCTGGAAATAATAGCTATACAGTGGTACCTTGGTTCTCAAACTTAATCCGTTCTGGAAGTCCGTTCCAAAACCAAAGCGTTCCAAAACCAAGGTGCGCTTTCCCATAGAAAGTAATGCAAAACGGATTAATCCGTTCCAGACTTTTAAAAACAACCCCTAAAACAGCAATTTAACATGGATTTTACTATCTAATGAGACCATTGATCCATAAAATGAAACAATCAACAATGTACTGCAGTCACACAATCAATCAATCAATCAGTAGTTGAACCGGGTTCTACACAGTCACAAAAACAAAACAAAAAGAGCCGCAAAAACAAAAACACATAATAGCAAAAACAGACAGACACTCAAATCGGAAGCGTAACACTCAAAATGGAGTATGTTCAGCTTCTGAAAAAGGTTCGCAAACCAGAACAGTTACTTCCGGGTTTCCAGTGTTTGGGTTCCAAGTTGTTTGAGTTCCAAGGCGTTTGAGAACCCAGGTACCACTGTACTTTAAAAGTTTATTGCAAGCTGCCAGGAGAACTTTGTTGCCGGGCAGGAAATAAATATGGTTAGCAATAAAACAAGCAAACGAGCATCCTTATCCAGAGGCAGTGTACCTCTGAATTGTAGCTGCTGAGGACAAGGAGGTGAGGAAGGTGACCAACTTCCTGCTTTGCATCTGAACAGCCACTTTTGGAAACAGGATGCAGTTCAAGATCGGAGCCAGCAAGCCAAAGGCAGGTGTAAACATCTGAGAATAGCCACACCTGCCTTGTGTGTTTTCCTTTCCACTACAGTCGTACCTCTTGTTACGAATGCTTCAGGTTGCGTACTGCATGGGATACGAATGTGCCGTAAATAACGGAATGCGTTACTTCCGGGTTCGGCGGTTCGCACATGTGCAGACGCGTCAAATGGCATCATGCGCATGCGCAGAAGCGCCAAATCGCATCGCGCACATGTGCAGATGCGGCGCTTCAGGTTGTGGACGTCACAGGTTGCGAATGGGGCTCCGGAACGGAACCACTGCAGAGGTTGGGCTCAATGACCTTTAGTGGTCCCTTCCTACCCTGCAATTCTGTGATTAAGCAGCCCTTTCCCCCCCTTGTGTGCCTGGTGGCAGCTGCGATGGCGTGTCGGGTGAACCCAGGTCCAACCCCCCGAGGCAGTTCTGACGTCCAGGCTTCCCAGCTGGCTGAGAACCATTGATTCACTTCTCAGGCCACCTGGGCCAATCCCAGGCTCGTATGCTTGGGGAAAACACTCCTTGAAGAAACCGATGCCTTTGGAACTCCCTGCCACAAGACAGGGGAGAGAAGCCTGTGAGAGTCGGAGAGCAACCGGATGGCTTTTATATTGGATGATGATAGACGGAGCGACAGATGATGGAGCTCTTTGTCCTAAGGGAAGGTAACTGCAGACAAAGAGAGTACTGTAACAGACTACACATTTTTCCAAATTTTGAAATGCAGTTTTCATTATTATTTTTTTAGGAGGGGTGCTGAGAAAGCATGTAGCTTTTTTTTTTTTAAATCCACAGGAAATGGGACAGAATAAAGACTGAGCACATGCAAAATTGACATGGAACAGAACTAGGCTGGTCAACAGAGCTGCAACTGGAAGCTGGTAGAAGGTCCTGGCATCTCTGTTCAAAGTGCATGGCTTCTCCGCTGCAGGCCTGGGAGAGCTGCCTCCATCAAGGAAGCCAGTCTTGGGATGGCTGGCCTGACTCTCTCCACGAGAGACCCCAACATCCTAGGCCCGTGTCTACGCAGAACACATGCTTTGAGTGCAGAAGGCCCCCCACGTCAAGTCCCATCGTCTCTAAATAAAAAAATGGATCTTGGACAGTAGGGCAAGGAAAGAGTGCTTGCCCAAGGCTTTGGAGCTGCTGCCAGCCAGAGCATGCAAGACTGGGTTAGATGGGCAAAGCATCTGACTCAAGCTTCCAAACACTGCATTTCCTGCCAGCTCGAATCGGTCAATTCTGGTTATCTCCCCGTTTCTCATTTTCCCATAGTTCAGCACATTTCTGGATCAGTTTGCAATTAAAAAAAGAATAACCCAAACGTGTGTTTTTTTCTCTTAATATACAGGTTCCTGTATGCAGTTTTGCCTAATGAACATATTTTGGCAAACAAACACAATACCCCATGCAGCTGGGATGTAGCCTGCTGTGCAAAGGAGTCAGATCCCTTGCTCCACCCTCTTTTGGCTCTGGCCCCACCCACCTCTGGCATGTGGCCCCCACAAGGCCATCCATTAAGGAATGCGGCCTTGGGGGGGGATGAAAAAGCTCCCCCACTCCCTGATATATTGCTAAACAGTAATAATATCACCTGCCCCACACCAGCAGCTTCCAGGTGGGTTTAGAATTCCGAACGTGTAATTCCTTAGCAATATTTGCATCTGCTTTGCATACAGAAGGTCTCAGGTTCAAACCCTGCATCTCCAAGAAGGGCTGGGAGAAACCCTGGAGAGCCACTGCCAGTCAGTGCAGGCATTGCTGAGCTGAATGGACCAATGATCTCATACCGCAGTTTCCTATTCATTTTATTTAATTGGGTTTATATACTGCTTAATCATCAAAACTGGCAGCTTAAAAAATAAAATACATGTCAAAATTCCATGCCTGGGCAAGGTAGCCTGAACAGAAAATATTTTTAGCAGGTGCCAAAAACAATACGGTGAAGGGGGGGGCAGGGACTTTCCAGAGCGGAAGTACAGTATGGCTGCACTCTTTGTTCCTGTCCTGCATATTCACAAGCACACACACACTCTCTCTCAAACCCCCACGACATGTTATTCGCAGCTGGGCTCACTGGCTTGAGTTACGCACTTAGGGGTGGTTCTTTGCGCTTGTGAAAGGGCTGGAGTCTGGCCTGGCCTGTGTTCGTTCAGGGTCTTCTCCATCACATCCTCCTTCCTTGGTTTTAGTGAAAGTGCAAAAAACAAGAAAGCTTTATTTGCAGAATGAAAGTGTTTCTCGCAGACTCTACTGGGGAAGTTCCTGCCCAGGTGTCTGGATTTCAGACAATATCAGAGGGGCAGCAGCAAGCATGAACAGACAGATGCCAACCATAGCGGCCGAGTCTCTTACTCTCAGGGTAGTGGGTTCAAGGGCGAAAGATCCCTGCATTGCAGCGGGTTGGACTTAGATGATACAGGATTGTCCCATATTTCAAATGTAAAATGCTACGTCCTGTATTGATAGAGCTTTTTCCTTTATTTCAGGTCCTCTCTCTCTCTCTCTCTCTCCCCCCCCCCCCCAAGTTAGGGGTCCTCTCCAAATGCATGTGTTTGAGAAGGTGTTCAAAAGGCAATGTATTTAAACTCTGGGGGTTGTCAAGCACAGACAGATTTGCACATTCATGTGTGTGACAAATTCCTGCTGCAATAGACTGTAATGGATTGCTTTGAAGTCACCAGCACCAAACAGAAGGGGGGAAATATCGCCCCTCCCAGTCGTTTATTTTGCCAGAACCAAGTTGGCAACCCTACTCTCGGGCCCCTCTCAGCTCTACCAGCCTACGCACCTCCCCACCCGCCCCATCTTCCTTCCTCAAAAGCGGAAATCCTAGCAGCCTGCCCCCCTTTCCGCAAGCCCCTTTCCGCGCCGGGGTATCGTGTGAACGCGTCCCGAAGGCGCGCCGCGTGTCGAGATCAGGCGGGCAGGGCGGGGGGCGAGCCATCCTTGGGGGTTGGGGTTTTGTTTTGTTTTTTGCCGGCTCGGCGGTCTGCCGCTCGTGACGCGCGCACGGAGGAGGGGAATCCGGGGCGCGCGCTTGGGCTGCTGTTTGGCGGCGCCTCCTCCTTCCTCCTCCTGCTCGCGAGCGGCCGGTCCCTACGCGGCGGCTGCGGCGCTCCAATCCCGGCCCGGAAGAAGGCGGCGGCGGCGGCGCGGGGGAGGCATGTCAGGGCGTCTCTAAGCAGGCAGCTCCCTCCTCCGCCCCCGCGCGGACTCCTGCTGCGAGGCGAGCGCCGCTCCGTCCCTGCGCTGCGCTCTGGCTGCAGCTGGTGGTTCCCGACGCGCAGCATCCGCCGCCGCCGGGCGGAGCTCCGTCCCTACCCTGCCCGGGCTGCGCAGGCCGGGAGAAGCCGAGCCCCATCGCCCGCCGCCGGACGACGAAGGAGCGCGCCCCCGTCTCTCGCTTCCTCCGCGCCCGGCAGGAGAGCCGTCAGCGGAGGCCATGGGCGACAAAGGCACCCGGTGAGTGCGCCGCGTTCCGCGGAGAGGGATCTTGGCTGGCTGGGGGTCTTTCCTGGGTGGGGGCCTCGCAGGGCCGCGCCGGGAGGGAGATGCGGGTCCGGAGCTGGACTGCGCGTCGGGCGCGTTCTGACGAGCGCTAGCCGTTGGTCCTGCCGCGGGCGATTCGGGCCGAGAAAGGCGCCCCGATATGGGCGACGCGGACCCAGCAGCAAGCCGCCGTGTCTTCCCTCCCGGAGGCGCCCGTACGCTGCACGACGGCCCCGCTCACGTTGATGCAGTGTGTGCTGCGCGTGTTTGGCCACGTTCGCACTTGATACACGCGCGCAAAATGTAACGTGTGAAGAGGTGGCGCGGGTGGCGCCTGTTTGGAAAGCGGGTGGGGGGCGTTGGGAGACAGCTCGGGAATGGTGCAAAAGGGTAGTTGCAGACAGTTCTGCAGGTGTATTCCAAAGTAAATCGCGCTGCTTTTGGCGTAGGTTATTCCTGAGTGAGTGTGTATCTGCTTTGCAGCCTCGGATGAGTAGTAGCACCAAAGACGTGTGTGTGGGGGGGTTTCCTGCTTTTATGCAAATTTAAACAGCAACAACAACACAAATTCTCGGGAGAGCCAGAAAAGAAGGTTGGAGGTCCAGGCCGATATTCGGAACATAGGAAGTAGCTGCCTTCTGTTGTGTCAGATCCCTGTCCTGCCTAGCTTAGTATTGCCAGCACTGACTGGCAGCAATGGCTCTCCTGAGCACCCTCAAACCTGCCCCCTTTGGCTTGCAAGACAGATGCTCTACGGTTGAGCTGTGGCTTGTCTGTTATAAGGTCAGGAGTCTGTGGCGGGATCAATGCTGCTCATGTGTTTTTCACAGCAGCTGCAGAGCATCATTGGCACAGATATGCCGGCCTTTATTCCTTTAACCGGGATTCAGATTTTCTGTAGAAAAGCTATTTATTTATTTATTTTTTAATTGCCCACAACCTGCTGGAGATATTAAGGTCTCGCCCGGAAGCCTTCCATGACTTGTTGGCTGCCAGTTAGTTCCCCCCCTAGGGGCGAAAAGACGTTGTAACTAATTGGGGTTGCATTGGCCCAACAGGGTCAGGCAGGTTGGAGGCTGATGGCTTTTATATCCCTCTGAATCATTTACGTTTTTATTTTGGAGGACCTTGGCCGTGGTAGTAAAACAGAACCTCCATGTTCAGGGGTAGTATACCTCTGGGAGTTGGGGGCAGGGGAGGTCAAGGGAAGTACTAGTTCTACTCTATTCTGCCTTGGTCAGACCCTACCTGGAGTCCCGTGACCAGTTCTGGGGACCTCAGTTTAAGAAGGAAGGTGGGCAGAGGAGAGTGACCAAAACGATCAAGGGTCTGGAAACCAAGCCTGATGAGGAACAGTTGAAGGAGCTGGATATGCTTGGGAAAAGAGGAGACTGAGAGGAGATATCATAGAATCCTAGAGTTGGAAGAGACCCCAAGGGCCATCCAGTCCAACCCCCTGCCAAGCAGGAAACACCATCAAAGCATTCCTGACAGGTGGCTGTCAAGCCTCTGCTTAAAGACCTCCAAAGAAGGAGACTCCACCACACTCCTTGGCAGCAAATTCCACTGTCGAACAGCTCTTACTGTCAGGAAGTTCTTCCTAATGTTTAGGTGGAATCTTCTTTCTTGTAGTTTGAATCCATTGCTCCGTGTCCGCTTCTCTGGAGCAGCAGAAAACAACCTTTCTCCCTCCTCTATATGACCTCCTTTTATATATTTGAACATGGCTATCATATCACCCCTTAACCTTCTTTTCTCCAGGCTAAACATACCCAGCTCCCTAAGCCGTTCCTCATAAGGCATTGTTTCCAAGCCTTTGACCATTTTGGTTGCCCTCCTCTGGACATGTTCCAGCTTGTCAGTATCCTTCTTGAACTGTGGTACCCAGAACTGGATACAGTATTCCATGTGGGGTCTGACCAGTGGGGTCTGACCAGTGGTACTATATGAGAGCCACCTTCAAATATCTCAAGGGCTGTCACATGGAACAGGGAGCAAGCTTGTTTTTCTGCTGCTCCGGAGGACAGGACTCGAACCCATGGCTTCAAGTTACAAGAAAGGAGATTCCAACTGAACATCAGGAAGAACTTTCTGATGCGAAGAGCTGTTTGACAGGGGAACAGTCTCCCTCAGGAGGCGGTGGAGGTTTTTAAGCTGAGGTTGGATATCCATCTCCCAGGGATTCTTCAGCTGCATTGCAGGGGGTTGGACTAGATGGCCTTTGGGGATCCCATCCGACTCTCCAGTTCTATGAGATGCAACGTAGGGTTGCCGCTTGTCAGCTTATCAAATGCACGCTGGCTGCCTGCCTGCGTTTGGGGCCTGAGTGCTGGACCAGACGGAGGTTTTTGCGTTTGGCAGGGCTCTTTCTGGCGTTTGTGTGTGTGTATATAAATGCACACACACAAACACCAGAAAACCATGGGAGAAAATTCTTGGGAGAAAAGCAATGACAAACCTAGACAGCATCTTAAAAAGCAAAGACATCACCTTGCCAACAAAGGTACGTATAGTTAAAGCTATGGTTTTCCCAGTAGTAATATACGGAAGTGAGAGCTGGACCAGAAAGAAGGCTGATCGCCGAAGAATGGATGCTTTTGAATTATGGTGCTGGAGGAGACTCTTGAGAGTCCCATGGACTGCAAGAAGATCAAACCTGTCCATTCTTAAAGAAATCAGCCCTGAGTGCTCACTAGAAGGACAGATCCTGAGGTTAAGGCTCCAGTACTTTGGCCACCTCATGAGAAGAGAAGACTCCCTAGAAAAGACCCTGATGTTGGGAAAGATAGAGGGCACAAGGAGAAGGGGACGACAGAGGACGAGATGGTTGGACAGTGTTCTCGAAGCTACTAACATGAGTTTGGCCAAACTGCGAGAGGCAGTGAAGGATAGGCGTGCCTGGCGTGCTCTGGTCCATGGGGTCACGAAGAGTCGGACACGACTGAACGACTGAACAACAACAATATAAATGCAGCCATTTCTGGAGCACATTCTCAGGTGCCTCTGGTGTGCTGCACTTCTTCCTTGCGTAATGCCTGAGCTGGTGACAGATTGTGCGTTGTTCGGCACCGGGGCTGTGGCAGGGAGGGGAACTGCTTAAAATTATTGTGGCCTTTGCTGATAGGTTCAGTCTGGGCCTCCTTTTCCCAAACCTGAGTAAATAAAACGGTGGCCAAGTTCACGGCATATTCGGGATTTGTAAAGAAAAATTGATTTGTGTATGGATTTACAGTGCAGTGCTCACCATGTAATTCCTGCCTAGTTCACAACAAGTAGAGAAGGACATGAGCGGATTTGCTTTCCCTTCTTTTTTCCTTTCAAACATTCTCTGTCTGAAACCCTGGAGAGATGCTGCTGCCGGTCAGTGTAGACAATAATGAGCTAGGCAGACCAGTCTGACTCGGCTGCTTCCTGGCCTGGCGCATGAGACGGCATCCTCAGTTTCCAGGGACAGCTCATTTATCTCCTTATTACAGGCACCCCCAAACTCGGCCCTCCGGATGTTTTGGGACTACAACTCCCATCATCCCTAGCTAACAGGACCAGTGGTCAGGGATGATGGGAATTGTAGTCCCAAAACACCTGGAGGGCCACGTTTGGGGATGCCTGCCTTATTGCTTCCAGTTTTTCTTCTTTGGAAGAGGAGAAATGGATAATTAGTGTATTGGCCTGAATATAAGCCTCACTTCTTCTTTTTCCAAATTCCGACCATGAAAAGTTAAAATGCGGCTTAAATTCGCGACTTTACCAAAATTGGCTCTTTTACGATATCGCTGCTGAAACAGACATATGGTAAAATGAAACAGGTGTGAGTGCCTGCGGAATTTTAAGGGAGCGGCTTATATTCATGCATTGTCTTTTTCCTCTCCCCCCCCATGAATTTTAAAGGTGTGGCTTATATTTGGGTGCGGCTTATATTCGGGCCAATACGGTATTGTTTTTAATCTTCATGGCACTTGGTCGATGGCTGACCAGATTCTCTGGATGCCTTCACGTAAACATTGAAATACCAAACCCGATTCAAAATATAAGCACTCAAGCCAGGATGACTCCCCAGCCGCTCCCCTTTCTCTCCCCTCCTCCTTGCCTTGGATATATGAGAGGCAGTGTGGCGTAGTGGTTAGAGCAGTGGTCCTCAAAGGGTGTGGCAGGGGAGGATGGCAAGTGTAGTGGAAAGATTCAAGGACAATCAAAGAACAATTTAAACATTTCAGTGCAGTAGTATAGTATAGTTAGTATGAAAATAAATTGTTTTGGATATACAGCCAGAAACATTTTCCACGCCTCTCTTCCAGAGTTAACGCTAAAGACTTTACTTCTGGTCAGTGAGCCACCATAGCTGCTAGAGGGCCATGAACATTTGTGTCTGCGGCGCTGTGGTCTAAACCACAGAGCCTAGGGCTTGCCGATCAGAAGGTCGGTGGTTTGAATCCCCGCGACGGGGTGAGCTCCCGTTGCTCGGTCCCTGCTCCTGCCAACCTAGCAGTTTGAAAGCACGTCAAAGTGCAAGTAGATAAATAGGTACCGCTCCGGCGGGAAGGAAAACGGCATTTCCGTGCGCTGCTCTAGTTTTGAAAATAAGGGATGCCACGAGGACGGTGCAATGGCACCAAGTAGCCTCGCCACCCTGCACTCCAGAGGCTGCGCGCGAACAGGTGAGCAAAAGAGCGAGCGCGTAGACGGCAGGCAGGCTGTCTGTCTGGTTGGGCGTGAGGGTCTGGCTGCACAAGGCATGCAAGCTCCGCCCCCAGTCGGTCTCAGACTCCTTATTGGCAGCCGAGCAACGCAGCTGAGGAGCCTCCCTGGCCGGCAGGGAGGGAGAGGAGCTGCTTCCTTGGAAATCCGGGAAATTTAAGGGATATCAACAATCCGGGATAGCAGCGGGAAACGGCATTGGAATAAGGGAGTTTCCCACAAAAAAAGGGAGGGTTGACAGCTATGAGCCTGTCGTGCCGGTGTTGCAACCCGGCATTGATTCTGGGGTACATAAACCGCTTGGTTGGCCCCCTAACACCATAAGAAAAGCTTTGCTGGATTGGACCAAAAGTCTATCTAGTCCAGATATTGATTGTTTTGGGGTTGCTTTTGCAGTTGGAGCAGATTGTGCTGAATTGCATTGTGTGTGTGTGTGTGTGTGTGTGAGAGAGAGAGAGAGAGAGAGAGAGAGAGAGAGAGAGATGCTCCATATCAGTTGTGTGATTCACCTGCCAGAATTCATAGACCCAGGCAGCTTCCATCAAAACATCATCTCGTCTTCAGCGATCTTCCTCCTGTCTAGCTCCTCCTGCTTCTAAAACCTTCAGCAGATCAGAGGCCTTTACATTTGCCTCTTGTAGCGTCTGAGCTGATGATCACAAATCCTAAACCTGCTTCAAGCCAGGAGCCTGGGATTTGTGATGAACTGGTGAATCCGAAACAAGTCCTCTTGAAAACCAGTTCAGGGAACTTCAACTTCCATTGCCATCGTCATTTATTTGTATGCTGCCTTTCCATAGTTAACCCAGGCTCAAGGCTGCTCACAACGGAAAAGAAGATTTACATAATTGCAAAAATAGAACAAAAGTAGTCATCACTAGGGCCGGGCGATATGTCATGCAAAACAGGTTTAAAGTCCATATCGCGATGTCGGTTTCATAATTTTTGTCCTGGCAACTTATCATGAATCATGGTGTGTGTGTGTATGGGTGCTATGCAAAAATCATTATATGGGGAAAACCTTGCAGCCAGCCAATCCTTATACCGATATATCCATCCTTATACCGATATATCATGATGTCAGAAATACCGCGACGTTTAGCTGGTGATACAGTGGTACCTCTGGTTACAAACGCTTCAGGTTACAGACTCTGCTAACCCAGAATTAGTACCTCGGGTTAAGAGCTTTGCTTCAGGGTGAGAACAGAAATCGCGCGGAGGCGGCGGCACAGTGGCAGCGGGAGGCTCCATTAACTAAAGTGCTACCTCAGGTTAAGAACAGTTTCAGGTTAAGAACGGACCTCCATAATGAATTAAGTTCTTAACCCGAGGTACCACTGTATATCACACTGTAATAATAATAATAATAATAATAATAATAATAATAATTTTTTATTTGTACCCCGCCCATCTGGCTGGGTCTCCCCAGCCACTCTGGGCGGCTTCCAACAAATATCAAAATACATTAAAATATCACAGATTAAAAACTTCCCTAAACAGGGCTGCCTTCAGGTATTTTCTGAATGTCAGATAGTTGTTCATCTCCTTAACCTCTGCTGGGAGGGTGTTCCACAGGGCGGGCGCCACTACCGAGAAGGCCCTCTGCCTGGTTCCCTGTAGCTTTGCTTCTCGCAGTGAGGGAACTGCCAGAAGGCCCTCGGCGCTGGACCTCAGTGTCCGGGCTGAACGGTGGGGGTGGAGACGCTCCTTCAGGTATACAGGACCGAGGCCGTTTAGGGCTTTAAAGGTCAGCACCAACACTTTGAATTGTGCTTGGAAACGTACTGGGAGCCAATGTAGATCTCTCAGGACCGAAAAAACCCAGAAAACCAGATATCGCCCAGCCTTAGTCATCAACAATAAATTAAAACATCTCAGTAAGTGTGCAGTAAAATTGAACCACCTCCACCTAACTCATAACCAGGCTTGGCAATAACAGTTCAAAAATATAATACCAGTAACAGCAAAAATTAGGGACGCGGGTGGCGCTGTGGGTTAAACCACAGAGCCTAGGGCTTGCCGATCAGAAGGTCGGCGGTTCGAATCCCCTCGACAGGGTGAGCTCCTTTTGCTCAGTCCCTGCTCCTGCCAACCTAGCAGTTCGAAAGCACGTCAAAGTGCAAGTAGATAAATAGGTACCGCTCCGGCGGGAAGGTAAACGGCATTTCCGTGCGCTGCTCTGGTTCACCAGAAGCGGCTTAGTCATGCTGGCCACATGACCCGGAAGCTGTACGCCGGCTCCCTCGGCCAGTAAAGCGAGATGAGCGCCGCAACCCCAGAGTCGGTCATGACTGGACCTAACGGTCAGGGGTCCCTTTACCTTTAACAGCAAAAATTATCTGAAGTGTGCATGCGCACGAAAGCTCATACCAAGAACAAACTTAGTTGGTCTCTACAGTGCTACTGGAAGGATTTTTTTAAAATTTTGTTAGCAAAAATTAAGCATCTCCAAAATTAAACCCACCAAGTGTTGGCTCTGTTCCCTGTGCAACTGGAACGCCCGACAGCCTCTCCTAGGCGTTGCCAACATCCCTTTGCAGCGCAGCCGTCAACACACATGTTGGCTGTGTGTTGGCTCTGCTGTGGCCGCCCAGTGCTCTTTCTCATTACTTACGGCCTTTGTAAACACTCCGCCTTGATCTCCCCGCCGCTGAGCCATGTTTGTCTTCCAGCTCCCTAGCAGCGTTTCCCAAACATGAGGGGGGGCCGAGGGAGGTTGCGCTGCCTGCGCATTCTGCTGCCACGCAGGCTGTGTGTTCCCTACGTTTCCCGGCAGAGCCGAGCAGCATGGCGAACCCCGAGAACCAGAAGAAGTTAAGGAGAGCCTGGCTGCTGGATCGAGGCCACCTCTTCTTCACGCAGCGCACAGTTAAACTGTGGAACTCGCTTCTGCAGGAAGCGGCGATGGCCAACAACTTGGATGACCTTAAAAGAGGAAATTCCTTCCAGTAGCACCTTAGAGACCGACTAAGTTTGTTCTTGGTATGAGCTTTCGTGTGCATGCACACTTCTTCAGATACACTGAAACAGAAGTCACCAGACCCTTATATCTCAATTCTAGTTTCTGGAAACCGCAGAAGGGAAAAATTGCTCTCGTGTTTGGATCCTGCTTGCTGGTTTCTAATAATAATAATAATAATAATAATAATAATAATAATAATAATAACAACAACAACAATACCTGTAATATATTTATACCCCGACCATCTGGCTGACTTTTCCCAGCCACTCTGGGCGGCTCCCAACAGAATATTAAAAACTCGATAAAACATCAAACATTTGAAACTTCCCTGTACAGGGCTGCCTTCAGATGTCTTCTAAAAGTCAGATAGTTGTTTATTTCCTTGACATCTGGTGGGAGGGCGTTCCACAGGGCAGGCGCCACCACCGAGGAGGCCCTCTGCCTGGTTCCCTGTAACCTCACTTCTCCCAGTGAGGGAACCGGCAGAAGGCCCTCAGAGCCGGACCTCAGTGTCCGGGTAGAACAATGGAGGTGGAGACGCTTCTTCAGGTGTACTGGGCCGAGAGTCGATTAGATACTCTAATGGGTATCTTGTTGGCCACTATGAGAACAGGATCCCGGACTAGGCCATTGGCTTCATCTAGCATTCTCTTTTTATTTCCTTATGGTGTTCAGGCCAAACACTATTCTGTTGTAAGCTCACACTTGTGGAAAAGCTCTCTCTCTCTCCTCCTTGAAAGGGGCCACCAGGTTGAGTCTTTCTCAAGCACTGGTGGATATGGGTTGCAGCATGAAAAAGGAAGGGTCACCATGGAGGAGCTAGGCCTAAGAACAGAAGAAGTATAGGAGTATAGCATCTAGATCAAGGGAAGTAATAGTACCACTGTATTCCGCTCTGGTCAGACCTCACCTGGAATACTGTGTCCAGTTCTGGGCACCACAGTTCAAGAAGGATACTGACAAGCTGGAACGTGTCCAGAGGAGGGCAACCAAAATGGTCAAAGGCCTGGAAACGATGCCTTATGAGGAATGGCTTAGGGAGCTGGGTATGTTTAGCCTGGAGGAGAGAAGGTTCAGGGGTGATATGATAGCCATGTTCAAATATATAAAAGGATGTCATATAGAGGAGGGAGAAAGGTTGTTTTCTGCTGCTCCAGAGAAGGGGACACGGAGCAATGGATTCAAACTACAAGAAAGAAAATTCCACCTAAACATTAGAAAGAACTTCCTGACAGTAAGAGCTGTTTGACAGTGGAATTTGCTGCCAAGGAGTGTGGTGGAGTCTCCTTCTTTGGAGGTCTTTAAGCAGAGGCTTGACAGCCACCTGTCAGGAATGCTTTGATGGTGTTTCCTGCTTGGCAGGGGGTTGGACTGGATGGCCCTTGGGGTCTCTTCCTATTCTATGATTCTATGATTCTAAGAAGAGGCTGCTGGGACAGGATTTGAACCCGAGACCTCCTGCCGCCCTCGCATGCTCCTTCCTCCTCCTTTTTACCCTTTGCTCATCCAGCAATGCCAGCTGCTGCGACGTGCCCGAGCATCGCGCTAAAACGCTGAGCGGGTTGGATTTCCTTCTCCATTCAGTGTGCTCAAAGGAAATCGATGAAATCGCTTTAATATTCTGCTCTTGCCACATGGAAAGAAATAAAAAAACCCATAAATCTTCAAAACAGAGATCAAACAAACGCCACTCAATTACCGGCGACTAAATAGAGTGATCCTTAGCGATGGAGCATCCCGGACACGTGCCTAACGAGCTCGTTAGTTCCAGAGCGTAACCAGAGCGGCTGGCAATGGCGAACTACCATGGCAGGGCAGGTGTGGAAGAGAGGCATCGGCGGAATAAGCTTTTGTGGCTCCAACTCTGGGGCCAGAGCGATGACACCTGTGGCTCAAGGTTCATTGTGACCTCTCCCCCCGCCACCAATGATAATCATCAACATCATAATTTTATTATTTATACTCTGCCCATGTGACTGCATTGCCCCAGCCACTCAGGGCAGCTTCCAACACATATAAAAACATAATAGAACAGCCATAGGCAAACTCGGCCCTCTAGATGTTTTGGGACTACAACTCCCATCATCCCTGACCACTGGTCCTGTTAGCTAGGGATGATGGGAATTGTAGTCCCTAAACATCTGGAGGGCCGAGTTTGCCTATGCCTGTAATAGAACATTAAAAAGCTTCCCTATACAGGGCTGCCTTCAGATGTCTTCTAAAAGTCAGATTGTTTCTTTTGACGTTGGGAGGGTGCCACCACCAAGAAGGCCCTCTGCCTGCTTCCCTGTAACCCTCACAGTGAGGGAACCACCAGAAGGCCACTATGGACGGCTCCCAACAGAATTAAAAGCACAATAAAACATCAAACATTAAAAACTTCCCTAAACAAGGCTGCCTTCAGATGTCTTCTAAAAGTCTGGTAGTTGTTGTTCTCTTTGACCTCTGCTGGGAGGGCGTTCCACAGGGCAGGCGCCACCACCGAGAAGGCCCTCTGCCTGGTTCCCTGCAACCTCACTTCTCGCAGGGAGGGAACCGCCAGAAGGCCCTCAGAGCTGGACCTCAGTGTCCGGGCAGAATGATGGGAGCCAATGAAGGTCTTTCAGGACCAGTGTTATGTGGTCCCGGTGGCCGCTCCCAGTCACCAGTCTAGCTGCCGCATTCTGGATTAATTGCAGTTTCCGGGTTACCTTCAAAGGCAGCCCCACGTAGAGCGCATTGCAGTAGTCCAAGCGGGAGATAACCATAGCTGTCAACCCTCCCTTTTTTTGTGGGAAACTCCCTTAGTCCAATGCCGTTTCCCACTGCTATCCCGGATTGTTGATATCCCTTAAATTCCCCGGATTTCAAAGGAAGCAGCTCCTCTCCCTCCCTGCCGGCCAGGGAGGCTCCTCAGCTGCGTTGCTCAGCTGCCAATAAGGAGTCTGAGACCGACTGGGGGCGGAGCTTGCATGCCTTGTGCAGCCAGACCCTCACGCCCAACCAGACAGACAGCCTGCCTGCCGTCTACGCGCTCGCTCTTTCGCTCACCCGTTCACGCGCAGCCTCTGGAGCGCAGGGTGGCGAGGCTACTTGGTGCCATTGCACCGCCCTGGCGGCATCCCTTATTTTCAAATCCGAAAGTTGACAGCTATGGAGATAACCAGAGCATGTCACTGCCTCTCAGCCTAACCTACCTCACAGCGCCGTCGTGGGAATTAAATGAGGGGGTGGGGGAGAACCACTTGGTCTGCCAAGGTCTTTGGAAAGGGGGAATGTGGAGGCAAAAAATGAATCGCACTATCTGGAGAGTCAAGTGGTGAGGTCACTAGGCTGGACCACTTCACGTTGGAAGAGGCGCCATACCATGTGAGTTCGCTGGTGGAGGGAATGGTTCTAATCTGCCTTCGTCCTGACACAATAGCTTCATATCTGCAGGGACTTAAAAGAATTATGCAAGGCCACTTTTGCATGTAATGTTCTCCATCGCTGGCATGAATAGTGTTGCCTTTTCAGCTCTAAGCATGAGTGGTATGAAAGGACGGTCAAGAAGCTTAATGCCTCACTTGCGTTGTCTTGAGTATACAACTTAGGGACCTCTCGCGATGTGTTAAGACAGGAGTAGGCAACCTAAGGCCCAATCGCCTTCTCAATCCGGCCCACGGACGGTCGGGGAATCAGCGTGTTTTTAAATGAGTAGAATGTGTCCTTTTATTTCAAATGCATCTCTGGGTTATTTGTGGGGCCTGCCTGGTGTTTAACCCTGTTCGATTGGTGGGCTGCATTTCAAATTTTAAATCGTATTTTAACTTGCATTTTAATTGATTGTTTTGTATGTTTTATTGTGATTTTATGGGTGTTAGCCGCTCTGAGCCCGGCCTTGGCTAGGAAGGGCGGGGTATAAATAAAAATTTATTATTATTATTATTATTATTATTATTATTATTATTATTATTACATGAGTAGAATGTGTCCTTTTATTTCAAATGCATCTCTGGGTTATTTGTGGGGCCTGCCTGGTGTTTAACCCTGTTCAATTGGTGGGCTGCATTTCAAATTTTAAATCGTATTTTAACTTGCATTTTAATTGATTGTTTTGTATGTTTTATTGTGATTTTATGGGTGTTAGCTGCTCTGAGCCCGGCCTTGGCTAGGAAGGGTGGGGTATAAATAAAAATTTATTATTATTATTATTATTATTATTATTATTATTATTATTACATGAGTAGAATGTGTCCTTTTATTTCAAATGCATCTCTGGGTTATTTGTGGGGCCTTCCTGGTGTTTTTAAATGAGTTGAATGTGTCCTTTTATTTCAAATACATCTCTGGGTTATTTGTGGGGCATAGGAATTCATTCATTTCCCCCACCCCAAAAAAATATAGTCCGGCCCACCACATGGTCTGAGGGACGGTGGACCGGCCCACGGCTGAAAAAGTTTGCTGACCCCTGTGTTAAGATGAGGTCACAAAATAAGGCACAGCTGTTTTAGCGTACCTGAAGATAATGGCTTGTGAAGATTGCATTTCAAACTATGGCTTTTTTAAAAATCACACCGTTCATATTTGTTGTTGCAGATTGAATGCCCTTTGGGGCAGGATTTCTCCCCCTCCCCACCCAAATATTTTCATTGCATGGATAGCATATAATGCAGGTTACATGTGACAAAGGCTGGAAGCATCCGTTTCAGCTGTACGCATGGGAGAAACAGATCAAAAAACGGTTACTAAAGTCAATAAGTAGCACGAGACATGAAATGCTGAAACCTAATAATAATCCAGACCTATGGAAAGGAGGTGGCAGAATTTATTATTTTAATTGTGCACAGAGCCCTGTGCCCTGATGGCGATATGTAGATAAATGTTAACAATAATCCTAAAAAATGTGATCGTATGTGCCTGTTCCCCTTTAAAGAGATTTTTTCCAAAATGGTTCCTTCCTTCTGCGTTAACGGAGGTCTTCTTGTGATCACGACCGAGCAGGGATTCATTTTTTTGCTTTTTTAGGCATAGCTATCTAGATTTCCTGCCATGCAGTCTTCCCCAAGCTGGTGCCCTCCAGCTGTCTTGAAGCACAACTGCTGCTTAAAAATATATAAGAACATAAGGAGCTGCTTTTTCCTGACTCCATCCAGCTCAGTTTTGTCTACTCTGACTGTCAGTGACTCTCCAGGGTTATAGCCAAGAGCTTTTTGCCAGCCCTACCTGGAGACACCGGGAATTGAACCCGGTACCTTCTGCATGCAAGGCAGGCGCTGAGCTGGACGCTTCCTCCCTGGAGCTACGCAATATATTTGCAGGCTGACTGTGCCAAGTTCACTTCTAAGCTTGTCAGCATTTGCGTCAAAATTTAGATAGGTCTTCAGAGGTAAAGGTTCTGTTTCCTCACCGGGGGGGGGGGGGAGAGATTGCTGCCTGCTTCCCATAATCCACTTGCATGCTGGGAACAATACATGATGTTCAGCTTCGCTAGGAAAGTTCAGAAATGTCGAAAGCTCTCTTCTTCAGAGAGGAGAGCGGAGCGAATTGATTTCCCCCAATGCACCTCCTCAGTTAACTAACTCTGAGCTGCACGCTACCTGTGTGTGTGTCTCATTGCTGGTATGCAAAATTCTACACGTTCTTTGCTTTTTCCCGTATAGCAAGGCATTTCTCCTCTTGTTTTCAAATCCTCTGAGTAAGCCAGCTTGCTGTGAGGCAGGCTTGAGATGTGCCGTCTTTGTTACTTCACGCGAGCAGTGTTAGAAACTCAGATATAGAAGCTAGGCGCCAAATAAACCAGGGTTACAGTCCTCCTTAAACCAGGGTTACAGTCCTCCTTAAACCAGGGTTATAGTACTCCTTAAACCAGGGTTACAGTCCTCTTTAAACCAGGGTTATAGTCCACCCTAAGCCAGGGTTACAGTGACTAAACAAAAACCAGGGTTACAGTCCTCCTTAAACCAGGGTTGCAGTCTGCCTCAAACCAGGGTTACAGTCCTCCTTAAACCAGGGTTACAGTCCACATTAAACCAGGGTTACAGTCCTCCTGTAAGGAGGAGACTCTTGAGAGTCCCATGGACTGCAAGAAGATCAAACCTATCCATTCTTAAAGAAATCAGCCCTGAGTGCTTACTAGAAGGACAGATCCTGAAGTTGAGGCTCCAATACTTTGGCCACCTCATGAGAAGAGAAGACTCCCTAGAAAAGACCCTGATGTTGAGAAAGATTGAGGGCACAAGGAGAAGAGGACGACAGAGGACGAGATGGTTGGACAGTGTTCTCGAAGCTACTAACATGAGTCTGGCCAAACTGCGAGAGGCAGTGCAGGATAGGCGTGCCTGGCGTGCTCTGGTCCATGGGGTCACCAAGAGGCGGACACGACTGAACGACTGAACAACAACACAGTCCTCCTTAAACCAGGGAGTTTCCCGCCAAAAAAAGGGAGGGTTGACAGCTATGCGCTGGTCTAGTGCGACCGTCCCAAGAGTTGGCTGCCGTCCAGGGAATGTGAAGAGGAAGGCAGCTCCGAGTGTTGCAGAGATGGGACCGGGCTGAACTTTTCAAAAGCTTCCCTGAGGCCGGATCCTTGCAAATTCAGAATGCCTGGGGGGATTGGCTTTGCTGGGAGTTTTCTCTTGTTTCCGAGAAGGAAGCTGCAGCTTTCTGGGAAAAGCAATTTGCATTTTGCTGCTTGTTTGTAAGACCGAACCAGAGGCTCCAAACATTTCTGCAGGCCCTTTTTGGTTCTCAGGGCCAGGCGAGGAAAACAACAAAGCACTAACTTTTAAAGAAAGGCAGACCTCTGTGAGAAATCTGCTATGGTGTCACGGATGTCAGGGTTGCACCAGATGAGCAGGAGTGGTGGCGAGCCCCCCTAGGCGAAGCGGCAACCACGGAAGAGTCCGGAGGAATGGGGGGATTCTTGCCTGAAGAAGACTGGTGGCAGCACTCCTCAGAAGAGGAAGAATCAGATAGGGAGGTGGAAACACCTGGACAGGAGGAGGGAGAAGTCGAGCCAGAATCAGGCCCTTGTGAGGAGAGGAGCCGGCTGACCCCCCTCCCCTCCTCCCTTCTCAGCTGTAGAACGTAGAGCTGAGAGACGTGGGGAACAATTAGAGGCAGCTGCAGCTCGTAAGAGACGTGGTCATGAGCCGGCTACTTAAGGAAGGCCGGCTGCTCCATTCACCAGCACCTGCAACTGCTGTGCTGGAGCACGTGGTTGTTTTGCTCATCCTGTTCCTGTGTTCGTGTCTTCGGCTTCCTGACTCCTGGCTTCCTCCTGACCTCGGCTTGGTGACTTCGGCTTTCTGACCCCTGGCTTAATCCTGACCTTGGCTTCCTGACTTCTGGCTTGAACTGACTTCGGCTATCAAGGGAAGTAATAGTACCACTGTATTCTGCTCTGGTCAGACCCCACCTGGAATACTGTGTCCAGTTCTGGGCACCACAGTTCAAGGAGGATACTGACAAGCTGGAACGTGTCCAGAAGAGGGCAACCAAAATGGTCAAAGGCTTGGAAACGATGCCTTATGAGGAACGGCTTAGGGAGCTGGGTATGTTTAGCCTGGAGAAGAGAAGGTTAAGGGGTGATATGATAGCCATGTTCAAATATATAAAAGGATGTCATATAGAGGAGGGAGAAATGTTGTTTTCTGCTGCTCCAGAGAAGCGGACACGGAGCAATGGATTCAAACTACAAGAAAGAAGATTCCACCTAAACATTAGGAAGAACTTCCTGACAGTAAGAGCTGTTCGACAGTGGAATTTGCTGCCAAGGAGTGTGGTGGAGTCTCCTTCTTTGGAGGTCTTTAAGCAGAGGCTTGACAGCCACCTGTCAGGAATGCTTTGATGGTGTTTTCTGCTTGGCAGGGGGTTGGACTGGATGGCCCTTGGGGTCTCTTCCAACTCTAGGATTCTATGATTCTGCTCCTGACGCCTGTGCGACTGCCTGATTTCGACTGGCTTCTGACCCGGACTGTTTGACCTCGGCTTTATTGGACTCCGACTGCTGCTCTTCAGCGCGCCAACTTGTTGGCGTCCTAACAACGAACAGTGGGCCGTCCTAATAGTTAGTGCTTGAAAATGTTGAGTGGGGAGTTCTTCAATGCACTGAAAATAATGGGAGAAGGTGCAAGGACGTGGGGTCATTTTTGTTTAGACTTGGCTACCCAGGTATCTGGAATGCTGATGTGTTTGTAGCTTATTGCTGCTTTAAAGTTTTTGAATTTTTAAATATACTTTATTGAAAAGTAAGTATGCCAACCTAGCAGTTCGAAAGCATGGAAAGTGCGCCTTGGTTTTGGAACGCTTTGGTTTTGGAACGGATTTCCAGAACGAATTAAGTTTGAGAACTAAGGTACCACGGTATGTGACTGAATCCTACCTGAAAATAGCATCAGCTCCCCCCAAAGTAGTAGTAGTAGTAGTAATAATAATAATAATAATAATAATGTTTTTGTCATTCTTTGTGCTGCATCGTGAAGAGCTGAAAGTCACTCAGAAGCTCCCAGCATTTTGGATGCTGACTAATTCAAAGAACTGGCAGCCATCACCCTGTTTTGCTGCTTCTCGCTTTCTCTGCGACACCATCTGCTCCCCCCCCCCCCAAACGAGTGAATCTGCTGAATATTTAGGTTTCCTGGCTGACATTGCCCTTGGCTCCCCCCCCCCCTTTCTTTCTTTCTAGCTCTTGGACCCTGGAGAAAAAGCACTTTGACATTAAAAATCTTCTTCTGAGTCCCGAGGGTTGCTATTTATCCGAGACGTTTCTGAGCAGAAAAACGTTCCGATCAGGATGTTGACAGCTCCAAGGATTTGCTGGGTTAGAGTGTCCCGCTCTTGGGCTACACCAGCCTTTCTTCCTGGCTTTATGCAGCCTGCGTTGTGTTTTCGGTGTCAGAAACTACTTGCTTCCTTATCTGCCGGGATTCCTGGCGTTTCTCTCTCGTCAGTCGGATTGTGCAAAACTCGGTCCGCTGCGTTTGTCTCCAAGGGAGAGTTGGCTGCTTTGCAGACCTGCCTCTGTGCACAGCATAAACCAGGACTGGCCTTTTGCTCTGGGGGTCTCGTGTACCTCCTTTCCTTAACGCCCTCTGCTCATCACGTCTTGCCTCGCATTGCCAGGACAGATCTAGAAATGCAAAAAGGCACCAGCCGAGTAATAAAGCTGAGGGTTTGCGCCAGGGGAGCCAAACGCTGCGCCAAGCAAAGTGGTTCGCTCACATATATTTTCCTAGCCTCTGCATAATTCATCCTGCGTCTGTGTCACTCGTGCGGGGAGAGATTTGGTTTTGCATGGCGCTGACTCCTCTCACCCTCTTGCCTTGTGCTCAGGCCTAGAGAACAAGCTGTGCGCTGTCTTAAACTGGCACCTTACAATTCCTTAGAATCTTAAGAGTCGGGAAGGGACCCCAACAGGTCATCTAGTCCAGTCCCGGCTGCCGACTCAGGGAGCTCACAGCTCCAGCATGCCACCCAGCCTCTGCGTGAAACCCTCTAGCAAATGAAAGTCCACCATCTTCTAAGGCAGCAGCTCTTAAAGGTAAAGGGTAAAGGGACCCCTGACCATTAGGTCCAGTCGCGGACGACTCTGGGGTTGCGGCGCTCATCTCGCTTTATTGGCCGAGAGCCGGCATACAGCTTCCAGGTCATGTGGCCAGCATGACTAAGCCGCTTCTGGCGATCCAGAGCAGCGCATGGAAACACCGTTTACCTTCCCGCCGGAGCGGTACCTATTTATCTACTTGCACTTTGATGTGCTTTCGAACTGCTAGGTGGGCAGGAGCTGGGACAGAGCAATGGGAGCTCACCCCGTTGCAGGGATTCGAACCACCGACCTTCTGATTGGCAAGCCCTAGGCTCTGTGGTTTAACCCACAGCGCCACCTGGGTCCCATTATTATTATTATTATTATTATTATTATTATTATTATTATTATTATTATTATTATTTAAATGAACCCTGCCTAACTGCCGGGACCTCTGGAGTGGGCTGGTCTTGTCCCCCCATCCCAAGGCAGCTCAGGAAGAAAGGAGGAGAAGTTTTCTTTGCTCCTCCGGAAGGATGGGAAACAAAGAAGAAGTGTAAAAACAAAATAAAAAATAAAAAAATTCCTTCCAGTAGCACCTTAGAGACCAACTAAGTTTGTTCTTGGTATGAGCTTTCGTGTGCATGCACACTTCTTCAGATACACTGAGACAGAAGTCACCAGACCCTTATATATAGTGAGAGGGTGGGGAGGGGTATTACTCAGAGGGGTGGTGGGAATGGGTGATAGGCTGATAGGTGAGGTAAACAACCTGTTGACGACTGTTAACGACTGCAATTAGTCTTACAGGAAAAAGCAAGGGGTGAGAAGGTTAAAAAAGCTTTGTCATGTATAATGAGATAAGAATCCAATGTCTTTGTTCAGACCAGGTCTCTCCATGGTTTTAAGCTTGGTAATGAGTTGCAATTCAGCAACTTCTCTTTCCAGTCTATTTCTGTAATTCCTTTGCAATAAGACAGCTGCTTTGAGATCTTGTATAGAGTGTCCTGAGATCTTGTATAGAGTGTGTGAAAGATTAAGCTTGTTTCAAAGGCATCGGAAGGAGATCCTCCGGCCTACCGGTAGCAGGAGAGCAAAAGCGATCCCTCTGTGTTGCCGTGGCAACAGGAAGGCTCTAAAGCACAGGATGCTGCTCTTAAGGGCCAGGCAGGGGAGGCTGTGGCCCTCCGGACTTTGCTGGACTGGACTCCAAGTCCCATCAGCCCCAGCTAGGTCAATGGCCAGGGCTGGCTTGAGCTGTACTCTTAGCACATCTCACGAGGGGAAGAGCCCTCACAGTTCAAACATCTTAGAGCCCAGTTCAGGCCTAGATTTTTTTAATTAAAAAAAAAAACCAACTCAAGTATTATAATTATTCATTTATTCTATTTCATAAAAAAAATTACCGCCCCCCCCAAAAAAACCCTTAAAACATTTTTAGAAAGAAAAAAACAAGAAAATCAAGAAAAAATTATAATACAGTCATACCTTGGAAGTTGAACAGCTTAGTTCCCGAACGTTTTGGCTCTCAAACGCCGCAAACCCGGAAGTGACTGTTCCGGTTTGAAAACATTTTTTTGGAAGCAGAACGTCCAGCGGGGCTTCTGATTGGCTGCAGGAGCTTCCTACAGCCAATCGGAAGCTGTGCCTTAGTTTCTGAAGGTTTTGGAAGTCAAATGGACTTCCGGAACGGATTCCGTTCAGCTTCCAAGATACGATTGTACTTTAAAACATACTGGAAGTTAAAAGAGGAGAGGGCAGTCAACAACTCCTAGCCATTATGTTTTCCCTCCACTGTCGGAGGCGATATGCCTCTGAATCCCAGCTGCCGGGAGCCACAGGAAGGGAGAGCTGCTGTTCATAGACTCACAGAAGTGTTGAGTTGGAAGGGACCGTGAGGGTCATCTAGTCCAACCCCTGCAATGCAGGGATCTTTTGCCCAACACGGGGCTCGAACCCGTGACCATGAGATTGAGAGTCTCCTGCTCTACCCACTGAGCTATCCCAGCTGTTGTGCTCAGGTCCTGCACTTCTGGGCTTCTCACCGACATCTGGTCAGCAGGACGCTGGGTAGGCCACTGGCCTGATACAGCAGCCAGCCCTTCTTATGCTCTTAGTAATTCAGGTGATCCTTCCAGTTTCACAAACCATGGCTTACAGGGCCAGGAGCCCTCTTCCTCCCTAAACCATGTTGCGGTTTCAGGGTGACGCTCCAGGTTTGCGTCTCAAGACTGGGAACTGTCTTGAGACAAGTCAGCGTGTCGGTTTCAAGGTCAGTGTGTGACAGGACAGGAGGAAGGGTGAGAGATTAGAAAAGCCCTTTAAAAAACAACAACCCACAGTTTACAAATCCTAGAAGAAGTGTACAACCTGGGCCATTATTTGCAATCAACAGCTTCTTCTGAAATTTCCCAGTGCCTCTCAAACATAAATGGGCTTCCTTGGGGAAAAGCTATTCAATGTATACATTGCAAAATCAATATTCCAGCCGAATATGAGCTCTGCCAGCTTCCTGCATAGAAAGAAAGCCACCTGGGAGTTGCAAAGGCCATTCAAATATCCTGGTGAAAAGAAAGATGCTTTCTCCTCTCCCACGTCCGGGAAATCTGGAAAACAGGCTCTCCGATTTTGCTCGGCTGAAGATCATTGGATGTAGAGTTGGAAGGGCCCCCCAAGGGTCATTTAGTCCAACCCCCACCAATGCAGGAATCGTGACTTATTATTGTTGTTATTAATATTCATTTCATTTCTCTAACGCTTTATATTTTAAGGGGGGAATCTCAAAGTGGTTTATAACACATTCAAACATCAAATAAAACAATCCAGAGTAAAACAAAGTCACGCTTCCCGGAAAATATTTCAGATCCGTCTCTAAGGGACATTTTGCTTTCCCCATATTAATTACCTACTTCCCCATGGCAGAAGGGCTCGGGGAAGACAGTGGGGTGTAGTGGTTAGAGTGTCGGACCAGGATCTGGGAGATCAGGGTTCAAATCTTCTGCTTACTTGCTTAAGAACCTTAACCTTGTAACCTTCTGTTTAGTTTAGCTTTACCAACCAGGAACCGTTGGGGTTGTGAGCGTTTCAGCCTAGTTAAGTGTTTATGTAAGAACAATTTGGTGAGTAACTTTTTGGATGTTAATATGTTTATTTATTCTAAGAATGTAAACGCTCACTATGTACACTGTAAATTATAATTATTATTATTTAAGGCGACGTCCGTCCCTGAAGAAACGGTAATAGTGAAACGGGGATAATACAAGCTAGCTGCCCGTCGGGGGAAGCAGACGTGGACTCCTGAGAGACTTTAGCACTTTATGACATTGGATTGTTGCACATCGGACATTGCACTTTTGAATCTCTTTGCACTTTTGAGACGTTTGTACGTTGTATGGAGTAGATTTCCTCCGGTTGCATATGCATATATATGATTGAATATTCTTCACGGTTTCCTTATATTCCTTATGAGGAACGGCTTAGGGAGCTGGGTTTGTTTAGCCTGGAGAAGAGAAGGTTTAAGGAGTGATATGATAGCCATGTTCAAATATATCAAAGGATGTCATATAGAGGAGGGAGAAAGGTTGTTTTCTGCTGCTCCAGAGAAGCGGACACGGAGCAATGGATTCAAACTACAAGAAAGAAGATTCCACCTAACCATTAGGAAGAACTTCCTGACAGTAAGAGCTGTTCGACAGTGGGATTTGCTGCCAAGGAGTGTGGTGGAGTCTCCTTCTTTGGAGGTCTTTCAGCAGAGGCTTGACAGCCACCTGTCAGGAATGCTTTGATGGTGTTTCCTGCTTGGCAGGGGGTTGGACTGGATGGCCCTTGGGGTCTCTTCCAACTCTAGGATTCTATGATCCAAACTGACCCCCCTCAAACCCACTACCGTCCGATAAGCTTCCTTGCAGCGGGTGGGTGCAACAGTTCTTGTGAGTTGGGGGGAAAGCTAAATGGTCTCGTTGCCCACTCTGGCTGGTACCTGAGGATCCTGGCTTCTGTTTTTGGAGCAAGCCAACGTCACCCTCCCCGCCATCCCTGTCTCGGTCGTTTCTCTGCGCCTGAACCGCTGCTGTTCATAATCTTCCGAGATAGCATTAATAGAATCCAAGCGCAAATGCGGCTCAGCCACGGAGACACCATTATTTGTGGCTTAAAGCCAGCAAAGAGACTTTAATAGCATTATAAATAAAGGAGAGCCGAGAGATCAAAAGGCTCCTTTTGTCTGAACGCCGGCCGCCTGCGTGCGCTGCTCTTTTGCCGTCAAACCAGGAGCCAAAATTCCAGGACTCGACAAAAACCCACATTTCTGCAAGCGCACACCGCAAGGGCGATAAATGATGCATGGGCCATTTGATTTGTGGGCAAAAAATGCCGCCTCACAGCAGCAGAGAGATCAAGGAAGTGTCACCTGGGTTAGGTGTGGGAATCTCTCTCTCTCTGTATGTGTGTTTGTGCAATGGCTTTCCAGCTGTTAACTTTGCCTTTCTGGCAGCTGGAGGAAGGTAAGGCAGCAAGCCGGCCTTCTGAGCAACAGCAGGATTTGGCCAAGCAGAAAGACGGAAGTGGGTGTCTGTAACATGCAATAATAATAATAATAATAATAATTAATAATAATAATTTTACACATCACTTGGGAAGACAGGTGAACTAATTCCAGTGTACTGGAAGAAGCAAAGATCACATGTGTCGAAGCAATGATTCTTCAACATCAACTTCATTGGGCTGGTCATGTTGTGTGGATGCCCGATGATCGTCTTCCAAAGCAACTACTCTATTCCAAACTTAAAAATGGAAAGCGTAATGCTGGTGGTCAACAAAAGAGGTTTAAAGATCTCTCAAGGCAAATGTAAAAAAATGTAGTATAAACACCAACAATTGGGGAACACTTGCCTGTGAGCGCTCCAGTTGGAGAACGGCCTTTACCAAAGGTGTCATGGGCTTTGAAGACACTCGAACTCAGGACGCAAGGGAGAAACGAGCTAAGAGGAAGGCATGCTTGTCAAATCCACACCGTTATCAACTCCCACCTGGAAACCAATGTCCCCACTGTGGAAGGACATGTGGATCCAGAATTGGCCTCCACAGTCACTTATGGTTGTTGTTTAGTCGTTTAGTCGTGTCCGACTCTTCGTGACCCCATGGACCAGAGCACGCCAGGCACTCCTGTCTTCCACTGCCTCCCGCAGTTTGGTCAGACTCATGTTGGTAGCTTCGAGAACACTGTCCAACCATCTCGTCCTCTGTCGTCCCCTTCTCCTTGTGCCTCCATCTTTCCCAACATCAGGGTCTTTTCCAGGGAGTCTTCTCTTCTCACGAGGTGGCCAAAGTCTTGGAGCCTCAGCTTCAGGATCTGTCCTTCCAGTGAGCACTCAGGGCTGATTTCCTTCAGAATGGATCGGTTTGATCTTCTTGCAGTCCATGGGACTCTCAAGAGTCTCCTCCAGCACCATAATTCAAAAGCATCAATTCTTTGGCGATCAGCCTTCTTTATGGTCCAGCTCTCACTTCCGTACATCACTACTGGGAAAACTATAGCTTTAACTATACGGACCTTTGTCGGCAAGGTGATGTCTCTGCTTTTTAATTTATGGACCTAACAGGTATCTAAAGCCATTTGCACCTGTTGCCTTCCAACCAGTCCATGCAGAATGTAGACACCCTATATATAGAAAGGAGCAAACCAGTGATATTTTAGGGATCAGGCTAGCAGGTGGGGCCCTTACATCATAGGAGCCTTCACAACACAACCTTTGTCGGCAATGTGATGTCTTTGCTGTAAGATGCTGTCTAGGTTTGGTCACTTACGGACTCATTGTTAAAACTGTGTTCATGGAAGACAATGTTACTCAGCTACGAGGGATCGCCAAAGAAGAAAGACAGGGGCTCAGAGGATGAACCCACACTTTTCTCTGTAATTGTAACTACAAGCTCGTGCCTGCCTTCAGGATCATACTGTGAACTAGAGCCACAGGAGGCAAGATTGCTGTTGTGCCCGGATCCTGCTGGCTGGTTTCCCACCGGCCCCTGGTTTTCCACTACGAGAAGATGGATGATGGACAGGCCTTTGGTCTGATCCAGCTACAGGGCTTGTCCCTTGTTGCTTCCCCCACTCCCTGGTGACTGTGAAGCCTCGACAACCTTTTCCTGGGACCTGCCATCTTCCTTTCCGGGAGCAAACGCGTTGCGTTTGCGGGCCGCGGTCTGCAGCGATCCTTCTAATTACGTTTCCAGCAATAAGTGGATTAAGGAGGTGAAAGGCAGTCCAGAGGAAACAGATGGAGCCTCTGTGAGATGGCGCAAGCCTTTCGAGGTGGCAGAAGGCTGCTTAGGAGCACAGCTGCTGCTCCTTTAGCCTCCTTCCCAGGAGAGTCAAGACTCCCTGATGCTTGTCTGGTCTTCCCTGGTGGAGGACTTCTCTGAATGCTAATAAGAAAGGGCTGGTGGGGATGGGCTGCAGAGGCCAGCTTTACAGCCCCCCCCCCCCCAGGGCAATGGCCTTTGTGTTGTGATTTTTGTCCAAGCCTAGTGGCTCCATATCAATATTATGATATGGACTTGAAACTAGTTTTGGGCAATATATTGTCCAAATATATATCGGACAATATATTGATATATCAACCAGTCCTAACACACATCCTTATTCACAATATATTGCAAGGTCAAAATTTACCTATTTATCTACTTACCTATTTATCTACTTGCACTTTGACGCGCTTTCGAACTGCTAGGTGGGCAGGAGCAGGGACCGAGCAACGGGAGCTCACCCTGTCGCAGGGATTCGAACCGCCGACCTTCTGATCGGCAAGCCCTAGGCTCTGTGGTTTAACCCACAGCGCCACCCGTGTCCCTATTATTGCTGTTACCTGCATTTTAATAGGTGTGGTTTTGTATTTTGTTTTAGTTCTATTGGAGTTCAGTTTTCTTTAATGACGACCTTTTATATGCTTTTAGCTATTTTGTATTTTATCCGTGTTGTTTTAGTTTGTGCAAGCCCGGTCAGGGGAAAAAACGGCAGGCTATGAATAAATATAATAATTATAATACATGTGATTCCCAGCAAATGTGGAGGTAGAAGGAAGCTTGAAAGGCACTAAACTAAGAACACGGACTTGGGAAATTGGGGGCAAGGTCCAAGTTATCGCTTTGTTTTTTACCTCAACCCCCCCCCTCCCCCATCCCGAAAAGTATGAAAATAGAGTTGGCCAAACAGGCCTGTTTGTTCCCAGGGAATTTATTAATGTTGGTTTACTTCAAAGTGGATTACAAAGAAAGCAGATTAAGCTCCTCGCTCCCGTCAATCCCTGCACAGCCACCTTCTCGCTTGTCCCAGTCCCCCCCCCCCCCACTTTGTCTCACGTGTGCAAGGTTAAGGGGATTGGCGCGACTCCCGTATGAAGAATGGTCGCAGCCTTGGGGACTTTTTCAGTTTAGAGGAAAGACGAGCAAGAGGCCCCGTGCTAGAAGTTTATAAAATCATGCATTGGCACAACACCTGAATTTGTGGGCATCTAAGGAAGCGTTAGGGGACGCGGGTGGCACTGTGGTCTAAACCACAGAGCCTAGGGCTTGCCGATCGGAAGGTCGGCGGTTCGAATCCCTGCGACGGGGTGAGCTCCCGTTGCTCGGTCCCTGCTCCTGCCAACCTAGCAGTTTGAAAGCACGTCAAAGTGCAAGTAGATAAATAGGAACCGCTCAGGCGGGAAGGTAAACGGCGTTTCTGTGCGCTGCTCCAGTTCGCCAGAAGCGGCTTAGTCATGCTGGCCACATGACCTGGAAGGTGTACGCCGGCTCCCTCGGCCAGTAAAGCGAGATGAGCGCCGCAACCCCGGAGTCGGACACGACTGGACCTAATGGTCAGGGGTCCCTTTAAATTTAAGGAAGCGTTGCAGGAATCGGGACAGAGAAAAGGAAGGGCTTCTTCGTGCTGCGCAGAGTTAAGCTATGGAACTCCCCGCCACAGGACGCAGGGGTGACCACCAACTTGGATGGCTTTAAAAGAAGATGGGACACATTTATGATGGAGGAGAGGGCTATGGGTCCAAGATGGCTCTGCTCTTCCCTCCCCAGTCGGAGGCAGAAATCTTTCTGAAACCCAGTTCAGGGATCAGAATGGGGAAGAGCCGTTGCTGGGCTGCTTGAATGCTGCCAGACACCGCCCCCCCCCCAGCCAGCCCTATTGGCTGGCTATGGGGCTTGTTTTGGCAAGAAGGAGGGGCTAAGGCAGGGGCTCAAACACGCCCCCCTGCAAGCGCGGGAGCGGATCTCGCTTGCAACTCCTCCCCCCTGCGATGGGGAGAGGTCTTCTGAAACCCAGTTCCTGGAAACTGCAGGAGGGGAGAGTTGCTCTTGGGCTCCAGTCCTGCTGACCGCTTTCCTACAGGCCTTCTGCCTCTCCGCACCCCCTTTTTGCCCCCCGCATTCGTGTCCATTCTGTGGCACGAGCAGAAGAAGAAGAAGAGTTTGGATTTGATATCCCGCTTTATCACTACCCGAAGGAGTCTCAAAGCGGCTGACATTCTCCTTTCCCTTCCTCCCCCACAACAAACACTCTGTGAGGTGAGTGGGGCTGAGAGACTTCAGAGAAGTGGGACTAGCCCAAGGTCACCCAGCAGCTGCATGTAGAGGAGCGGGGAAGCGAACCCGGTTCCCCAGATTACGAGTCCACCGCTCTGAACCACTACACCACACTGGAGCGGAGTGTATCGGCGGGGAGCCATCGGTGCTTCCTCTCTGGGAAGCTCCCTGGGATCGATCTGATGGCAGATCGATGTTCATCTGTCTCTGGTTTCATTAGGCCAACAATCAGGGCCTGGCAAGCAGGTTCTGTCCAAAGTTGGGGTGGGGTATTTTGGTGCTCATGTGAAAGACATTGGAAGGGGGGGGGTGTAGCTGTCAACTTTCGGATTTGAAAATAAGGGATGCCGCGAGGGCGGTGCAATGGCACCAAGTAGCCTCGCCACCCTGCGCTCCAGAGGCTGCGCGCGAACAGGTGAGCGAAAGAGCGAGCGCATAGACGGCAGGCAGGCTGTCTGTCTGGTTGGGCGTGAGGGTCTGGCTGCACAAGGCATGCAAGCTCCGCCCCCAGTTGGTCTCAGACTCCTTATTGGCAGCCGAGCAACGCAGCTGAGGAGCCTCCCTGGCCGGCAGGGAGGGAGAGGAGCTGCTTCCTTTGAAATCCGGGAAATTGAAGGGATATCAACAATCCAGGATAGCAGCGGGAAACAGCATTGGAATAAGGGAGTTTCCCGCCAAAAAAAGGGAGGCTTGACAGCTATGCCCTATAGATTTGCATAACAACATAACAATATTGGCAGTTCTGTTTTAAGTTCCCTACTGTGGAATTTGCCATTTCCACAGCTGTCTGCGCACTGCGTTGACTTTCCTTCCTGGCCACCCACCCTGCGCTTTGCACGCCAAATACTCCCCCTCATCCCAGGGGGGTTGGACTAGATGACCCTTTGGGTCCCTTCCAGCTCTACAGCTCAGTGTTTCCACCCCTGCCTTCCCTGAGCTGCTCTTCCGCCCCCTCGCCTTTTTTTCTCAGTGCCCTGTGCCATCCTGTCTACGTTTGCTGGTGCCAGGCGGACGGGGCGACATCCAGTCGCTTGCAAAAGGCTTGCAAAGGATTTTGTGCTCCTGACATGCTGATCTTCAAGGTGTTGGGTTGTCTCCTGTCCTTCGTCGGCGAAAGCAGAGGAGACGCTCTCTCCTGCGCCTGCCATCTTTCCCCTCTCATTTATTTCCTGCCTGCTTTTGTTCAAGAACCAATTTCTGTTTAACACACACACACACACAGAGAGAGAGAGAGAGAGAGAGATCTCCACCTCTTCCTACCGTGTTTCCCCTATTTTAAGACACCGTCTTATATTGTTTTTTCCTGAAGAAAACGCACTATGGCTTATTTTGAGGGGATGTATTATTTTTATTACGTAAGCACGCCTTGGCAAGGCCACGCTCGAGTTCTGGGGCTGCGAAGGACGGGCGCGGAGCTCTTTGTTTGCTTGCTGGCAGCGGGGGGAGAATCCAAGCTGAGCTTTGAGGAAACGGGCACCAGAGAGACCCGCTTTCGCTGGGCGCTCTCTCCTGCTCCTCCTCCGCCGCCTTCCCTCCTCAAAACTCGACAGAAGCCTTGTTTTCCAAGGGGCCTCTTGGGCGACGCGCGGGGTGGCTCGGGGGATTTCGTCGTGGCGGCGAGCAGGGAAAGCCCATGCCGCCTTCCCTCTCTGCCACGGCGGCTGCCCCATGTGCTCTGCACCGAGCGGAGTTGGGCGAGCGCGCGGGCGAAGAGACCTTCGGAGTGCCTTTGTCGCGCCCACTGCCCCTTCCTGTGCGCCCTGCTCTGCAGAGTTCCTGAGCGCTGCTTCTGGGGCTGACTGGTGGCGGGACTGGAAGCCCAGCCCAGCCTTTTCCTTGGTGCCCCTCAGAACTGCGCCTATCACTATGGCTGATTTTCGGAGTACGGCTTATATTTCGCAAATGCGAAAAAATCCTGCTATGGCTTATTTTATGACTACATCTTAAAATAGGGGAAACAGGGTAGTTACTGTGTCCTAGACTTGCCCTCTTTTGGAAATCAGATATCTGCAACCCTTCCTTTGAAGCAGCTGATTCCATTCACTTCAAATTGGTGGGTTATCAGTGCTGCTCCTCAGTGGCGTAGCGTCATTTGCTGGTGCCTGGGGCTCGTGTATACACCAGCTAAACACAATGGGGAGCCCGGCCAGCCGACACAGCCCTTGGCAGCTGAAAGGCGCACCGGACTGGGCCTTGCTGGGGTTGCCTGTGTGGTTTGCGCCCCCTCAATTGTGTGCGTGGGGCCACGGCCCCCTAGCACCCCCATGCTACTCTCCTGGTGCTCCTGTGCTGTAACTTAGAAAGGTTGCCCCAACTGCAGGATTTTGTGGCTTTCAGGAGGTGGGCTTCAGATGTCCCCTTCTGCTGTCGCAGCCATCTTCTTTTCCAGGATATTGACAACCTGGAAGGCGTTCAGAGGAGGGTGTGACCAGGATGATGAAGGCTCTGGAAACCAAGCCTGATGAGGAACCTTTGAGGGAGTTGGTTATGTTGAGCTTGGAAGAGAGGAGACTGAAAGGAGATAGGATGGCCCTCTGCAAATATCTGGAAGGCTGTCCCATGAAGGGTGGAGCAAGCTTGTTTTCTGGTGCTCTGGAGTTCTCCAGAACATCTGTAGGGCATCTACAAAGATCACCAGATCACCTTTCCAGGGGAGCGAAAGGTTGGAGACCCTTTAGGGATGTTTATGCCAGATGCACCCCTTGACTGTGTGAGCATAGGAGAGGCAACGGCACGGCTGGGGTGTCCTTGCAAGATCAATCGCTATGTGAACAGGCTGTGCGGCTTTCTTCCATTGGGTAGGAATGGTCTGTTGCGAGGGAGGTGGCTGGTGTGCCTTCGGAGTTAAGCAGTGGAACTCCCTGCCACTGGAGGCAGCGATGGCCACCAACCTCGATGGCTTTCAAAGAGGACTGGACAGATTCACGGAGGGGGAGAGGCCTATCGAGGGCCGCTAGCCAGGAGGGCTAAGCTGTGCCCCCAGAAAGTCTTGTTTAGCTGCTGTGGCTTTGACCAACCGCTCTTGTCTTTCTTCGCAGTCGTGACGTGACGGCAACCTACAAATACAGGTACCTTCTTATTTTGCCCTGACTCCCTGGAGTTTTCTGCATGCGGAATGCTGCACTTTCGCCCATTTGAAGTCATCACATTGGCGCCATGGAAGTTTGGAGGGTCCTGGGTTGCATAACACACACACCCCCCCCCTCCATGGTGCCTCCTCTGCTTGTGGGGCGGGGGGGGGGGAAGAGGTCGATGGCACCACTGGGGCCGAGGAGAGCAGAGAGAGGCAGATTGCGGCGATGAAAGCGAAGACACCTTCTCGCCATCACATGATTGCATTGAGACAACCGGTACATTTCGCAATACGGCTTTGCAAATTTATAAAATTCTGCATGGCACGGAGGAAATTGGATAGAGCAAAGATTCCCTCACCCCACCCCACCCCGTCACGCCAGAATGAGATAATAATAATAATAATTTATTATTTGTACCCCGCCCATCTGGCCGGGTCCCCCCAGCCACTCTGGGCGGCCTCCAACAGATATTAAAATACATTAAAATATCACAGGTTAAAAACTTCCCTAAACAGGGCTGCCTTGAGGTATTTTCTGAATGTCAGATAGTTGTTTATCTCTTTGACCTCTGCTGGGAGGGTGTTCCACAGGGCGGGCGCCATCACCAAGAAGGCCCTCTGCCTGGTTCCCTGTAACTTGGCTTCTCGCAGCGAGGGAACCGCCAGAAGGCCCTCGGCGCTGGACCTCAGTGTCTGGGCTGAACGATGGGGGTGGAGACGCTCCTTCAGGTATACTAAACCGAAGCCATTTAGGGCTTTCAAGGTCAGCACCAACACTTTGAATTGTGCCCGGAAACGTACTGGGAGCCAATGTAGTTCTCTCAGGACCGGTGTTATGTGGTCTCAGTGGCCGCTGCCAGTCACCAGTCTAGCTGCCACATTCTGGATTAATTGCAGTTTCCGGGTCACCTTCAAAGGTAGCCCCACGTAGAACGCATTGCAGTAGTCCAAGCGGGAGATAACTAGAGCATGCACCACTCTGGTGAGACAGTCCACGGGCAGGGAGGGTCTCATCCTGCGTACCAGATGGAGCTGGCAGACAGCTGCCCTGGACACAGAATTGACCTGCGCCTCCATGGACAGCTGTGAGTCCAGAATGACTCCCAGGCTGCGCACCTGGTCCTTCAGGGGAACAGTTACAGATGTGCCACGAAGCTGAACCTTGGGAGATTTGGAACAGATAAAAGAAAACACTTATTCACGCAGCACTTAGCTGAACTGTGGAACTCTATGTCCCAGGAAGCAGTTATGGCAGGCATAGGCAAACTCCGGCCCTCCAGGTGCTTGGGACTACAATTCCCATCATCCCTGACCCACTGGTCCTGTTAGCTAGGGATGATGGGAATTGTAGTCCCAAAGATCTGGAGGGCCGGAGTTTGCCTATGACTGAGTTATGGCCAACCTAGATGACTTTAAAAGAAGATTACGTATTTTTCGCTCTATAAGGCGCACCTGACCATAGGACGCACCTAGTTTTTAGAGGGGGAAAGCCCCATTTTTTTTGAGGATCAGCTCAAATTTCTGCAGCTTCTTTTGCAAAGGAGAAAAGCCCCATTTTTTGAGGATCAGCTCAAAGTTGTTGAACTTACTTTGCAATGGGAAAAAAATTCTGTTTTATGGGGTTTAACTCACAGTTCTGCAGCTTCAGGAAGCCATTTCTACAGTTTCCAGACAGATAATCTAATCAGCCAGTCACATGTTGCTGGGGAAACAGCCTCCCTCTGCAAGGGGCTGGAATCTCTCTCCCTTATCTATCTCCCCGAACGTTTGCTGAGCAGCTGCTCAGGGGGCTTCCTTTCAACACCCCCTCCTCTCTTTTTTTTTAAAAAAAGCACGATCTGCTTTTGCCCCTGGGCAGTTCAGCTCCAGGGACCACACATTCGCTCCATAAGACGCACAGACATTTCCCCTTACTTTTCAGGAGGAAAAAAGTGCGTCTTATGGAGCGAAAAATACGGTAGATAAATTCATGGTGGAGGAGAGGGCTATTGAGGACTCCTAGCCAGGATGGCTCTGCCCTGCCTCCTCAGTTGGAGGCAGCGATGCTTATGATGCTTCCAGTTGCTGGAAACTGCAGGAGGGGAGAGTCGCTCTTGGGCTCGGATCCTGCTTGCAGGTTTCCCCTTGCAGCATCTGCCTGGCCATTGTGGGAACAGGATGCTGGCGTAGATCTTCAGTGAAGGCCCTTCTCTTGGTCCTGCCACCCTCACAGGCCTGCTTGATGGGGATGCGGGGAGAGGGTCTCCCTTCCCGGAGAAGCGAGACTCCCTCCTCGGTGCCCTTCCTCTGGCAGGTGAAGACCTTTCTTCTCCCCTGCTTTTAATGAAAGGGCTGGGGCTGTGCTGTTTTTTGGGCTCCTCTGCATTTTAAATAGACATTTTGTGGGGTGCTTTTTTAAGTGATAGTGATTCCCCCCCAAGTTTTTAGCTGCTCTTCTTTTATCTGTAAGCTGCCTTGAGTCCCTGTCTTAGGGATGGGGATGCAGAGAGATGGGCCCCTTTGACCTGACCCAACTGCGCTCATCTTACGGTCTTCTGGGTTGGTGGAAGAGAGAGGAAAACAAGCCCACCCACAGCTTAGCTACCTTTATGCTTTTCCAAGAATGTCCCTGGGTGCTTTGCTTCCACACAAACACACAGACACAAACACACACACACCCCCCCCTTTCGCTTGCAGCTGAGCATCTGGATCCTATTGTGGCGCTCATTTCCCTCTGCTTACATCCCGGCTGGTCCCAACTCTTGCCAGTTCCCCTGGCTCCGTTCCTGGTGTTTCTAGGAAGTTGGTTTCCCTTGGCAGGGCTCCCCGCGATGCGCGCTCTGAGCAAAGCGGAGGAGGGCGGATACCTGGGGCTTTTGTGGTTTGCAGCAGGAGGCACCTCCGGAAAGGAGCTGCTCGCCTTCGGCTGAAGGACCCAGAGGCGCAGCACCCGGGATCCACCAGCAGCCCTGATGGTGCCGGACGTAAGGAAACACAAAGAGCCCCGTGGGATCAGGCCCGATGGGACCATCTCCTTCAGCATCCTGTTCTCACTGTTCTCACGGAGTCGCCTGGTGGGAAACCAGAGACCCCCGTCGTTCTTGGCATCCGTCTGTCTCGAGAGACAATGGAGCACACCTCTGTGTCCAGTTCTGGGCACCACAGTTCAAGAAGGATACTGACAAGCTGGAACGTGTCCAGAGGAGGGCAACCAAAATGGTCAAAGGCCTGGAAACGATGCCTTATGAGGAACGGCTTAGGGAGCAGAAAACAACCTTTCTCCCTCCTCTATATGACATCCTTTTATATATTTGCTTAAAGACCCCCAAAGAAGGAGACGCCACCACACTCCTTCGCAGCAAATTCCACTGTCGGACAGCTCTTACTGTCAGGAAGTTCTTCCTAATGTTTAAGTGGAATCTTTTTTCTTGTAGTTTGAATCCATTGCTCCGTGTCCTCTTCTCAGGAGCAGCAGAAAACAACCTTTCTCCCTCCTCTACATGACATCCTTTTATAAAGTTGAACATGGCTATCATATCACCCCTTAACCTTCTCTTCTCCAGGCTAAACATACCCAGCTCCCTAAGCCGTTCCTCATAAGGCATCGTTTCCAGGCCTTTGACCATTTTGGTTGCCCTCCTCTGGACACGTTCCAGCTTGTCAGTATCCTTCTTGAACTGTGGTGCCCAGGACTGGACACAGAAGCGACTCCCTCAACTGTTCCTCCTTCCAGGCCCTTGATCATCTTGGTTCGAAGGAGCTGGGGTCAGAGGAGGAAATGCTCCAGCACCTCTGCTTTTTCCCTGTTGAAAATCAGGCCTCGTAATAACGCAAAAGCTTTCCTGGTAGAAGGAGACCCTGGGGAAGGGAGCTGCCGCTTGTTCTACCCTTGTATCATTACCGGAGATGAAATGGAAGTGAGCTTTTCTCCGAGGGTGGTAGGTGTCAAAAAAGCCAGGCTTTGGCAGGAGAGCAAACAGCATCCGTAGTTTCAAAGCGTGTGCAGGAGAACGAGACCCGAGCACAGCGGGCAGCGGAGAAAGGTCTGCGGAGATCGTGCGCGGAATCGTTAGCATGGGGCAGAATTTTTAAAGCTTAGAACCTCAGTGGGAAAGGTGTGTCCCCCCCCCTTTTTCCCCTCCTGAGATAATTACCCAAAGCAATTTCAGGGAAGGAAAAATGCCTGTGCAAAGTGGGGGCATTTGGTTTTCCTGCCTGCATATGACAGCGGAAGACTTGCGGTTATGGATGCTACAGGAAGATAATAATAATAATCATAATAAATTTTTATTTATACCCCGCCCTTCCCAGCCAAGACCGGGCTCAGAGCGGCTAACACCCATAAAATCACAACAAAACATACAAAACAATCAATTAAAATGCAGGTTAAAATACGATTTAAAGTTTAAAATGCAGCCTAATTTTTAAGTAGCCCACCAATCAAACCATAAAGGAATGAAACATCAGGGTTAAACTAAAACCAACCCAAAGGCCAGGCTGGGGGGTTCACTAGCGCTGGGGGGTTTTTTCTTATAGGCCACAGCGGAATCCAGGTTGGGACTGAGTCGCATCCCACCGTCAAGGTCAAGTTATGCAGTTCGAGTAGATTTTTTTGGGGGGGGGTCTTGTCCAGCAAGCCCACCTGCTCCCCCAGCTCAAGACCAGGCTTTTTGCTAAAAGCCACAGCCACAGCAGAATGTCCCACCAATTTAGAAGAAGAGAGATAATAGAATCATAGAGTTGGAAGGGACCCCCAAGGGTCATCTAGTCCAACCCCCTTGCAACGCAGGAATCTCAGCTAAAGCATCCCTGACAGATGGTCATCCAACCTCTGCTTGAAAACCTCCAGGGAAGGAGAGCCCACCACCTTCTGAGGGTAAAGGTAAGGTAAAGGACCCCTGGACGGTTAAGTCCAGTCAAAGGTGACTATGGGGTTACAGCTCTCATCTCGCTTTCAGGCCGAGGGAGGCGGCGTTCATCCACAGAAAGCTTTCCGGGTCATGTGGCCAGCATGACCGCTTCTGGCGCAGCATGACCGCTTCTAAACCGCTTCTGGCGCAACAGGACACCGTGACAGAAACCAGAGCGCACGGAAACGCCGCTTACCTTCCCGCCAGAGCTGTACCTATTTATCTACTTGCACTTCGACGTGTTTTCGAACTGCTAGGTTGGCAGGAGCAGGGACAGAGCAACGGGAGCTCACCCCGTCGCAGGGATTCGAACCGCCGACCTTCTGATCAGCAAGCCCAAGAGGCTCAGTGGTTTAGACCACAGCGCCACCCACGTCCCTACCTCCCGAGGGAGTCTGTTCCAATGTAGAACAGCTCTTACTGTCAGAAGGTTTTTCCGAATGTTTAGTCGGAATCTCCTTTCTCACCACTTGAAGCCATGGGTTCGAGTCCTACCCTCCAGAGAAGGAGAAAACAAGCACGTTCCCTCTTCCACATGACAGCCCTTCAGATATTTGAAGGTGGCTATCATATACCCTCTCAAGTCTCCTCTTCTCCAGGTTAAACATACCCAGCCCCTTCAACCGTTCCTCATCAGGCTTATTTTCCAGACCCTTGATCATCTCGGTCGCTTTCCTCTGCACACGTTCCAGCTTGTCAACACCCTTCTTAAATTGGGGTGCCCAGAACTGGACACAGTATTCCAGCTGTGGTCTGACCAAGACAGAATAGAGCAGAACTATTACTTCCCTTGAACCCGGACACACTAGACTTCTGTCGATGCAACCTAGAATAGCGTTCGCCTTTTTTGCAGCTGCTTCACACTGCTGGCTCATCTTAAGCTTGTGGTCCACCAAGACTCCTAGATCCTCCTCACATGTCCTGCTGGTGAGTCAATAGCCCTCTCCTCCTTGAAATAGGCCTCATCTTATTTTAAAGCCACCCAAGCTGGCCGCTGTCACCACGTCCTGCGGGAGTTCCACAGTTTTAACTATGCGCTGTGTTAAAAAGTGCTCTTTTACCTTTCCTGAATCTTCAAACTACAAGAAAGAAGATTCCACCTAAACATTAGGAAGAACTTCCTGACAGTAAGAGCTGTTCAACAGTGGAATTTGCTGCCAAGGAGTGTGGTGGAGTCTCCTTCTTTGGAGGTCTTTAAGCAGAGGCTTGACAGCCACCTGTCAGGAATGAATCATAGAATCCTAGAGTTGGAAGAGACCCCAAGGGCCATCCAGTCCAACCCCCTGCCAAGCAGGAAACACCATCAAAGCATTCCTGACAGGTGGCTGTCAAGCCTCTGCTTAAAGACCTCCAAAGAAGGAGACTCCACCACCCTCCTTGGCAGCAAATCCCACTGTCAAACAGCTCTTACTGTCAGGAAGTTCTTCCTAATGTTTAGGTGGAATCTTCTTTCCTGTAGTTTGAATCCATTGCTCCGTGTCCGCTTCTCTGGAGCAGCAGAAAACAACCTTTCTCCCTCCTCTATATGGCATCCTTTTATATATTTGAACATGGCTATCATATCACCCCTGAACCTTCTCTTCTCCAGGCTAAACATACCCAGCTCCCTAAGCCGTTCCTCATAAGGCATCGTTTCCAGGCCTTTGACCATTTTGGTTGCCCTCCTCTGGACCATCAAAATGCTTTGATGGTGTTTCCTGCTTGGCAGGGGGTTGGACTGGATGGCCCAACTCTATGATTCTATGAATCTTCAGCTGGTAAGAGGCCTGTCCTCTGTAAGGTAGGCCACACGGCTGCCCTATCTCAGATAGAGGCCTAATGAGCACGCAGAGTGGAAGCAGACCTCTTGCCGGCCCCACATTCCAGCTTATGCGCAGCTTGGCTTGGCTTTCTCTGGGGAGGAGTCCTGCCCTCTGTTTTGAACTGACGTCCTCTTGTTTTGAATGTTAAATGTCAAGACATTCCAAAGCTGATTATTTGTTGATCTGACCACACTGGAAAGTTTTATCTTGTCATCAAGCCCCAGCTTAGGCACTTTAATATCTATACCCATCTGATTCGCTGTGCTGCATTTTAGCTTATCAGATCTGCTGGTTGATTTTGGCTAGCTTAATTTTAAATGCTGCCGTTATGGTGGTGTAGATTCTAGGACCCCCTCCTAGTAGTTGTGGGCAGCCCTCGTCTCTATAAATTTGTCCAACCCTCTTTTAAAACCATCTGGGTTGGTGGCCATCACTTCCTCCTGTGGCAGAGAGTTCCATAGTTTAACTATGCGCTGCATGAAGAAGTAACTTCCTTTTACCCATCCCGAATCTTTCCTGGATGTTCATGAATCCCAGCGTTATGAGAGATGGAGAAAAACTTTAGAGATTCCTGCATTGCGGGGGGTTGGCATAGATGACCCCTGGGCTTCCCTTTCAAGTCCACGATTCTATGATCCTAAACTTCTTTGTCTCAAGCGCCTGGGTCTGCAGGGATCCTAACATCAGGGGAAGCTAAAAGCAGGCTTACCTTTTTTTTTTGTACTGCTGCAGACCTAGCCTGGTCCTCGATTTCCAGCATTCGCATGGAATGGATTTGCAGTGAGTCAGAAGCAGTTTACTCTGTGTGCAAGGCAGAGTGATAGCTGGGATTTATTTATTTTTTAGTTTAGAGAAAGGTGAGGAAGAGGCGACATGATAAACGTGTATAAAATTATGCATCCCGTGGTGAAAATGGATAGAGGGAAGATTCCCCTTCCGCTATCTCTTAACAAGTAGACCTCAAGGGGGGATGCCGTCTAGATTTGACAAGAAGTCATAAAGGAATGGCAAGGAGCAGGGGCGTAGCAAGGGGGGGCGGAGGGGGCGGGCCGCCCCAGGCAGCGCCCCCTGGTAGGGGTGACACTCGGGCGCCCCCCGCGCCTCCAAAGCCGCCCTGGGCTTTTTTTTATTTTTAAAGGTTATTTTCGGCGCTGCCGGGGCGGAGCCGCAGGGGTGGCCAGCAAGGAGGGGTGTCACGCTTTTCGCTGACGTGACCCCCCCCTCGCTGGCCGCCCCTGCAGCTCCGCCCTGGCAGCGCCGAAAATAGCCTTCCCCCCTTTCAGCAGGGAAAAAAGCCGCTGGGCTCCCTGGGCGGAGCCGCAGCATGGGGGGGAGGGACTGGCCAGCCATGAGGGGGTGACACCCCTCCTGGCAGGCCCGCCCCTCTCCTCCTTGCCGCGGCGCCGCAAGTCAGCCAGCGGCTTTTTCGGCGCTGAAAGGGGGGGAAAGGAAGACAAAGCGCCGAAAAAACCGCTGTGCTCCCTGGGCGGAGCCAAGGCATGGAGGCGTCGCTCCGTGCGCATGCGCGTCGTGACGTCATGTGCACGGAGTGACGCCCCGCCCCCAGGGGTGCTGCTTGGCTTGCCGCCCCCGGTAGCCAGGCGGCATGCTACGCCCATGGCAAGGAGTGAAGGATTCTATGATATTGCATTGTTCCAGATTTGATATTTTGATAGATATGGAATGAAATGGGTGGGGGTTAAGTAAGTAAGATGAAATATATAAAGTAGGATTATAATATTGTAATAAGCAACATAGCGAAAGAAAATAAAACAGAGAAGGAATGAGATCACGCATGGGAGAGGGGGAGTGGGGAGGGGAAATAAGATGGGGAAATGTGATATAATGATGGTATGGTTTTGTTCTTTTTTCCTGTTTTGTGTGAATTTGAAATAAATAAAATTGTTTTTAAATTAAAAAAAAAAAAGATTTGCCAGCTGTTTCCCCCACCCCAGCCTTCCTTGGACGGCTCCTTTCACTTTTTAATCAGCGGTGTGGCAGGCAGAAATCCAACTGGGGAAGCCTTGCCAGCCCAGTGCTTTTCATTGGGGGGGGGGGGAGCCTGTTGGATTCCTGCTTCTCTGCAAGCAGGGCTGGTACTGCAGCCCAAAATGGCATCGATTCAGCCAGTAACTGGTTAAGGACTTAGGTCTGCGTTGAGAGTGGGAAGCAAACAGTTCCTTTGTACTTTGAAAGCTGCTGCATGTTCGGGGAAGGGCCTCTGTTGCGCTGGGCAGCCTTTCATGCCTGGGGAATTTGGGGCTTGGAAAATGTGTTTGCACTCCCAGAGATTTGCAAATGGTCTTCCTTAATTAACCAGCAAGAGGAACAACAACAGCAGTAGCCAAGCGCTAGGAAGAGTTGCCTTCCTCTCTCAAGAAACACAATCTGGCTTATCAAAGCCACAGAAAATTAATTTCAAAGATCAAGCGTAATATCCACAGGAAATATACTTGTTCTTTGGAGACAGGTTTCATTTATTCGTTGCGTTTGTAGCCCAACTTCTTCTTTCCAAGGCGGCGTACGCATAGCTGTCGACTTTCGGATTTGAAAATAAGGGATTTTCCCCAGCTTTCGGATTTGAAAATAAGGGATGCCGCGAGGGCGGTGCAATGGCACCAAGTAGCCTTGCCACCCTGCGCTCCAGAGGCTGCGCGCGAACAGGTGAGCGAAAGAAGTGAGCGCATAGATGGCAGGCAGGCTGTCTGGCTGCACAAGGCATGCAAGCTCCGCCCCCAGTCAGTCTCAGACTCCTTATTGGCAGCCGAGCAACGCAGCTGAGGAGCCTCCCTGGCCAGCAGGGAGGGAGAGGAGCTGCTTCCTTTGAAATCCGGGAAATTTAAGGGATATCAGCAATCTGGGATAGCAGCGGGAAACGGCATTGGAATAAGGGAGTTTCCCGCAAAAAAAGGGAGGGTTGACAGCTATGGGCGTACGTGGTTCTCCCGGCCCTCATTTAATCCCTCACAACAACCCTGTGAGGTAGGTTAGGCAGAGAGGCAGGGACTGGTTCTTGGGGTCACTCAGTGAGCTTCATAATGGCTGAGTGGGGGATTTGAACCTGGGTCTCCCACAGCGGGTGGCGCTGTGGGTTAAACCACAGAGCCTAGGGCTTGCCAATCAGAAGGTCGGCGGTTCGAATCCCCGCAACGGGGTGAGCTCCCGTTGCTCGGTCCCTGCTCCTGCCAACCTAGCAGTTCGAAAGCACGTCAAAGTGCAAGTAGATAAATAGGTGCTGCTCCGGCGGGAAGGTAAACGGCGTTTCCGTGCGCTGCTCTGGTTCGCCAGAAGCGGCTTAGTCATTCTGGCCACATGACCCGGAAGCTGTACGCCGGCTCCCTCGGCCAGCAACGCGAGATGAGCGGCGCAACCCCAGAGTCGTCCGCGACTGGACCTAATGGTCAGGGGTCCCTTTACCTTTACCTCCCAGGTCCTAGTTCAGCAGCACTCTAACCACTACACCACCCTGTCTCTTGACACACGTTCCTCAGCACACACACGAGCCAGTCCTCAAAGGACAGGGCAGGGCGGAAATAGCCATGCTTTCCTCCTCCTCTGCCCGTAAACCGCGGCTTGGCTTGCTGGCAGGAGCAGATGACAGCACTTCCCTCCGTGCCGTGGAAAAGCTTCGCTTACGGATTTCAGCGCAGAAGCACGCCAGGTTGTTTCTTTCCCTTAACACCCTGATTTGGCTGCGCTTGGATTGGGCTCAAATGGCACCTTCTGAGATTTATGCTACTGTGTTTATCTCCTCCCCCCCCCCCCAAGGAGCTCAAAATGCAATGCAGAGTTTTCGTCCCACCACCCATTTCATTTTCACAGCAACCCTGTGAGGCAGGTTAGGCTGTGCTTCGTGGCTAAGTGTGGGGATTTGAACCCGGCTCTCCGGGGGTCCCAGCCCGACACTCTAACCACTACACCACCGCTGCCTCTCAAGCCCAGACATCCTTGCAAAGAGCAGTCCTGACAGGAGGCTTCCTCCGCCCGCCCGGCAAAACTGAGGTGCTTTTGACAAGAGACCGGGGAGCCAGGCAGGCGTTCAACAGGTGCAGCTTTTCCGACGCAGGGAAGAGAAACGCCACCTTGCGCAGCAAGGCCAGCGACAGGAGCAGCCCCTGATCTGCTGCCCCCCTGTTTCCATGGCAACGGGAGAGCGAAAGAGATACCACCATACCTGAACCTGTGCATTTACGGGTGTTTTTCTCCCTTTGGAGGGGAAGAGAGCGCTTTCTCTCCCACATGACTCAGTTGGAAAACTACTGCGGAGAGCCTTGCTTGCTGAGTTTCCTTGCCGTTCCTGCTCCAGAGTTAATCCTCCCCGAGTCTCGGAGGAGGTGGAAGCACTTAGCGGATCGATAATCCAGAGAGAGATGAGTGGTGCAGCGCGAAGGGCCCTGTTTGGCACACTGGGCCGGCCGGCATGGAGAAGACTTGGCCCTCGGACGCCTGGGTCCCCACCTACCTTTTACCCCAGGGGTGGGGGGAAACTGGTTCCGCCCGGGGCCGGATTCCCTTCAGACCAGGGGTCAGCAAACTTTTTCAGCTGTGGACCAGTCCACCGTCCCTCACACCATGTGGTGGGCTGGACTATATTTTGCGGGGGGAAATGAACGAATTCCTATGCCCCACAAATAACCCAGAGGTGCATTTTAAATAAAAGGACACATTCTACCCATGTAAAAACATGCTGATTCCTGGACCGTCCACTGGCTGGATTGAGAAGGCGATTGGACCAGATCCGGCCCCTGGGCCTTAGGTTGCCTACCCATGCTTTTTAGGGGTTAGCAACCTTTTTCAACCGTGGGCCGGTCCGCCGTCCCTCAGACCATGTGGTGGGCCAGACAATATTTTTTTTTGGGGGGGGGGATGAATGAATTCCTATGCCCCACAAATAACCCGGAGATGCATTTTAAATAAAAGGACACATTCTACTCATGTAAAAACACCAGGCAGGCCCCACAAATAACCCAGAGATGCATCCTATATAATAATCTCCCTGTGTCCCTGCGTCCACCGTCCGTGTGTCAGTGGAATTGGCCAACTGCGCATGCGCTCCACTGACACACAGATTGGAGCGCAGAGAGGAGGAGGAGCCTGATTGGTTGGAGCGCAGCGCGAGCCTCAGAACCTCTCCGCTTCAATCGCTGCCGCCACCGCTCCTACCGCCGCCTCCTCCTGCTCCGGGGCCAGAGGCCGCAATGGCGGGCGCTCCCCGCGCGCTGCTGCTTCTCCCCCTCCCTTCTTTCTCCCCGCCTCAGCCACCCGTGGCGGCGGCGGGGAGGGCGGCCGTCGCCGGGGCTGCCGGCGGGGCAGCGGCAACAGCCGGCTCCGCCATGGTGGTGGCTTGGCCGGCTGAGGCGGGGAGAAGGAAGGGAGGGGGACAACTGCATATTGTGCCTCGGGTCCCCGCCGCTGCTGCTAGCGCCCATTATTAATGGGCTGAATTCAACTAGTTTTAAATAAAAGCACACATTATACTCATGTAAAAACACCAGGCAGGCCCCACAAATAACCCAGAGATGCGTTTTAAATAAAAGGGCACATTCTACCCATGTAAAAACACGCTGATTCCTGGACCATCCGCGGGCCGGATTTAGAAGGCGATTGGGCCGGATTCGGCCCCCAGGTCTTAGGTTGCCTACCCCTGCTTCAGACCAACCTCTGAAGGGCCATGTGCTCAGGTAGGGTGAGAAGCGAGGCTGGTGTGCCCTGGGGAGAGTGGCAAGGGCCAAGTATGAAGGTATGGAGGGCCACTTTTGACCCCCACCGGGTCTGAGGTTCCCCAGCGCTGCTGTACCCTACGGACCATGACGCTTCCTTTTCCTGCCACCAGTCATATAACGCTGAGCTGCTGTAGCAGAGTCGCTAAGAGCAGGCGGAAATCCTCTTTTTGGTGCAAATCCTCTTTTCTGCTAAATCTGCACCTTGGTCCTGCATGCCGTGTGTGAGCCTTTCTGTGTGTGTATGGCCACCAACTTGGGTGGCTATCGATGGCTGCTAGTCATGATCAGGGCTGGATTTAGGTTTGATGAGGCCCTGAGCTACTGAAAGCAATGGGGCCCTTTATATGTCCAGCTGTCCTTTGTCAACAACAAACGGTCACTGTTTTTTTTTTGTTGAATATATGCTAGATGGTAATTTATGGACCTTTGTTGTTTAGTCGTTTAGTCGTGTTCGACTCTTCGTGACCCCATTGACCAGAACACGCCAGGCACTCCTGTCTCCCACTGCCTCCCACAGTTTGGTCAAATTCAAGTTAGTAGCTTCGAGAACACTGTCCAACCATCTCTTCCTCTGTCGCCCCCTTTTCCTTGTGTCCTCAATCTTTCCCAACATCAGGGTCTTTTCCAGGGAGTCTTCTCTTCTCATGAGGTGGCCAAAGGTTGGAGCCTCAGCTTCAGGATCTGTCCTTCCAGTGAGCACTCAGGGCTGATTTCCTTCAGAATGGATCGGTTTGATCTTCTTGCAGTCCATGGGACTCTCAAGAGTCTCCTCCAGCACCAGAATTCAAAAGCATAAATTCTTCGGCGATCAGCCTTCTTTATGGTCCAGCTCTCACTTCCATACATCACTACTGGGAAAAACATAGCTTTAACTATACGGACCTTTGTCGGCAAGGTGATGTCTCTGCTCTTTAATTTATGGACCTAACAGGTATCTAAAGCCATTTGCACGTGTTGCCTTGCAACCAGTCCATGCAGAATATAGGCACCCTATATATAGAAAGGAGCAAACCAGTGATATTTTAGGAAGCAGGCTAGCAGGCAGGGCCCATGACTTACATCATAGGAGCCTTCACAACACAAAACACTGTTCCTGTATGTAGGTTTTATTTTATTTGATGTTTATCTTATATTTTGGAAATGTACATCCAGTGGTTTTTTTCCTTTAATTTATTTTGGGGGGGCCCCAAGAGAGTGGGGCCCTAATCTATAGCTTGTTTAGCTCATACGTAAATCCAGCACTGGCCACGATGGCTGTACTCTGGGTCCACAGTTGGAGAAAGCAGTGATTCCGAAGACCAGTTGCTGGAAGCCGGCAAGAGGAGAGAGGGCTCTTGTGCCCGGATCCTGCTTGCGGGTTTCGCACCAGAGGCATCTGGCTGGCCACTGTGAGAGCAGGATGCTGGGCCAGGTGGACCCTGATCCTGTAGGGATCTTCTTAGCTTCGTAACATCTAGAGGGTCTCAGTTTTCCCCCTCGGTGCTAGAGCCTGCCGGTGGATTTCTCCCACACCCAATTCCCCTCTCCTGATCTGCCTCCCTCCTTCCACCTTCCTGCGCATGAAAGCTCTGAGGCCTCCTGCAAAGCAGAGCTGCTCCTAGACAATTTGGCGCCGCCAGAGCGACTGGAGCGTGCCCCTCGATGGCGCTGGTGGCGCTGCCACTCTTTGCAATGTCCTCAATCTCTTTGAGGAAGCAGGCATTGTGCCGGCAATTACTGGGCCCCCGATGAAAGTATGCGCTAAATGTTTCTGCTGAATAGCTCCTCTGCCTATTAGGGAATTAATCTGTTTTGCTGTTCCTCTCCCTTTCATCGCCGCCTGCTTTTCCTCTTTTGTTTTAGGCTGTGGAGAAGAAAATTAATTTCCGCCTGAGGAAGGATGGAGATAGGGAGGGAGGGAGGGAGAAATAGCCCTGTGCTGCCTTGAGGTTTGCTCTGCTATTGTCTTGCGCCACGGTGGGGGGCCTCAGGCTGCACCCCTCACTTACCCATCTTCACCCCCAGATAAATTTGTGGACTCTTGACAATGCCTCTCGCTTGCCTGGTGTCAGGAGCGGGAGTCAGGAATGCGTCAGCAATAAATCACGCGGCGTCAGTGAAGTTGGCTCTTTATTCAGGAAACAAAGTCAACTCAGGAGGCCAGGCCTAGTGAGCGCAGCTACTCTTTCTGGTAGAACTTGCCCCTATGAGGCAGTTTTGGGGACTGAAGTTCCCTGCCTTCTGACAGACCTCTTGTCTCCTCCTCCCCTGGATCCTTCCCAAGCAATCTGAGACTCTGCCATCATCTCTCTCTCTCTCTCTCTCTGCTCCACCCTCTTCATACCTCTTTTAGTTCTGGGAAATCAGGGGAGAGGGGAGCTGGTTGCAGAAAGAGAGGGAGATATCATGGCTTATTCACTAGCCTGCCTCATCTCTGCCTCTTGGCCCCACTCCTCACCAACCTCCATTTCTGAGTCTGGATTGCCCTCTGCTCCAGACTCTCCTCGCTCACTAAGCCCTGTTGCTTCTTCAGCTTCCGCTGCCACCGCCTCCTGGTCTTCTCCCGTAAGTACGAGGCCTAGCACCCTCGTACTTATGGGACTGCTTCTCCTGCTATGTCCCACAGAGGACCCTAAGGTCCATGAATAATAATAGCTTAAGGGTCCTGGGCCCTAAAGAAGCCAGACTATCCTCCACCAGGGCCAGGGCCTTCTCAGTGATGGCTCCAACCTGGTGGAATGCTCTGTCCCACGAGACTAGGGCCCTGCAGGACTTGATCTCCTTCCGCAGGGCCTGTAAGACAGAGCTATTCCGCCTGGCCTTTAATTTAGGCTGATCCTCTATTCCTTTTCTCCCTTCCCTTTTTCTATGAAGAAACCCTTCTGAGACCCCACATTTAAACTCTTCCCTGGTCTCCTTGCTGGCCCTAGCAGGAATAACTTGGCCAGTTAGCCCTGGCAATGCTACATTTATGTTGAACTTTATGCTGTTTTTAAGCTGTTTTTTAAGTTGTTTTTAATCAATTTTTATATTTGTTGTTAGCCGCCCTGAGTCCGGTTTTTAAATCGGGAAGGGCGGGGTATAAATACAATTATTATTATTATTATTATTATTATTATTATTATTATTATTATTATTATTATTATTCTCCCTCTGACCACTCATCACCGTCCGTTCCCCCCCCCCCCCCGGGCTCTAAGTCTTATTCCCAGCCCATGACACCTACGGTAAAAAGCCCCCCCCCCCACTTTTGCCTTTGGCCACATTCACCCCATGGCATGTGGTTCCCAGACGATTGCTCAGGAGACAAAGTGGCCCCAGGGCTTAAAAATAATGTCTCCATCCCTGGTCTGGTGGTTCTGCTTTGCGAGGGGTGGTCTTGCGAACTTGAGAGGCAGCATGGATCAGGCCAATGGCTGTGATCCCTGCATTGCAGGGGGGGTTGGACTAGAATCATAGAGTTGGAAGAGACCCCAAGGGCCATCCAGTCCAACCCCCTGCCAAGCAGGAACACCACCAAAACATTCTTGACAGATGGCTGTCAAGCCGCTGCTTAAAGACCCCCAAAGAAGGAGACTCCACCACACTCCTTGGCAGCAAATTCCACTGTCGAACAGCTCTTACTGTCAGGAAGTTCTTCCTAATGTTTAGGTGGAAACTTCTTTCTTGTAGTTTGAATCCATTGCTCCGTGTCCGCTTCTCTGGAGCAGCAGAAAACAACCTTTCTCCCTCCTCTATATGACATCCTTTTATATATTTGAACATGGCTATCATATCACCCCTTAACCTTCTCTTCTCCAGGCTAAACATACCCAGCTCCCTAAGCCGTTCCTCATAAGGCATCGTTTCCAGGCCTTTGACCATTTTGGTTGCCCTCCTCTGGACACGTTCCAGCTTGACTAGATGACCCTTAGTGTCCCTTCCAACTCTATGTGTCTGAAAGTGTCACAGTCAGGGAAGGGAAAGAGCCAGAAAGAGCTCTGATCCTGCGGGTTGCAAGTGCCTCCCGATTAATGTCACTCCTGGATTTGGGGGGGGGGGGGAGCAAGGTTTTATTTTATTTTTTTAATCTCTTTTGGCCGGCTTCCATCCCTGACTTCCAGTGGCTACAGATGGAAGCCAAAAGCTGCTGCAGTGCCAAACTTCTCGGCTTATTGAATCAATAAAATAAAAAGCCTGGGGAAGAATAATGGCTAATCAATAATGGATTGGACGTGGGGCCGTTTCCTTCCTCCGCTTATGCCTCTCTGCGTAAGCTGCCATCTGCCCTGAATTGGATTTGATATACTGCCGGCCTCAGTCGGTGGGCCAAGGGAAAAAGTGGTGTTGGGTCACAGCCTGGCCATTTAGCGATTCCCTTAATATACTCAATGCCTGAGTGTGGGTGGCGATTATTTGGAATACAATTCTGTGCCCAGAAAAAAAAAATGGGTTGTGCAACAGACATCTGGGTATCATACAGGGGTTTCCAAAGCTGGGGCTCCAGCTGTTTTTGGACTACAACTCCCATCATCCCTAGCTAGCAGGAGCAGTGGTCAGGGATGCAAGTGCTCTGGTCAGACCCCACCTGGAATACTGTGTCCAGTTCTGGGCACCACAGTTCAAGAAGGATACGGACAAGCTGGAACGTGTCCAGAGGAGGGCAACCAAAATGGTCAAAGGCCTGGAAACGATGCCTTATGAGGAACGGCTTAGGGAGCTGGGTATGTTTAGCCTGGAGAAGAGAAGGTGAAGGGGTGATATGATAGCCATGTTCAAATATATAAAAGGATGTCATATAGAGGAGGGAGAAAGGCTGTTTTCTGCTGCTCCAGAGAAGCAGACACGGAGCAATGGATTCAAACTACAAGAAAGAAGTTTCCACCTAAACATTAGGAAGAACTTCCTGACAGTAAGAGCTGTTTGACAGTGGAATTTGCTGCCAAGGAGTGTGGTGGAGTCTCCTTCTTTGGAGGTCTTTAAGCAGAGGCTTGACAGCCACCTGTCAGGAATGCTTTGATGGTGTTTCCTGCTTGGCAGGGGGTTGGACTGGATGGCCCTTGTGGTCTCTTCCAACTCTATGATTCTATGATTCTATGATGGGAGTTGTAGTTCAAAATCAGCTGGGGTCCCAAGTTTGGGAAACCCTGGTATAATATGTCCTTTCTCTGCTAAGCAGGAGAAGCAGTAAAACTAAGTGGGAGGGCATCTGTTTTGCAGGAAGGTTCAACCTCTAGCGTCTCCAGGTACAACTCCAGGTACAATTGTCTGCCTAAAATGCTGAAGAATTGGTCCCACTTAATATAGACCGTCCTGAGCCAGATGAACCCGTGGTCCGACTCAGTATAATGCTTCCGAAATTCATATGCAGCATATAATCACATATCTGTGCAGAGTTTGTGCAGATGCGCAAGGAAGTTGCTGTTGCGCTCGAATCCTGCTTGTGGGTTTCCCATAATGGGTATCTTGGGACACGGGTGGCGCTGTGGTCTAAACCACTGAGCCTAGGGCTTGCGGATCGGAAGGTCGGCGGTTCGAATCCCCGCGATGAAGTGTGCTCCCGTTGCTCTGTCCCAGCTCCTGCCAACCTAGCAGTTCGAAAGCACGCCAGCGCAAGTAGATAAATAGGTACCGCTCCGGCGGGAAGGTAAACGGCGTTTCCGTGCGCTGCTCTGGTTTCCGTCATGGTGTTCCGTTGCGCCAGAAGCGGTTTAGTCCTGCTGGCCACATGACCCGGAAAGCTGTCTGCGGACAAACGCCGGCTCCCTCGGCCTGAAAGCGAGATGAGCGCCACAACCCCATAGTCACCTTTGACTGGACTTAACCGTCCAGGGGTCCATTTACCTTTACCTTTTATCTGATTGTCCCCTGTGAGAACAGGATGCTGGACTAGATGGGCCCATGGCCTGATCCAGCAGGCTCTTTTTAGGTTTCTAAAGCCCCCTGGGGCGCCTTGTTCTTATGCAAGCAGATTTGGAAAAATGTGTACCGGTAACTCTAACTTGGGCATTCTGTTATACTTAAACCCTGAAAGGCTCTCAACTAAATTTCCTGAGCCCTTGGGCAGCTAAATGGAGCAAAGATCTGAAGGCCATTTCTGATGAAACACGTGTCCGTTCACATGAATTTGCCAAACTGCATTTCGCACCTCCTCAACCTGGTTCCCTCCAGATGTTTTGCACTACGACTGGTGCTTTCCTTCTAGAAAAAAACGGTGTGCGCTTGAGAATAATAATAATAATAATAATAATAATAATAATAATAATAGCACTGATGATGACTCTTATCAGGCTTGGCCAAGCACAGCATGATGTGAGCTGCAGTCCAAAAACTGACAGATGGCCCCAAGTTTTTCCTATTTCTTAATTTTTATTTATTCGATTTATATACTGCCCTTCATCAGAAGATCTCAGGGCAGTTTCCCAAAATAAAAAGAAGTTGGGGAAGGAGACTGAAAGGCACTCCATCCGTTCGGGAGGGCGAGGAGAGACTTTGCTTCTTGTGCATGGGCAGAAAAGAGTGTTTGCTCACGCTATCAATATCCCCTCACTGAGCAAACACTCTTTCCCACGAGTTTATTTAAGGGCTGGATGAGCAGAGCAGAAAAAGGTAGCACAGCTGTTGTGAATGGGGATCGATTCACCTGGTATACAAAGCAAGCCGGCCGACCCGAGTTCACCTGCTCCGTTCGCATAGCTGTCAACCCTCCCTTTTTTTTGCGGGAAACTCCCTTATTCCAACGCCGTTTCCCTCTGCTATCCCGGATTGTTGATCTCCCTTAAATTTCCCGGATTTCAAAGGAAGCAGCTCCTCTCCCTGCCGGCCAGGGAGGCTCCTCAGCTGCGTTGCTCGGCTGCCAATAAGGAGTCTGAGACCGACTGGGGGCGGAGCTTGCATGCCTTGTGCAGCCAGACCCTCACGCCCAACCAGCCAGCCAGCCTGCCTGCCGTCTACGCGCTCGCTCTTTCGCTCACCCGTTCGCGCGCAGCCTCTGGAGCGCAGGGTGGCGAGGCTACTTGGTGCCATTGCACCGCCCTCGCGGCATCCCTTATTTTCAAATCCGAAAGCTTGGAAAAAATCTCTTATTTTCAAATCCGAAAGTTGACAGCTATGCGTTTGGCGCCTCAGAGCTGGGCAGCGGTTTCCCCCACGCTCCGTTTTGTGTGTGCGCAGACGCATGGAGCACGTTTCCTGCGTCAGGCTGAGTGGTTTGCGCTCGGAGAGCGTCTGCCACCAGGCACTGAATACTTTCATCTCTCCCTGCGCTCATTAACATGCCCCAGCTTGCTCCACTCTCACTCTCCCTGTAATGCAATAATCTGATGCTTGAAACTTCCTTATCAGATTTGCTGGCTTTAAAGAGATTTTGGCTGCCCGGGTGCTCTGTTTGATGTGCCTCATTTGCATAAGGACGGGAGGGGCGGGGGGACGACAGCAGGGGGAGGGAGGGGGGCACCTCGAGAGGCCTGCAGGAGCATCAATCCAGGCTGCTCATTATCATCCGCTGAAGGCTTACATCACAGCCCCCAGCAAGAAAGGAGGTAAGAGAAAAACACACACAGATAAGGAAAGCAGGCTGTCAGAGAAGCCACAGGAACCCGGGATGTGCCAAAGCTCTCCAGAGCCTCCTTGCCAGCCAGCATATGCAGAGACACAAGGTGGCAGCCACATGGGCCACTGCCACAGCTGAGAGATACGTACCCATAGCTGTCAACTTTCGGATTTGAAAATAAGGGATCAGCAGCCTCACCTGTCCCGGGGACAGTTTACGGTTCTCGGGGACAGTCCACGCCGCGGTAATTCCCCCAGGCTACAAATTAATTTACACCAGGCTACACACCATCATCTTTCCCCACCTCAGGGTCTCTTTTCCAGGGAGTCTTCTCTTCTCATGCGATGCTTCAGGATCTGTCCTTCCGGTGAGCAGCCAGGGCCGATGTCCTTCAGAATGGATCGGTTTGATCTTCTTGCAGTCCACGGGACTCCAGCACCACAATTCAAAAGCGTCAATTCTTCATGGGGGGATTGATCAGGTTCACTCTTTTGGCTCTCTGGCATCCATTAATGACTTATTATACAAACGTGTTGCAGGCTTTGCATCCTTTAACACTCTTTTGGAAGGAGTGTATTTGTGGGCTGGGCCAGAGTGGTTGATTTTACATGCAAGCAAAGCACAAACAGGGCTGTTGTCTAATGGCATCCTATTCTCTGTAACTATTGGTGAGCAACGCAGCTGAGGAGCCTCCCTGGCCGGCAGGGAGGGAGAGGAGCTGCTTCCTTTGAAATCCAGGAAATTTACGGGATATCTAACAATCCGGGATAGCAGCGGGAAACGGCATTGGAATAAGGGAATTTCCCACCAAAAAAGGGAAGGTTGACAGCTATGTACATACCTGTTAGGGACAGACTGGGCCCAGGCGTGGAGGAAGTCGGGATGTGGTGGGGGGCGGACTGCCCCAGGTGTCACCACTGAGGTGGGTGACAAAATGCCGGGTGGCACTCATAATAATCATAATCATAATTTATTATTTGTACCCCGCCCATCTGGCCGGGTCCCCCCAGCCACTCTGGGCGGCTTCCAACAAGCATTTAAATACATCAAAATGTCACAGATTAAAAACTTCCCTAAATAGTTGAAAGACAAGACGGACTTGGCCTTTACTCATGAGCAACTGTTAAGCGAATCTGACACCAGGGTACCACTGTATCTGAGTTTCTGACACTGGTCAGAGGAGGGCATATTAGCTGGAGGGGCAGAGGCTCCCCACTGTCGCTGCAACTGCATCCCTAGGGCCCAGACCTGTGGTTGGGAGGGATTCATGTGCTGGACGGCCATGGCTGAGCCTCAGCCGATTCCCTCCCCCCCCCCCCCCAGGCCTTTGGGCAGAGAAGTCTCGGCAGGTGCTCCGAAGGTGTGCCGCTTTCTCCGTCCTTCCCGTCCTCTCTTGACACCACCATTTGTCTATAATTAATTAAGGCTCTGATGTCAACAAGCCTCGAAAGCAGCCGCCTTGCTAATTTCCTCTCGAGCGCCAAACAAACAGACGGAAACGCAGGGCTCTCAGCCGCAACCGGGGAGCAGCTAAGCTCGACCTGCCGCAGGAGTCCATAAACTACTTCGGTCTGTTTGTACAGGTGCCCCCCACCCCCAAAAAAATTTCAGGCGAGAGATGCGGATGCTCAGTACAAGCCGCGTGGATAATCTCATTTGCTGTTCCACAATTTATGATGCGCTTCTAACAACCGTGTCTGCTACACACTTAGCCTGCATCTGTCAGAGAGACCCGATTTGCCCCCACAATGTTTATTTCGAAGGGGAGGGGGATTTTCTCTGGCGATGTTTTCAGCCTGATACATCAATATTGGTTCCTGTTTTCTGAAGTTGGGGCGGGGCATTTTCTGAAAGCAGGGTGGTGGTGGTGGTGGTGGGGCTGTTTGAATGAATCTTGCAGCTTTTGAGCTGACCTCACCAGTTTCTGGAGACGTGTCACTTCTGAGAGTTGGCAGCCTTTGGCTTGCCCTGGAACCACGAGTCACTGAACAAGAAAATGTCACAGAGGTGGGAATGGTTATTAAAATCACAAAGCACCACACAGTTGTTCTGTAGGGTTGGGTGCTGTGTAGATAATAATAATAATAATAATAATAATAATAATAATAATTCTTTTATTTGTACCCCGCCCATCTGGCTGGGTCTCCCTAGCCACTCTGGGCGGCCTCCAACAGATATTAAAATATATCAAAATATCACAGGTTAAAAACTTCCCTAAACAGGGCTGCCTTCAGGTATTTTCTGAATGTCGGATAGTTGTTTATCTCTTTGACCTCTGATGGGAGGGCGTTCCACAGGGCGGGCGCCACTACCGAGAAGGCCCTCTGCCTGGTTCCCTGTAGCTTTGCTTCTCACAGTGAGGGAACTGCCAGAAGGCCCTCGGCGCTGGATCTCAGTGTTCAGGCTGAACGGTGGGGGTGGAGACGCTCCTTCAGGTATACAGGATACATTATCCAAAATCGGTCTGAAGTCCACATCATGATATTGGTTTCATAATATCAGACACGGCGATATATCATGGAATTGCAGAGTTGGAAGGGACCCCAAGGGTCATCCAGTCCAACCCCCTGCAATGCAGGAGGAGGGGGAGTTTGGATTTGATATCCCGCTTTATCACTACCCGAAAGAGTCTCAAAGCGGCTCACAATCTCCTTTCCCTTCCTCCCCCACAACAAACACTCTGTGAGGTGAGTGGGGCTGAGAGACTTCAGAGAAGTGTGACTAGCCCAAGGTCACCCAGCAGCTGTATGTGGAGGAGCGGGGAATCGAACCCGGTTCACCGGATTACAAGTCCACCGCTCTTAACCACTACACCACACTGGCTCTCTACACCACAGGAATCTCAGCTAAAGCTTCAATGACAGGTGGCCATCCAACCTCTGCTTCAAAACCTCCAAGGAAGGAGAATCCACCACCTCCCAAGGGAGTCTGTTCCACTGCTGAACAGTTCTTAGGGTCAGAAAGTTCTTCCTAATGTTTAGTCGGAATCTCCTTTCTTGTAACTTGAAGCCACTGGTTTGAGTCCAGAGCAGCAGAAAACAAGCTTGTTCCCTCTTCCATGTGACAGGCCTTCAGATATTTGAAGATGGCTATCATATCTCCAGGTGGCGCTGTGGACCCAGGTGGCGCTGTGGGTTAAACCACAGAGCCTAGGGCTTGCTGATCAGAAGGTCGGCGGTTCAAATCCCTGCTACGGCGTGAGCTCCCGTTCCTCGGTCCCTGCTCCTGCCAACCTAGCAGTTCGAAAGCATGTCAAAGTGCAAGTAGATCAATAGGTACCGCTCCGGCGGGAAGGTAAATGGCGTTTCCGTGCGCTGCTCTGGTTTGCCAGAAGCGGCTTTGTCATGCTGGCCACATGACCTGGAAGCTGTACGCCGGCTCCCTCGGCCAGTAAAGCGAGATGAGCGCCGGAACCCCAGAGTCGGTCACGACTGGACCTAATGGTCAGGCGTCCCTTTACCTTTACCTTTATCATATCTCCTCTTGTCTCCTCTTTTCCAAGCTAAACATACCCAGCTCCTTAAAGCACTCCTCATCAGGCCTGGTTTCCAGACCCTTGATAAATCTTGGTCACCCTCCTGTGTCCACATTCCAGCTTGCAAACATCCTTCTTAAATTGTGGTGCCCAGAAGTATTCCAGGTTTGGTCTGACCAAGGCAGAATAGAGTGGGACTATTCCTTCCCTTCACCTGGACACTGGACTGTTGATGCAGCCTAGAATAGCATTCACATTTTTTGCTGCTGCATCACACTGTGGACTCATGTTCAGCTTGTGGTCCACCAAGACCCCTGGATCCTTTCCACATGTACTGCTAGTAAGCCAGGTGTCTCCAATCCTATATTTGTGCAGCTGGTACTTGAAATTCATGTTGTTAGCTTGCGCCCAGTTCTCCAATCTGTTAAGGTCATTTCGAATTCTGATTCTGTCTTCTGTGACAGTAGCTACCCCTCCCAGCTTGGTGTCATCTGCAAATTTAATGAGCGTCCCCTCAATTCCTTCATCCAAGTCATTTATAAAGATGTTGAACAACAACGGGCGCAAGACAGAACCCGAATCACAATTTGTATGTGTTTGTGATGTAAAAAATTGCTGTGTGGGGAAAACTGTCAAACCGGTCATCGCTTAGCAACATAGAATCGCAGAGTTGGAAGGGATCCCAAGGGTCATCCAGTCCAACCCCCTGTGATGCATCCAAGACCGATGGCCATCCAACCTCTGCTTAAAAACCTCCAAGGAAGGAGAGTCCACAACTTCCCAAGGGAGACTCTTCCAGTGATTCTCTCATGATTCCTTCTGCCCCTGTTGCTGTGTACAGTACTATAAAATAACAGTTGTAATAATATGTTAAATGTAAGTAAAATGTATCAGCTTTAAACCCCTAAGTAGTAGAAGTTGCCAGGAAATTACCGTATTTTTCGCTCTATAAGGCGCACCTGACCATAGGACGCACCTAGTTTTTAGAGGGGAAAAGCCCCAATTTTTTGAGGATCAGCTCAAAGTTGTTGAGCTTACTTTGCAAAGGAGAAAAAAACCCTGTTTTATGGGGTTTAACTCACAGTTCTGCAGCTTCAGGAAGCCATTTCTACAGTTTCCAGACAGATAATCTAATCAGCCAGTCACATGTCACTGGGGAAACAGCCTCCCTCTGCAAGGGGACGGGGCTGGAATCTCTCTCCCTTATCTCTCTCCCGATCGTTTGCTGAGCAGCTGCTCAGGGGGCTTCCTTTCAACACGCCCTTCTCTCTCTTTTTTTTAAAAAAGCATGATCTGCTTTTGCCCCGGGGGAGTTCAGCTCCAGGGACCACACATTCACTCCATAAGACGCACAGACATTTCCCCTTACTTTTTAGGAGGAAAAAAGTGCGTCTTATGGAGCGAAAAATACACCCTGTTCGCCTCTACATAGTTCCATCCTTATTTCAGGCATCGTGTTATCTCAGTACATCACAATGTTTAGCTGGTGAAAACCAGACATTGCTCAATCCTAGATCCACCGGCCCAAAGGCTCATGGGAGGGGTTGGGTTCAGGAATACCAGAGAAGAATGTCAATAACTCTAGAATGATCGGTTGCAGAGCTTTATTAAAAGAAGGTGTAGACTTCCAGCAAATCAGCCTGCCGGGTCTCCCAGCCTTATGCAGACACGGGACGGACACCGCAGCATGGAGATGGCTTGTGCGCAACCAAGCTAACATGCATTTATGCACAAAGCAAATATGCACAAATACAGGATGGGTGGCACCTGGCTTGAGAGCAGTACATGTGAAAAGGATCTAGGAGTCTTGGTAGACCACAAACTTGACATGAGTCAACAGTGTGATGCAGCAGCTAAAAAAGCCAATGCAATTCTGGGCTGCATCAATAGGAGTATAGCATCTAGATCAAGGGAAGGAATAGTACCACTGTATTCCGCTCTGGTCAGACCCCACCTGGAATACTGTGTCCAGTTCTGGGCACCACAGTTCAAGAAGGATACGGAAAAGCTGGAACGTGTCCAGAGGAGGGCAACCAAAATGGTCAAAGGCCTGGAAACGATGCCTTATGAGGAACGGCTTAGGGAGCTGGGTATGTTTAGCCTGGAGAAGAGAAGGTTCAGGGGTGATATGATAGCCATGTTCAAATATATAAAAGGAGGTCATATAGAAGAGGGAGAAAGGTTGTTTTCTGCTGCTCCAGAGAAGCGGACACGGAGCAATGGATTCAAACTACAAGAAAGAAGATTCCACCTAAACATTAGGAAGAACTTCCTGACAGTAAGAGCTGTTTGACAGTGGAATTTGCTGCCAAGGAGTGTGGTGGAGTCTCCTTCTTTGGAGGTCTTTAAGCAGAGGCTTGACAGCCACCTGTCAGGAATGCTTTGATGGCGGTTTCCTGCTTGGCAGGGGGTTGGACTGGATGGCCCTTGTGGTCTCTTCCAACTCTAGGATTCTATGATTCTATGATTCTAAAGCAGCATACGCCAGTTTGCCCAGAACCTCCCCTCCCAACTGGCCGGTGAGGCCATAGGTGGCAGCTGTCCAAAACATCTCCCCTCTCTGGGCCTAGAGCCCAGCATCCCAAGGCCTACCGATAAGCACAGCATCAAAGCGAGCCAATTAGCATACATCAAAGCAAGTGCATACATAAGCATGTATGAGCTCACTTGTGCAACAACGGCCAATTAGTTTGGGGTTATCTTGACTGCCAAGATGGCGTTTGAAGACCTTCCGGAACATTTCACCTTTGGCTCAGCAGAACTGGAAAGGATGAAGGACCCAGGTCACAGAGGCTCAGGTGCAAAAAATAAAACGGACAAGGAAATACGAAAATAAGAAAAGCCTTATGGATTGGACCAGTGGCGTGTCCAGCCCAGCATCCTGTTCTCACAATGGCTACCCAGATGCCCATTGTGAATGTTAAAGTAGAAATCTGAGGGTTCCCTTGGACAAAAAACAAGGACACCAGCCAGGAATGCCAGAGCAAAACAGCAGCCAGTAGGCTTGGTCTTTATTGAAGACTGTCGTGACAGGGCCCCCACCCGCCACCAGGTGGAACAAAATGGAAGCCCCGAACAGGAAGAGAGCCCAACTTTTATTAGAATCATAGAATCATAGAGTTGGAAGAGACCACAAGGGCCATCCAGTCCAACCCCCGAGAAGGCCCTCTGCCTGGTTCCCTGTAGCTTTGCTTCTCGTAGTGAGGGAACCGCCAGAAGGCCCTCGGCGCTGGACCTCAGTGTCCGGGCTGAACGGTGGGAGTGGAGACGCTCCTTCAGGTATACAGGACCGAGGCCGTTTAGGGCTTTAAATATTCTAAGTTATACCCTGCCTGCTGCCATTTCAGCATGCTTTTTCTCGCAAAACAGCACTCTCGGGGACAAACTAGACAAAATTTGGAGCGTTTCCTCCCAAGATTTCAGAGGAATACTTTCCATCGGGAAATCTCAACAGGGTGGTTCAGCAGGACTTCAGAGCATGCACAGAGTTCCCACCCCCTGTTCCCTGGGGAGCCAGACACCCTTCCCACCCGTTGGATTGAAAGTAAAGGACTTTCAGCTTCTGCCCTGGTGCCTCTTATTTTATAAACTCTGGTGCTTCCGCGATGATGAATGTCTGGCTGTTAGTTCTGTGATAAGCGGCTCCGTGAAGCATCTGCAACCTTCTTTTATAGATTTCTGGTTTGTAACGAGCTGCTTAAGACGATAGCTGCGCCTGTTCGTCCTCTGGTGGATATTAACAAGGCTTTAGCGAAGGTGGAGAAATGATTTAAGGAACATAGATAAGGATGCACAGACCAGCCGCCCCACAGGCTGCGAAGGCTTTGAAGTCCTGCTGTTGGAAAATGGACAACGCGTTAAAAGATGAGTTTCTACAAGGAAAGAGGAGCGCAGAGGGGTAGTGCCTGCACATAGCAAGAATCCTATATAATAAAGAGCCTGTGTCCCTCCGTAGCTTTCCGTCCGTCAGAGGTGTGTGTGTGTGTGTGTGTGTGTGTGAGAGAGAGAGAGAGAGAGAGAGAGAGAGAGAGAGGCGAGCTAGGTGGGGGGGAGGTGGGTGTGGGGGGGGAGATGGCTGTGGGGGGAGGGAGGGAGAGGCGAACTGTGTGGGAGGTGGGGGGGATGGGTGTGGGGGGGGAGGGGGAGGGAGGGAGACAGGCGAACTGTTTGTGCAGGTCTGGGAAGTGGGGGTGGCCGCCGCTCCCCCCATATACCCCGTCGCCGCCGCTAGCGCCCATTATTAATGGGCTTAATTCAACTAGTAAGGCTATATTCCCAGTAATATTGCCTGGCTTATTGGCCATCTTAACAGGGTGATGCAGCAGCAAAACTCATGCTATTCTCTGCTGCATCCACAGAAATCTGGAGTCACATTCGAGGGAAATCATATTCTTGCTCTATCCTGCCTTGGTCAGACCACACCCGGAATACTGTGTCCAGTTCTGGGTACCACAGTTTCAGAAGGATATTGACAAGCTGGAAGGTGGTAGGCAGAGGAGGGCGACCAAGATGACCAAGTATCTGGAAACCAAGCCTTATGAGGAGTGGTTCAAGGAACTGGGTGTGCTGGTCCCGTGGGGTATCCGAAAGGCGAGGTCCAAGTCCGGTCCGTGGTCAGAGGGGTAACGTAAAGGCAGTCCGTAATAACTGAAGCTGGGTGCAGGGCAGGGAGTCAGGCGAAGTCGGGAACAGGTAGGCAAGCAGGGAACCAGGGCGGGTCAGGAGCTCAGGCAGGAAAGCAGGACAGGTTTCAAGCAGGAACTGGTCAGCAACGATGTTGCTCCTGCAACTTGGGGCTGGGGCTGGCCGGCTTTTATCTGCCCCGAGGCATAGGGCGGCCCTGATCCTCTGGTGACTCGCCTCTCCTGGCTTGGAGGCGAGCACTCCTCCTGCGGGAACTCAGTTCCCTTCGCCTCTCTGCCCTGAGCCTCTGCAGCTCAGGAGAGGATGGAGGGTTACCGGACCCAGAGGCAACCTCAGCTTCCCCTGACAGGGCTGGGAGTGGAGCACCTGCAGGCAATGGGTCCTCCATCCCAGCAGGAGCCAGAGCAGACTCAGCTGATGCCTGCACCTGAGGATCCAGCACAGGTGAGGACCCTTCAGACTGAAGCCCTAGCCCCGGCTCTGCTGATTCTGGAGGCGGGGAATCCTGTGCAGGCTGGGATCCCTCAGGTTCAGCATCTGAGTCTGAATCCCAGGCCATCACACCGGGTATGTTAAGCCTGGAGAAGAGGAGACTGAGAGGAGATATGAGAGCCATCTCCAAATATCTAAAGACTTGCCACATAGATGGAGAAAGGTGGTTTTTCTCCTGTTCTGGAGGGTACGACCCGAACCAATGGATTCAAGTGACAAGAAAGGAAATTCCGATTAAACGCCAGGAAGGACTTTCCGGCCGTAAGAGCTGTTTGACAGTGGGTTCGAATCCCGCTTGCAGGGGTTCCCTGTAATGGGCACCTGGTTGGCCACTGTGAGAACAGGATGCTGGACAAGACAGGCCTCCCTGGGCCTGACCCAGCGGGCTTTTCTTAAGTTTGGATGTTCTGAGCTCCCGTCAGGGTCATGGGTTCGATCCCCGCATTGGGCAAAGGTTGCCTGCCCTGGAAGGGTTTGGATTAGATAACCGTTGTTGTTGTTGTTGTTGTTGTTCAGTCGTTCAGTCGTGTCCGACTCTTCGTGACCCCCTGGACCAGAGCACGCCAGGCACGCCTATCCTTCACTGCCTCTCACAGTTTGGCCAAACTCATGTTGGTAGCTTCGAGAACACTGTCCCACCATCTCGTCCTCTGTCATCCCCTTCTCCTTGTGCCCTCAACCTTTCCCAACATCAGGGTCTTTTCTAGCGAGTCTTCTCTTCTCATGAGGTGGCCAAAGTTCATGGTTCTTACATTCCAGGTTCCTATGCAATACTTTTCTTTACAGCATTGGACTTTCCTTTCGCTTCCAGGCATATCCGCAACTGAGCGTCCTTTCGGCTTTGGCCCAGCCGCTTCATCAGCTCTGAATCTACTTGTCCTCTGCTCTTCCTCAGTAGCATGTTGGACGCCTTCCGACCTGAGGGGCTCATCTTTCAGCGTCATAACTTTTATATGCCTGTTGTCTTTGTCCATGGAGTTTTCTTGGCAGGGATACTGGAGTGGCTTGCCAGTTCCTTCTCCAGGTGGATCACGTTTGGTCCAAACTCTCCACTATGACCTGTCCATCTTGACCTGTCCATAGCTTCCCTGAGAAATTCAAGCCCCTTCGCCACGACAAGGCAGTGATCCATGAAGGGGAGATAACCATTCCGACTCTACAATTCTATGAGTCTCCAAATGCCACGCCCTGGATCCACACCTCTCCCCCAAATTGGCCCCTCTGCCAAAACGGAACCGGGTCTCTCCCCCATTCCCCATCCTTGCCCTCGGATGCCTTTGTCTCGCTGCTAATTTGCATGGCGAAGAGCTTCCCTTAATGAGGTCCCTGGTAGGGGAACAGCTGCGGCTGTCATGGCAACAGCAGGGCTCTGACATCCCTCCCTGGGAGGAGTCTCAGCAGGTGCTGGGGGGGATCCCCCCTCCCTGCCTCGGCTCCTCCCCCAATTCATCCATCTCCCCCTTTCGGCCAGGTATGGGGTGTGTGTGGCTGTCTCTGTTGGGGGGGGTTCCAGATGGGGGAGAGAGAGCCCCCTCGCCTTGATGGGCACCCAACCTCATTAGCGTCTTTGGTTTCCTAGGGAGGTTGCGCTAATGATTTACTCAAGTCGCTCCGATTCCTATTTGGGGAGGGGGGAGCGCAAGAGAGAGAGGGAGAAGGGCAATGAAAAATTCATGGGGCCATAACTAAAACATGACACCCCGCCAGGAATAAACCATCCATTCCATGCGAGCAATTTTGCTGGGAACAAATGGTGCCAATGGGGGGGGGGGAAGCGATGCTTTATTGCAAATAATTAGGAAACTCTATTTTCCAACTGCATGGCTCAGTGGTAGAGCAGAGGGTCAGTCCCTGGCAGCATCCGCAGGTAGAGCCTGTTCCTCCTGAACACCTGCTTGTCACCCAGTATTCCCCCAACTTGGGGGCGGGGGTGTCTCCTGCTGCTGTTGGACTACAACTCCCATCATCCCTGACCACTGGTCCTGCAAGCTAGGGATGGTGGATGGTCCAACAATGGCTGGAGAACCCCAGTTGTAGAAACACCGGAATGCAGTTTTCTTGGGTTCCTTGTTTGTTTATATCCCACCTTTTTCTCCAAGTTGCTTGAGGCGGTCATAGAATCATAGAATCATAGAATCCTAGAGTTGGAAGAGACCACAAGGGCCATCCAGTCCAACCCCCTGCCAAGCAGGAAACACCATCAAAGCATTCCAGACAGGTGGCTGTCAAGCCTCTGCTTAAAGACCTCCAAAGAAGGAGACTCCACCACACTCCTTGGCAGCAAATTCCACTGTCGAACAGCTCTTACTGTCAGGAAGTTCTTCCTAATGTTGAGGTGGAATCTTCTTTCTTGTAGTTTGAATCCATTGCTCCGTGTCCGCTTCTCTGGAGCAGCAGAAAACAACCTTTCTCCCTCCTCTATATGACATCCTTTTATATATTTGAACATGGCTATCATATCACCCCTTAACCTTCTCTTCTCCAGGCTAAACATACCCAGCTCCCTAAGCCGTTCCTCATAAGGCATCGTTTCCAGGTCTCCGTGCTTCTCCCTTGCCTCATCCCCACAACAACCCTGCGAGTTAGGTTAGGCTGAGAGGCAGTGACTGGCCCAAGGTCACCCAGTTGGCTTCATGGCCGAGTGAGGATTTGAACCCTGGACCTCTGTTGGTGCATCCTATAATTGCACTAGCTTTTTTTTTTTTTTTTTTTGCTGCTGCTGCTGCTGCTGCTGCATCACACTGTTGGCTCATGTTAAAGTTCATTCCCTGAAGGCAACTCCAGATAAAAGGGTCTCAGTGTGCCAGTGTGGTGTAGTGGTTAAGAGTGGTGGACTTGTAATCTGGGGAACTGGGTTCGTGTCTCCGCTCCTCCACATGCAGCTGCTGGGTGACCTTGGGCTAGTCACACTTCTCTGAAGTCTCTCAGCCCCACTCACCTCACAGAGTGTTTGTTGTGGGGGAGGAAGGGAAAGGAGAATGTGAGCCGCTTTGAGACTCCTTCAGGTAGTGATAAAACGGGATAGCAAATCCAAACTCTTCTTCAAGTTACAAGAAAGGAGATTCCAAATAAACACCAGGAAGAGCTTTCTGACAGTAAGAGCTGTTCAGTGGTGGAACGGTCCCCGTCCAGATGTTGCGGACTCTCCTTCCTTGGAGGCTTTTAAACAGAGGTTGGATGGTCAGGGCAGGGACCCAGGTGGCGCTGTGGGTTAAACCACAGAGCCTAGGGCTTGCTTCGAAAGCACGTCAAAGTGCAAGTAGATAAATAGGTACCACTCAGGCGGGAAGGTAAACGGCATTTCCGTGCGCTGCTCTGGTTCGCCAGAAGCGGCTTTGTCATGCTGGCCACATGACCCGGAAGCTGTACACCGGCTCTCGGCCTATAGAGTGAGATGAGCGCCGCAACCCCAGAGTCGGTCACGACTGGACCTAATGGTCAGGGGTCCCTTTACCTTTTACTGGATGGTCAGGGATGCTTTACCTGAGATTCCTGCATTGCAGGGGGTTGGACTAGATGATCCTTGGCGTCCCTTCCAACTCTATGATTCTATGAGCCTAGTATAGAAGGTGCTAAGAAGATGGCAGGTTGAGAGAAGGAGGGTTCCTTCTGAGGCAGAGAACTGGCAGAGAGAAGGGCCGTGTGGCTCAGTGGCAAAGCCTCTGTTTCAGATGCAGGCGGTCCCGGGTAGGGCTGGGAGGAAACCCAGAGCTGCTGCCGTTCAGGGTAGACAGTATGGAGCTTGATGGACCAGTGACCTGACTCTGCGGGAGGCAGATTCCCTGCTTCCCTCTGAAGCTGCAGAGACGCGGAATGCCCTCTTGCTTTTGAAACATCCGGCTGCCTCTTGGGCTGCGGCCGGGCGGTTTGTTTTCGCGTTTCTCTGGAAGCAGCTGGGTTGTGATGCATAATAGCGGGATTTCCTTTGCACCGCAGTCGAAAAACCTTTGAAGGCCCTCGGGCTGGGAAACGGCTGCTTGCTTGCATCCTGGCCTGCTGCGGAATACCTCGCGCCTTGGCGTTGCAGCCGAGAGCTTTCCGTGGATCTGGGGAGGCACCCCTGAGACCCAGTCAAGGAACAGATTTCTCTCTCTCTGTCGTGACTGCTGCCGGCTGCTCGCTTGGCAAGCCGGAGAGCCCAGATGAAGGGGGCACAGGGGGATTCGGCTAACAGGTCCCCCGTTGGCTTCAAAGGCAGGGATGGGGTCTTCGGGAACACGGTTGCAGAAGACTTGACGAAGCGGTAAGGGATTGCGCGGGGACGAGATCAGAGGATGCCGCAGCCAGAGCCCAGTCAAAGAAAATCATTCCCCGAGAAGGGAGGCGCAGCGCCGGTACAGCAGATTCATTTTTCCAGAGCAGCGGCTTCTTTTTCTTATTCGCTGACATGCATCTATTCCAGTTTGCTTTCCGTCTCCCACAGCTGTCCCCCGGGGAATGAAGAGGGTTTGTTTGTTTTTTGTAGGGGAGGGTAGTATCACCTTGAGAGGCACCCAAAATCTTAAGTACCTAACGATGTCATTGAGCTACTACCTCATTGTGGGGGGTGAGGGTGCTATTGGACAGTACCTGTGACATCACTGCTGGGTGGCACTCAGGGTGGTCCTCTCTCTCGTGCTGTGCAGTTTTGGAAACTTAGAAAAGAGCTTTTCTTTTTAAAAAAGCAGTCGTTTTCTGTTTTGGTAAAAATCCTTGTTCACTCGGGTGGATGAGCTATCCAGCTCTTCAAATGCAGGAGGGGATCGCTTCAAAAACAAGACTCTTCCGCCATGAGAATCCTTTTGCTTTTTATTAATGCATTTTCACTCTGGCTTTCTGAGCTAGAGTGCAAGAGAAAGAAAGAAGGAGAGAGGGAGGAGGAGAGAGAAAGGGGGGGGGGATTTATTGGCTAGAAAACACGTCTTCCATAAGAAAAGAACAAACTGTGTGTTTTTTCCTAAGGCAGCCTTTCCCAACATGATCTCCCCACCCAGATCTTTTTGGACTTCAACTTCCAGCAGCTGTGCTGGCTGGGGGGGGGCGAGTTATAGTCTGGCAACATCTGGAGGGCACTGGGTTGGGGAAAACTGCCTTAGAGCAGAAATGCAATTTACCTGTGTTCATCTTTGGGATTGCACAGAGCACTAGGAAATGAGGTAATGCTTATGAAATCTCACACGAGCGGGACTGTTCATTAAGACCCCCATCGCAGAGACCCACCGGGGGCACCTATGCCTTCAGGCTCAGGCTGGTAGCAACTGGGGGAGCGTGGCCTTCTCGGTGGTGGCGCCCCCAATTAAGGAGCGCTTTCCCCAGGGAGGCTTGCTTGCTGCCTACTTTACTGGGGATAAGGCGAAAGGTGAAGCTGATTTTAATCGCCTGTGGTGTTTAAAATAATAGAAGTGTAGAGTTGGAGAGGACCACAAGGGTCATCTAGTCCAGCCCCCTGCAATGCCGGAATCTTTTGCCCAATTTGGGACTCGAACCCACAATCCTGAGATTAAGAGTCTCATGCTGTATCAACTGAGCTATATTGTGGTGAATATTGTTTGTTTGGTTTTGTATATACAGTGGTACCTTGGTTCTCAAACTTAATCCGTTCTGGAAGTCCGTTCCAAAACCAAAGCGTTCCAAAACCAATGCGCACTTTCCCATAGAAAGTAATGCAAAATGGATTAATCCGTTCCAGACTTTTAAAAACAACCCCTAAAACAGCAATTTAACATGGATTTTGCTATCTAACGAGACCATCGATCCATAAAATGAAAGCAATCAACAATGTATTGCAGTCACACCACCAATCAATCAGTAGCTGAACTGGGTTCCACGCAGTCACACACACAAAAAGAGCCACAAAAACGCAAAATAAATAGCAAAAACAGACAGACCTCAGCGCAACACTCAAAACAGAAGTGTGGCACTCAAATCGGAAGCGTAACACTCAAAACGGAGCACGTTCGGCTTCCGAAAAACGTTCGCAAACCAGAACACTTTCTTCCGGGTTTGCAGTGTTTGGGTTCCAAGTTGTTTGAGTACCAAGGCGTTTGAGAACCAAGGTACCACTGTTGGTCTCCTTTTCTGTTTTATTTGTGTGTGCATTTCAAATTGTGTGCATTGCAAATGGATTGCTTTGAACTTTTGACACGAGGAGGTGTTTGCCGCCTTGGTGGATTTTAATTGATTGATTGATCGAAAGGCTGGATACAGCCGTAAGCAGAGACCTGCAGCTGAACCAGGCCAGGGGCCCCTTCCAAGTCCAGCATCCTGTTCTCACAGTGGCCATCCAATAATGCCCAATAATATGGGAAGTCTGCAAGCAGGATCCGAGCGTAGACCCCTCTCCCCTCCTGCCATTTCCAGCAATGGGTATTCATAAACTGCTGCCTCCGAAAGCGAGAGGAGAGTATAGCCGTTGTGGCCAGGAGCCACCGATTGCCTTATCCTCCAGGGCAGAAGTGTTTTAAATAGTCGATAAAAGCATTCTCTAGAAATGCACCTGCCATTCTTGGTAAAATGATCTCCTGGTCCAGGAGTTGCTCGCAATTTCATCTCTTCTCTGCTGATGCAAGCTCCTTGCTTAGGGGCAGCATAACAGAGGAGCATAAGGAGAGCTTGCTGGATCAGTCCAGCATCCTGTTCTCACAGGGGACAACCAGATAAAAGGTAAAGGTAAATGGACCCCTGGATGGCTAAGTCCAGTCAAAGGCGACAGGGGCGTAGGAAGTGGGGGGCGGGGGGCGGTCCACCCCATGTTCCATCATGGAGGGGGTGACAAATTATCAAGGAACAATTACTGCCCTACTAGGGTGGTTCATAAAAAACTTTAAAAAAAATGCCTGCTCCAAAGGTCTTATCTTACTACACTAGGGATTATATAGCTATATATGAAATTTCATGCATATCAGTTAATATCTTGACCCTCCTCCACCAAAATAGCTGTTTTCCTATGTCGTGAAGGCTGAAATTTCAATTCAGTGGAGCACTTACTGTTCCCAACCCTAACCCTTTGGAAAGCCATCTAATTAGACTTTAATTTGATTTTGACATGTTTTTAGGAGGTAATTTAATTATTGTTTGATTTTATATCAATGTTATGTATCTGATGTTAGCTGCCCTGAGCCCGACTTCGGCCGCGGAGGGCGGGATATAAATTAAAGTTTATTTTTACTTATTATTATTCCTTTGTAAGAAAATATGAAATAACGTAAAACCATTTTTGCAGGCAAAAAAAAAAAAAAAATCAATGTGTGTGTGTGGGGGGGGGGGTGACAAGAAATTTTCCGCACCGGGTACCACCTGACCTTCCTACGCCTCTGAAAGGCGACTATGGGGTTACGGCGCTCATCTCGCTTTCAGGCCAAGGGAGCCGGCGTTTGTCCGCAGACAGCTTTCTGGGTCATGTGGCCAGCAAGACTAAACCGCTTCTGGCACAATGGGACACCGTGACGGAGACCAGAGCGCACAGAAACGCCGTTTACCTCCCTGCCACAGCAGTACCTGTTTATCTACTTGCACCCAATGGTAAACCTGTGAGCAGGATCCCAGCAGGAGAGCCCTCTCCCCTCCTGTGGTTTCCAGCAAGTGGTATTTTGAAGCATTTGCTGCCTTCAGCTCAGTGCCGGATTTACGTATAAGCTAAACAAGCTCTAGCTTAGGGCCCCACTCTCTTGGCCCCCCCCCCCAAATTAAAGGAAAAGCAACAACTGGATGTACATTTCCAAAATACAAGATAAAAAAACAAATAAAATGAAACCTACATACAGCAACCGTGTTTTGTGTTGTGTAGGCTCCTATGATGGAAGTCATGGGCCCTGTCTGCTAGCCTGCTCCCTCAAATATCACTGGTTTGCTCCTTTCTATATATAGGGTTAGGGACCCAGGTGGCACTGTGGGTTAAACCACAGAGCCTAGGGCTTGCTGATCAGAAGGTCGGCGGTTCGAATCCCTGCGACGGGGTGAGCTCCCGTTGCTCGGTCCCAGCTCCTGCCAATCTAGCAGTTCGAAAGCACGTCAAAGTGCAAGTAGATAAATAGGAACCGCTCTGGCAGGAAGGTAAATGGCGTTTCCGTGCGCTGCTCTGGTTCGCCAGAAGCAGCTTTGTCATGCTGGCCACATGACCTGGAAGCTGTATGCCGGCTCCCTCGGCCAATAAAGCGAGATGAGAGCCGCAACCCCAGAGTCGTTCACGACTGGACCTAATGGTCAGGGGTCCCTCTACCTTTATCTATATATAGGGTGCCGGCATTCTGCATGTGCAAATGGCTTGAGATACCTATTAGGTCAATAAATGACCATATGGCATATATTCAACACAAAAAAACAGCGACCATTTGCTGTTGACAAAGGACAGCTGGACATACAAAGGGCCCCATTACCTTCGGTAGCTTAGGGCCTCATCAAACCTAAATCCGGCCCTGCGCGCTGCCCTAAGCCCTTTTCTGCTGTGGAGGCAGAGATAGCCATAGCGGCTGGTAGCCACTGACAGCCCCCTCCTCCTCCTCCACAGATTTGCCTTTTGAAGCCATCTAGGTGGGTGGCCATCCCTGCCTCCAGTGGGGGGGAGTTCCGTAGTTTAACTGTGCGCTGCGTAAAGGAACTCCTTCCTTCTCTCTGTCCCAAATCTTCCAACATTCAGCTTCATTAGATGCTCGTGAGTTCCAGCGTAATGGGGGGGGGGCATTTCTCTATCCGCTGTCTTCACGCAAGGCGTAATTTTGCAAACCTCTCCGCCCCCTCGATCACTTGGGGTGAGGCGTTCGCCTGAAGTCCTCGCCGTCCTGCTTTTGCATTAGCTTGCAAATGGTTTCCCCAAAAGTTGCGTTTAAGTGCTTGTTTTAAAATGTGGAACGGGGTTGTTTCTAAATGTTTGGGCGCAGGCCGGACGGCAGAGGAAAGGGAATCTGGGGGGTAAACAAGAGGGAGAGAATGAGATTTTTTTTGCGCCATTATTTTAAGTTGCAAATCACCCCGCGGAGCACAGACGGAAATGTAGTTTATGCATGTGCTAAATAAATAAACAGCAATAAAAATATAAAATGCCCGCGTGCATCTTCGGGATAAGGCAAGCTGCAGATTAAAATGACCAATGAATAAGGGTTGGTCGGGGGTGGGGAGTGGGGTCAGTATTTTCTGGTGTGGTCACTTTCTTCAGTCTCTTGCTGTGTCTTCACTTCCTTTTCCATCCTGGCGTTCCTCCAGATGTTTTGGACTACACTGAGGTCCAACGCCGAGGGCCTTCTGGCGGTTCCCTCACTCCGAGAAGCGAAGCTACAGGGAACCAGGCAGAGGGCCTTTTCGGTGGTGGCGCCCGCCCTGTGGAACGCCCTCCCATTAGAGGTCAAAGCAATAAACAACCACATGACCTTTAGAAAACACCTGAAGGCAGCCCTGTTCAGGGAAGCTTTTAATCTGTGATATTTTAATGTTTTGTTTTTTAATAATTGCTGGAAGCCGCCCAGGGTGGCTGGGGAGACCCGGCCAGATGGGCGGGGTACAAATAATAAATTATTATATTATTATTATTATATACAAAACCTCTGGCGGGCATCAGGTTGGCAGGGGCTGCTGCCTTAGGGAGCAGTCAGCACAGTGCCCTCTAACCCACTAGAGCTGATGGGAATTGTAGTTCAGAACTTCCAGGGCAGTGTTAGAAACTCAGCTACCGTGTTTCCCCTATTTTAAGACACCGTCTTATATTGTTTTTTCCTCAAGAAAACGCACTATGGCTTATTTTGAGGGGATGTCTTATTTTTAATACGTAAGCACACCTTGGCAAGGCCACGCTCGAGTTCTGGGGCTGCGAAGGACGGGACGGGCGCGGAGCTCTTTGTTTGCTTGCTGGCTGGCAGCGGGGGGAGAATCCAAGCTGAGCTTTGAGGAAACGGGCACCAGAGAGACCCGCTTTCGCTGGGCGCTCTCTCCTGCTCCTCCTCATCCGCCTTCCCTCCTCGAAACTCGACAGAAGCCTTGTTTTCCAAGGGGCCTCTTGGGCGACGCGTGGGGCGGCTCGGGGGATTTCGTCGTGGCGGCGAGCAGGCAAAGCCCGTGCCGCCTTCCCTCTCTGCCACGGCAGCCTCCCCGTGCACTCTGCGTCGAACCGAGATGGGTGAGCGCGCGGGCGAAGAGACCTTCGGAGTGCCTTTGTCGCGCCCGCTGCCCCTTCCTGTGCGCCCTGCTCTGCAGAGTTCCTGAGCGCTGCTTCTGGGGCCGACTGGTTTTGGTGGCGGGACTGGACGCCCAGCCCAGCCTTTTCCTTGGCGCCCTCCAGAACTGCGCCTATCACTATGGCTTATTTTCGGGGTACGGCTTATATTTCGCAAATGCAAAAAAATCCTGCTATGGCTTATTTTATGACTACGTCTTAAAATAGGGGAAACAGGGTACATAAGCCAGGCAGCAAATGGCTTTTTAAACCAAGGTTGCGGTCAGCAAAACGGAATACCTAGTTACCATTATGGGGTAAGGCAGCTCTAAAGTCTTATTTTTCAAATGATGGTCTGACTGTGATAGATTCTCAGTTAAATATCTGGCTTGTTCCGATGACCAGTTAAGAGCTTTGAAAAACTAAGTAAGAAAAGTCTCTTGACTCCCATTTTGGCCTCTTTTTCTTTGCTTCCTGAAATTCATTCCGATAGTGCGGATAAAATACAATGGATAGAATTCTACAAGATGGCATGCTAGTGTATGAAAACAAGATCCAAAGATCCCCAGGTATAAGGCGCCACCCTGGCGCCTGGGCATCTTCACTTGGTGGCAAGTGGTCGAAAGGCAGCTACAAAATGTGCCTTAGCGCCTGGCTAATTTCGAACCCTGTTCCAGAGGCAGGTCTGGGCTGAAAGGAAATGCAGTTCAAAGAGGAACATAAGGAGAGCCTGCCGGATCAGGCCAATGGCCAGTCTAGTCCGGCATCCTCACAGTGGCCGCCCAGATGCCCGCAAGCACGAGAGCAACTCTCTCCTCCTGCGGTTTCCAACAACTGGTATTTAGAAAAAGGTAGATAGCCGTGTTGGTCTGTCATAGTCAAAACAAAATAAAATAAAAAAAATTCCTTCCAGTAGCACCTTAGAGACCAACTAAGTTTGTTCTTGGTATGAGCTTTCGTGTGCATGCACACTTCTTCAGATATCTGAAGAAGTGTGCATGCACACGAAAGCTCATACCAAGAACAAACTTAGTTGGTCTCTAAGGTGCTACTGGAAGGAATTTTTTTGTTTTTTTTTGTTTTGGTATTTAGAAGTTATTACTGTGGAGATGGAGCGTAGCCATCCTGGCTAGTAGCCACTGAAAGCCCTCTGCTCCTCCATGGACTTGTCTCCCCCTCTGTCCAAAATATCCATGTTGGTGGCTGTCGCTGTCTCCTGTGGCAGGGAGTTCCATAGGCTTCTTCCTTTTATCAGTCCTGAATCACCTGGGAGGCACTAGGTTGATGGTGTGTGAAGTGTGTGTAGCAGCGGCGGCTGACTTGTGCAGGAGGTTTAGATTTGCTGATGGCAACGGAGGAATGGAAAACTCCAGAGGGAAATTCCCCGGCTGTCATTTACCGTGCACCAATAACGAGGACAAACTAGATTGCGGGATGCTTGTTCATTTGCCTGCTCGGCAAAGCTTGTCACTTAACGGTGGAAGTCTCAGTTTGAATCTCTCATTACTGCAGTCAGGGATGTCATAGAGTCATCGAATCGAAGAGTTGGGAGGGGATCCCCAGCAGTCATCTAGTCCAACCCCCTGCAAATTGCAGAAATCACACAGTGTCTGTATCTGTATTGGAGTCCAACTGGGGTCAGGTGTTGTTTTTGTTTTTTTAATGTACAACTTAAGACATCAGTTGCTCCAGTTGTAGCTCTCTGGGGGACGGTGTGCCGCAGCCCTGGTCGACTTCTCTCAAAGCGAGGGGTGGATTGGGTCCCTCCATTGAGCTGAATGGAGAGGCTGTGGCAAGTCAGGGGATTCTGTGCACCTGCCTCCTCCTATTATTCATTTTTTCTTTATTTGTGCAGCCGAAGCGGCTGCAAAGCAAGAGACATAAAAACAAGATAAAATACACTGCAAAAGTTGAAATAATTATTCAAACCAGGCGTTCTGTCCAATAAAAATGAGCTCCACTTATCATCCATGCAAACGTTTCTCACCATTGCCGCTGTAATGGCAAAATGGGCTGCCTACTCAGAAATGTTAAGGGCACCTAATAGAAAGTTGATCCGTTGTTTATTTCAGAAAATTTATATGGCTCTTGATCTTTTATATATCTATATCTATATCTATATCTATATCTATATCTATATCTAGATATTATATATCTATATCTCTCTCTCTCTCTATATATATATATCTATATATCTATCTATATATATATATAAAATCAAAGCAGTTCACATGAAGTTTCAACAATAACACCAGAAAAAATTTATAGCCATACTTTCAAACTTAGAAAAGTTGAAATACTAAAACAGATTAGAACTACCCCAACTTCCTAAGCATCTAATTATCCAGTATACTGTATTTTTCGCTCCATAAGACGCACCTTTTTCCTCCTAAAAAGTAAGGGGAGATGTCTGTGTGTCTTATGGAGCGAATGTGTGGTCCCTGGAGCTGAACTGCCCAGGGGCAGAAGCATATCGTGCTTTTTTAAAAAAAGAGAGAGAAGGGGGTGTTGAAAGGAAGCCCACTGAGCAGCTGCTCAGCAAACGATCGGGGAGAGAGATAAGGGAGAGAGATTCCAGCCCCGCCCCCTTGCAGAGGGAGGCTGTTTCCCCAGCGACATGTGACTGGCTGATTATATTATCTGTCTGGAAACTGTAGAAATGGCTTCCTGAAGCTGCAGAACTGTGAGTTAAACCCCATAAAACAGGGTTTTTTCCCTTTGCAAAGTAAGCTCAACAACTTTGAGCTGATCCTCAAAAAATGGGGCTTTTCTCCTTTGCAAAAGAAGCTGCAGAAATTTGAGCTGATCCTCAAAAAATTGGGGCTTTTCCCCTCTAAAAACTAGGTGCGTCCTATGGTCAGGTGCGCCTTATAGAGCGAAACATATGGTGTGTGTCGGCTGAGAGTTTTAAATCTTTAAACAAAGCTGTTCTTAAGTCCCCATCAACTGGGGCAAACAAGCAAGTGATGGGGTAACAGTTCAGTCATATTATCCAGTCAAGGATTTCTATGTGTATTTTTGGGATTTGTGAACAGGATCTGGGGGTCTTGGTGGAGCAGAAGTTTAGCATGAGTCAGCCGTGTGATGCAGCAGCAAAAAAGGCTAATGCTATTATGGGCTGCATGGACAGAAGTATAGTGTGCCCGGGTCAAGGGAAGTCACATTCCAATTCTATTCTGCCTTGGTCAGACCACACCTGGAGTACTGTGTCCAAAATCAGGGCACTACAATTTAGGAAGTATGTTGATGAGCTGGAAGATGTGCAGAGGAGTGCAACTAAGGTTATCAAGGGACTGGCGTCCAAACCTGTCAGGTTGCTTTCTCGGTTGTTCAATAGAAACGCCCAGCCATTTGTCTTTTAGTTCTTTTATTCTGTGCCAAACTATATACAGTGCAGAGTTTAATCTTATCACGTCTGTTCACTCACTAGCAGAATCCGGAAGTGCCTCCCTCCGGTTTTAGCGCCAACACCACAGTCTTGGCAACCTAAATTGTCTCTTCCTCCTCCTACGTAATCTACGCGCCGGACCTGACGCCTCTCCCTCCGACCGAGCCTGCTGGGTGGTACCAGGCCTCTCACTAAATCCCTGGAGCCCTGGCACTCCTTCCCTCCCAGCCACTAACTGCTTCTCCCCCGAGGGACTGCTGCTTTCACTCGCAGATGTATCTGTAGTTAAAACAGGTGGCTGCTCTCTATAAACACTAAGGGCTGGACTGGCAGGGGGAGGCAGATCCCTGACAAAACCTTATGAGGAATGGTTGAAGGAGCTGGGTATGTTTAACCTGAGAAAGAATAGACTGAGAGGAGACAGGAGGGCCATCTTCAGATATCTCAAGGGCTGTCACATAGAAGAGGAAACGAGTTTGTTTTCTCCTGCTCTGGAGGGTAGGACTCAAACCCATGTCTTCAAGTTACAGGAAAAGGGATTCCGATTAAACAAGAAGAATGGTGAGAGCTGTTTGACAGGGGTGGACTCTCCTTCCCTGAAGGTTTTCAAGTAGAGGTTGGATGGCCATCCGCCATAGCTGCTTTGGTTGAGATTCCTGCATTGCAGGGGGTTGGACTAGATGACCCTTGGGGGTCCCTTCCAACTCTATGCTTTGCACATTAGTTCCTGTGTGCTGAAGGTCTCTCTCATTCCCCCTCACTCACCTTTTCCTTCCCCTCTTGTTTTTCAGGGTGTTCAAGAAAGCCAGTCCTAATGGGAAGGTAAGCTGAACTGCTTTGCCAATTCTTTGGATTTCTTTTGTTTGGGGAAGTGGAAGAGAAGAAGACGGGGGGGGGGGATGGGATTTTGTTCTCGTTATTTATTTCTGGGAATGGGGAACTTGCACCCTCCCTCCCTCTCGATGCAGGACTCAGACTCGGAATAAATTCTTCTGCTAAAAGCTTTAAGGCATCAGTGAGTGCGCCCGTCATCAAGGCAGGACACAGCAAGTGTAAGGATACACAAGCTTTGCATATTCCGGATGGATTGTTGAATATTTCTTTATTTGATACAAGTTTTATTCTGACTTATTTGCATTGGATCGGATTCTTATGGGGTGTGCCGTCTTTGTTGTATACAGTGGTACCTGGAGTTACAGACCCTTCAGGTTACAGACTCCGCTAACCCAGAAATAGTACCTCAGGTTAAGAACTTTGCTTCAGGATGAGAACAGAAATCGTGCAGCGGTGGCGCAGTGGCAGCGGGAGGCCCCATTAGCTAAAGTTGCAAGAACAGGTTAAGAACAGTTTCAGGTTAAGAACGGACCTCCAGAAAGAATTAAGTTCTTAACCCGAGGTACCGCTGTATTTCATAGAATCACAGAATCATAGAGTTCAATCCCCTGCAATGCAGGAATCATATTTTCTCCATCTTGCAAACTGCCTTGTGTATTTGTTTATTCGTGTCCGACTCTTCGTGACCCCATGGACCAGAGCACGCCAGGCACTCCTGTCTTCCACAGCCTCCCGCAGTTTGGTCAGACTCATGTTGGTAGCTTCGAGAACACTGTCCAACCATCTCGTCCTCTGTCGTCCCCTTCTCCTTGTGCCCTCCATCTTTCTCAACATCAGGGTCTTTTCCAGGGAGTCTTCTCTTCTCATGAGGTGGCCAAAGTACTGGAGCCTCAGCTTCAGGTTCTGTCCTTCCAGTGAGCACTCAGGGCTGATTTCCTTCAGAATGGAGAGGTTTGATCTTCTTGCAGTCCATGGGACTCTCAAGAGTCTCCTCCAGCACCATAATTCAAAAGCATCCATTCTTCGGCGATCAGCCTTCTTTACGGTCCAGCTCTCACTTCCATAGATCACTACTGGGAAAACCATAGCTTTAACTATACGGACCTTTGTCGGCAAGGTGATGTCTTTGCTTTTTAAGATGCTGTCTAGGTTTGTTATTGCTTTTCTCCCAAGAAGCAGGCGTCTTCTAATTTCGTGACTGCTGTCACCATCTGAAGTGATCATGGAACCCAAGAAAGTGAAATCTCTCACTGCCTCCATTTCTTCCCCTTTTATTTGCCAGGAGGTGATGGGACCAGTGGCCATGATCTTAGGTTTTTTGGTGTTGAGCTTCAGACCATATTTTGCGCTCTCCTCTTTCACCCTCATTAAAAGGTTCTTTAATTCCTCCTCACTTTCTGCCATCAAGGTTGTATCATCAGCATATCTGAGGTTGTTGATACTTCTTCCGGCAATCTTAATTCCGGTTTGGGATTCATCCAGTCCAGCCTTTTGCATGGTGAATTCTGCATATAAATTAAATAAGCAGGGAGACAATATACAGCCTTGTCGTAGTCCTTTCCCAATTTTGAACCAATCAGTTATTTCATATCCAGTTCTAACTGTAGCTTCTTGTCCCACGTAGAGATTTCTCAGGAGACGGATGAGGTGATCAGGCACTCCCATTTCTTTAAGAACTTGCCATAGTTTGCTGTGGTCGACACAGTCAAAAGCTTTTGCGTAGTCAATGAAGCAGAAGTAAATGTTTTTCTGGAACTCTCTAGCTTTCTCCATAATCCAGCGCATGTTTGCAATTTGGTCTCTGGTTCCTCTGCCCCTTCGAAATCCAGCTTGCTTTCCACATATTGCTTAAGCCTGCCTTGTAGAATTTTTAGCAAAACCTTGCTAGCGTGTGAAATGAGCGCAATTGTGCGGTAGTCGGAGCATTCTTTGGCACTGCCCTTCTTTGGGATTGGGATGTAGACTGATCTTCTCCAATCCTCTGGCCACTGCTGAGTTTTCCAAACTTGCTGGCATATTGAGTGTAGCACCTTAACAGCATCATCTTTTAGAATTTTGAATAGTTCAGCTGGAATATCATCACTTCCACTGGCCTTGTTGTTAGCTTTGATTATTATGCGAACCACCCTGAGATCTTGTGATGAAGGGCGGTACATAAATTTAATAAATAAATGAATGACAAGGAAGGAGACCCTGACTAAACGTTAGGAATAACTCCCTGACGGCAAGAGCTTCGACTCCCTCGGGAGGTTGCGGGCTCTCTTTCATTGGGGTTTTTTTTAAGCAGAGGTTGGGCGGCCACCTGTCATGGGTGCTTTAGCTGCGATCTCTACATTGCAGGGGGTTGGACTGGATGACCTTCGGGTTCCCTTGCAGCTCTACAGTTCTGTGGTTCTAAGACTCTTTGCATCGCTGTGGCAAGAAAAAAGCAACTAACGGGTTTAATAAATAATAATTATAAGAATAGTGAGTATACTGGCAAGCTTGTTCAGAATGCCGGCATTCACCATTTGGGCCGTCCTTCGCCTTGCCAGAAGGCTAAGTGCTTTTCATCCAAGGCAACAACAGCCTCCTGAAAGGCAGCATCTTGTTGCTAGGCGAGCTCACCTGTGCCGCCTCAGCCTGACCCTGATGCTCATCACTCGGTGCTCTTATAAGAGGGGAGGGAGGATGCCGGATCGGATTGGCTGAGGGCGGGGAGACAATCCCCAGGCCTGGAGGACTTGCATTATACTGACTGCGCAATGCTGGGAGAGATGGCTTTTAACGTTTTTCATTATTCAGTCTGGGCAATGGGAACGAAAGACTCTGACTTGGCTGGGGGACTTGCCTCTGAGCTGACTCCAAAATTGCTTCGTGGCGTTTTGAATGCTATTCCCCCCCTCCCATAGCTGTCAACTTTCGGATTTGAAAATAAGGGATGCCGCGAGGGCTGTGCAATGGCACCAAGTAGCCTCACCACCCTGCGCTCCAGAGGCTGTGCATGAACGGGAGAGCGAAAGAGCGAGCGTGTAGACGGCAGGCAGGCTGTCTGTCTGGTTGGGTGTGAGGGTCTGGCTGCACAAGGCATGCAAGCTCCGCCCCCAGTCGGTCTCAGACTCCTTATTGGCAGCCGAGCAACGCAGCTGAGGAGCCTCCCTGGGCGGCAGGGAGGGAGAGGAGCTGCTCCCTTTGAAATCCAGGAAATTTAAGGGATATCGACAATCCGGGATAGCAGCGGGAAACGGCATTGGAATTAGGGAGTTTCCCGCAAAAAAGGGAGGGTTGACAGCTATGCCCCTCCCCCTTTTCATGGGACATGAGTTTCTCCAAAGCAGGACTCTTGCATGCTGTGGGTGGGTGCAGGGCCGTCTTAAGCATATCCGGCGCCGTGGTGCAAAGATCCCTCTGGCGCCCCTCCCCCTTTCCCAGAGTTGTTGACCTTTTCCCAAGCTGGTTTTGACCTTTAAAGCCCTATGCGGCCTAGGACCCTCGTACCTAAGGGACCACCTCTCCTGGTATGCCCCGTGTAGGACCTCAAGGTCCTCAAACAATAACATTTTGGAGGTCCCAAGCCATAAGGATGCTAGGCTGGCCTCAACTAGGGCCAGGGCCTTCTCAGTACTGGCCCCGACTTGGTGGAACGCTCTGTCAGAAGAGATGAGGGCCCTGTGGGATTTGGCATCTTTCCGCAGGGCCTGCAAGACGGAGCTGTTCCGCCTGGCCTTCGGGTTGAATTCAGTTTAACCCTGGTGTTTCATTCCTTTATGGTTTGATTGGCGGGCTACTTAAAGAGGAGGCTGCATTTTAAATTTTAAATCGTATTTTAACTTGCATTTGAATTGATTGTTTTGTATGTTTTGTTGTGATTTTATGGGTGTTAGCCGCTCTGAACCCGGTCATGGCTGGGAGTAGGGCGGGGTATAAATAAAAATTTATTATTAATTTATTATTATTATTATTATAAGCCTCTGCGGGGATTGCTCTCCTCCTACGGAGGCTTGGGAAGAATGCTCCCAGGCGGGAGGGGGCACTCATTGTCAGGTGCCTTCAGGGTACATTGGAAAAGTGATACGCTACCTAGTAAAAAAGACTGGCTATACAAAACATTAGACTACAGCGAATTGGCTTACTTGTCGGAAAAAAATCAAAGATAACCCGAGGGGAAAGTACGTAGAGGAATGGAGTAAATTTTTGCAATATGTGAAAGAACGGTGTAACATCAATACGACGCTTGTAACAGATTAATGCCCGTTTAATCTGGAAAAATATTGAGAATAACTAAATATAGGAAGCTAAATGAATGTTATATATTTATATAAATAAGGATGTCAGAGTCGGATATCTTTTACACTTTTGTTCTGATTTTTATTTGACTTAATGGAGAGAAGCTAAGGGAAGTCTTCTATGAATATGATAATGCACATTGAAATTTTTCTATAGCACTGAATGGAAAAAATATATATAATTTCGATTAAGTAACGAAATTTAATTGTTTATTTGTTGATATGTATTTTTGTTTGGTTGTTAGTTAGTAGGGATTTGTTTGTTTGTTTGTTAGTATGTATGGTTGATGGTGAAGTGATTGTGATATGTGTTTGTGGTAAAAACTCAATAAATAAAAAAAAGGTGCCTTCAGGGCGCATTCCCCGGCCATTGTGAGCGAGCCCGGGGAGCGGCCAAGGTGCCATGTTGAAGGGGGTAACATTTGGCATCTCCACCTCAAGTCCCAAGCAAAGCCACAGCAAAGCTACCATCCGCCCACCCCCCTTCAAGTCACAGCGAGCACAGACAGCGCTGCCCCACAATGCTCTGCGGCACCTCATTTGCATGCATGCCAAATGTTACCCCCTTCAAGATGGCACCTTGGCCGCTCCCCGGGCTCACTCACGCTGGCCGGGGAATGCGCCCCAAAGGCACCTGACAATGAGCGACCCCTCCCGCCTGGGAGGATTCACAGCAGAAGAGCCTGTCCGAGTGCCGCAGACTCTCCCGGCCGGACTCCAACTCTCCTCCCCGGACACTCAGGCTGGCGCCCTTGAGCCCATGGCGCCCTGGTGTACCGCGCCACTTGCACCACTGGGTAGAGACGGGCCTGGGTGGCTGGCTAGGGGGGCTGAACCCCACACCTTTTGCAAACTAGGAAACTCTGTTTTAGCAAATTCAGAACAAGAGGAATAATAATAATAATAATAATAATAATAATAATAATAATAATAATTTATTATTTGTGGCCCCAGCCACTCTAGGGGCTTCCAGCAAACATTAAATACATTAACACATCACAGATTAAAAACTTCCCTAAACAGGGCTGCCTTCAGGTATTTTCTAAATGTCATGTACTTGTTTATCGCTTTGACCTCTGCTGGGAGGGCGTTCCACAGGGCGGGTGCCACTACCGAGAAGGCCCTCTGCCTGGTCCCCTGTAGCTTTGCTTCTCGCAGTGAGGGAACCGCCAGAAGGCCCTCGGAGCTGGACCTCAGTGTCCGGGCAGAATGATGGGGGTGGAGACGCTCCTTCAGGTATACAGGACCGAGGCCGTTTAGGGCTTTCAAGGTCAACACCAACACTTTGAATTGTGCTCGGAAACGTACTGGGAGCCAATGTAGGCTCTCAGGACCGGTGTTATGTGGTCCCGGCGGCCGCTTCCAGTCACCAGTCTAGCTGCCACATTCTGGATTAATTGCAGTTTCCGGGTCACCTTCAGAGGTAGCCCCACGTAGAGCGCATTGCAGTAGTCCAAGCGGGAGATAACTAGATCATGCACCACTCTGGCGAGACAGTCTGTGGGCAGGTAGGGTCTCAGCCTGCGTACCAGATGGAGCTGGTAGACAGCTGCCTTGGACACAGAATTAACCTGCGCCTCCATGGACTGCCGTGAGTCCAAAATGACTCCCAGGCTGTGCACCTGGTCCTTCAGGGGCACAATTACCCCATTCAGGACCAGGGAATCCCCCCCCCCCGCCCACCCCCTGTCCCCCCAAAACAGTACTTCTGTCTTGTCAGGATTCAACCTCAATCTGTTAGCCGCCAACACCCAGAGCTTTCTCAAAAGGCATTCTGAGTATTGAACGGGACCGTAGTTCAGTGGTAGAGCAGCATTCAGAGGGTCCCAGGTTCAGTCCTCCCAGGTAGGGTGGGAGAGACCCCAGAGAGCTGCTGTCAGTCAGTGTGGGCAGGGGGGTAGGAAGGGGGGTGCGGCCCACCCCCGGGTGTCATCTTTCTAATGTCTGGAGCATCACAAGGGCGAGGTGGTGCTGGTGGGGAGGAGGATATTGTTTCAGAGAGCTTTGGATATTTTCCTTTGATAGACAATAGGTCTGCATGGAACAAAGAGGTACATGCTGGAATTTGGGCAGCCAGCCTCAGGGGGAGGTAATGGGGTGCAACAGCAGTGGGAAGTTGCCAGGATGCCTGGGTCCCCGACTCCCTCCCAGGTAAGGGAAAGGCCGTTTTCGATGGGCTCTCCAGATGACCTATTTAGTGAGCATTCATCCTCATCTGCCTGCACAGAGCTTTCCAGGATGTTGGGTTACATCTGGTGTTGACATTTGTTGTGATTTGTTTGTGGGGCGCTTATACAACTCTGAGCGTGCCCCCCTGCCCTCCATCATGATTTGCTTGTGGCATGTTTACACATCTCCCCATGAGTCATTGGTTGGCCTCTCGCTTTTCCAGACCGCAAAACGTCCAGCTGTTTTGCTTTCTGAAGCAGATTTGTTGTGCCGTGTGGCAGAGCACTTCGATCCACTCCAGTTGCGTTAAACTAGCTGTTGCACGACACCGCAATGTCTGAGAGTGAGTCCAAGGCTCCCAGGCTTCGGTTTCCTGGGAATGAAGGTCAGATGAGACGGTGGTGTCTTTAGAATAATAATAATAATAATAATAATAATAATAATAATAATAATAATAATAATAATAATAATTTATTATTTGTGCTCCACCCATCTGGCTGGGTCTCCCCAGCCACTCTGGGCGGCTTCCAGCAAACATTAAAATACATTAACACATCACAGATTAAAAACTTCCCTGAACAGGGCTGCCTTCAGGTGTTTTCTAAATGTCATGCAGTTGTTGATCCTTTTAACCTCTGATAGGAGGGTGTTCCACAGGGCAGGCGCCACTACCGAGAAGGCCCTCTGCCTGGTTCCCTGTAGCTTTGCTTCTCGCAGGGAGGGAACCGACAGAAGGCCCTCGGCGCTGGATCTCAGTGTCCGGGCTGAACGGTGGGGGTGGATACAGTGGTACCTCGGTTTACGAACTTAATCCGTTCCGGAAGTCCGTTCTTAAACTGAAACCGTTCTTAAACCGAGACGCACTTTCCCTGATGAGGCCTCCCACCGCCGGTGCCCTTCCACCTTCCGGCTTCCGTTCTTAAGAAAGGTAAAGGGACCCCTGACCATTAGGTCCAGTCGTGACCGACTCTAGGGTTGCAGCACTCATCTCGCATCATTGGCCGAGGGAGCCGGCGTACAGCTTCTAGATCATGTGGCCAGCATGACTAAGCCGCTTCTGGCGAACCAGAGCAGCACACGGAAATGCCATTTACCTTCCCGCCGGAGCGGTACCTATTTATCTACTTGCACTTTGACGTGCTTTTGAACTGCTAGGTGGGCAGTAGCAGGGACCGACCAACGGGAGCTCACCCCGTCGCGGGGATTCAAACTGCCGACCTTCTGATTGGCAAGCCCTGGGCTCTGTGGTTTAACCCACAGTGCCACCCGCGTCCTTCCGTTCTTAGACCGAGGTAAAGTTTGCAAACCAGGACACTACTTCCAGTTCAGAATCGTTTGTAAACAGGACTGTTCTTAAACCGAGGTACCACTGTATCTGGTTATATTTGCACACACATATATAACCCACAGAGCCTAGGGCTTGCTGATCAGAAGGTCGGCAGTTCGAATCCCTGCGACGGGGTGAGAAATCCTTCCTGCAAGATAGCGACACCTTCACAACCACCCTGCGAGGTAGGCTCGGCTGAGACGCGCTGACGTTTCCATTCCCACATGGGCGCCCCTCCTGGAACAGAGAAGTGGGTGCCTGGCCACCTGGGCTGACCTCCGGAGACCCAGGCCTCTCCAGGAGCAGACAGACCTTCCTGGCGGAGCTCGCATTCACGGCTGGAGCTCAGCCTTCAAAGAGATTTTGAGCCGCCTCTGGTGTCTTTCGCGAGGACCCATCTGCCTCTTGCGGATCCTTCGGCAGGCGACTCTGTTGATCCGGAGTTGTTTTCTTCCCAGATGCCGGCTGCCGGCGACGGTGAGTCATGCAGCCGCCTCCCGAGCCCAAGCCCTCGAAATGTGATTGAGATGGAGGCTTATTCAATAACCTAATTGGATGAACTGCAGGGTCAGGGAGCTAATCAGCTGCGCCTGGAATTCCTCGCACAAGCAAGACTATTGTGTGTCGTACGGCTGATGCCGAAGCCCGGAGAGGGTGGGTTTTTTTTTGTGGGGGGGAGATGGAGACAGAGTCTGGGGGAATAAGGGGAGCAAGCGCAATGCAAAGAGCCCGGCTCGATGGCTGATTGTAGAATCGTCGAGTTGGAAGGGTCCCCCAGAGGTCATCCAGCCCAGCCCCCTGCAATGCAGGAGTCTCATCTGAACCTTTAATAGCTGAGGGAGATGCGGCAGGGTCAGCTGCTTACGCAGGGAGGAGGGCGAGGCTACCGGTAGCTGTTAGCCACGCTGGCTCTGTTGCAGAGGGTGATCAGGGGTCTTGGGACCAAGCCTGATGAGGAACGGTTGAAGGAGCTGGGCGTGTTTAGCCTGTGAGCAAATTAAGTTAGTTTGGATAGGCAGAAGATATTAAAAATAAATTTAGGGGATCGCAGAGAGAGGGGGAAGGAAGCCAAGATTTGAAATGTGAAAATGATTGTAAAATTAGTGAAATGTATAAACTTGAAAAGTCTAAGTATATTTTTTTTAAAAAGAGTCGAGGGTACCAAGTATATATTTTTTAAAAAGAGTCGAGGGTACCTGCTGGTGCTTTCCATTTTCACACCTGCTTGTCTCTCACTTCCCACTAGAGAACTGAGCTCGTAATTGTTTTTAATGATGCGCCTGATGTAGCCGCCCCTGTGATTAAATCACTTTCATGTGGTCCTGTTCAGGCAGCGCATAAAGGTTTGAGAGGAGCTCTCCGGCCTTCCACGAACTGCTTATCTCTGGCCTTCCTGGAGGCTGGAAGGGAGGAAGGCAAGGTCTGCATCTGAATTTGAATGGAGCAGATGACTCACGGCCGCCGCACCAGGAGCACCAGCGATTCCTGGAGTGGCTGTGGCTGTTTCGGAAGGGCCTTCTCCTGCGCTGCCTGCTTCCCCGCTGGGGCGACTTGTTATGGCAGCTTCATGGGCACTCTGCGCTCAGCAGAGCCCCCCGCAACCGAGGGTTTCACGTACTGGTTAAGCAGGAAGAGTGGGGGGAACCCTGACTTCCTCACCAGCCGGATTCCTTGCTGCCTCTCTGCCCCCCCTTCTCCAGCTTCCTCTTCTGCCTCTGATTCTGGACCAGGGGCGTAGCAAGGGGGGGTCACCCCAGGTTCCACCCCAGAGGGGGGTGACAATTTTTACAAATTTTTTTAAAAAAAATTTTAAATTTTTTTTTTAACTTCATTGAAAAAAAGAGATAATAGACACACAACCCCCCACACCTCACAAAGTGGCACCATCAGAGGGGGGTGACACTTTTTAATTTTTTTTAATTTTTTTTTAAATTTTTTAATTTTTTTTATTTTAACTTTATTGAACAAAAAGAGATAATAGACACACACACACAAAAACCCCACACCTCACAAAGTGGCACCATCAGAGGGGGTGACACTTTTTATTTTTTTATTTTTTATTTTTTTACATTTTTTTTTTTATTATTTTTATTTTTATTTTAACTTTATTGGAAAAAAAGAGATAATAGACACACACACACACACAAAACCCCCACACCTCGCAAAGTGGCACCATCAGAGGGGGGTGACACTTTTTAATTTTTTTTAATTTTTTTTAAATTAAAGTGGGGGGGGGACAAAAAAAATTCCACCCTGGGTACCACCTGGGCTTGCTACGCCTCTGTTCTGGACTGCTCTCTGTCAGAGACTCTCCCAGCTCACTAAACCTTGTTGCCTCTTCAGCTTGCGACACCTCCTCCTTCCTGTCTGCTCCCTCTGACCACTCATGACCAACACTCCCCTGGCTCTGAGCTAAGTTGAGGCTTCTGGAAAGAGTGTTCAAATGTAGGCATTGAAAGTCTTCAGACCGTTGAGTAAGAAACAGTGTTCATCCTTCCAGGCATGGAGCGCAAGTCTCTTGGCCATAAAGGCTTGCAAAACCCAGATAAAGCTGCTTTGGAGCCCTGGAGGGCAGCGGGTTGAGGAAGGCTGATCTTTGCCAAGTTTACAGGAAACCTTTCCCCTCCGTTGCCTATTCCTGTGATCCCGTGGGGTTGAGTACTAGACTTGGGCAAAAAAAAATGAAAGGCACAAATACAGGATGGGTGACACCTGGCTTGAGAGCAGTACATGTGAAAAGGATCTAGGAGTCTTGGTAGACCACAAACTTGACATGAGTCAACAGTGTGATGCAGCAGCTCAAAAAGCCAATGCAATTCTGGGCTGCATCAATAGGAGTATAGCATCTAGATCAAGGGAAGTAATAGTACCACTGTATTCCGCTCTGGTCAGACCTCACCTGGAATACTGTGTCCAGTTCTGGGCACCACAGTTCAAGAAGGATACTGACAAGCTGGAACGTGTCCAGAGGAGGGCAACCAAAATGGTCAAAGGCCTGGAAACGATGCCTTATGAGGAACGGCTTAGGGAGCTGGGTATGTTTAGCCTGGAGAAGAGAAGGTTAAGGGGTGATAGGATAGCCATGTTCAAATATATAAAAGGATGTCATATAGAAGAGGGAGAAAGGTTGTTTTCTGCTGCTCCAGAGAAGCGGACACGGAGCAATGGATTCAAACTACAAGAAAGAAGATTCCACCTAAACATTAGAAAGAACTTCCTGACAGTAAGAGCTGTTTGACAGTGGAATTTGCTGCCAAGGAGTGTGGTGGAGTCTCCTTCTTTGGAGGTCTTTAAGCAGAGGCTTGACAGCCACCTGTCAGGAATGCTCTGATGGTGTTTCCTGCTTGGCAGGGGGTTGGACTGGATGGCCCTTGTGGTCTCTTCCAACTCTAGGATTCTATGAGATGGATGACCCTTTGCGTCCCTTCCAGCTCTGCAGTTTTATGGATCTAAGAGCACACAGGCCCCTTTTGGCTGCTGGCGGGTAATTGAGCGATTAGGGCCGGACGGCTATAAAGCGGGAATTGAACAAAGCCTGCCTGGTTTTCCGCCACAAGCCTTGTAAATCTTTTTTTCTAAATGCTGCGTAAGATGGATCAGCCTCTGAAAACTAGACACGGTCCAGCACAGCAGTAGGTAGGATCATCCAAATTCTCCCGTAAGCTTCTCTCGGAGCCATCTGTCGGTAGCAAGTCTGTGCAAAGAACAGCTCAGGTTGCCTTTGTTAGTCTGCCCTCCTTGCTTCTAAGCTGTTGTTTTTGCCGTTTTAATTCGAAGTTGATCAAGGAAGAGTTTATAGAGAGCAGAGGTCACCCCTGGCCTTTTATTAGCAAAGCCCTCCTTACTCTGGGAGTAACCTGCCAGCAAATGTCAGCGGTAGAGCACAGGCTGGGCACACAAGAGACCCCAAATCCAACCCACGGCATCTCCAGGTGAGAACTGGAGATTTGGGTAAACGGTGGAACAGTTTGTGTTGTGTATTGATTCAAAGTGTTATCATATCTGTATTACTATTGTCTGTAATCACATTAGGGTAAAGTAACTGCCTTCCTGTCCCAGAAGGAACAGTTACTATTGGTGCATTCAAGTTGCTGCATTTGGATCCTCTGTCTTATTGGTTCCCACCAAAAAGCAACTGTGTGATTGCTTGAGATTGTTCCCTCCAAAATGTATCTTTTCCTTGCCAGTCCTCTGTCCCTATAAATGTAGCTTCCCTACCCTCAGTTCCCTCAGTCTTGTTTGCCTGAATAAAGAGTTGTTACATGAAGAAGCTGTCTCCTGCGTGCTATGTCAGAGAGCTGAAATCACTTGCTGAAATCATTAACCCCACGCTACAACAGTTTGTCTGCATGCAGAAGGTCCCAGGATAAGGTTACCAGGTTTCTTTCAATGAATCTGGGGACACCTTTCAACTTCCTGCTAAATAGATGGATTTTGTCAGAGGACTGATTTGTAAATCCGGGGACGTCTGGTAACCTTATCCCAGGATCAATCCCCAGTAGGACTGGGTGATATATCGATAAATCGTCAGAAACGGGTTTGAAGTCCATATCGTGATATCGCTTTCATAATTTTTGACCTGCCAATATGTCTCGAATAATAATAATAATAATAATAATAATAATAATAATAATAATAATAAAAAATTATTATATAATAGAGGGCCTTCTCGGTAGTGGCGCCCACCCTGTGGAACGCCCTCCCATCAGAGGTCAAAGCGATAAACAACTAGCTGACATTTAGAAAATACCTGAAGGCAGCCCTGTTTAGGGAAGTTTTTAATCTGTGATATTTTAATGTATTTTGATATTTGTGGAAGCCACCCAGAGTGGCTGGGGAGACCCAGCCAGATGGGCGGGGTACAAATAATAAATTATTATTATTATTATTATTATTATTATTATTATTATTATATATTACTTATACCCAGTGTGAGAGCCAGTGTGGTGTAGTGGTTAAGAGCTGTAGACTCGTAATCTGGTGAACCGGGTTCGCTTCCCCGCTCCTCCCCATGCACCTTGGGCTAGTCACACTTCTCGGAAGTCTCTCAGCCCCACTCACCTCACAGAGTGTTTGTTGTGGGGGAGGAAGGGAAAGGAGAATGTGATAAAGCGGGATATCAAATCCAAACTCTTCTTCTTCTTCTACCCCACCCATCTGGCTGGGTTTCCCCAGCTACTTTGGGCGGCTTCCAACAAAATATTAAAAATACAATAAAACATCAAACATTAAAAACTTCCCTAAAGAGTGCTGCCTTCAGATGTCTTCTAAAAGTCAGATAGTTGTTTATTTCCTTGACATCTGGTGGGAGGGTGTTCCACAGGGCAGGCACTACCACCGAGAAGGCCCTCTGCCTGGTTGCCTGTAACCTCACTTCTCGCAGGGAGGGAACCGCCAGAAGGCCCTCGGCGCTGGATCTCAGTGTCCGGGCCGAACGATGGGGGTGGAGACGCTCCTTCAGGTATACAGAACCGAGGCCATTTAGGGCTTTAAAGGTCAGCACCAACACTTTGAATTGTGCTCGGAAACGTACTGGGAGCCAATGTAGATCTCTCAGGACCAGTGTTATGTGGTCTCGGCGGCCGCTCCCAGTCACCAGTCTAGCTGCCGCATTCTGGATTAATTGCAGTTTCCGGGTCACCTTCAAAGGTAGCCCCACGTAGAGCGCATTGCAGTAGTCCAAGCGGGAGATAACTAGAGCATGCACAACTCTGGCGAGACAGTCCGCGGGCAGGTAGGGTCTCAGCCTGCGTACCAGATGGAGTTGGTAGACTGCTGCCCTGGACACAGAATTAACCTGCGCCTCCATGGACAGCTGTGAGTCCAGAATGACTCCCAGGCTGCGCACCTGGTCCTTCAGGGGCACAGTTACCCCATTCAGGACCAGGGAGTCCCCCACACCCGCTCGCCCCCTGTCCCCCAAAAACAGTACTTCTGTCTTGTCAGGATTCAACCTCAATCTGTTAGCCACCATCCATCCTCCAACCGCCTCCAGGCACTCACACAGGACATTCACCGCCTTCACTGGTTCTGATTTGAAAGAGAGGTAGAGCTGAGAATATGTAGTGAAGGTGCCAGGCAAGCCTCCCTGGGGAGAGCATCCCACAAGCGGGGAGCCACCACAGAAAAGGCCCCTTCTCGTGTTTTCACTAGATGCGATCCTGCCGTCACGCCTCTTGCAGCCCATCTGCTCTGCTCACATTTTAAGTGGCTGATGGAGCGTGTGCGGCTGTGTGTGCATGCGCACATCGATCGATAACATAGTGAGAAACCTTATTGTTGAATCAGCTGGATGCTGACGGTCTCCTTGTGCCTTTGTGTCTCCTCTCCGCAGCTCACCGTCTACCTGGGCAAGAGGGACTTCGTCGACCACATAGATGTCGTCGATCCAGTGGGTAAGTGCGCTCCGGGCTGGGTTCGGCACATGCCCCAGAGAGGCATGCTCTCAGACTTTGCTCTCTTGAGACATCCATCTAGTGGCCCCAGGAGATGACCCTCAGGATCCCTTCCAGCTCTGTGATGCTATTATTCTATGGAGGGACGCGGGTGGCGCTGTGGTCTAAACCACAGAGCCTAGGGCTTGCCGATCAGAAGGTCGGCGGTTCGAATCCCCGCGACGGGGTGAGCTCCCGTTGCTCGGTCCCTGCTCCTGCCAACCTAGCAGTTCGAAAGCACGTCAAAGTGCAAGTAGATAAATAGGTACCGCTCCGGCGGGAAGGTAAATGGCGTTTCCATGCGCTGCTCTGGTTCACCAGAAGCGGCTTTGTCATGCTGGCCACATGACCCGGAAGCTGTACGCCGGCTCCCTCGGCCAATAAAGCGAGATGAGCGCCGCAACCCCAGAGTCGGACACGACTGGACCTAATGGTCAGGGGTCCCTTTACCTTTACCTTTATCCTTTGGCGAGTAGGGTTTGGCCTGTTTGTCTAATGTAGCTTGCCTTGTTTATCACCCAAATATAAACCTCTAGGGAGGAGGCGAGATGATGCCACGGGCAGAGCCCCCAAACGCTCATTTTTCTCTGCCGTGCCAATTCAGGCAGATCCAGATTTTAAAGCTGATTGGCACCAATTAGCTCCCAAAGCGCCACAGCTCTTACTGAAGTCCGTAGCCCTGTTGCGCATGCTGCAACAATGCCAACAGTTCCTCGCTCTGCGGCTTTGTGTGTGTGGTGCTTTCTGCTTCCTCGGGTTATTTATTAAGGCCAGCGGGTTGCATTGAGCCTCCATCACCTCTGATCCGGAGGATTCCTGCTGCGGATGTCGGGTGTTTTGCTTTGTTCTCTGCTCCCCCCCCCCCATGCCACCACCCAGTATTTAATTACCGCCCTTCCTCCGGTGGCACATTGAACCGGCAGCAAAGCCCTTTTCCTGTCTGCTAATTTCTCCACCCTGGAAATCTGCAAAGCCTGACTCATCCCTGCAGCACACTTCCTTTGCTCCGACGGGAGCTGATCCTGCCAATTTGACGTTCCCCTGCGGCTCTCGGTTCTGTCCTGCCTTCATAGAACCGTAGAGTTGGAAGGGACCCTGAATCACTCAGTCCAACCCCATGGAATGCAGGATATTGGCCGCTGCCCCCATACGGGGATCGAACCTGCGACCTTGGCGTTATCAACACCACACTGTAACCAACTGAGCTATCCTCCCCCATCCAAAGAAATTAATGGGCTTCAGCATTTAGAAGGGGGGAAGGCTCAAACTTCTTCATCTCATCTATGCTTCAGAACTCTGAGGTTTCCATGGGGCAAATCCTGATACTGTTGCATATGGGCAGCTTCAGTTAGTACTAAGGTTACCAGATTTTTTTCCAATGAATCCGGGGACACTATCTATATATACCCTGTTCCCCTTTTTTAATACGTAGTCATAAAGTAAGCCATGGCAAGGGTTTTTTTTACCTTTGTGAGAAGTAAGACGTACCCCAAAAGTAAGCCGTGGTGCCGCCATTGTTCCCGTCGCCTCCTCAGCCCCTCCCTGCATGTGCAGGGAGCCAGCACGGGGGGGGGGGGGGATGCGCCTCTTGCAGAGTTCTGCCCCGCCTGCTCAGCGCACAGGGGGAGGCTGTACCGTACCATACTGATGTAATAAAAATAAGACATCCCCCAAAAATGAGCCACCCTGTGTTTTTTTGAGGGGGAAAAATTATAGGACGGTGTCTTAAAAAGGGGGAAAGACGGTATGTATGTATATACATACATACCACACGTTTAACCACCATGTTTCTCCTTCCTCCAAGGCTTCCATCTCCTTTCTCCATGAGCCTGGGCAGCCCCTGAGTTGTTGGTTCTTCGGTGGTGGTGGGGAAGCGGTGTGTGGTGGGTCAGGCCATGGAAGGCGGAGAAGGAGGGCCGAGAGCGGTGGCAGCGCGATGCCTCCCTTCCCATCGGAGCAGCCCCAATCCCATTCCTACTTGCGTGCAAGCAGGAGGGCACGGGGACCCCACAGCTGGGAAGGGAGGCTTCACACTGCCTTTCGGAGCAGCCCCATCCCAACTCCTTCTTGCGTGCAAAATAAAAAATAAAATAATTCCTTCCAGTAGCACCTTAGAGACCAACTAAGTTTGTTATTGGTATGAGCTTTTGTGTGCATGCACACTTCTTCAGATACTGGTTCTCTGGTAAAGGTAAAGGGACCCCTGACCGTTAGGTCCAGTCGCGGACGACTCTGGGGTTGCGGCGCTCATCTCGCTTTATTGGCCGAGGGAGCCGGCGTACAGCTTCCAGGTCATGTGGCCAGCATGACTAAGCCGCTTCTGGCGAACCAGAGCAGCACACGGAAATGCCATTTACCTTCCCGCCAGAGCGGTTCCTATTTATCTACTTGCACTTTGACGTGCTTTCGAACTGCTAGGTGGGCAGGAGCTGGGACTGAGCAACGGGAGCTCACCCCGTCGTGGGGATTCGAACCGCCGACCTTCTGATCAGCAAGCCCTAGACTCTGTGGTTTAACCCACAGCTCCACCTGCGTCCCTTGTTCTCTGGTACCAGTGTCCATGTTAAGTCTGGTTGCTGGATTATTGTGGGTGACTTCTGTTTCACTGTATCTGAAGAAGTGTGCATGCACACGAAAGCTTATACCCAGAACAAACATAGTTGGTCTCTAAGGTGCTACTGGGCATTTTTAATTTTGACTGCGTTATACCAACCCGGCTACCTACGTGAATCCCAAACATGATGTTTTTGTATGCACTTGAAACCAGATACCGCCCAGCCCTTTCCATCCCCACATCCGGGGTTCTGAGCCTTCTTCCCTTGGGGGTTCTCCAGCTCAATATTCTCTCTGTTCCTCTGCGTCCAGCCAAGACGTGTTGCCTGCCATGTTTCCGTGGACAGAGCTGGGAAGCTCTACTAACCCATGCAGATCAGAAGTATCAGTGTTGCATTGCCCTCATACCTGCCTTTCGTTCCTTTTGCAGATGGCGTCGTGCTGGTCGATCCAGAATACTTAAAAGAAAGGAAAGGTAACTCCGGTGTTTGTTTGTGTATGGGGGGGGGGTACCTTAGGCTTTGGGGCTGGGTGCGGCCCTCCAGACCTCTCTGTCTGGCCTTTGGGAGCCTCCCCAGGTCAGGACCCCTTCCCAGGCCATGCCTTCTCTCCTCGGGCCGCACCCCTCACAGTCCCTGCCCTACAACCTCCGAAAAGGCTTTTGACTGGCTTGCATGGACCCTTGCGATGCTTCTTTGCTTGTCTGGATGGAAAGGTGGGTGAGGGGAGGGGTAGAAAACTCTGACCTGCGTCTGGAATGTAGCCTATCCTGCAAAGGGAAGTTTTGCACCAGTTCCCCGCTTTATTATTTTGTTATTTACTTATTGCCGAATTTTCCTCCAAGGAGCTCAGTGTGGTGTATGTGGTTCTCCTCCTCCTCCTCACAACAGCCCTGTGAGGTAGGTTAGGCTGAGTGACTGGCCCAAGTTCACCTCGTGAGCATCATGGCCAAGCTGGGAGTTGAACCCTGGTTTCCCAGGTCCTAGTCCAGACCTTTAACCACTACACTACCTGACTTTTGCCTCTGGCTTTGCTTACACCTAGCATGCGGCCCCCGGAAAGCTTCCCTCTGCTGTCTTGTACTTGCATAGGCTTTATTTCTTGTGTACATGGTCCTCCTCTCATCCTCACAACAACCCTGCGATGTAGGGCAGGCTGAGAGGCGGCGCCCAAAGTCCCACCCAGCGTGCTCCGTGGCCAAACGAGAATTCGAACCCCGGCACTCTAACCACTACTCCACGCTGCCTCTTGGCGATGTCCGATGGCTCCAAGAGCTCAGCTGTCCCGTTTCGCATTCTGCGATTCTGCTGCGTTGCTCGGAAGCCGCCTCGGGGTTCGGAAAGGCGAAGGGTCCGGCACAACCCCTGGGCGCAGGTGGGAAACGGGGGCCACTTCCGGCCCTCCGTATTGTCCTCTGCGCCACGTGCCGCCCTCTCTGCCCCGCTTGCAGTTTTTGTGACCCTCACGTGCGCCTTCCGCTACGGCCGCGAGGACCTGGATGTCCTGGGACTGACTTTCCGCAAGGACCTCTTTGTCGCCAACATCCAAGCCTTCCCTCCGGTGACCGAGGAGAAGAAGCCTCTGACCCGGCTCCAGGAACGGCTGATTAAGAAGCTCGGTGAGCAGGCCTACCCTTTTACGTTCGAGGTACGGATCCTTCTTTCTCTCCCCTACCTATAGCTCTCTCCGCCCCCCGACCCTCCTTCACCAGTCGCCCCACCCCAGGCCACGTTTGCACCTCGCTAACAAAAAATAACAAAGCATGCTAACAAAAAAGGGACCCAGGTGGCGCTGTGGGTTAAACCGCAGAGCCTAGGGCTTGCTGATCAGAAGGTCAGCGGTTCGAATCCCCACGACGGGGTGAGCTCCTGTTGCTCGGTCCCAGCTGCTGCCAACCTAGCAGTTCGAAAGCACGTCAAAGTGCAAGTAGATAAATAGGTACCGCTCCAGCGGGAAGGTAAACGGCGTTTCTGTGCACTGCTCTGGTTCACCAGAAGCAGCTTAGTCATGCTGGCCACATGACCCGGAATAATAATAATAATAATAATTATTATTATTATTATTATTATTAATAATAATAATATTCCAACAAATATCAAAATAGATTAAATTTTGGCTCCCTCGGCCAGTAAAGCGAGATGAGCGCCACAACCCCAGAGTCAGTCATGACTGGACCTAATGGTCAGGGGTCCCTTTACCTTTACCTAGGTCCATAAATAGGGACCCAGGTGGTGCTGTGGGTTAAACCACAGAGCCTAGGGCTTGCTGATCACAAGGTCGGCGGTTCGAATCCTCACGACGGGGTGAGCTCCCGTTGCTCGGTCCCAGCTCCTGCCCACCTAGCAGTTTGAAAGCACGTCAAAGTGCAAGTAGATAAATAGGTACCACTCTGGCGGGAAGGTAAACAGCGTTTCCGTGCACTGCTCTGGCTCGCCAGAAGCGGCTTAGTCATGCTGGCCACATGACCCGGAAGCTGTACGCCGGCTCTCGGCCAATAATGCGAGATGAGCGCTGCAACCCCAGAGTCGGACACGACTGGACCTGATGGTCAGGGGTCCCTTTACCTTTACCTTAACAAAAAAATTCCCACTCCGGCTTCGCAGCAGGTGATCCGGTTGCTCCCCTCCCTCGTCCCGAAGTTGCCCACGTGAGAAAATTTCTGGCTGCCCAAGGGCCACACTTCCCGCCGGGGAGGACGGGTAAAAGAGGGTTGGGCTAGATGACCCTCGCGACCCCCTCCAACTCGACAGTTCTGGGATTCTGTGAAAAAGGCGCCCTTCTGCACGCGGTGCATGGTTACCCTATGGAACTCTCTGCCACTGGAGGCAGCGAAAAGGATGGTGGCAGGTGGCTGGCAGGAAAGCCAAGGGACCCCCCCCCCCCGGATTTTAGCCCAGGGTTTCTCATGTTTCGGAGCCGTGTCATTTATTGCTTTTGACTCCTTACGCTATGCCCCAATGATGTATTTTTTCATGATGTAAGCAGCGTGCTTTGAACTATATAGAAAGGCAGCATATAAATAAAAATATGTATGTAGAGTTAAACTGTGGAACTCTCTGCCACTGGAAGCAGCAATGGCCAGACGCCTAGGGGACATTAAAAGAGGATCGGACAAATTCATGGAGGAGGACAGGGCTATCTTTTGATGACTACGTCGGAGGCAGCAATGCTTCTGAATGCCAATGGCTGGGAACCATAGAGGGGAGAGGGCTCTTGAGTTCGAATCCTGCTTGTGGGTTTTGCATTGAGCCACGGGCTGCTCGGCTAGATGGACCCATAATGAAACGTTAATACAAACACAGACTTTGGCATACATTTTTCCCGTTCCAGATCCTTCCCAACCTTCCCTGCTCTGTGACGTTGCAGCCGGGACCTGAAGACACAGGGAAGGTAATAATAATAATAATAATTTATTATTTGTACCCCACCCATCTGACTGGGTCTCCCCAGCCACTCTGGGCGGCTTCCAGCAAATATTAAAATACATTAACATGTTACAGATTAAAAACTTCCCTAAACAGGGCTGCCTTCAGGTATTTTCTAAATGTCATGTAGTTGTTTATCGCTTTGACCTCTGCTGGGAGGGAGTTCCACAGGGCGGGCGCCACCACTGAGAAGGCCCTCTGCCTGGTTCCCTGTAGCTTTGCTTCTCGCAGGGAGGGAACCGCCAGAAGGCCCTCGGCGCTGGATCTCAGTATCCGGGCTGAATAATTGGAGTGGAGACGCTCCTTCAGGTATACAGGACTGAGGCCGTTTAGGGCTTTCAAGGTCAGCACCAACACTTTGAATTGTGCTCGGAAACGTACTGGGAGCCAATGTAGATTTCTCAGGACCGGTGTTATGTGGTGCCAGCGGCCACTCCCAGTCACCAGTCTAGCTGCCGCATTCTGGATTAATTGCAGTTTCCGGGTCACCTCAAAGGTAGCCCCACGTAGAGCGCATTGCAGAAGTCCAAGCGGGAGATAACCAGAGCATGCACCACTCTGGCGAGACAGTCTGCGGGCAGGTAGGGTCTCAGCCTGCGTACCAGATGGAGCTGGTAGACAGCCGCCCTGGACACAGAATTAACCTGTGCCTCCATGGACAGCTGTGAGTCCAAAATGACTCCCAGGCTGCGCACCTGGTCCTTCAGGGGCACAGTTACCCCAATCAGGACCAGGGAGTCCCCCACCCCCGCCCACCCCCTGTCCCCCCAAAACAGTACTTCTGTCTTGTCAGGATTCAACCTCAATCTGTTAGCCGCCATCCATTCTCCAAACGCCTCCAGGCACTCACACAGGACCTTCACCACCTTCACTGGTTCTGATTTGAAAGAGAGGTAGAGCTGGGTATCATCCGCGTACTGATGAACACGCAGCCCAAACCCCCAAAAATAAAATAAAATAAAGAGATGGGGGGGGAGGGTATTGATAACAGCCCTGATAAATTGGGGCAGTTTCAAGACATCGTAATGCTCCTGCGTGGAAGGCACAGGCCCCTCCTTTTCTTCAGGCTGCCTTTCCCCAACCTGGCGCCCTCTGGGTGTGTTGGGCTTCAGCTCCCATCAGCCTCTGCAAACTTGGTCGACAAACAGGGATCATGCGAGTTGTAGTCCAATGCACCAGACTGGGGAAAGCTGCCTTAATGCGTCATTTCGGGAGCTCTCTCCAGCAGGCTTTTGTTTCTTTCGGTGTGTTCCTTTAAGAAGACCACAGTTGACAACAGCGCCGTCTGCTGGCCATTAATTTCATTGCCATGCAATGTACTTCAGTCCACTTAAGGGTTGTACAGTTCATCATTACCGGTACATTAGGCGCCAGGTGATAATATTCCTCTTTACCCAGGCTTTCGGCCATTAAAAATAATCTATGGCCTATTAAATGTGTGGGGGGGGGGCATGTTATGATTTTATTATGCTGTGTATGTCTTTAATGTTGTACACTGCCCTGTGAACTTTGGACAATGGGTGGAATAATAAGGATGATTAATAATGATAATTAGAATAATAGTGTGTTGGCTCCAAGGACCATCAAGGCATTTTTCCTTTTTGAGGCCTTTTCCTAAGGCCAACAGGTCAAGATAAGGGCAAGCAGAACTCCCAACTGGTTTAGGATTTCTTACTTATTTGTTTCATACCACTTATACACCGCTTGCTTGTAGGAACAAACCTCAAAGCGGTTTACGAAAAGATGAAGCGGAAAAACCGAGAAGAATTTAAAACCATACTTTTTAAAGAAGTACAACAATTTAAAATACCGAAGCAGATTGAAATTCACATCAAGTGTCTCAGCATCTGGGATGTTATAGTTGTTTAGTCGTTTAGTCGTGTCCGACTCTTCGTGACCCCCTGGACCAGAGCACGCCAGGCACTCCTGTCTTCCACTGCCTCCCGCAGTTTGGTCAGACTCATATTGGTGGCTTCGAGAACACTGTCCAACCATCTCGTCCTCTGTCTTCCCCTTCTCCTTGTGCCCTCCATCTTTCCCAGCATCAGGGTCCTTTCCAGGGAGTCTTCTCTTCTCATGAGGTGGCCAAAGTCTTGGAGCCTCAGCTTCAGGATCTGTCCTTCCAGTGAGCACTCAGGGCTGATTTCCTTCAGAATGGAGAGGTTTGATCTTCTTGCAGTCCATGGGACTCTCAAGAGTCTCATCCAGCACCATAATTCAAAAGCATCTGGGTAGGGATGCAGGTGGCGTTGTGGTCTAAACCACAGAGCCTGGGGCTTGCCGATCAGAAGGTCGGCGGTTCGAATCCCCGCGACGGAGTGAGCTCCCGTTGCTCGGTCCCTGCTCCTGCCAACCTAGCAGTTCGAAAGCACGTCAAAGTGCAAGTAGATAAATAGGAACCGCTCTGGCGGGAAGGTAAACGGCGTTTCCGTGCGCTGCTCTGGTTGTCCAGAAGCGGCTTTGTCATGCTGGCCACATGACCTGGAAGCTGTACGCCGGCTCCCTCGGCCAGCAACGTGAGATGAGCGCCGCAACCCCAGAGTCGTTCGCGACTGCACCTAATGGTCAGGGGTCCCTTTACCTAGGCTTGTGTAAAAAATAATTTTAGGCACTGAAAAGCGTACATCAATAAGCAGGGAGTTCCAAAGTGAAGATGAGCCGAGGCGGTCCTCTTGGTTTCTCCACTGCTCTCAGAAGTGTGGCAAAAGGCTGCCTGGGACAGGGCTTTCTCTGTGGTGGCCCCCAAATTGTGGAACTCCCTCCCCACCGAGGCTCTCCTGGCACCTTCCTTGCAAAGCTTCTGCCCTTTTATTTGGTGTGGCCCAACTCCTGGCCATCTGCCAAGGATGCTTTAGTTGCTATTTCTGCATTGGGGGTTGGGGGTTGGACTAGATGTCCTTTGAGTTCCCTTCCAACTCTAATCTGTTCTTACCGTACTTTTGTTCCAAACTGTTTCTATCTGCCATCTTTCTTGACGCCGCTTCTACTTCCCTCCTAGGCTTGCGGTGTTGACTATGAAGTCAAAGCTTTCTGTGCAGAGAGTCTGGAGGAGAAGATCCACAAGAGGTGCGTTGCAGCGGCTCCCCGGGTTTTGCAAAGTCGTCACCAATGCATAGCTGTCAACCCTCCCCTTTTTTTGGCGGGAAACTCCCTTATTCCAGCACCGTTTCCCGCTGCTATCCCGGATTGTTGAGATCCCTTCAATTTCCCGGATTTCAAAGGAAGCAGCTCCTCTCCCTCCCTGCCGGCCAGGGAGGCTCCTCAGCTGCGTTGCTCGGCTGGAAAGAAGGCCATGGAAAGAAGACATAATTGCAGCATGGCCAAAGTAGCAAAAAAAGAAGAAACACTAAAGCAACAAAAAATAAGCAAAATAAAAAAATCCTTTCCAGTAGCACCTTAAAAGTAAAGGTAAAGGGACCCCTGACCATGAGGTCCAGTCGTGTCCGACTCTGGGGTTGCGGCAGTCATCACGCTTTATTGGCTGAGAGCCGGCGTACAGCTTCCGTGTCATGTGGCCAGCATGACTAAGCCGCTTCTGGCAAACCAGAGCAGCACACGGAAACGCTGTTTACCTTCCCACCAGAGTGGTACCTATTTATCTACTTGCACTTTGACGTGCTTTCGAACTGCTAGGTTGGCAGGAGCAGGGACCGAGCAACGGGAGCTCACCCTGTCGCGGAGATTAGTTAAAATGCATCTCTGGGTTATTTGTGGGGCGTAGGAATGCGTTAATTATTTTTTTTTCAAAATATAGTCCGGCCCCCCCACATGGTCTGAGGGACGGTGGACCGGCCCACGGCTGAAAAAGGTTGCTAACCCCTGGTCTAAACTCTCGGCTATGACCTGTCCGTCTTGGGTGGCCCTGCGCCGCATAGCTCATAACTTCTCGGAGTTATTCAAGCCCCTTTTTCCACGACAAGGCAGTGATCCATCATGGGGAAGTAAAAATTACGCGGGGACAAAACAACGTCTCGCAGTTCCGTCTGGCCTGGGGTGGGCGGTTGTGGCATTTAAGCCGTTCCGTTCTGCGGCGCGGATGCCACCCTAACCCCTCAATGTCTGCTCTCCCGCACCCCTGCAGGAACTCGGTGCGCTTGGTGATCCGCAAAGTCCAGTATGCGCCGGAGCGGCCGGGGCCGCAGCCGATGGCCGAGACCACCCGGCAGTTCCTCATGTCAGACAAGCCCCTGCACTTGGAAGCTTCCCTGGACAAAGAGGTAACTTTTTGCGCCCGTTTTCTAGAATCCCCTGCAGCGATCCATGCGACGGTCACCTCCAGGCTTGATTATTGTAACTCGCTCTACGCGGGGCTGCCCTTGAAGCTGACCCAGAAACTCCAGCGGGTGCAGAATGCCGCGGCGAGGCTCCTTACGGGGGCCTTGCCGCGAGATCACATTCATCCAGTGCTTTATCAGCTGCACTGGCTCCCGGTGGAGTACAAGGCCAGGTTTAAGGTGCTGGTTTTGACCTTTAAAGCCCTATGTGGCCTAGGACCCTCGTACCTACGGGACCGCCTCTCCTGGTATGCCCCGTGTAGGACCTTAAGGTCCTCAAATAATAACATTTTGGAGGTCCCGAGCCACAAGGATGCTAGGCTGGCCTCAACTAGGGCCAGGGCCTTCTCAGTACTGGCCCCGACTTGGTGGAACGGTCTGTCACAAGAGACCAGGGCCCTGCGGGATTTGGCATCTTTCCGCAGGGCCTGCAAGACGGAGCTGTTCCGCCTGGCCTTTGCGTTGGCTTCAGTTTAACCCTGATGTTTCATTCCTTTATGGTTTGATTGGTGGGCTACTTAAAAATGAGGCTGCATTTTAAACTTTAAATCGTATTTTAACCTGCATTTTAATTGATTGTTTTGTATGTTTTGTTGTGATTTTATGGGTGTTAGCCGCTCTGAGCCCGGTCTTGGCTGGGAAGGGTGGGGTATAAAATGTTTATTATTATTATTAATAATAATAATCCACCAGGCGGCTCTTGCTGTCTTTCCTTCCGGGATCGGGTTGTGGTTTGGGCCAAATCCTGACTCCACTCTGAGGCTTCCTGCTTGTTTCGGGTGGACTCTCGGGGACAGCTTCGCCCAGGGCTGGATTTAGGTTTGATGAGGCCCTAAGCTACTGAAGGTAATGGGGCCCTTTATATGTCCCGCTGTCCTTTGTCAACAACAAATGGTCGCTGGTTTTTGTGTGTGTTGAATAGATGCTATATGGTAATTTATGGACCTCATAGGTATCTCAAGCCTTTTGCACCTAACAAAGTATGCGTTTTATCAAAGTCATTGTTGAACTGAAATACAATCAAGAAAAAGTATATTAATAGTGAAATCATTATTAAGCTCTAATTTAAAATGATTTTTGATTCATAACAAACTTAAGAATGCAAACCCATTGGCATTTGGCAATAACAAAAGTTCCTTGAGAAACACAATTTACAAAGACTCATAGCCTAGTCTCTAGAAACTTGCTATAACATGAAATAATTGTAAATCTATGATGCAAACTACTAAAAATGATAAATAGCAGAATGTAGGCACCCTATATATAGAAAGGAGCAAACCAGTGATATTTTAGGGAGCAGGCTAAAGAGATTTCTCTTTAAAAAAAGAATACATCCTTCACAGGGGTTAATTGATGTATTTCTATAACTTTGTGATTGTATTTATTGTGTGGTTTTATGTTTAATTGCTGTAACCTGCTTTGATCTATTTTTTATGACACATTTTTTTATATATATATAAATTAGCAGATTTATAAAATGAGAGAGGTTTTTAATCAGGAGGTTGGATGGCTGTCTGTCTACGCTTTTTGTGTGTGCAATCAAATGGTATATAAATTTAATGAACTGAAACGAATGAGTGAAACAAACTTCATTAACTTCTGGCTGTGAGGCGGTTTATAAACCTGTTAAAAAAAAAAAAAACTCCCTAGGCGAATATTTCCAAGAGTGAATTGCAAGGATGCATCTGCCGGAATTGTCAGATTCCTTTCCTAAAAGCTCCTCCATGAGGACTTGTCGCTTGTGTTCTCTGTAGATTTACTATCACGGGGAGCCGATCAGCGTCAACGTTCACGTCACAAACAACACCAACAAGACGGTGAAGAAGATTAAAATCTCAGGTGAGCCTGGAGGCCTCTCGGGTATCACTTACCTTGTGGGTGGGTCAAAGGAACATCCTGGCAAAGGAAAGGTGGCTTGAGTTTTTGGGGCTGCCCCCCATGACTCGGTTCCAGTCCCAGTAGATCTGAAGGAGCGTCTCCACCCGCATCGTTCTGCCCGGACACTGAGGTCCCGCTCCGAGGGCCTTCTGGCGGTTCTGTCCTGCGAGAAGTGAGGTTACAGGTCCTTCTTGATGGTGGTTCCCGCCCTGTGGAACACCCTCCCATCAGATGTCAAGGAAATAAACAACTAGACTGGTGACTGGGAGCAGCCGCCAAGACCATATAACACCGGTCCTGAAAGACCCAGTACGTTTCCGAGCACAATTCAAAGTGTTGGTGCTGACCTTTGAAGCCCTAAACAGCCTCGGTCCTGTATACCTGAAGGAGCATCTCCACCCCCATCATTCGGCCTGGACACTGAGATCCAGCATCAAGGGCCTTCTGGTGGTTCCCTACCCGCGAGAAGTGAGGTTACAGGGAACCAGGCAGAGGGCCTTCTCGGTGGTGGCGCCCGCCCTGTGGAACGCCCTCCCAGCAGATGTCAAGGAAATAAACAACTACCAGACTTTTAGAAGACATCTGAAGGCAGCCCTGTTTAAGGAAGTTTCTAATGTTTGATGTTTTATCAAGTTTTTAATATTCTGTTGGGAGCCGCCCAGAGTGGCTGGGGAAACCCAGCCAGATGGGCGGGGTATAAATATATTACCGGTATTATTCTTATTCTTATTCTTATTCTTATTCTTATTCTTATTCTTATTATTAGAAGAAGAAACCAGCAAGCAGGATCCAAACACGAAAGCAATTATAAATTTGCTCTTATAAAATTGTTGACTTCCGTCTATCTCTTCGCTGTTTTGTCTCAACTTTTATAGTTAAATAAGTAAATAAATAAAGTTGTCTACTCTAGAGTAGTGCCATCCACTTTCGGAACCACTGATCTAATGTCCTATTTCTTTCCTCCTTCCTTCCTTCCTTCCTTCCTTCCTTCCTTCCTTCCTTCCTTCCGCTTGCAGTTCGCCAATACGCAGACATCTGCCTCTTCAACACAGCCCAGTACAAATGCCCCGTCGCCGTGGAGGAAGCAGAGTGAGTATTGTCCTATGGCTCTCTCCATCCATGTGGGCACCACGTGTGTAGCAGGCAGGGCTCTGCCCGCAAGGGGCTTGCAGTCTGGAGAAGCCCCAGACAACATGTCCAGGAACAATAGGGGTTGTGATTAAGCAGAGTCTCTAGGGCACCAGCTTGGGGAAGGTTGGCCTGGAGCCTGAGAGGAATTGGGGGGGGGGGGGGTTGAATGTGAGGAAACCAAGCCTGCTTTGATTTTGTTATGAACTGAAGCGAGGACTTGGATGCTCAGCTGTTGGCGGTCACCATCTTGTAATGGTCACCTCCTCTGAGTATTTGGGATTTGTTGGAGGGCCTCTGTTCTCCTCAGAGCCACAATTCTCAGAATCCCCTGGGAAGAAGGATTGAGTGCAGAACTGCCCTGAAAGGGAGCGCTTCGCACTGCAACACTTTGTTGCAGCGCTAGTATAAACTGATAGAATCTCAGGTCTCCAAGTGCCAGGGCTTATGTAGGCAAAACGACATCATCCAGGTACAAGATTTCAGGGCTCTGAGGTTTGGAGAAATAACAAAGAACCCCTCCCCCCCAAAAAAACTTTAGGAAAAACCCTTGAAGTGAGACCCCCTTCCCGCCCTGCCCCCCAAAAAACACAGCCAAGTGGCGAATTAACCACACACAGTGGTAGCAGAATGCCAACCAACCGTTTGGGGGGGGAAACAGAATACTTCACGGTTGAGGAAGGGAAGTGGAATATTTGGGAGACAGCACTGCATGCTGCAACATTTTGTTGCAGTTCCCTCCTACTACGACCAGACTTCGCTTGCTCCCTTTCACTGATCTGGGCTCATTATCCCCGTCTCCAGTGACGTTGTGGCTCCAAGCTCGACCTTCTGCAAAGTCTACACGTTGACCCCGTTCCTTGCCAACAACCGGGAGAAGCGTGGCCTCGCCTTGGATGGGAAACTCAAGCACGAAGACACCAACCTGGCCTCTAGCACACTGTGAGGCTTTTTTCTACCTACCAGCAGTTGGGGGAGGAGGAGGTAGCCGGGTTCCCTTGCTGAGCAAACTGGGGGTGGAGGGGCGGTTTGCCCCGGAAGCTATGTCTGGGGGGGGGGGTGACAAGAAGGCACCTTGCGAGGGCTCGTGGCAGTGTGAGCAGCCATCACGCCGCTGCTGCCTCGTGGAGGATCCTCCGTTTGCGGCTGCAGCTGCCAGCAGAGGATCCCGGTGCTGGCAGCAAACCGCTATGTACAGCGCATGTGTGGCAGTGCACGCATGCACTGTATGTACCGCCGCCGCACGTGCGCTGTACATAGAGGTTTGCTGCTGGCGCCGCTCGAGTGCCATACGGACGGCGTTGGGATCCCTCCGCCCCCGCTACAGCCGCATGTAGAGGATCTTCCATTCGCGGCTGTAGCGGTGGGATCCTACCGCCATCGGTACGGCACTCGAGCGGCGCAGCCAGAAAAACCGCTATGTACAGTGCATGTGCGGCGTCGCTACGTATGGCGCATGCGTCGTACGTAGCGACGTCCTGCCCCAGGTGTCACGACGCCTTTGTTCGCCCCTGGGTGGAGTTTGGTGTTTTCTGTTTTCATGTAGCAATTGCTTGATTGCAATTTTCTTTCAAGATCATATCCAATATTATCTCGACCCGTCGTCGTGGGCCCCCTAAAAGGTGTGGGGCCCACAGGTCGCTTGCCTGCTCTGCCCATTTGGTAATCCGGCACTGGCAACCGCTCGTTAGAAAAGGCTGCCCCGGAGGAACGTTGTACAAAGCTCACGCAGGGCTTTCGAACCCGGCACACGGTCGCTTTGGCTCCATGCTCTTTTGCACACTGTCCCTCCTCCAGGTTGAGAGACGGCGCCAACAAGGAGGTCCTGGGCATCATTGTCTCCTACAAAGTGAAAGTGAAGCTGGTGGTCTCTCGGGGCGGGTGAGTGCTGCTCAGTCCTGCAAAGTGTCGTAATGCCTTCGTTCCACTCAGAGAGGGATTTGGGGAGCGCTCTGAATCTCTCCCCCAGGTCCCTCTTCCCTGGAGTCCACCATCACCGGCAGCAGCCCTAGAGACAGCCACCTAGGGACGCCCCATTGAACTCGAGGGGCGTGCATCTAAATAACGGCTGCGTGGTGGACCAGGGCATTCCGACCCGGCAATTCCGCATGCTCCCATGTGCTCCTGCCTGGCCGATGAGCCGCCAAGCCAGTCGGATAACCGTTCCCTTGCGTCATGCCCCCCTGTTATGGAACGGTCTTTACTTACGAGGAAAGACCCAGCAAAGACACATGCCCGACTGGCATGATCTCGCCTTCCAGGATCGTCCGGGAGCTAATCAGCTTCTTTAACCCGAACATCACAGCGACTGGTGTCGGCAGACATCCAGCACACTCAGGAATCAGCAGAAATGTGCGCAGTAGCGTAACAGACCACAGCAGCTCAGCATTGTAGCTCAAACTACTTTATTACATATCTACACACACGGAGCTCTACATGATGGCCCCTCTCTCTCTAGCATCAGGTAGCCGAGAGAGAGAACAAAGGACAAGAGTCCTATTTAGAGGATACATAGCAAGACAAGACTTCCTGTCTGCCATCACTTCCCTCTTTCCACTCTGTGGAATGAAAAACATAAATACAGTCATGTGATAACAATAAGCCCATGACTACACACAGAGAATGAATATTACAACACCCCCCCCCCGTGATCCCCTCTGTCTTGGTGGCGGCACTAGGAGATCTGCGCCACGAGGCTCCGCAAATCGGAGGCTCCGAAACGGCACGGCCCCCCTCCTAGGGGTCGTCCAGCTTGCACGCAAATCCCAGTCCCCTTGACTGTGCCGCTGTGATTGTTGCAACCTCTAACTAATTCTCTCCATCTCCTTTGATAACATCAGCCTGCTGGGAGACCTTGCCTCCAGGTAACGCCCTCAGACTCTGCCTGCTGTGGCTGCCCGTGGGCCCACCCCCACCCCAGCATGCTTGGTCCTAACGCTGCAGCAGGACACCCCCGCCCCCCCTGTTTCTCATCTTCCCCTCGCCATCTCTTTCTCCTTTTTTTTTTTTTTTTTTGCCATCTCCGTCATTTCTCTTCCTCCATCAGAAGTTTTTGTTTTGCACTTGGACCGGCCCTCCAAGCAGCCACATCAGACCAGCCTCGCCCCCCCCCGGTGACCTCCAGATCCTGGTTCTCTAGCCCAGGGGTCGGCAATTTTTTTTAGCCGCGGGCCGGTCCACTGTCCCTCAGAACTTGTGGCGGTGGTGGTGGGGAGCTGGGAGAAGAGGCGAGGGGGGCAAGTAGTCCGCCCCAGCCCCCGCTGCTGCACTTACCTTCTCTGGGGCTGCCGCCACCGCTGCTTCTTCTCATGAGTAGGCAGAGCAAGCTCATCCGCTCTGCTCTCTGGCCCAAAGGGGCACCAGGGCAGCAGAGGGAAGATGAGCAACGTGAAAGGGCTGGCTCCGGAGAGGGGCTGCTTAAAATGGCACTCAAGCATAGCTGTCAACTTTCAGATTTGAAAATAAGGGATTTTTCCCAAACTTTCGGATTTGAAAATAAGGGATGCCACGAGGGCGGTGCAATGGCACCAAGTAGCCTCGCCACCCTGCGCTCCAGAGGCTGCGCGCGAACGGGTGAGCGAAAGAGCGAGCGCGTAGACAGACGGCAGGCTGTCTGTCTGGTTGGGCGTGAGGGTCTGGCTGCACCAGGCATGCAAGCTCCGCCCCCAGTCGGTCTCAGACTCCTTATTGGCAGCCGAGCAACGCAGCTGAGGAGCCTCCCTGGCCGGCAGGGAGGGAGAGGAGCTGCTTCCTTTGAAATACGGGAAATTTAAGGGATATCAACAATCCAGGATAGAACCAATAGAACCAAATAGCAGAAAGTCATCCAATGAGAAACAATGTTGAACAGTGTTCCACAAGTATATATTTATCCCTATAACGGATGTGTTTATGAAATACGTCTATTTTCTATTGCTGCGCTGAAGAAGTTCTTACAAAACAGTGGATTATATCCAGAAACACTGTACATCCTCGACTACCGTATTTTTCGTTCCATAAGACGCACTTTTTCCCTCCAAAAAAGTAAGGGGAAATGCCTGTGCGTCTTATGGAGCAAATGTGTGGTCCCTGGAGCTGAACTGCCCAGGGGCAAAAGCAGATCGTGCTTTTTTAAAAAAGAGAGAGAGAGAAGGGGGTGTTGAAAGGAAGCCCGCTGAGCAGCTGCTCAGCAAACGATTGGGGAGAGAGATAAGGGAGAGAGATTCCAGCCCCGCCCCCTTGCAGAGGGAGGCTGTTTCCCCAGCGACATGTGACTGACTGGCTGATTAGATTTTCTGTCTGGAAACTGTAGAAATGGCTTCCTGAAGCTGCAGAACTGTGAGTTAAACCCCATAAAACAGGGGTTTTTCCCTTTGCAAAGTAAGCTCAACAACTTTGAGCTGATCCTCAAAAAATGGGGCTTTTCTCCTTTGCAAAAGAAGCTGCAGAAATTTGAGCTGATCCACAAAAAAGTTGGGCTTTTCCCCTCTAAAAACTAGGTGCGTCCTATGGTCAGGTGCGCCTTATAGAGCGAATACGGTAGTTTGTTGACTACTTCAGCCACGTTGGCACTTCACATAACAAAGCAGTTCAGTTTGCTTGTTATATCTTGCCAGTTGGTTCACTACTTCAGCTACTATGGAACTTTGAATTACAAAGCTTTTCAGCTTGTTTCTAATTGGATGACTTTCTGCTATTTGGTTCTATTGATTCCAGCAGTGACTTTCAGAGACCTGATAGTTTTTTGTTTTATATGTATTATATCAGACATTCTTAGTTTCAAGTCTTGTTTTTGATATATTACATATTGTAAACACATTCTGTTCGATTGAAATTTGGTCCCGTGTTGCCCAGTTTTTGTTTCACTTCAGTGCTTGCAACACAGGGGTTTGGTTTGATACTTAAAATGGTACTCAGGCAGCTCAGCCCAGCCCCCTTCCTCCTCTAGGCAGGGCGGGGAGAAGCCAGGAGGAGGGAGGGAGGGAGGAGGCGCCGCCGTGGTGTGTGTGTGTGGGAAGTAGAATGGCGCGGGGGGGGGGGAATGGCGCAGCCCGAACAAACAGAATCCCCACGCCGGTCCATGGACAGTCCACGGGCCGGATCATGAAGGCAGTTGGGCCTGGTCCGTCCCGGTGGCCTTAGTTTGCCGACCCCTTCTCTAGTCCAACCCCCTTCAGTGGAGGAATCTGGTGGCCCCTACATGGCAAGTGGCCATCTGAGCACGTAGAAACCTCCAAGGAAGGAGAGTCCACCGCCTCTCAGGGGAGTCGGAGAAAACCTCCCACCGCGTAGAATCAGAGAGTTGGAAGGGACCCCCAGGGGCCATGTAGTCCACCCCCCTGCGGTGGAGGAATCACAACTAAAGCATCCATGGCAGATGGCCATCCAACCTCTCTCCCTGGAAAAAACCTCCAGGGAGATGGAGACCCCACTGTCTTCCAAGGGAGCCCATTCCATGGTCGAACAGCCCTCCCCACCAGAAAGTTATTCCTAAAGTTCCTTTCTTGCAATCGGCTTAAAATTCCCTTCTATCCCCAACCAAGGCCTCTTGTGGGTTTCGTGGGAGGATTTATGTGTTGGAAGCCACCCAGAGTGGATGGGGTATTAATAATAATAATAATAATAATAATAATAATAGGAGTATAGCATCTAGATCAAGGGAAGTAATAGTACCACTGTATTCCGCTCTGGTCAGACCTCACCTGGAATACTGGGTCCAGTTCTGGGCACCACAGTTCAAGAAGGATACTGACAAGCTGGAATGTGTCCAGAGGAGGGCAACCAAAATGGTCAAAGGCCTGGAAACGATGCCTTATGAGGAACGGCTTAGGGAGCTGGGTATGTTTAGCCTGGAGAAGAGAAGGTTAAGGGGTGATATGATAGCCATGTTCAAATATATAAAAGGATGTCATATAGAGGAGGGAGAAAGGTTGTTTTCTGCTGCTCCAGAGAAGCGGACACGGAGCAATGGATTCAAACTACAAGAAAGAAGATTCCACCTCAACATTAGGAAGAACTTCCTGACAGTAAGAGCTGTTTGACAGTGGAATTGGCTGCCAAGGAGTGTGGTGGAGTCTCCTTCTTTGGAGGTCTTTAAGCAGAGGCTTGACAGCCACCTGTCAGGAATGCTTTGATGGTGTTTCCTGCTTGGCAGGGGGTTGGACTGGATGGCCCTGGTGGTCTCTTCCAACTCTAGGATTCTATGATTCTGAAAAACTAACAGTCTTTCAATAAAGCCACATGATTAACAAGCCATATATGTGTGATATAACAGAATGTATAATGTTCACGTGACTGAACCATTCAGCAACAGGTTGGGTATAGCCACAAAATCTTGGTGCCAACAAAACGTTCACAATTGGTTGATGGTGAGTAGATAGTAGAATTCTTCAACGGTTCAAAGCAAAAATCTCATGGATGTAATAGTAGATGAAGCATATTTATATGAGTCTTGCAACATCACCATCCAGCCGAAATCAACACAAGTGGCACATGAGAAGGACGAAGAAGACCTGTCTTCCGGATTACTCACAGCTGTGCCTGTGGAATATTTCGCATGTTGTGCTAATCAGAATGTTTAACCTGAACTGATGAAGCGATACCCAACCTGCTGCTGAATGGTTCAGTCACGTGACCATTATACATTCTGTTATATCATGCATATATGGCTTGTTAATCATGTGGCTTTATTGAAAGACTGTTAGTTTTTCAGAAGAGGATTCCAGTAAATCTTTTATTATAGTTTCAGCCATTGTGTGGTCGCCCTGGTTAGTAGCCATCGATAGCCCTTGCCCGCTCCATGAAATGGTCAAATCCTCTTTTAAAGCCGTCTAGGTTGGCGGCCACCACTGCCTCCTGTGGCAGGGAGTTCCGCAGATCATCTGTATGCAGAAGTGCTTTCATTTATCCGTCCATGAGTTTCCGCGTCTTGCCCTCCCATCCAGAAGTGCTCCCGGTGCAAACGCTTTTCCTCCCCGTCTTTGGCAGATTTCGCTTTTGAGGGGATCCTCCCGTTCCAGGGGCTCAGCATCCTCTCTCAGCCACCTTGATTCATCTATGACAGCAGGCAGAACAAACTGGGACGCTGCAGCGAGTTCAGGGGCTGCCCAGTCTCAGGAAGATGAAAAGCAGCTGCCTCTGATCAGCTGGGTGCATCTTGATCTCAGATCTATGCAGCAAGAGATATTTAGCTCAATGCCGCCTCCTGCTGGCGGAGAAGAGCCATTAATTTCCTGTCCTGGGCAATAACTTTACATTGGTACTCCATTGGAACTGAATTCGCAGAATCATGGAAGTTGTAGAGTTGGACGGGACCACATCATTTATTTATTAACAACTTTTATATATATTGAGTCAACAGTGTGATGCGGCAGCTCAAAAAGCCAATGCAATTCTGGGCTGCATCAATAGGAGTATAGCATCTAGATCAAGGGAAGGAATAGTACCACTGTATTCCGCTCTGGTCAGACCTCACCTGGAATACTGTGTCCAGTTCTGGGCACCACAGTTCAAGAAGGATACTGACAAGCTGGAACGTGTCCAGAGGAGGGCAACCAAAATGGTCCAAGGCCTGGAAACGATGCCTTATGAGGAACGGCTTAGGGAGCTGGGTATGTTTAGCCTGGAGAAAAGAAGGTTAAGGGGTGATATGATAGCCATGTTCAAATATATAAAAGGATGTCATATAGAGGAAGGAGAAAGGTTGTTTTCTGCTGCTCCTGAGAAGAGGACACGGAGCAATGGATTCAAACTACAAGAAAGAAGATTCCACCTCAACATTAGGAAGAACTTCCTGACAGTAAGAGCTGTTTGACAGTGGAATTGGCTGCCAAGGAGTGTGGTGGAGTCTCCTTCTTTGGAGGTCTTTAAGCAGAGGCTTGACAGCCACCTGTCAGGAATGCTTTGATGGTGTTTCCTGCTTGGCAGGGGGTTGGACTGGATGGCCCTTGGGGTCTCTTCCAACTCTATGTTTCTATGATTCTATGATATCCCTCGACCGTAAGAAGACATCAAGGCAAAAGCACAGCGTAAAACATTTAAATAATGGATTGCAACACAGTTACAAACCGATGTTTAAAAACATTTGAAAGGCGATTTCAAAAATCAACTCTAGCTAAAAAGAAACGAAAATCCTGTGATGTCCATGTGTCTGGATAGGCTTAGCTCAGATGGTTAGAGCGTGGTGCTGATATTGCCAAGGTTGTAGGTTCGATCCCTGCATGGGACAGCTGCATATTCCTGCGTTGCAAGGGGTTGGACTAGATGACCATTGGGGGCCCCTTATAACTCTACAATTCTATGATTCTATGGTTCAGGATGGATAAAAGAAAGTACTTCTTCATGCAACGCAATCAGAAAAGTCATCTAAAAGAAAAAAATTGACAGCCATAGTTTAAGACTTTCAAAAAGTTAGCAGTAGACGAAAAACACATTCAAACTCAATGTTCTAGACATCCGGGTAGGCTTGTCCAAACAGATATGCTTTTAGCAGGTGCTGAAAAGGGCACTGTGAAGGTACTTTCCTAACGTCAACAGGCAGGGAGTTCCAAAGTGCAGGTGCTGCCATACCAAACGATCAAGTTACAGTGGTACCTTGGTTCTCAAACTTAAACTGTTCCAGAAGTCCGTTCCAAAACCAAACTGTTCCAAAACCAAGACGCGCTTTCCCATAGAAAGTAATGCAAAACGGATTAATCCGTTCCAGACTTTTAAAAACAACCCCTAAAACAGCAACTTAACATGGATTTTACTCTCTTAACGAGACCATTGATCCATAAAATGAAAGCAATCAACAATGTACTGCAGTCACACAATCAGTAGCTGAACTGGGTTCCACACAGTCACAAAAACAAAGCAAAAAAGCCGCAGAAAGTCAAAATAAATAGCAAAAACAGACAGACCTCAGCGTGACGCTCAAAACGGAGCACGTTTGGCTTCCGAAAAAAGTTTGCAAGCCAGAACACTCACTTCCAGATTTGCAGTGTTTGGGTTCCAAGTTGTTTGAGTACCAAGGCCTTTGAGAACCAAGGGACCACTGTATTGACTTTCGGAAGTGCTGCCCCTCCCCCAATCCCAGCAAAGTGCTCCCCCCTCCTTGTTCAAGCCCCTCACAGCCATTCAGTCGTGGTCTCAAACATCTGGGGGGCGCTGCAGGCTGCAGAAGGCTGCGCTAGAGCCTGAGCAAGCTAACTGGGGCTGTTTTGGGGTGGCTCACTCTCTCGTCTGTCTTTCCAGCGACGTGGCTGTGGAGCTGCCGTTCACCCTCATGCACCCCAAGCCCAAGGAGGAGCCTTTGCAACGGGATGGTGAGTCTGTCTCCACCCCACTCCGCAAGGGGGCTCTGTTTGGTGGGGGTCTCGTTGGTGTGGGAATCTTCAGGGTGGCAGGAGAGGATATATTGTTTATTAATATCCTTCCTAACTTGAGCTAGGAAGTTCCTTTACATAGCAGAGTTACCGTATTTTTCGCTCTATAAGACACACCTGATCATAGGACGCACCTAGTTTTTAGAGGGGAAAAGCCCCAATTTTTTTAGGATCAGCTCAAATTTCTGCAGCTTCTTTTGCAAAGAAGAAAAGCCCCATTTTTGAGGATCAGCTCAAAGTTGTTGAGCTTACTTTGTAAAGGGAAAAAAACCTGTTTTATGGGGTTTAACTCACAGTTCTGCAGCTTCAGGAAGCCATTTCTGCAGTTTCCAGACAGATAATCTAATCAGCCAGTCCCATGTCGCTGGGGAAACAGCCTCCCTCTGCAAGGGGGCGGGGCTGGAATCTCTCTCCCTTATCTCTCTCCCCAATCGTTTGCTGAGCAGCTGCTCAGGGGGCTTCCTTTCAACACCCCCTTCTCTCTCTCTTTTTTTTTAAAAAAAGCATGATCTGCTTTTGCCCCGGGGCAGTTCAGCTCCAGGGACCACACATTCGCTCCATAAGACGCACAGACATTTCCCCTTACTTTTTAGGAGGAAAAAAGTGCGTCTTATGGAGCGAAAAAGTACGGTACATTCCCCTTTTCATGCACAACAGATAGCTGGTTGCAGGCTCGCGTGAGCCTCTCAGTATTACACAAATTGATCTGTCTCAGATTGAATTGTGCGTTCTTGTTAAGTTCCCTTTAAAAAGGTAAAGGTAAAGGACCCCTAGCGGTTAAGTCCAGCCGTGGACGACTCTGGGGTTGCGGCGCTCATCTCGCTTTACAGGCCAAGGGAGCCGGCATTTTTCCGCAGACAGTTTTTCCAGGTCATGTGGCCAGCATGACTAGGCCGCTTCTGGCACAACAGAACACCAATACCAGAGCAGCGCATGGAAACGCCGTTTACCTTCCCACCGGAGCGGTACCTATTTATCTACTTGCACTTTGACGTGCTTTTGAGCTGCTAGGTGGGCAGGAGCTGGGACCGAGCAACGGGAGCTCACCCCGTCGCGGGGATTCGAACCGCCCAAGAGGCTCAGTGGTTTAGACCACAGTGCCACCCGCGTTCCTTTAAGATAAAGGTAAAGGGACCCCTGACCATTAGGTCCAGTTGTGTCCGACTCTAGGGTTGCGGCGTTCATCTCGCTTTATTGGCCGAGAGCCGGCGTACAGCTTCCAGGTCATGTGGCCAGCATGACAAAGCCGCTTCTGGCGAACCAGAGAAGCGCACAGAAACGCTGTTTACCTTCCCGCTGGAGCGGTTCCTATTTATCTACTTGCACTTTGACATGCTTTCGAACTGCTAGGTTGGCAGGAGCAGGGACCGAGCAACGGGAGCTCACCCCGTCGCGGGGATTCGAACCGCCAACCTTCTGATCAGCAAGCCCTAGGCTCTGTGGTTTAACCCACAGCGCCACCTGGGTTCCCCCCCCAAAAAGCTCAATAACTCTGGGCAATCTCTCCTCTAAAAAAGCTCAACAATTTTGGGCAACCCCCCCCCAAAAAAATATTTTTTATTTGTGGCAGTCCCCCAAAATACATGAGGGGGTGTTACAGGTGAAACTCAAAAAATTAGAATATCGTGGAAAGGGTCGTTTCTTTCAGTAATTCAACTTAAAAGGTGAAACTAATATATGAGATAGACTCATGACATGCAAAGCTAGATACGTCAAGCCTTTATTTGTTATAATTGTGATTATTATGGCATACAGCTGATGAGAACCCCAACTTAACAATTTCAACTTTGGGGTTTTCATCAGCTGTACGCCATAATCATCACAATTATAACAAACAAAGGCTTGACATATCTCTCTTTGCATGTCATGAGTCTATCTCATATATTAAACTCCAGTAGCTAATGAAAACAGTTTGCTTACATAAATGGACTTTTCCATGATATTCTAATTTTTTGAGTTACACGGGAAAATATGGCATATACTGTGATCCTTTTATGTGAACCACTCCAAGATCTTCAGGTACAGGGCGGTATATAAATTCTAATAAATAATAAAAAATAATGATGATGGTGATAATGATGGGAAAATAACGGCTGCCTCCCGGCGCTTGAGAAAACTAACCGTTTGCCCTGATTCCGTCTGTTCAGTTCCAGAAAACGAAGCTCCGATTGACACAAATCTCATAGAGCTTGATACGAAGTAAGCCGGACTCACTGTGGGGGGAGGACGATGGCTGGGGGACGGGGGACGGGACGTCCACATGGGGAATCCTGCATCTTTTGCATGTCTCTCCATCATCTGCATGTAGCTCGATAGGGAATCACCTCCATGCCTTTGCATGCCACTCGCTAACCAACTAACTTGCCATCCTCTGTGGAAAGGTCTGCGGCAGCTTCCTTTTAACGCTCTTGCATGTAACACGAAATCTGCATTTTTTTCCCTTCTCTTCTGCTCCCCTCCTTTGCATGATTCCCAACCATCGCCTCTTCTGCATGTCCCGCGGAGCAGGAAAAACACAGTAAGAGCTCTCCTAATCTCTGCCTTTGCTCAGCAGTCGCTTCTGTGTTCGCTTGCGCAGTTGTGAATCCTGCAGTGCAACGGGGTTGGTCTAGATGACCTGGGGGGAGCCCCTTCCAGCTCTACGATTCTTGGGCTGTGCCCAGGCTTGCCGCTTCTGAGCGGAAAGCGGCCTGAGAGAAGCTCTGCACCTGGTGCCGCAGGCCACGCACCGTAGTCGCTTTCGCCCCCGTTTTTCACCTTTGGTCAAACAGGCGTTGCAGGTTTCGGAAACAAACGCCCAAACATGCAGCACCTGTTTGAGCAGAGGCGAAGCATCCGTTAGATTTCGCAGCTCGACTTCGCTTGCTCAGGTTTCTGGTAGCACAGAAATTTGGGGGTTTGGGCAGATAATCTCTCCTCCCCCCCCTTTTCAGGAGACATCATAGAACAGCACTTCCAAATTCTTTTCGGGGGGCACAAAATTTTGCTGAAAGTTTCATAAGGAAACAAAGGAGGTTTCTCAATGGGAAAGAAGGAGAGGAAGACCACAATTTAATATCGCCTTTCCCAGTCTCTCTCTGGGTGCCTCCCGATGGGTGTTATTATGGGATGGGGGCTCCTCCTGCACTCAAGGGTCTGTACCCCCACACTTTGCAGTGCCCACAATATATTGTCTTCAAAACACCTGTATTTCCCCCCAGTTCATCTGGATTTAGCCATTTCTGGATGAAATCTGTTGTTGCTTGCAGTTCATTAGGATTATCATTATTTTTACTGCACGTTTACGTTGATTTCTACAAAATATGTCTCTTAACGTGATGTACAAATGTCAACAAGTGCCCGGCAACCGTTTAAAGCCAAAAGCGCAGAATGAAAGAGAACGCAACGGAGGAAAAAAATTAATATTAGGGGCCACCCCCGGAGAAGGCCCTCTCCCGCGCTGCCATTCTCCCTACTTCTGAGCGCAGTCGAACAACCAAAAGGGGGGCCCCTCTGCCCATTTTCACTTCTTGCCTAGCGATATCGCTTCCACCTCTACATTTCTGCGCTCCTGCAACCGCCCCAGAGGGAACTGCCTAGTCTACCATGCAGGGCCGTCTTAGCCATAGAGGCTAGTGGCGCAGGGAACCACGGCGCCACGTTCTGGAGGGCGCCAGGGAAGAGGCGGAGGCTGGACACGGTGCTTCCTGGCATCAGCTCGCCGCCCTCCTCCGCCATGCTGCGCTGCGCCCGGAGGAGCCGCCTTCCAGCCCCGCCGGCAGCGCTCCTTCGCCCGCCTCCGTCGGCAGCCCTCTCCAGCCAAAGCGGAATACCTGGCTGCAAAGTTTGCGCCAAGCCCTGCAGCCCTCCTCGTGTTTGCTGCGGAGTAAAGCGCCGTGTAAACACGCCGAGCCCACGCGCCTCGGAGGAGCAGGCTGCGCGGTTGAAAGTGCAGCCACGAACTTACTCGCGAGGAAGCCCGCCCGCCACCCCCCTTCTCCCAAACGCAATGGGGGAATATGCGCCCTTGGCAACTCCAGACCCCCTTACTTCGGCAGGGGGCTCGTGAGCTGCTGCTGCTGCCGGACTTGCTACCCTGTTTCCCCTATTTTAAGACGTAGTCATAAAATAAGCCATAGCAGGATTTTTTCGCCTTTGCGAAATATAAGCCGTACCCCGAAAATAAGCCATAGTGATAGGCGCAGTTCTGGAGGGCGCCAAGGAAAAGGCTGGGCTGGGCGTCCAGTCCCGCCACCAAAACCAGTCAGCCCCAGAGGCAGCGCTCAGGAACTCTGCAGAGCAGGGCGCACAGGAAGGGGCAGCGGGCGCGACAAAGGCACTCCGAAGGTCTCTTCGCCCGCGCGCTCGCCCAACTCCGCTCGACGCAGAGCGCATGGGGTGGCCGCCGTGGCGGAGAGGGAAGGCGGCAAGGGCTTTCCCTGCTCGCCGCCACGCCGAAATCCCCCGAGCCGCCCCGTGCGTCGCCCAAGAGGCCCCTTGGAAAACAAGGCTTCTGTCGAGTTTTGAGGAGGGAAGGCGGCGGAGGAGGAGCAGGAGAGAGCGCCCAGCGAAAGCGGGTCTCTCTGGTGCCCGTTTCCTCAAAGCTCAGCTTGGATTCTCCCCCCGCTGCCAGCAAGCAAACATAAGAGCTCTGCACCCATCCTTCGCAGCCCCTGAACTCGAGCGTGGCCTTGCCAAGGCGTGCTTACGTCATAAAAATAAGACATCCCCTCAAAATAAGCCATAGTGTGTTTTCTTGAAGAAGAAAAATATAAGACAGTGTCTTAAAATAGGGTCTTATCAACCCGGAGCCTCCGTTCCGTCAAGGAGCCGCCCTTCAGCTGCTGCCCACACAGAGGGAAACGGGGGTGGGGGGCACAGGAGGGGTCATTGCACCCCGGCGCCAGATAAGCTTAAGACAGCCCTGCTACCATGTCCCCATCTTTTTGCAGTCCATTTCCCTTCTCACTTTCTCTCTTCCGCTAGTGACGATGACATCGTTTTTGAAGACTTTGCCCGCCAGCGGCTGAAGGGGGTGAAGGACGAGAAGGAGGAGGACGAGGACGGGATGAGCTCCCCGCAGCTGAACGACAGATAAACGGGATCTCCTCCGCGCGGGTCTCTCTCTCTCCGTTTCCAAGTTCTGACACCTGAGCACTAGGCTTCTTATCTTTTGTATAAAGGTTTCTTTTTTTCCTGGGGGTGGGTGCGAGTTCCTTTGTTTTCTAAAACACTGACCAGGAGCCTGTGTGGTGGGTCAGGGAGCTTGCGAGAACCGTGGGTTCTTTCCCCACAGATTTCTCTGCGAGCCACGGATTTTTCTGGCGGCCTCCAAGGAAGGGCGAATGCCCACCCACCTGTGAGCCACGCTGGAGGGGGGGCGCCCTGTGTGTGCGTGTTTTCTGTCGTCGTCGTCGTTCGCCCAGGAAGGAGCAGCGGCCTTTCTTGGTAACTGTGCTCTGCTTTCTGCTGGGGGGGGGGGTAGGGAAGCAAATCTCCCTTCTCTCGGGGCTCCATCCCAGGGTCCCCACCCCACCGGCTCGAGGGCCCTGCTGCTTTGCACCTCGCCCCGTTCACCTGCGGAACCCCCTGCCACAAGACGCGGCAACGGGCGCCTCTCGCCCTGACAATTCCCAAGGCGGTTTTGGAGGCCTGTCGGCGGCTGTTAAGCCAGGAGGCGACGCGCCGGCTGCCATGGCCTTTGGGTCGGATCCAGTCGAGCGCTATGCTGTCTTCCCAGGTTTTCCATCTCTTGCCCCGAGGGCCTTTTTGAGATGCTTAGAATAATAGAATTGTAGAGTTGGAAGGGACCCTGCTGGTCATCCAGTCCAACCCCCCCTGCAATGCAGGAATCTTCTGCCCAATTTGGGGCCCTGAGTTCAGGAGTCTCACGCTCCACCCACTGAGCTGCCCCAGGTCCAAGGAGGGGCTATGGCTCAGTGATGGAGTTTATCGGCAGGCTCATTCCCCACCATCTCTAGATAAATGGAACAAGATAAGAAAAAGATGCGCAAGTTGATGGAATTGAGATGAGGGTGAACAAGGGCAGCAGTCCAGTTTGGCAGAAATGGAGAATTCTCCCTTCCGAACCTGTATTGCATGTTCTAAACCAGGCATCCCCAAAACTGCGGCCCTCCAGATGTTTTGGGACTACAACTCCCATGATCCCTAGCTAACAAGACCAGTCCTGTATACCTGAAGGAGCGTCTCCACCCCCACCGTTCAGCCCAGACACTGAGGTCCAGCACTGAGGGCCTTCTGGCGGTTCCCTCACTGCGAGAAGCAAAGCTACAGGGAACCAGGCAGAGGGCCTTCTCGGTAGTGGTGCCCGCCCTGTGGAACGCCCTCCCATCAGAGGTTAAAGTGATAAACAACTATCCTATATTCAGAAAATACCTGAAGGCAGCCCTGTTTAGGGAAGTTTTAAACTTGTGATGTTGATGTATTTTAACATTTGTTGGAAGCCACCCAGAGTGGCTGGGGAGACCCGGCCAGATGGGCGGGGTACAAATAAAAAAAATATTATTATTATTATTACAAAGAGAACGGAGCGGTAAAATTACCAGTAAAAGCATCTCTTTGAAACATTTGAAAGAGAAAACATGTAATAAACTAAGAACAAACTAAAACATGCGTTGACGTTCCACGTGTCCGGACAGGCTTGTCTAAACAAGAGTGGTTTGGGCAGGCACCGAAAATAGGACGGTGTCAATCAGCAGGGAGTTCCAAAGTGTATGGGGGCCGTCACATTAAAATACTGATTTCTTACGAGTGTGGAACAAGCAGCATGTGGCCCCTGTAGCATTGCTGGTTTCTGCAGACTGACGCGGTCGGAAAGACGTCTGTGAGGTTTGTGCCATTATCACAGACGGGCTTTCTCTCTCGAACAGGCAAAATTTCCTGCTGGAACACTGTATTTTTATGCTGTGAACCTCCCTGAGCTCTACAGGTGAAACTTAATAAATTTAGTAACAAATCTGCAGAGATGGACTCTGCAGGTGAAATTTAATAACAAGACACTTGGATCATCCAGCTCAGCACTGTCTGCACTGACTGGCAGCAGCTCGACTGGATTTCAGAAAGAAGTCCCCTCCCCCTCTCTCATCTGCGAATCCCCTACCACCTTGCGTTTACCTGCAAGGTGCAAGCCATGAATCAGCTTCAGGTGTAGGGTCAGGTGGGTGTGGTCTGGCCAGAACAGCATCATGGGCCAAGGGGGAAGGCATAGAGGGCCAGATTCGGCCCTTGGGGCGGAGGCTACCCCCCCCCCCTGTATTAAAGATACAGGGACCTAAGACCAGGTGTGATATTTGTCCAGCTGGTCTCTCAGGGGCTTGGGCAAAGGAATCCCAGTGCCTGGCCCTTTCTTGGTGGGAGACGCCTTTGGGGTTTGATTCTTGGGGACACTTGCATGCAAAGGAGTTAGTCTCTTTTGCTACACCCCCTTTCGCCCTATGGAACAAGAGGGGCAGCTAGTTTATGCTGGAAACTGGGAAGAAAGGAATCGCAGAAATGAACAGGGGCTGCATGAGCTGATAGAATTTGCAGAACTAGCATGGTAAAGGTAAAGGGACCCCTGACCATGAGGTCCAGTCGTGTCCGACTCTGGGGTTGCGGCAGTCATCTCGCTCAATAGGCCGAGGAAACCGGCGTACAGCTTCCGGGTCATGTGGCCAGCATGACAAAGCCGCTTCTGGCGACCCAGAGCAGCGCACGGAAACACCGTTTACCTTCCCGCCAAAGCGGTACCTATTTATCTACTTGCACTTTGACGTGCTTTCGAACTGCTAGGTGGGCAGGAGCAGGGACCGAACGGGAGCTCACCCCGTCGCGGGGATTCGAACCGCCGACCTTCTGATCGGCAAGCCCTAGGCCAGTGATGGCTAACCTTGACACCCCAGATGTTTTGGAACTACAACTCCCATCATCCCTAGCTAACAGGATCAGTGGTCAGGGATGATGGGAGTTGTAGTCCCAAAACATCTGGAGTGTCAAGGTTAGCCATCACTGCCCTAGGCTCTGTGGTTTAACCCGCAGCGCCACCCGCGTCCCTATTACACGCTTCCTATTACAGGAGAGAGACCAGGATCTCACCAAGACAGTAGCTAAGTTCCTCTATTTTATCTTTTGCCCCCGAAGTACATTACAGGACTCTGCCCTTGTTGGAGACCCACAGAGGTGAAGTAGATTGCTGGCCTCCTCTTTGTACTGGCCTATTTACTTTGAATGTTTGCAAGTGCTGCCAGTGAAGGTATTGATACTGACTGATCCCAAGAAAGTGGGTGGGGGCGACACCAGGAGGGGGAGTTTTCACAAAACCGCTCTCCAGTGGCTTCCTTTTCTTCTCTGTTGAATGCCCCCGATAAATATTCCTGCATAGCCAAGGGGTTGGACTAGATGAGCCCTTGGTTCCCCTTCCCAAGCCTTCTGCAAAAGCAGGAGCAGCGACGACTGCGCCTGCCCAGGCTTTATGCCCCATCCGTGGTTGTGTTTCGCTGTGTTGACTTTTTGCAACTTCCACGTTTGCTAGAACCGTTTTGGGTCTCGGGCCCCTGTTAATATGCACGCGTTGGGGGATTTGAGAGGGCAAGCAGAGCACAGTTACGGCCGCCCCTTCCCAGGGAGAGAGGGGGAGGAAGGCTGGACGCATCCGGAGCGAAGGAAAACTCTAGCTAAGCAAACCAGGTGGCAGCGTGGTCCGTTTTTGTAACGTGGTTCCTTTGTACTGTTCTTTAAAGGGGGGCTAGGAAAACACCTTGGCTTCCTCCACTGTATCCGTGACGTTTTCTGTGTTTTTGTCAAATAAATTATTCTAGTTTATTAATCTTAGAAAAATACAAAGTGTTCTTGCGGAGTTCCTGGCTTCCTTTGTCTCTCTCTTACTCGAACCGGAGTTGTTTTGCCCCAAATGCCCATGACAGACACTGGGAATGTCTTTTGCTTTTTTTTTGCTAACGCAACCTCTCCCTGGCCTGCCATCTTCCAGATGTTTCGCCCCTGCCTCAACTTTCTATCGAATATTGTGTTGCATGCTGTGTCAGCGTTGAAAAAAAAGAGAAAAGTAACCATGGGCAACAGTAATGCGGAGTGGCGGAGCGAAATAAAAGCTGCAAACCGTTGAACCAAATTACAGGTATTTTTTTACTACAATTCCCATCATCCACAGTATGGCAGCGCTGAATGATGGAGTTTGTAGTTCAAAACTTCTGAAAGGCACCTGGCTAGGAAGCCCACACTTCCCTTTTGCTATATGTTTTCCTAAACTTATCTCAGTCCATGGAAGGATAGATTCTGAAAGCAAAATGATGCTAGCACTTTGGAAAAAACAAAACGTCTTGCAGGTTACATGTACACACACGTCACAGGAAATAATAGGAGCAGAGTGTTATTGCCCCAAACCCCATTGAGTTCTCCTTTTGCCCCCTTCATGGTTATTTGTTGCTTCCATGGCAGAGCGCCACAAATTCAAACATCCATCTCGGCAAACTTCTTCTTCCCTGGTGTGGCATCTTGAGTTGGTGGTGTCTGTTGCGACGCGACATCTCATCAATTGCCACGCTCTAGAGTCCAATTTGTTGCTGTTATTGCATTTGTATCCCTCCCACCTTTTCCTCCCAGGAGGTCAAGGGGTCATACATACTGCTCCCCATTTAATCCTCAGAATAACAACCCTGCGAGGTAGGTTAGGCTGAGAGGCAGCGGCTGGCCCAACGTCACCCAGGGAACTTCAGAGCTGCGTTGGGATTTGAACCCGTGTCTCCCATGTCCTTGTCTGGCACTCTAACCCAGTACGTTTCCGAGCACAATTCAAAGTGCTGGTGCTGACCTTTAAAGCCCTGAACAGCCTCGGTCCTGTATACCTGAAGGAGCGTCTCCACCCCCATCGTTCAGCCCGGACACTGAGGTCCAGCGCCGAGGGCCTTCTGGCGGTTCCCTCACTGCGAGAAGCAAAGCTACAGGGAACCAGGCAGAGGGCCTTCTTGGTAGTGGCACCCGCCCTGTGGAACGGCCTCCCACCAGATGTCAAAGAGAAAAACAACTGACTTTTAGAAGACATCTGAAGGCAGCCCTGTTTAGGGAAGCTTTTAATGTTTAATAGATTATTGTATTTTAATATTTTGTTGGAAGCCGCCCAGAGTGTTTTGCTAATGGTGAACACTCACTTGGGGCTTAGCCCTGGAAGGTGCCACATTCAAAGGGCTTCAGGAAGAAAATTAAAGCCTCCCAGCTTAGGAAAACTCATTTATTGTTAGACTTAAGTATAGCATTCCACATGCCAGGGCTTCACTGAGAGTTGGTCTTTTGTTTTATTCACTGCTTCGGATTGTGTGTGTGGATTGTATGAACAAATAGAGCCGTAAAATGGGTACCTAGTGATAAGGGAGGTCTTCGAAAATAAAGGGTGACCTTTTACAGGGCTCTCGGCCAATAAAGTGAGATGAGCGCCGCAACCCCAGAGTCGGACATGACTGGACCTATTGGTCAGGGGTCCCTTTACCTTTACCATGTATTTAAGCGGGGGGGGGGGGAATGTGCTGCAGCAATACTTAGGAGGGAGAAGGAAAGGCAGCTCACAAACAGCTTTTCCCCTTTGCTGATGTCAGCAGCCGAGACCTACAGAGCCTAATTCTCTCCCCTGCATGATGCCTGCATCACCAATTTATTTAACTCCTATATTTAGCCACCACCTGATGACAAAAGTCCTCTGGGTGCATAGGAGCCAACGTCTAGGGGCTGAGGGGTTTTCGCACCCCGATAAAATATTTTAGGGGACCAGGCCCTTCCAAAGTTACTGGGTATTGCCATTCAAATTGGAGTGGGTGGGTGGGGGGTGCACGCCACACCTTGCGATCGATTAAGGGGGAGCAGGGCTTACCTGCTGCCCTCCCCAATATTATATTCAAGTTGGCACACCTGTCTGGGCGGGTGACAAGTAAAAACCGGAAACGTAAAACAGGACACCGAAACGTAACGCAGGGTAAAACAGAACGACACCGGTACAACAACTGTGAAAGGAAGTACAAACATGGCACCTTAAAAGGTCGCTGTCAGGTTTCCCTTATCGGTTGTTCAATAAGAGAGCCACGACATCTGTCTTTTAGTTCTTTTAAACAGTGCTCAATTATATACAGTGCAGAGCTCAATCTTATCATGTCTGTTCACTCACTAGCAGAATCCGGAAGTGCCTCCCTCCGGTTTTGGCGCCAACACAACAATCTTGGCAGCTGAAATCGCCTCCTCCTCCTACGTAATCTCCGCACCGGACCTGACGACTGCCCCTCCGATCGAGCCTGCTGAGTGGTGCCAGGCCTCTCACTCAATCTCTGGACCCCTGGCACCCCTTGGCTCCCAGCCACTAACTGCTTCTCCCCCAAAGAACTGCTGGTTTCACTCTCAGATGAATCAGTAGTCAAAACAGGTGGCTGCTCCCTATAAACACTCAGAGCTGGACTGGCAGGGGGAGGCAGATCCCTGACAGTCATTGTGTAGGCATCAGGTTCTCTATTGGGGGGGCAACACTATAAAGACCCCCAGTATTGTAGCCAGCCTCATTTGCTTCATTTTGCCCACACTACTGTGTCCTGCGTTCCTATGTGACACAACTGGCAGATGTTTGCAGCCACAGAGAACTGAAGGTATCGGGTTAAAAGACAAACCATTAGGAAGAACTGCCCCCCCCCAAAAAAAACCCTCCTTTGCAAGATATCCAGTTGCTTCCACAAGTGCTTCGGCTGCTAGAAGAGTTCCAGGGGGTGCGATTGGACCCCTACATTTCTCAAGTGTGCGGTGTAGAGAACTGCAGCCGGGAATCGCATGCTTCATGGGCTAGCTGGCCGCGCAGAGCTCAGACCAGTCCCACACGTGCAGCGATCCGTCGCTGGCCGCCGACAGCAACGTCCGGGGCTTGGAGGGGTGCCAGGCATGGGTTGTGGTGACCGGGGCTGCGACTCCAGCTTTGCCCGCCCCGCTGAAGACGTGGCCTTTGTGGACGAAGGCCGGTTTGGCGTCCTGCGGGGACGGGCCCCAGTTGTGTGTGTCGTAGACCCGCACGGTTCCATCGAAGCCTGCAAAGTGGGGGGGGGGGTAAGGGAGAGGTGAGCACTTCCCTGGACAGAGGAGGGGGGAGAGGGAAGGAGCATGGAAGGTACCTAACAGGATCAGGGCCCTGGAAGGTAAACGGCGTTTCCGTGTGCTCTGGCACTCATGGTCCTCCGTGCGCCAGTAGCGGGGTTTTTTTTTTTTTTAATAATTTTTATTGATTTTACAATTTTATAAGCACATTACATCTCGGTCAGGTTTTCCTTGCCTCCCCTCTCTCACCATGGGAGGCTTAAATCTAACCCCCCCCCCCTCTCACAGAGGTATACACATTCCTCATGCCCCTGACCTTAATAGTATTATGCCTTAACTTTGCTTAGGCCTGGTCCAATTCCCAGGCCAGGCCATTCTTATCTCTATTACATGTCTCCTGTGACTCCCTCACGTCCTCCCTATTGATTTCATATTTTATCATCATATCCTCTTATCAGGTTCATACTTCTTTTAAATCATCAGTAGCGGTTTAGTCATGACCCGGAAAGCTGTCTGCGGACAAACGCTGGCTCCCTCGGCCTCAAAGCGAGATGAGAGCCAGAACCCCAGAGTTGCCTTTGACTGGACTTAACCATCCAGGAGTCCTTTAGGTAAAGGAACCCCTGACCATTAGGTCCAGTCGTGTCCGACTCTGGGGTTGCGGCGCTCATCTCGCTCTATTGGCTGAGGGAGCCGGCGTACAGCTTCCAGGTCATGTGGCCAGCATGACTAAGCCGCTTCTGGCGAACCAGAGCAGCGCACAGAAACGCCATTTACCTTCCCACCAGAGTGGTACCTATTTATCTACTTGCACTTTGACGTGCTTTTGAACTGCTAGGTGGGCAGGAGCAGGGACCGAGCAACGGGAGCTCACCCCGTCGCGGGGATTCGAACCGCCGACCTTCTGATCGGCAAGCCCTAGGCTCTGTGGTTTATTTTTTTTTATAAAAGTTTTTATTAGGTTTTACAATTTTTAAAAGCACCTAACATACATAATGGTTAAATTCTCATACTTCCCCCCTCTCACCCTGTGAAGCCACAATCCATCCCCCTCTCTCACAGGGGTAAACATATTCATTGTACATTTAACCTTACTTTATTTTGCTAACATTGCTTAGGCCTGACCCCATCCCTGGGTCAGATTCTATCTTTCTCACAAATTTTTGGTTGACTTCCTCAAGTCCCCCCTTTGTTGAATTCATTTTAAATCCTCTTTAACAGGTTGATACATCTATAATTTGTAACATATAAAACCAATACATTTATTTATTAATAAATAACCCACAGCACCACCCGCGTCCCCTAGGGGTCCTTTACCTTTACCTTTAAAGCCTAGGCAGCATGACATTAGCAGCGAAATTTCTCCCTACCCCCAAATTCCAGCACAAACGGGACCAAAGAAATACCGAGATCTCCTCCCCACAGGCTTACCTGAGACGGCCAGGTGTTCTCCAAGCAGAGGGGCAAAGGAGACAGAGAGGAACCCTGCCCCACAAAGGCCACCTGTGGGCACAGAGCACTGAGCCATCTTCACAGGTCTCGCGGGGTTTCTGAAGTCCGTCAGCATGACGCGACCGGCAGAGGAGAGGCGGGCGACCAGCCTCCTGTCCCCAGAGGACGGCAGTGGGCCGCAGCAAACTCCAGCACACCAGCTCTGCCCAGGCAGCACCTCAGAGACGTGGGCATCTTCGGCGACCCCCAGGAGACCCTGCGGCTGCCTGGTGTCAGCCAGGAACAGCCGCCCCTTCGTGCTGCAGGCCAGGAAGGCGGCTTCGTCCAGGAACTCCAGTGTGGCAACCTCCTCGGTGCTTGTGGAGCCTACAGAAGCGAACAAGAGCACAAGGGGATCGTGGAATTGCAAGGTTGGAAGGGATCTCCAAAGGTCATCCAGTCCAACCCCCTGCAACACAGGAATCTCAGCTAAAGCATCCATGACGGGTGACCGTCCGATCTCTGCTTAAAAACCTCCAAGGAAGGACAGCCCACCAACTCGACCGGCTCTTCCTGTCGGAAAGTTCTTCCTGATGTTTATTCGGAATTTCCTTTCTTGTAACATATACCGTATTTTTTGCTCCATAAGATGCACCTGAACATAAGACACACCTAGTTTTTAGAGGAGGAAAGCGGGAAAGCCCTGTTTTTTTGAGGATCAGCTCAAAGAAGTGGTGCAGCTTCTTTTGCAAAGGGAAAAGCCCTGTTTTTTTGAGGATCAGCTCCAAGTGGTGCAGCTTCTTTTGCAAAGGGAAAAGCCCTGCTTTTTTGAGGATCAGCTCAAAGTGGTGCAGCATTTTTGCAAAGGGAAAAGCCCTGTTTTTTGAGGATCAGCTCCAAGTGGTGCAGCTTCTTTTGCAAAGGGAAAAGCCCTGCTTTTTTGAGGATCAGCTGAAAGTGGTGCAGCTTCTTTTTCAAAGAGGAAAAGCCCCGTTTTTATGGGGTTCAACTCACAGTTTGCAGCTTCTAGTCCTACAGGAAAGGGAGCCATTTCTACAGTTTCCAGACAGATAATCTAATCAGCCAGTCCCATGTCGCTGGGGAAACAAACAGCCTCCGTCTGCATTCAACAACGGAGGCCTGGGCAAGGGGGCGGGGCTGGAAAGGGAGCCTTATCTCTCTCCCCAATCGCTTGCTAAACAGCTGTTCAGCGGCTTCCTTTCAACACCCTCTTCTCTCTTTGTAAAAAAAAGAGCACAATCTGCTTTTGGCCCCTAGGCAATTTGGCTCCAGGGACCATGCATTCGCTCCATAAGACGCACAGACATTCCCCCTTACTTTTTAGGAGGTAAAAAGTGCGTCTTATGGAGCGAAAAATACGGTATATATATTTTCCAAACATCATTTAACATTCCTTCAATATTTTTGGACTTCCATCAACCACGTCTAAAGATTTCCAACCTTCATAACTTAATCTTGTATTTTCATAATTTCACTATTACTTTTAATAATCTATAACCAACCATCGTTTTCCTAAATTTTCTCTGTAATATTTCATATAATCCTCCTTACAAAACGTCTCGCAAACCTACTAGCATAATTTGTTGTTTACAATTGTTTTTAAAATAATTCTCAAATTTCTTCCAATCTTCTAAGAACCTCTGGTCCCGTCGGTTTTGAATTCTCCCTGTCATCTTGTCCAATTCTACGTAGTCCATTAACTTTGTCTGCCACTCTTCTATCGTCGGTAATTCTTCTCGTTTCCATTTCTGTGCCAATAGTATTCTTGCTGCCGTCGCCGCATATAAATACAGTTTTTTATCTTGTCTACTGATATCCTCACCTACAATGCCAAGTAAAACAGCTTCTGGCTTTTTTATAAGTGTATATTTCAACATCTTTTTCATCTCATTATATATAATTTCTTGTAACTTTTGAGGGGTTTATCAGTAGCTGGGGCACGAGACTCTTAATTTCAGGATTGTGGGTCCAAGCCCCTCACTGGGTGAGAGATTCCTGCATTGCAAGGATTTGGAATAGATCGCGGTCCCTTCCGACATGACAATTCTATGATTTTGCAATTCAGCTATCTGCTGTCGGCTGGGTTCGGCTGATGGATCCTGCACAGGAATGCAAAATAAGGTGATCTTTCAAGGCCAGGGACAGACAGCAGTCTTATAGCTCAGTCAGTCGAGCATGAGATTCTGAAATCTCAGGGTCATGGGTTGGAGTCCCATGTTGGGCAAAAGATTCCTGCATTGCAGAGGGTTGGATGAGGTGAACCTCATAGAAGAAGAGGAGGAGTTTGGATTTGATATCCCGCTTTATCACTACCTGAAGGAGTCTCAAAGCAGCTCACATTCTCCTTTCCCTTCCTCCCCCACAATAAACACTCTGTGAGGTGAGTGGGGCTGAGAGACTTCAGAGAAGTGGGACTAGCCCAAGGTCACCCAGCAGCTGCATGTGGAAGAGCACATCATGGTCCATGGGGTCACCAAGAGTCGGACATGACTAAACGACTAAACAACAACAGGCCAGGGACCTTTCAGAACTTCCCATCCTGCGGGGCATCCTTTGCAGACCTCCAGACGTTCTGGAGGGGTGGCTGGGGCTGATGGGAGATCAGCAACTTGGCCAAGAGAGTTTTATCCCGCGAGACCGACGGCTACCTGCCACGAAGACGGTTCTCCTGGATTCCATCTCCGTCACCTGAACATCGCTGACCCGCAGGCCATGAAGGACCCACGGCGAATTGGAGAAAGCGGTTGTTGCAATCTTTGCCCAGCAGTGCTCCTCTCCTTGCGTGGTACGGACAGCATAGAGAGGCTTAATAACATCTAGGGGGGAGCAAGGGAAAAGACAGTTATCCCCAAGGTATACACCTCTACGCTCTCTACAACTCCCACAATCCCTGAGTCCCTATGCTGGCTGGGGCAGGTGGGAATTGGGAGTCCATCAATATTGGGGCGGGATCTCTATACAAGCGCCAGCAAACTGGAATCTGGATCCCAAAAGCCAGTTAATAATAATAATAATAATAATAATAATAATAATAATATATTATTTATACCCCACCCATCTGGCTGGGTTTCCCCAGCCACTCTGGGCGGCTTCCAACAGAATATTAAAATGCAATAATCTATTAAACATTAAAAGCCTCCCTAAAAAGGCCTGCCTTTAGATGTCTTCTGAAAGTCTGGTACCGGTAGTTATTTTTCTCTTTGACATCTGGTCACAAAGAGTCGGACACGACTAAACGACTAAACAACAACAACATACAGTACATGTGAATTTAATTAATAATAATAATAATAATATACATTAAGCAGCGACTTGCTGATTGACGCACCTGTCTCATCCTGCCCCATGTGCCACACCTGCAGGGAGCCGTCTGGTGGGCCACTTGTCACCAGCAAGCTACAGCCACAAGCAAAAAAGAGTTAGGAATGCTAGAGAAAGGGGCAGGGCAAAGGTGGGCTCCGTGTTGAGTACGTTCGGGTTGCGTACTCCGCAAACCCAGAAGTGCAACACGGAGCACGGACGCTTCTGCGCATGTCTGTGCGGTCCGCGCATGCGTAGAAGCGCAATATCGCACTTTCGCGAACGCGCCGCCCGGGTTGCGTACTGTTCATGGTGCGAACGGCACCCCGGAATGAATTGAGTGCGCAACCCGGGGTACCACTGTAATATTCTTTTAAGAAAAGGAAAGGATTTTCTCTATAAACCTTAATAAAATTTTATTTGAAATATATACAGGGTATATATATATATAACCAGCAACCAAGAAGCCAAGTCCTTTTAGCACCACCGACCTGGTCTTTGGCACGTGCTTCAGCATGTACACCGGGTGATCGGAAAATCCACCACGTTCCACCTTGAAATCTCTTTCTGGACATAAGCCCTATTTAAAAATAAATAAATTAAGGGCCCACCCGAAAACCATCCTGCAGCTAAGGATCCATGCCTGAGCCTCAGCAGAAAAGAGACCCATTTGCACGAATACCTATCTATTCTGAAGTTGGGGTGTGAGCCCCGGGGGCCCAAATGGGGTGGGGAGTCTCCGGAATATTATCATTAACATTACCTGGTTCTCCTTTGCATACAGCCTCTGAGGCAGGAGAAGCTGGAGGATTTCATGCCTTCTTCCATTTTCATACCCTGCCACACAGATACCTAAAGAAATCAGACCAACATTGTTCCTTTTTAAAATTCCAAGACAGTAAGTTGTTGTTGTTTTAAATGGGACATCAAGATATAGCAGAACTACTCTAGGAAACTGTCAAATTACTAGGAATCTGAATTCCTAGGTAACATAAAGTGGAAGCAAAAAAAATGCCAAACCCTCCTTATTAGTTTCTAGAAACAGCTGTTCCCAAAGTGCCTGGGCCCAAGGCAGAGAGAAAGGAAACAAAAACTCAACTTTTTTCTCCCGTCCACTCAATGACTCTGGTGGGATCGTGGAGCTCAAACAGGTGGAGATCGTTGTACCTGGCAACACGGGGGGGGGGAAAGAGAAGTGGGATGGAAATGCAATGAATAATTGATTGATTGATTGATTGATTGAATGAATGGACAGACGCGTGGATACTGAGCGACTGGGATGGCTCCAAGGGGCAGAGCAGCCCTCTCTCCCCAGTGGCCACGGAGGCAAAGTGGGAGCCCAAAGCGGGCGCCCCCCCTCTTCTCCCCTCCCCGATCTCCCCTCCCTTTCTCTTTCTCCCTCCTCTTCCCCCTCCCCTCCCCTCTTCTTCTCCTCTCCCCTCCCCTCCCCTTCTCTCTCCCCTCCCCTCTTCTTCTCCCCTCCCCTTCTCTCTCCCCTCCCCTCTTCTTCTCCCCTCCCCTCCCCTCTTCTTCTCCCCCTCCCCTCCCTTTCTCTCTCCCCCTCCCCTCCCTTTCTCTCCCCCTCCCCTTCTCTCTCCCCTCCCCTCTTCTTCTCCCCTCCCCTCCCTTTCTCTCTCCCCTCCCCTCTTCTTCTCCCCTCCCCTTCTCTCTCCCCTCCCCTCTTCTTCTCCCCTCCCTTTCTCTCCCCCTCCCCTTCTCTCTCCCCCCCCCCGCAGACTCACAGCCTCAAGGACTCCAGCAGCCACTCTTCCTCTCCCTCTTCTTCCTGCTCTCCTTCTCCCTCCATCCTCCTTTCCTCCCAAAACTTGCAACCGGCGCAGAGCGAGGGGGAGCCGTCACGTGAGAGCGCCCCGTCACGTGAACCGGCCCCTTCCACGTGTCCGCCCGCTTCCCTCCAATCGCCGGGCGCCCCCGGGATGGATGGGCGGAGCCTCGCTCGGAGAAAGCCCCGCCCCTCCCGGCCAGCTGCGAGAGGAGGAGGCGCGTCTGGCTTCTTCCTCTCCCCTCCGAAAAGGAACCGCTCGGCCCGGGCGGGACCTCCGCGCTGTCCTCTGGGTGCCCCGCCGCGGGTTTCGTGGCCTTTGGGAAGAAGAGTGGGGGCTTAAGCCCCGCCCTATTTTATCCATCGCAACAACCCCGCTAGGTAGGCTAGGCTCGTGGCGGGATTCGAACCCGGGTCTTTCCCAGAACCGCTGCTCCACACGGGCTCTCGGTGGGTCTTTGGCGTCGTCACCCAACAGGGTTTTTCTCCGGGTCCTGGGTTCAAGGGAAAGTGCCAAGTGGTGGCCCCCACCGTGGCAAATTCTTGGAGGAGGAGGCCATTCAGTGGCTGCTGGGAATCCCAAGCGGGGAAAGGGCTGTTGAGATCAGGTCCCACCACAGTTATTATTTCATTTATATTAAATTTGCACACTGCTCTACATCCGAAGATTGCAGGGCGGTTCAGCATCTGGCTGGGCGCTGTGAGAACAGGATGCTGGACTAGATGGCCTGATTCATCAGCATTGCATTCAGGTGCCTTTTACACAACAACCCTGCGAGGTGGATGCAGCTGAGAGATTGACTTTATACCTACTGATGTGACTCGGTTGTTTGCCAACCCGGTGCCCCCTCCAAATGCTGATGGGGGGCTGTACCAAAGCGTCGGCGGTCCTTTTCCTGACCCAGTATCTCTCCCCACCTGCCCCCATGCCCTTTTTCTCCCGCAGCCACTCACCAGCATTTAGAACAGAAATGGAGAAAGAGGGAGCAGGGGGTTGGACTAGATGACCGCCAGGGTCCCTCTTCCAGCTCTACATACAATTCAATGATTCTTTGTGCATGGGGGAACGGGCAAAGACACACTCATGTACCAGCTAAACCAGCTTTCTTCTTCCTCTTCTGTGGGATAGCTCAGCTGGCAAAGCATGAGACTCTTGATCTCAAGGTCATGGGTTCGAGCCCCACGTTGGGCAAAAAAGATTCCTGTATTGCAGGGGGTTGGACTGGATGACCCTCAGGGCCCCTCCTGATTCTATGTCTCTTCGTAGGCTTTGTCCCACTGTGATCTGAATGCATACCCTGCCTATTTTTCAAATCCGTTTGAAGCAGTAAAATGACAAAATAATATATAAAATGTCAGCGGTACATAAAAAGTAATGGTGGTTAACGTAGCAAGCCCAGAAATCAATTAAGCAAACGGAAACAGCGGTTCATAAAGCAGCGGTTTATAAAGAGAGGGGGAGGGAGAACAGACAAGGGAGCAGAAAATTCTCCGCTAGAGGCCTTTCTTAAACAACCAAAACGCCTGGCGATGGGTTTCATGCGGAAGTGCATTGCACAAGGCAGGCGCCAACACTGAGAAGACCCTGCTGCTCGTCATTGCCTGCTGTACCTCTCACCTGGAGCCAGGCCTCAGATACAGGATGCAGCAAGCAGAGAAAAATAGATAAGATAGGTGGGCTGCAAGGTCCTCAGGTCCTAAGCTGTTTAGGGCTTTAAAGACACCGTTTGAAATAAATGAGGCACATCTATTTGGTTCTGCCTTCCAGCATAGGGTTGGGGCAGGTGGTCTTTTTGTCCAGGGCTCACCCAGAAGCCTAGAACCAGATCACTTTCCTGGCAATTCTCAGCGCCTGGGAAAACAAAGAGTGACCTCTGAGCAGTAGGGTTATAACTTTTTGACACCCCCCCCAAAAAAGATGATTTCCTGTATCATAAAGGGATAAACTTATGCTTAGAAACACTGAAAAGGGGACTGATTCCTCTCAGTTGTGAAAAAAGGGCACCCCAAAATGAAAAGTTGGAACCACCGTATATGTAACACTACTACTACTACTACTACTACTAATAATAATAATAATAATAATTTATCATTTGTACCCCGCCCATCTGGCCGGGTCTCCCCAGCCACTCTGGGCGGCTTCCAGCAAACATTAAAATACATTAACACATCACAGATTAAAAACTTCCCTGAACAGGGCTGCCTTCAGGTGTTTTCTAACTGTCATGTAGTTATTTATCCCTTCAACCTCTGCTGGGAGGGCGTTCCACAGGGCGGGTGCCACTACCGAGAAGGCCCTCTGCCTGGTTCCCTGTAGCTTTGCTTCTCGCAGTGAGGGAACCGCCAGAAGGCCCTCGGAGCTGGACCTCAGTGTCCGGGCTGAACGGTGGGGGTGGAGACGCTCTTTCAGGTATACAGGACCCAGGCCGTATAAGCACTTAAAAAAAACCTTTATGGATCTGTTTAGAACTTTTACATCTTTCTGGAACTTCCTAAAACTGTATTGGAGAATTGCTGGAAGCAGGACCCATCCTTCCTCCGGATCGCAGGAAGTAATCAGTGTGCATCACACAATCAAAGCAAACTTTATTGGAGCAGAAACAAAGGCCAACTGCAACCTCGGTTTATTCTAAGCAGCAATGTGCAAAACATTGAGCGAGTGTTAGAAAATTTGCCAGCTCTGCTTTTCCTGTATTATAACACACGCTATGCATATTACACAACACGTTGTACAATTACATATACAAAAATTGATTGATTTCGAGGTGAGCGTTTTCCAAGAGATTTGGAAATGACAGTTCATTCCTTTGTTTTTTAGGCAAAAGTTCACCCAGCTGAGCTACAGGAACACGAGGTTGTTAAAAAAGAAAAAGTAGCAACCCTAGTGGGCAGCTTGTGGGGCAGATGTGGGTCGGTACACCGAGGAGCCAGACATAAGCTCTGGGGAGGAGTGTTGCTAAAGGACCTTGCTGTTGTGCCAGCCTCCATGCTGCAAGCAGGCCTGCTCCCATAGCAAGGAATGCTCCTCAGCCAAAACCTCCAAAAAGGAAAGTTAAATTTAACGTTAGAAGAAAACGGAAAGGCAGGACACTCCAGTGAGGTTGATGTGCGATGTATTTCTCAGAACTGAAGTGTCGATTTGTGCCTGGAGCACACCAGTGAAAAATATATACAGTGTTGGAAGACGGAACACTTTGTTCAAAGGCAAATGATGAGATTAGGCAAAGAAACGAGAGATGCAGGAGCAGAAGAGGATGCTGGATGAGCAGCCCGGAAGCAGCAGGCAGAGGGAGCGCCCTTCTCCACCACAAGCTCCTCAGCAATCTTCAGGTATAAGAAATGTCTTCTGTTGCATGAGTTACCCAGACTCAAGTCTGCAGCAGAGCAACATGCCCTCTGTTGATTGTTGACCCTCCATTGACCCCTAAAAGATGAGAAAGGAGGGGTTATCCTGGACTAGGTGACCCTTAGGATCTCTTCCAATTCTAACAAAATCCCTGCAATGGGGTGAGCTCCCGTTGCTCTGTCCCAGCTCCTGCCAGCCTAGCAATTCGCAAGCACGTCAGCGCAAGTAGATAAATAGGTACTGCTGCAGCGGGAAGGTAAATAGTGATTCCGTGCACTCTGGTTTCCGTCACGGTGTGCCGTCGTGCCAGAAGTGGTTTAGTCCTGCTGGCCATATGACCCAGAAAGCTGTCTGTGGACAAACGCCAGCTCCCTCGGCCTGAAAGCGAGATGAGTGCCGCAACCCTATAGTCGCCTTTGACTGGACTTTCCCGTCCAGGGGTCCTTTACCTTTACCTTACGAGGCCCTGAAATTTCCCTGGCCTTCCGATGCAAGCCACTGTTTGTGGGATATGCAAAAGTCCCTGTGGCCCCCTTCCCCCCACTTCCGCCTTGGTTCCTTCCTGTGAACTGACCTGGGCAGCGTCCTCTGCGAGGTTACAGAGGGATGGTGTGTCAGTCACTCTGTTCCTCTTCATCACTGAGCTGCTCCTGAAATGAGGAAAGCGGGCATGAAAATCAAACCGCCCCACAACTCCCCATTTCGCCCCTCAGATGTAGTTTTAACTAGATTTATGGGATACGGACATTCCCCGTGTGCAGTCATGGTTCTAGCACATGACTGGGTCTGTGTTTTGATTCCACAGAGTGGGAAGTGACGAAGACAGGATGTTTGTCTTACTGTGTTCCCTGAAGTGGGACTATTGTCCTTTGTTCTTTCTCTTTGCTGTCTGATACTAGAGAGAGAGGGAGCCATGTTGCAGTGCTCCGAGTGTGTATAGATGTAAATAAAGTAGATTAGCCAAAATGCTGAGTTGCTGAGTTATGTGACACAACTGCGCAAACCTCTGCGGATCCCTAAGTGTGCTGATGTCTTCTGGCATCAGTCGCTGTGGTGTTCGGGCTGAAGAAAGCTTTTGAAGCTCCTGAACGATCGCCCAGGAGGGAGGGAACATGCCGGTCGGGCATGTGTCTCTGCCAAAGTTCTACTCGTGTGTGTGGCAAGGAGGGGGAAGGGGTAGGTAAGTGACAGGGTGCCATACTATCTAGTCACTTCCGAGGTGGCATTTGTGACCCCCGTTTAACAGCATATGGCAGCAACCAGCACACAGTCATGGTGTGGTTTTAAAAGAGGATTAGGCAAATTCATGGAGGAGGTAAGGGCTACCAATGGCTCCTAGCCACAGGGGCTCTGCTCTGCCTCCACAGTCGGAGGCAGCAATGCTTCTGAACACCACTTGCTGGAAACCACAGGAGGGGAGAGTATTGCTCTAGAACAGGGGTCAGCAAACTTTTTCATCAGGGGGCTGGTCCATTGTCCCTCAGACCTTGTGGGGGGCCGGACTATATTTTGGAGGGGGGGGGAGAACGAATTCCTATGCCCCACAAATGCATTTTAAATAAAAGGACACATTCTACTCATGTAAAAACACCAGGCAGGCCCCACAAATAACCCAGAGATGCATTTTAAATAAAAGGACACATTCTACTCATGTAAAAACACCAGGCAGGCCCCACAAATAACCCAGAGATGCATTTTAAATAAAAGGACACATTCTGCTCATGTAAAAACACCAGGCAGGCCCCACAAATAACCCAGAGATGCATTTTAAATAAAAGGACACATTCTACTCATGTAAAAACACCAGGCAGGCCCCACAAATAACCCAGAGATGCATTTTAAATAAAAGGACACATTCTGCTCATGTAAAAACACCAGGCAGGCCCCACAAATAACCCAGAGATGCATTTTAAATAAAAGGACACATTCTGCTCATGTAAAAAACACCAGGCAGGCCCCACAAATAACCCAGAGATGCATTTTAAATAAAAGGACACATTCTGCTCATGTAAAAACACCAGGCAGGCCCCACAAATAACCCAGAGATGCATTTTAAATAAAAGGACACATTCTACTCATGTAAAAACACCAGGCAGGCCCCACAAATAACCCACAGATGCATTTTAAATAAAAGCACACATTCTACTCATGTGAAAACACGCTGATTCCCGGACCGTTCATGGGCCGGATTGAGAAGGCTATTGGGCTGCATCTGGCCCACGGGCCTTAGGTTGCCTACCCCTGATCTATGCTCTCTCCAGGGAGGTCTGCCTGGCACCACTGTCATCATTTCAGTGCCAGGCAAAGCTTTTTTATGACTATTTCCCAAGGGTTGGCACAGCACCAACAACTGAATGTTTTTTATTTTACACTTTATTCTATGACTCAAAGTCACTCCTCCTAGATAAATACAGAGTGAACATTTAAGTGGTGATGCGCAATCACTCTGGTGTTTCCTGGACTGTCCGCGGGCCGCGTTTAGAAGGCAATTGGGCCAGATCCGGCCCCCGGGCCTTAGTTTGCCTACCCATGCTCTAGTGCTTGGATGCTCCTCCATATTATATATATATATATATATATATATATATATATATATATATATATAATTCTTTTATTCGACCGTCAGTCAGAAGAATACATTTGTACAGAATTAAAAGCATCTGAGAGAACTTTGAAAAAAGGAAACATAATCCACAATAGAATGGAACTAAACAAATAGCCCCATATCGATACAATCAATTAAAATCTTGCGACCCTTAGAAGCTAAAAAAAGAAATTTAGCCACCAGGAAGGCTGTTAAGCAGAGGCTTGACAGCCACCTGTCAGGAATGCTTTGATGGTGTTTCCTGCTTGGCAGGGGGTTGGACTGGATGGCCCTTGTGGTCTCTTCCAACTCTATGATTCTATGATTCTATGTATTTCTAGTACTATTATTCAGTAAATATAAAACCTGTCTTTCTCTGGGTAGAAAGCTAGATTGACGTAAAAGTGGAGTTATAAGGTTTTGCCTAAGTTCTGCATAGAGAGGACAAGATAGAAGGATATGTTCGGTAGACTCAACCACGCCCATAGTACAGTGACAGGTTCTCTGGGCGTATGGAACTCCCTTATACCTTCCCCACAATACCGCGGAATCAAGGGCGTTTAGTCTAGCCACTGTAAGAAGTCTGCGGTATTCCACATAGTGGATTTCCGCGAGATAGGGGACTGGTGTCATTTGATATATCTGGTCCCCTAGGGACATCCCTGGTTTCACTTGAGCTATGTATATATATGAAAATGGAAAGCCCAGCGAGAAGGCCTTCTGCTCTCGAACCTTCCAGGAACTTACAGTACTTTCCGAAGTAGTATCGATAGGTCTCGGGGATATTCTATCACTGATTAGTCTTCCAAACCTGTTGAGGCAAAACAAGAAGAGTTGAATGGGCATTCTGCCTGCATTCAGGCCAGAGGTTGAAACTGAAAGGACTTCTCTCGCCTGGCTGTGCTTCCTCTCCAAGATGCCAACCATGCTGCCCAGCTGAAAACATCCCTTTCCACGGAGGCGCAGGTTACAGCAACAGTTAAGGCGACATTTCTCCACCTTCGCCGTATCAAGCAGTTGGTCCCCTACCTTTCCCGCCCCGACCTGACCACAGTGATCCACACGACGGTCACCTCCAGGCTTGACTACTGTAACTCGCTCTACGCGGGGCTGCCCTTGAAACTGTCCCAGAAACGCCAGCGAGTGCAGAATGCTGCAGCGAGGCTCCTCACGGGGTCCTTGCCATGGGAGCATATTCATCCAGTGCTTTACCAGCTGCACTGGCTCCCGGCGGAGTACCGGGTCAGGTTTAAGGTGCTGGTTCTGACCTTTAAAGCCCTATGCGGCTTAGGACCCATGTACCGGTAATTACGGGACCGCCTCTCCTGGTATGCCCCGTGCAGGACCTTAAGGTCCACGAATAACAATAGCTTAAGGGTCCCAGGTCCCAAAGAAGCCAGATTATCCTACACCAGGGCCAGGGCTTTTTCAGTGTTGGCTCCGACCTGGTGGAATGCTCTGTCCCATGAGACTAGGGCCCTGCGGGACCTGACCTCCTTCCGCAGGGCCTGTAAGACAGTTATTCTGCCTGGCCTTCAATCTAGCCAGATCCCGTATTCCTTTTTCCCCTTCCCTTTTTCTGAAGAAACCCTTCTGGGTCCCCACATTAAAATTCTTCCCTGGTCTCCCTACTGGTCTAGCAGGACTAACTTGGCTAGTTAGCCCTGGTGATCCCATTGATGTTTGTTTTTTATGCTGTTTTAACTGTTTTTTTTAATAGTTGTTTTTAATCATTGTTTTATATTTGTTGTTAGACGCCCTGAGCCCGGTTTTTGGATGACTGACATCTCCATCTGGCTAGCTGCTCCAACTTTCTTATGCAGGTAAGCAGGAGAGTTTATTAATCACATTTATATCCCACCTTTTCCTCCAAGGAGTACAGTGGTACCTCGAGTTACAAACGCCTCAGGTTACAAACGCTTCAGGGTACAAACTCCGCTAACCTAGAAAAGTTACCATTTTCGCTCCATAAGACGCACTTTTTTCCTCCTAAAAAGTAAGGGGAAATGTCTGTGCGTCTTATGGAGCGAATGTGTGGTCCCTGGAGCTGAACTGCCCAGGGGCAAAAGCAGATCGTGCTTTTTTAAAAAAAAGAGAGAGAAGGGGGTGTTGAAAGGAAGCCCCCCTGAGCAGCTGCTCAGCAAACGATCGGGGAGAGAGATAAGGGAGAGAGATTCCAGCCCCGCCCCCTTGCAGAGGGAGGCTGTTTCCCCAGCGACATGTGACTGGCTGATTAGATTATCTGTCTGGAAACTGCAGAAATGGCTCCCTTTCCTGAAGCTGCAGAACTGTGAGTTGAACCCCATAAAACAGGGTTTTTTCCCTTTGCAAAGAAAGCTCAACAACTTTGAGCTGATCCTCAAAAAATGGGGCTTTCCCTCTCTAAAAACTAGATGCGTCCTATGGTCAGGTGCGCCTTATAGAGCGAAAATACGGGTAAGTTCATAACTAGAGGTACCACTGTACATGGTTAATCCCTCAGTTAATCCCTGCAACAACCCTGTGAGCTAGGTTAAGAGACTGGCAACTGACTACAAGGTGAGATTCATGATGGAGTGGGTTTGAACCCTGATCTCCCAGGTCCTAGCCCGACACTCTAACCACTACTCCACACTGGCTTCCTAGAGGACTTCTGCTATGGGGCAGCACTATAAATTAAGTAGGCAAGTAAATGTGGGAAAATCAAAGTGTCACTTAGAGAAGTATCTGAAATATTTTCCTTGAGGATGGAATTTGCTTTTTTCCTGGATTGCTTTATTGGATGTTTTAATGTGTTGTAAACCACTTTGAGTTTTTTCTTCTTTAAAATCTAAGGCAGTACAGAAATGAAAATAATACTAATAATAACAACAAAACCCCACTGGAAAAAAGGGACCTAGATGTTTGTTGTGACAACCATTACCCAGGTTTAAGGCGCCATTTGGCGACCATCTTATATATCGGAGTTTCTAACACTGGCGACACAGACATGTTTTTATCCCATGGAGCAAGAAGGAAGGAGGCTTTCCTTACCAGGTCTGTATAGAGTTCCTGAACATTATAACAGTAGCCAGCAAAAGCAAGCCAATCCCAAGCATGGAGCTCAGCATTGCAACCCTCCGAGTGGCTGAGAAAAAGAGGAAGAGAGGGAATTAATATTCTGCATTTCAGTGCTAAAGGACAGATTACACACACACACACACAAACACAAACACAAACACACACACATCTTAAACCATCAGCAATCCTGGATCTCATTCTTGTACTTCCAAACTCAGGGCTCATCCCTCTTCTCGGCCACTTTCTTCCAGGAAAACCCACTCTTTAGCACTTAAAAAGGTAAAGGTAAAGGGACCCCTGACCATCAGGTCCAGTTGCGGACGACTCTGGGGTTGCGGCGCTCATCTCGCTTTACTGGCCGAGGGAGCCGGCGTACAGCTTCCGGGTCATGTGGCCAGCAGGACTAAGCCGCTTCTGGCGAACCAGAGCAGCGCACGGAAACGCCGTTTACCTTCCTGCCGGAGCGGTACCTATTTATCTACTTGCACTTTGACTTCCTTTTGAACTGCTACCCTGTTTCCCCTTTTTTAATACGTAGTCATAAAGTAAGCCATGGCAGTTTTTTTTTACCTTTGTGAGAAGTAAGATGTACCCCAAAAGTAAGCCATGGTGCCACCATTGTTCCCGTCGCCTCCTCAGCCCCTCCTGTGTGCGCAGGGAGCCAGCGAACCAGCGAGAGGCACGGGGGGAAACGCGCCTCTTGTGGAGTTCTGCCCCGCCTGCTCAGCGCGCAGGGGGAGGCTGTACCGTACCATACTGACGTAATAAAAATAAGACATCCCCTGAAAATAAGCCACCCTGTGTTTTTTTGAGGGGAAGAAATTATAAGACGGTGTCTTAAAAAGGGGGAAAGACGGTAGGTTGGGGATTCGAACCGCCAACCTTCTGATTGGCAAGCCCTAGGCTCTGTGGTTTAACCCACAATGCCACCCGTGCCCTCTTTAGCACTTAAGTTGCAGCAAATGCCATTCCAGAGAAAACCCAATTGACATTTGCTCTGATTCAGCAGTAAGCTGAATTCACTTGTGCTTTATCTTGTATTTTATTCTGTGAACCGCTCTGATACCTTTTGATGAAGGGAAGGTATATAAACCTAAAAAATAAAATAAGCTGGCGGAGGGGGTTTCTGTTGTGATATTTGTCCAAGCCGAGCCAAGCCGATATTTGTTCTCACTCTTCTGGCTCGACCTGATGCCGGACGGATGCAAAATGCACAGCTCTGACTTACTGAGCTGGCAGCAGAGATTCTCTCTGCACTTTCCCTACAATAAATAGTTTAGCCTTATTCATGGCTTGTGTGTGTTGTTCTTCAGCTGGGGAACAATCACATATGACAGCGCCACTGGACTCCTTGTAGCCGGGGATGAGCGCACGGCTTTGCTCTGACTTTGGGGCAGTCTCACAACCTGCCCCAGGCAGGGTAAGATGCTGACAGTTTCTTGGGGGTAAGCGGAAGTGTGGAGGAGCCCACAGTATCACCTGCGAGCGTCTCATGGAGACAACAGACTTCAAAAGCCCCAAAATGGATGGAACATGTCACATCCAAGAGGACACAAACTGTAATATAATTTATATAAAAAGGTAAAGGGACCCCTGACCATTAGGTCCAGTCACGGACGACTCTGGGGTTGCGGTGCTCATCTCGCTTTATTGGCCATGGGAGCCGGCGTACAGCTTCCGGGTCATGTGGCCAGCAGGACTAAGCCGCTTCTGGCAAAACAGAGTTTTTTGCATTCAATTATAATTTATATAAAGGTAAAGGGACCCCTGACCATTAGGTCCAGTCACGGACGACTCTGGGGTTGCGGCGCTCATTTCGCTTTATTGGTCGAGCAGGGACCGAGCAACCTTGTTGCGGGGATTCGAACCGCCGACCTTCTGATCAGCAAGCCCTAGGCCAGTGATGGCTAACCTTGACACTCCAGATGTTTTGGGACTACAACTCCCATCATCCCTGACCACTGATCCTGTTAGCTAGGGATGATGGGAGTTGTAGTTCCAAAACATCTGGAGTGTCAAGGTTAGCCATCACTGCCCTAGGCTCTGTGGTTTAACCCACAGCGCCACCCGCGTCCCTTATTTATATAATTGAATGCAAAAAAGGGGGTGTCATTCCAGTGCATAGGTAAAGCTACAACTGACCTACGGACATTTTTTAGAGACCACAAATCGGCATTTTAGACATAAGAAATCAGAGCCATCTGTTTTCTTCGATTCTGAGAACTGCAGTTTGCTACAGAGATGCCAATGGATCCAGCAATGTTTGCAGAAAGGGGAAACTTCTGGAGAAAGTTCGGGAACCACTCCTTGAGGAATCTAGGATGGATCTGATCCAAGATGTGTCAGCAGTCCAGAGATTTCCTTGGACTGTTCAGGGAAACAGCGAACTTCTCTGCGGTAAGAGATGCAGCCAGTCCCTGGGATGACCACAGGAAGAAGATACTCACTTACTACTTCCGGAGCGGGACCGCTGTCGAGGCTTCCTCCAAATCCCTTGCCAATACAATCGGGAGGGGCCCATCCGTACCTGCAGTGGCAATTCTTCTTATTGTTGCAGAACTGAAATACATCAAGCGTTTGAGCAGCAAACAAAGGATTTATTTCTGAGATCTTTTCCGTGTTCTACAGCTCCGACGCAGGAGGCTGCCTTCTCCTGAGTCAGACTGCTGGGGTCCATCTAGCTCAGTATTGCCACGGTGATGGGGGTCTCTGGGGTTTCAGGCAGGGGGCCTCTTCCCCAGCTCTATCTGGGTTAGCTACAGACCTTCCACAGCATCCTATCTCAGGTGGTGCAATGGGTCAGGGTGTATGGCTATTGACCGAGGACACCCTGGTCCTGAACGGGGTAACTGTGCCCCTGAAGGACCAGGTGCGCAACCTGGGAGTCATTTTGGACTCACAGCTGTCCATGGAGACACAGATCAATTCTGTGTCCAGGGCAGCTGTCTCCCAGCTCCATCTGATACGCAGGCTGAGACCCTACCTGCCCGCGGACTATCTCACCAGAGTGGTGCATGCTCTGGTTATCTCCCGCTTGGACTACTGCAATGCACTCTACGTGGGGCTACCTTTGAAGGTGACCTGGAAACTACAACTAATCCAGAATGTGGCAGCTAGACTGGTGACTTGGAGCGGCTGCCAAGACCACATAACTCCGGTCCTGAAAGACCTACATTGGCTCCCAGTACGTTTCCAAGCACAATTCAAAGTGTTGGTGCTGACCTGGAAAGCCCTAAACAGTCTCGGCCCAGTATACCTGAAGGAGCGTCTCCACCCCCATCATTCTGCCCAGACACTGAGGTCCAGCGCCGAGGGCCTTCTGGCAGTTCCCTCCCTGCGAGAAGCGATGTTACAGGGAACCAGGCAGAGGGCCTTCTCGGTGGTGGCACCCGCCCTGTGGAATGCCCTCCTGTCAGATGTCAAGGGAATAAACAACTATCTGACTTTTAGAAGACATCTGAAGGCAGCCCTGTTTAGGGAAGCTTTTAATGTTTGATGGATTATTGTATTTTAATATTTTGCTGGAAGCCGCCCAGAGTGGCTGGGGAAACCCAGCCAGATGGGCGGGGTATAAATAATACATTATTATTATTATTATTATTATTATTATTATTATTATTATTATTATTACTGGAAGGTTGGTGGTTCTAGCCCACCCAGGGACAGTTGTGGGTAGCATTCCTGCATTGCAGGGGGTTGGACGAGATGACCCTCTGGGTGCCTTCCAGCTCCACGATTCTATGATTCCATAATCCACTTCACCTCTCTTCATGAAATTCCGTACCCCAGCGCAATACATTACATTTAAAAATTGCATAATGTATTTACGTATGCCTATTTCCCCCTGGTGTTTTTTTTAATGCTTTGTTATTACTTTTACGCCACATCCTTCCTCCCAAAGGGGTCCAGGGCACCAAGCGCACAAAAACAAGGAAACGATGAAAACATCTAAAAGCAATTCCACAGAAGCAGGCTGGAAAAGACCCCTGCGTAAAACGCTTGTTGGAGGAGGAGGAGGAGGAGGAGGAGGAAGGTCAAAACACAACACCGCTACTGCGATTCTACTAATATATAATGCAATCATCTGCTATGATACCAAACATATGGTATGGGCACTTTATTTCCTGTAAACATGAGCATTCGACTTTTAGCCTGCCGCTTCTCAAGACATTATAGCCTTCTTCATTTCGGTCCTGAATGGGGTAACTGTGCCCCTGAAGGACCAGGTGCGTAGCCTGGGAGTCATTTTGGACTCACAGCTGTCCATGGAGGCGCAGGTTAACTCTGTGTCCAGGGCGGCTGTCTCCCAGCTCCATCTGGTATGCAGGCTGAGACCCTTCCTGCCCGCAGACTGTCTCGCCAGAGTGGTGCATGCTCTGGTTATCTCCCGCTTGGACTACTGCAATGTGCTCTACGTGGGGCTGCCTTTGAAGGTGACCCGGAAACTGCAACTAATCCAGAATGCGGCAGCTAGACTGGTGACTGGGAGTGGCTGCCGGGACCACATAATACCGGTCCTGAGAGATCTACATTGGCTCCCAGTACGTTTCCGAGCACAATTCAAAGTGTTGGTGCTGACCTTTAAAGCCCTAAACGGCCTGGGTCCAGTCTAGCTGCCACATTCTGAAGGAGCGTCTCCACTCCCATTATTCAGCCCGGACACTGAGATCCAGCGCCCAGGGCCTTCTGGCGGTTCCCTCACTGCGAGAAGCAAAGCTACAGGGAACCAGGCAGAGGGCCTTCTCGGCAGTGGCACCCGCCCTGTGGAACGGCCTCCCACCAGAGGTTAAAAGGATCAACAAGTACATGACATTTAGAAAACACCTGAAGGCAGCCCTGTTCAGGGAAGTTTTTAATCTGTGATGTGTTAATGTATTTTGATATTTGTTGGAAGCCACCCAGAGTGGCTGGGGAGACCCGGGCAGATGGGCAGGGTACAAATAATAAATTATTATTATTATTATTATTATTATTATTATTATTATTATTATTATTCGGCAGCAAAAAAGCACTAGACACTTCTACATGTAACTTCTGTTTCATGTGCATTGTAAGAGGGAACCATGTTAAGATTCCTGGCTTGCAGGGGGCAGAGTAGATGACCCTTGGGGTCTCTTCCAATTCTTTGATTCTATGTCCCCCGCCCCCAAACTGTTTGGGGTGTTTTGTTTGGGTCACGCTTTTCTTTGAATGCTACCTATTGCCTTGAGTAAAGAATCACCAGTTCGAAAGGCAACTCAGAAATGCCACCATCCTACTTTCTGGAAAGTCAACTTATTTGGAACGGATTCCCTCAGAAGGTTGTGGAGTCGACTCTCCTTGTTTGGAGGCTTTTAAGCGGAGGCTAGATGGCCATCTGTCATGGATGCCTTAGCTGAGATTCCTGCATTGCAGGGGGCTGGACTAGATGACCCTTGGGGGTCCCTTCCAACTCTATGCTTCTATGCTTCTATGATACTTACCCCCTGGTTGTTACATTTTGTGACATTGCAATCGTATTTCAGAACTTTCAGGTCAACGCATTCTTTATGTAAGCATATCTAGGGAAAAGTATATATCAATGTGTTAATGGGCAGCAGGAAAGCCCTATTTCTTCAACTTTTGCAGACATTCAGATGGTTGATTTGCAGAGCCACAAAAGTACCGTCTGGCCTTCTCTAAATGTATTATTTAGTGAGGTCAAGGCAAGTTATTTATTGAGTTTATCCTACTCTTAACCAAGACAATATATAATAATTAATGCAGCATTTTTTTAAAGCCACGGATTCCTGACAGCCCAACCAGGTAAAAAGACTGAACACCATAGCACGCCATAGCTGTCAACTTTCGGATTTGAAAATAAGGGGTTTTTTCAAACTTTCGGATTTGAAAATAAGGGATGCCGCGAGGGCGGTGCAATGGCACCAAGTAGCCTCGCCACCCTGCGCTCCAGAGGCTGCGCACGAACGGGTGAGCGAAAGAGCGAGCGCGTAGATGGCAGGCAGGCTGTCTGTCTGGTTGGGCGTGAGGGTCTGGCTGCACAAGGCATGCAAGCTCCGCCCCCAGTTGGTCTCAGGCTCCTTATTGGCAGCCGAGCAACGCAGCTGAGGAGCCTCCCTGGCTGGCAGGGAGGGAGAGGAGCTGCTTCCTTTGAAATCCAGGAAATTTAAGGGATATCAACAATCCGGGATAGCAGCAGGAAACGGCATTGGAATAAGGGAGTTTCCCGCCAAAAAAAGGGAGGATTGACAGCTATGCACAAAAGTACTGTCTGGCCTTCTCTAAATGTATTATTTAGTGAGGTCATGGCAAATTATTTATTGAGTTTAGCCTACTCTTAACCAAGACAATATATAATAATTAATGCATTTTTTTAAAGCCACGGATTCCTGACAGCCCAACCAGGTAAAAAGACTGAACACCACAGCACGCCATAGCTGAGAACCATCTGCAGAAGCACTGTAGCCAATCTTGCCTCCAGGCATGGCGACCTCTAAAATGGCCATCCCCTAAACCCTCCAGGACTTGCCCCTTCAGCCCTGCTCAGAGCTAACCAACATCACCTTGTTGTCACCACACACTGATCCATCTGCTATCGCTCCAGCGTCATGCATGTAATCCCCTGTGTTGGAAACAATGCTCCAACACAAGAGATTGTCTATAGGAGTCTGAACTACAGATTGGTTGGGTGCAAATCTTGGGATTTGTTTGACGTTGCTGCACTGGATCCTTCCGCAAAAGGCATCTCTGCAACGAAAAGTGAGAAGAAGAAGAAGAGTTTGGATTTGATATCCCGCTTTATCACTCTCAAAGCGGCTCACATTCTCCTTTCCCTTCCTCCCCCACAACAAACATGCGTTTTTAAAGGTTAATGGCTTATTTTAAGAATGGTTCCATCTTCATGGTTTAAGTGGAAAAATCCAATCACCTTAAGACGGATATATATATATCTGTTGCCAAGAATCTGGGTCCTAAAAACGGAGTAAAAACTTGAAATTCCAAAAAACAATATGCCGCTACAAAGTTAGATTTCTCTCGTAAACTTCCTAGAGGAGTCGTGCCTTAATTTAAGACCACTGGGCATTTGGAGCCAATATTTTCCATGCACTTGATCTTGCCCTGCACTCCGCCCCTTATTTCATACGCTGTATAACTTAAATGTATTAGTACGGTATGCCTTTTTCCTGCTAAATGTATTAAATCTGAGAGGGGATCCAAAAGTTCTCATATTGGACTACTGCAATGCGCTCTACGTGGGGCTGCCTTTGAAGGTGAGCCGGAAACTGCAATTAATCCAGAATGCGGCAGCTAGACTGGTGACTGGGAGTGGCCGCTGGGACCACATAACACCGGTCCTGAGAGATCTACATTGGCTCCCAGTACGTTTCCGAGCACAATTCAAAGTGTTGGTGCTGACCTTTAAAGCCCTAAACGGCCTCGGTCCTGTATACCTGAAGGAGCGTCTCCACCCCCACCGTTCAGCCCGGACACTGAGATCCAGCGCCGAGGGCCTTCTGGTGGTTCCCTCACTGCGAGAAGCAAAGCTACAGGGAACCAGGCAGAGGGCCTTCTCGGTAGTGGCGCCCGGCCTGTGGAACACCCTCCCTTCAGAGGTCAAAGCGATCAACAACTACATGACCTTTAGAAAACACCTGAAGGCAGCCCTGTTTAGGGAAGTTTTTAATCTGTAATATTTTAATGTATTTTAGTGTTTGTTGGAGGCCGCCCAGAGTGGCTGGGGGGACCCGGTCAGATGGGCGGGGTACAAATAAATTATTATTATTATTATTATTATTATTATTATTATTATTATTATTAGTATATATTTGTTATACCCCTCCTTTCCCCCCCTGATAGGGACTCAGGCAGCTAAAAAAGAATCTTTCAAAAAATAAACTCTGATAAAATTAAAGCTACCATATTTTCCGGCGTATAAGACGACTGGGCGTATAAGACGGACCCCCAACTTTTCCAGTCAAAATATAGAGTTTGGGATATACTTGCCATATAAGACTACCCCTCTTCCAACGCACACCAAGGCATACTGGAGGCAGCCTTTTTCACCATGAGCGCCCGTCTCGTCTAGCGGCTGAGGCAACGAAGCGGCCGTGAGGGGAGGGGAGCGCATCTCTCGCCTGCCTGTATCTCAGGGGTGGGGCGTGCGCGCCAGGAGCAGGCGGGCCAGGACTGGGCGAGAGGCGTCTCGCCCCCCACCCGTCTCTTGCTCGCTGGCTCCCTGCGAGGGGGCGCGAGAGGGGCTGAGGAGGAGGCGGGGCCGGGACGGGGACAATGGCGGCGTCTCCTCCGAGCCCGCGGCTTTTCAGCACCTGCCCTATAAGACAACACCCGACTTTTGAGAAGATTTTCCTGGATTAAAAAGTAGCCTTATACGCCAGAAAATACAGTATATGCATATCTGCCACAGCTGCGGCTGCCCACCAAGGAGAACCAGCCAGGAGCTTGCTGAGCTGAGAGGGCAAATGCAGGCGACCTCCACAGGGGCACAGCGAAGTCTAGAATCATAGAATCCTAGAGTTGGAAGAGACCCCAAGGGCCATCCAGTCCAACCCCCTGCCAAGCAGGAACACCATCAAAGCATTCCTGACAGGTGGCTGTCAAGCCTCTGCTTGAAGACCTCCAAAGAAGGAGACTCCACCACACTCCTTGGCAGCAAATTCCACTGTCAAACAGCTCTTACTGTCAGGAAGTTCTTCCTAATGTTTAGGTGGAATCTTCTTTCTTGTAGTTTGAATCCATTGCTCCGTGTCCTCTTCTCTGGAGCAGCAGAAAACAACCTTTCTCCCTCCTCTATATGACATCCTTTTATATATTTGAACATGGCTATCATATCACTCCTTAACCTTCTCTTCTCCAGGCTAAACATACCCAGCTCCCTAAGCCGTTCCTCATAAGGCATCCTTTCCAGGCCTTTGACCATTTTGGTTGCCCTCCTCTGGACACGTTCCAGCTTGTCAGTATCCTTCTTGAACTGTGGTGCCCAGAACTGGACACAGAATTCCAGGTGAGGTCTGACCAGAGCGGAATACAGTGGTACTATTCCTTCCCTTGATCTAGATGCTATATTCCTATTGATGCAGCCCAGAATTGCATTGGCTTTTTTAGCTGCTGCATCACACTGTTGACTCATGTCAAGTTTGTGGTCTACCAAGACTCCTAGATCCTTTTCACTTGTACTGCTCTCAAGCCAGGTGTCACCCATCCTGTATTTGTGCCTTTCATTTATTTATTTTTTGCCCAAGTGTAGTACTTTACATTTCTCCCTGTTAAAATTCATCCTGTTTGCTTTGGCCCAGTTCTCTAATCTGTTAAGGTCATTTTGAAGTGAGATCCTGTCCTCTGGGGTATTAGCCACCCCTCCCAATTTGGTGTCATCTGCAAACTTGATCAGGATGCCCTCAAGCCCATCATCCAAGTCATTGATAAAGATGTTGAATAAGACTGGGCCCAAGACAGAACCCTGTGGCACCCCACTAGTCACTTCTCTCCAGGGTGAAGAGGAGCCATTGATGAGCACCCTTTGGGTTCGGTCAGTCTACCTGTTGCCTCCCACATGACGCCCCCAAGAAGGTTCGGGGGCGCAATCCTTGTATCGCCCCGGGCACTGGCAACACACGCTATGCCACTGATCAATTGCCCCCTTTGCATCGGACCCAGCAGGTTGGACCCCTGCCCACAGGTAGAACCTACTCTTCTTTGCATTTCTTGTACCCATATCTATTCCTGCCACAGTTGCCAATCCGATCTCCTCTCGCGTTGACTTTTTTGTAGCAAGTCCCCGGAGCACTTTTGGCACCTTCGGATTTGGGAGAAAGAGGAGACAGAGAAAAGGGGGAAAGAGGACATCTGTCAGGAGCAAAGTGTGTGTACATTCACAAATAAGACAAGGAAGGCATTCCCCCCCCCCCATCCAAATAATTTGAATTTATTAAAATGGCTGGCTCTTAAAATGGTTGGCCTCTTTTCTTTCACATCTCCAGCCGGTAAGCGGTGATAGCCAAAAACAGACCCACCGAAATCAACAGACTTAATATATTGAAATTTGGGACATAACTGCAGCTTAACCTCCTGAACTTCAGATTAAAGTCCCAAACAACCCTGCTTGGGCAATAGCCTCCACCATAAGGTTGCCATGCATCCAGAAATGGCTGGTATTTGGACCTTGCAAACAGCGTCTGGCCGGAAAGTGTAGGGTTGTTGTTGTTTTTTGTGAATTTCATTAAAAATAGCTCAAGAACTTTTGAGATTTTGCAGAAAAAGCTCAACAACTTACACCTTCTGAAATATGGCAACCCTACCGTGGAAAACTATTGGCCATCGTGTGCATAGGAGATGCATATGGATTCTATACTACTTGCATGCTTGCATGCTTTGGGTAAGTTACAACCAGATTCCTTTAAGGACTTGGGTGAAGTGTCTCTCTCCCATCCATAACAATTTAAGAAACCCCAAGGGTCCTCCCAGGGGCGTCTTACCCATAGAGGCTAGTGGCGCGGTGCGCCAGGGCGCCAAGTTCTGGAGGGCGCCAGGAAAGAGGCAGAGGCGGGATGCGGCGCCTCCTGGCATCAGCTCGCCGCCCTCGCCCTCCTCCGCCATGCCACGTCGAAGCAGCGCCGTGCCCGGAGCCTCCGTCTGCCATGGCCACTGTGGCACGAAGCGGCCAGCTGAGACGGGAGGCGGCGCGTCCAGCCTACGCCTCTCTTCCCCGCCGGAGGAGCCGCCCTCCAGCCACTGCCTGCCTCCTCCAGCCCTGCTGTCAGCGCCATCCTCCCTAAAAAAAACTCTGGGAAACGGGGGAGGCACAAGAGGCAGGGGCGTAGCAAGGGGGTGGGGGGCGGTCCGCCCCGGGCAGCGCCCTGGTGGGGGTGACACTCAGGGCGGGGGCCCCGCCCCCCACGCCGCCAAAGCCGCCCTGGCCTTTTTCTTTTTTTTAAAAGGCTATTTTCGGCGCTGCAGGGGCGGCCAGCGAGGAGGGGTGTCACGCTTGTCGCTGACGTGACACCCCCCTCGCTGGCTGCCCCTGCGGCTCCGCCCCGGCAGCGCTGAAAATAGCCTTCCCCCCGCTTTCAGCGGCTTTTTTTGCCGCTGGGCTCCCTGGGCGGAGCCACGGCATGGAGGGCCGGGCCAGCCAGGAGGGGGTGACACCCCTCCTGGCTGGCCCGCCCCTCTCCTCCATGCCACGGCTCTGCCTAGTGGCGAAAAAAGCCGCTGAAAGGGAGGGGAAGGAAAACAAAGCAGGCGCTTGAAAGCGCCTGCTTTGTCTTCCTCCCCCCCCTTTCAGCGGCTTTTTTCACAGCGGCATGGGGACAGGGGGCGGAGGCGTCGCTCCGTGCGCATGCGCGTCGTGGCATGCCCCTGGCAGCCAAGCGCCACGCTACGCCCCTGACCGGAGGGAGCTTTGCACCACGGCATTGGATACGTTTAAGACGGCCCTGGCTCCCCCCAAAAGCATAGCCAAGTTAGCTGAAAGGTCTACTGCGGCAGTTTCCTCCATGCAGCTAGAATTATTTGTGTGCCATCTGTGTCATCGCAGCAGCTCAGTGGCTGATGGAGCTGGTAAGCAGGAAGGCTGGTCCCAGGCAGTTTCAGTATTTGTTGATTTGTGAATGAGATTGAGAAATTCAATGTGAGGTTGCCAGGGGGGGGGGGCGTATTGATACAGCATTTGTCCCTCCTAGGAGAAGACTCACAAATTCCTGATCACAGAGGTGGAGATGGGGTAGAAGTTCCTTAAAGTCCAGTTCGCCCTTAAATGTGAACCTACCCAAATCAAACGAGGGGCGAACCGAAACACAACCATCCATCAAAATTCACACCTCTCTGGAGGTTACAATGTACTTTTCCCACCAGGGAGGAGAAAATGCATAAAAATTAGCAAAGTGTGCATAAAAATTAGCAAAATACTTTGGCACTTTGGCAAAGTGTGCATACAAATTAGCCAAAATATGCAAAACTGCATTATACTAAGGGGAAATTACTTTGCAAAAAAAAGAAAAAGAAAAAAGGTGTATATTAGAAGAAAGTAGCTCTGAAATGCTGATTAAGTTTCGTGAGGACCTGGAAATAATAAAATAATAAAAAAGCTGAAGTACAAATGTGGAGACCCGAAGATTGCAAAACTGAGAAACCGAAAAGTTCAGATCTGCCCTCTCTTACTCAGGGGCACATTTAAGAACACTGTCACATTTAGGAAATCGTGTCAGCCTTGCCTTTGCCAAAGATATCTTTGCACTGCCGGTGAGCATTGAAGCATTTCCCCGAATAGCAGATGTCCCTGGTGCCGCATGGCATCCCATTTTGCTTGTACACATTCGGGGGGCATTTGGACGAATGCCCATTGCAGTATTCGGGGAAATCACATTCAGAAGCCGCTTCTCTGCATACTTCCCCTTCGGGGACGAGCTGTTGGGAACAAAAACCAAACCCCACACTGTGGCTGCTTTTTCAGAGGATGCAGAAACATTTATTAACATCGTCCAACCCACTGAGATCCAGCTCCAAGGGCCTTCTGGCGGTTCCCTCATTGCGAGTAGCAACGCTGCAGGGAACCAGGCAGAGGGCCTTCTCGGTGGTGGCGCCCGCCCTGTGGAACGCCCTCCCATCGGAGGTGAAAGGGATCAGCAACTACATGACATTTAGAAAATACCTGAAGGCAGCCCTGTTCAGGGAAGTTTTTAACTTGTGATATTTTAATGTCTTTTAATATCCGTTGGAGGCCGCCCAGAGTGGCTGGGGGAACCCGGCCAGATGGGCGGGGTACAAACAATACATTATTATTATTATTATTATTATTATTATTATTACTGTTCAAATTATTGACTTCAGTGAGAGATTTCACTTATTTCTGTTATTTCTAATAAGAGTTCTAAGATGGCGGCGCGCATAGACGCAGCGGCTGCTCAGTGCTCTCCCTTATTTTTAAGTGTTTCGTATGGCTTTTACTGCTGTTAAATGAACTTTTTTAAAAATTATATTATTATTATTATTATTATTATTATTATTATTTTAAATCCAATGTCGTTGTACTTGTACAATGACAATAAAGATATATACATATACTTTATTGGGCTCCATGATCACTGCAGATGGTGACAGCAGTCACGAAATTAAGAGACGCCTGCTTCTTGGGAGGAAAGCGATGACAAACCTAGACAGCATCTTAAAAAGCAGAGACATCACCTTGCCCACAAAGGTCCTTCTAGTTAAAGATATGGTTTTCCCAGTAGTGATGTATGGAAGTGAGAGCTGGACCATAAAGAAGGCTGATCGCCGAAGAATTGATGCTTTTGAATTATGATGCTGGAGGAGATGCTTGAGAGTCCCATGGACTGCAAGAAGATCAAACCTCTCCATTCTGAAAGAAACCAGCCCTGAATGCTCACTGGAAGGACAGATCCTGAAGTTGAGGCTCCAGTACTTTGGCCACCTCATGAGAAGAGAAGACTCCCTGGAAAAGACCCTGATGTTGGGAAAGATGGAGGGCACAAGGAGAAGGGGACGACAGAGGACGAGGTGGTTGGACAGTGTTCTCGAAGCTACCAACATGAGTCTGACCAAACTGCGGGAGGCAGTGGAAGACAGGAGTGCCTGGCGTGCTCTGGTCCAGGGGGTCACGAAGAGTCGGACACGACTAAATGACTAAACAACAACAACAACAACAACAACATACAACAGGCTCTGGCTTTGTAACACCACATGGAAATATGCACATAACAGACAAGATGTGGAATAAAATGTTCTTGGCATCTGTCTGTCTCGAGAGACAATGGAGTGCACCTCTGGAGGGGAAGTCAAACTGCTGGAGAATGACAGCGCCTGCTGTGGCCGCAGAGGCCAGTAACTTGTAACTGCTGCCTCCCACGTTGTTTTTGCTGCTTTAGCAAAGTGACCCAAAGCTGCCCAGACGACAAGACTCTCAACCTGGCTGAGGGGGTCCAAAGGAAAGCAGAGCAAGACGTTTGGCACCAGCTTGGCTGCAGGAGTTGCCGGTAGGCAGAGGCGTAGCAAATCCAGGTGGTACCCGGGGCGGAATTTTTTTTGTCACCCCCCACCACTTTAATTTTTAAAAAATTAAAAAGTGTCACCCCCCTCTGATGGTGCCACTTTGCGAGGTGTGGGGGGTTGTGTGTGTGTGTGTGTGTGTGTGTGTCTATTATCTCTTTTTCCCCAATAAAGTTAAAATAAAAAAAATAATTAAAAAATGATAAAAATTCAGAAAAAATTTAAAAAAATTAAAAAGTGTCACCCCCCTCTGATGGTGCCACTTTGTGAGGTGGGGGGGGGTTGTGTGTGTGTCTATTATCTCTTTTTTTCAATGAAGTTAAAATTAAAAAAATAAAATTTTTTAATTTTTTTAAAAAACATTTTTTTAAAGTGTCACCCCCCCTCTGGGGTGGAACCCAGGGTGACCCGCCCCCGCCCCCCCATTGCTACGCCCCTGCCGGGAGGAGGCGGACAAGGAGCCATCCAACTGTCTTAGGGACTTCATTCCGGATTTGTTCCTGAGCCTTCTCTTCTCCTGAAGATGTCCCGCAAGGCAGCGGAGGTTTAGGGTCAGAGTTTTCCTTCTTAGTTAGGCTCCCTTCCCAGGTGGACGAGCCCCACCTGCCCCTGTCTTCCCTCTACATCTCATGCAGAAACTGCCTTCTTGGCCGTTGGACCCACTAATGGTTTAGTCGGCTCAATGCGCCATTGCCCAACTTTGCAAATAAATCCAAATAATCATGCAAATAAGACAAAGTGCATCAGTGTGGGATATGCAAACAGATCTGTGCAAACCTGGGTTCTCTAGCTCAGCAAGTTCCTTCCTGGCTGACAGCGTTGGACTTGCGAACCGCCAGAAAACAAGGCTCTTAAAAATTATATTGCCTACGATGAGCGCCTTTTGGCTGTAAAATGGTGCTGCGGTGGACGTAATCACAAAATAAAATGAGGATGGGTAAGTATCGAGGGGCGCTAAATAAGAAAGAGGACCCAGCTGGCGCTGTGGGTTAAACCACTGAGCCTCTTAGGCTTGCCGATCAGAAGGTCGGCGGTTCGAATCCCCGCGACGGGGTGAGCTTCCGTTGCTCGGTCCCTGCTCCTGCCAACCTAGCAGTTCGAAAGCACGTCAAAGTGCAAGTAGATAAATAGGAAGGAAGGTAAACGGCGTTTCCGTGCGCTGCTCTGGTTCGCCAGAAGCGGCTCAGTCATGCTGGCCACATGACCCGGAAGCTGTACGCCGGCTCTCGGCCAGTAAAGCGAGATGAGCGCCACAACCCCAGAGTCGGACACAACTGAACCTAATGGTCAGGGGTCCCTTTACCTTTGCTAAATAAGAAAGGCATAAATACAGTGGTACCCCGCAAGACGAATGCCTCTCAAGACGAAAAACTCGCAAGACGAAAGAGTTTTTCGTTTTTGGAGTCGCTTCACAAGACGAATTTCCCTATGGGCTTGCTTCGCGAGACGAAAACGTCTTGCGAGTTCCCAATGCATTCCTATGGGAAACCGCGCTTCAATGCATTCCTATGGGAAACCGCGCTTCGCAAGACCGTGCTTCGCAAGACGACAAAACTCGCAAGACGACAAAACTCGCAGAACGAATTAATTTCGTCTTGCGAGGCACCACTGTATAGATAATGTAGCGTATGTTCGGCCTTCCCCAACTCGAGATGCAGAAGAAATTTGACCCGAAGAAAGAGACCACTTGCATTATCTAATGTCAATAAGCGATGAAAGGCTTATCGTGAGGCTAAGACAACTATCTGCCCAAGGATGCCACCAAGGCGTTGGTTGGAGATTCGACAGGCCCAGAGAGTAAGGATTTTAAGCACCAAACCAGCGGCTAATGACAGCTGCTGTGGCAATCTTTTTTTTTTTTAATAATCATTTTTATTGGTTTTATATAAATACAATAATAAATTCGCACATTTATCTTCACATCTTATACCGTTTTGGCTTTTTATGGCCGTGACTTCCATCAAACCTTCCTTATGATATTCTAATATCTATTCCTTATATCTATATTTCCAAAGTCAATCATTGTTTTATATTATTATTTTCTAAAATTAATCACTATATCTTCCTACTAACAACAATATTTCTTCCTTACTCTACAAAGCCTCTTGCAATCCTACCAACGTATTCAATTGAATACAATTTTCCTTTAAATAGTCTGCAAATTTAGCCATCTTGTCCAATTCCGCATACTCCGTTGGTTTCACAATCCATTCTTCTTTTGTCGGTGTTTGTTCTTGCTTCCATTTCTGTGCTATTAACATTCTCGCCGCAGTCACTGCATATTGGAAAAGCTTAAAGTCTTGCTTTTTAATGTCTGTACCTGTAATTCCCAGTAAAAATGCTTCTGGTTTTTTAACAAATGTATATTTCAACATTTTCTTAATTTCACCGTATATTATATCCCAGAAGCCTTTCACCCTTTTACACTGTGGTAATTTTACCTTGCATTTGTCACAGCAGGGTCCGTAAGTACACGCTGCTTTTGGTTTCCGCTTGCAATTCTCTTGGCAGCAACTATTTTTCTGGCACTCCTGTCAGAAAAGATCGTAGGCTAGTTAACAGCTTCTTGGACCTAAAGCACCCTCCAGATCTGTTCCTCTCCTCCTTCTCTTCACACCCCCCCCCAGGTCAGACCCAGCCCCCCCCCCACTACACTGCAGGAGGCAGGGGGGAGCTGAGCCAGTAGAGTTAACAGAGGCTGCAGGAATCGATAGAAGTCTCCTGATTTTTGCATAGCACACACCCATATGATGATTCGTGACAAATGGCCAGGTCAAAAACCATGAGACCGAGATCACGATATGGGCTTCAAACCGGTTTTGGACGATATACAGTCGTACCTCTTGCTCCAATTGCTTCAGGTTGCGTTCGTCACGGAGGACGAACGCGCCGAACCCGGAAGTACCGGAACGGGTTACTTCCGGATTCGGCAAATCGCGCATGCGCAGATGCGCAAAATGATGTCACGCGCATAAGCGCCGGATCGCGCAGCGAGTATGCGCAGATCCGGCGCTTCATGTTACGATCTTTTCATGTTGCGAACGGGGCTCCGGAACAGATCCCGTTCGCAACCAGAGGTACCTCTGTATCGACATGTCACCCAGCTCCACTCTCCGTAACCATGTGGTCAGAGAAACCGCAACAACCTCTGGGCATCAGGAAAGGATGGGTGAGGCTTTGTCAGGATGGAGGCTCAATGGGCGGTCTCATCCATGCGCCTCCCCCCTCCACCTCCCAGTAGGCAGCAGGGGCAAAAATGACCCCACAGGCCTCTCCACTGCACCTGTTGAACTGCTGCCTAGCGTACTGAGGCTGCTTTGCTGCTGGGATGGTGGTGGTGCCTTCTTCAAAGACTGATGTTCCTGCACTTCCCTTGGGGTCCCTTCCAACTATGCAATTCTATGGTACGGCCTCGGTCCTGTATACCTGAAGGAGCGTCTCCACCCCCACCGTTCAGCCCGGACACTGAGATCCAGCGCCGAGGGCCTTCTGGCGGTTCCCTCACTGCGAGAAGCAAAGCTACAGGGAACCAGGCAGAGGGCCTTCTCGGTAGTGGCGCCCGCCCTGTGGAACGCCCTCCCAGCAGAGGTCAAAGGGATCAACAACTACCTGACATTTAGAAAACACCTGAAGGCAGCCCTGTTTAGGGAACTTTTTAATCTGTGATATTTTAATGTATTTTGATATTTGTTGGAAGCCGCCCAGAGTGGCTGGGGAGACCCGGCCAGATGGGCAGGGTACAAATAATAAATTCTTATTCTTATTCTTATTCTTATTATCCATCCACATTTGTGACTCTTCCCTTCCCTGGTCCTTTCCTCAGCCTACCTCTCCTGGCAGTTGAGAATCCCCTGACACTGCGACATTTCTCCATCTGCGCCGTATCAAGCAGTTGGTCCCTTACCTTTCCCGCCCCGACCTGACCACAGTGATCCACGCGACGGTCACCTCCAGGCTTGACTACTGTAACTCGCTCTACGCGAGGCTGCCCTTGAAACTGTCCCAGAAAGGCCAGCGAGTGCAGAATGCTGCAGCGAGGCTCCTCACGGGGTCCTTGCCATGGGAGCATATTCACCCAGTGCTTTACCAGCTGCACTGGCTCCCGGCGGAGTACCGGGTCAGGTTTAAGGTGCTGGTTCTGACCTTTAAAGCCCTATGCGGCTTAGGACCCATGTACCGGTAATTACGGGACCGCCTCTCCTGGTATGCCCCGTGCAGGACCTTAAGGTCCACGAATAACAATAGCTTAAGGGTCCCAGGTCCCAAAGAAGCCAGATTATCCTACACCAGGGCCAGGGCTTTTTCAGTGTTGGCTCCGACCTGGTGGGATGCTCTGTCCCATGAGACTAGGGCCCTGCGGGACCTGACCTCCTTCCGCAGGGCCTGTAAGACAGAGTTATTCCGCCTGGCCTTCAATCTAGCCTGATCCCCTGTTCTTTCCCCCCCCCCTTCCCTTTTTTCCTGAAGAAACCCTTCTGGGTCCCCACATTAAAATTCTTCCCTACTGGCCTAGCAAGACTAACTTGGCCAGTTAGCCCTGGTGATCCCACTGATGTTTGTTTTTTATGCTGTTTTTAGAGTTGTTTTTAATCATGGTTTTGTATTTGTTGTTAGCCGCCCTGAGCCCGGTTTTTGGACCGGGAAGGGCGGTGTATAAATAAAAAATTATTATTATTATTATTACTTGCATTGGGTCAATGTGAAAGCTTTTTCAGGAAGAGCCCCACAGAAGGACACACACACAAACACACACCCGTGGCCAGGGACGTCTAAGCCATTGAGCCTAGTGGCGCACGGCGCCACGGCGGCAAGATCTGGGGGGCGCCTCAGCCATGCCACGCTGGGAGCCGCCTCCCTGCTGGAGGAGCTACCCTCCAGCAGCGCCCCCCTCGCCCGCCTCTTCTCGGGCTGTGGGCGCCGTCGCGGGGAAGCCGCGGCAGGGGATGGGGCGGACGGGGAGATGGAATAGAATCATAGAATCATAGAGTTGGAAGAGACCACAAGGGCCATCCAGTCCAACCCCCTGCCAAGCAGGAAACACCATCCAAGCATTCCTGACAGATGGCTGTCAAGCCTCTGCTTAAAGACCTCCAAAGAAGGAGACTCCACCACACTCCTTGGCAGCAAATTCCACTGTCAAACAGCTCTTACTGTCAGGAAGTTCTTCCTAATGTTTAGGTGGAATCTTCTTTCTTGTAGTTTGAATCCATTGCTCCGTGTCCGCTTCTCTGGAGCAGCAGAAAACAACCTTTCTCCCTCCTCTATATGACATCCTTTTATATATTTGAACATGGCTATCATATCACCCCTTAACCTTCTCTTCTCCAGGCTAAACATACCCAGCTCCCTAAGCCGTTCCTCATAAGGCATCGTTTCCAGGCCTTGGACCATTTTGGTTGCCCTCCTCTGGACACGTTCCAGCTTGTCAATATCCTTCTTGAACTGTGGTGCCCAGAACTGGACACAGTATTCCAGGTGAGGTCTGACCAGAGCGGAATACAGTGGTACTATTACTTCCCTTGATCTAGATGCTATACTCCTATTGATGCAGCCCAGAATTGCATTGGCTTTTTTAGCTGCTGCATCACACTGTTGACTCATGTCAAGTTTGTGGTCTACCAGGACTCCTAGATCCTTTTCACTTGTACTGCTCTCAAGCCAGGTGTCACCCATCCTGTATTTGTGCCTTTCATTTTTTTTGCCCAAGTGTAGTACTTTACATTTCTCCCTGTTAAAATTCATCCTGTTTGCCTTGGCCCAGTTCTCTAATCTGTTAAGGTCATTTTGAAGTGTGATCCTGTCCTCTGGGGTATTAGCCACCCCTCCCAATTTGGTGTCATCTGCAAACTTGATCAGGATGCCCTCAAGCCCATCATCCAAGTCATTGATAAAGATGTTGAATAAGACTGGGCCCAAGACAGAACCCTGTGGCACCCCACTAGTCACTTCTCTCCAGGATGAAGAGGAGCCATTGATGAGCACCCTTTGGGTTCGGTCAGTCAGCCAGTTACAAATCCACTGAATGGTAGCATTGTCTAGCTCCGCATGGAGGCGGGGAAGGATCCGCTCGGGATCCCGGCAGCACAACAGAAGCCGAGATTGGCGGCCCAGCAGGAGGCCAGCCCGCTGCCGGGGGGGGGGGGAAGCGATACCGTATTTGGGAGCCGCCAAAGCCCTTCTCTTCTTTCCTTCCACCCGGAGGGTGGGGGTGGGGGGCGCCGGACGGATCCTTGCACCAGGGCGCCAGATAAGCTCAAGACCCATGGCGCCCTGTGGAGGGATAACTGGCAGGATTGAAGAGGTACCACTCTGCGCAAACCTCTGATCTCAGAGCCTCGCGCTCAACTTCCAGATGCCCTCAACCCTCACTCCCAGTGAAGCCCTCACCATATAACAATGGGAAGATCTGCATTAGGCTTTGCAGGATCTGTGCAGAGCATCATATGCGCCTTGGGGCCAGAGCAGTGCTCTTTAAGGACAGCGAAAAGGGCAGTTGGTTTTAGCCACAACTTACCTCCAGCCACCTCAGAGCTTGTAGTCTGCCTTCCGATAGCGAAGCGACGTCCTCCAGTTCTTTTAACATCTTTTCCGAGAAAAAGAAAATGAAAATTACAGAGTCTCCCATCTCACCCACAATTTCATCCTGCCAGTTTTTAAATACAGTGGTACCTCGGTTCTCAAACACCTTGGTACTCAAATGACTTGGTTCCCAAGCGCCCCAAACCTGGAAGTAAACCAGGTTTCGAACGTTTTTCGGAAGCCAAACATCCGATGCGGCTGTCGGCTATTGTTTTCGGGGCGCCTGCACCAATCGGAAGCCCCGCCTTGGTTTTTGAACATTTCGGAAGTCAAACGGACTCCCAGAACAGATTAAGTTCAAGAACCAAGGTACCACTGTATTTTGCGCTTTTGTTTTTGGTATTTATTTTGTGGTTTTGAGGCTTTTTCGGTTAATTTGTTTTTGTGACTGTGTGGAACCCAGTTCAGCTGACTGATTGATTGTGTGACTGCGGAAATGGATAAAAGCCCCCCATACAAAAAATGTCTAGAATCAGTTCAAGTAAGAAAAAAAAATAATTTTAATTTTTATCATCTACAATACTGTCTTATTTATTTTATAGTACAGTACATTGATTATTGCTTTCATTTTATGGATCGATGGTTTCATTAGGTAATAAATTTTATGTTTAATTGCTGGTTTTGACCTTTAAAGCCCTATGCGGCCTAGGACCCTCGTACCTACGGTACCGCCTCTCCTGGTATGCCCCGCGGAGGACCCTAAGGTCCACAAATAATAACACGTTGGAGGTCCCAACCCATAAGATGGCTAGATTGGCCTCAACTAGGGCCAGGGCCTTTTCTGTTTTGGCCCCAATTTGGTGGAACGCACTCTCAAGAGACTAGGGCCCTGCGGGATCTGTCATCTTTCCGCAGGGCCTGCAAGACGGAGCTGTTCCACCTAGCCTTTGAGTTGGACTTAGTCCGACCTTTGTGTTATAATATAACATTGTAAGACTAGATCCTCCCTACTGTTATAAATTCATGGGCAGTTACATTAAGGCGGCTTTTTAAATCATTTTTAAATCATTTTAAATTTTGTAATCTGTATTTTAATTGATCGTTTTTGTGTTTATGTTTTATTGTGATTTTGATTGTGTGAGCCGCCCTGAGCCCGGCTTTGCCAGGGAGGGCGGGGTACAAATAAAAATTATTATTATTATTATTATTATTATTATTATTTTAGGGGTTGTTTTTAATGGTCTGGAACGGATAAATCCGTTTTGCATTACTTTCTGTGGGAAAGCGCGCCTTGGTTTTGGAACGCTTTGGTTTTGAAACGGACTTCCGGAACCAATTAAGTTTGAGAACCAAGGTACCACTGTATGTATATATATATATATATATATATATATATATATATATATATATAAACCTTGATCATTCTGTGTATTGGTTTGTGAAACAAAAACAGGAGATACTTGTGAGCATTCATCTCGGTTGGTTTGCACACAGTTTGTAAGGAGATTCTACTACGTTTGCTGTTTAATGGGCATTCATTCTGATTTGTAGATGTGGAGATCATTTTAAAAAAATTATTATACTGCTTGATTGTAAACGAACAACTCCTCTAAGTGGTTTGCCAAAAATATAAAATGAAACAGTAATATTCCAAAGATGATTAAAATCAACAGTAGCCAAAATGTAGGCTATACTAAGTTCTTATCTGCCATCAAGTCACCAGAAGATTCTCAACCAGAGAAGGCACATTCAATATATATGCTCCCCCTGGAATGTATTCCAGGATTTGGGATTTTAAAATGAGAATTAAACTGGAGATAATGTGCCTGGGAAGCAAAGTTAAGTTTGTGTTTTAACGAAAGGAGTTGTTAATTTGCTAACAAAACAGGATGTAAGAAGCTTGGGGCAGATTAAAAAGCCAGAAAACTCCATTCCCCTCAAGGCAGAAAACATATATTTAATAATACCCCCTGCACACATAAGCTCTAACCTCAGGCCTACCACAGTCACATTCTTCCTTGCCTTCCACCACTCCGTTTCCACACATCTTTATAGTATATGTATCTGAGTAGCTTTCAAATAAGTCACTAGGCAGATTCTGTAAACAAATTCTCCCCCGGTTCTCTAGGAATTCGTAATATGCATTTTTGCTGCAGTTGCTGAATCGGTGGCACCCTCTGCAATAAAAGACAATGAACTGTTAGGAGAACAGCAATCCTTTTATTTTACTTTTTATTTCCATGCTGCTCGTTAACAAACAAACAAACATGCTCCCTGGGCGCTTGACAAATGAAAGTTAAAACCACAGCATGTAAAATGGAACACAGTCATAAAATCCAAAATGATTAAAAGAGCCTGAGAATGAAATAGGCAATGGGAAAGAATGGCGCAAAGGACATAAAAATAAATAAAGCCCGGGGAAATGAAAAAAAGACACTTGCCTGCTCCTGAAAATACCTCGTTGGGGGGGGGGGGAATTCCACAACCTGGGAGTCACCACGGAGAAGGATTTCTCCTAGTGGCGTCTGCCCCACCTCATCTGGTGGAGAAGAGGCTCTGGAGGTGATCTTGAGACTCAAGCAGGTATATAATATAATAATAATAACAATTTTTTATTTATACCCCGCCCTTCCCAGCCAAGACCAGGCTCAATAGCGGCTAACACCAATAAAATCACAACAAAACATACAAAACAATCAATTAAAATGCAGGCTAAAATGCGATTTAAAGTTTAAAATGCAGCCTCATTTTTAAGTAGCCCAACAATCAAACCATAAAGGAATGAAACATCAGGGTTAAACTGAAACCAACCCAAAGGCCAGGCGGAACAGCTCCGTCTTGCAGGCCCTGCGGAAAGATGCCAAATCCCGCAGGGCCCTGGTCTCTTGTGACAGAGCGTTCCACCAAGTCGGGGCCAGTACTGAGAAGGCCCTGGCCCTAGTTGAGACCAGCCTAGCATCCTTGTGGCTCGGGACCTCCAAAATATTATTATTTGAGGACCTTACGGTCCTATATGGGGCATACCAGGAGAGGCGGTCCCTTAGGTATATGGGACAATCCTTCAGGGCATGTGGACCCAAAACATTCAAGGTTAAGACCAGCTTTGGAAACAGACTGACGTGATATGATCATAAAAGACCCCTGGCCAGTTACGTCCAGTCTTAATCCGGCTATAGGGTGCGGCGCTCGTCTCCGCTTTCTGGCCAAGGGAGCTGGCGTTTGTCCAGGTTGACCGGAGCCGTGATCGAGAATATAACCAACAAAGATGCTTTATTTCCAGAGTCAAAGCTACAGTGGTCGAAAGATCCCTGGCCCCCTACTTACGCAACAGCTGAATGCATGACGCAGTGGCCACGCTCCGAGGGGCAGGTGCACACACACTTTCTGTTTTTTAATTGTGGAAGGTCGTCGTGGACGAAGCCAAAGACCGCATGGCCCACCTGATGGGCAGCGGATACACCATCATTTGTTAAAGACGAGGAGATCTGCATGCAGGGGAGGAAAAAGACAGACGGGGAATTGAGCCCAAAGGCGACTGAAACGTTTTTGAGAAAGCAGGGGGGCACTGGACTGCGTGCGAATTGTGGCTGCGCAGTGGGAGGAGATTATCCAACGCTTTTTGCAAAAAAAACATCCAATTTGGGTTGCGCAATAAAGCGGCGAAAGAGCAGCTCCGGATTTATGCAGGGTTAATTCTTTTCTTCTCCCAAAGGTGTTCTGCAAGGTAGCCAGTATGAATAACAGATGCAGGAAGCAGAAGAGTGTTGTTGCACTCGGGTCCTGCTTATGGGTTGACCCTTGTGAGAACAGGACGCTGGACTAGATGGGCCATTGGCCTGATCCAGCAGGGCTTTTCTTACATTTTCGATAGAAATGTTATCACAGGGAAAGTCAAAGAAGTTCATGACCATGTTGTGACTTGTATAAAGAAATCGGAGGAAATAGAGAAAATGTTGAGTCGGAAAACAAAGGTCTGATTTTTCAGTATCCAATGGTCATATGGTTTCATTCTGTTCAATTGGTATTTTGTACTGTTGGTCTTATTATTATTATTATTATTATTATTATTATTATTATTATTACTACTACTACTACTACTACTACCCGTATTTTTCGCTCTATAAGGCGCACCTGACCATAGGACGCACCTAGTTTTTAGATGGGAACAGCCCCAATTTTTGAGGATCAGCTCAAATTTCTGTAGCTTCTTTTGCAAAGGAGAAAAGCCCCGTTTTTTGAGGATCAGCTCAAATTTCTGCAGCTTCTTTTGCAAAGGAGAAAAGCCCCATTTTTTGAGGATCAGCTCAAAGTTGTTGAGCTTACTTTGCAAAGGGGAAAAACCCTGTTTTGTGGGGTTAAACTCACAGTTCTGCAGCTTCAGGAAGCCATTTCTACAGTTTCCAGACAGATAATCTAATCAGCCAGTCACATGTCGCTGGGGAAACAGCCTCCCTCTGCAAGGGGGCGGGGCTGGAATCTCTCTCCCTTATCTCTCTCCCCGATCGTTTGCTGAGCAGCTGCTCAGCGGGCTTCCTTTCAACACCCCCTTCTCTCTATTTTTTTAAAAAAGCACGATCTGCTTTTGCCCCTGGGCAGTTCAGCTCCAGGGACCACACATTCGCTCCATAAGACGCACAGACATCTCCCCTTACTTTTTAGGAGGAAAAAAGTGCGTCTTATGGAGCGAAAAATACGGTATTTATTTCAGACTACTATGGAGCATCACTGAAAACCTATTAATTTTAAAAGTAGTAAACAGAGAAGCCCCACACAGCCTATGCTAGCAGCAGGTCAATATAGGAAACTGGTGCTGGAATTTTGAAACAAAATAAAAAAAAATCCTTCCCGTAGCACCTTAGAGACCAACTAAGTGTGTTATTGGTATGAACTTTCGTGTGCATGCACACTTCTTCAGAATTTTGAGTTTAATTTCCCCCTTCCCTCCTTCTCCCCTTCGCCTTGTGTATTGTGTTTTTTTATTAATTTCATTCTTTGTTTATTAGAATGTAAGCCTGTCTTGTCTGGATTTCACGTAAACTGCTCTGGAAGGAGTTTTGGGCTGAAAAGCGGGGTGCAAATAAATATGCGCCATAGCTTAACACTAGTGTATAAAAACATGTGAATTAAGGGGGGACCAGGGACTGGTAAGGTCACATCAAATAATGTGCCACACCACTTACTTTGACAGAAGAAACTGAGACATGGTCCTGATGACACAAACGTTCGTCATACAAGTCTCCCAAGGAATTATGTGTACCCACAGCCCTACAAAACAGAAGAGGTCGAAATTCAGGGCATAACTGGATCTTTAATTAATACGGGCAAGGACGGATACAATCAGCACCAAAACCACTTGGACCAGCATCATCTGATGCTGTGCTTCTGGCGTGACGCTTATAGCATGGCATGAGTGCCCCAAACACAGCCAAATTCCAACCGTGAAGTCAACGGGGGTGTAGTTAAACTGTGGAACTCCCTGCTGCAGGAGACAATGATGGCCACCAACTTGGATGGCTTGAAAAGAGGAATGAGGAGATGCGTGGAGAAGAGTTCTATCGACGGCTACCAGCCTTGATGGCTACTCTCTGCCTCCACGGTCGGGGCAGCGATGCTTCTGAATGCCGGTTGCTGGGGACCGCAGGAGGGAAGATGGTATCCTGCTTGCGGGTTTCCCATTGAGGCATCTGGTTGGCCCCTGCGGGAAGAGGATGCTGGAATAGAGGGGGCATGGGCCGGATCCAGCAGGCTCTCATTATGCACCTAGCCAGCAGGGCTCTGGGAGCGTTGCGCTTAGCGGCACTGCTAGCCAAACACCCAGACTGCGTCCCCTCCAACGTTTTTCCCAGCAAAAACAGGGGCGTCCCGTTCCTCCCCTCCACCATTTCTCCAGCGAAGGAAATCCGGGATCCAATCAGAAAAGGCAGGGTGGAGGAGAGATGATGGAGGTGGTGCATGGAGATGGCTAGAGAAAAGCGCGCCTCCCTCTCATAATAGTGAAGCCCAGTGGGACCATCCTGTGAAGTTGAACGCCAGGGGATGGACTAGATGACTCTTGGGGGGCCCTTCCAACTCGACAATTCTATGCTTCTTTGTTGGAAGGTTCAGAACAGGCCAATGACTACTTCAAAGAACACAGCAACACGAGACCAAGAGCAGTGGCGTTGCGAGGGGGTGGGGGGCAGTGCGACCCGGGGGAGGGGGGTGACACTTGGGCCGGCCCCGCTGGCGGGCCCTGAGCAAGCCATGGAGCGAAGCAGCCTTGCCCCGCAGCCTGCTCGCAAACCTGCTCAGCAGCCTGTGAGCAAGCCGCAGAGCGAGGCAGCTCTGCCCCACGACCCATCTGGGGCCCGCCCGCCGGCGCCGCTATGGGGCTGCCGCGCGCGAGTGCTGGCTCCTGGGGCTGCCCCGTCCGTGCTGCGGACGGGCAGCCCCAGGAGCCGGCGCTCGCTCTGCGGGTCGCCGCGGGAGCAGCAGCGCCGGCCGGGATGCACTGCGCATGCCCGGAAATTCCGGGATTTCCAGGCATGCGCAGTCCGTCCTGACGCATGCGTTGTGACATCACGACGCATGCGTCAGGACGCCCCGCCCCCCAGGGGGTGCCTACGCACGGCAACGCCGCCCCGGGTGCCCAAGAGGCTTCCTACGCCTCTGACCCAGAGCAATAAATATAAATTCTAGAGAGCTTTAGTAATAAGCATGAACATTCCATAACAGTGCAATAAAGCTGTATACAAACTTAAAGCTACACCTGCATTGTTGTTGTTGTTGTTGTTGTTGTTCAGTCATTCAGTCGTGTCCGACTCTTCGTGACCCCATGGAACAGAGAACACCAGGCACGCCTATCCTTCACTGCCTCTCACAGTTTGGCCAAACTCATGTTAGTAGCTTCGAGAACACTGTCCAACCATCTCATCCTCTGTTGTCCCCTTCTCCTTGTGCCCTCCATCTTTCCCAACATCAGGGTCTTTTCTAGGGAGTCTTCTCTTCTCATGAGGTGGCCAAAGTACTGGAGCCTCAACTTCAGGATCTGTCCTTCTAGTGAGCACTCAGGGCTGATTTCTTTAAGAATGGATAGGTTTGATCTTCTTGCAGTCCATGGGACTCTCAAGAGTCTCCTCCAGCACCATAATTCAAAAGCATCAATTCTTCGGCGATCAGCCTTCTTTATGGTCCAGCTCTCACTTCCGTACATTACTACTGGGAAAACCATAGCTTTAACTATACGGACCTTTGTTGGCAAGGTGATGTCTTTGCTTTTTAAGATGCTGTCTAGGTTTGTCATTCCTTTTCTCCCAAGAAGCAGGCGTCTTTTAATTTCGTGAGTGCTGTCACCATCTGCAGTGATCATGGAACCCAAGAAAGTGAAATCTCTCACTGCCTCCATTTCTTCCCCTTCTATTTGCCAGGAGGTGATGGGACCAGGGGCCATGATCTTAGTTTTTTTGATGTTGAGCTTCAGACCATATTTTGCATACACCTGCATACAGCTTTATAACTCTTGGTTAGCCTTCCATGCGTTGGCAGTGTTTACATATTATTATGAGCACTGTCCCGGAGTATGCTTTCTATGCCACAAGATGGGGTATGTTTTTTTGTTTTCCTATTCTTCCATTTATTGCTGTATATTCATTATGTTTCTCAGTCTTTGTTAGTACACATTCTGTATTGTCGTGTTTATTGTCTTGCAGCTTTAAATTTTTCCACCTTCGCTGTATCAAGCAGTTGGTCCCTTACCTTTCCTGCTCCGACCTGACCACAGTGATCCATGCGACGATCACCTCCAGGCTTGACTACTGTAACTTGCTCTACGCGGGGCTGCCCTTGAAGCTGTCCCAGAAATGCCAGCGGGTGCAGAATGCTGCAGCGAGGCTCCTCACGGGGTCCCTGCCATGGGAGCATATTCACCCAGTGCTTTTCCAGCTGCACTGGCTCCCGGTGGAGTACAGGGTCAGATTGAAGGTGCTGGTTTTGACCTTTAAAGCCCTTCGCAGCCTAGGACCCTCGTACCTACAGGACCGCCTCGACTGGTATGCCCCACGGAGGACCTTAAGGTCCATAAATAGCAACACTCTAGAGGTCCCGGGCCCTAAGGAAGTTAGATTAGCCTCAACCAGAGCCAGGGCCTTCTCAACACTGGCTCCGACCTGGTGGAACGCCCTGTCTCATGAGACCAGGGCCCTGCAGGATCTGATTTCTTTCCGCAGAGCCTGTAAGACAGAGCTGTTCCGCCTGGCCTTTGGCTTGGAATCAACTTGATCCCCTCCCCCCTCTTTCCTTTTTTCCTCCTGTGATGGAACTCCTATTTGGGGACTTCCCTGGCATTTTTCTGGCCCATGTAGGACCAGTCTGGATAGTCAGCCTTGGTGAAGAGTTGACGGTTTCTTCCCCAAATAGTTTTTGATTTGAGTTTCTACTGAAATGAGGCTGCACTTTAATGTTGTATTTTAATCTTGTTTTTTAAGTTGTATTTTAATCAATTATTTTTATACTTGGTGTTAGCCGCCCTGAGCCCTGAGTCTTGGCTGGGGAGGGCGGGGTATAAATAAAATTTATTATTATTAAATTTATTATACATCGTTTGCTGAAGAAGTAACACCGAAACAGTGACTTTATCCGGAAACGCTGTCCGTTGGAATATTATATTCACTAGTGTCTTCACTTTGGCTTCGTTGGAATACTACACTTACCGTGTTGTGTAGACTATTTATACGCATTATGTTTTGTTATATTGATAGGAGGAATTTCCCTTGGAATGTTCATGCTTATTACTAAAGCTCTTTAGAATTTATATTTATTGCTCTTGCTCTCGTGTGTTCTTGCTGTGTTCTTTGATTCTCGTTCGAGTTGCAACCCAGGGGTTCCTAATTGACTTGCAATGACTACTTCACACAGGGCATAGTTGTTGTTTAAAAATATATTATTAAATATAGTGCCTATAATCTATAATATACTATACATTCAGATATTAAATTTCTAAAAGAAACGGGGGAAATGTTGATATTAGCAGCAGCAGAAGGAGGAGGAGGAGGAAGAGGCAGTGGCGTCGCGAGGGGGTGGGGTGGGGCGGTGCGCCCCGGGTTCCAGGGTAGGGGGGGTGACACAGGCCGACCTCGCCCCGCCCCGCCGGCGGGCCCCCAGCTATGGGGCAGCCGCGTGTGATCGGCGGCTCGTGGGGCTGCCCCGTCCGTGCTGCTTTAAAGCAGCAGCCCCACGAGCTGGCACTTGCTTGGCGGGTCGCCGCGGGAGCAGCAGCGCCGGCCGGGATGGACTGTGCATGCCTGGAAAGCCGGGTATGCGCAGTCCATCCATTCCAGCCGGCGTTGCTGCTTCCGCCGGGCTGCTGCCGAGCGCTGCTGCTTCCGCGAGAGCTGCCGAGCGAGCGCCGGCTCCTGGGGCTGCCCGTCCATGCTGCTTTGATGGGGCAGCCCCATGGCTCGCCCGGAGGCTCTCCCTTCACCGTGGAAGCTGCAGCGCCGGCCGGGATGGACTGCGCATGCCCAGAATTTCTGGGCATGCGTAGTCCGTCCTGACGCATGTGTCATGATGTCACGACGCATGAGTCAGGATGCCCTGCCCCGGGGGGGGGGGGTTTCCTCCACGCGGCAGCGCCGCCCCGGGTGGCGAAGAGGCTTCCTCCGCCACTGGGAGGAGGCAAAGCAGGGCGACCAAACACTCCCAGCAATGGAAATGGAGAAGAGGCTCACGTGAGTAAAGCGGCGTGGTCGAAATGGGCTTGAGTGCGAAGCTCAGAGGCGGCGTAGTCGTAAAACTCTTGCAAACTGCCATCAGTGGCTGTCAGATCTTGCCTTGTCCACACCTCTATTCCTGTCAAAACAACGTGAAGATCTATGTCGTCATATATCTGAAAACAGAAAATAGGAAATTGCATGCTTATAAAACATACTGATAATATATATATAAAGAGAGAGAGAGAGACATGCATAAGATAGCGTGAGACTTTTAATCTCAGGGTATTGGGTTCAAGACCCATGTGGTGCAAAAGATGGGGACTAGGTGACCCAACCCCCAGGGTTCCAGCCCTACAATTCTATGGTTCTATATGCAGACACACACAGTTGTTATAATAAGGTTGATCTACCTTACAGGGTTGTTGTAAGACAAAGCATGTGTTAACTGCTTTGAACACATGACCATCAATCAAATGTTCATCTATATATATATAAATGTTCCCATTGCGTGTTTGTCCGAAACACCCTTGCTGCGTAACCGCTGGACCAAATCGCATCAAATTAGGACACAGCGTTCCATTACCATGGCAAAACAATCTGGCATAATAAAAATTCATAAAAACCACACCTGTCATACCTAAAATAAATTTTAAATGCAAAAAAACCTGTCGCAGATATTAGATGTCATCAGCAAAACAGCGCCCTCTAGCGACGGCTTTACTGGTACTACAGCTACAAAAGCAAAAAATTGGCACAGCCATAACACATCACCAGCAAAACCTCAGAGCTCCGTCGGCCATTTGCAAGCTCACAAACCGGTAATTGAAAAGGGGGGGCCAGAAGAGGGTAATAGAAATGAGGGGGGCCAAGAAGAGGGTAATTGAAAACGGGGGTGGGGACAGAGAAGGGGCAGACGGAAGTTGAACAGGGGAACTTCTTCAGTTTCACAAATTCAGCCGCACGAGGCAGGCCGGACCTCGCCGCCGCTGCCGCCGTGAAAGTTAGGCCGGCACTGTCACCACAGCCTGGGTCGTCACCGTTAACGCCATCAAATGCAGGCCCAGCCCAACCGCCGCCCAGGCCCCTTAGCCACCCCACCACCGTGAAAGGCGGGCCCCGGCTCTTCTCCACAGCCGCTCACGTCGCCGCCGTCAGAGCCAGCCTGGGCCGCCTGCTGCCCACTTCCCCACCGCAGCTGCCATGAAAGGCAGGCCGGACACCATCCCCACAGCTGCTGCCGGCCCTCTCCTCTCCTACCACCAACCACAGACGCAGCCATCAACACCACAGCATTCACACACATAGCCACAGCAAGGCGTGGCCGGGTCAGCTAGTTATTAATATAATTAATTATTAAATACATGTCTATGCCTGATGCCCTGCCAGTTCACACCAAAGTAATCAATTTATGTGTTCAGAGTCTCTCCCACCTGCTACGCTGCAGAGCTCAGTCTTGTTGCAGTTTGACTACAGAAAGTCCCCAAGCTACAGGAAAGTGGTGTATCAAGTCAAGGCTTGAGACACTCAAGGAAAATTGTTAAGACTCATTGAATTGTAGGGCCCCCTAGGGTCATCTAGTCCAACCCCCTGCAATGCAGCAATAACTGCTGTCTTCTACTTACCCTGTGCATTAGGAGCGACACTCACCCATTATGCAAAAGGTGTGGCAGCAGTCTAACCTAATCAAGTCACACCAGGAACATTTTATTTGATTTAATTCACACAGAAATGGGAAAATGCTTCCTTATTAATGAAGGTTTAAAATGGAAAATGCTTAAATGTGTATTGCTAACACTGGGTTTTCCCCCACAGTAGTTAGAAAACTACAGTGGTACCTCAGGTTAAGATCTTAATTCGTGCTGGAGGTTAGTTCTTAACCTGAAACTGTTCTTAACCTGAGGTACCACTTTAGCTAATGGGGCCTCCCGCTGCTGCCACGCCGCCGCCACGCAATTGCTGTTCTCATCCTGAAGCAAATTTCTTAACCTGAGGTACTATTTCTGGGTTAGCGGAGTCTGTAACCTGAAGCGTCTATAACCTGAAGCGTCTGTAACCCGAGGTACCACTGTACTGTAGTCTCTGAGCTCTTGCCGTTCTGATAATTAACTGTTGTTTTCTGCTAACAGGGGAGTGTTGTAACCTTAGATCAGGTGAAAAAGGCATTGAGCTGCAAATTCGCCTTCTCGAAAGGGCCGTGACTGTTAGTTTTTCTCTGAAAGCGACAGAGAACAGAAGTATGCGTTAACGGCTCTCCAAGAAGCTGGAATGAGGGAGAGAGACCTTTTGATTTTTGGAGTTATCTTTTGTTGTAAGATGCTGAGCCTGTGCTGGACAGCACAATACATCGTTTGAATAATGTTTGAAAGTTTGAATAATATTTTTATGGGCCAGGACAATGATTTCCTCCAAAAGGAGCCAGTTCTTATGCTTCCAGTTGCTTCAAACTGCACAGTATTAATACCTGCAATATGCACAGCATTTGACTATTGCGGCAAGAAAGTTTCACTCCAGCTAACACATAAATCCCCCTTCTCCCTCTTTGCAAAAGGGAAACTCTTCTCCAAAGACCAGAGTGTCTCACGATGGCTTTGCATGTGATGTGCCCTTTGTCCTCCGTTCTTCGCCTCTTTCCTCTCCCAGGTAAGACACAGAACATTATTCAGAAATTTCCAATAAACATACTTACATTGTGAATGACAGATACAATCTGAAGCACCATCATTATCACCTGAGTCACGTTTCTATTTTTCTGCTGGTACTAAAATAAAAGAGGTTATTTATAAGCTAGGGCTAACATCTTTCTTTATTGCATTTGCACAGACAGGCGGTCAAATGCCCCCCCCCCCAACCCCGGGCGACACCCGAGTGGAATAATGACTCAAGACAACGTGTTAGCAGGGGTCAGCAAACTTTTTCAGCAGGGGGCCGGTCCACTGTTCCTCAGACCATGTGGGGGGCCGGACTATATTTTGAAGAAAAAAATGAACGAATTCCTATGCCCCACAAATAACTCAGAGATGCATTTTAAATAAAAGGACACATTCTACTCATGTAAAAACACGCTGATTCCCGGACTGTCCGCGGGCTAGTTTGCCTACCCATGTGTTATGGGATTAAAATTTTGGCCACAACTTTATTAAAACTTCAGATGTAGGGAGACCTTGGCTTAGGCATTGGGCGTTTGTCCCTCCCAGTCCCCGGCCGGGGATCTGAGGAGCATCAGGGTTATCCAGAATGTGTGGGGATTGGGCTGGCTCTGGAGAACGTCTGTTCAAGCAGAGAGCCCGCCCCCCATTTCGCCGCAATCGCGGGGAGAGCAATGGCAACCAATTGGCATATGGCCAATGCCTCCCCTCAAAACAACCCCTTTAACTGGGAACCCTGGGATCGCCGACGCGGGGGGGGGGTCACCGCTTCACGCCCCCCCTCATTTATGGAAGATAGACTAAAGGATTCCGCCCAAGGCCTGAAACCGCCAGATTGTGACGTTTTGCTACGGGGAAGGCAAAGCCTGCCAATGCAGGAAAATTCCTTTCCGGCCCTTCAACAGCGACCATAACTTAGTAGCGCCTGCGTACCTGTGGAGAAGAGGTTAACCTGCGAAAGAAGGCTTAACTGAGGGAGGGCAGAGTGTGAGAAGCTCTGGAGCCGACTGAGAAGTCCCAGGTAAGTTCTGCCCACAATTGTGTGGGCAGGGCGGTCCCTCCCCTTACCTGGCCAACTCTCTCCTGGCAATGCCCCCCCCCCCCCAAGCTGGGATTGGGTAACTATACAAAGGATAATATACAAAACCGTGAACAGCTATAGATGAAAATGTATTGAATCATGAACTAAACTGACAATGTCATACAAAAAGCATTCATAGGTATTTCCTCAGAGGCAAAAGCCTGTATATACTTTCAAATGTTAAAGTGCTAATTCAAAGTGCAATATATAGTGTTAGAGATGGTTATGCAAAGTCCATCAGACGTATGGGTCTACCTGGAATACTGTGTCCAGTTCTGGGCACCACAGTTCAAGAAGGATACTGACAAGCTGGAATGTGTCCAGAGGAGGGCAACCAAAATGGTCAAAGGCCTGGAAACGATGCCTTATGAGGAACGGCTTAGGGAGCTGGGTATGTTTAGCCTGGAGAAGAGAAGGTTAAGGGGTGATATGATAGCCATGTTCAAATATATAAAAGGATGTCATATATAGGAGGGAGAAAGGTTGTTTTCTGCTGCTCCTGAGAAGAGGGCACGGAGCAATGGATTCAAACTACAAGAAAGAAGATTCCACCTAAACATTAGGAAGAACTTCCTGACAGTAAGAGCTGTTCGACAGTGGAATTGGCTGCCAAGGAGTGTGGTGGAGTCTCCTTCTTTGGAGGTCTTTAAGCAGAGGCTTGACAGCCACCTGTCAGGAATGCTTTGATGGTGTTTCCTGCTTGGCAGGGGGTTGGACTGGATGGCCCTTGTGGTCTCTTCCAACTCTAGGATTCTATGATTCTATGATCTTTCCAGTGTTAGGAAAGATAGACCCATACGTCTGATGGACTTTGCATAACCATCTCCAACACTATCTATTGCACTTTGAATTAGCACTTTAATGTTTGAAAGTATATACAGGCTTTTGCCTCTGAGGAAATAGCTATGTATGCTTTTTGTATGACATTGTCAGTTTAGTTCATGATTCAATACATTTTCATCTATAGCTGTTCACGGTTTTGTATATTATCCTTTGTATAGTTACCGTGACTGCCTGTTGTTGTTTCTACTGGGATTGGGTAACTGGCAGAGGTAAGGGGCCACTTCCAGGTGTCCAGCCTTGGGTGTGTGTTTGTGTGTGTGAATCCAGGCTGTACTGCCGGGAGCCGCATGGGATCGTGGGGGCTGTGCGCGACCACACAAAAGGTGCCCCCCATTTGATGTGGGGAGCGGTCATTCTGTTGCATTTTATCTTTAAATGCCTTTGAAGACTGCGAATACATGCCACACCACAAGGCATTCTGGGAAGGTACTGTCTTTCGATAAAATTTCACTGTCAGGGTAAGTAATTAGGCTCTCTTCATCTATATTAACTTTTGCAATCCGCTAATCAGTGAGGCGCGGGTGGCGCTGTGGTCTAAACCACAGAGCCTAGGGCTTGCCGATCAGAAGGTCGGCGGTTCGAATCCCCGCAACAGGGTGAGCTCCCGTTGCTCGGTCCCTGCTCCTGCCAACCTAGCAGTTTGAAAGCACGTCAAGTGCAAGTAGATAAAGTGCAAGTAGATAAATAGGTACCGCTCCGGCGGGAAGGTAAACAGCGTTTCCGTGCGCTGCTCTGGTTCACCAGAAGCGGCTTAGTCATGCTGGCCACATGACCTGGAAGCTGTACGCCGGCTCCCTCGGCCAGTAAAGCGAGATGAGCGCCGCAACCCCAGAGTCGTCCGCGACTGGACCTAATGGTCAGGGGTCCCTTTACCTTTACCTTTAATCAGTGAGGAGAATTGCTTGTCCTCTAATCTGAAAGTCGGTATCTCTCTTCCTTAAGCCTATGCCGTTGCATGGACTTAAGCACTGCAAGGAAGCCGCTAAGCAGACAGACAGACATGCATAACTCTTACAGGCGGAGAATACAGGTTATCGCCACTTACGAGGGAATTGTCGCAAACAGCAAAATACTCTAGGTATCTGGGTGGCACCTCATCTTCCAGAAACTGCATCTGAAACGAAATGCACACAGCTCAGGGTTTGTGGGGGGAAATCAAAGTAATGTAGAGCTGCAGACATTGTACCACTTCCGCAAGCAATCCATCGGGCTGGAAGCAGAAGATGCAGCCGTCAAATCGGATGGATCTAAGGTTGGGTCCACCCCAGTCACTTTAATCAGGAAAGAGCAAAGATACACTAGGCGAGAGACTTTGGGCATAATATATAACTTACAGCATGGGAGAAGTTATGGAATTGGGATTTAAAATTCACAGCATGTTACACGTTGAAATAAAATTATATGAAAAGGATTTACCGTTGGTATTTAACTCCTGGCCAATTAGCAAAAATGTATAGGCTGGAAATGTAAGGAAAAAGAAGGCACCTTTTATCATATGTGGTGGAAATGTAAGGTAGTGAAATAATTTTGGGAAATGATATTTTTCTGCATTGGACTACTGCAATGCGCTCTACATGGGGCTACCTTTGAAGGTGACCTGGAAACAACAACTAATCCAGAATGCGGCAGCTAGACTGGTGACTGGGAGTGGCTGCTGAGACCATATAACACCGGTCCTGAGAGATCTACATTGGCTCCCAGTACGTTTCCGAGCACAATTCAAAGTGTTGGTGCTGACCTTGAAAGCCCTAAACAGCCTCAGTCCTGTATACCTGAAGGAGCGTCTCCACCCCCATCGTTCAGCCCGGACACTGAGATCCAGCTCCAAGGGCCTTCTGGCGGTTCCCTCACTACAAGAAGCGAAGTTACAGGGAACCAGGCAGAGGGCCTTCTTGGTAGTGGCACCCGCCCTGTGGAACACCCTCCCTTCAGATGTCAAAGAGAACAACAACTACCAGACCTTTAGAAGACATCTGAAGGCATCCCTGTTTAGGGAGGCTTTTAATGTTTAACAGATTATTGCACTTTAATGTTCTCTTGGAAGCCACCCGATGGGCGGGGTACAAATAAATAATAATAATAATAATAATAATTATTATTATTATTATTATTATTATTATTATTATTACAACAGAAGAACGCCTTGCGTAAGTAATGTTGGTTTTTAGTGCAGGAGGAATATCCACAGAAATAACCATTTTGACCACCCGTATTGATCACCCAGGATCATAGTGTCAGGATCACAGTGTCAGATTTACATGTAAGCTAAACAATTTATAGCTTAGGGCCCCACTCTCTTGGGGCCCCCCCAAAAAATTTAAAGGAAAAAAACCCCTGGATGTACATTTCCAAAATAGTAAGATAAAAAACAAATAAAATAAAACCTACCTACAGCAACAGTGTTTTGAGTTGTGTAGGCTCCTATGATGGAAGTCATGGACCCCGCCTGCTAGCCTGTTCCCTCAAATATCACTGGTTTGCTCCTTTCTATATATAGGGTGCCTATATTCCGCATGGACTGGTTGCATGGCCACATGTGCAAATAGCTTTAGAGACCTATTAGGTCCATAAATTATCATATAGCATATATTCAACAAAAAACAGTGGCAATTTGCTGTTGACAAAGGGCAGCTGGACATAGAAGGGCCCCAACCCGTGCACCGACGGCGGGTGTTTGGGCTTCTCGTTAGACGCATAAATGTTACTGCATCTATCCGAGACTGATTGACCAATTCTGGCGTTTAGATCCCCAGCCAGCAGCACTGCCGCTGCAGGGATTTGGTTTGTTAGCCCATCGACATATAGTTCTAGCCTATGCCAGATATTTTTGATAAGCTGCTTCTCTCTTTGGGGGGGGGGGGACATAAATATTAATCAATAAAAGGGTGCAATAGCTACATTTCATTAATAATGCCATGGCCACGTTGCTCAGAGGCTCCAGCTTGACAAAAGATGCTCTCAGCCTTGTAGATATTAAAATGCCAAGCCCTCCCTTAACTCGCCCCCCTTTATTACTTGGTGAGCCAGCGAGCGGGAATGAAACAAAACCGTTTATATCTTATCCGAGGCTGCTTAGACCAGGGGTTCCCAAACTTGGGTCTCCAGCTGTTTTTGCACTACAACTCCCATCATCCCTAGCTATCAGGACCAGTGATGGGATTTGTAGTCCAAAACAGCTGGATGCTCAAGTTTGGGAAACCCTGCCTTAGAACATGGACCCCTCACCACACCCCTGGGGTATAGAGTTTCCACGGACTCCTCAGGTTTAGTGGACAAAAGCTTACCATGCTCTTAGAGGGCGATGTGTCTGGAGCAAATGATGTCATATGCCTTGGCAGCTCTTTCTGGGGATCAGGAATCCCTCTGCACGGCTCCTGCTGCTCTGGGGCCATGCGGTAGAGAAAGTGTTGGTGCGTAGGGGAACCCTCAAAAGGATGTATCTCATACTGCAACTGTCCAATATATATATGTCCCCTGGAAACCAAAACAAAAGGATAATTAGGGGCGGTTTGGCAAGCTATACAGTCGTACCTTAGAATCATAGAATCCTAGAGTTGGAAGAGACCCCAAGGGCCATGCAGTCCAACCCCCTGCCAAGCAGGAACACCATCAAAGCATTCCTGACAGGTGGCTGTCAAGCCTCTGCTTAAAGACCTCCAAAGAAGGAGACTCCACCGCACTCCTTGGCAGCAAATTCCACTGTCGAACAGCTCTTACTGTCAGGAAGTTCTTTCTAATGTTGAGGTGGAATCTTCTTTCTTGTAGTTTGAATCCATTGCTCCGTGTCCTCTTCTCAGGAGCAGCAGAAAACAACCTTTCTCCCTCCTCTATATGACATCCTTTTATATATTTGAACATGGCTATCATATCACCCCTTAACCTTCTCTTCTCCAGGCTAAACATACCCAGCTCCCTAAGCCGTTCCTCATAAGGCATCGTTTCCAGGCCTTTGACCATTTTGGTTGCCCTCTTCTGGACACGTTCCAGCTTGTCAGTATCCTTCTTGAACCTTAGATCCCAAGCGCCCTGGAACTCGGATGTTTTGGCTCTCGAATGCTGCAAACTCCGGAAGTGATTGTTCCGGTTTGCGAATGTTCTCTTGGAACCAGAATGTCCGACGGGGCTTCTGCGGCTTCCGATTGGCTGCAGGACCTTCCTGCAGCCAATCAGAAGCATCAATTTGGTTTTCAAACATTTTGGAAGTCAAAACGGACTTCCAGAACGGATTCTGTTCGACTTCCAAGGTACAACTGTACAAGGAATCCAATAATAATAATAATAATAATAATAATAATAATAATAATAATGATAGCTGATTTTATTATTATTGTACTTCTTCATGCAATGGATAAAATGGATAAGGGAGAGACCTTGAACTCCCCGGAGAAAAGCTAGGATAGAAATGCAATAATGAATAAAAATGGGATACATAATAAAAGTCTGGTCGGTCTACATAAAAGCACAACAACATTCAATGAAATGAGACATGAGACAGAAAAAAGATACAGGTTCGTTGGCAGGCAGAAACTGTATGTGGAAGTTTTGGTTCCCACCTCAAAAACAAGTTCCAAAGCAGTGGCAGAGGAACCCTCTCCGGCATCCAGGGCGGGGCAGCCCGTACGGAGTGCGCATGTGCGGCATCCTGCGCGTGCGCACTCTGTACGGAACGCCGCACATGCGTAGTCCGTACGGGCTGCCGCACATGCACACTCCGTAAAGGCTGCCGCTTGCGCGCGGCGGCTATACGGGCTGCCGCTTGCATGGTGACCATACGGGCTGCCGCGCAAGCGGCATTCTTTATGTCGTGCGCATGTGCGCCATCCCGTATGGACTGCGCACGCGTGGCAGCCCGTACGGTCGCCATGCGAGAGGCAGCCCGTACGGACTGTGCGCCCCCTTGGCCGCTCTACAGCTGGGGGGAGGCAGGGGCCATTTTGCCCCCCCCCCGAGTGGCACCCGGGGCGGCCCACCCCCTCTGCCCCCCACTTTGTACGCCCCTGTTCCAAAGGACATTCTTGGGTAGACAAAAGATGCTCTGCCCATTAGCCGTTTCCGAGCACAATTCAAAGTGTTGGTGCTGACCTTGAAAGCCCTAAACGGCCTCGGTCCTGTATACCTGAAGGAGCGTCTCCACCCCCACCGTTCAGCCCGGACACTGAGGTCCAGCTCCAAGGGCCTTCTGGCGGTTCCCTCCCTGCGAGAAGCAAAGCTACAGGGAACCAGGCAGAGGGCCTTCTCAGTAGTGGTGCCCGCCCTGTGGAACGCCCTCCCAGCAGAGGTCAAAGTGATTAACAACTATCTAACATTTAGGAAATACCTGAAGGCAGCCCTGTTTAGTGAAGTTTTTAATCTGTAACATGTTAATGTATTGTTTTTTTAATATTTGCTGGAAGCCGCCCAGAGTGGCTGGGGAGACCCAGCCAGATGGGCGGGGTACAAATAATAAATTATTATTATTATTATTATTATTATAGCCGGAATGTGGGAAGCATCTTCCCCCTAAGTATTCCTCCAGAAATAACGCAAGGTCGTTTCCAGGGGCATTGTGTCCCAGCAACAAGATGTGACTGTGAGCAGCGAAAACTCCCAGTCCTGAATATGCTAAGTCCTGCTCTCTAAGGATTAATACTGCTGCATGCCACCCTAAACTCCGAGCGGTTCGAGATTCCAGGGTTTCCAGGCGCTGGGATAGTTTGTCCACCTTTGGTCCCCATCCTGCTCTCAGCTCTCACCTCCGGCTCCTGCACGTCAGCATGAGACAGCCGCCACAATCCTGGGAACGGCTCAACTGGCCGGCTCAGTGCCGGATTTACGTGTAAGATAAACAAGCTATAGTCCCACTCTCTTGAGCCACCCCCCCCCCCATTAAAGGAAAAAAACAACTGGATGTACATTTCCAAAATATAAGATAAAAAACAAATAAAATAAAACCTACATACAGCAACAGGGTTTTGTGTTGTGTAGGCTCCTATGATGTAAGTCAGGCTTCCTCAACCTCGGCCCTCCAGCTGTTTTTGGACTACAATTCCCATCATCCCTGACCAGTGGTCCTGCTAGCTAGGGATCATGGGAGTTGTAGGCCAAAAACATTTGGAAGGCCGAGTTTGAGGAAGCCTGATGTATGTCATGGGCCTTGCCTGCTAGCCTGCTCCCTAAAATATCACTGGTTTGCTCCATTACCTTCGGTAGCTTAGGGCCTCATCAAACCTAAATCCGACCCTGGGCTGGCTAAAACAGGTGAGGGCAGCCGATGGGTCACAAACCATCGGGAGGTGTGTGTGTGTGTTTGTGTGTGTGCAAGAGAGAGAGGTCAGATCTTGTGATCTCCCGTGCTGAAGGCAGCTCAGCAGCCCTGTTTTGCAACCTATGCAGCACGATTAACCCCTTGGTTTTGTCCTGCCTAGGGAGCACTGAAGAAAAAGCACAGTTATGTGCATCTGAGGAGGGTCTGCTTTCTGCCTGCTGGGTTACGAGTCCTACAGGCCTGGGCATGAAGATTTGCTTAACGCCTCCTTTATCCTAACCCCCAGATCAGCCGCAATATTTTCAACGCCTCGGGGACATTACCAAAGCCCATAGCAGGTAGACAGGATGACGCTGGAGTCTGGCGAACCTTCCACATATCCATTGTAATAGCAGTCAACCTGCAAGGTTCAAAAACAGCACTTCGGAACGGGTCAGAACAGAACGGAATTGACCAGGTTTTCCTTCTACCCAAAGGAGCTGCTCAAGGACAGGAATCTTGGCTAACCGGCACACATTGTGCTTCGTAACCAACCCACAAACTGACCGTGTATTACCGTATTTTTTGCACTATAAGGCGCACCTGACCATAGAACGCACTTAGTTTTTAGAGGGGAAAAGCCCCATTTTTTGAGGATCAGCTCAAATTTCTGCAGCTTCTTTTGCAAAGGAGAAAAGCCCCATTTTTTGAGGATCAGCTCAAAGTTGTTGAGCTTACTTTGCAATGGGGAAAACCCCCTGTTTTATGGGGTTTAACTCACAGTTCTGCAGCTTCAGGAAAGGGAGCCATTTCTACAGTTTCCAGACAGATAATCTAATCAGCCAGTCCCATGTCGCTGGGGAAACAGCCTCCCTCTGCAAGGGGGCGGGGCTGGAATCTCTCTCCCTTATCTCTCTCCCCGATTGCTTGCGGATCAGCTGCTCAGTGGGCTTCCTTTCAACACCTTCTTTCTCTCTTTTTTTAAAAAAGCACGATCTGCTTTTGCCCCTGGGCAGTTCAGCTCCAGGGACCACACATTCGCAACATAAGACGCACAGACATTGCCCCTTACTTTTTAGGAGGAAAAAAGTGCGTCTTAATTAAACGGCTGGAATTTATGGCGAAGGAACTGCACTGCACGGCTGAAGTCAGAGGGCAGAGAGGGCAAGAACCTGATGTGACGGGGTTCTTTTTTGTTTTCATTAGACGGAAAGATGGAGGACACAAGGAGAAGGGGACGACAGAGGACGAGATGGTGGGACAGTGTTCTCGAAGCTACCAACATGAGTCTGACCAAACTGCGGAAGGCAGTGGAAGACAGGAGTGCCTGGCGTGCTCTGGTCCAGGGGGTCACGAAGAGTCGGACACGACTAAACGACTAAGACACTTGTTCCTGCTGCAACAGCAGCGAGGAGCAGAGAGCTGCTGTATTCACAAAGTCCCCACACTGATCTCTGGCAATATTGTTTGAGAGCAAGAGGAGATGCAATGGATCATTGTCCTGCTTCCCTTCTCAGCTTTCAAGCAGATACTCAGGAGTAGGGACCATTATCCAGCTGGGGCTACGACTGTGGGATGGTGTCAGCAAGAGGCTTAAAAGCCCCACAAATCATAGAATCATAGAGCTGGAAGAGACCACAAGGGCCATCCAGTCCAACCCCCTGCCAAGCAGGAAACACCATCAAAGCATTCCTGACAGGTGGCTGTCAAGCCTCTGCTTAAAGACCTCCAAAGAAGGAGACTCCACCACACTCCTTGGCAGCAGATTCCACTGTCAAACAGCTCTTACTGTCAGGAAGTTCTTCCTAATGTTGAGGTGGAATCTTCTTTCTTGTAGTTTGAATCCATTGCTCCGTGTCCTCTTCTCAGGAGCAGCAGAAAACAACCTTTCTCCCTCCTCTATATGACATCCTTTTATATATTTGAACATGGCTATCATATCACCCCTTAACCTTCTCTTCTCCAGGAATGGCATACCATTTTGTGCATGTCATTCCCTCACTAGATTTCGGCATCTGCGCTTAAATACTGCCCAAGACAAACTGAGGGCAGGATCAGACCCTCCAAGTGTCCCAATTTTCCAGGGACAGTCCTGGATTTACAGAAGCCATCCCAGTTTCTGATTTGATCCCGGAGTGTACCGCTTTTCCTTAGGACGTCCCTATTTTCATCAAACTGGTTTTTTTTGGGGGGGGGGTGAATGGAGTTATATGACCCCCAAGCCAAGGAGATAGCTCTGAAGGTAGCCCTGGATAGGGAAGGTTTTAAAAAAATGTTTAATGTTTTCTTATGTTTTAATGTAGGCTGAAAGCTGCCCAGAATGGCTAGGGCAATCCAGTCAGATGGATGGGGTATAAATCAAATAATAATAATAATAATAATAATAATAATAATAATAATAATAATAATAATAATAATAATAATAATAAATAAAAGTAAAGGGACCCCTGACCATTAGGTCCAGTTGTGACCGACTCTGGGGTTGTGGCGCTCATCTCGCATTATTGGCCAAGGGAGCCGGCGTACAGCTTCCAGGTCATGTGGCCAGCATGACTAAGCCGCTTCTGGAGAACCAGAGCAGCGCACGGAAATGCTGTTCACCTTCCCGCCGGAACGGTACCTATTTATCTACTTGCACTTTGACGTGCTTTCGAACTGCTAGGTTGGCAGGAGCAGGGACCGAGCAACGGGAGCTCACCCCGTCGCGGGGATTCAAACTGCCGACCTTCTGATAGGCAAGCCCTAGGGCTCCGTGGTTTAGATCACAGTGCCACCCACGTCCCTTAGAATAATAGAATAGGGGGTCTCTATTTTCAACGGAGAGGGGGTACCTGAAATGACTGTGAGCTGCATTATGATCCCATCTTACACAGAGGTTACATTCCAAGGATGGCGCATATAAGCGCATTGAACCTGCACAAGCCAGTGCGCTGCCAGACATTTTGCGGTCCCCAGGCTCCCAGAGCCAACACGTTGAGAGAGCCTTGCCCAGTAAGCAGGACAGAGAGCTTGAAAGCTCTTTCCATGCCGGCAAAGCTCGGCATGCATTTAATTTGCACAATTCCAATCGTGCAAGGTTGAAATGGCGCAGGTCAAATGCGCGTAAGGCGTGATCGTGCTGCGTTGCATTTTGACTACTGCAAGCTACAACATGAGGAGACCACCTTTTCCTGGAAGAAAAGAATGAATGAGCCACCGAGAAAGGTGGGCCCCAGACTCCAGATATTAAATCTCTCTCTCTATGTATATTAAAATAATCCATTTACAGGTAGATAGCCGTGTTGGTCTGTCATAGTCAAAACAAAATAAAAAAATTCCTTCCAGTAGCACCTTAGAGACCAACTAAGTTTGTTCTTGGTATGAGCTTTCGTGTGCATGCACACTTCTTCAGATACACTGAGACAAAAGTCACCAGACCCTTATATATAGTGAGAGGGGTATTACTCAGAGGGGTGGTGGGAATGGGTGATACCATCAAATGCCAACAGTGCCCTTCAGCTCTCTATATTGGACAAACAGGCCAAACCCTACGCCAAAGGATAAATGGACATAAATCTGACATCAGGAATCACAAGACAGAGAAACCAGTAGGAGAGCACTTCAATCTCTCAAAGTAGCTGTCTTATTGCAAAGGAATTTCAGAAATAGACTGGAAAGAGAAGTTGCTGAATTGCAACTCATTACCAAGCTTAAGGGACCCAGGTGGCGCTGTGGGTTAAACCACAGAGCCTAGGGCTTGCTGATCAGAAGGTCGGCGGTTTGAATCCCTGCGACAGGGTGAGCTCCCGTTGCTTGGCCCCAGCTCCTGCCCACCTAGCAGTTCGAAAGCACATCAAAGTGCAAGTAGATAAATAGGAACCGCTCTGGCGGGAAGGTAAACGGCGTTTCCGTGCGCTGCTCTGGTTCACCAGAAGCGGCTTAGTCATGCTGGCCACATGACCCGGAAGCTGTACGCCGGCTCTCGGCCTATAGAGCGAGATGAGCGCTGCAACCCCAGAGTTGGACACGGCTGTACCTAATGGTCAGGGGTCCCTTTACCTTTACCAAGCTTGGAGAGACCTGGTCTGAACAAAGACATTGGATTCTTACATGACAAAGCTTTTTTAACCTTCTCACCCCTTGCTTTTTCCTGTAAGACTAATTGCAGTCATTAACAGTCGTCAACAGGTTTACCACAGCTATCAGCTATCACCCATTCCCACCACCCCTCTGAGTAATACCCCTCCCCACCCTCTCACTATATATAAGGGTCTGGTGACTTCTGTTTCAGTGTACAGTGGTACCTCGCCTAACGAAGATAATGCGTTCCGACGCGATCGTCGTTAGGCGAAAAAATGCGTTCGGCGAATCCCCATAGGAACGCATTGGGGAAAAATTCGTTAGTCGAAGAAATCCTATTCAAAAATTCGTTAGTCGAAGAAATCCTATTAAAAGCGGCCGCGACGTCTTTTCTTAAGTCGAATAAATTCGTTTCCGGCGGCCATTTTGTTTTGCCGGAAGTCATTCGTTAGGCGAAAAAGACCTTAGGCGAGTTATTCGTTAGGCGAGGTACCACTGTATCTGAAGAAGTGTGCATGCACACGAAAGCTCATACCAAGAACAAACTTAGTTGGTCTCTAAGGTGCTACTGGAAGGAATTTTTTTTATTTTGTTTTGAAAATAATCCATGTTTAATGTCATCTTTGCCCTTCTAAAAATATGAATAAAATGAACCTGGATATATGGGCGCTGCACTTGACGCGTTCCTTCTTTATTAAAGGAGTAAACAGGCATATTTCGAAATAGAAAGGATCTGCAAATAGAAAGCTTGCATTAGAAACGCAGGATGTACTTGCAAAATGCTGCGTCTAGACTCAGCAAACGGTTTCTGATTATTGGCCACTTCTGCCTGTCATGCCAAACAGAAGGTTCCTATTGACATTTTACTATGAAAAAAGCAACCACTTACTTCTGTCGAAGGTGAACGGTTCTGTCAGTTCCTTCAATTCTGATTACATAAGACACTTCTTTCTAAAGGATTCAAATGAAATATATATAGATATATATAGCTAAAACCTGGGACAATTTACCTCTACGGATATAATGAGTCTATTCTGTATACTTTCATAATAGTATGGCTACTATTCTTTAGCTCCCTCTCTTAGTCTTTTTTTATATATATTTTTTAATAAAAGCAGTAATACACACTCAAAAACCGTTCTTCATTTTGAATTGAGGTTTTTCTTTCTTTCTTGCAGGGGTTTTTAATTGCAGATATTGGGAATGTTATAAATTGCATAATTCCACCCCCATCTGTGCAATGTGTGATGTCGCCCCCTAGAGTCCATATTTAGAACTGCTGCTGTTAACAACTGATGAAGCCTTAGCATCTAGAAGCAGGGCATTGTTTGGTCGGTCCAGTACAGAATATCGAATGCTATTTAAATCATCTTCCTCAGAAAAATAAAAGAAAAGAAAAGCCTCCTTCTGGCTTTGTCCTCTGCTGCTGCCAGGAACTGCAGTCTGGAGGGCAGAGCAGGATCGTGGTGGGGGCAGCGCAGGATTTACCTATAAGCTAAGCAAGCTATAGCTTAGGGACCCACTCTCTTGGGGGCCCCCAAAAAATTTAAAGGGGAAAAAACCTGAATGTACATTTCCAAAATATAAGATAAAAAACAAATAAAATAAAACCTACATACAGTGTTTTGTGTTGTGTAGGCTCCTGTTGTGTAGCCTGCTCCCTAAAATATCACTGTTTTGCCCATTTCTATATACAGTGGCACCTCTGGATACGTACTTAATTCGTTCCGGAGGTCCATTCTTAACCTGAAAATGTTCTTAACCTGAAGCACCACTTTAGCTAATGGGGCTCCCGTGGCCGCTGCGCCGCTGCTGCCCTATTTCTGTTCTCATCCTGAAACAAAGTTCTTAACCCGAGGTAATATTTCTGGGTTAGCAGAGTCTGTAACCTGAAACGTCTGTAACCAGAGGTACCACTGTATAGGGTGCCTACATTCTTCATGGACTTGGTTGCAAGGCAACCTGTGCAAATGGCTTGAGATACCTATTAGGTCCATAAATTACCATCTAGCATATATATTCAACACATCACCTTGCTGACAAATGTCCGTATAGTTAAAGCTATGGTTTTCCCAGTAGTGATGTATGGAAGTGAGAGCTGGACCATCAAGAAGGCTGATTGCTGACGAATTGATGCTTTTGAATTCTGGTGCTGGAGGAGACTCTTGAGAGTCCCATGGACTGCAAGAAGATCAAGCCTATCCATTCTGAAGGAAATCAGCCCTGAGTGCTCACTGGAAGGACAGATCCTGAAGCTGAGGCTCCAAGACTTTGGCCACCTCATGAGAAGAGAAGACTCCCTGGAAAAGACCCTGATGTTGGGGAAGATGGAGGACACAAGGAGAAGGGGACGACAGAGGACGAGATGGTTGGACAGTGTTCTCGAAGCTACCAACATGAGTCTGACCAAACTGCGGGAGGCAGTGGAAGACAGGAGTGCCTGGCGTGCTCTGGTCCAGGGGGTCACGAAGAGTCGGACATGACTAAACGACTCAACAACAACAATATATATTCAACACAAAAAGCAGTGACCATTTGTTGTTGACAAAGGACAGCTGGACATATAAAGGGCCCCATTACCTTCCGTAGCTTAGGGCCTCATCCAACCTAAATCCGGCCTTGCCCGCAAGGGATGGAGCCATCCTTCCAATACAGGGGGCGGGGCTGTATGGCCACAACTCCACTGGTACCCTACCTCATCCCTGTCTCGCAGTGAGCAGCAGTGAGCTGGTGTTGGGAGAGGGGCTCCCCCCAAATCACACCCGCTGCTCCTACTTTTCACCTCAGAATCATCACAGCCTCAAAGTGTGGAGGCGAAGCATAGCCATAGCGGCTAGTAGCCCCTGATAGCCCTCTCCTCCTCCGTGAATTTGCCTAATCCCCTTTTAAAGCCACCCAAGTCGGTGGCCACCCCTGCCTCCAGCAGCAGGGAGTTCCGCAGATCCACAACGCGTGAAAAAGCAGTCAGTCACCGCTGGCGTATTATGCGGTCAGGCAGGCTATCGATCGATGAGTTCAGTCAGGTGGTGTGTCAGCAAAATTACCTTAGTGGAGAAGCCAGATTTCGTATCGAGCTTTTGTGGGATCACCACTTCAGAGTAAAGGTATGTAGGAGCTTCCATAAGTCCTGGGAAGAAAAGCAGTTTTTCAAAGGGCAAAAAGTGTGCTTAGAGACCTGCCATAAGCGCACTGCCTTCAGAGCCCCTTTCCTGATTGGCCGGGAGCACTGGATCACCTGACCCTTATTTCTTAATTATATAACCCTTGCTTTAAAGTAACATGTTTTCTGAGTTCAGTGGGACTTGCTCCTGTGTAAGTGTGTCCATTCTAAGCGGATATACAGGAAAGCAAATTCTACCAGGTTTACTGGGGCTTACTGCTAAGTAGGGATGGAAGGATTTGTCCAGGTCAGTTTTCCAGTCCTAAATACAGTTCATCACATTTTGCGGCAATTCACTTAAAAAAGAAAGAAAAAAACCACCAGCGGTTTAGAGTGAATTTCTCCCAATAAACACATTTTTGACTGACATATCCATTTTTGCGAGCGATTCCTCCTATAATGCATTCTCTGTCCATCACTTTCACCTATTTTGATTTTTATACACTTTCTCTGAATATACACCTTTTTTGTAAACAGGGCTTTGGAGAACTGAACGGCAAAATCTGAACTAGTACGAATTTCAAAGGAGAGCTGTGTTTTGGTTCGCTTCCTGCTTCGGAAAGTATGAATTTGGTAGATTTGACTTCAAACGCGCCCTGAATCAAACTCCTCCTCCATCCCTACTACTCACAAGTAACCATGCAACGGAGGCGAGACAAATCCTCTGCAGTGTTACACAGAAGTAATGCCCGCTGTTTTCAATGGAGCTAACACTCTTAGCTGCTCATCCGTAGAGAGGATGCAGAAGTCCAGCTCATTAGAGGCAGATGGGGAAATAAGCAAATTACTGAATGATATAAATGGCGATGCACACCGTAAGCAGTTCCATTTTCTGCGTTCTGGCATGCCGGGCAGTGCTGCATTTACATATAAGCTAAACAAGCTATAGCTTAGGGCCCCACTCTCTTGGCCCACCCAAAAAAAAATTAAAGGAAAAAACCCTGGATATACATTTCCAAAATACAGTGGTACCTCTTGTTAAATACTTTCGCTCCACAAGACGCACCTGAACATAAGACGCACCTAGTTTTTAGAGGAGGAAAGGGGGAAAGCCCTGTTTTTTTGAGGATCAGCTCAAAGTGGTGCAGCTTTTTTTGCAAAGGGAAAAGCCCTGTTTTTTGAGGATCAGCTCAAAGTGGTGCAGCTTCTTTTGCAAAGGGAAAAGCCCTGTTTTTTTGAGGATCAGCTCAAAGTGGTGCAGCTTCTTTTGCAAAGGGAAAACCCCTGCTTTTTTGAGGATCAGCTCAAAGTGGTGCAGCTTTTTTTGCAAAGGGAAAAGCCCTGCTTTTTTGAGGATCAGCTGAAAGTGCTGCAGCTTCTTTTGCAAAGAGGAAAAGCCCCGTTTTTATGGGGTTCAACTCACAGTTTGCAGCTTCTAGTCCTACAGGGAAGGGAGCCATTTCTACAGTTTCCAGACAGATAATCTAATCAGCCAGTCACATGTCGCTGGGGAAACAAACAGCCTCCCTCTGCATTCAACAACGGAGGCCTGGGCAAGGGGGCGGGGCTGGAAAGGGAGCCTTATCTCTCTCCCCGATCGCTTGCTAAACAACTGTTCAGCGGCTTCCTTTCAACACCCTCTTCTCTCTTTGTAAAAATAAGAGCACAATCTGCTTTTGGCGCCTAGGCAACTTGGCTCCAGGGACCATGCATTCGCTCTATAAGACGCACAGACATTTCCCCTTACTTTTTAGGAGGAAAAAAGTGTGTCTTATGGAGCGAAAAATATGGTACTTAATTCGTTCCGGAGGTCCGTTCTTAACCTGAAACTGTTCTTAACCTGAAGCACCACTTTAGCTAATGGGGCCTCCCGCTGCAGCTGCGCCGCCAGAGCACAATTTCTGTTCTTATCCTGAAGCAAAGTTCTTAACCTGAAGCATTATTTCTGGGTTAGCGGAGTTCTTAACCTGAAGCGTATGTAACCTGAAGTGTATGTAACCTGAGGTACCACCTGTATAAGATAAAAAACAAAGAAAATAAAACCTACATACAGCAAGTTTTTTGTGTTGTGTAGGCTCCTGTGATGTAAGCAATGGCCCCCGCTTGCTAGCCTGCTCCCTAAAATATCACTGGTTTGCTCCTTTCTATATATAGGGTGCCTACATTCTGCATGGTTGCATGGCAACATGTGCAAATGGCTTGAGATACCTATTATGTCCATAAATTACCATATAGCATATATTCAACAACAAAAAACAGTGACCATTTGTTGTTGACAAAGGACAGCTGGACATATAAAGGGCCCCATTACCTTCAGGAGCTTAGGGCCTCATCAAACCAAAATCCCAAGACTTCAGGGTGAAATGAACCCCAAGAAAGCTGGAAAGCTGAAAAGATCTGGGGGGTAAAAATCAGGGGGAGATTTTGCTAAGAAGTGCTTGGCGTCTCCCTTGGGCCATGTGCTCAACTTGATCGTCCACTGGATCCTTTTTAAACACAACCTACTCCTGTGTGCATGGAAAGAACAACCCCCCCCATCCCCCGAGATATTCTTCTGGGTTGCTGGATTCCTCCGGATGTTCTCTCTCTTAATTCCAGGGGTCTGCAGAAAGTCAACTATTCCATTGTGGGAGGCAGGGGCGTAGGAAGTGGGGGGCGGGGGGGGGGTTCGCCCCAGGTTCCATCATGGAGGGGGTGACAAATTATCAAGGAACTGCCCTACTAGGGTGGTTCATAAAAAACTTTTTCTTTTTTGAAAATGCCTGCTCCAAAGGTCTTATCTTACTGCACTAGGGATTATATAGCTATATATGAAATTTCATGCATATCAGTTAATATCTTGACCCTCCTCCACGAAAATAGCTGTTTACTTGGCTGTTTTCCTATGTCGCGAAGGCTGAAATTTCAATTCAGTGGAGCACTTCCTGTTCCCAACCCTAACCCTGCGGAAAGCCATCTAATTAGACTTTGATTTCGACATTTTTTAGGAGGTAATTTAATTATTGTTTGATTTTATATCAATGTTATGTATCTGATGTTAGCCGCCCTGAGCCCAACTTCGGCCGGGGAGGGCGGAATATAAATAAAAGTTTATTTTTACTTATTATTATTCATTTGTAAGAAAATATGAAATAACGTAAAACCATTTTTGCAGGCAAAAAAAAAAAAATCAATGTATGTGTGGGGGGTGACAATAAATTTTCCGCACCGGGTACCACCTGACCTTCCTACGCCTCTGGTGGGAGGCGCTCTGTAGGTGCTCAGAGACACTCTTGGGTTTGTTATTTTATCTGCTCCAGAGCCAACACAAGCTAGCAGTGGTGTGGCAGTTAAAAGTGTTGGGCTAGGACCTGGGAGACCAGGGTTCAAATCTTCCCACTTGGCCGTCATGAAGTTCTCTGGGTGTGACGTTGGGGGCCAGCCACTGCCTCTCAAACTAGCCTTTTTTTCTTTTTCTTTTGGTATTAATATTTTATTGGAAAGGGTTCAGTTTTAAAGAGACAAAGTGATACAAAGGGAAGAAAGATAAAATGGCACAAAAATGTGTAGATATATATATATATGACTATATATGAAAAAATACCCTAACCTATACATTCTTTTATAAATTTGATATTATCCTAATACATATGTAAATATTCATAGCCTACTACATTTTGTATAAACTGATTCCAAATATTGTCATATTTATCCAAACAAATTCTAGTCCTGTAAGCAGTCTAATAATACTAATACTAATACTAATACTAATACTAATACTAATACTAATAATTATCTACTTGCACTTTGACGTGCTTTCGAACTGCTAGGTTGGCAGGAGCTGGGACCGAGCAACGGGAGCTCCAATAATCTCCAATTATTATTATTATTATTATTATTATTATTATTATTATTATTATTATTTTATTGTTTATACTCCACCCATCTGGCTGGGTTTCCCCAGCCACTCTGGGCGGCTTCCAGCAAAATATAAAAATAATAATAATAAAAGGTCAGACATTAAAGCCATAAGCTGCAAGTTTCAGAATATTGTCGATCCATTTATTAACGTGGATCATATCTAGGCCTACCTGGCTCCGACCTGGTGGAACGCCCTGTCTTATGAGACCAGGGCCCTGCGGGATCTGATTTCTTTCCGCAGGGCCTGTAAGACAGAGCTGTTCCGCCTGGCCTTTGGCTTGGAATCAACTTGATCCCCTCCCCCCTCTTTCCTTTTTTCCTCTTGAGAGAGATGGAACTCCTATTAGGGGACTTCCCTGGCTTTTTCCTGGCCCCCCATAGGACCAGTCTGGATAGTTGGCCTTGGTGAAGATTTGACTCTTTCTTCCCCAAACCGTTTTTTTGACTTGAGTTTCTACTGAAACAAGGCTGCACTTTAATGTTGTATTTTAATCTTGTTTATAACTTGTATTTTAATCAATTGTTTTTATACCTGGTGTTAGCAACCCTGAGCCCGGTCTTGGCTGGGGAGGGCGGGGTGGGTATAAATAATAATAATAATAATAATAATAATAATAATAATAATAATACCGTATTTTCTGGCGTATAAGACGACTGGGCGTATAAGACAACCCCCAACTTTTCCAGTTAAAATATAGAGTTTGGGATATACTCGCCGTATAAGAAATACGACCCGGCGTATAAGACGACCCCCGACTTTTGAGAAGATTTTCCTGGGTTAAAAAGTAGTCTTATACGCAGGAATATACAGTAATAATAATAATAATAATAATAATAATAATAATAATAATAATGCTCCCCAATGAGCTCTCCATTTAATCCCCGCATCAACCCTGCAAGGTAGGCTAAGCAGATTATTATTATTATTATTATTATTATTATTATTATTATTATTATCTGCCTAGCCTACCTCGCAGGGTTGATGTGGGGATTAAATGGAGAGCTCCTTGGGGAGGAAAAGGTGGCGTATATAAATGCAATACATAGGGCAGTAGACAAATAAACAAACCAACCGGCATGTATGGACCCCTGGAGGCCACATCTGCTGGGACCCCCAGAGGGAGAGACAGGGGAGGGGAGCGTCTCCCCCTTGAATGCCCCCCCGCCCCACTTTTTACCCACCTGGGCTGAGGAGGAGAAGGAGCAGGGACAGCACCCCCAGAACCGACATGCCTGCCCTGGGCGAGGCAAAGGGGGCCACATTCCCGGCCTCCAGCAGCTTCTGCCCGCCTCGGGCGTCTCCCGGCAACGGGCCCCTCCCCAGAGCTCCAACTGTCACTCGGTTCCGATTCCGGACGCTCCGCCGCCAATCAATCCCCCGCAAGCCCCGCCTCTGGTCCCAGGTACCACCCCCTGAAGCCGCCGGCGGCCACTTGGGGTTGTGAGCCTCTTGGGACGCCTGCCTGCCAATCAGCCCCAAAGCCCCGCCCCCACCCCGACCCTCAAGCCCCCCAACCCTGTGACGGCCGACAGCTGCCAATCAGTGCCAAGCCCCGCCCTGTACGTAAGTGTGGGGTGTAAAACCTATAGCGGTCAAGTGCAACATTCCTACAGTGGACATGTTAGGGGATGTTTTGAACGCCAGGTGGATATGTCGAAATATATATATATAAAATAAAAGAATTGTCCAGTAGCACCTCAGAGACCAACTAAGTTTGTTTTTGGTAAAATAAGCTTTCGTGTGCATGTATACTTCTTCAGATACACACGAAAGCTCATACCAAGAACAAACTTAGTTGGTCTCTAAGGTGCTACTGGACAATTCTTTTATTTTTAAAATATATTTCAACTGCATCAGACCAACACGGTTATAATAAAAATAATAAATAATAAATTTTATTTATACCCCGCCCTTCCCAGCCGAAACCGGGCTCAGGGCAGCTTACACCAATAAAAATTACAATAAAATATAAAAGAAAGGAAAACCGTTAATTAAAATACAGGTTAAAATTTAAAATTTAAATGCAGCTTCATTTATCGCCCATAATCAAAACCATAAGGGGAGGAAAAAACATCAGACTGAGTCCAACCCGAAGGCCAGGCGGAAGAGCTCCCTCTTGCAGGCCCTGTGGAAAGATGTCAAATCCCGCAGGGCCCTGGTCCCTTGTGACAGAGCGTTCCACCAAGTTGGGGCCAGTACTGAAAAGGCCCTGGCCCTAGTTGAGACCACAAACAGCATAAAGTATCACTGTGGTGATAATATGAACCCTAAACAACCAAAACCACCACACAATGGCTGAAACTATAATAAAAGATTTACTGGAATCCTCTTCTGAAAAACTAACAGTCTTTCAATAAAGCCACATGATTAACAAGCCATAAAAAGGTAAAGGGACCCCTGACCATTAGGTCCAGTCGTGTCCGACTCTGGGGTTGCGGCGCTCATCTCGCTTTACTGGCCGAGGGAGCCGGCGTACAGTTTCCAGGTCATGCGGCTAGCATGACAAAGCCGCTTCTGGTGAACCAGAGCAGCGCACAGAAATGCCGTTTACCTTCCTGCCGGAGCGGTACCTATTTATCTACTTGCACTTTGACGTGCTTTCGAACTGGTAGGTGGGCAGGAGCTGGGACTGAGCAACAGGAGCTCACCCCGTCGCAGGGATTTGAACCGCCGACCTTCTGATCAGCAAGCCCTAGGCTCTGTGGTTTAACCCACAGCGCCACCTGGGTCCCTATTAACAAGCCATATATGCGTGATATAACAGAATGTATAATGTTCACGTGACTGAACCATTCAGCAACAGGTTGGGTATAGTAACAAAATCTTGGTGCCACCAAAACGTTCACAATTGGTTGATGGTGAGTAGATAGTAGAATTCTTCAACGGTTCAAAGCAAAAATCTCATGGATGTAATAGTAGATGAAGCATATTTATATGAGTCTTGCAACATCACCATCCAGCCGAAATCAACACAAGTGGCACATGAGAAGGACGAAGAAGACCTGTCTTCCGGATTACTCACAGGTTTCGCTATATAGCTTCATCAGTTCAGGTTAAGCATTCTGATTAGCACAACATGCGACATATTCCACAGGCACAGTCTAACTACCTTGTGGCTCGGGACCTCCAAAATGTTGTTATTTGTGGACCTTAAGGTCCTCTGCGGGACATACCAGGAGAGGCGGTCCCGTATGCCTGCCTTTTCAGGGATATGTCTGTGAACCCGAATGAATCTGTGAGTAAACTACTTTTATATTAACGTCAATCAGATTATTGTGTTTATTCTTTTTTAAGAGGGATCAGAAGGGATTTTACCAGGAAGGAATCTTAAATAGTAAGACTCAGGTGAGTCAGCAACAAGCTGATCGCTGCATAATTTTAAAAAAGGGGATGTTTGGAACTCTGCTATGATATGGAACGTGCTAGCGCAAGTTAGGAAGGATATCATTAAATAATATATCCTCTCCTGACACTCTAATCACCCTCACACGTACCACCAGGTCCCACTTTCCGAACATGGGGCGTTCGTAAGGCAAGTGTTCTCACAACGAGCCGCTGACTCCCCTCAATAATGTAGAATTTTGGTAACCAAATTCATATAATTTTTGATTTGAGTATTGCATTGAGATGGATATTTTCTCAGTTCCTAATGCTTGCAATTCAGCTCTTCCATGCATTATGTTGCCGTATGTTCTTTTGTTTCCAGTTTATGCAGTTGTTCACGTTTAATTATCTCTGCCATTAGAAAGTCTCTCATTTTGGTTCTTTCTTTTTAATGCTTGTACTTTCACCTCCAAGAAATGCCTTTAAGGCCACATGTCTGAAGACAGGCCACAGGCTTTTGACTCCCAGCTGACCAATATTTCTCTGCAAGGAAGGAGGGGATGATTGTCTCAGTGATACTTTCTGGCTTCCTGATACCTGAGTGCCAGACAAAAGGGTGTGATTAACTTGGCTGGTAAACAGGGAAATGTAAATATCTCTTTTGTTTTACTTGATGCGTTTTTGGTGGAGGGCAAGAGGAGGCAGGGGGAGGGTCAGGGATGCTCAGATTACTGCCACCAGACCTCCCCTTTCATGATGTAGCTGTGATGTATCTGGGGGGTGGTCCTGGGTTACACCCCTTTTCGTGATGTATGTATGATGTATAGGGGGGTGGTCTTGAGCGGGAGGGGGGGAATTTCAAAAGTCTATATAGGAGCTGGCACACCATTGTTCTGGGTTCCTCCTCCCTCCTCCATTTTGGGAGTGAGCCCTGTTGCAACAGATTTAATAAAGATTTTGCTTCTCAATTTTTCTCTGGTTGGCCTCTGTAATTTGCTCCTACCGATGGAGAACCTGGAAAGGCTCTTGTGTACCCCATAAGGGAATAAGAGCAGATTTCTGTTTATTTCAATGGCTAGTTTCTCATAAAGAGGTGCATTGACCCCAACCTCCCTCTAGCATTTCCCTGTAAATTGTTGGGGTGCAAGAGAGGAGACGGGCCTCCCTTGAGAGCAGAGGGAAGTGGAAATAAATTGCAATAAGGGAAATGAATTATTTTAAACGGAATGCATATCAAAAGAAATAAGGGTTTAATAATACAGTGGTACCTTGATTCTCAAACGCCTTGGTACTCAAACAACTTGGAACCCAAACACTGAAAACCCGGAAGTAAGTGTTCCGGTTTGCGAACTTTTTTGGAAGCCAAACGTGCTCCGTTTTGAGTGTTACGCTTCCGATTTGAGTGCCACACTTCCGTTTTGAGTGTCACGCTGAGGTCTGTCTGTTTTTGCTATTTATTTTGCGTTTTTGTGTTTGCGGCTCTTTTTGTTTTGTTTTTGTGACTGTGTGGAACCCAGTTCAGCTACTGATTGATTGATTGTGTGACTACAGTACATTGTTTATTGCTTTCATTTTATGGACCAATGGTATCGTTTAGATAGTAAAATCCATGTTAAATTGCTGTTTTAGGGGTTGTTTTTAAAAGTCTGGAATGGATCAATCCATTTTGCATTACTTTCTATGGGAAAGCGCGCCTTGGTTTTGGAACGCTTTGGTTTTGGAACGGACTTCCAGAACGAATGAAATTTGAGAACCAAGGCACCACTGTAGCATAGCTGTCAACCTTCCCTTTTTTGGCGGGAAATCCCCTTATTCCAGCACCGTTTTCCGCTGTTTCCCTTTTTTGGTGGGAAATTCCCTTATTTCCTGCTGCTATCCCGGATTGTTAGATATCCCGTAAATTTCCCGGATTTCAAAGGAAGCAGCTCCTCTCCCTCCCTGCTGGCCAGGGAGGCTCCTCAGCTGCGTTGCTCGGCTGCGTTGCTCACCAATAGTTACAGAGAATAGGATGTCATTAGACAACAGCCCTGTTTGTGCTTTGCTTGCATGTAAAATCAACCACTCTGGCCCAGCCCACAAATACTCTCCTTCCAAAAGAGTGTTAAAGGATGCAAAGTCTGCAACACGTTTGTATGATAAGTCATTAATGGATGCCAGAGAGCCCAAAGAGTGAACCTGATCAATCCACCCATGAAGAATTGACGCTTTTGAATTGTGGTGCTGGAGTCCTGTGGACTGCAAGAAGATCAAACCGATCCATTCTGAAGGACATCGGCCCTGGCTGCTCACCGGAAGGACAGATCCTGAAGCATCGCATGAGAAGAGAAGACTCCCTGGAAAAGAGACCCTGAGGTGGGGAAAGATGGTGGTGTGTAGCCTGGTGTAAATTAATTTGTAGCCTGGGGGGCTTAGCACGGCGTGGACTGTCCCCGAGAACCGTAGACTGTCCCCGGGACAGGTAAGGCTGCTGATCCCTTATTTTCAAATCCGAAAGTTGACAGATATGCACTGTAGAATGAAAGCAGATTCTTCCAAGCCCCAAGAGAAGTGGGCCTTCATGTCAGTTTGTCGTAATCCTGGCCACCCACCTGCACCTCCACCCACTGTAACCAGGGGAACTCCCTGCTGCATGGGATAATAAAATGAAAAGCTCCAACCACCACCTTTCCCCTCCACTGTAAAAAAAAAAAAGCCTGTGTGGTGTAGTGATTAGAGTGCCAGATTATGACCTGGGAGACCAGGGTTCAAATCCCGCACTTAGGCTGGAAGCTTGCTGTTTGGTCTTTGGCCGGTCACTGCCTCTCAGTTTGACCTACCTCGCCGAGTTGTTGTAGAGATTAAATTAGGAGGCTGGGAGGCCCATGTGCATAATAATAATAATAATAATAATAATAATAATAATAATAATAATAATAATAATAATAATTTATTATTTGTACCCCGCCCATCTGGTTGGGTCTCCCCAGCCACTCTGGGTGGCTTCCAGCAAATATTAAAATACATTAACATGTTACAGATTAAAAACATCCCTAAACAGGGCTGCCTTCAGGTATTTCCTAAATGTTATGTAGTTGACCCTTTGACCTCTGCTGGGAGGGAGTTCCACAGGGCGGGCGCCACTACCGAGAAGGCCCTCTGCCTGCTTCCCTATAGCTTTGCTTCTCGCAGTGAGGGAACCGCCAGAAGGCCCTCGGCGCTGGACCTCGGTGTCCGGGCTGAACGATGGGGGTGGAGACGCTCCTTCAGGTATACAGGACCGAGGCCGTTTAGGGCTTTCAAGGTCAGCACCAACACTTTGAATTGTGCTTGGAAACGTACTGGGAGCCAATGTAGGTCTTTCAGGACTGGTGTTATGTGGTCCCGGCGGCCACTCCCAGTCACCAGTCTAGCTGCCGCATTCTGGATTAATTGCAGTTTCCGGGTCACCTTCAAAGGTAGCCCCACGTAGAGCGCGTTGCAGTAGTCCAAGTGGGAGATAACCAGAGCATGCACCACTCTGGCGAGACAGTCTGCGGGCAGGGAGGGTCTCATCCTGCGTACCAGATGGAGCTGGGAGACAGCCGCCCTGGACACAGAATTAACCTGCGCCTCCAGGGACAGCTGTGAGTCCAAAATGACTCCCAGGCTGCGCACCTGGTCCTTCAGGGGCACAGTTGCCCCGTTCAGGACCAGGGAATCCCCCGCACCCGCCCACCCCCTGTCCCCCCAAAACAGTACTTCTGTCTTGTCAGGATTCAACCTCAATCTGTTAGCCACCATCTGTTAACTTGAGCTTCTTGGAAAAAAGGGAAAGACATGAACGCAATGAATAAATAAGGACCAGAGACTCCAGAGATCTGCATATGAAATTTATTAGGAAAAGAGAATCCTTGTTTTTTGCCCCTTCACATCTATTCAGGGGAGGAAAAGGAGGCAGCCCAGCCCCCCCCAAAAACCAGAATGAATCAACTATCATTAAGAAAAGACAGGAAAGCAAATTGGAATTTTTTTTTTAACACGCCCCCCCCCCCCGCCCCACGCAAAGAGAATATCCCTACTGACCTGACTCTCTCAAACAGTATCTACATGTTGGGATATATACTGCGTATATATATCTGCAGATACACACACACACACACACACACACACACACACACACACACACACACACATATACACACACACGTGACAACACACCCACCCACGTTAAAACCAGTAAGGATATGGCCGCAATGGGCAAACACCAGTGTCACACAGGACACCTCGACGTTCCTCTTTGTGTTGTTGTTATTAAATACAGGACAACTATGCAGCAAGATTCGCACAGGCACTCCTGTCACTCGCGGGGAGGCAGGGAGGGGCAGATGATCGCTATTTTTTTTATTATTTTCATTTTGTAATAAACGTGTAACACTTGAATGGTTCTTGGGAGCCCTTGCGTTGTTGTTTGAGTGAGAGAGGACTGATACCGAAAAAAGACCCGTTTTTCCCAAAGATAGAAACTGGCAGTGATGATGGGAACCAGCCGATGCAGAAAGCCAAGAGATCTCAGCAAAGATTTGTGTGAGCAAAAGGGACCGTGAGCGAGTGCAAAATGAAACCGGCCAGAGAGAAAATGCGGATCTAGGGCAGCCATTGCCAACCGGGCGGCCTCCAGGTGTTAGGTACTACAACGTCCATCACCCCCTGCCGGCGCAGAGGTGATGGCTGAGGATGATAGTCGTTGTAGTCCCAAATTCCTGGTGGGCAAAGACTGGTCTAGCGCGTTCATGCTTGAGGCTGTAAAGATGACGATGTCAACGGACAGAGCTCAGGTATCCGATTGAGACATCCCTGCATTGTAGGGGGTTGGACTAAGTGGCCTCTGGGGGTCCCATCCAACTCTACAATTCTGTGCTTCAGAATGTCCAGAGTTTCAAACATGGTAGATATGGAAGGGGGCTTTCTCTTCTTCAAGCGAAGGAGAAGGAGATCCCACTCTTTCATAACTCTCTAACTTTGATACCCTTTTTGAAAACAGCTCATTTGAAAGTAGCTCGTTCCTGCTTTGCAGGGGGTAGGACTAGATGAGCTTTAGGGGGCCCTTCCGACTAGACAAATTCTATGACACAGCCAAAAAAACTCCGCCAGTGCCCGTTTATGCTCCTGGCTGATGCTCCTTCTCCATGCCATGTTCCCTCTCTTTGCCCTCGAGGTGGTTCTCAGCCTCATATTCCCACCATAGCTGTCAACTTTCGGATTTGAAAATAAGGGATTTTTCCAAACTTTCGGATTTGAAAATAAGGGATGCCGCGAGGGCGGTGCAATGGCACCAAGTGACCTCGCCACCCTGCGCTCCAGAGGCTGCGCACGAATGGGTGAGCGAAAGAGCGAGCGCGTAGACGGCAGGCAGGCTGTCTGTCTGGTTGGGCGTGAGGGTCTGGCTGCACAAGGGTCTGGCTGAGACCGCCCCCAGTCGGTCTCAGACTCCTTATTGGCAGCCGAGCAACGCAGCTGAGGAGCCTCCCTGGCCGGCAGGGAGGGAGAGGAGCTGCTTCCTTGGAAATCCGGGAAATTAAGGGATATCAACAATCCGGGATAGCAGTGGGAAACGGCATTGGAATAAGGGAGTTTCCTGCAAAAAAAGGGTGGGTTGACAGCTATGATTCCCACACTGCGATCGAACCTCCACGGCCCAGGTAAACCACGTGGCTTTCTTTGACAAAGCCAAACAACATCCTCGGCAAAAAAAGACACGTGGACCGCCACATCACCAGCAGGCAGAGAGGGGCCTGCGGGGAGAAGGGAGGTGGTTTTCAGCGCCCCGAAAACTTTCCCAAAGCAAGGCCAGTTTCAGCAGAGACCTGGTTTTAAAAATTTGGTGTTTTGAATGGAACCCACCCATGTGCTCTTGGCACTTGCGCAGCGCCCGGCTGCTGGCAAATGCAGGAGGGAAGGGAATTGCTCTTGAGTTCGAATCCTGCCCGCAGGCACCTGGCTGGACACTGTGCTGGACTAGACGGGCCATCGGAGACTCCAGCAAGGAAACATCCCTCTGCCCGTCACTTTTAAGAGAAAGAGGGGAGAGGGTGGGAATCGCGCTGCCTTTGCACTGCAGTGCAACACGCCTCTCTGGCTTTGCTCCTCGTCCTGAGATTCTCTACCAAGAGGCTATCGAAATGGCAATTTAGTGAGCGCAAAAGGCCTTCAGCAGCACCAGGGATGCAAATCACACCCCTTCTTCTTTTATCCTGGCATCCTTCAAGCCAGCCATACTTGGGTGCTGGGTAGTTAAACTATGGAACTCTCTGCCACAGGAGGCAGCGATGGCCACTAACCTAGATGGCTTTAAAAGAGGATCAGACAAATTCACGGAGGAGGAGAGGGCTGTCGGTTCTGTGGATGCTATTCTAGGCTGCATCGACAGAAGTCCAGTGTCCAGATCAAGGGAAGTCCTATAGTCCCACTCTATTCTTCCTTGGTCAGATCACACCTGGAATACTGTGTCCAGTTCTGGGCGCCCCAATTTAAGAAGGATGTTGACAAGCTGGAAGGTGTGCAGAGGAGGGTGACCAAAATGATCAAGGGTCTGGAAATCAAGCCTGATGAGGAACGGTTGAAGGAGCTGGGTATGTTTAGCCTGGAAAAGAGACTGATATGACAGCCATCTTCAAATATCTCAAGGGCTGTCGCACGGAAGATGGAGCAAGTTTGTTTTCTCCTGATCTGGAGGGTAGGACTCGAACCCATGACTTCAAGTTACAAGAAAGGAGAGTCCGACTTAACATCAGGAAGAACTTTCTGATGGCAAGAGCTGTTCGACTGTGGAGCTGTCTCCCACAAGAGCTGGTGGCCATCTCCTTCCTGGGAGGTTTTTAAGCAGAGGTTGGAGGGCCACCTGTCATGTACGATCCAGTTGAAATTCCTGCATTGGAGGGGGTTGGACTAGATGACCCTGGGGTTCCCTCCTGACTTCACAGTTCTATGATTCTATGAATTCGCACCCCTTCTTTGAGCCTGACATCCCTCAACCCAGGAGTCCCAGCCATATTTGGGTGTCGGATAGTTAATCTACGGAACTCCCCGCCACAGGAGGCAACGATGGCCACTTACCTAGATGGCTTTAAAAGTGGATTGGACAAATTCGTGGAGACAGCTATCAATGAGCTATTAGCCTCGATGGATGTGTTACGCCTGCAAGGTTAGAGGCAGTGATGCTTCTGAACAGCAGTTGCTTTTGCGTTTGGCTTAGTGTGTCACCTGAAGCTGGGACAATAGTTTAGCTCTCTCCACCTTAACCACAACCTGTAACCATAGGACAAACCTATGTCCAGAGGAGGGCAACCAAAATGGTCAAAGGCTTGGAAACGATGCCTTATGAGGAACGGCTTAGGGAGCTGGGTATGTTTAGCCTGGAGAAGAGAAGGTTAAGGGGTGATATGGTAGCCATGTTCAAATATATAAAAGGATTTCATATAGAGGAGGGAGAAAGGTTGTTTTCTGCTGCTCCTGAGAAGAGGACACGGAGCAATGGATTCAAACTACAAGAAAGAAGATTCCACCTAAACATTAGGAAGAACTTCCTGACAGTAAGAGCTGTTGGACAGTGGAATTTGCTGCCAAGGAGTGTGGTGGAGTCTGCTTCTTTGGAGGTCTCTAAGCAGAGGCTTGGCAGCCACCTGTCAGGAATGCTTTGATGGTGTTCCTGCTTGGCAGGGGGTTGGACTGGATGGCCCTTGGGGTCTCTTCCAACTCTAGGATTCTATGAAACATCCGCAGCCCAGTCCATAAAGGCTTCAAATTGTCAATGGGCCCCCCCGCTACTGCTCCCACGGCGTCGTGCAATTCAGGGCCTGCCAGGCACCAGAAGCTTGTTCCGGACCCAATCGAGGAACAGCAATACCTTTCTGGGGATCAAGAGAATGCCTGAGGAATTAACCTCAGAACTCCGAATTATTTTGAGAGCTGTCTAGGGTGGAAGAGAAGGCAGCCCCTCCCTGGCTCGACTGTTTGGGGCCTGTACTCCAAATGGCTTCGCAACCTGAAGGTCCATGCCAGGAACGAGAACACGATGTTTCAAAAGAAGAGGGAGAAGATACTGGAACCCTGAACTCAGTGGACCATGATTTGTTAAAGGGGTGGATAGATCTCCTTCGACTACAGACCTGGCTGGTTCGGTTCAGAATATCGAAAGAGAAAGGTGTCCTTTCAAGCCTAGGATTGGGCCAGAACAGGCTTTCCCAAACTTGGATCTCCAGCTGTTTATGGACTACAGTTCCCATCATCCCTGACCACTGGTCTTGCTTAGCTAGGGATGATGGGAGTTGTAGTCCTAAAAAAGATGGAGACCCAAATTTGGGAAACTCTGGACTAGATGGTCGTCAGGGTCTCTTCCAACTCTGCAATTCTATGATTCTCCTTTGGCAGCGGGTGGCAAGTCTATGTGCCAGGTTCAACCCCTGGCATCCCTGCGTAGGTCACTGCCAGCCAGTGTGGGCATTACTGAATGTATCGGACCAGAGGCGCAAGACAGTAGTTCCACGTGAAACAGCCCTCAGGCCTGACTATGGAGAAGGAATTGCATTTCTGGGTATAGGAGAGGGGGTGAGGCGGGCCGCATTCTGCCCGGGGCAGTTTTACCTGTTGCTGACCACATGTAGCATTTAAAGCCCTAAACGGCTCTTCTACCAGAGTTGGGGAACGCACACATCTCGCCTGGCTACCGAAAGATGACTTTGCCTGACCCAGACGCTGACGACGAGCGGATGAGTCAAGCGGGTTGGGTGGCGTGGGGCCGTGCATTCATCCCACTCAACTGCGCGAGGAAGCGTAGAAACGACAGCAAGCTGGCAGGCTCCTAGTCCTCATGGAGGAAGCCGGTCTGCGGGGTGGGGTGGGGTGAGGTGAGGTGTAGGTGTCTGACAGGAGGAGGATGGAGAGTGGGGAGAGGGAGTGGGGTGGTAATGGAAGGAGATGCCTGCGGTGGGGAGAGCACATTGTATATATAAATAAGAAGAACCCCTTTTTTTGTTTGTTTCCAAAATCAGCCCCGGTTTTTCCCCGGAAGGGAAAGGGGTTGCAAAAGTTGCACTTGTGTGTGTCCGGATTCCTCCCAAAGTGGGGAGGTGTCCTGGGGCGTCATTCGGCCTCCATGTGGCCGTCTTCCAAGTCCAGGCACCCGTTCATCTTGAGGCCGTTGTTCTCGCCCATCGTTTGCAGGTCGTATTCCTCGTCCAGGAAGTCCAGGGAGTTGTTGCTGGGGAGGCCCCGGATGGTGAACTTGTGCGACACCTTCATCCAGTGCTCCCGGTTGCTGGCCACCCTCTCGTACAGCTCGGCCGACTTGGGGAAGAGGTCGTTGAGCACCCTGGGGGAGGGACGGGGGAGACAGAGAGACACAGAAGGGCCAACAGCATCCATGTTAATGAAGTGACACTCTGGAGTCGTAGCGGTGAGCTGATGTTGTGTTTCCTGGACAGCAAGCAGTTAACACCATCGTTCTGATTCTGGGAACTCTGCCAAGGTATCCAGGCAACTATCATTTGTCTGAGAGAAGGCGAAGTTGGTTTCACTTTCCCCTTCCCGAGTAGTGTATGCTGTAGTGTGTGTATCGTAGCTATGGAGCTTGACTCCTCAGGTTTTCTTTTGTTTGCGAGTCAATAAATATGTAGTTTAGAATACAACTGTCTGGACCTCAGTTATTCCAGACACAGTGAAGCAGACCTAAAATTGCCAACACAAGGCGCTGCGCGATTCTGCTGAGTGAGAGAGAGAGCCGGCACAACGGAAGCGTGGCTGGACACCATTGCGGAGCCAGGGCTCGTTAAGACGATTTATGGCTGCTCCGGGCAGCAGTCCAAAGAAGAAGAGAGACTCCACTATGGCTACACTCTCACATTTATCACAGGTTATGGAAGCGCCATTAAGAGATAGCACGGCTTTGTTGGCAAAGCGTCCTGAAGTGATTTATGGCCAGGACGGGAGGTCTGTGTGTCTGCTGCAGCCGGCAGCATGAAAGCCCAGCTGGAGGACTGCTTTGTGCAAGCTTTGAGGCATAAAGCAGGGAAACCTCGCTGGTGAAGAGGAGCCGTTTCCTGGAGCTGGGAGCTGAGAGGCAAGTGCTGAGTTTGCAGCCACGTGAGTTACCTCAAGCCCCAGGGGGGAGATGGCAGAATCCCATGAGAACTTTACACCGCCCTTCCCCAGGCTAAATGGGAGGAATTGGGCTGACTGGTCGCGAAAGATGAAGGTCCTCTTAACTGCTAAAGATCTGTGGACTTGTACTGAGGCCCCACCAGTGCAAGACCCTGCTGCTGAAGCAGCTGAGGCCAAGAAGAAAGATGAGAGAGCTACTGCTCACTTAGTCATGGGCATTGAGGAAGAGCAGATGGTGCACATAGACGCTGCCACCAACGCCCACGAGATTTGGGGGGCTCTCCAACGTGTGTTCCAGAGAGATACAGCGGGTGCACGCATTCACACCACCAGGCAGCTGTTTGAGCAACGTTTGCAACCTGGAGGCTGTGTGCGTGGGCACACCAACAAGATGTTGGCAATCTTCAACCGTTTGAGACAGCTGCAGGTTCCATTTACGGAGGAACAGAAAGTTTACATTTTGCTTAGTTCGTTAGACCCCAGTTTTGAGACACTTTCTCTCACTCTGGAAGCCTTGCCAGCAGCGCAACTGAGCATTGATTATGTATCGGGGAGGCTGCAGGATGAACAGGATAGGAGAGAAAGAGAGAAAGGAAAAGCTGTTAAGGGGGGTTGCTCTTTGCCCAGGAGTGGGGGTGCAGAGGCTGCTGAGAGCTCTGTTAAAGCTCTTGCAGTGAAGAAATGTTTTGGCTGTGGGTCAGATAAGCATCTAATCCGGGACTGCAGCCAAGAAAACTTCAAAGCTGGTTTCCATGGCAACCGCCAGAGGAAAGGGAGACCACGTCGTGGAAGGAAAGCACCGTCCAGAGAAGGCAGAGAAGATAAAGCAGCTGCATACGCTTTCGTTGGAAAGACTGTTGCCAACCCCAAGCTGCGTTGGATTGTGGACAGTGGTGCCAGTAGGCATCTAGCACCACCTGGCAGTCAGTTGCGGAACTGCAGGTCAATCCAAGATGCTACCACAGTCACTTTGGCAGATGCAACCACTAAATCTGTCACCAAAGCTGGTGTTTTTTATATGCCTTGTCTGAATGATGACATTGATGTGTTTGTTTTAGATGGCATGAAGTATGGCTTACTTTCTGTTTCAGCTTTAGACCTTGCAGGTTACATGGTCAGTTTTGGTAACCAGGTATGCACCATCTCCAAAGGTGGAAAGCAGTTGGTCCAGGTGAGAGGCCATGATGGGGTGTACATACTGGAAACTGACAACAGCGCCGCAGCGAGGGCGCAGGGTGCTGAAACAGGTAAAAACAGTTTTGAGACGGCACACGCGCATTGTGCCAACAAACCCACCCACGATCAATGTTTACACTTGTGGCATCGCAGGTTTTCGCACGCCAATTGGGGGTACGTGCGCAAGCAGGTAGAGTGCACTGAGGGTTGTAAAATGAAGGAGTGCACTAAATTCCTAGACTGCCGAGCTTGCAAGAGATCTAAGGTGCATTCTTGCAGTTACCCAAGGTCAGACAGGGTGGCCAACCAGGCGTTTGAGCTGATTCACGCCGATCTGTGTGGACCAATGCAGGTTCCCAGCATAGGCCATGCCCGCTTTGTACTATGTCTGATCGACGATTATTCTCGCGCTGGCTGGATTTTCCCGCTCAGGGACAAGGGGCAAGCGGCGAAAGAGATTAAAGAATGGGTGGAGGCAGTAGAGGTGGAATTTGGCACCAAAGTGAAATCTTTCCAGACCGATCGAGGCACTGAGTTTACTTGTGCAAAGTTGCAGGATTTCTTTCGTGCCAAAGGCATTAAGCATAGAAAAACCTCTCCTTACGCTCCCCAGGAGAACGGGGTTGCAGAGCGCAGGAACAGAACCCTGCAGGAGGCAGTTGATGCTATTTTGTTTGATTCGGGTCTGCCAAAATTCTTCTGGGCCGAAGCGTGGAAAACTGTATGTCACACTTTGAACAGGACATACAACTCTGTGGTAGGGACCACGCCCTATTTTCTTCTCTACGGAAAGAAGCCCAAGGTGCACTATTTCCGTACCTTCGGGGCAGAGGCCTGGGTCCTGATACCCCGGCAGTTACGTAGGAAGGGCAGCCCGAGGTCACAGAAACTGATTTTCTGCGGCTATGACACAGGGTCGAAAGCCTGGAGATTTGCATATCCGAGTGGAAATCGTTCTCGGGTGGTGATCAGCCGCAGCGCAGAGTTTTGTGAGCAAGATGGCTGGAAGAGGATTCATGGCAATCCTGAAGTGCTCACAGACTTATTCAGCGGTCTTGACTACCAGGATCAGTCAGGCACATCCACTGGTGGTGCTGATGGTGGTCAACCTGCTGGTGTTTCGGGCCATGATCCCGAACACGACCAGGGTGCAGTGCCAGAGGGGGCAATCCCTAAAACTCAGGTGAAGTCTGAACCCAGCAGTGCACCCACGTCTCCAGGAGAGACAAGAGCTAGGAGACAGAAGCGCAGTAGGTCTCCACGCTCACCTTCAGGCAAGTTCAGTCCAGGAGGGCACAGCAAGCGCAGCAAATCGCTTGGCGGTTCTCCAGATGCCAGGGACTCACAGACTGAGTCCGGCACGTCTGGGTCAGAGGGGGAGTCTCCAGTGGTGCCATGGCGTTCCAAGCGCACCACGGAAGGCAAACCTCCTGACAGGTTCAAAGCCACCACGGTTTGGGCCCATGTTGCTTTGTGCGAACCGGAGAGCTTCGCTGAGGTGCGGAAGTTACCTCAAGCAGAGTCCAGCAAGTGGCAACAAGCGATGGAGAAAGAGCTTAGCGCCATGAAATCGCTTGGAGTGTTCACACTTACAACTCTGCCAGCTGACCAGCAAGCTGTGAGTTGTCGCTGGGTCTATAGGTTGAAACCCACTGCAAGTGGAGAGCCACAATACAAAGCGAGATTGGTGGCCAGAGGGTTCAGCCAGAGACCAGGAGTGCATTACTCACAAGTTTATGCACCCACATCCCGCAGTGAGACCATGAGGTTACTGCTAGCGGTAGCAGCACAGAGAGGTGCTGAGGTTGCACATTTCGACATCGACGTCGCCTACCTGAACTCACCGCTGCAGGAGGAAATCTACATGCTACCTCCTCCAGGGTTTGAAGGCGATAGTCCAAATTTGGTTTGGAGACTACACCGTTCCATTTATGGCTTGAGACAATCAGCCAGAAACTGGAATATTTGTCTCAACCAGGCTCTGGAGAAGCTAGGCTTCAGGAAGAGTCGTGCAGACAGTTGTTTGTACCTAAAGGGTTCAGGTCAGCAACAAGAACTGGCGTTAATTTTTGTTGACGACATTGTCCTTGTTGCTAGTACAAACAAACAGGTGCAGGAGTTTGCAAGTAAGCTGAGGCAGCACTTCAAACTCAAGGAGTTGGGTCCTGTGAGCATGTATCTAGGGGTTCACATTCACAGAGACCGAGATGGCAGTTTTGTACTTAACCAGAGCTCAAAGATTGATCAGTTGCTCAAGAAATTCAACATGGCAGACTGTAAGGGTGTAAGGACACCAATGGAGACATGCTTTGTTAAAGACAATCAGTCTGATGAAAAGAAAGAGTTTGAGCACAAGGAGGTGTATCAATCTGCTCTGGGCAGCCTGCTCTATTTGTCTCAATGGAGTAGACCCGATATTGCATTTGCAGTCAATCTGCTGAGTCGAGAAGCAGCCAAGCCCAGTGTGATGGCCTGGAACGGGATTAAGAGAGTTCTTAAGTATCTGCAAGAAACCAGAGAGTTTAGCCTCACACTGACAGCCCAGGGCAATGAACAGCTTCAATGTTGGGCTGACGCTGATTGGGCTAGCGACTCAGACAGAAAGTCAATATCTGGGATGGTCATAATGTTTGGAGATTCTGTAATTGGCTGGAGGTCCAAAAAGCAAAGTCTGATTGCACTGTCATCGACTGAGGCAGAATTCAGTGCTCTGTCAGAATTGTGTCGTGAGCTTGAATTCTACAAGTGCCTAGTCGAAGATGTGTGTGAGAAGTGTTACCTGCCCATCACCATATGGGAGGATAACCAACCATGCCTGAAATTGGCGGAATCCGGTCAATTCAATGCACGAACGAAACATTTGGATATTCGGTTCAAAAATGTGCATGAGAGTGTTAGGACAAATGTGGTCAGGCTGAAATATTGTCCTAGTGAAAAGAATCTCGCAGACGGTTTCACCAAACCCCTAAGTTTCCAGAAACATGAAGGTTTCTGTGAGGGATTGAACATGGGTTGAGATGTATATATGTATACCCAGAATTGCGAACGAGAGGGGGTGTTGTGTTTCCTGGACAGCAAGCAGTTAACACCATCGTTCTGATTCTGGGAACTCTGCCAAGGTATCCAGGCAACTATCATTTGTCTGAGAGAAGGCGAAGTTGGTTTCACTTTCCCCTTCCCGAGTAGTGTATGCTGTAGTGTGTGTATCGTAGCTATGGAGCTTGACTCCTCAGGTTTTCTTTTGTTTGCGAGTCAATAAATATGTAGTTTAGAATACAACTGTCTGGACCTCAGTTATTCCAGACACAGTGAAGCAGACCTAAAATTGCCAACACAAGGCGCTGCGCGATTCTGCTGAGTGAGAGAGAGAGCCGGCACAACGGAAGCGTGGCTGGACACCATTGCGGAGCCAGGGCTCGTTAAGACGATTTATGGCTGCTCCGGGCAGCAGTCCAAAGAAGAAGAGAGACTCCACTATGGCTACACTCTCACATTTATCACAGCTGATGTGCGGAAGGACCTAAGGGGAGCCAGCAGGGGTCGGCAACGTGCGGCCCATGGGCCAGATACGGCCCACGGAGACCTTTTTATCGGCCCACAAGCTGCCCCCATACCGAGCCGCCCACTCGGCGAGTCCCCTGCGCACTGCGCTAAAACAGCACGGCGCGGCGACTCGCTGAATGGCGCCAGAAATGGCATCTGCGCATGTGCAGATACTAGAAATCGTGTCTGTGCATAACCAGACACCATAAATCGCTTCTGCATAGGCGCGATTTTCAGCGTCTGGACGTGCGCGGAAGTGATTTCCGGTGCTGCGCCAGTCCGGTCCACGGACGATCTCCATGTGAGTGATCCGGCACATGGCTGGTAAACCTTGCCGACCCCTGCTCTAAAGCCACTTGTGTTATAACGTATTTACAATGGCTCCCAGTACGTTTCTGAGCACAATTCAAAGTGTTGGTGCTGACCTTGAAAGCCCTAAACGCCCTTGGTCCTGTATACCTAAAGGAGGGTCTACCACCCCCATTTATTATTTATACCCCAACCATCTGGCTGGGTTTCCCTAGCCACTCTGGGCAGCTCCCAAGAGAATATAAAAACACGATAAAACATCAAACATTTAAAAACTTCCCTAAACAGGGCTGCCTTCAGATGTCTTCTAAAAGTCAGATAGTTGTTTATTTCCTTGACATCTGATGGGAGGGCATTCCACAGAGCTGGCGCCACCACCGAGAAGGCCCTCTGCCTGGTTGCCTGTAACCTCACTTCTCGCAGGGAGGGAACCGCTAGAAGGCCCTTGGAGATGGACCTCAGCGTCCAGGCTGGACAATGAGAGTGGAGACGCTCTTTCAGGTATACTGGACCAAAGCTGTTTAGGGCTTTCAAGGTCAGCACCAACACTTTGAATTGTGCTCGGAAACGTACTGGGAGCCAATGTAGATCTCTCAGGACCGGTGTTATGTGGTCCCGGCAGCCACTCCCAGTCACCAGTCTGGCTGCCACATTCTGGATTAGTTGTAGTTTCCGGGTCACCTTCAAAGGTAGCCCCACGTGGAGCTCATTGCAGTAGTCCAAGCGGGAGATAACCAGAGCATGCACCACTCTGGCGAGATGGAGCTTTACTCTAGATTGCAGTCCCCCTCCCTCCACGATCCTCTCCCGCCCCCCAAGCACTCACTTGTAGATGGGCATGGCAATGTGCTCCATGAAGCTGATCTGCAGCTCGGGAATATAGGCTTTCTCCCGGTCCATCATCTCCATCGGTCGGTTGCCCATGGCCTTCTCCTGCAGAGAAATCGGGTCGTTCAAGTCGACAAGGCACAGCTCACTTCCCTGCTTCCCTGTCAGCCCAGAGAGCTGAGGAAGGATATCCCCTGGCATCCCTCACTCTCGGGGAGGAGCGGAGAGCCTACAGCCCTCCCCTTGTTGAACCCTAGCACCCATCAGCCCTGGAAAGAATGGAAGCTGTAGTCCAGCGACAACTGGATAGCAAAAGGCTCCCCTTTCTTGCACCACGGGAGAATCAACGGACTCCCTTGGAAGATCATGAAGTCTCCTTCGTTGGAGGTTTTTAAGCAGAGCTTGGATGTCCATCTGTCTTTGGATGCATTAGCCATGATTCTGTTATGATTTTTGTCCAAGCCGAGTGGCAAACAGCTGCAGCGAGGCCTGGTCTGACTTTTGCCTGTCTCACCAAGCCGTGAGAAAGCTGCCTTATCTGTTTTCCTACATGGAATTTTTATGTTTCACTGTACTGTTGTAATCCTAGCCTTTGTGCTCTCTCTTCTGGCTACAAAACATATTGTTTGTTTGAGTATCACTATATAAATATACGTTCATCTCGTTTCAGGGATCTTTCACGGTGTAGACTTTCTTTGTTGTAATTCAGTTATTCCCGTGATTGTCTTGTTTGCCTAGTCCGGCACTGAGTGGCTACCGGCAGTCTCAGCCTTTGCTGTTGACGGACTCGTCTCCCACTGAGTCTGCCAGCCCCTCCTCGGGGGAGGAGCAGTTACCGGGAGGGAGCCAGGTGGGGAGAGGTCTCCAGGAAAAGGCAGAGAGACCTAGCACCGCTCAGCAGACCCACTTGGAGGGGGAGACGCCGTTTCCGGCTTTACGCAGAAGGAGAAGGCAGCACTTTAGAGTGCCGAGACTCTGCTGTTGGCGCCGCAACAGGAGGGGGGCACTTCTGGATTCTGCTAGCGACTAGACGGTCACGTTTAGGGTTAGCTCCGCACTGTACATATTTTGCACAATAAAATAGTTGAAAGACAAGAAGGACTTGGTCTTTACTCACGAACAACCGTTAAGCGGACCTGACAGCACCTGATGTTCTTTCTATGAGGGAGACCTCCCCACCACTGTTCCTAGCTCTGTCGGGCCTGGTAAGGGTCAGCAAGGATTTGGGCGAGGGGCTTATTGGGGGGCGGGGAGAGGTGTACGTCCGTTGTCTCAGGAGAGTTTTCTTACGTACCAGATCTCCTTGGGAGAAGAACTCCTTGTAGATCAGCTCCTGGAAAGCAAAAGTGATGGTTTAGGCAAGTTTTAATTAATTTCCTCAAGGTGGAGTTGGGGGAACATTTGGTCACCTTCTTCCCTGCTCAGGCGAGTCAGCACTCTTGGAGGTATGTGCCCCCGACTGTTTGCTGAAATTTCAGCCTCTGACTCTGACTGTTGGTACGTGCAACCCATAACTGTTTCCTCTGCCTGGCAGTGGAGCCCCAGAGTCTTGGGAAGGTTTCCCCCCCCCTTTTCCTCCCACCCAATAGGTAAAGGTAAAGGGACCCCTGACCGTTAGGTCCAGTCGCGGATGACTCTGGGGTTGCGGCGCTCATCTCGCTTTATTGGCCGAGGGAGCTGGCGTACAGCTTCCGGGTCATGTGGCCAACATGACTAAGCCGTTTCTGGCAAACCAGAGCAGCGCACGGAAACGCCGTTTACCTTCCCGCCAGAGCAGTACCTATTTATCTACTTGCACTTTGACGTACTTTTGTACGCAACACGAGGTATGACTGTACAATAAATTATAATCAATAAGAATATTGGCAAGTCGCAATGCATAAAATGCCACAAAACATACAGTAGTGCAGGCATCTCCAAACTCGGCCCTCCCAATTTTTGGGGACTACAACTCCCATCATCCCTGACCACTGGTCATGTTAGCTAGGGATGATGGGAGTTATAGTCCAAAAACATCGGGAGGGCCGAGTTTGCCTATGCCTGTTCTAGTGTTATGAGAAAGGCAGAAAAACCTTTCCGTTCCCGACATGCCACGCATGATTTTACGCACCTCTGCCATGCATGATTTTACGCATCGCCTTTCCCCAGAATTGAAAAACCCTGGAAGTGGCAACCTTTCCTCATGAGGATGCAGAGGTGGGAAGGCTACCTTGTCATGCATGATCTGGCTGAGATTCCTGCCCTGCAGGGGGCTAGACTGGATGACCCTGCGGGGGCCCCCTTCCAACTCTACGGCTCTAGGATTCCCACACTCACAGCGATCTTGCGGGTGGTCTTCCAGCCTTTGGTCTGGTCCGAGAGGTCGCACGAGGTCATGAGGAGGCAGAGCAGGAGGCTGTGGTGCTGCTTGTTCTTGGGGTCGTAGCCAACTGGAAAGGGCGAGAGATGGAGGAGGCCTCCTTTTTTGGACTACGCAGAGACAGCACAAACCCTGCAAGACTCTCTCCCCAAAGAAACGAGGCCTGGAAGGTGTGGGGTCTCTGTTCTGTACCCCCCATAGCCCTTAGGACAGGGGTCAGCAACCTTTTCCAGCCGTGGGCCGGTCCACCGTCCCTCAGACCATGTGGTGGGCCGGACTATGTTTTGAAAAATAAAATGAACGAATTCCTATGCCCCACAAGTAACCCAGAGGTGCATTTTAAATAAAAGGACACATTCTACTGATGTAAAAACACCACGCAGTTCCTACAAATAACCCAGAGATGCATTTTAAATAAAAGGACACATTCTACTGATGTAAAAACACCACGCAGGCCCCACAAATAACTCGGAGGTGCATTTTAAATAAAAGGACACATTCTACTGATGTAAGAACACCAGGCAGGCCCCACAAATAACCCAGAGGTGCATTTTAAATAAAAGGACACATTCTACTGATGTAAAAACACCACGCAGGCCCCACAAATAACCCAGAGATGCATTTTAAATAAAAGGACACATTCTGCTCATGTAAAAACACGCTGATTCCCGGACAGTCCGTGGGCCAGTTTGAGAAGGCGATTGGGCCGCATCCGGCCCCCGGGCCTTAGGTTGCCTACCCCTGCCTTAGGAGAATCACACCTTCAAAAGCAAGAAGGGATTCAGAAGCCCCATTATGTGTGATTCAATCCCCCCCCAACCCAAAAAACCCCCAGAACTGGGTAAAAATAAGCATTTGGGCCACAGAAAGAAAGCAGCTTCTCAAGCCAAACAGGTGCCACCTGACTTTGTTAAATATAAGCCCCTATTGTCAGAAACGTGGGGTCTGGTCCTGCATTGCAGGGGTTGGACTAGATGACCACTAGGGTCCCTTTCAACTCTCCGTCCCATGACATGGGGAAAGTAATCACTTTTTAGAAGAGGGCCATGAAGATTTCTAATGCAGAAAAACTGGAACTCTAAACAAAATATAAGCCACTAGCTGACCCAGCCACGCCTTGCTGTGGCTGATTTGGTGAAATGCAAAAGTAAGATACGGTATGAAAGAGAAAGCGTATGTTTACTTACACCTTCTCTCATTGAAGTTCAGTCTATGTGTTCTCCGTTTGCCCCTCCCGTTTTTGTCCTCGTTTCTACAACTGTTTATTACTACTATTTTAGTCTATGAGGTTCTTTGTCCTGATTTTGTCAATGGCCGAGCCAGCAGTAGTGTTTGTGGGTGGTCTGTCTGTCGATTGGATGGTGGTAGTGATGTGGGGAAAGGAGGAGGAGGGGTCAGAAACAGGTGTGTTGTGCTGTGCTGTTTAATGTCCACTGGAGGGCGCTATATATTTTTTGCACAAAATCACATTTTTACCTGGGAAAGGTGTGGTATTTTTGCAATGTAAGTACATATGATCACTCCCATATGGGCATGGAACGTTGTGTCCAAATTTGAACGGAATCAATCAAGGGGTTACAGAGAAAGGCGATCGTTAACAAACATCCAACTTGAACGATTATATATATACTAGTTGAAGTTAGCCCGTTGACTAACGGGCTCTAGAGGAAGAGGAGGCAGGAGGCGGCAGAGCGGCTTGCGGGGCCCCGGCGGGCCCTGCTCCCGGCCCCCGCTTCGAGCACGCTCCGGCCGCTCCGGCAGCGCCCGCCTCGCCGCCCCTCCGAGCGGCTCGCGGGGCCCCGGCGCGCCCTGCTCCCGGCCCCCGCTTCGAGCGCGCTCCGCGGCGCCCGCCAGCACCCACCTCACCGCCCCTCCGCAGGAGCAGCAGCGGCAGGGCAAGCTGGTTGCCCGAGTCCCCGGCGCCGCCGCCACGGCCTGGCCCGGGCTCCTCGTTCTCCTCGCTGCCGCTGCCTCCAGGCCGGGCCGGCCGTCCTCCGGCGGGGCTGTGAGGGAGGCGGGCGGGCGGCCGTCACTTCCTGTCCGCTGGCCAATCCCTGCGTCCGCGTGTGTCATGCGCAGAGCGCACTTCCGTGACACACGGAAAAATAAGGTGGACGCAGGGACACTTCAAGATTATTATATAGGATAGATTGTAGGAACTTTTGTTACTTCTGATTAGATGTCATTGTTATTTTTAGTAGATTCTTTTGTGATTTCTCTCTCTCTTTCGTTTCAATAAATGGTTTTTAATTTTGTATTTCAAATTGTTGCAACCTGCCCCGGGTCGTTAGCATGAAGGGCAGGTAACAAATAATAGTATTCTTAATAGACTGAGACTCTTAATCCCAAGGTTGAGGGTTCAAGCCCCACATGGGGTGAAATATTCCTGCAAGACAGGGCCCCTTCCAACTCTCTCGTGCCCCTAGGGATGTGTCTGAAAAGACGAAGGTGGAGAGAGCAGAGTGTTTTAAGTTTTTGTGCGTTACTGGAAAACCGGGCTAACTTCTTCTATGATTCATATCTAATGTTTCCTGTGGGCTAGACTGAATTTTGCATTTGAGGAAGATATTTCAACACAAGAAAGCCAATAGATCCCAGCTCCGGGTTCTGTTTCCTTGTCATAAGACACGAAGAAGTTGTGTGTGTGTGTGTGTGTGTGTGTGTGTGTTTGTAGCTTTTATGTAGGGAGACTCCCGTCCAACTTTAGCAATCTGGTGGCCATGCCCTTCACACCTGGCTCCACCTGGGAGGCACCAGACAGGTGGTCTAGACACTGAGGTCCAGCGCCGAGGGCCTTCTGGCAGTTCCCTCACTACAAGAAGCCAAGTTACAGGGAACCAGGCAGAGGGCCTTCTCGGTGGTGGCACCCGCCCTGTTAATGTTTAATAGACTATTGTATTTTGATATTCTGTTGGAAGCCGCCCAGAGTGGCTGGGGAAACCCAGCCAGATGGGCGGGGTATATTATTATTATTATTATTATTATTATTATTATTATTATTATTATTATTACCTTCTGCCATTTTCTGGAGGTCTTTGAAGATCCTCAAGTGGTGAGCAAGGTCTGTGGCCAGGATAATGTCTCTCATCAAGTCCAGCATCCTTTGGTAATCCTATTGGGGCAATAAGACTGGAAGTTGTGGGGTGTAACATCACTAAAGCAGTCAAGTACAACATTCCCTGTTTCCTAGAGTGGACACACAGGGGAAAGTTGCTCCAGCCAGGAGGACTTCCTGTCACACCTGGTCCAGAGCATCCTCCCCCTGCATGTGACCAGGTAGATGGGCGTGACCCTGGGAGACCCTATAAAGGGGCTAGTCACGCAGCCATCTTCCCCTTACTCTCTTGTTCTTGCTTACTCTTACTCTTGATGCCTTTTGTTGTCGGCTGCCTCCAAAAATTTTTACAAATCACTTGCGAAGACAGGCGAACTAATGCCAGTGTACTGGAAGAAGCAAAGATCACCAGTGTTGAAGCGATGATTCTTCAACATCAACTTTGTTGGACTGGTCATATTGAGCAGATGCCTGATCGTCGTCTTCCAAAGCAACTACTCTATTCCCAACTTAAAAATGGAAAGCATAATGCTGGTGGTCAACAAAAGAGGTTTAAAGACTCTCTCAAGGCAAATCTAAAAAAAAAAGTAGTATAAACACCGACAATTGGGAAACACTGGCCTGCGAGTGCTCCAGTTGGAGAACAGCCTTTCCCAAAGGTGTCATGGGCTTTGAAGACACTCGAACTCAGGGCGCAAGGGAGAAACATGCTAAGAGGAAGGCACGCTTGGCAAATCCACACCGTGATCAACTTCCACCCAGAAACCAATGTCCCCACTGTGGAAGGACGTGTGGATCCAGAATTGGCCTCCACAGTCACTTACGGACACATTGTTAAGACCGTGTTTATGGAAGACAATCTTATTCAGCTACGAGGGATCGCCAAAGAAGAAAGACAGGGGCTCAGAGGATGAACCCACACTTTTGTCTGTAATTGTAACTACAAGCTCATGCCTGCCTTCAGGGATCATACTGTGAACTGAATGTAAGTAAACCTTATCATTACTTTTAAAAGAAGACTGTTGTGTCATTATTGTTTTTAAGAGGGAACGAAAGGGGATTTGCCAGGAACAACCCAATCTGGAAAATCCAGAACGGATTGCTTAACTCAAATGGTTCGAACAAATCCATCAACTTGCTTCCTGCAATGTACAAGGGAATGTTCTCTGCTACCAGCTCACTAGCGTGAGTGAGGAAGGATTTAATCAACATATCCTCTATTACTATCCAAAACATTCCCGCAGCAACATTGACTTTCAGGTCTTGCAAAGAATCACAGACAGGAAGACTGAGAGGTGATGATAGGAGAGAGATATCTGAAGGGGTGTTGCTTGGAAGATGGAACACGCTTCTGCTCCATGGCTTCGAGTCACAAGGAAGGAGATTCCGACCAAAAATTAGGAAGAACTTTCCGGCCGCGAGAACCGTTTGACCGTGGGAGGGACTCCCCTTGAAGGCGGCGGACTCTCCTTCCTTGGAGTCAGGATGTGGGTGGACATCTCTCAAGGATGCTCTAGCTGTGGTTCCTGGTCCCTTCCAGCTTTTCAATTCTATGATTCTATGACACCCTCCTGAAATTACCGTATTTTTCGCTCTATAAGGTGCACCTGACCATAGGACGCACCTAGTTTTTAAAGGGGAAAAGCCCCATTTTTTTGAGGATCAGCTCAAATTTATGTAGCTTCTTTTGCAAAGGACAAAAACCCCATTTTTTGAGGATCAGCTCAAATTTCTGCAGCTTCTTTTGCAAAGGAGAAAAGCCCAATTTTTTGTGGATCAGCTCAAAGTTGTTGAGCTTACTTTGCAAAGGGAAAAAAACCCTGTTTTATGGGGTTTAACTCACAGTTCTGCAGCTTCAGGAAGCCATTTCTACAGTTTCCAGACAGGTAATCTAATCAGCCAATCACATGTCGCTGGGGAAACAGCCTCCCTCTGCAAGGGGGCGGGGCTGGAATCTCTCTCCCTTATCTCTCTCCCCGATCGTTTGCTGAGCAGCTGCTCAGTGGGCTTCCTTTCAACACCCCCTTCTCTCTTTTTTTAAAAAAGCACGATCTGCTTTTGCTCCTGGGCAGTTCAGCTCCAGGGACCACACATTCGCTCCATAAGATGCACAGTCATTTTCCCTTACTTTTTAGGAGGAAAAAAGTGTGTCTTATGGAATGAAAAATACGGTAGGTCAGCTGCCGGTGACACATGAGACAGCTGCCAGTCATGTTGGCTGAGGCCAATGGGAGCTGTGGTCCTGGAGTGCACCAGGTTGGAGGTGACGGAGTGTCGAGAAATGACCAGCTTTAACCGTCAATGCTTTTCGCTATGAGACCCCGGGAACTGCTGACCCTCTTCTGACTCACCTTCCGAGAGAAATGATCAAAGATGTTGCAGCCGTGGGTGTTTAAGATGGCGATGGCCTGAGCAAAATGGTGCCTCTGTGCAGAGAGAAAAACACGCCCTTTTAGTGCCCCGGTTCCAGCCCTCTGGAATCAGTTGCCAGCTGAAATTAGACAGGCGTCCCGCATCATGGGGTTTGAGTGCCCACTGAAGATATTTTTGTTTGAAAGAGCGTCTCCACCCCCATCGTTCTGCCCGGATGCCGAGGTCCAGCGGCGAGGGCCTTCTGGCGGTTCCCTCCCTGCGAGAAGCCAAGTTACAGGGAACCAGGCAGAGGGCCTTCTCGGTAGTGGCACCCGCCCTTTGGAATGTCCTCCCACCAGATGTCAAAGAGAAAAACAACTACCAGACTTTTAGAAGACATCTGAAGGCAGCCCTGTTTAGGGAAGCTTTTAAAGTTTGAGGGACTATTGTATTTTAATATTTTGTTGGAAGCCGCCCAGAGTGGCTGGGGAAACTGCAAGGTGGTGTGTTGTTCAATAAGCACACAGACTGCAATGAGATTGAGTGTTGTGGGGGGGGGGAGGCTCGTTTAATTTCATTGTACACAGGTTGTACAATGAAATTAAACGAGGGTTTAAATATCAGGGTCTGGTGACTTCTGTTTCAGTGTATCTGAAGAAGTGTGCATGCACACGAAAGCTCATACCAAGAACAAACTTAGTTGGTCTTTAAGGTGCTACTGGAAGGAATTTTTTTTTATTTTATTTTGTTTTGAATAAAGGTATTATTATTATTATTATTATTATTATTATTATTATTATATTATTATTATTATTATTATTATTATTATTATTATTATTATTATTATTATTATTATTAAACCCAGCCAGATGGGTGGGGTATAAATAATAAATTGTTGTTGTGTTGTTGTTGTTTTAAAAGATGCAGCCAGCTTGCTTTCTGCTGCTCCAGAGGGCAGGAACCTCGGCACTCTTTTATTTTCAAGAAGTTTTCATGCATCCAGCCACTTCAAACTGCACAATATGAATATCTGTAATAGTTTTACCTCCATCACTGAGCCTTCTGAGCTGTACAGGGCGGCCAAGACCGATTTCTGAAAAGAGAAAATAAAGGGACGTCATGTGGGGGAATCCAAGCTGCTGTCTTAATCCAGGACCATACGAGACACCCCCCCAACCTCTCCCTCCCTTTCTCGAAGATACTGGTAGGTTCTGCTTGAATATTTTGGGTTCCCCTTCACAGCATTGCAAGGAATGTTCTTTCCGGCAGCGGCACAGGCGTGCTTGGTTTGGTAAGACCGCAGAAACGTTTGGAATTGGGCGCCATTTGCGTTGTTATTTTGCATTTGCAATATTGTATTTGCCTGTTTATTCTCGGGAGCCTTTGGGGCTGAAACGTGACCTATAAATAACCGTAATGTGGACCCAGGTGGCGCTGTGTTCTAAACCACGGAGCCTAGGGCTTGCTGATCAGAAGGTCAGCGGTTCGAATCCCTGCGACGGGGTGAGCTCCCGTTGCTCGGTCCCTGCTCCTGCCCACCTAGCAGTTCAAAAGCATGTTAAAGTGCAAGTAGATAAATAGGAACCGCTCTGGCGGGAAGGTAAACGGCGTTTCCGTGCGCTGCTCTGGTTCGCCAGAAGCGGCTTTGTCATGCTGGCCACATGACCCGGAAGCTGTACGCCAATAAAGCGAGATGAGCGCTGCAACCCCAGAGTCGGACACGACTGGACCTAATGGTCAGGGGTCCCTTTACCTTTACCTAATGTGGAATAAATAAATAAATTAATTAAAAAATCATACCGAAGCCACCTGGAAGGAGTTGTTGGTGCCTCTGTGGTCCAGGTCGTGGCACATGCAGGAGATGAACAAAGCAAAGATTTCGATGTCTCTGTCGAAGAGGGGGGGGGGGAAGCAAAAACCACGTATGAGCTGCGGAAGGGCTCTGAGATGCCTGGGCTGCTCCCAAAATTGGCAGTAGAGGAGGCATCCCATACGCAAACCAGCCCCAGGGGAGTCGGAGGTGGCGTCTTGGCTCAGCTTCCCCAACCTGGTGCCCCCCTGCCAACCAAGCACACCCTCAGATCCGAAGTATTTCATTTTCTTAAAGCAGAGGGGGAGAGGACCTTGGCAAGGTACCCAGAGAACATGGGAGCAGGGAGGGTCAAAGGACAAGAGGTCAGTGGATGTGGGTCACTAGCTCAGCTGGTAGAGCTTGAGATTCTTAATCTCAGGGTCGTGGGTTCGAGCCCCATGTTGGGCAAAAGATTCGTGCCTTGCAGGGGGTTGGACTAGATGACTCTTGGGGTCCCTTCCGACTCTGCAGTTCTGTGATTCTATGAAGCTGGAACATAAGGAGAGCCTTATGAACCTTATATGATTCTATGATCTCTGCTAAACAGGTGAGGCCGGGTCTGCAGCAACTGCTAGCAAAGGAAGGAGAAACTCTTTGGCAACTCAGATATACACATCACTTGGGAAGACAGGCGAACTAATGCCAGTGTACTGGAAGAAGCAAAGATCACCAGTGTTGAAGCGATGATTCTTCAACATCAACTTCGTTGGACTGGTCATGTTGTGCAGATGCCTGATGATCGTCTTCCAAAGCAACTACTCTATTCCCAACTTAAAAATGGAAAGCGTAGTGCTGGTGGTCAATAAAAGAGGTTTAAAACTGTCTCGAGGCAAATCTTAAAAAATGTAGTATAAACACCAACAATTGGGAAACACTGGCCTGCGAGCACTCCAGTTGGAGAACAGCCTTTACCAAAGGTGTCGTGGGCTTGGAAGACACTCGAACTCAGGACTCAAGGGAGAAACGTGCTAAGAGGAAGGCACGCTTGGCAAATCCACACCGTGATCAACTCCCTCCCGGAAACCAATGTCCCCACTGTGGAAGGACGTGTGGATCCAGAATTGGCCTCCAGTCACTTACGGACTCATTGATAAAACCGTGTTTATGGAAGACAATCTTACTTGGCAACGAGTGATCGCCAAAGAAGCTCCACATCACCAGTATACCCTCCCCTGCCCATAGCTGTCAACTTTCGGATTTGAAAATAAGGGATTTTTCCAAACTTTCGGATTTGAAAATAAGGGATGCCGCGAGGGCGGTGCAATGGCACCAAGTAGCCTCGCCACCCTGCGCTCCAGAGGCTGCGCACAAACGGGTGAGCGAAAGAGCGAGCGCGTAGACGGCAGGCAGGCTGTCTGTCTGGTTGGGCGTGAGGGTCTGGCTGCACAAGGTATGCAAGCTCCGCCCCCAGTCGGTCTCCGACTCCTTATTGGCAGCCGAGCAACGCAGCTGAGGAGCCTCCCTGGCCGGCAGGGAGGGAGAGGAGCTGCTTCCTTTGAAATCCGGGGAATTTAAGGGATATCAACAATCCGGGATAGCAGCAGGAAACGGCATTGGAATAAGGGAGTTTCCCACAAAAAAGGGGAGGGTTGACAGCTATGCCCCTGTCTCTGCCTCCATGTGCTCTGCGGCTGATCCCTGGCATAAATTCAGCCCCCCTCCCTTTAGAAGAGCAAAGCATCATCCACCTACTCCAAGTAATTGACCAGCTCCAGGTTTTTGTAGAGCAGGTAGCAGAAGTGGGAGACAGAGAAGGCGTGGGTCCAGTTGTGGTATGGGGGGTCCCTGTATCCCTTTTTCACCATCAGGCAGAACCTGTGAGGAAACACCCCCCAAAAGAAGCCCATTTGTGAGAATGACACTGGCTATTTTCATTTTTATTAATAGATTTTGCACTCCGTTTGGTCATAAAAAGAAGCCAACTACTAAGTAGTTTACATCCAATATACATTAAAATTCAGGATAAATTCAAACATTAACCCCACCCCCCAAAGTTAGTCTATTCCTCCCCACCCTCAAAATATTCACGATAAAATAAAGTTGCATGTTAATATACATGTCAGGTGGATATGTCTGGGTAGGCATGCTTAAACAAAAAGGGTTTTTTAGCCAACGCTGAAAATACAACAGTGAAAGGCCCTGCCTGATATCAATCGACAGGGAGTTGCAAAGCGCAGGTGCTACTATTATACAAAAATATAAGTATAATGAATTTATACATTTATGATGATGGCAAGTCTGGAGTGAATTTTTTTTTTAAATAAACTTTATTGATAATAAACTTCAAAAAGACATACATTACACAAAATACACACAAAGAAAAAGTAAAACAAATATTATCTTTACAATTATCGTTCCCGTTCCCCTTATTCCCCCTCCCCCAGCCCCCCTCTCCCCCTTACCTATGCGTGATTTTATTTATTCTATACCCTTCTTCCCTTTCTAAGTTGCGTTACTACTTCCAATAATTCATCTTATATTCTTAATTTCTTGTCTTCCATTTACTTTTTACTTTTTAACCTGCACGTTTTACACTATATTAGGTAATATATTGATTCCGGAGCATGCTATATCCATATATTCTCTCACTCTTCCCCACTCTTTTTCCATTTCTTTTTTTGATCGACCCCTAATAATAGCTGTAAGTCTAGCCATTTCCACCATCTCTCCCATCTTAACTCTCCATTCAGATATTGTTGGCATTCTATCCCCCTTCCAGTTTTTGGCAATAAGCAGTCTTGCCGCTGCAGTGGCATACAAAAATACATTAATATTATTTTTAGGAAATTCATCCGATATTAGTCCCAATAGAAATTCTTCTGGCTTCTTTATAAAAGATATTCTAAATAACTTTTTTAATTCTTCATACACTTCGTTCCAGAATCCCTTAATTACTTTACATCCCCACCATAAGTGATAAAATGTGGCTACCTCTTTTTTGCATTTCCAGCATACATTAGATTGGTTTTTGTACATTTTAGTCTGGAGTGAAAATTATGTGGCACTCTAAAAAGCTCGGCAGGTGAAACCCAGCCATTTGCAAGACCGTTGTTCCTTTAAAAGTGGGCACCTCTTAAATTGCTCTTTCCAAATAACTGAGTCGCCACAGCCAGTTTGGGGCGTTTGGTTTGGGCGGCCTCAGTTGCAATCCAGGGGCCGGGCAAGCCCCAGCCTTCCTCCTCCCAGTGGCGGAGTGGAGAGTGGAGGGGTAGCCACTGGGGAGAGATGCAGGGCCGTCTTACCCATAGGCGCTAGGGGTGCGGGGCACCCGGGCGCTGGGCTCTCAGGGGTGCCAGGCTGAGAGTTCGGGGCCCGAGAGTTGGAGTCCGGGGAAGAGCCCGCCCATTGGTCGGAGTGCCACGGCGGGCTCTTCTGCTGCGGGCAGCTCTGTGCCGCGGGTTCGGGGGCAACCAAGCCAGCAAGACGGCTCCACCCTCCTGTGTGCCTGGGAATGGGCAACCTGGGGTGTGTGTGGGATCTTTGCACCCCAGCGCCAGATATGTTTAAGACAGCCCTAGAGAGACCCTTGCCCCTTCTGCAGCTCCAAGGTTGTGGGGATGGCTGGGGCTCACTGGGGCTCCCAAGGGCCACAGGTGTGGCGAGTGAAAACATGGACCCTCCTGGCTCGGACTTTGCTCCCAGCGTTTCAGTTCAATGGCTCAGCTTCGTCGTGGCCCCTGCTCACGTTAAGCCTGGTGCGCCACAATGGCAGGGCCTTCTCGGTCGTGGCTGCTCCCAGGCAACTTTGGAACTCCCTGCCTAGAGAAGCCAGACCCCCTGTCCTTCCACCAGCAGGTGAAGAATATATTCCTGCTGGATTTAGGGCTGGATTTAGGTTTGATGAGGCCCTAAGCCAGTGTGGTGTAGTGGTTAAGAGTGGTGGACTCGTAATCTGGGGAACCGGGTTCGATTCCCTGCTCCTCCACATGCAGCTGCTGGGTGACCTTGGGCTAGTCACACTTCTTTGAAGTCTCTCAGCCCCACTCACCCCACAGAGTGTTTGTTGTGGGGGAGGAAGGGAAAGGAGAATGTGAGCCGCTTTGAGACTCCTTCGGGTAGTGATAAAGCGGGATATCAAATCCAAACTCTTCTCCTTCTTCTAAGCTACAGAAGGTAATGAGGCCCTTTATATGTCCAGCTGTCCTTTGTCAACAACAAGTTGTCGCTGTTTTTCTTGTGTTGAATATATGCTGTATGGTAATTTATGGACCTCATAGGTATCTAAAGTCATTTGCACATGTGGCCATACAACCAGTCCATGCAGAATATAGGCACCCTATATATAGAAAGGAGCAAACCAGTGATATTTTAGGGAGCAGGCTAGCAGGTGGGGGCCATGACTTACATCATAGAAGCCTACACAACACAAAACACTCTTGCTGTATGTAGGTTTTATTTTATTTGTTTTTTATCTTATATTTTGGAAATGTACATCCAGTATTTTTTTTCTTTAATTTTTTGGGGCCCCCCCAAGAGAGTGGGGCCCTAAGCTATAGCTTCTTTAGCTTATACGTAAATCCAGCACTGCCTGCAGTTCTTTGGGAACTGGCTGGTTTTTGTTTTTAAGGAAAGTGCTTTTCATAGCACTGTGCCGTTTCTGTTATTTTGATTGTTTTGATGCTCACTGAGTTCGATTACCTTTTAATAACGATCTTATACGTTTCTGGTCTTTTGTATTTTATCTGTGTTGTTTTGCTATAAGCCACCTCGAGTCCCAGTCTGGGGAAAAAGCCGAGTGCAAGCAACAGCTCAGTCGGCAGAGCACGAGACGCTTAATCTCGGGGTCGTGGGTTCGAGCTTTACGTTGGGCAAAAAGATTGCAGAGGGTTGGACTAGATGACCCCCGGGGTCCCTTCCAACTCTACAATTCTATGAATCTAATGTGTGTGTCTATGACACGGAGAGAGAAGAAGGCAGCCCTCTTGACATCCTACCTGACAAGGGTCTGGCGGTTGATTTTGTAGCTGCTGATGAAATTCATGTCCTGCAACATGCTCAGAATGGCCTGTGGAGAAGAGAGAGAGAGAGAGAGAGAGAGAGAGAGAGAGAGAGAGAGAGAGGAGGGCATTGAGGTTGAATCCTGACAAGACAGAAGTACTGTTTTTGGGGGACAGGGGGCGGGCAGGTGTGGAGGACTCCCTGGTCCTGAATGGGGTAATTGTGCCCCTGAAGGACCAGGTGCGCAGCCTGGGAGTCATTTTGGACTCACAGCTGTCCATGGAGGCGCAGGTTAACTCTGTGTCCAGGGCAGCTGTCTACCAGCTCCATCTGGTACGCAGGCTGAGACCCTACCTGCCCGCGGACTGTCTCGCCAGAGTGGTGCATGCTCTGGTTATCTCCCGCTTGGACTACTGCAATGCGCTCTGCGTGGGGCTACCTTTGAAGGTGACCCAGAAACTGCAATTAATCCAGAATGCGGCAGATAGACTGGTGACTGGGAGCGGCCGCCGGGACCACATAACACCGGTCCTGAGAGATCTACACTGGCTCCCAGTACGTTTCCGAGTACAATTCAAAGTGTTGGTGCTGACCTTGAAAGCCCTAAACGGCCTCGGTCCTGGATACCTGAAGGAGCATCTCCACCCCCACCGTTCAGCCCGGACACTGAGGTCCAGCGCCAAGGGCCTTCTGGTGGTTCCCTCACTGCGAGAAGCAAAGCTACAGGGAACCAGGCAGAGGGCCTTCTCAGTGGTGGCGCCCGCCCTGTGGAACACCCTCCCAGCAGAGGTCAAACCGATAAACAACTACATGACATTTAGAAAATACCTGAAGGCAGCCCTGTTTAGGGAAGTTTTTAACCTGTGATATTTTAATGTATTTTGATATTTGTTGGAAGCCGCCCAGAGTGGCTGGGGAGACCCGGCCAGATGGGCGGGGTACAAATAAATTATTATTATTATTATTATTATTATTATTGGTGTGCAGAAGTAGCCAATCCCAACTTGATGCCCTCCTTTGGACTACAACTCCCATCAGCCTAAGAGGTAAATGTAAAAAGGTAAAGGACCCCTGGACAGTTAAGTCCAGTCAAAGGCGACTCTGGGGTTGCGGTGCTAATCTCGCTTTCAGGCCGAGGGAGCCGGCGTTCGTCCACAAACAGCTTTCTGGGTCATGCGGCCAGCAGGACTAAACCGCTTCTGGCGCAACAGAACACCGTGATGGAAACCAGAGCGCATGGAAACGCTGTTTACCTTCCCGCCACAGCGGTTCCTATTTATCTACTTGCACTTTGACGTGCTTTCGAACTGCTAGGTTGGCAGGAGCAGGAACCGAGCAACGGGAGCTCACCCCGTCGCAGGGATTCAAACCGCTGACCTTCTGATCAGCAAGCCCAAGAGGTTCAGGGGTTTAGACCACAGCGCCACCTTTAGACTACAACTCGCATCAGCCTAAGAAAGCACAGAGGGCATATGCTGTTTGCGGGGAGATCTCCCTCACAAAATCTGGAGCTTGTTTTGCAAAGTACAAAATAGGTACACCTCTCATTAAGATGCAAACCCAACCAAATTTCTCCTCTGCCCCCAACGCTCACCATAGACGTGTCATCCTCCGGAAGGGAACGCGGGGTGTAGGTGAATTTGGCAAAGCTCGGGTCAATTTCCGAGACGGGCACGATTGCTTCGTCGAGGAGTTTGGTGTATTCATCATCTGAAACCTGGAAGACGAAGCAGCGCTTAGCTTTTTAAAAGGAAAAATAGCTGGTGCCTTATTATTATTATTATTATTATTGTTATGTGGAGCAAGCTGTTTTGAGAAGGAGAAATGGTGACGATCAAGACTGCAGGGGGTTAGACTAGATGACACTTGGAGTCCCTTTTCGACTCCACATGAAGGATGTACCTGCAAACTGGCCACAATCCCAACTTTAAGCTGTACTGCCAATACTAGTCACCTGTATGTTCATTTACCTGTTTACCAACACATATGCCAGCCTCTGCCAACCTGGTGCCCTCCGGAGATTCCCCTCAGGCAAAGCGGGGCTTGTAGTTCAACAATGCAGGATACCAGCTTAGCAAAGGCTGCCATAAACCTAGGCAGCCAGCAGGTACAGAGTCAGATCTATCCGCCTAAGTATTTCCTACTATGACTAGCAGCAGATTTCTGCATTGCAGGGGGTTGGACTGGATGACCCTCAGGGTCCCTTCCAAGCCTATGATTCTAACTCTCCAAGGTCTTCCCCAGCCCTACCTGGGCGGTTGGAGGATGGATGGCTGCTAACAGATTGAGGTTGAATCCTGACAAGACAGAAGTACTGTTTTTGGAGGACAGGGGGCGGGCTGGTGTGAGGGACTCCATGGTCCTGAATGGGGTAACTGTGCCCTTGAAGGACCAGGTGCGCAGCCTGGGAGTCATTCTGGACTCACAGCTGTCCATGGAGGTGCAGGTTAATTCTGTGTCCAGGGCAGCTGTCTCCCAACTCCATCTGGTACTCAAGATGAGACCCTACCTGCCAGCAGACTGTCTCACCAGAGTGGTGCATGCTCTGGTTATCTCCCGCTTGGACTACTGCAATGCGCTCTACGTGGGGCTACCTTTGTAGCTGACCTGCAAACTGCAATTAATTCAGAATGCGGCAGCTAGACTGGTGACTGGGAGTGGCCGCCGAGACCACATTACACTGGTCCTGAGAGATCTACATTGGCTCCCAGTACGTTTCCGAGCACAATTCAAAGTGTTGGTGCTGACCTTTGAAGCCCTAAACAGCCTTGGCCCAGTATACCTGAAGGAGCGTCTCCACCCCCACCGTTCAGCCTGGACACTGAGGTCCAGCACCGAGGGCCTTCTGGCAGTTCCCTCCCTACGAGAAGCGAAGTTACAGGGCACCAGGCAGAGGGCCTTCTCGGTAGTGGCGCCCGCCCTGTGGAACGCCCTCCCATCAGATGTCAAGGAAATAAACAACTATCTGACTTTTAGAAGACATCTGAAGGCAGCCCTGTGTAGGGGAGCTTTTAATATTTGATGAATTATTGTATTTTAATATTTTGCTGGAAGCCGCCCAGTGTGGCTGGGGAAACCCAGCCAGATGGGCAGGGTATAAATAAATATTTATTGTTGTTGTTGTTGTTGTTGTTGTTGTTGTTGTTGTTGTTGTTGTTGTTGTTGTTATCATTATTATTTATTTATTTATAGCCCGCCCATCTGGCTGGGTTTCCCCAGCCACTCTGGGCGGCTTCCAGCAAAATATTAAAATACAATAATTCATCAAATATCATCATCATCATCATCATCATCATCATCATCATCATCATCATCATTATTATACTCGAAGATTCTGCCAGTGTTCGAACCCAGAACCTCCTGCATGCCAAGCAGATGTTCTGTCACTGAGCTACGCTATCAGTATATTGATGCTGGAGATAGCTCAGGTCTATCCCCCTCATGTGCCCCCAAGAGGAGGGTGATGCAGGGAGTCAGCTTGTTTTCTGATGCTCCATAGGGAAGGACTTGGACCAATGGATTCAATCAACCAGAAATGCAACTGAACATTAGGAAGAACCTTCTGACTGTAAGAGCTGCTCAGCAGTGCAATGGTCTCCCTCGGAAGGTGGTAGACTTCACTCGAGATTTCTAAACAGAGGTTGGATGGCCACCTGCCAGGGATCCTGGAGCTGAGATTCCTGCGTTGCAGGGGGTTGGACTGGATGACCCTCGGGGTCCCTTCCAACTCTACAGTTCTATGATTCCATGACGCAAAGGCAAGCCAGCCTTACCTTCATATGGTACATCATCATCTCGTTGGCCAGGTGGCTCCGGTACTGGGCTTCGTGGACCTTCTTGTAGAGCAGAGACTGCAGTGAAGGAAAACAAGGGGTGGGGGATATGTTAATGCAGCGGTCGCCAACCCAGTGCCCATGGGCACCAAAGCACCCATGAAGGTGCTTTCCAGTGGTGCCCCCATCCATTGTATGGATGTTTTCGATGTATCTTGGATGCTTTTGTTTTGTTTTTGAAGAAAGCTCTGCAAGCAAAAGCTTGAAAAGCCTTTTTATAGGATGGAAACACATCCCTGTGTTAATGGATCAAAATCTAGTGATCTTCAGCAAGACGGCTGGATTTGCACCCTCTTCCCTGGAAAGAATATGGTCCGTTGCAGTCTTCCCCAACCTGGTGCCCTCCCAGCTGGCACAGTCGTGGGAGCTGCATCCAAGGCTTCTGGAGAGCACCTGGTCCATTGCGCAAGGGAGGTGTTCAGCTCTACTGGAGAAAAGAGCCAGGGGGACCCCAAGGATCCTGCTTACGTGGGCGATGCTGATGCCGCAGTAGATGGAGAAGGCGGTGGCCAGATCCTCGTCGAACTTGCTGAACCAAGGCCCGTTGATTTTGTTCACCAGCTCAGCCACTCCAATGACCTCTGGAAGAAGCGGAGAAGAAGACAACAGGTGAGTTCTTTCATTGGTTGGGCAAGAAGGAGCACACCCAATTGCTGTGGGGTGTGATACATAAGTAGCAGTCAAATACAACATTCCTTGTTTTCCTAGAGTGGACATGCAGGGGGATGTTTGGTCCAGCCAGTCGGAACTTCCTGTTTCCTCCTGGCCTGGGACATACATCCTTTGCATGTGATTAGAGGTGGGCGTGACTTTATCTGTCCAGGTAACAAAAGCAAGAGGCACACAGCAATCTTTCTCTTTTCCTCTTTCCTCTCTTTGACTTCATCCTTCGTTGGAGCAGCTTTTTAGCTAGAGATGCTCTGTTGGCTTTTAGCCAGCAGAGGATACTGGGATTATCCCCATATGGGATAGATCCACATGTATATACTTTGTAACTAAGTCTGCCTTCAGGGATCCAACTGTGAACTGAAGATGTGAGTAAATTCCTTTTATATACTTTAAACAAGATTATGGCATGTTTATTCTTTTAAGAGGGATATGAGGGAACTTACCAGGAACTTAATAGTGAAAGGCTTACACAAGCCTGCAACCAGCTATCTGCTGTGCGTTTAAAAGGGGAATGTGAAACTCTGCTGAGCTATAGAACTTGGTGGCGCAAATTAGGAAGGATATCAATAAACAATATATCCTCTCCTGCCTCCCTGAACATTCCCACAATTGCAGTGCATGGTTAGACTATGGAACTCTCTCCCACTGGAGGCAGTGGTGGGTAGCTTTCAAAGAGGATTAGATAAATTCATGGAGGAGGAGAGGGCTGTCAGTGGCTGCTAGCCAGGATGCCTCTGCTCTGCCTCCAAAGCTGGAGAGGGCTCTTGTGTTCGAATCCTGCTTGCGGTTTTCCCATAATGGGCATCTTGTTGGCCTGATCCAGCAAACTCTCCTTATGTTTCCCTTCCTTTCTCCCTTGGTGCTCTGATGATGTGCTCTGATGATAGGTGCTCTGATGATGTGCCTTCTTCTTGGCACGTCAAGAGGCAAGGGAGCTGTCAGTTACTCTCGAGTAAGTCGGTGAGCCCAGGTGGAGGTGAAAGGGGAAGGTAGATCCTTCTTGGGGGAGCACGGAAGACAGGGCACAAGGGGCTTCTCAAACATCTCACCCACGTGGGGCATTGTGCACACCTGGCGTCGCGCACTCACCCTGGTTCTCGTCCTTGATGGGGAAGCAGAGGATGTTCCGAGTGCGGAAGCCGGTGCTGTCGTCCACCCCGCGGTAGAAAAGCGGGTGCGAATAGGCGTCCTTGATGTTGAGGATCTTCCCCGTGGTTGCCACATGGCCCGCGATGCCCTGATCTGCCGGAATCCGGAATTCGTGGCTCTGTGTCCGAGAAAGGAGTGTACAGCAGAAGGAAAGTGGGTTACTCCGCAGTCTCGTGTGTGTGTGTGTGTGTGTGTGTGTGTGTGGAACTACCTGCCACCAACCAGCCTCGTTTCTGGAAGGGCATCTTTGAGGACTAAGAGGAAGGCCAGCCAAGCGCTCAGCAATATTCGGCCTTCGGGTGGAAGCCAACAGACAGTCTGCCTCAACAGGAGTGTGATGGCCTGGGATTCAGACTCAGATGCTGAACCTGAGGGATCCCAGCCTGCATAGGATTCCCTGCCTCCAAAACCAGCAGAGCCGGGGCTAGGGCTTGAGGCTGAAGGGTCCTCAGCTGTGCTGGATCCTCAGGTGCAGGCATCTGCTGAGTCTGCTCTGGCTCCTGCTGGGATGGAGGACCCATTGCCTGCAGGTGCTCCACTCCCAGCCCTGTCAGGGGAAGCTGAGGTTGCCTCTGGGTCCGGTAACCCTCCAGCCTCTCCTGAGCTGCAGAGGCTCAGGGCAGAGAGGCGAAGGGAACTGAGTTCCCGCAGGAGGAGTGCTCGCCTCCAGGCCAGGAGAGGCGAGTCACCAGGGGATCGGCCGCCCTATGCCTCGGGGCAGATAAAAGCCAGCCAGCCCCAGCCCCAAGTTGCAGGAGCAACATTGTTGGTGACCAATTCCTGCTGGTTGCTACCTGTCCTGCTTTCCTGCTTGAGTTCCTGACCCGCCCTGGTTCCCTGCTTGCCTACCTGTTCCCGACTTCGTCTGACTCCCTGCCCTACACCCAGCTTCAATTATTACGGACTGCCTTTACGTTGTACCTCTGACCACGGACCGGACTTCGACCTCGCCTTTTGGATACCCCATGGGACCAGCACAAGGAGGGAGAGGAGGGGATGGAAGCACAAACTGGTTGGGAGAAGAAGGGGGGGTTGTCTTTCTAAAATTTTTTGGGCCCCCCAAGAGAGTGGGGCCCTAAGCTAGAGCTTGTTTTGCTTACACGTAAATCCGGCACTGCCGGTGGCCCTCACCTCATCATCCACCACGCCCCCGTCAAAAACCTTGGCCACCAGTTCGTGACTGCATCTGTCCAGCAGGAATACAGAGCATCTGCAAAAGAACAAGCCAAGGTGAGATACGGGCTCGATAAACCACCGTCACCAGGATCCTGACCGTTCTCTGGGACGAGCGAAGGGGAACGCAACCTCTGGGCCTGCACACGGGTTAAAGTGGGGTGGTGGGGTGAGAAATCGTTATTTTATATTTGAAAGAACATTGTAAATGCTTGACAACAGGATTGATTTAAAGGTTTTGCTAATTATAAATAGAAACATGTTTACCAATTATAAGGAACGCAAAAGAATAAAAATAGGTAGATAGGGGGAATTTGAAATGCTAAAGAAATGATGTAAAGAAGTCTGAAAGTCTGAAAATCTTGGCTCAACTTTTCAGCTGCCCCTTATTTATCTAATATTACTTATGAATCTTATAGATGGGCTTTTTCCAGAGCCCGATTTGAGGCACTGCCTACAGCTGTACTACACGGCAAATTCCTGCGGGTACCAATCCATGAGCGCCTATGTCCATGCAGGACCAATAAGGTGGAATCTGTTACTCACATTCTTCTATTCTGTGAACTTTACAGTGAAGAACGGTCTCGACTTATATTACCCCTTTTATCAAAATTTAAACCCTTGCAATATTATCTGGAATTTATTCCCGAAATCCTACGCAAATTCCTTTGAGCTCAGTATCCTATGCTGTGGCCAAGTTTTGCACCTTAGCCATCAAAAAACATAAATCGCTTATACTGGAAAATATACTATAAATTTCTTTTGCGCCATTGGTGTTTTTTTTTTTTTAATTCTAATCCTTAGGATTTTGACGCCTTGTAGCGATATTCTGATTGCTGGTTTGGAATTATACTGTATTATATTGCTGGCTTTTGCTGTAATAAACTTTTTGGAACTTTGGTTAGAAAGTCCGTTTGGAGGAGTGGAGGAAGCTGAAGACTGAAGACTCGAAAGAGTCAAATTATAGGTGATGATAAGAGGATATGATAAATGTATGACTTTAAAAATGAAATTCAATAAATATTATAATTAAAGAGAGAGTTCATGAGGTCCCAGGAGCATCTTGACACACAAGACGACCAAGTATCTGATAAAGGAGGAGATAATTGCCACCATAGCAGAGACACCCAAGGGACTCGTCTCTTTGTGGGTGGCATTTTAGGGATGGAATGAGGGCGTGGGTCAGGGCCCCCCCATGTGCTAAAATTATGGTTTCAATGGGGATGGGGTTTTAACTTGGTGTCGTTTATTTGGGGCGGGGTGGTTTTAAATTGTTCTCAAGTGCTATATGCTAATTTGTATTTGTGATTGGTACTTTTTGTTTTTTTTAAGGCTGGTTGATATTCTACAGCCTTTTAAATGTGTTGCGGAAGGGGCTGTCATTGTCTCATTTTGTTTTTGCTTTAACCATTTACTGATGTGTTTTTTACCTTGTATTCTCATCCCGGAATCTTGTGACGATATATAACTCTAAATATAAATACAGTCGTAGAAGAGTTTGGATTTGATATCCTGCTTTATCACTACCCGAAGGAGTCTCAAAGCGGCTCACCTTCTCCTTTCCCTTCCTCCCCCACAACAAACACTCTGTGGGGTGAGTGGGGCTGAGAGACTTCAGAGAAGTGTGACTAGCCCAAGGTCACCCAGCAGCTGCATGCGGAGGAGAGGAGACACGAACCCGGTTCACCAGATTACGAGTCTATCTCTCTTAACCACTACACCACACTGACTCTCAGTCGTACCTCTGGATACGATAGCTTCAGGTTGCGTTCGTCACGGGATACGAATGCGCTGGACCCGGAAGTACCGGAACGGGTTACTTCCTGGCTCGGCAATTCGTGCATGCGCAGATGCACAAAATGATGTCGCAAGCATGCACAGATTCGGCGCTTCATGATACAACCTTTTTATATTGCGAATGGGATCCGTTAACAGATAGGGAAACATTGGTGCACTAAAGAGTTCATTTCTCCAAAACAACCCCAAATTCAAAGTTTTTTAAAAAAACAAAAACAAAACAGGGAGAGCAAACAAACTCCTTGCTGGGGTGAAGCATTGGGAATCCAAAGTCAGTCCAAACCCACACGGCTAAATTCGGAAATGAAGCTGTTCCCTCACCATATTGGAGGCAATTTTCTGGGGGGTGGGTGTCTGTTCTAAATATACCGACCCATGAAAAGACCCGCCTGGGATCCGACCCTTTCAGGAATGCCAGCCCCCTGGCTTCACGTTCCACCAGAGCAGGTGGAGGGAGACCCGAGGGAGCTCTGTGCGTCACCGTCGCTGCGGGAGACTCACATTTCGGCGTTGCTGAGATTCCGGGCCTCGGTGATGATCTCTTGCAGCAGCACCGAGACGTCATCTGCGAAGGGTCAGAGAGGCAGGCGGTTAGCAGACCCAAAGGCCACCGAGCGGCACGTGGAAGATTATTCTTATTATCGGTTACGGCAAATTTTAATTATATCCCCGCGGGGACTCAAGGAGGGGTGTAGAAATTAAAAGCAAGTCAGAATACAAAAAGCTGGAAACATATCGAAGACGATTGTCGAAAACTGGACGGCAATAGAGCTAAAACAATATAAAGATCTATGAAAATACAGTGAAAACGGCACAGCGCTGTTGAAAAGCTCTCGGAAAACAGGCAGTTTTCCAGGCCTGCCAGAATAAAACAGTCTCCCCTGGCTGTTGATATCACAGCAAGGAAGGAACCAGTCTGGCTTCTCCAGGGAGGGAATTCCAAAGTTGTCCGGAAGCAGACATCACCAAGAAGGCATAAGTGTCAGAGGCGTAGGAAGGTCAGGTGGTACCCGGTGCAGAAAATTTCTTGTCACCCCCCCCCCCAATTGATTTTTTTTTTTTTTGCCTGCAAAAATGGTTTTACGTTATTTCATATTTTCTTACAAAGGAATAATAAGTAAAAATAAACTTTAATTTATATCCCGCCCTCCCTGGCCGAAGTCGGGCTCAGGGCGGCTAACATCAGATATATAACATTGATATAAAATCAAACAATAATTAAATTACCTCCTAAAACATGTCAAAATCAAATTAAAGTCTAATTAGATGGCTTTCCGCAGGGTTAGGGTTGGGAACAGTAAGTGCTCCACTGAATTGAAATTTCAGCCTTCGCGACATAGGAAAACGGCCAAGTAAACAGCTATTTTGGTGGAGGAGGGTCAAGATATTAACTGATATGCATGAAATTTCATATATAGTTATATAATCCCTAGTGTAGTAAGATAAGACCTTTGGAGCAGGCATAAAAAAAGAGTTTTTTTATGAACCACCTTAGTAGGGCAGTAATTGTTCCGTGATAATTTGTCACCCCCTTCATGATGGAACCTGGGGTGGCCCCCCCGCCCCCCACTTCCTACGCCCCTGCCAAGTGTCCCGGAAAAAACAGGGGGTCCTGCATTTTCCGCGCAAGAGCACTGTGGCCATTTGGGCTGCTGCGATTTTGCACGGGGAGATTTTGCACCATGTGAGATTTTGCCCTGAAAAAAAGCATTTTGGGGGGCGGCGGCAAGAGTGAGGTGTGGGTCACATGACTCGCCCGGGGGCATGTCCTGGAAGACGGGCATCCTGGTTTTGGGAAGGTATGAGAAGGCCCTCTGCCACGTCCCCCCCCCCAAGCGCGCCTGTGATTCAAAGAAGAGCGTCTCTGAAGATCTCAGAGCCCAGGAGGGAGAAGGACTTAAGCCATACAGGGCTTCCATCCCATCTGCTGGAAACTGTAGGCTCAGTTTCCATCCCATCATCTTCCTTCACTCAGCAAAAGAGTGGGGTGAGTCTCCCTGCGGAGAGAATTCTGGCGCCCAGAGGGAGGACCAGAAAGTCACCCCCTTTTCCCTGCAGCCCCCTTTCCCTTCGATTTATTTAATATTATTACATTTAGCCCCCACGTGTTCCTCCAAGAAGCTCAAGGCGCATAGCTGTCAACCCTTTTTTTGGCGGGAAAATCCCTTATTCCAATGCCGTTTCCCGCTGCTATCCCGGATTGTTGATATCCCTTCAATTCCCCGGATTTCAAAGGAAGCAGCTCCTCTCCCTCCCTGCCGGCCAGGGAGGCTCCTCAGCTGCGTTGCTCGGCTGCCAATAAGGAGTCTGAGACCAACTGGGGGCGGAGCTTGCATGCCTTGTGCAGCCAGACCCTCACGCCCAACCAGACAGACAGCCTGCCGTCTACGCGCTCGCTCTTTCGCTCTCCCGTTCGCGCGCAGCCTCTTGAGCGCAGGGTGGCGAGGCTACTTAGTGCCATTGCACCGCCCTCGCGGCATCCCTTATTTTCAAATCCGAAAGTTTGAAAAAATTCCTTATTTTCAAATCCGAAAGTTGACAGCTATGTCAAGGCGGCATGCAGGATTCCACCCCCCCTTCCCCCATTTTACCCTCCCAACAACCCTGTGAGGTAGGAATGGTGGATGGCTCAAGGTCACCTGCTGAGGTCAACGGCTCAGCGATTGCCTGACATGGTCCACTGAAAATGTTCCTCATTGAACATCATGACTGCGGTGGCACACAGAGGCCTTTTTGGAAGGCTGATCTCAGGCCCTTCAGGATTTCATTGTTGTTGCCCTTATTCCCATTTCACAGATGGGGGTCGAGTCCCCAGGCTACACAATGCCGCTGGGGGCTGCTATGAATGATGGTACCTACCGAGGTGTGTGAAGAGATTCTTGGCTACTTGCAAAAGAGCCTGGGGGGAGGAGAGAGAGAGAAGGAGAGAGAGATGAAATATATCAATCTTGCTCCTTAATTCTGAAATGAAAGCAGGTGATGTCTCCCCCCCCCCTTCGTGATTCATATGACGCAACATCAAAATGACAATGTAATTAGAGTTACAACACTATGTAGTGTATGAGGTCCTCTTGACCTTGCTGACCTTCCTAAATGGCCTCGGTCCTGTATAACTGAAGGAGCGTCTCCACCCCCACCGTTCAGCCCGGACACTGAGATCCAGCGCCGAGGGCCTTCTGGCGGTTCCCTCACTGCGAGAAGCAAAGCTACAGGGAACCAGGCAGAGGGCCTTCTCGGTAGTGGCGCCCGCCCTGTGGAACACCCTCCCAGTAGAGGTCAAAGAGATAAACAACTATCTGACATTCAGAAAATACCTGAAGGCAGCCCTTTTTAGGGAAGTTTTTAACCTGTGATATTTTAATGTATTTTGATATTGTTGGAAGCCGCCCAGAGTGGCTGGGGAGACCCGGCTAGATGGGCGGGGTACAAATAATAAATTATTATTATTATTATATTATGATGTGGTCAGTTCAAATCCCCGCGACGGGGTGAGCTCCTGTTGCTCAGTCCTAGCTCCTGCCAACCTAGCAGTTCGAAAGCATGTCAAAGTGCAAGTAGATAAATAGGAACCGCTCCAGCGGGAAGGTAAACGGCGTTTCCGTGCGCTGCTCTGGTTCACCAGAAGCGGCTTAGTCATGCTGGCCACATGACCTGGAAGCTGTACGCCGGCTCCCTCGGCCAGTAAAGCGAGATGAGTGCCGCAACCCCAGAGCCGTCCGCGACTGGACCTAATGGTCAGGGGTACCTTTACCTTTACCTGGCTACCGGAGTTGCTGGAAAGAGCAGCTTTTAAGCAGAGGCTTGACAGCCATCTGTCAAGAATGCTTTGATGGTGTTCCTGCTTGGCAGGGGGTTGGACTGGATGGCCCTTGTGGTCTCTTCCAACTTTATGATTCTATGATTCTAAGAGGAGTTTAAAAGACGCCATCCAACCGTCTTCGGGACTCCTTTCCAGATCTGTGTAGGGTTTGCTCCTGAGCCCTTTCTTCTCCCGAAGATGTCCCTCAAGGCAGAAGACATTTAGGACCAGAGTTTTCCTTCTCCTAGATGGGCTCCACCTGCCCCTCATTCTCTGCATAGCACTTGCAGAAACAGCTTTCTTGGCCATTAGACCCACTCAATCTGCAAGAGCCTGTCTCTGCATGCAGGGGAGGTCCCTGACTCCCTGAGGGTTAGAGACCCACCGGCTGCCTTCACCAGCTTTAGCCGGCCAGCAGAAGCCATTTCCCAGCATGTGGAGCCACAGGCGAGAGCTGAGTTCAGGATACGAACCAAAGGTGGACAAACCACCCCAGAAGGAACACAACGGTTTTTTTTTAAACTATCAAGCGGTGTATAAATTTTATGAAATAAACAAACAAACAAATCCTTCCGTGCCAAATCAATTTCCATGTATTACCGGTAGCAATAAATCCGCTTTGCAATTTATTTCCCTGCAGCACCCGCTGCTGCCACAAGAGGGTGGTCTTTGCACGCAGATGGCTCAGAAACATTTTACAGTTGAGAAAGCCGTCCTTTAACATTTCCCTTGATTTCTGCCACCTGTCTGCTCCAAGCTACAAGTGACAGTGCATGGTTCTCCTCCGCCCCTCGCTTTATCCTCACAACGACCCTGTGGGGTAGGTTAGAGGCAGTGACTGGCCCAAGGCAGTGACTGGCCCAATGAGCTTCATGGCCGAGTTGGGGAGGGATTCGAACCCAGATCTCTCCTTGGTGCACTCTAACCTCTGGACCAACCAGCTGCCATCCCCTGTTCACCCAATTCACGAACCTTTGCTCTCTGGGGAGTGTTTTGGGGTGGGAAGTGGGGGGAGATGCAGAGCCTGGTGGGCAATTATGACGCATGCACGCTGCGGAGCGATGTCCCGCCCCCGGGGGGGGGTGCCTCTGTGTTTGTCGCCCCGGGCAGCCAAGTGGCTCCGTTCTCCACTGTGGGGTAGATCCACATGTACATATTTGTAACTAAGTCTGCCTTCAGGGATCCAACTGTGAACTGATGTGAGTAAACTTCTTTTATTGGCTTTGAATAAGATTGTGGCGTCTTTTGAGAGGGATTCAAGGGAATTTACCAGGAACGTACAATTCAATCTGACACAGACTGGATTGTATAATAGTCAGAGGCTCACACGAGCCTGCAACCAGCTATCTGCTGTGCATATAAAAGGGGGAATGTAACTCTGCTAAGTTAGGAAGGATATTAATAAACAATATATCCTCTCCTGCCACCCTGAACATTCCCACAGGACTCTCTTTCATTGGGGTTCTTAAGCCGAGGTTGGGGTGCCGGTATCTGTCAGCGATTCTTTAGCTGTGATTCCTGCATCACAGGGGGCAGGGCTAGATGACCCTTGGGGTGCCCTCCAACTCGACAACAGCGTGATTCTATTAAAAGTTGAAACAGGAGAAGCCTGCATTTCACCAGACTGGACCAGGACATTAATGGCTCGGACCCTTGTTGTTGTTTTTAATCTATTTCGTCTGCAAGCTATTTTGCCAAATGAATGGATCACTCAGTTGGTTACAGCGTGGCGCTGATAACGCCAAGGTTGCAGGTTCGATCTCCGTATGGGGCAGCTGCATCTTCCTGCACTGCAGGGGGTTGGACTAGATGATCCTCAAGATCCCTTCCAACTCTGCAATCCTGTGTTCCCATGTCCTTGCTGTATATATGCTCCTTTGAACCTAACTTGGAAAAACTTTCAAACAAGAGGTTTCCAAAGAGAGGTTTAGCTGTGACTAGATGAGAGGTTTAGCTAGTTGGACTAGATGACCTCTGGGGGACCCCTTCCAGCTCTAAGGTTCTAGGATTCCTCAATTCCTGCCCCCTCTTCTGCAGCAGCCTCCGGGGCTCTTTTGATCTCAGTTTGCTTCCCGCAATCTGCTTCCATCCTTCCCTTTAATATCGTCACCTGGCTGTCTCTAATGAGGCCGGGGGCCTTTGAGAAGGCGACTGCCTGCGTCCCTCTTGCTGGCTGAGCTCAGAGGCTGCTCTGTGAGCTGCCCAGGAGCCTGCAGAGAGCATCCCTGCTGAGCTTTTGCTGCGGCTTCTAGCGTCAGAAGGTCAGCGGGTGGGGAAAAGGAGACCGGCAGGAGAGTTTACAAGAGTTTCAGTCGGCAGGTCAAAAACTTTGCACAGCTCCGGCAAAGGAAAGTCCACCCCCATGCCAGGCGGGCGTTTGGACGTAGGACCAAGGAAGGTGAAGTTTCAAGGGCGGGGGGCAGATGAGAGTTTGCTAAAGCGGGGGACGTTCAGAAAAGGGCAACCTTTTGGCCACTGTAACCCCGGGGCAGTGGCATAGCAAGGGGGGCGGGGGGCGGTACGCCCCGGGTTCCAGGGGAGGAGGGGGTGACATTTTGGGTGGCCCCGCCCCGCCCGGGGCCCACCCGCCGGCGCTGCGGTGCACCAAAAGCGGCAGCAGTGGGGCAGCCCTACGAGCCGCCGGTCGCGTGAGCAGCGGTGGCCCAGCGACAGAGTGCGCACGCGCGGCATTTCGTGCATGCACACTCCGTCGGGACGGTGCGTCGGAGCGTCATGACGCCCCGCCCCTGGGGGGGGAAGCCTCCGTTCGCCACCCCGGGTAGCGAGGAGGCTTCCTCCGCCCCTGCCCCGGGGTCAGCAAACTTTTTCATCAGGGGGCCGGTCCACTGTCCCTCAGACCTTGTGGGGGGCCGGGCTAGATTTTGAAAAATATAAATACCCTACAAGCCGGACCCGCAGCCGGCTTCGGACCTGGAGGACGAATGCACTCTGCCCGCGCTCAGGAGCGCGTCTCAGCACTTCCTGCAGCCAATCCGAAGCCGTGCCAGCGTCGCCACCCACGCAGAGCTGCCCGCGCTTCGGATTGGCTGCAGGAGCTTTCTGCAGCCAATCCGAAGCCTCGCCAGCGTTGCCGCCTGCCCAGAAGTCGCCCCAGCATCACGGAAGTCAGTTCCCTCGTGGTGAGGTGTCCACAGTACAACGGGCGGCAGGGTCCACGGGCTGGATTTACGAGCCGGGGGGGAGGGGCTTGACAACCCCTGCTGTAACCACTACCCCGCACTGCCCTGCCATATCAACAAACTACAGTACGTTTGTAACGGTTAAACTGATGCAAGCACGTTGTCTGGAGATGCACTTGGAGATGCAGAGCTTCAGACCCACCTCTCCAGCGCTGCCCTAGAGGACACCAGGTGTGCCTGCCTGCCTGCCCCTCACCTGACACTCGCATTTGAGCTTCTGCTCCTTCTGGAAGGCCAGTGTGCTGGTCAGCACCGTGGAGGTGTAGCAGAAGCAGTGCTGGATCTTGTGCTCGTCCGTTTCTGTGTAGCTACAGGGAGGAGAGGGGGAGGGGGAAGAACAGCGACCGGGTTAATTCGGAACTGCGGAACTCCCCACCACTGGAGTCGCATTTGCCGCCATCCCTCCCCACTTCCGTAGCAACCTTCCATAGAAAGAAATTTTCATGGCGCTTTTGTGGAAGCCCCCCCCCAAAAGAAAACAGCAACCAGGGCACATCAGTTATGGTTTTGTTGCAAAATATACTGTATTTTTCGCTCTATAAGGCACACCTGACCATAGGATGCACCTAGATTTTAGAGGGGAAAAGCCCCAAATTTTTAGGATCTGCTCAAATTTCTGCAGCTTCTTTTGCAAAGGAGAAAAGCCCCATTTTTTGAGGATCAGCTCAAATTTCTGCAGCTTCTTTTGCAAAGGAGAAAAGCCCCATTTTTTGAGGATCAGCTCAAAGTTGTTGAGCTTACTTTGCAAAGGGAAAAAAAACCCTGTTTTATGGGGTTTAACTCACAGTTCTGCAGCTTCAGGAAGCCATTTCTACAGTTTCCAGACAGATAATCTACTGTATTCCTGGCAGGGAGGGGGTCTAGACTGAGAGACCATCAAACTTTGCAGGGGAGAATTCTTGGCAGCAGCTCTGTTCCGGCACAGAGCCTCGAACTCACCTCTCTCCACCGAGCTTGTTGAAGGCACAGGCCAATGCCACGACTTGCGAGGTGGCTCTGCTGATCACCGGGACGCACAGCATGGCAGTCACCTCAAAGCCCAACATGCTGTTCAACTGCTTATGCTCCTCCTGGCGGGGAGAGACAAGGGCTGGTCACCCGGGGGACGGGAGCAGGTTCCCCTCCGTCTGTGGTTCGGTTGGTGGGGTCTCGAGGGTTCAAACATCAGAAACATCACAGACCCTGAGATATCAGGGTCCAAACCTGAGTCCTAGGGAACCCACCCTAGCATACCCTCCAACACCCCACAGATAAATGCAGGGATATGGTTGCCGTATTTCAAAAAGTGAAAATCCGGACACAAAAGTGGACTTCCGGAACAGATTAAGTTTGAGAACCAAGGGACCACTGTATATCTATATATAAAAAAATGTTCCCATTGCATGCGTGGTGGACACCACCTTGCTCCGTAACCGCTGGACCAAATCTCATCAAATTAGGACGCAGCGTACCATGACCATCAAGAAAGGATCTGGCATAATAAAAATTCATAAAAACCAGACTTGACATACCTAAAATAAAGAAAAAACGCAAAAAATTGGCGCACACATTAGACGTCACCAGCAAAACAGCGCCCTCTAGCGGCGGCTATACTGGTACTACAGCTACAAAAGCAAAAAACTGGTGCAGCTATTAGACATCACCAGCAAAACCTCAGAGCTCCTTCGGCCATTTGCAAACTCACAAACCGGTAATTAAAAGGGGGGGGGCGAGAAGAGGGTAATTGAAAATGGGGGTGGGGACAGAGAAGGGGCAGACGGAAGTTGAAGTTCAAAACCTCAGAGCTCCGTCGGCCATTTACAAGCTCGCAAACCGGTAATTGAAAAGGGGGGAGGTCCGAGAAGAGGGTAATAGAAAAGGGGGGACTGAGAAGAGGGTAATTGAAAACGGGGGTGGGGACAGAGAAGGGGCAGACGGAAGTTGAACAGGGGAACACCACAGCATTCACACACATAACCACAGCAAGGCGTGGCCGGGTCAGCTAGTATATATATATATATTCAATGAAGATCTGCCTCCTTTTTGCAAACCGAATATGAAAGGGCACATTCCCAACAGCCCCTGCTGGGTAGGCGGTTCACATGCATCTCTGTAATCCTGGCTTCATTCAAGAGCAGGCAGCCGGAGAAATAAAACGTGAATCGTGGTGGAGCCCCAGGGACATGCAAGACACGTCCTGAGAAAGCCCAGGGCAGACTCGGCCGCACGGAAAGACCTACCAAGCTGATGTCCTGCAGGGTGATCGATTTCTTCTCCTCCACAACCTTCCCCAGACGCCCAACCGTTAACTGCATGGGGAAAAGGAAGAGACAGAGCGATGGGAAAGAGGCAAAGGCTTCAGAGAATCACAGAATTGCAGTTGGAAGGGGAAACAGGGACACTTGGAGCAGGGGTAGGCAACCTAAGGCCCAGGGGCCGGATGCGGCCCAATCTCCTTCTAAATCCGGCCCGCGGACTGTCCGGGAATCAGCGTGTTTTTACATGGGTAGAATGCGTCTTTTTATTTTAAATGCATCTCTGGGTTGTTTGTGGGACCTGCCTGGTGTTTTGACATGAGTAGAATGTGTGCTTTTTATTTAAAATGCATCTCTGGGTTATTTGTGGGGCATAGGAATTCGTTCTCCCCCCCCCCCCTTCAAAATATAGTCCAGCCCCCCACAAGGTCTGAGGGACAGTGGACCGGCCCCCTGCTGAAAAAGGTTGCTGACCCCTGACTTAAAAGGTAAAGGTACCCCTGACAGTTAAGTCCAGTCGTGTCCGACTCTGGGGTTGCGGCGCTCATCTCGCTTTATTGGCCGAGGGAGGCGGCGTACAGCTTCCAGGTCATGTGGCCAGCATGACAAAGCCGCTTCTGGCGAACCAGAGCAGCCCACGGAAACGCCGTTTACCTTCCCGCCGGAGCGGTACCTATTTATCTACTTGCACTTTGACGTGCTTTCGAACTGCTAGGTTGGCAGGAGCAGGGACCGAGCAATGGGAGCTCACCCCGTTGCAGGGATTCAAACCGCCGACCTTCTGATCGGCAAGCCCTAGGCACTGTGGTTTAACCCACAGAGCCACAGTATTGTAAGCTAGCGTAATTAAGTGACTGAAACCATACAGAAGAGAAGATTGTACAGGCTTATGGTTTTAATGTTGGAAATGGTTATGTTAAAATGTATAAAATTGTGAAAAAACCAATAAAAATGTATTTAAATAATAACAACAACAACAACAACAACCTCGTGCATTGGACTAGATGCCCTTTGTGGGTTCCCTCCAATTCTACAATTCTGTGATTTAACTCTGTTAAAATTCAGATAACGAGAAACAGGGCTATGAAATGCCCTTTCCTTAAAAAGCAGTCAGTTGCCAAAAGCCTGCCGGTATAAAACCCTCTTCGCCGGCTGGCAAAAAGACAGCATGGAGGGACTTTTGTCCATTTACTGTATTTATTTCCCCTGAAAAATGGTGATTTTCTTCAGTCAAAATGAGCGTACCATATATACTCGAGTATAAGCCGAACCGAATATAAGCCGAGGCACCCAATTTTACCATAAAAAACCTGGGAAAGCTTCATAGGAGCCACTGCCTGCCTCACTTGAGTATAAGCCGAGGGCGGCTTTTTCAGCACAAAAAATGTGCTGAAAAACTAGGCTTATACTCGAGTATATAGGGTACCCCTAAACATTTTTTAAGAAAAAAGCACTGATGATGATGATCCACTCACAGGGAAGCTGATCTCTTCCTCCAACACTTTGTCTCCAACGACCTGCAAGAAACAAGAAAACAGGGGTGTGGGAAACAGGAAGGAATCAAGGGATTTCCCATCTTCAAAGAAGCAGCGGCATTTAAATCTCGGATGCTGAAAGAGCCGCAGGTCGTATCTTAAGGCTTGCAGACCACCATCTCACCAAATGGTCAGCTGGGTGGAAGGGAGCAGCAATCACTTGGAATATTGTCCACGTAAAGATAACGCACAAGTGGGTACTGCAACAAAATGTTGCAGCGTACAGTGATACCGTCCAACTAATCCATTCGGACAGCTCTCTGTGGCCGCAAAGTATGCTCAGCTCTCACTGGTGTGATTTCGGGGTTCCTCTCTTAATTTCCCCCACCCCATTTTTTGGCACTTCTGAAAATCTGAGAGGTTGTCCAGACTTCCTGGTACTACCCCCTTTTCTAGGTTATCCAATTTTAGCTACATAACCAGCTAGCTGTCCAGAGAGCGGAACCCAGTTCCCACCCACCCCTTTGCCACTACTGACCTACGTCTGATCTACAGCATAGCTCAAAAATCAGGCAGCCTCGCAAAATCTCTGCATGGGGACTCCCTTAGGGCAGGAAGCTTCAGGGTCGAAGGCACCCACCTGGCAGAAAAGCTGGTGGTTGTCTTCAGAAACCAACAGGAGGCAGCAACATGGCGACTGGGTCTCTTGTTTCAGCTGCGAGAGAGGCAGAGAGAAAAGTGAGCCATTCCCAGGAGGGGGAAGCCCCCCACATCCCAGCCGCTCCCAGACCATCGGACCTCTGTTATCCATAGAATCATGGAATTGGAAGAGACCCAAGGGGGTTATCTAGTACATGGGTAGCCTACTCCCAAGAGACTGCGATCTATTCACAGAGTTAAAAACTGGCAGTGTCAAAGTTGTTGAGGTTTTTTTTTAGGAAGGAGGAAGGCCCATTTTGGGGGGGGGGGTCGGGTAAAAATTGTTGAGTTTTTTCAGGGAGGAGGTAAAATGTTGAGTTTTTTTAGGGGAGCCACAGTTGTTCAGCTTCTTTGGGGGCGTAGCAAGGGGGCGGGGCAGCGCCCTGCTGGGGGTGACACTTGGGGCGGTGACCACGCCCCCCTGGGCTTTTTTTAAAAAAAATATTTAAGGCTATTTTCGGCACTGCCGGGGTGGAGCTGCAGGGGCGGCCAGCAAGCAGCAGTGTTACCCCCCCCTTGCTGGCCGCCCCTGCGGCTCCGCCCCGGCAGCGTCGAAAATAGCCCCCCCCTTCCAGCGGCTTTTTCCGCTGCTGGCTGGCTTGTGGAGCCGGGGCATGGAGAGGGGCGGGCCAGCGAGGAGGGGTGACACCCCTCCTCGCTGGCCCACCCCTCTCCCTGCCCCAACTTGTGTTCCGCTGAGGGAGCCCGGGCGGCAGCTTCGGGAGTCTCTGTGGGCTGCAGAGACTCCCGAAGCCGCTGCCCGACACCCCCGGGGGCAGGCCGTCATGACGCACGCACACACCGCGACGCCCCGCCCCCAGGGGTGCCTCTTGGCTTCCCGCTCCGGGCAGCCAAGGGGCTAGAAACGCCCCTGTTTGGGGGGAGCCAATGATCTACCAGTGATCTACCGCAGACGTCCAGTGATCTACCGGTAGATCACGATCTACCTGCCTGATCTAGTACAACCCATTGCAGTGCAGGAAATGAAGGTTGTCACAGCCACAAGGCGTCATTCCCTTCGCACTTAACTGCGGACACCTTCCCAGGTATCTGTGGAAGACAAAATGACAACTCTTCCCCAGCAGGGATCGAGCAGGAAATAAGCAATGACTCTCCTTTTTTTAAGCAGAGGTTGGATGGCCATCTGTCCTGGATGCTTTAGCTGAGATTCCTGCATTGCAGGGGGTTGGACTAGATGACCCTGGGGGTCCCAGCTTGACGAGTCTATAATTCGGACAGCCAGGCTCCAAAATACTTACGTAATTAATAACTTTGAGCTGGAGTGAGGCTGCATCCAAGTCGTACAGTTCGCCTGCAAAAGCAACAGATCGGGAGCTGTGAGTCCCTGCTACGAGATTAACAAACATAACAATAACTACTTATTTTGTTTCTTAATCACTTCCGCTGAGGAACCCGGAACTGATTCATCTATATATATAAAAATGTTCCCATTACGTGTTTGTCCGAAACACCCTTGCTGCGTAACCGCTGGAACAAATCGCATCAAATTAGGACACCATTACCATGGCAAAATAATCTGGCATAATAAAAATTCAGAAAAACCACACGTGTCATACCTAAAATAAAGTTTAAACGCAAAAAAACTGTCGCAGCTATTAGATGTCATCAGCCGGAAGTGAGTGTTCCCGGAAAACCCGGAAGTGAGTGTTCCGGTTGTCGAACGTTTTTCGGAAGCCAAACATCCGATGCGGCAGTCGACTATTGTTTCTGGGGTGCCTGCACCAATCGGAAGCTGCGCCTTGGTTTTCAAACATTTCAGAAGTCAAACGGACTTCCAGAACAGATTAAGTTTGCCGCTTTTGTTTTTGCTATTTATTTTGCGTTTTTGAGGCTTTTTCGGTTAATTTGTTTTTGTGACTGTGTGGAACCCAGATCAGCTACTGATTGATTGTGTGACTGCGGAAATGGATAAAAGCCACCCATCCAAACAATGACTATCATCAGTGCAGGTAAGAATTTAAAAAAAAAAAATAATTTTTTTTAATCATCTACAATACTGCCTTATTTATTTTATAGTATAGTGGTACCTCCGGTTGCGGATGGGAACCGTTCCGGAGCTCTAATCGGTGTTGTGAGATTCATTCCCCGTGTGCAGTCATGGCTTTATTGTTTAACACATGACTGGGTATGTGTTTTCATTCCACAGAGTGGGAAGTGGGAAGTGATGGAAAACAGGATGTTTGTCTTACTGTGTTTCCTGAAGTGGGACTTTTGTCCTTTGTTCTTTCTCTTTGCTGCCTGATGCTAGAGAGAGAGGGAGCCATGTTCAGAGCTCCGTGTGTATTATATGTAATAAACTACTGAGTTGCTGAGTCTGTTACGCAACTGTGCACGCTCTGCGGATCCCTAAGTGTGCTGGTGTCTTATGGCACCTGTCGCTGTGATGTTCAGGCAGAGGAATGCCTAAGAAACTCCCGAATGATTGCCCAGGAAGGAGGGAACATGCCAGTCGGGTTCTACGTGTGAGTAAAGGCCGTTTCATGACAGTCGGATCCCAAGGTTTCTGCAACCGGAGAGACCGCATCTGCACATGCGCAATGGTAGAGTGCTTCTGCGCATGCGCGTGGGGCAAACCCCCGGAAATATACTTCTGGGTTTGCCGCTTACATATCCCGAAGTTTACGTATCCCCAGAGTGGCTGGGGAGACCCGGCCAGATGGGTGGGGTACAAATAAAATTATTATTATTATTATTATTATTATTATTATTATTATTATTATTACATAAGTGGAGGGATACATAAGTGGAGGTACGACTCTACAGTACATTGATTATTGCTTTCATTTTATGTATCAATGGTCTCGTTAGAAAAATTCATGTTAAATTCTGGAATGGATTAATCGTTTTGCATTCCTTTCTATGGGAAAGCGTGCCTTGGTATTTGAACGCTTTTGGAATGGATTTCCGGAACCTATTAAGTTTGAGAACCAAGGTACCATTGTATTGTTCTCCTAGCTAGCAGATAGGTGAGGGGGTGGAGGAAAGGCCCACCTGGATGGCCCCCTCAGTTGAAGCTCTTGCAACTTGGCTCCTTCCTTTGGGATGCAGATGTTGACACTTAAGCAGCCAGCTAAGGTCTTACAAAGAAACATGAGAAGAGAAGACTCCCTGGAAAAGACCCTGATGTTGGGAAAGATGGAGGGTACAAGGAGAAGGGGGACGACAGAGGACGAGGTGGTTGGACAGTGTTCTCGAAGCTACCAACATGAGTCTGACCAAACTGCGGGAGGCAGTGGAAGACAGGAGGGCCTGGCGTGCTCTGGTCCAGGGGGTCACGAACTAAACAACAATATTGTTATCTATCTGCGTCAGAGCATGCCATTGCCTGCCTCGCACCCTTACCGCACAACTGGAGGATCTTGCGGTCCAAGTCGCTGTAGCTGTTCTTGGGAGGCCCCTCGGTTTTTGCTAGAGAATTCTGCGAGGAACTGGTGGACAGGCTGACTTGCGGCCAGGGCTGCAGCTTCTGCAGGGCTTGGATGCGCTTGTAGGACACCAGGATCTGCAAGGGATTGCATTGGCAAACAGGCAAGGGAAATGGATGGAGCAAAGAGGCTCTGGGTGCAAAGGACAGACACTCTGCAGTGGAATGAGGCCCAAAGAACAACCCCACCCCCATTTAAATTGCCCTTCTCCCTTATCATTATAAATAAAGTGTAAAAGAAGCTCAACAGAGCCATCTGTTGGCAAAATGAATCCGTCTGTTGTGAACCGCCCTGTGCTCTTGGGACGAAAGGCAGTGTGCGAATTCTAAAAATAACGACAACACTTTTGACTGGGAGCGGCCGCCGAGACCACATAACACCGGTCCTGAGAGATCTACATTGGCTCCCAGTACGTTTCCGAGCACAATTCAAAGTGTTGGTGCTGACCTTGAAAGCCCTAAACGGCCTCAGTCCTGTATACCTGAAGGAGCGTTCTCCACCCCCACCATTCAGCCCGGACACTGAGATCCAGCGCCGAGGGCCTTCTGGCGGTTCCCTCACTACGAGAAGCAAAGTTACAGGGAACCAGGCAGAGGGCCTTCTCGGTAAGTGGCGCCCGCCCTGTGGAACGCCCTCCCAGCAGAGGTCAAAGAGAACAACAACTACCAGACCTTTAGAAGACATCTGAAGCAGCCCTGTTTAGGGAGGCTTTTAATGTTTAATGGATTATTGTATTTTAATGTTCTGTTGGAAGCCGCCCAGTGTGGCTGGAGAAACCCAGCCAGATGGGCGGGGCTATAATAATAAATTATTATTATTATTATTATTATTATTATTATTATTATTATTATTATTATTTTATATGGAATTGTAAAGGGCAATGGAGATGTGTTTATGGAATTGAGGAGGAATCCCCCCCCCCAGTTTGAGAACTGGCTGGCTTAGGGGGTGTGCAGGTACCTTGATGATCAGAGGATGGGGTGAGGATGGGGTTTTTAGGCAGGCTTGAATCCTGCAACCTCCGTCCCCCGTCCCCCCCCGCCAGGTTGCAAATGCAACATTAGCACAACTTCATGGGGTGTGGAGCTTACCTTTGCAACCAGGGCCAGATTTAGGTTTGATGAGGCCCTAAGCTCCTGAAGGTAATGGGGCCCTTTATAAGTCCAGCTGTCCTTTGTCGACAACAAATGGTCGCTGTTTTTTGTTGTTGAATATATGCTATATGCCAGTGATGGCTAACCTTGACACTCCAGATGTTTTGGAACTACAACTCCCATCATCCCTAGCTAACAGGATCAGTGGTCAGGGATGATGGGAGTTGTAGTCCCAAAACATCTGGAGTGTCAAGGTTAGCCATCACTGCTATATGCTAATTTATGATCCTAACAGGTATCTAAAGCCATTTGCACATGCAGAATGTAGGCACCCTATATATAGAAAGGAGCAAACCAGTGATATTTTAGGGAGCAGGCTAGCAGGCGGGGCAAATGACTTACATCCTAGGAGCCTACACAACACAAAACACGGTTGCTGTATGCAAGTTTTATTTTATTTGTTTTTTTATCATATATTTTGGAAATGGACACCCAGGGTTTCTTTTCCTTTAATTTTTTGGGGGGCCCCCAAGAGAGTGGGGCCCTGAGCTATAGCATGTTTAGCTTATACTAAATCCGGCACTGAGGTACCTTGATGATCAGAGGATGAGGTTTCTAAGGTAAAGGTAAAGGGACCCCTGACCATTAGGTCCAGTCGTGTCCAACTCTGGGGTTGCGGCGCTCATCTCGCTTTATTGGCCGAGAGCTGGCGTACAGCTTCCGGGTCATGTGGCCAGCATGACTAAACCGCTTCTGGCAAACCAGAGCAGCACACGGAAAAGCCGTTTACCTTCCCGCTGGAGCGGTACCTATTTATCTACTTGCAATTTGTGCTTTCAAACTGCTAGGTGGGCAGGAGCAGGGACCGAGCAATGGGAGCTCACCCCCGTCGCAGGAATTCGAACTGCCGACCTTCTGATCAGCAAGCCCTAGGCTCTGTGGTTTAACCCACAGCACCACCTGGGTCCTGCAAACCTCTCCCCACCCGCACCCCCACCCCAGGTTGCAAATGCAGCACTGGCACAACCTCATGGGGTGTGGAGCTCATCTTTGCAACAGCAGTGCCTTGCCTCTTGAGTGGCAGGTGGGCTCCTCATTATCACGGCATCAAGAAAACGCAGGCAGATGGAGAGGGAGAGCGGCTTTGAACGCTTCCGTCTTCGCGGTAGCCTCCCACCCGCTCCACCTGGCAGGGTTGGCGTTCCCCTGCAACACTCCCGCACAGGTCTCTCTCTGTGTCAACTATTCTAGTCTCCTGTTGCCGGCTGATTAAGCCGGACGGGGGTTTTCAGATCCGCAAGGCAAGAGCAGGGTTTGTGCATGGCTAGGGATGGAAGATGGATGGATGTTTACTGTTCCCCAAGAAGCCTGTTAAGAGGGACGGTGCTCTAAGGAGGGAGACCGGGTGAGGATAGGGTTGCCAGGTGTCCACTATTTGAGCGGACAGTCCGCTTTTTCCACATTATGTTCACTATTTTTTTCCACAAAATAGTGGACATTTTTTTTATTCAAAAGCTTTATGATGAAATGGTACGTAATCTAAAGCTGTACAGTCTAGGAGAATAAGGATAGGAGAATCGCGTTTTGTCTTTTTTTTCATAAGTAAGAATGAGACCCAAGGGACCCAGGTGGCGCTGTGGGCTAAACCACAGAGCCTAGGGCTTGCTGATCAGAAGGTCGGCGGTTCAAATCCCCGCGACAGGGTGAGCTCCCGTTGCTCGGTCCCAGCTCCTGCCCACCTAGCAGTTCGAAAGCACGTCAAAGTGCAAGTAGATAAATAGGAACTGCTCTGGCGGGAAGGTAAACGGCGTTTCCGTGCGCTGCTCTGGTTCGCCAGAAGCGGCTTTGTCATGCTGGCCACATGACCTGGAAGCTGTACGCCGGCTCTCGGCCAATAAAGCGAGATGAGCGCCGCAACCCCAGAGTCGGACACAACTGGACCTAATGGTCAGGGGTCCCTTTACCTTTACCTTTAAGAATGAGACAAAGATCGAATATCAATTGAACTTGATTCTCCGAAAAAATGATTAATCATACCCAACTGTTTCACAAGACATTTAAAAAATGGGGGGGGGGGGAGGCGCCTCTTGCCAGAGTTCTGCCCCGCCTGTTCCCGACTCGCGGGGAGAACAAAAGGGAGAGGCGCGAAAGAAAAAGATGCCTCTTCCTGTTCCTGACGCGCAGGAGCAGCAGCAAACCAGCTACTGGAAGAGGCGCGGGGGGGGGGGAGGCGGGCCTGGAGGAGACTTGCCCGACGACCTGAGGGAGAGAGATCCTTGCCCCAAGGATCGCCTCCCTAATACAGGAACGGTAAGAAGGAACCCCCGTTGGGAACTTGGGTAGCAAAGTAAAATGTAATTTAATATTTTACATATTATTATAATATATTTGATGTTTTGAATTTTAAGTAAAGTTTTGAAGTGATTATTTTAATACGTGTTAAAATGTTTGTAAGAAAATATATAATTTAATTTAATTTAACCCCCCCCCCCCCGCTTGTCTGCTATTTTTTGGAAGCAGACCTGGCAACCCTATGAACGAGACATTGGATTTAGAATCATAGAGCCGGAAGGGACGCAAAGGGTCACCTATTCGAAACGCCCGCAATGCAGGAATCACAGCTTATCTCATAGGAGTCCTGCGTTCAATTCTGGGAACCCCAGTTTAAGAAGTGTGGGATGTAATTCTCTGGAGCAGTCAAGTACAACATTACCTGTTTGCCTAGAGTGGACATGCATGGGGAATATTGGTCCAGCCAGTCCAACTTCCTGTTACACCTGGCTGGAGCATCCTCCCTTTGCATGTGATCAGTAGGTGGGCGTGACCTTTCCAGACCTGGTAAAAGGCCAAGTCCCATAGACATCTTCCCTTTCCTTCTCTTTTTCGTCCTGCCTGCTTCCTGCTTCACCTGGACCGCATAGCTGTCAACTTTCTGATTTGAAAATAAGGGATTTTCCCCAGCTTTCGGATTTGAAAATAAGGGATGCCGCGAGGGCGGTGCAATGGCACCAAGTAGCCTCGCCACCCTGCGCTCCAGAGGCTGCGCGCGAACGGGAGAGCGAAAGAGCTGAGCGCGTAGACGGACGGCAGGCTGTCTGTCTGGTTGGGCGTGAGGGTCTGGCTGCACAAGGCATGCAAGCTCCGCCCCCAGTCAGTCTCAGACTCCTTATTGGCAGCCATGCAACGCAGCTGAGGAGCCTCCCTGGCCGGCAGGGAGGGAGAGGAGCTGCTTCCTTTGAAATCTGGGAAATTTAAGGGATATCAACAATCCGGGATAGCAGCGGGGAACGGCATTGGAATAAGGGAGTTTCCCGCCCAAAAAAGGGAGGGTTGACAGCTATGCATCTGTAGGTTAGTTTTAGGGGGGATGACATAGGATATGAAATCAACCCCACCCAAAGGACCAGAATGTGGTCTAAACCCCCCTTTAAATCCATATCAATAAAAAGAAAAGAGCTTACCCTTCTTATTGTTACTTATGAACAAGACTGTTGTGACTTTATTCTTTTAGGAGGAAATCAAAGGGGTCTTACCAGGAATAATAGAACTTAAGAGATTCTAACAAATCTGCAACCAGCTTCCTGCTGGTAATAGGGGAATGTACTCTGGCATGTGAAGAAACTTGCTGCCAATAAGGAGTCTGAGACCGACTGGGGGCGGAGCTTGCATGCCTTGTGCAGCCAGACCCTCATGCCCAACCAGACAGACAGCCTGCCTGCCGTCTATGCGCTCGCTCTTTCGCTCACCCGTTCGCGCACAGCCTCTGGAGCGCAGGGTGGCGAGGCTACTTGGTGCCATTGCACCGCCCTCGCGGCATCCCTTATTTTCAAATCTGAAAGTAGGGAAAAATCCCTTATTTTCAAATCCGAAAGTTGACAGCTATGTGCTGGCGTAACAACTTGGTAAATCTCCACCTGCTCAAAAAGATGCCATATTAGCCGCTAACACATTTAAATGTCTTCCAGGGAGAAAGATGCTGGACAACAGCAAGGTGAGTCTTAAGAGATGGCACCAGAGTCCCAGCATTAGAAGGTTGTCTAAAGAAGGTCAACAGGTAACAATGACAGGGTTAAAAAATATCTTGATCAAAGTGCTGTTGGTAGCAGCGCGCACACACAAAGAGTTTAAGGTATTCCATACTAGTGAGTACCATCCACAAAGATAATAATAATAATAATAATAATAATAATAATAATAATAATAATAATAATAATTAATAGTACTTACGTGCTTCTCTAAAGCGCGAAGGTTCAGCTCATCTGATTCAGAGAGTTGACTGCAGTGTACCTGAACAGGAGAAGGGAAGAGAGTTAAAGCAATATTTTCAAGGCCAGCTTTCATCAGGAAGACGTTTCTGACAGTAAGAGTTGTTTGACAGTGGAACATCATCCCTGACCACTGGTCCTGTTAGCTAGGGATGGTGGGAGTTGGAGTCTCAAAACAGCTGGAGGGCCGAGTTTGCCTATGCCTGGAACTTAAACCACTCTGGATAGTTAAAGTTTATACTGCCATCCTTTTGCTGTACGAAAAAGCTACATACTTGATCTTTATTTATTTTAATTTATTTGATTTTATAAAATTTGTACGCCTCTTGATTGTTAAAAAAAACCCTCAAAACTGTTTACAAAAAAAAGATAAAGCGATAAGATTACTATAAGAAAACAACAACAACAACAACAACAGCAACAATTTTAAACTTTTCAAAAGTTAAAAAAACCTGAAAACACCCACCATTTCTAAAACCGCTGGACAGGCTTGTCAAAACAGGGGTGTTATTAGCAGGAGTGGAAAAGAGGGCTCTGAAGGTGCCTGCCTGATTTCAAGAGGCGGGGAGTTCCAAAGTATACAGTAAGCCCTGCCATGCGAGAATATCAGATTCTTACAAATGTGGAATGGGTGATATGTGGTGCTTGTAAGAGTGCCAGTTCTGCCAGTCAAAGCAGCTGAATGGGTGTATATGGGGAGAGGTGATCTCACAGGTAAACCGGCCCCAAGCTTTTAAGGGAAGAAGAAGAGTTTGGATTTGATATCCCGCTTTATCACTACCCGAAGGAGTCTCAAAGCGGCTCACATTCTCCTTTCCCTTCCTCCCCCACAACAAACACTCTGTGAGGTGAGTGGGGCTGAGAGACTTCAGAGAAGTGGGACTAGCCCAAGGTCACCCAGCAGCTGCATGTGGAGGAGCGGAGACGCGAACCCGGTTCCCCAGATTACGAGTCTACCGCTCTTAACCACTACACCACACTGGCTAGGAATATTCCTATAGGAATAGGAATACTGTAGCTGAATCTCCTGCATTGCAGGGAGTTGGACTAGATGACTCTCTGCGTCTTTTCCAACTCGACAGTTCTATTATTCTAACACCCAGTTGGAAACCGGTGGCCAGCGCCAATCTCTGAGCCATAGCTGTCAACCCTCCCATTTTCTGCGGGAAACCCCCTTATTCCAATGCCGTTTCCCGCTGCTATCCCGGATTGTTGCTATCGCTTAAATTTCCCGGATTTCAAAGGAAGCAGCTCCTCTCCCTCCCTGCCGGCCAGGGAGGCTCCTCAGCTGCGTTGCTCGGCTGCCAATAAGGAGTCTGAGACCGACTGGGGGTGGAGCTTGCATGCCTTGTGCAGCCAGACCCTCACGCCCAACCAGACAGACAGCCTGCCTGCCGTCTATGCGCTCGCTCTTTCGCTCACCCGTTCGCGCGCAGCCTTTGGAGCGCAGGGTGGCGAGGCTACTTGGTGCCATTGCACCGCCCTCGCGGCATCCCTTATTTTCAAATCCGAAAGTTTGGAAAAAATCCCTTATTTTCAAATCCAAAAGTTGACAGCTATGCTCTGAGCACAGACGTTGTTCATCTGAAGACAGCCCTGTATCGGGAAGTTTTTAATGTTTGACGTTTTATTATGCTTTTGCATTTGTTGGAAGCCTCCCAGAGTGGCCGGGGCACCCCAGTGAGATGGGCAGGGAACTATTATTATTATTATTATTATTATTACCACGTTGACAAGGCCTCACTCCTGCCAGCAATGGGTAAAGGCCAATGCGGCTTTGTGGAAACTGGCCAGGTACGGAGGGGGCCTGCCACGTGGTCTCACCTCCCTGTGCCAGCAGGGAAAGGTCAGATCCTCTTAATCATCTTAATTCCTTTTTAATAAGCGCTGGTGTGAATTTCGCAGATGTGGCACCAGGCGCTAATCCACTTAAGCCCTTATCTCCCTGGCATCTGAGTCCGTCGCACCGCAACCTTGCTGTGCGCTGGCAAGAGAAGTCGGGCAGCTCCAGAGCTTCGTTAACGTCGTCACTCGCCTTGCCACCTCCGTGAAGGGAAAGTTATGCAGAAATCCCATCCCGGTTTGACCCTCTTGGGGCTTGAATGAGGTGGCTTAACTGGAGTGCCCATAATGGCCGTGTCAGAGAGGCTGGCACGACTGACCTCCTCAGTCTTTCCTGCCACGTGCCGCTGAGCCGCCAGTCTCTCCGAGGATGGTCTCTGGGTAAAGCCCGGATAAGCAATTAAAAAAGCAAACTACGGCTAAAATACTCTCATTACAGGTAGAACAAGCTGAAAGTAGCAGTCTAAAAAAAAAGCTACAGAGCCCAGCGCAGGAATTAAATGCAAAACAGCCAATTACAAGAGGGTCAGTCCTGTGGATTGTCACACCTCTACCTGGAGTCCATGACGTATAATCAAGCTATAACTGCAATCTCCCGGAGATTGAGCGATATTGCCAGACAAGAGGACATAGCTCAAGCGAAACCAGGGATGTTCCTAGGGGACCAGATATATCAAATGACACCAGCCCCCTATCTCGCGGAAATCCACTATGTGGAATACCGCAGACTTCTTACAGTGGCTAGACTAAACGCCCTTGATTCCGCGGTATTGTGGGGAAGGTATAAGGGAGTTCCATACGCCCAGAGAACCTGTCACTGTACTATGGGCGTGGTTGAGTCTACCAAACATATCCTTCTGTCTTGTCCTCTCTCTGTAAGGTAAAGGTAAAGGGACCCCTGACCATTTGGTCCAGTCATGTCCGACTCTGGGGTTGAGGCGCTCATCTCGCTTTATTGGCCGAGGGAGCCGGTGTACAGCTTCCGGGTCATGTGGCCAGCATGACTAAGCCGCTTCTGGAGAACCAGAGCAGCGCACGGAAACGCCGTTTACCTTCCCGCCAGAGCAGTACCTATTGATCTACTTGCACTTTGAGGTGCTTTCGAACTGCTAGGTGGGCAGGAGCTGGGACCGAGCAACGGGAGCTCACCCCGTCGCAGGGATTCGAACCGCCGACCTTCTGATCGGCAAGCCCTAGCCCACAGCGCCACCTGGGTCCCAGATGGTACATTACACCAGTGAAATTAGCTAAAATGTATAAAATGAGTAATAAATAATAGAATCATAGAATCATAGATTCTATGTTGGAAGTGTAAAGAAAAAGAAGGAATATTATATCATATGTGGTAGGAATGTAAGAAGGTGAAAAGCTTCTGGGAAATGATATATAATGAGATAAAAAAAAATGTTGAAATATACATTTATAAAGAAACCGGAAGCATTTTTGTTAGGAATTGCAGGAAATGACATTAAGAGACACGATAAAAAGTTATTTTTATATGCAACAATGGCAGCAAGAATGTTAATGGCACAAAGATGGAAACAAGAAGAGTTGCCGACAAAAGAAGAATTGGATAAGATTACAGGAAGAATTCGAAACCGACAGGACCAGGAATTTCTAAAAGATTGGACTAAATTTGAGATATATTTGAAAGATAACTGTAAACAACAAATCACGCTTGCTGATCAGAAGGTCGGCAGTTCGAATCCCTGCGACGGGGTGAGCTCCTGTTGCTCGGTCCCAGCTCGGTCCCAGAGTCGGACACGACTGGACCAAATGGTCAGGGGTCCCTTACCTTTACCTTTAAACTGCTTTCAGGTTGTGGGTTTTGTTTGTTTTTTTAACAACCGAGAGGCGTATAAATTTTGTGAAATAAATAATGACTCCGGCCACAAAGACCGGAGTAGAACGCCTCCTTCTCCACAGACCCTCTTAGGAGCGATTACCGGTGGACTTACCAAGATGACGCAGACCACGGTCCCTGCATCCTTGTCCGCCAAGGGGATGATCAACACTGCAAGGCAAGGGGGAGAGAGTTTAGCAAAGGGGGAGGCAGGAAGGAGAAGGAAGCAGGAAGACTGGGGGGGCTGGAGATAGGGGGGAGATGGCGGCGCGCATAGACGCTGCGGCTCAGTGCTAATTTCATTGCACTTGTATAGCGTTGTGCTTGTACTTGTGCAATGACAATAAATTATCTTATCTATCTTATCTTATAGACTCTGGTTCAGGTGATAGGGATGGGGGAACGCTCTCGCCATCCCTATGCGAAAGGTATTCCGTTAAAGGAATCCAGGGACTCAATGGTTTGGTCAGCCCTGAGAGGGGGTTGTGCCCGTGCCTGAGTTCAGGGGGACATCTGGGCGGTGGACTAGCCTGACCCCGGCTTTCCGCTGTTCCAGGTGTTCACCCTAGGCTGACCTACGCTGGTGCCCTGGGTCAGCGCTACCTGCTATGGTGCAGGGAGCTAGTCGAACCAGAGCCTATGCAACCACTCACTTGCTGTAATCAATAAAGTTGTGGCCTAAATTCTGCCAAAAACCAAACCAAAATTTGAGCCTTGTCTGAATTTATTTAAGGGGGTGGTTAAAGGTCTAAACACGCAAATGTAATTTTGCCTTATTTTGTTTTGTATTTAAAGCCTCCCTTTTCCTCCCGGAAGCTCAAGGTGGCGTATGCAGGTTCCTCTTCCTGCATGGTTTATCCTCACGACAACCCTGTGAGGTAGGGCAGAGACTGGCTCAAGGTCACACCCAGTGAGCTTCATTCATGGCTGAGTGGGGATTTGAACCTTGGTCTCCCAGGTCCTGGTCAAACACTCTAACCACTGCACCACACTGCCTCTCCAGGTTCCCCAGCCATGCACTATTTGGGCAGAATGAGGGGGGATATTATTATTATTGCTACTATTTAATAAATTATTACACCACCCCTATACCCATAGATCACAACAACCTAATCCCCCTTCCGCTCCACCTCTTTCCCAGGACGGTTCTTACCTTGCTTATCCGGGGCTAACGGTGCGGCCAGGCCAACCATCGGCTTGCCCTGCAACTCAGCCGGGGGCAGCCCTTTGCATTCCACCCTCTTCTGCTGCAGGACGGCATCTCTGAAAGGACAATTGAAAAAGGAAAAGGAAAGCGGAGCTGAAGGAGAGATGGTACAAGAATGAGGTGAAAGCCTAGAGGGCCGCGGCGCTAACGCAAAATGGCAGAGAAAATTAGCTTTGGAGAAATGCCCAAGGAATCCAGGCGCCTCCTTTATGAGAGGTTCAGAAGGTGGCAACACGAGAACAGGGCCTTTTCTGCAGCGGCTCCCCGTTTGTGTGATGGACTCCCCAGGGAGACTTACCTGGCACCATCTTAAGGCTCCATCTTTAGGCATCCCGGTTTCTGATTTGATCCCGGAATGTCCCGCTTTTCCTTAAAGGGTAAAGGGACCCCTGACCATTAGGTCCAGTTGCGGACGAATCTGGAGTTGCAGAGCTCATCTCGCTTTACTGGCCGAGGGAGCCGGCATACAGCTTCCGGGTCATGTGGCCAGCATGACTAAGCCGCTTCTGGCGAACCAGAGCAGCACACAGAAACGCTGTTTACCTTCCCGCCGGAGCGGTACCTATTTATCTACTTGCACTTTGTGCTTTCGAACTGCTAGGTGGGCAGGAGCAGGGACCGAGCAATGGGAGCTCACCCCGTCGCGGGGATTCGAACCGCCGACCTTCTGATCAGCAAGCCCTAGGCTCTGTGGTTTAACCCACAGCGCCACCCGTGTCCCTTCTCACTTTTCCTTAGGACGTCCCTATTTTCATCAGAGAAGTGTTGGAGGGTATGGAGCTATGCAACTCCCCAGGACAAGAAGATAAGTAACTACACAACCTTTAGAAGACACCTGAAGGCAGCCCTGTCTAGGGAGGTTTTTTTTAATGTTTAATGTTCTATGATGTTTTTATATCTGTTGGAAGCCACCCAGAGTGGATGGGGCAACCCAGTCAGATGTCTGGGGTATAATAATAATAATAATAATAATAATAATAATAATAATAATAATAATTTTCATTGGAGAAATGTTGGAGGGTGTGCAGGTTAATTCTGTGTCCAGGGCAGCTGTCTCCCAGCTCCATCTGGTATGCAGGATGAGACCCTCCCTGCCTGCGGACTGTCTCGCCAGAGTGGTGCATGCTCTGGTTATCTCCCGCTTGGACTACTGCAATGCGCTCTACGTGGGGCTACCTTTGAAGGTGACCTGGAAGCTACAACTAATCCAGAATGCGGCAGCTAGACTGGTGACTGGGAGCGGCCACAGAGACCACATAACACCGGTCCTGAGAGATCTACATTAGCTCCCAGTACGTTTCCGAGCACAATTCAAAGTGTTGGTGCTGACCTTGAAAGCCCTAAACGGCCTTGGTCCAGTATACCTGAAGGAGCGTCTCCACCCCCATCGTTCAGCCTGGACACTGAGGTCCAGCGCCGAGGGCCTTCTGGCGGTTCCCTCACTGCGAGAAGCAAAGCTACAGGGAACCAGGCAGAGGGCCTTCTCAGTAGTGGCGCCCGCCCTGTGGAACGTCCTCCCATCAGAGGTCAAAGGGATCAACAACTATATAACATTTAGGAAATACCTGAAGGCAGCCCTGTTCAGGGAAGTTTTTAACCTGTGATATTTTAATGTATTTTAATATCTGTTGGAGGCCGCCCAGAGTGGCTGGGGAGACCCGGCCACATGGGCGGGGCACAAATTATTATTATTATTATTATTATTATTATTATTATTATTATTATTCAGCAGTTTAGGAATCCTTCAGAGAAACGGAGCCCTGCTGCTCTCGAAAAAGCTCTCAAATATGCGGTGAGCACTGTTTGAGCATAAAGAAAGCGGACCTCTCCATGCTGAGGGTGGGGCGCTCAGCGGCGCCATTCAATAGCTGGGACTGAGCCAGCCTTGGGAGCAAGTCCCATTAGCACCTGCTTGTTGGCCCTTCCCAATAAAGGACCCTTGGTTAGAATCAGAGTGTTAAGTGGTCATTCTCACCAAGCAAAGATTTTTCTCTGCCGAGTGTGAAGGAAAAGTGAGAAGCAGCCTCCTGGCAGGATCAGGCCTTTAAAACAGTCCAGCTGAATGTAGCCCCTCCGCCCTCAGAGGCTATGGGGTGGCGGCAGCCCCAGGGGAAGAGGGTCTTCTATGTGGCAGCCCCTAATCTGTCCCTGCTTAATCAAAGGATTTGTACCCGGCACCTTCCGTGAGTAGTTTAAGGAGGATGCGGAAGACGCCCCTGTCCACTCTGGCTTTTGAACCTCGAGGCGTACGCTTTAAATTGTTTCTAACTATCGAATTGCTGAGTTGAAAGGGACCCCTCAAGGTCCTCTAGTCCAACCCCATGCAATGCGGGAATCGCAGCCAAGCATACGTATATACTGATTAGCTCATGTTACAGGGAGGTGGCCATGTTGGAATAAAAAAATTCTTTCCAGTAGCACCTTAGAGACCAACTAAGTTTGTTATTGGTATGAGCTTTCGTGTGCATGCACACTTCTCTGAAGTTGTTTATTTCATTGACATCTGATGGGAGGGCGTTCCACAGGGTGGGGGCCACCACCGAGAAGGTCCTCTGCCTGGTTCCCTGTAGCTTTGCTTCTCGCAGTGAGGGAACCGCCAGAAGGCCTTCGGAGCTGGACCTCAGTGTCCGGGCAGAACGGTGGGGGTGGAGACGCTCCTTCAGGTATACAGGACCGAGGCCGTTTAGGGATTTCAAGGTCAGCACCAACACTTTGAATTGTGCTCGGAAACGTACTGGGAGCCAATGTAGGTCTTTCAGGACCGGTGTTATGTGGTCTCGGCGGCTGCTCCCAGTCACTGGTCTAGCTGCCGCATTCTGGATTAATTGTAGTTTCCGGGTCACCTTCAAAGGTAGCCCCACGTAGAGCGCATTGCAGTAGTCCAAGCGGGAGATAACTAGAGCATGCACCACTCTGGCGAGACAGTCTGCAGGCAGGTAGGGTCTCAGCCTGCGTACCAGATGGAGCTGGGAGACAGCCGCCCTGGACACAGAATTGACCTGCGCCTCCATGGACAGCTGTGAGTCCAAAATGACTCCCAGGCTGCACACCTGGCCTTTTAAAGCCCTGGTTTAGGGCTTTAAAGGTCAGCACCAACACTTTGAATATATACAGGTATATATTTATATAAATTTGCTGCTGGCACAAACTGGCCATTGCTTTCCTCCTTCCCACCTGATTTCCCTTCAGCTAGCAGAACAGCTTGTGATGTGTATGTGTGTGTCCCTCCCTCCCTCCCTCCTTCTCGCCACCTTGTCAGGATTACTGCCAAAGCCCCCTCGGCATTTCGGAGGATTTGACTGTAAGCCGCTACAGCTGCCCACAGGATCCAGCTCTCCCTTTGGGGAGGCGAAACTTCCCCGTTAATCAGAAGCTCCCTAAAAGGAGAACAGCAGAGCTGGAAAAAGAGACAGAGGCTCCTAGATTCATAGGATGGTAGGGCTGGGAGGGACCCCCAAAGATCATCTAGTCTCACCCCCTGCAACGCAGGCACGGAAGCTAAGGGATTGTTTGTTGCTGAAGGAAAGGCAGGGAGCCCCATGCTCTGCTTGTTGACCATGCCAGGGTTTAATGCCTATTGAGATTTAATTGAGATTCCTGCATTGCAGGGGGTTGGACTAGATGACCCCCGGGGTCCCTTCCAACTCTACACCTTGATGATTCTATGATTTTCTTCCTTCCAGGATTAGAGACAGTGTGCGTACCAGTTGCTGGGAATCCCAAGACTCCTGTTGCACAGGTCCCCCCCCCCCTTGTGGGTTTCCCATTGTGGGCACCTGCTTGGTCACTTTAAATACAGGATATGGGACTAGAGGGTCCCCTCTGGACTGATCTAGCAGCTGGGATTAGAATCATAGAATCCTAGAGTTGGAAGAGACCCCAAGGGCCATCCAGTCCAACCCCCTGCCAAGCAGGAAACACCATCCAAGCATTCCTGACAGGTGGCTGTCAAGCCTCTGCTTAAAGACCTCCAAAGAAGGAGACTCCACCACACTCCTTGGCAGCAGATTCCACTGTCAAACAGCTCTTACTGTCAGGAAGTTCTTCCTAATGTTTAGGTGGAATCTTCTTTCTTGTAGTTTGAATCCATTGCTCCGTGTCCGCTTCTCTGGAGCAGCAGAAAACAACCTTTCTCCCTCCTCTATGACATCCTTTTATATATTTGAACATGGCTATCATATCACCCCTTAACCTTCTCTTCTCCAGGCTAAACATACCCAGCTCCCTAAGCCGTTCCTCATAAGGCATCGTTTCCAGGCCTTTGACCATTTTGGTTGCCCTCCTCTGGACACGTTCCAGCTTGTCAGTATCCTTCTTGAACTGTGGTGCCCAGAACTGGACACAGTATTCCAGGTGGGGTCTGACCAGTGGTACTATTACTTCCCTTGATCTAGATGCTATACTCCTATTGATGCAGCCCAGAATTGCATTGGCTTTTTTAGCTGCTGCATCACACTGTTGACTCATGTCAAGTTTATGGTCTACCAAGACTCCTAGATCCTTTTCACATGTACTGCTCTCAAGCCAGGTGTCACCCATCCTGTATTTGTGCCTTTCATTTTTTTTTGCCCAAGTGTAGTACTTTACATTTCTCCCTGTTAAAATTCATCCTGTTTGCCTTGGCCCAGTTCTCTAATCTGCTAAGGTCATTTTGAAGTGTGATCCTGTCCTCTGGGGTATTAGCCACCCCTCCCAATTTGGTGTCATCTGCAAACTTCCCCAAGGTCTCCATACTTTTCTGCACTAGGATCCTTTAGCGCAGTTCATGGCATTCCTCCTGCACAATCAGCCGGCAGTCTTTTAGCTCCACACTTAATATAACCGTATATTTCCCATAATGATCCTGCAAAGGCCATCCCCAGGGGGAAGATCCTGATATATGTTTCCTCATAAGTACTCCTCTTTTACTTAAATCCCTGTTTCGCTTGCAGGCCTTTTAATGAGCCATCTCCTCTCGCTTCTATTCCTTTAAATCATTTCCCAACGCCTTCCTCTTTAATTAGTGGTTTCCTGTTACTTCTGGCTATGGGATTATTGAATCGTCCCATTAAACAGTTCCCTACTGCTCTTTCTTTGCTCAGTTAATCCTTGCACATCCAGATCATTGCAAAGCCCATGACAGGCCAGAACGGGACAGACAGCCCCCCCCCTCCACCCAGCACTGACCAGGGATGTACTGTCCGAGGGCTCCATCTGTTGGGCAATTGAACTTTTTTTTTTTTTTTTTTACAGAGAAGGATGTTGGGTGTCCCAGCCTATCTCTGTAACCATGAGGACTAGAAGCAGACTTTTATTTAAACTGAAAAGCAAAGATGAAAGCTTGGGCTCTCAGGATTCTGGACCCTCTGGAAGATTCTGCAAAATTCTGTGCAGTTGGACAGGTGTCAAACAAAATGAGCTGCATCCCTCCTTCACAATCCGCGGGGCTTTAGGGTGTGTAAAATGCTGGTGTGCATGTTAATCTGGTTTTAGTTTGTTGCTGTTTTTATTTATCTCCATGGTTGCTTTTACTGATAATTTTATTCTCCTAATAAACCGCTTTGGTGTGTTTTATTTACAACCGAGCAGTGTATAAATGCTGTGAAACAATCTATATATATATAAATGTTCCCATTGCGTGTTTGTCTGAAACACACTTGCTGCATAACCGCTGGACCAAATCGCATCAAATTAGGACACAGCGTTCCATTACCATGGCAATCTGGCATAATAAAAATTCAGAAAAACCACACCTGTCATACCTAAAATAAAGTTTAAACGCAAAAAAACTGTCGCAGCTATTAGATGTCATCAGCAAAACAGCGCCCTCTAGCGACGGCTATACTGGTACTACAGCTACAAAAGCAAAAAATTGGCGCAGCTATTACACACCACCAGCAAAACCTCAGAGCTCCGTCGGCCATTTACAAGCTCGCAAACCGGTAATTGAAAAGGGGGGGCTGTGAAGAGGGTAATAGAAAAGAGGGGGGCCGAGAAGAGGGTAATAGAAAAGAGGGGGGCCGAGAAGAGGGTAATTGAAAATGGGGGTGGGGACAGAGAAGGGGCAGACGGAAGTTGAACGGGGGGGCGCCCGCTGCCCACTTCCCCACCGCAGCTGCCATGAAAGGCAGCCCGGATACCATCCCCACAGCCGCTGCCGGCCCTCTCCTCTCCTACCACCACCCACAGACGCAGCCATCAACACCACAGCATTCACACACATAGCCACAGCAAGGCGTGGCCGGTCAGCTAGTAGATAATAAAACAATAAAATAATGTACGCTGCCGCTGTGCTCCTCTCCAGAGGTAGCTGCATTTCAACCTATTCAGAGGCTTGTTTGTGTGGAGGTTTCCCCATAGAGAGCTGGTGTTTCCTGGGAGCAGGAAACGGTCTTTCGCAGAAAAGCTCTGTGGCTGCTGGCATCTGCTGTGCCTCTTGGAAGCAGAAAGGGAATGCAGAATGAACAACCCACCAAGGGGTTACCGATAGCAGCTGGCCATGGAAACAGACATCTCTTCTGCCGGAGCGTATCTGTGGGAGGCATGGCATTTCGCTCAAAACCCACAACGAGCCCTGCATTTGATATCCAGCTACGTTTTGATTTATGGCCGGTGAAATTTCTCCTCCTAAAGCATCTCTCAGTCGCCGCACATCCTTATCTGCGGCATGTCGATGGAAACTGATCCAAGCTGTTCCTTCCCTCCTCAGTAGGCCTGGGGCGAGATAGGAGGAGAGCTTTCTGGGACAAAGAACATTGGGAGCAGCCTCAGACAGAGCCGGAACATCGGTCCATGTAACTCAGTATTGTCCACACTGACTGCCAGCAGCCAGTGTGGTGTGAGAGCCAGTGTGGTGTAGTGGTTAAGAGCAGTGGACTCGTAATCTGGTGAACCGGGTTCGCGTCCCCGCTCCTCCCCATGCAGCTGCTGGGTGACCTTGGGCTAGTCCCACTTCTCTGAAGTCTCTCAGCCCCACTCACCTCACAGAGTGTTTGTTGTGGGGGAGGAAGGGAAAGGAGAATGTTAGCTGCTTTGAGACTCCTTCGGATAGTGATAAAGCAGAATATCAAATCCAAACTCTTCTTCTTCTTCCTCCAGGGTGTCAGACAGGGACTCCTTCCCAGCCATACTTGGGAGGTGCCAAGGATTGACTCTGAGACCTTCTGCATGCAAGGCATGTATTCTACCTGACCGTTCTCCTCCAAATTATGAGTCACGTGGAGAACACAGGAACACGATCTTTGGTCCGGCTGGCTCAGTGATGCCCACACTGACTGGCAGGGTTTCAGAAAGGGAGCATTTTATAGCCCTACTCCAGTGGTGGCCCAACTTGGCCCTCCAGCTGTTTTGGGACTACAATTCCCATCATCCCTGGCCACTGGTCCTGTCAGCTAGGGATGATGGGAGTTGTAGTCCAAAAACAGCTGGAGGGCCAAGTTGGGCCACCACTGCCCTACTCGAACTGGGTTGCACCTCCTTCTCCATCCTTGGAGATGATTCCTCCGAGGGTCATCCAGTCCAACCCTCAATCTCAGCTCAAGTATCCATGACAGATGGCCATCCAACCTCTGCTTAAAAACCTCCAAGTCAGGAGAGTCCACCACCTCCCGAGGGAGACCGTTCCACTGCTGAACAGCTGTTACTGTCAGAAAGCTCTTCCTGATGTTTTGTTGGATCTCCTTTCTTGTAACTTGAAGCCATTGGTCTGTGCCCTACCCTCCTGAGCAGGCGAAAACAAGCTTGAGACGGTAATAATTTTATTATTTCTACCCTGGGTTGCTCCAGCCGGTCTTTCATGGGACAGCCCTTTGGATTTTTGAAGGTGGCTATAATCTCTTCCCTCACTCTCCTCTTTTCCAGGCGGAACATTCCCAGCTCCTTCAACTGCTACACACAAACACACATATTTGTGGTGCTGACTGTAGTTTTACAGACCCTCTAAGTGTCCAGGGACAGTCCTGGATTTACAGAAGCCGTCTGAGATGACCCTGGAATGTACCTATTTTAGTTGGAGGGTTTGCAGCTATGCAAACCCTGAGCCAAAGAGATAAGTTGTTGTTGTTGTTGTTGTTGTTGTTGTTGTTGTTGTTGTTGTTGTTGTTGTTATTATTATTATTATTATTATTATTATTATTATTATTATTATTGAATAGGACCACCCTATTTTCACTGGAGAACTGCTGGAGGGTATGGTTTTGGATGTATTTGTAAGCTGCTTTGCAGAGAAGTGCATTTGAGGAAGAGACGTGTTGAATGTATCAAATAAATAAACAGATAGATAAATAATGCCAGACAGGGCCGGATTTAGGTTTGATGAGGCCCTAAGCTACTGAATGTCATGGGGCCCTTTATATGTCCAGCTGTCCTTTGTCAACAACAAATTGTTGCTGTTTTTTTGTGTTGAATATATGCTATATGGTAATTTATGGACCTAATGGGTATCTAAAGCCACTTGCACATAACAAAATATGTATTTTATCAAAGTCATTGTTGAACTGAAAAGCAATTAAGAAGAAGTATATTAATAGTGAAATCATTATTAAGCTCTAACTTTAAATGATTTTTTATTCATAACAAACTTAAGAATGCAAACACATTGGCATTTGGCAATAACAAAAGTTCCTTGAGAAACACAATTTACAAAGACTCATAGCTTAGTCTCTAGAAACTTGCTATAACATGAAATAATAATAGGTGTAAATATAGGATGCAAAGTACTAATAATGATAAATAGCAGAATGTAAAGGTAAATAGCAGATAAATAGCAGAATGTAAAGGGACCCCTGACCATTAGGTCCAGTTGTGTCTGACTCTGGGGTTACGGTGCTCATCTCGCTTTATTGGCCGAGGGAGCCGGCGTACAGCTTCCGGGTCATGTGGCCAGCAGGACTAAGCCGCTTCTGGCGAACCAGAGCAGCGCACGGAAATGCCGTTTACCTTCCCGCCAGAGCGGTTCCTATTTACTTGCACTTTGACGTGCTTTCGAACTGCTAGGTGGGCAGGAGCAGGGACCGAGTAACCGGAGCTCACCCCGTCGCAGGGATTCGAACCGCCGACCTTCTGATCGGCAAGCCCTAGGCTCTGTGGTTTAAGCACCACCTGGGTCCTTCAGCAGAATGTAGGCACCCTATATATAGAAAGGAGTGAAGCAGTGATATTTTAGGGAGCAGGCCAGCAGGCGGGGGCCATGACTTACATCATAGCAGCCTTCACAACACAAAACACTGTTGCTGTATGTAGGTTTTATTTGATTTGATTTTTATCTTAACTTTTGGAAATGTACACCCAGTTTTTTTCCTTACTTTTTTTGGGGGGGGCCCAAGAGAGTGGGGCCCTAAGCTAGAGCTTGCTTAGCCTATACGTAAATCCGGCACTATGGCCAGGAGAGCAAGAGCTGATGGCCTTCCTTGACCATCTGGACAGGAAAAGGATTTTTTGCCAAGTGAATGCTGGGGGGGCACCAGCCAGGTGACTTCGTAGGAACGTGGCTCCCGGCTCTCAGCCCATCCCTGTGACTGATGGCCCCTCGAGGGCACAGCGCACATCGAGATAGGCTCTGCTTAATGGGCTTCCTTTCCCGGCTGTGTGAGAATAATGATGTTCCGATGGATGTCTCAGCCGGTGACATCAGTCACTGCCAGTGGCTCTGGGTCCCTGCTTAATGGCCTGGAGAGTCATGAACTCATCGCTCCTCCAGGCCTGCTGAAGCTCTCCATCACAGACAAATGGCAAGACACCGGTTTGACGGCTCTTGGTGCCAGCCTCTCTGTTTATGCTGAGATGATCTTATTGCCTTCTTTTTTTAAAAAAGAAAAGCGACAGCAACCCCTCTGCTCTCCCCACCAACCTTCTCGCAGAGTCAAGGTTATGAGGCTTTTGGAAAGGCTTCAATAGCTGGCTTGCCGATCAGAAGGTCGGCGGTTCGAATCCCCGCGACGGGGTGAGCTCCCGTTCCTCGGTCCCTGCTCCTGCCAACCTAGCAGTTCAAAAGCACGTCAAAGTGCAAGTAGATAAATAGGTACCACTATAGGTAAATGGCGTTTCCATGCACTGCTCTGGTTCGCCAGAAGCGGCTTAGTCATGCTGACCACATGACCCAGAAGCTGTACGCCAGATCCCTCGGCCAGTAAAGCGAGATGAGCGGCGCAACCCCAGAGTTATCTGCGACTGGACCTAATGGTCAGGGGTCCCTTGACCTTTACCTTTACCTCTGCTGTCAAAAGTTGGGTGCTGGTTGCTGCGGTACATAAGAACATAAGAAAAGCATTGTGATGGCCTGGGATTCAGACTCCGATCCTGAACCTGAGGGATCCCAGCCTGCACAGGATTCCCTGCCTCCAGAACCAGCAAAGCTGGGGCTAGGGCTTGAGTCTGAAGGGTCCTCACCTGTGCTGGATCCTCAGGTGCAGGCATCTGATGAGACTGCTCTGGCTCCTGCTGGGATGGAGGACCCATTGCCTGCAGGTGCTCCACTCCCAGCCCCGTCAGGGGAAGCTGAGGTTGCCTCTGGGTCCGGTAACCCTCCAGCCTCTCCTGAGCTGCAGAGGCAAAGGGCAGAGAGGTGAAGGGAACTGAGTTCCCGCAGGAGGAGTGCTCGCCTCCAAGCCAGGAGAGGTGAGTCACCAGAGGATCGGGGCCGCCCTATGCCTCGGGGCAGATAAAAGCCGGCCAGCCCCAGCCCCAAGTTGCAGGAGCAACATTGTTGGATATCAGTTCCTGCTTGAAACCTGTCCTGCTTTCCTGCCTGAGCTCCTGACCCGCCCTGGTTCCCTGCTTGCCTGCCTGTTCCAGACTTTGCCTGACTCCCTGCCCTGCACCCAGCTTCAGTGACTACGGACTGCCTTTACCTTGCACCTCTGACCACGGATTCGAACACAAGAGCACTCCTCCTGTGGTTTCCAGAAACTGGAATTCAGAAGCATTGCTGCCTCCAACTGTGGAGGCAGAGGAGCGGAGCCATCCAGGCTAGTAGCCATCGACAGCCCTCTCCTCCTCCATGAATTTATCTAATCCTCTTTTAAAACCACCCACATTGGTGGCCACCCCTGTCTCCTGTGAAAGTGAGTCCCGCAGGTTAACTGCAACAAAGCCAGCTTAGGCAGGACCAGCTTCCTGGCTGCAAATTTTCAGATTATTTTACTGCAAACAGGGTTTCATTTGGAGTAATCTGCAGACCTCACCTGCTGAAAGACCGAAACTCTCTGCTACCCTTTCTGAATAACAAGAATGGGTGTATTTTGAAAAAAACAAGATGACACCAAATTGGGAGGGGTGGCTAATACCCCAGAGGACAGGATCACACTTCAAAATTACCTTAACAGATTAGAGAACTGGGCCAAGGCAAACAGGATGAATTTTAACAGGGAGAAATGTAAAGTACTACACTTGGGCAAAAAAAATGAAAGGCACAAATACAGGATGGGTGACACCTGGCTTGAGAGCAGTACATATGAAAAGGATCTAGGAGTCTTGGTAGACCATAAACTTGAGGCAGCAGAGAGCATTGTTGGCTGCTCGCTCTCCACCTTAGAGCAGATTTATGCCATGAGGTGCCACAGAAAGGCACTGGACATAGTGAAAGATCCATCCCATCCGGGTCACCGTCTATTTGAACTTTTGCCATCGGGACGGAGATACAGGACGATGACAACAAAAACAAGCCGTCTTAGAAACAGCTTCTTCTCCAGAGCAATCGCGGCCTTGAATGGGAAGCCTGGACTTTGAAGTCATCTACTCTTACCAGTTATGTTTTAATCAGTGTGTATGGTTTTAATCAGTGTGTATGGTTTTAATCAGTGTTTTTGTAGTTGTTTTGTTTTTGAGTGGAGTGCCCTATCTGGGTGGATGGAGCAGCCAAGTAATTTCGTTGTCCCCAAAGGGGACAATGACAATAAATATTCTATTCTATTCTATTCTAACTTGACATGAGTCAACAGTGTGATGCAGCAGCTCAAAAAGCCCATGCAATTCTGGGCTGCATCAATAGGAGTATAGCATCTAGATCAAGGGAAGTAATAGTACCACTGTATTCCGCTCTGGTCAGACCTCACCTGGAATACTGTGTCCAGTTCTGGGCACCATAGTTCAAGAAGGATACTGACAAACTGGAACATGTCCAGAGGAGGGCAACCAAAATGGTCAAAGGCCTGGAAACAATGCCTTATGAGGAACGGCTTAGGGAGCTGGGTATGTTTAGCCTGGAGAAGAGAAGGTTAAGGGGTGATATGATAGCCATGTTCAAATATATAAAAGGATGTCATATAGAGGAGGGAGAAAGGTTTTTTTCTGCTGCTCCAGAGAAGCGGACACGGAGCAATGGATTCAAACTACAAGAAAGAAGATTCCACCTAAACATTAGGAAGAACTTCCTGACAGTAAGAGCTGTTTGACAGTGGAATTTGCTGCCAAGGAGTGTGGTGGAGTCTCCTTCTTTGGAGGTCTTTAAGCAGAGGCTTGACAGCCATCTGTCAGGAATGCTTTGATGGTGTTTTCTGCTTGGCAGGGGGTTGGACTGGAAGGCCCTTGGCGTCTCTTCCAACTCTACGATTCTATGATTCTATGAGCTGGTGTTGCTCTGGAGCATTTGAAATGCAAATAAAAGAAACCCGAAATGCACGTTTTTAAAGGGAAAAGGAACCCCATGACACAGGAATCCATTGTTTGAACATGCAGAGACCTGATGAATGAGATCTGACTGTTTGTCGTTGGCAACTGGGGATTTTGTTGCTCCTTCATAGAAGAGTGAATCTAAGTATGTACAAAAGTGCATAAAAAACCCAGGAACTGCAGCATAGATTTCCCCTTGGAGCAGAGGAGGGGCCCACCTTCTTGCTGTGACTTGAATTCCAATGGCAGACATACTAACTGAACACTGTTTCAGTTTACTGCCCAGCCCTCTTCACACGCTGCCTCCTTTTAAAAAGAAGAAGAATTTTAAAAGCACGGCATGTACACTTCATTCATTTTTGTTCCTCCTTGGGGAAGGGGCAGGGAATCAGCTGTTTGAAAAACAGCTCCAGGGGAGGTGGGTGTGGCCTTGTGACAACATAGGGAGGTAACCAATCAGCACTGTGCACAGCCAGCTTCAGCTGTGAGCCAGCCAATCAGGGCTGTGGCCAGCCAGTTTCAGCTGCCAACAGGAGGAATAGATTACCCCTGAACTTCCCTCAGCAGTCACGAAATTAAAAGACGCCTGCTTCTTGGGAGAAAAGCGATGACAAACCTAGACAGCATCTTAAAAAGCAGAGACATCGCCTTGCCGACAAAAGCTATGGTTTTCCCAGTAGTAATGTACGGAAGTGAGAGCTGGACCATCAAGAAGGCTGATCGCCGAAGAATGGATGCTTTTGAATTATGGTGCTGGAAGAGACTCCTGAGAGTCCCATGGACTGCAAGAACCTCTCCATTCTGAAGGAAATCAAACCTCTCCATTCTGAAGGAAATCAGCCCGGAGTGCTCATTGGAAGGACAGACCCTGAAGCTGAGGCTCCAAGACTTTGGCCACCTCATGAGAAGAGAAGACTCCCTGGAAAAGACCCTGATGTTGGGAAAGATGAGGGGACGACAGAGGAAGAAATGGTTGGACAGTGTTCTTGAAGCTACCAAGATGAGTCTGACCAAACTGCGGGAGGCAGTGGGAGACAGGAGTGCCTGGCGTGCTCTGGTCCAGGGGGTCACGAAGAGGCGGACACGACTAAACGACTAAACAACAAGCCCTTCCTTCCTTCCTTCCAAATCATTTCACAGAAGGCTGAACAACTGAACAAAGCTAACACAACAGATGCACCACTCAAATTATATATGTCTGGATGCACCCAGGAATTTTGAGAGCTGGTGCCTATGCGTTCAAGTTTGCTGATGGCACCATCTTGTTCAGGATGGTGAAAGCAAAGAGGGGTTGCAGGACCTCTCCAAACTGAGTGGATCGGTGGTAAAATGGAAAATGCAATTCAATGTAAGCTGGTGCAAATTTATGCATATTAGGGCAAAAACAACAACAACAACCCCAAAACCTTAATTTCACCTCTGCACTCCTGGGGTTTGAACTGGCAGCGACAGACTAGGCCTGAGACCTTGGGGTCAATGAAAAGATTGGCACAGCGTGGAGCAGCTGTGAAAAAGGCAAATTACATGCTAGGGGCTGTTAGGGAAGGAACTGGAAATAAAACTGCCAATATCATAATGCTGTTACAGTGAATAAAATTAAGCACAGTGTGGGGAAAAGCAGATAGAAACTTTTCTCTTCCACATAATATTAGAACTCTGGGGCACAGAGTTCACCTATGGAACTCACTCCCACAGGAAGTAGTGATGGCACCAACTAGGGTGGCTTTAACAGAGGATTAAGCATACTAATGGAGGAGGCTGGAAACTGCAGGGGAGGAGATGGCTGTTGCGCTCGCATCATGCTTGTTTGCTTCCCATGATGGGCATCTGGTTGGTCACTGTGAGATCAGGATACTGGCCTGATCCAGTAGGCTCTTACGTTCTTGTGTCAGTGACCAGGAGGGACATCTGCCCAGGATAGGATAGGATAGGGTAGTGGAACCTGCAGCCATCCAGAATTGCTGTTGCACTCAGGTCCTGAGAGTGGGCTTGCCAGAAGAGACACCTGCTTGCCCTCTGTGGGAACAGAATGCTGGGCCTTTAGGGCTCATCCGGAGTTGCTTTTGGGCTGCATTTCTAGGCACAGCCCCATGCTTTAAAGATCCCTGTCCAAGCACGCCCCACCCCCCACTTCACTTTCCCCACGGAAATCTCCTACATGCCACTGAATTGGAGTATACAACAATCCATGGGAAACCGGAACCGCTGTTTGCTCCAATTCAACACCGAAGAGCAGGTTTTCCTGGGGAAAGCGGCAGCAGGGGTGCGTGTGCTCAGACGTGGACCAGGAAAGCGCGCACTTGTGCCTAAAAAACACAAAGGGAAGGAACGCCCTGGTGCATCTGCGTCAGCACAACCGGATGCCTTCGTCTGCCCTGGCTGCAACAAAACATGTCTCTCCTGTATTGGTCTCTACAGCCATAGCAGGTGATGTAACTCTCTGATGGTTTGATTTCACCCTCCAAAGGAACACGCCTCCCTTGGGATGATGCCCTCAGTGCAATCCACCGGGCACCTCCTTGCGTTCTCAGGGGCCGGGTTGTGGTGCCTTGGCTGGACAGCTGCTGTGCTGCTTCAGCACCCTGGCGATGCTGGACAGCTCCTTGGCCTTGCCGATCAGAAGCCAAGCCCCACCGCCGAGGAGGCGGCAGAAAGTTAGAGGCAACTGCAAGTCCATTCTGAGTCTCCCTTGATGTTCAGGGGCTGGAAGCTCAGCTCGGCAGCCTGCAGGTTGCTCCCGAATTTCCACAACCCTAGGGCTGGTTTCTCACGCTGCCAATCGAAAGACGTGTTCCGGCTGTCTCTTGCTGTTCTTGTGCTTGAATCCTGCTGAATGGTTTCCTGAAAGGGGCAGCTGGTTCAGGGGCGGGCCACCCCGGGTGCCACCTTGGAGGGGGTTGACACTCGGTGCCACCCCCGCGACTCCCAAGCCGAGCCCCGCCGCACGGCACCCTGTCCATGCGGCGGTAGCTCGTAAGGTTGCCGCTCGCGCCCGACAGCCCGGATGGACTGCGCATGTGTGGAATGTCACACATGCGCAGTCCGTGCGGGATGCCGCGCATGCGCAGTCCGTCCGGGCTGGCGCTGCTGCTCCCGCGGCAACCTTACGAGCGGCAACTTGTAAGGCTGCCACGCCCGAAAAGCAGCACGGACGGGGCAGCGGCAACTCGTAAGGTTGCCACAGGAGCAGCAGCACCAGCACGGACGGACTGCGCATGTGCGGTATTCCGCACATGCACCGTTCGTCCTGACGCGTGCGTCATCTGTCTAGAATGCTTTGATGGTGTTCCTGCTTGGCAGGGGGTTGGACTGGATGGCCCTTGGGGTCTCTTCCAACTCTATGATTCTATGATTCTATGCGTCAGGACGAATGGTGCATGCGGAGCCACACGTTTGCCGCCCCGGGCAGCCAAGCAGCTCCGTTTGCCACTGAGCTGGTTGGTCTCTGTGAGAACAGGACACTGGACTAGATGGGTCTCCTTTGGCCAGATCCAGCAGGCTCTTAGAATCATAGAATCCTAGAGTTGGAAGAGACCACAAGGGCCATCCAGTCCAACCCCCTGCCAAGCAGGAAACACCATCAAAGCATTCCTGACAGGTGGCTGTCAAGTCTCTGCTTAAAGACCTCCAAAGAAGGAGACTCCACCACACGCCTTGGCAGCAAATTCCACTGTCGAACAGCTCTTACTGTCAGGAAGTTATTCCTAATGTTTAGGTGGAATCTTCTTTCTTGTAGTTTGAATCCATTGCTCCGTGTCCGCTTCTCTGGAGCAGCAGAAAACAACCTTTCTCCCTCCTCTATATGACATCCTTTTATATATTTGAACATGGCTATCATATCTTCTTAATTTTTTCTTCTTATTTGGTTGGCAAAGACTGATTTTTAGCATGTTATTAATCTCTCCCTCCCTCTCTCTTTCCCACAGGCCATTTACTCATCCCAGCCAATTAATCATCTGCCTGTCAAACAGCATCTGCCACAAATCCCAGCCACGCAGGCCATCCAAAGTGGCCATATTGGGCCCACAGACCGAGGCAGGCCAACCTGCCGTCATTCCGCAGCTCTGGGAGCCGCCTGTCGTACTAGGCACAGGTCTCTGGGCACAGATGGCTGCAAATCGAGAAACAAGACTTTTAAAGAAGTTTACATTTCCGTCTCAGATCAAAGGATCGTCATTCCCCCCCCCCCTCCATGAAAAACAACCGCTCGGAGTCGTGACTGATGGGGATCTGAGAAGGAAACCAAGTGACAACTCAGCCTACGGTTCCATATGATGAAGTGGTCCACAATAACCCCTTATCTTTTCCAGCGACAGCCAGCGAGGAGGAAATCGATTCCTTGTTGCATTAACAGAAGAAGAGCCATCTGGATGATTCCAATGGCCCATCTAGTCCAGCATCCTGTTTCCACAAGGGCCAACCAGATGCCCGTTATGGGAAACCTGGTGACTGGGAGCGGCCGCTGGGACCACATAACACCGGTCCTGAGAGAACTACATTGGCTCCCAGTACGTTTCCGAGCACAATTCAAAGTGTTGGTGCTGACCTTGAAAGCCCTAAACAGCCTCGGTCCTGTATACCTGAAGGAGCGTCTCCACCCCCACCGTTCAGCCCCGACACTGAGATCCAGCGCCGAGGGCCTTCTGGCGGTTCCCTCACTGCGAGAAGCAAAGCTACAGGGAACCAGGCAGAGGGCCTTCTCGGTGGTGGCGCTCGCCCTGTGGAACGCCCTCCCATCAGAGGTCAAAGCGATAAACAACTATCTGACATTCAGAAAATACCTGAAGGCAGCCCTGTTTAGGGAAGTTTTTACCTGTGATATTTTAATGTATTTTAATATCTGTTGTTTAATATCTTCATTCTTAAAGAAATCAGCCCTGAGTGCTCACTAGAAGGACAGATCCTGAGGTTAAGGCTCCAGTACTTTGGCCACCTCATGAAAAGAGAAGACTCCCTAGAAAAGACCCTGATGTTGGGAAAGATGGAGGGCACAAGGAGAAGGGGACGACAGAGGATGAGATGGTTGGACAGTGTTCTCGAAGCTACTGACATGAGTTTGGCCAAACTGCGAGAGGCAGTGAAGGATAGGCGTGCCTGGCGTGCTCTGGTCCATGGGGTCACGAAGAGTCAGACACGACTGAACGACTGAACAACAACAACAATATCTGTTGGAGGCCGCCCAGAGTGGCTGGGGGGACCCAGCCAGATGGGCGGGGTACAAATAATAAATTATTATTATTATTATAAACCTGCAAGCAGGATTCGAACACAAGAGGCCTCTCCCCTCCTGTGGTTTCCAGCAAGTGGGATTCAGAAGCATTGCTCCCTTCGACTCATTTGGTTTTTCTGGCCGTCAATGAATCTGCAGCGAGAGAGTCTTAAGACAACGGCCAAAGCATCCCACCACTATGGAGGACCTGCTGTCCCTAAAGGCTCCTTTGTCGAAAGATCTGAAACCTTTCAAGCAGTAATTGCAAACTCTGGGAGTCCCGGGGAGCTAGGACCGCAGCGTTAATGAAATATTCCCAAAGCACCGTGTCGGCTTGCAAATCACACCTTTTGCAGAGAACGGAGAAACAGCAACCTTAAAAAAAAAAAAAAAAGATTGCAATTAAGAGATTAGAGAAAGCAGTTTGTTCCATTTTTCTTCCCTGCTTCACCTCAGCAAAGTTGTGGGAGGGGGGGCTGGCATTTACCGTATTTTTCGCTCCATAAGACGCACCTGAACATAAGACGCACCTAGTTTTTAGAGTAGGAAAGGAGGAAAGCCCTGGTTTTTTGAGGATCAGCTCAAAGTGGTGCAGCTTTTTTTTCAAAGAGGAAAAGCCCCATTTTTATGGGGTTCAACTCACAGTTCTGCAGGAAAGGGAGCCATTTCTACAGTTTCCAGACAGATAATCTAATCAGCCAGTCACATGTCGCTGGGGAAACAAACAGCCTCCCTCTGCATTCAACAACGGAGGTCTGGGCAAGGGGGCAGGGCTGGAAAGGGAGCCTTATCTCTCTCCCCGATGGCTTGCTAAACAGCTGTTCAGCAGCTTCCTTTCAACACCCTCTTCTCTCTTTGTAAAAAAAAGAGCACAATCTGCTTTTGGCCCCTAGGCAATTTGGCTCCAGGAACCATGCATCCGCTCCATAAGACGCACAGACATTTCCCCTTACTTTTTAGGAGGAAAAAAAGTGAGTCTTATGGAGCGAAAAATACGGTAACTACAAATGGCATTGGATGGGCACAGAGCAAACTCTCTTGCACCTGGGCTGTGTCACCAGCTTCACCAGTCTTTGATTGGGTGATGATGGGAAAACCTGGGAATGAGCCCCCGGAATGAGACAGACCTCTCTGGGCGTCTTCCTGGTGAAGTGCAGCCCCGGGACGTTCACAAATCAGTCCCGGTGCGCAGCAGTGACTCATATCTAAAGACATGTGCACGCTCTTATCAGCAGAGTATAGCAGAAATGATCGTGGAGCGTGAGTGTATGCATTCCAAGTGCCGTATTTTTCGCTCTATAAGGCACACCTGACCATAGGACGCATCTAGTTTTTAGAGGGGAAAAGCCCCATTTTTTGAGGATCAGCTCAAATTTCTGCAGTTTCTTTTGCAAAGGAGCAAAGCCCCATTTTTTGAGGATCAGCTCAAAGTTGTTGAGCTTACTTTGCAAAGGGAAAAAAATCCTGTTTTATGGGGTTTAACTCACAGTTCTGCAGCTTCAGGAAGCCATTTCTACAGTTTCCAGACAGATAATCCAATCAGCCAGTCACATGTCGCTGGGGAAACAGCCTCCCTCTGCAAGGGGGCGGGGCTGGAATCTCTCTCCCTTATCTCTCTCCCTGATCGTTTGCTGAGCAGCTGCTCAGGGGGCTTCCTTTCAACACCCCCTTCTCTCTCTCTCTCTCTTTTTTAAAAGCACAATCTGCTTTTGCCCCTGGGCAGTTCAGCTCCAGGGACCACACATTCGCTCCATAAGACGCACAGACATTGACCCTTACTTTTTAGGAGGGAAAAAGTGCGTCTTATGGAGCGAAAAATACGGTATTTATTAAGCAATATATACAGGACAAAGCAATCATGGCGTCCTCTCACTTCTTCTCCAAGAGAGAGAGAGAGAGAAATAAAAGTACAAAAGTACAGTACAGTGGAAGAGAGATAAGACTGACTTTCGTTCTCACACTTTCCAAGCCTGGAAAGTAAACACAGACATGTGGTGTAACAATCACACATCCAGCAACGGAGGAGTGAAATGCTAACAAGGGGACCCGGAGGGTCATCTAGCCCAACCCCCTGCAACGCAGGAAGCATCCCTGACAGATGGCCATCCAACCTTGGCTTAAAGCTTTCTAGATCGGTGCTCATCACTTCCTCCAGTGGCAGTGAGTTCCACAGTTCAATTCTGTGCGGACGGGCCTTTTCCTGCTCCTGCCCAGGCGGGATGGCGCCCCCAGGATTTTCCCAAAGCAAGGAGATGAAAGCAAAGCCCACAAAGTGTGTTTCGAAGGCAAGAAAATAAGCCCACAGCCAAAAACCTTGAGGGCATGGAAGGAAGGTGCACGTGTGATACAAAGCACGGATCTGGCCGCCTTCCTTTTCATGTCAGTCTCCGTTTCCAATTTATCTCCAGTTCCGTTTGATGTGTTTCGTGGATGCAATTAACAGTGGCTCGCCACGCAGCTAAACAAGATGAAATATGCCTTGCTGGCAAAGGCGGGGTTGGCATGAATCATCTCTGTTGGTTTTTAAAAGAATGCAAATCATAAACACACACACACACACACACACCCTTTGAAAGTTGACCAAAATTGATTGCGCTGTACACTTGCGTTTTCTCGCCTCCTGGGGTAGCACTGCCATCCCACACGCTTAAAAAAAAAAAAATCCAAAATCAGATGCATGTTTGATTGCCTGCCTATTGTACTTGGCTGCCTACATGCCTGCCCCCTGTGTGTCAATCTGAAACGCAACATGGTTCTCTTGACAGCGCTTCAGAGACAGGTTTTCCTCTGCCCCTCCCTCTCTGCAAAAGCGACAGAAACAAATCAAATCTCTCCCCCTCTCTTTCTCTCGGTCTCTAATTTGTTGCTATTATTATTCCCAATATGCGCTCATTGCCATGCAGCACAGAAATGGGCCCTGCCGTTTGGCGGAGGGGTAATTTGCCGCTTTCCTGATCGCCCACGGCGAGCAGAGATTACCCCCCAGGCAAGCGAGCGAGAAGTGGGGCCTCCCTGCTGCCCCTGCCCTTCTCCCTCTATTCGGAGAGTTCAGTGCTGGCCTTACTAATAATAATAATAATAATAATAATAATAATAATAATAATAATAATAATAATAATAATAATTTATTTGTACCCTGCCCATCTGGCTGGGTCCCCCCAGCCACTCTGGGTGGCCCCCAACAGATATTACAATACATTAAAATATCACAGGTTAAAAACTTCCCTAAACAGGGCTGCCTTCAAGTATTTTCTAAAGGTCATGAAGTTGTTTATCGCTTTGACCTCTGCTGGGAGGGCGTTCCACAGGGCGGGCGCCACTACTGAGAAGGCCCTCTGCCTGGTTCCCTGTAGTTTTGCTTCTCGCAGTGAGGGAACCGCCAGAAGGCCCTCGGCGCTGGACCTCAGTGTCCGGGCTGAACGGTGGGGGTGGAGACGCTCCTTCAGTTATACAGGACCCAGGCCGTTTAGGGCTTTCAAGGTCAGCACCAACACTTTGAATTGTGCTCGGAAACGTACTGGGAGCCAATGTAGATCTCTCAGGACCGGTGTTATGTGGTCCCGGCAGCCGCTCCCAGTCACCAGTCTAGCTGCCGCTTTCTGGATTAATTGCAGTTTCCGGGTCACCTTCAAAGGTAGCCCCACATACAGCGCATTGCAGTAGTCCAAGCGGGAGATAACCAGAGCATGCAACACTCTGGCGAGACAGTCTGCGGGCAGGGAGGGTCTCAGCCTGCGTACCAGATGGAGCTGGTAGACTGCTGCCCTGGATACAAAATTGGCCTGCGCCTCCATGGACAGCTGTGAGTCCAAAATGACTCCCAGGCTGCGCACCTGGTCCTTCAGGGGCACAGCTACCCCATTCAGGACCAGGGAGTCCCCCACACCCGCCCGCCCCCTGTCCCCCCAAAACAGTACTTCTGTCTTGTCAGGATTCAACCTCAATATTGTCAGAATTCAACCTCAATCCTCAGGGAAGGGGGAGGAGAGTGGAGCGAGCCCCATTTTGGCCCTTTTGATCCCCAGGGAAAGATCATTCTTGGTCAGACCACACCTGGAGTCCTGTGTGCAGTTCTGGGCACCACAATTTAAAAAGGATGTTGACAAGCTGGAACGGGTGCAGAGGAGGGCGAACAAGATGATCAAGGGTCTGGAAACCAAGCCTGATGAGGAACGGTTGAAGGAGCTGGTATGTTTAGCTTGGAAAAGAGGAGACTGAGAGGAGATATGACAGCCATCTTCAGATATCTGAAGGCCTGTCACATGGAAGAAGGAACACGATTGTTTTATCCTGCTCTGGAAGGTAGGACTCGAACCCATGGCTTCAAGTTACAAGAAAGGAGATTCCAACTAAACACCAGGAAGAACTTTCTGACAGCAAGAGCTGTTGGACAGTGGAACAGTCTCTTTTGGAAGCTGGTGGACTCTTGTTCCTTGAAGACTTTTCAGCAGAGCTGACACTGATGCTTTAGCTGAGATTCCTGCATAGCAGGGGGTTGGTCTAGAGGACCCTTGGGCTCCCTTCCAACTCTATGATTCTATGAAAGCTTCTGCCAGTCAGTGTAGACAATACTCAGCTAGGTGGACCAAAGGTCTGGCTCACAGAGGGCAGCCCCCTATGGCAGAGGAGGGGCCATGGCTGGATCAGGTAGCATTCACCTTGCAGGCAGGTAGTCTCAGGTCCGGCCTCCAATGGCATCTCCAGGTAGGGTGGAAAGGCCCCCAAAGCCTGCACAGATGCTGCCAGTCAGAGCAGGCAGTTCTGAACTAAATGGTTCAAACGTCTTTTGCAAAAGAAGCCAGGTGCTGTTAAAAATGGAAAGTGAGTCTGGGCACCCCTGAAACGAGGGGAACAGTTTCAGCCAGGTGCCAAGAAAGGGTGAAGAAGAAATTAGCTCCTCTCCCCCCCCCCCCACTCCTGCAGCCTTGTCTGCTATCTCCAGAAAAAAAGTGTTGAAAGGCCCTGTGAACAAACAGACCTTAAAATGAATAGCGAGCCATAAACCTCCTGCAGCTCCCATGTGTGCGAGGCTATAAAAGCACAAGAAGCGTCCTGATAAGCAAATATTTGCCACCGGAATAGTGGCTGTGCAACTGAAGGACTGTTAAAATCGCTCCTGCCACCGCGCCCCAGTGCAATGCCTCCGTCAAGGGATGCCGTTCACCATTCCTTTAAGAGTAACTCATTAGCCAGCTAAGTTTGCTCCCGTTTGGGCTGGCGGCCCTGGAATCTCAACCTGCGATGGAGAGATGGTGCTGCTCTCACCAAGGTGCCGGGGCAAGTGGCAGCTTTTATAAGGCCAGTGAGACTCAGGTGGGCTCCTTCCACCATCTGATCCCTCCTAATCCGGTGGTTGCAGTACCACCTGCCGGCCACATGCAGCGGTGGCGCTGCAGCATAGCCAACATTCATATTCCCTGATCCTGCCATGCCAGTGTGTGGTTATAGGAATCAGTTTGCTCGACTTATCAATCAGTTCTTCCCTAAGCATAGCTGTCAACCTTCCCACCCCCATCATTCTGCCCGGACACTGAGATCCAGCACCAAGGGCCTTCTGGCGGTTCTCCCCCTGTGAGAAGTAAAGCTACAGGGGACCAGGCAGAGGGCCTTCTCGGTAGTGGCGCCTGCCCTGTGGAACGCCCTCCCATCAGAGGTTAAAGGGATCAACAACTACACGACATTTAGAAAATACCTGAAGGCAGCCCTGTTTAGGGAAATTTTTAATCTGTGATATTTTAATGTATTTTGATATTGTTGGAAGCCGCCCAGAGTTGCTGGGGAGACCCGGCCAGATGGGCGGGGTACAAATAAATAAATAAATTATGATGATGATGATGATGATGATGATGAAACATGGCGCCCAGGGCCGGATTTAGGTTCGATAAGGCCCTAAGCTACTGAAGGTAACGGGGCCCTTTATATGTCCAGCTGTCCTTTGTCAACACAAGGCTCTGGTGAGATCATAGAATTATAGGATTGTAGAGTTGCGAAGGGATCCCCCGAGGGTCATCCGGTCCAACCCCCTGCAATGAAGGAATCTCAGCTGAAGCATCCGTGACAGGCGGCCATCCAACCTCTGCTTAAAAACATCCAGCGAATCCCATGAGATCTCGGCTGGTCCTGTGAGATATTGCGAGAGCCTTCCAGAGCCTTTGAGCAAGGAGGGGAACTTAAAAGCACTCTGCCTTGCATAGGGTGGAAGACCTTCCCAGAGCAGCAGATTAAGAAAGGTAAGATTGCTCACATGGGGTGGTTCGAGGATGTAAGCCCCACACAAGTTGCTAGTCAGCCGTATAAATGGACAAACAGTGCTCAGCTTAGAGCCTAGGTTAGAAACACAGAATTGCAGAGTTGGAAGAGATGCCATCAGTGCCAGATTTACGTCTAAGCTAAACAAGCTATTGCTTAGGGCCCCACTCTTTTGTTGGGCCCTTAAAAAACTAAAGGAAAAAAACCACTGGATGTACAGTGGTACCTCGGGTTAAGTATGCTTCAGGTTAGGAACTCCGGTAAGAAGAGAAATCGTGCTCTGGCAGCGCAGCGGCAGCAGGAGGTTCCCATTAGCTAAAGTGGTGCTTCAGGTTAAGAACAGTTTCAGGTTAAGAACAGACCTCCGGAATGAATTAAGTACTTAACCCGAGGTGCCACTGTACAGTACATTTCCAAAATATAAGATAAAAAACAAATAAAATAAAACCTACATACAGCAACAGTGTTTTGTGTTGTGTAGGCTCCTATGATGTAAGTCATGGGCCCCACCTGCTAGCCTGCTCCCTCAAATATCCCTGGTTTGCTCCTTTCTATATATAGGGTGCCTACATTCTGCATGGACTGGTTGTATGGCCACATGTGCAAATGGCTTTAGATACCTATGAGGTCCATAAATTACCATCTAGCATATATTCAACACAAAAAGTAGTGACTGTTTGTTGTTGACAAAGGACAGCTGGACATATAAAGGGCCCCATTACCTTCAGTAACTTAGGGCCTCATCGAACCTAAATCCGGCCCTGGGCGCCATGTTTCATCTACTGTGGTCCAACCCCCTGCAATGCAGGAGTCACACAGCTCAAGAAATCCCTGACTTGTGGCCGTCCAAACTCTGCTTAAAAACCTCCAAGGAGGTAGAGGCCGCCTCCTCCTTCCGAGGAAGCCCATTCCACTGTTGGACAGCCAAGTCCTGTTTAAGAACATTCAGTGGTGGAGAGCCCCCCATCTTCTGAGAGAGCCCGTTTCACTGTCAAACAGCGTTTCCTGTCAATAAAGTATCCCTAATGTTTAGTTGGAATCTCCTTCCTTGTCCAGTCTGCCAGTCCGAGAGCTGCAAAGGGGCAGGGTGTGTGCAGGCTGATTCCTGGCTGGCGGAGGCCGTCTTATCCTCTGACACTCTGAGGCAGCGGCGCAATATCCAGGGAAAACGATTTGTCTGCCTGCCGCTGACTTGTTTGCAGTAGATAACAGCCAGGGGCTGTAAACAGCCTGGGGAGGGCATTAATCTGCCGCTGGGAACTGGCACCTCTCCCAGACTGGCTGTCGGGTTGCAGCCGAGTAGCCGCAAGCACACCAAAAAGGGCTGGCACTAAGGAGGAAGAAGCAGAGCAGCTGCCTCTGGTCATTTAGGAACTGTAGTTTTTGCAGCGCTACAGGATGCTGGCGCTGATGGGAATTATAGTGCAAAGCACCTGGAGGGCGCCAGGCTGGGAAAGCATTCTCTAAACCTCCTCAAGGAGATTTCAGCTCTTAGATTTCTCCTTTCCGTCCTAGTCCCGCAGCCAGTGCAATAGAGCAGGGCAGCTGAGCGGGCATTAGCTGTATATGTAGTTTAATGAGCGAAATAGAGTAAAAGATTTTGAGTCACGGGGGTGTGGAGAGTATGAACTTAACAGTGCTGAGTTGGTCTTTGGGTTGCTATTTTGCTAAAGCTGTTAATTATTGTTTCGTCAATCGTAAATGCCGTCTTGATTCGTTAATCATATAATAAGACTTTTGCTTTAATTGCGATATTTAGCTCATTTTTTAAAAGTTGTTGCTTTGTTTGCAGTGCTTTATAGATTGCAATTGTTTTACCGGTGATTTGTTAATTATTTTATATGATTTGTGACGTATTTGTGATGCCCTATTTTGTTAGTTTGTTTAGTCGTTTAGTCGTGTCCGACTCTTCGTGACCCCCTGGACCAGAGCACGCCAGACACTCCTGTCTTCCACTGCCTCCCGCAGTTTGGTCAGACTCATGTTGGTAGCTTCGAGAACACTGTCCAACCATCTCATCCTCTGTCGTCCCCTTCTCCTTGTGCCCTCCATCTTTCCCAACACCAGGGTCTTTTCCAGGGAGTCTTCTCTTCTCATGAGGTGGCCAAAGTCTTGGAGTCTCAGCTTCAGGATCTGTCCTTCCAGTGAGCACTCAGGGCTGATTTCCTTCAGAATGGAGAGGTTTGATCTTCTCGCAGTCCATGGGACTCTCAAGAGTCTCCTCCAGCACCATAATTCAAAAGCATCAATTCTTCTTTATGGTCCAGCTCTCACTTCCATACATCACTACTGGGAAAACCATAGCTTGAACTATACGGACCTTTGTCGGCAAGGCGATGTCTCTGCTTTTTAAGATGCTGTCTAGGTTTAACTATTGCCCTATTATGTTCTACCTGTTGTTTCTCATAGAATCACAGAGTTGGAAGGAAACCTGAGGACCATCTAATCCAATCCCCTGCAATACAGGAATATGTCAGAATCACACTCTAACCAACTAAGCTATTATAAGGTACTTTGGGAATCATTTGAATGAAAAGCGGCATAGGAATATAATCGATTGATCAATCAATCAATCAATCAATCAATCCATTCCTCTTGCTTTCTGGTCTCCGTGGTGGTGTAATACTTAAAAGTGTCAGTCTAGTGCCTGGGAGACCAGGGTTCAAATCTCCACTGGGCCGCTTGAATCTCACTGGGTGACCTTAGGTCACAGTGGCTGCCTCTCAGCTTAGCCTACCTCGCAGGTTTGTTGTGAGGGGGAAACGGGGAACATGAAAATTGTTCATGCCCCCTTGAGCTCCTTGGAGGAAAGGTATTAGTAAAATAAGTACTGTATTTTTCGCTCTATAAGGCGCACCTGACCATAGGATGCACCTAGTTTTTAGAGGGGAAAAGCCCCATTTTTTGAGGATCAGCTCAAATTTCTGCAGCTTCTTTTGCAAAGGAGAAAAGCCCCATTTTTGAGGATCAGCTCAAATTTCTGCGGCTTCTTTTGCAAAGGAGAAAAGCCCCATTTTTTGAGGATCAGCTCAAAGTTGTTGGGCTTACTTTGCAAAGGAAAAAATCCTGTTTTATGGGGTTTAACTCACAGTTCTGCAGCTTCAGTAAAGGGAGCCATTTCTACAGTTTCCAGACAGATAATCTAATCAGCCAGTCACATGTCGCTGGGGAAACAGCCTCCCTCTGCAAGGGGGCGGGGCTGGAATCTCTCTCCCTTATCTCTCTCCCCGATCGTTTGCTGAGCAGCTGCTCAGGGGGCTTCCTTTCAACACCCCCTTCTCTTTCTTTTTTTTTAAAAAAAAGCACGATCTGCTTTTGCCCCTGGGCAGTTCTGCTCCAGGGACCACACATTCGCTCCATAAGACGCACAGACATTTCCTCTTACTTTTCAGGAGGAAAAAAGTGTGTCTTATGGAGCGAAAAATATGGTAAATGAAATCAGTAGCTACCTGAGAAGGCAGCCCCTCGACCTGCAGTGGCTTTGACCAAGAAGACTGCACATGGCACTTGGGTTGAACAGACCCTTGGCCTGTTCTTGGCAGGCTTTAGCGAAGGGTTATAAAGCTCCGTATCTTGTATCCACACAGCAAGAGTGCCTTTATGTGCATCTATCTATCTCTGTGAGGTCACTGATGTGGATGCACTTTATAGGTCCAGATGGGGCCAGGAGGTGAGCCGGAGAACGTGCCACAGTCGAGTGAATCGTAACTCAGATAACAAGTTATTTTTGCAGAGGGAGAGCCATCGCCTCCCCCATAACTGGTTTGTTCACGGTGGCAAGTTGATTTGCAAGTGATAGACCGGCAGCCGCAGATAAAGCAGGGCAATTTGGAATCATTATGGGCAGTTTTGCAACCTTCCCTCTTTCCAATAGAAACCCAAAGCCTCTTATTTTTTAATAATAATAATAAAAACCTTCAATAACGTTTGGACAAAAACAGATTTAACAGTTATAGCCGAGGAGTTAGGTTTGGAACCACCATTCCCATCAATGCGCATGTATTTTCCCCCCTCACCAGGGTCAAGCTAAAAATAAACAGGTTCTTCAAATCCGCCTCAAGACCCAGCTGTGAAGGACGCCAATTGGCCAGCACCTGTGACGTCACGCAAACACCTGCACCGTGTTGGGCTATTGTACATTCTCCAGTCAATATGGAGAATTCTCTCTGCTCAGTATGCATAGCCTTCAAGAAAAATGCCCTTTTTCCCCCGACCTGGAGTTCAGAAGTGTGTACTCTGTGGCACCCACCCTACAAGCCCAATCTGTTAAAAAACAAACAGAAAAGGTACAATGTGAAACCACCACCAGGAATGAGCTGTTGTGAATTTGACTGACACAGCTGTGGCCGAATGAGCTTGTGACAAGCGAAAGACAGAGCTACACAAAGGAAATTTGAGAGTGATCAGACTTGGCATGCTCACATTAAGACAGGTAAGGAAGAAATGGCCTGAAGTTGTTGGGGATTAATAATAATAATAATAATAATAATAATAATAATAATAATTTATTTGTACCCCGCCCATCTGGCTGGGTCTCCCCAGCCACTCTGGGCAGCTTCCAGCAAACATTAAAATGCATTAACACATCACAGATTAAAAACTTCCCTGATATATATTGTATTAGAGTGCAATCAAAGAATTGTAGAGTTGGAACCCCAGGGGTCATCTAGTCCAACCCCCTGCAATGCAGGAATCTCAACCCTCTGTCCCCCTTCCACTTTGAAACCATACCAGAAGAAGAAGAAGAAGAAGAAGAAGAAGAAGAAGAAGAAGAAGAAGAAGAAGAAGAAGTTTGGATTTGATATCCCGCTTTATCACTACCCGAAGGAGTCTCCAAGCGGCTCACATTCTCCTTTCCCTTCCTCCCCCACAACAAACCCTCTGTGAGGTGAGTGGGGCTGAGAGACTTCAGAGAAGTGTGACTAGCCCAAGGTCACCCAGCAGCTGCATGTGGAGGAGCAGAGACGTGAACCCGGTTCACCAGATTACGAGTCCACCGCTCTTAACCACTACACCACACTGGCTTATCTTTGCCAATATGCTAGCGGTTTCATTGCTGCACCACTAGGACTATATTTGTAGTACAGTGGTACATCGGGTTAAGTACTTAATTCGTTCCGGAGGTCCGTTCTTAACCTGAAACTGTTCTTAACCTGAAGCACCACTTTAGCTAATGGGACCTCCTGCTGCCGCTGCGCCGCCAGAGCACGATTTCTGTTCTTAGCGGAGTTCTTAACCTGAAGCGTACTTAACCCGAGGTACCACTGTATATTAAAAGATGAGAAAATAATAAGAACGTTACGGTTGATGCACTCTCTTTCTCGACCGATAAAATCAATATCACATTCTCCGCTATTGCACAACTCTTGCAGAAGATGGGAATGCTGGTGTTACACTGCGATCTCTTTATATGAAACCTAACCCCCCTCGCACCCCCACATAGAGATGATGCAGCTTACCCAAGCTTTCCCTCCTGTGGCAGCTCATGGGGTGGGTCGTTGCACGTCAGTCGGGTTTCCCCATCCAGGAGGTAGACATACACTCTTTCCTGAGGGTTAAAGAGTACAGATTGTTATGTCATGTTAAGCCACTGCAGAACAAGTCACAGTGACTATTAATTAGCTACTGGGTTAAGTTCATGGTGCTGGTTTTGGAGAATAAAGCCCAGTACAGCTTGGCACCGGAACATCAGAAGAGCCCTATCTTCCTATATACATAAAAACATAAGGCTGTCGTCACGCAGCACCCAATGGAGGATTTGCAGTGCTTTGTCAGAATCCTAGATCCACATGAAGCTCTGGCGCCCGAAAAAGGAGCCGGCTGCTTTCCCCAGGATGAAACAGCGTTGCTTCTGGCTCCAATTAACTCTGATTTGGACATCCGCTGGAGCCTATTAAGTGTGTCAGGGAGGCTGGCAAAGGCGCCCAGGAGACGCCAGGCCATTAGCGCCGAGGCTCAGCCGGGAGACGAGGGGGACTGTGGAGGGCAGGCGACATGCCACAGTACCCAGGCGCTGTTGGCGCAGCCTTCCGGAATAAAAACCCAACTTCTTGCGTGCCTCCACCCCACCCCATGCCCCAGTTAGCCAGCATCTTGCAACCTCCCGGAACAGATTAATACTATTTTGCTGCTAATTGTCTCTCAATGTCTCCACCAGTGAGGAGCCTCACAATTAAATCCTCTTCAGGGGGGCTTAGATGAACGGGCTGGTGTGGCTGTTCCCTTGGCAGACTGGCTGTTCCTACATCCCTCTCTTCTTATTCGATTGCATTATTTTAGAATAGAATAGAATAGAATATATTTTATTGTCATTGTCCCCTTTGGGGACAACGGAATTACTTGGCTGCTCCATCCACCCAGATAGGGCACTCCACGCAAAAACAAAACAACTACAAAAACACTGATTAAAACCATACACACTGATTAAAACCATACAATGATAAAACATAACAGGTAAGATTAGATGACTTCAAAGTCCAGGCTTCCCATTCAAGACCGAGATCGCTCTGGAGAAGAAGCTGTTCCTAAGATGGCTTGTTCTTGTCGTCATCGTCCTGTATCTCCGTCCTGATGCAAAAGTTCAAAGAGACGGTGACTAGGATGCGATGGATCTTTCACTATGTCCAGTGCCTTTCTGTGGCACCTCATGGCATAAATCTGCTCTAAGGTGGAGAGCGAGCAGCCAACAATGCTCTCTGCTGCCTTAACAACTCTGCACAACCCCATCCTGTCCTGGGTAGTACAGCTTCCGTACCACACACATAAGCCATAAGTGAGCACGCTCTCAATGGCACAGTGATAGAAGGCAAGCAGCAGCTTTTGTGGAAGATGGTTTTTCCTTAGAACTCTCAGGAAGTACAGTCTCTGCTGCGCCTTCTTCACAAGCCCCCTTATGTTTGCACTCCAGGACAGATCCTCCTGTAATTCAATGCCCAGAAATCTGAACATTGTTACCCTCTCCACACAGATTCCATCAATCAAAAGTGGTTGGACATTTTCTACTGTAGATGAAAATCATTTCCCCCAAAACAAATTTGGGAATTGCAGGGGGTTGGAATGGATGACCCTTGAGGTAGTAATAATAATAATCTGATTATTATAATCCGATCGGCAAGGCCAAGAAGCTCAGGGGTTTAGACCACAGCGCCACCCGCGTCCCTTATGTATGCCCATGGGAGATGCACATCGCTGCACCATAGCTGTGGGCAGGTGGGGTCCCCAACCGCACAACTCCAGGCCTGCTGGAGGCAACGAGGCAGAGAGGCATGTTGAAGTCAGTAAGTGCAATCCATGCCAGTCGAGTGGGACGCGGAGCTATTATCTTTAGCTAATATCGGAAATAATGCACAGCCGCCGCTGAGTGATTTGACGTTCTGGTGCCACAGAAGCACGCCCTCCGTTTTGTTCCGCCTCAGCTGTTCCCGGTCTTCGAGGCCCTGAATTGTCTAAATCACCCCTTCCAGACAAATGAAGGGTTCAGGAGTCTCCCTCCAGGCAGAGCAGCGCCGGCAAATTGCTCGCTCTCCATCAGTAATAGTAACGTTGGTAATGAAGCTGTGCTTAATTTGGCCACGGAGACGGCACTTTGCAGCAGGGGAGCAGCGAAGCCGGTAGAGGGAGGTGGAGATTGCTCAGGATCGAACCATCAGGACCTTGGTCCATCTAGCTCAGGGGTCAGCAAACTTTTTCAGCAGGGGGCCGGTCCACTGTCCCTCGGACCTTTTGGGGGGCTGGAGTATATTTTTTTTGGGGGGGGGAATGAACGAATTCCTATGCCCCACAAATAACCCAGAAATGCATTTTAAATAAAAGCGCACATTCTACTCATGTAAAATATGTTGATTCCTGGACCGTCCACGGCCCGGATTTAGAAGGCGATTGGGCCGGATCTGGCCCCCAGGCCTTAGTTTGCCTACCCATGATCCAGCTTAATATTGACTACACTGACTGGCAGCAGCTCTCTGGGATTTCAGGCAGGGCTCTCTCCCAGCCCAACCTGCATAAGCCCCGTGGAATTGAACCTGGGATCTTTAGCAGAAATAAACATGATCTATTTGTTTATCCTATCTGTACAATAACACTTTTCAGGCAAACATGCCTACAAAGTGGTTTATGCTGAAGAAATACAACCTGTGCCGTTAATAATGTGTGAGAGGGATGTGTGTCCTCCTCAAGAGTAAGCATCCGCAGACACCGTCTGTTAAACTGATAGCTTTATTTACAGCATCAAGCATAATAGGTGTTACAGTTCCTCATCCGACCCTTCTGCGTCAGATCCCCGAAGTACCGGTTTTCGGCTCCGCCCCCAACATAAAAGCTTCGGAAATCCTAGGCGCCGCCTACCCTCCTTCCGCTTCCGCCCTCTGGACCTGAGCGGGGCGGCGCCTGCCTCTTCCCTTTCACTTTCATCCTCCATGCTGGTTGCTTCCGATGCTCTGGCAGGCTCTTCAAGCCTCACCTCCTCCCCGGTCTCCACTTCCTGATCCCCGCCCATTGGCTGCACTGGAGCCCCGGCTGGAGACTCATCCCATTGCCTCATTACCGCTTCTGGTGTTAACAGGGGCTGTGCCTGTTCCTCGTCCCACACCCTCAATAACTCCTTGGGCGTTAGCTGTGCCCTGCCTTGGCCAGCTGTGTCCTCAGACACTGCCTCGGAACCTGGCCAGCCCCTGACATAATGATAGTTCAACCCGTACAGCACATAGGCGGCAATTATTCACTCAATAAATACTCTTGTTCAAAACCAATTTTTCACCATTTATCAAGTTGGGTGAATAAGACGCTGGCGCCCTGTCTTCCAACGGCACTTCATAACTACCGGGAACACCGTTGAACTCACCTACGGTACCTTCTTCTTGAACTTACTCAAAAAACAAGAAAAAACAAAAAATTGAGTCAATAAGTTGTAAGAACTTAGTAAAATCTGACATTGCAAGTTCACTTTATTTTAAAGGTACTGTAAAGGTAAAGGGACTCCTGACCATTAGGTCCAGTCGTGACCGACTCTGGGGTTGCGGCGCTCATCTCACTTTACTGGCCGAGGGAGCCGGTGTACAGCTTCTGGGTCATGTGGCCAGCATGACAAAGCCGCTTCTGGCGAACCAGAGCAGCGCACGGAAACGCCGTTTACCTTCCCGCCGCCAGAGCGGTACCTATTTATCTACTTGCACTTTGACGTGCTTTCAAACTGCTAGGTTGGCAGGAGCAGGGACCGAGCAACGGGAGCTCACCCCGTCGCGGGGATTTGAACCGCCGACCTTCTGATCGGCAAGCCCTAGGCTCTGTGGTTTAACCCACAGCGCCACCCGCATCCCTTTATTTTATTTTAGATAGCTTATTAAGTTTTCATGGCACGTTGTAAGTAGTTGTCTTATTCACACAACTTGATAAATGGTGAAAAATTGGTTTTGAACAAGAATATTTATTGAGTGAATAATTGTCGCCTATGTGCTGTACGGGTTGCACTACAAAGCGGTTTATGGCAACAAGTAAAACATTCCAGAAGAAATTTTTAAAAATGCAGTTACGGCTACCACCTCATGCCGTCTTAGAATTGTAGAATCAGGAGGAACCCCCAAGGGTCATCTAGTCCAACCCCCTGCAATGCAGGAATCACAGATGGAAAATCCCTGACAGATGGCCAGCTAGCCTCTGCTTTAAACCTTCCAAGGAAGGAGAGTCCATCACCTTCCAAGAGAAACTGTTCCACTGTTGGACAGCTCTTACCCTCAGAAAGTTCTTCCAAATGCTTAGTCCAAATCTCCTTTCTTGTAACTTAAAGCCATCAATTCATGCCCTACCCTCTGGAGCAGCAGAAAGCAAGCTTGCTACTGTATCATATCTCTTGTTTTCCAGGCTAAATAAACCCAGCTCCTTCGACCATTCCTCATCAGGCTTGGTTTTTCCAGACCCTTGATCCTCTGCCCACCTTCCAGCTTGTCAACATCCTTCTTAAATTGTGGCGCCCAGAACTGGACACAGGACTCCAGGTAATCTTATTGTATTAACCGCCTTGATAATAATAATAATAAATTTTTATTTATACCCCGCCCTTCCCAGCCAAGACCGGGCTCAGAGCGGCTAACACCCATAAAATCACAACAAAAGATACAAAACAATCAATTAAAATGCAAGTTAAAATACGACTTAAAGTTTAAAATGCAGCCTCATTTTTAAGTAGCCCATCAATCAAACCATAAAGGAATAAAACATCAGGGTTAAACTGAAACCAACCAAAGGCCAGGCGGAACAGCTCCGTCTTGCAGGCCCTGCGGAAAGATGCCAAATCCCGCAGGGCCCTGGTCTCTTGTGACAGACCGTTCCACCAGGTCGGGGCCAGTACTGAGAAGGCCCTGGCCCTGGTTGCGGCCAGCCTAGCATCCTTGTGGCTCGGGACCTCCAAAATGTTATTAGTTGAGGACCTTAAGGTCCTACATGGGGCATACCAGGAGAGGCGGTCCCTTGGTGAATTTTATGGATCTCACACCATGTTGAAATGTTCAAAAAGCAGTACAGCTGTCTTTTTAAACTAATAAATGGCCTGAGCAGGAACCCAGGTCCTTTGAGGGTAGGGACAATGTTCCTCTTGCAGTCTGTGTGTCACACACAGACATTGACTGTTCCTGGAGCATCACCAGAGTGCAAAGCAGCGTCTCTGCGCTGTGTGACTTTGATAGATGTACTTTGCAGTGTATGCCTTAAAAACAACTATGGTTTGTTTCAGATGGTTTCCCCCCACGATTTTTAAAATGTTTCATGTATCGATTGGCCATTCTTTTCACTGTCTTGCAACTGAAGTATTGCAACGAAAGAGAAAAAGATAAATAAGGCTAAAGGGATTCTTCAACACCTGCTGGACAGCCCAGGCCAGGCAACAGATGGAGAAGAAATGTGTTATTAAAAAGAAGATCTCTCCAAATTGCTCTAGCAAGTGAGCCATGCTGCACTCTGGGAACCAGCTTTGATCTTATTGTTTTAGATTTCTGGGGGATGGGATGGGAGCTAAACCCTAGAAATTAATAAATGCTAAAGGTAAAAGGACCCCTGACCATTAGGTCCAGTTGCAGACGACTCTGGGGTTGCGGCGCTCATCTCGTTTTACTGGCCGAGGGAGCCGGCGTACAGCTTCCGGGTCATGTGGCCAGCATAGAATCCTAGAGTTGGAAGAGACCACAGCCTTGCCTCCAAGAGACCACCATCCGGGCCAACCACCTGCCAAGCAGGAAACACCATCAAAGCATTCCTGACAGGTGGCTGTCAAGCCTCTGCTTAAAGACCTCCAAAGAAGGAGACTCCACCACACTCCTTGGCAGCCAATTCCACTGCCGAACAGCTCTTACTGTCAGGAAGTTCTTCCTAATGTTTAGGTGGAATCTTCTTTCTTGTAGTTTGAATCCATTGCTCCGTGTCCGCTTCTCTGGAGCAGCAGGAAACAACCTTTCTCCCTCCTCTATATGACATCCTTTTATATATTTGAACATGGCTATCCTATCACCCCTTGACCTTCTCTTCTCCAGGCTAAACATACCCAGCTCCCTAAGCCGTTCCTCATAAGGCATCGTTTCCAGGCCTTTGACCATTTTGGTTGCCCTCTTCTGGACACGTTCCAGCTTGTCAGTATCCTTCTTGAACTGTAGTGCCCAGAACTGGACACAGTATTCCAGGTGGGGTCTGACTTGCTTTGCTCTGCACCAGCCTGATCCAGCACACGCTTCTTACATTCTCATTCCACAACCCCCCCCCCCATATATATCACATGGGGATTAATCATAGTGACCTACCTTGCAGGGCTGTTGTTAGGAAATACTCTAAATCTCCCCGAAGTGCTTTATCAATTGTCGCTGTCGTCTTCTAACAACCTCCAGGGCAGCATGCTTAAATGACGGCGATGGCACTACATCTTTCTGAGCGACGCCGCTGCATCTCTTGCCTATATTTATCTGAGCCATTGATTTATTTGGGAGCTGACAAGGACTTCCGCTCAATTTCACGCTCAATGAAGCTCATTACAGAAGAGGCGCTCTGCCCTCCTCCCGAAGGAGGAGACGATAACCGAGTGGCGCGATGCCAGAGTCCCAGTTGGCACCGACGGGGACATCCTGGGGAAGATGCTAAGCAGGTGGGAGACTGGCAATTTGGGGGTGATGCTTACAGGCGGATGCTGTGCTCAGGAGAACCAGGTCGCCGCCTTTCCAATTGAAGCGGAAGTCCCCACTGCTTAGGGCCAGTCCTTCGCAGTCAGTGGGCAAACCTGTGTCATCTTCTAATTAATATCAAACGGGCTGCGAAGTGGAAGATGGTGCAAGTTCTGCCGCTCCAGAGGGGAAGATCTGAACCGATGCATTCAAATGATAAGGAAGGCAATTCTAGCTAAACAATAGGATAAACTTTCTGGCGGTAAGAGCTCGTTGACAGTGCAACAGACTCCGTCAGAAGGTGGCGGACTCTCCTTCATTGAAGGTTTCTAAACAGAGGTTGGGACGCGGGTGGCGCTGTGGTCCAAACCACAGAGCCTAGGGCTTGCCGATCGGAAGGTCAGCGGTTCGAATCCCCGCGATAGAGTGAGCTCCTGTTGCTCGGTCCCAGCTCCTGCCCACCTAGCAGTTTGAAAGCACACCAGTGCAAGTAGATAAATAGGTACCGCTCCAGCGGGAAGGTAAATGGCGTTTCCATGAGCTGCTCTGGTTTGCCAGAAGCGGCTTTGTCCTGCTGGCCACATGACCTGGAAGCTGTACGCCGGCTCCCTCGGCCAGTAAAGCGAGATGAGCGCCGCAACCCCAGAGTCATCCGCGACTGGACCTAAGGGTCAGGGGTCCCTTTACCTTTATCTTTTTAAACAGAGGTTGGATGGCCACCTGTCAGAAATTGTTGAGCCGTGATTCCTGCATTGTGGTGTGTGTGTGTGTGTGTGTGTGTGTGTGTGTGTGTGGACTAGATGACCACTGGGTTCCCTTCCACCTCTTCTATGATGAGCTAGGAGTGAGTTGCAGCCGCACCAGAGGGCAATTTTGGAATTGTTTGAGTCTGTTCCTATGGGGAGGAACGGTCCTTGAGGTCTTGCCGTCCTGAGCCGTTTAAGGCTTTATAGCATGGGTAGGCAAACTAAGGCCCAGGGGCCGGATCCGGCCCAATCACCTTCTAAATCCGGCCTGTGGATGGTCTGGGAATCAGCATGGTTTTTACATGAGTAGAATGTGTCCTTTTATTTAAAATGCATCTCTGGGTTCTTTGTGGGGCATAGGAATTTGTTCATTCCCCCCCCCCCCATAAAAAATATAGTCCGGCCCCCCACAAGGTCTGAGGGGCCCCTGCTGAAAAAGTTTGCTGACCCCTGCTTTATAGGTCAAAACCAGCACTTTGAATTGGGGCTGGAGACTAATTGGCAGCCAGTGCAGTTGGGCCAGGATCGGTGCAATATGCTCTCTGTAGATGAGTGTGGCCTTTGCTAAGGACCTCTGAACTTCCCTGGAGTGGAGAGAGGATGTTCGCGGCACCGCCAGTGCTTTTTGACTTACTGTGGCAAGAGGCCACAATAATACTCCTGGGCAGTGCATTTTGTGAGCCAATAATTGAGTGGTTTCAGATTTAATTGTGTGTTTTTTTACCTTGTTCTCTAAAAGATTAGCTTAAAAGATCTGAGAAGGGAAGAGATACTCTGCCTCCCTTCCCAGTATTCATTGTTGCTGCTTTCCCCTTATTTACTCATGTGCTCGCAGTATTTATAGACTGCCTCTTGACAGATGTTCTCAAGGCAGTTTGCAAAATGGCATTAAATTGGAGGGGGGAACTATTACAAATTTGATAGCAGCGGGAAACGGCATTGGAATAAGGGAGTTTCCCGCAAAAAAAGGGAGGGTTGCCAGCTATGCATCTGCCATGGATGCTTTAGCTGAGATTCCTGCAATGGATGGTGCTTGGGGTCTGTTTCAACTGTCCACAGGACTCTCCACTATTGCTGACAAGGGTAGAGGGTCTCTAACATTTATTTATTCCATTTACATCTCACCTTCCCTCCGAGGAGCTCAAGGGAGCAGGCATAGTTCTTCTCCTCCTCTCCATTTCATCCTCATGTGACTGGCCCAAGGTCACCCAGTGAGATCACCATGGCTGGTCCAACACTCAAACCACTGCACTGCGCTGCCTCTCTTTACATCTGTACCATAGCTGCCAACCCTCCCTTTTTTTTTGGTGGGAAACTCCCTTATTCCAGCGCCGTTTCCCGCTGCTATCCCAGATTGTTGATATCCCCTAAATTTCCCGGATTTCAAAGGAAGCAGCTCCTCTCCCTCCCTGCCGGCCAGGGAGGCTCCTCAGCTGCGTTGCTCAGCTGCCAATAAGGAGTCTGAGACCGACTGGGGGCGGAGCTTGCATGCCTTTTGCAGCCAGACCCTCACACCCAACCAGACAGACAGACAGCCTGCCGTCTATGCGCTCGCTCTTTCGCTCACCCGTTCGCGCGCAGCCTCTGGAGCGCAGGGTGGCGAGGCTACTTGGTGCCATTGCAGCGCCCTGGTGGCATCCCTTATTTTCAAATCCGAAAGCTTGGAAAAATCCCTTATTTTCAAATCCGAAAGTTGACAGCTATGATCTGTACAGACCACTCCCTTCAACACACCCCTCATTCATAGTCCCACACATGCTGTGGGGTGGGGGCGGGGGGCGGAGGAGAGGGAAATTCCCCCTTTGGAGGTCACCAAAATCTTGGCACAGGAGATTCCTGCATTGCACGGGGTTGGACTAGATGACCCTCGGGGTCCCTTCCAACTCTGCAATTCTATGATTTGAAACCATTCCCAGTTCCTTCCCTTCTCCATCGCTGCTTTCTTCCACCTTCTCCCCTCCCAGACGCCTTTCAGAGTCCGTCTGATGACGAGTTCTGCAATCTGCGCAATGCACACCGGAGGAGAACACAGTGGGCGGACACTTCGGTTGACCAGCTTCAAAGAACCGGTCATTGTTTCGCTGCCTCGATGAAACGGGAGGGCTTGGAAGAGGCTCCGGGAAGCTGTTAATCTCTCCTTCTGCACAGAGGCAGGGTTAATTAAAGCTAAACTCTGCCTGTCCAGTTGAGGAATGGAAGCCCCATTTATAATCTGCTGTTCTACCGTGTGACATGTGAGGAAGGAAAATGCAACAGCAGCCCAGACCAGTCATTTCCCACCCAAATGATTCCACAGGCGGAAAAATGTCGTTATACAAATCTGTAAATTACACCATTCTACGGCGCGACCGCATTTGGCATATTGTGTCCTGTCCTGACCTCCTCCTCTCAGAAAGGACACCGTCATAGCCAGGGCCGGATTTAGGTTTGATGAGGCCCTCAGCTACTGAAGGTAATGGGGCCCTTTATATGTCCAGCTGTCCTTTGTCAACAACAAATTGTCGCTGTTTTATGTGTTGAATATATGCTATATGGTCATTTATGGACCTAATGGGTATCTAAAGCCATTTGACACTGTATGTAGGTTTTATTTTATTTGTTTTTTTATCTTATATTTTGGAAATGTACACCCAGTTTTTTTTCTTTATTTTTTTGGGGGCCCCCAAGAGAGTGGGGCCCTAAGCTAGAGCTTGTTTAGCTTCTACGTAAATCCAGCACTGATCATAGCACTGGGGGAAGCTCACAAAAGGGCAACCAAAATTATTAAGGGGAAACTAAAAGCCACAGGATTTTGGTTAGAGAAACTGCAACGTCCCACAGATGACCAAGTGACTCTTTGCCTTCACGTCCTCAATCACAACACGTTCCACTTAGGTGGCAATCAAGTGATGAGTGTCTGGTCTGCTGCGGCTCATTGTCACTTAAAATGCCGCCACTGGATGCTGTGGTTGTCACATGATGAGTTGCGGCAGCCATCATGTGATAAGCGCAAGCCAGCCCTTTGTTGCTGTTCCACATGCGGTCATCCACTTGGCAGTACCAGGCAGGTTTCCCTGTTGGCATCAAGCCTGTATGGAGCGACAGATGTTGCTTATTGAGCCATTGTGTGGCGCAACAGTTGTTCCATAGGCAGGCCAGCTAACCTGGCTGCTTTCCCCCCCTTTTGGACAGGTGATCAGTACCTGTGCTGAGAGCTTCTTGCATTGGTTTCTGACAAACAGACGCTCTGTGCATAATGCCTGCTGAGCACAGATGCTAACCCAAAGCATGGAAAGGAGACCACTGATTCATGCCATTGCTGTGTACCTGGTGGCTAAGGGATGCGAGTGGCGCTGTGGTCTAAACCACTAAGTCTCTTGGGCTTGCCGATCAGAAGGTCGACTGTTCGAATCCCCGTGACGGGGTGAGCTCCCGCTGCTCTGTCCTAGCTCCTGCCAACCTAGCAGTTCGAAAGCACACCAGTGCAAGTAGATAAATAGGTACCGCTGTGGCGGGAAGGTAAACAGCGTTTCCATGCACTCTGCTTTCCATCATGGTGTTCTGTTGCACCAGAAGTGGTTTAGTCCTGCTGGCCACATGACTGGGAAAGCTGTCTGCGAACAAACGCCGGCTCCCTCGGCCTGAAAGCGAGATGGGCGCCGCAACCCCAGAGTCACCTTTGACTGGACTTAACCGTCCAGGTCCTTATACCTGGTGGCTCCAGCATCGGGCTGGATAGACGCGATGGAGGCAGAACTACAAGACTAGCAACAACCCAATGCTTCTCTCATCAAACTCCAGCCCAAGGCCTCTTCATCATTCGGGTTGCGAGCTTAAATTAACCGATGAGTGCAATTAACTGATTAAGCTCAGATGGGTTCGATGTGCTAGGAATGATTGCCTCTTGATCAAAGATGCTTGGCATATTTTTGAATTGTTTCCAAACAGAGCTGGCCCACCCATTGTCTCAGGGCGGCAGGCTGGGGGCCCTTGGGAGGGGTGGCAGATCCAGTGCACCCTTTGTTGCCACCGCCGACTCATTCCCCCCCCCATCACCTCCACCTCCTCCACCACCTGCTATGGACTGGCAGTGGTGGGAGGCACCGGCCGGGGAACCCCCAAACGAAGAAGGCTCAGAGCCAGGGGATTGGTGGTGGGGCGATGATGAGTGGTTGGAGGGAGAAGAGGGGGCAGACTGGGGGAAGGAGGAGTCGGAAGCTGAAGGAACAACAGGGCTAGGTGAGCAGGAAGAGGCTGGGGCAGAGAGCAGTTCAGACTCAGCGGCAGGAGCAGAGGGACCAGGAGACAGAGACGAAGCCGACTGCTTAAGAGTCTCCCCTGCCTGCTGCGAGGAGGGGGAAAGCTTGTTTTCTCCTGCTCTGGAAGGGAGTGTGATGGCCTGGGATTCAGACTCAGATGCTGAACCTGAGGGATCCCAGCCTGCACAGGATTCCCCGCCTCCAGAATCAGCAGAGCCGGGGCTAGGGCTTGAGTATGAAGGGTCCTCACCTGTGCTGGATCCTCAGGTGCAGGCATCTGGTGAGTCTGCTCTGGCTCCTGATGGGATGGAGGACCCATTGCCTGCAGGTGCTCCACTCTCAGCCCCGTCAGGGGAAGCTGAGGTTGCCTCTGGGTCCGGTAACCCTCCATCCTCTCCTGACCTGCAGAGGCTCAGGGCAGAGAGGCGAAGGGAACTGAGTTCCCGCAGGAGGAGTGCTCGCCTCCAAGCCAGGAGAGGCGAGTCACCAGAGGATCGGGGCCGCCCTCTGCCTCGGGGCAGATAAAAGCTGGCCAGCCCCAGCCCCAAGTTGCAGGAGCAACATTGTTAGTTGCCAGCTCCTGCCTGTGTTCCTGACCTCGCCTAGTTTCCTGCCCTGCACCCTGCCTCTGCTTCATCGGACAGACCCCTCGTAGACTCCTTAGACTTCGGACCAGACCCAGACCTTGCCTCTTGGATTACCCTTGGACCAGCACAGGGAGGACTTGAACCAACAGCTTCACGTTACAAGAAAGGAGATTCCCACTAAATATCGGGAAGAACTTTATGGCAGTAAGTGCTGTTTGACAATGGAACAGTCTCCCTCGGAAGGTTGGCAACTCTCCTTCCTTGGAGGTTTTGAAGCAGAGGTTGGATGGCCACCTGTCATGGATGCTTTAGCTGAGATTCCTGCATTGCAGGGGGTTGGACTGGATGACGCTTGTGGTCCCTTCCAACTGTATGATTCTATGACCAGACCCCCTCCCTCCTTGGATTCCCAGGACACACAGAGGGATGAAGAGGGTAGAGCAAAGAGAGACTTGACGAAGGAGCCTTCAGGAGGCACCAGTGGTGTTAGTAAAACACCAAAGTAGGTCCTTCAAGTCCACCCATGGCCTGCTCTGACTGCCAGCAGGTCTCCAGGGTCACTTAGGCAGAGAACCAGGAAAGGGCACTTTCCCTTCAACTGGTATCCAATGACCCCTTCTTAATTGGAGATGCTGTCAGGGATCACACCTAAGATCTACTGTGTGTAAAAAATATACACTATCAGCTCAACTTCATCTTCCCTTTTCCCCCTCCAGTGGTCTATATCAGACTGGCTCTCTCTCAAGGACCTCCACAGCATATCTGTCAACCCTCCCTTTTTTTGCGGGAAACTCCCTTATTCCAATGCCATTTCCCGCTGCTATCCCGGATTGTTGATATCCCTTCAATTTCCCGGATTTCCAAGGAAGCAGCTCCTCTCCCTCCCTGACGGCCAGGGAGGCTCCTCAGCTGCGTTGCTCGGCTGCCAATCAGGAGTCTGAGACCGACTGGGGGCGGAGCTTGCATGCCTTGTGCAGCCAGACCCTCACGCCCAACCAGACAGACAGCCTGCCTGCCGTCTACGCGCTCAGCTCTTTCGCTCACCCGTTCGTGCGCAGCCTCTGGAGCGCAGGGTGGCGAGGCTACTTGGTGCCATTGCACCGCCCTCGCGGCATCCCTTATTTTCAAATCCGAAAGTTTGGGGAAAATCCCTTATTTTCAAATCCGAAAGTTGACAGCTATGCTCCACAGCCACCAGCTGCAGACAGGAACGCAAGGTGGTCTCCCTACGGATGGCTTTCCACCGCGGATGAAAACCACAAAGCACCCTTTCCCACAGAGGAGGCGCCTTTGTTTTTGCAAAAGGCACAGCTCTCATCTTGAAGACAAACTTTTTCACGGCTTCCTCCAAAAGGGCGCTACAGTGTGTACAAGTTTTGCAAACGGCGTTAATTAAATGTATTTAATTGGGCAAGGGCAGGCTGAAAGATCTGCAGTAATTAGCTGGCACAGGCCCAATAACACATTCGTTATCATTAATTATTTTGGCACCCAGTTGCCAGGAAGTGAGTCAGAGCATGAAAGCGACGCCTGACGACTGGAAGAGGAGGGGGGATTTGAGGGAGGCTGCCCAATAATTGGTGGGTTGGAAAACTTCCTACTTTGCATTTGTCCGGCGCTTGCAAGTGTTCTGGGGACTTTGCACTGGCGTCCAGCTGCAGAGCTTACAACAACCCTGCAAGGTAGGTCAATATAAGAATCCAAAGGACTGTGATGGCCTGGGATTCAGACTCAGACGCTGAACCTGAGGGATCCCAGCCTGCACAGGATTCCCCGCCTCCAGAACCAGCAGAGCCGGGGCTAGGGCCTGAGTCTGAAGGGGCCTCACCTGTGCTGGATCCTCAGGTGCAGGCATCTGATGAGTCTGCTCTGGCTCCTGATGGAGGACTCATTGCCTGCAGGTGCTCCACTCCCAGCCCCGTCAGGGGAAGCTGAGGTTGCCTCTGGGTCTGGTAATCCTCCAGCCTCTCCTGAGCTGCAGAGGCTCAGGGCAGAGAGGCGAAGGGAACTGAGTTCCCGCAGGAGGAGTGCTTGCCTCCAAGCCAGGAGAGGCGAGTCACCAGAGGATCGGGGCCGCCCTATGCCTCGGGGCAGATAAAAGCCGGCCAGCCCCAGTCCAAGTTGCAGGAGCAACATTGTTGGTTGCTAGTTCCTGACCTCGCCTTGTTTCCTGCCCTGCACCCTGCCTCAGCTTCATCGGATGGACCCCTCGTAGACTCCTTAGACTTTGGACCGGACCCAGACCTTGCCTCTTGGATTACTGTTGGACCAGCACAAGGACCTAAGGAGAGCCTGCAGGATCAAGGCCCCCTGCAGCCTTGAAAGTGGGGCTGGCCTCAGTGGCCAGGGGGTGCCTCTGTGCCGAGAAGTCAACCTGAGCATCTCTACCACAAGAACAGCCGCTGCAATTGTCTTTCTCAGCAACAAGGCAAGGGGATTTCACTCCCACCCCATTGCAGCAAGAGTCTCTCTCAAAGCCGCAAGGCGTGGATTTCTGTTTTACAAAGAATAGTCATTCTGATCTTGGCTTTTTGAAAAGAATTTAATTAACATGCGCGCTCACACAAAGCTCCCTTGCTAACAGGCGCCCGGCAATAATTGCACTGCCTGAAAACAGCTAAGGAGAGAACGAAAATGTTCTCCTTTGTCTCCCTCTCTATGCGTGTGTGAGAATCGGAGACAGAGAGAACATTTATTATTATTATTATTATTATTATTATTATTATTATTATTATTATTAATGCTACAACTTATTACCTACCCATCACTCCAAGGTCCCAGGCTACAACAATGGAAACACATGCAGCACGATATTACACAATATTTTGGAAACAGTCTAAACTACACCCCCCCTCAACTCCTGCTGATTTTATTTGAAATAAATATTTCTGAACAAACTTTAGCCCCTTGGCTTCCATTTGGTCACCATCTCCTTCCCCACTGGGGAAAAGCAAGGACCACTTTCAAAATGATTTATTCTCTGAGAAGCAAGCTCTGTCTTCTCTCAGATGCTTTTTCTGCACTCGAAGCATTAGCGCGGGTTCCCCACTTGGTGTTTGTTTGTGTTTTTAATGGCAATATGTGTGTGTGTGTGTGTGTGTGTGTGTGTGTGTGTGTGTGTGTTCTGGAGCTCTTTCTTCCCCGATCCCCAAATATTTCAGTTTTCCCACTTATTTGCAATGGTTATATACTCAACGACCCCACCCGCCACAGACGCACCAAATGTCTATGTTGAAACAGCTTAAATCAGGCACGTCCAACAGGTAGATCGTGATCTACTTGGTAGATCACTGGATGTCTGTGGTAGATCACTGGCTTTCCTCCTCCCTTTAAAAAGCTACACAATTTAGACCTCCCAGTAGCACCTTAGAGACCAACTACCGGTAAGTTTGTTCTTGGTATGAGCTTTGCGTGAGGAAGTGTGCATGCACACGAAAGGTCATACCAAGAACAAACTTAGTTGCTCTCTAAGGTGCTACTGGAAGGAATTTTTTTATTTTGTTATCACTTGGGAAGACAGGCGAACTAATGCCAGTGTATTGGAAGAAGCAAAGATCACCAGTGTTGAAGAGATGATTCTTCAACATCAACTTCGTTGGACTGGTCATGTTGTGCGGATGCCTGATGATCGCCTTCCAAAGCAACTACTCTATTCCGAACTTAAAAATGGAAAGCGTAATGCCGGTGGTCAACAAAAGAGGTTTAAAGACTGTCTCAAGGCAAATCTAAAAAAAAAATGTAGTATAAACACCAACAATTGGGAAACACTTGCCCGCAAGCGCTCCAGTTGGAGAACGGCCTTTCCCAAAGGTGTCATGGGCTTTGAAGAAACTCGAACTCAGGACGCAAGGGAGAAATGTGCTAAGAGGAAGGCACGCTTGGCAAATCCTCACCGGGATCAACTCCCGCCCGGAAACCAATGTCCCCACTGTGGAAGGACGTGTGGATCCAGAATTGGCCTCCACAGTCACTTACGGACACATTGTTAAGACCGTGTTCGTTCATGGAATACAATCTTACTCAGCTACGAGTGATTGCCGAAGAAGAAGAAGAAGAAGAAGAAGAAGAAGAAGAAGAAGAAGAAGAAGCTTGCCTCCCCCCATGAGCAGATCCAGGGGCAAAATTACATATCTGCATTAAGGCCTAAGTACGGTTTCACGTCTGCCTGTCTATCTATCTATCTATCTATCTATCTATCTATCTATCTATCTATCTATCTATCATCTATCATTTTCTTTTTCAAATTAAAGTTTTACAATCAGATTTCCAACATACATCATAAAAACAAAATTCCACAGAATCTCCTGGACTTCCCTCCTCCCCTTTGTGGGTCCTATTTTTAATCATTTCCTCCTGCATCTTTTATAATAATCCAAATCTTTGACATCTCCATTATATCCCAAACTCACCATTAAACGACAAGTATTATTCCAATCCTACTAATGATTTTAACCATTTACAATGATTTCTAATATGAATTATAAAGCGGTTTCACGTCTTAAGGAGACACGCAGGAACTGCGGTCCTGTGCCACTGGTGTAACACGCATAGTATAGCCCAAACTGAATCTACTCGGAGATGCCAGAGTTCGAACCTGGCACCTAGAAAAGAACATAGGGAAAGAAGGTGAGCCTGCCGGATCAGGCCAATGGCCCATCTGGCTCAAAATCCTCTTCCCACAGTGGCTACAGCACAGTGTATAAGCATAGCTGTCAACTTTCGGATTTGAAAATAAGGGATGCCGCGAGGGCGGTGCAATGGCACCGTGTAGCCTCGCCACCCTGCGCTCCAGAGGCTGTGCGCGAACGGGAGAGCGAAAGAGCGAGCGCGTAGACGGCAGGCAGGCTGTCTGTCTGGTTGGGCGTGAGGGTCTGGCTGCACAAGGCATGCAAGCTCCGCCCCCAGTCGGTCTCAGACTCCTTATTGGCAGCCGAGCAACGCAGCAGAGGAGCCTCCCTGGCCGGCAGGGAGGGAGAGGAGCTGCTTCCTTTGAAATCCGGGAAATTGAAGGGATATCAACAATCCGGGATAGCAGCGGGAAACGGCATTGGAATAAGGGAGTTTCCCACAAAAAAGGGAGGGTTGACAGCTATGTGTATAAGCTAAACAAGCTCTAGCTAGTTTTGGGGGGGCCCCAAAAATTTTTTTTAAAGAAAAAACCAAACCCTGGATGTACATTTCCAAAATATAAGATAAAAAAACAATAAAATAAAACCTACATCCAGCAACAGTGTTTCGTGTTGTGTAGGCTCCTATGATGTAAGCAATGGGCCCCGCCTGCTAGCCTGCTCCCTAAAATATCACTGGTTTGCTCATTCCTATATATAGGGTGTCTCCATTCTGCATGGACTGCTTGCAAGGCAACATGTGCAAATGGCTTGAGATACATAAATTACCATCTAGCATATATTCAACACAAAAAGCAGCGACCATTTGTTGTTGATAAAGGACAGCTGGACATATAAAGGCCCCCATTACCTTCAGGAGCTTAGGGCCTCATCAAACCTAAATCCGGCCCTGCTACAGCATGACTCCCGCACAACTGTTTGCTCTGCCTTCCCTCCACGGAGGTGATGCAGAGTTATAAAAGGTTAAGACAAGGGCTACTGAAACGACCCAGGGGATGGAGCGACTATTCCGCAAAAAAAAAAAAGGCTGCAGTGTTTGGGACTTTTGAGCTTAGAGAAAAGGCAATCAAGAGGCGGCGTGAGATCAGTTTTTAAAAAATCAGGCATTGCATTGTGAAAGTGGGTAGAGATTTTTTCTCTCTGTCCCTCTGTGATGGCCTGGGATTCAGACTCAGATGCTGAACCTGAGGGATCCCAGCCTGCACAGGATTCCCCGCCTCCAGAACCAGCAGAGCCGGGACTAGGGCTTGAGTCTGAAGGGGCCTCACCTGTGCTGGATCCTCAGGTGCAGGCATCTGATGAGTCTGCTCTGGCTCCTGCTGGGATGGAGGACCCATTGCCTGCAGGTGCTCCACTCCCAGCCCCGTCAGGGGAAGCTGAGGTTGCCTCTGGGTCCGGGAACCCTCCAGCCTCTCCTGAGCTGCAGAGGCTCAGGGCAGAGAGGCGAAGGGAACTGAGTTCCCGCAGGAGGAGTGCTCGCCTCCAGGCCAGGAGAGGTGAGTCACCAGAGGATCGGGGCCGCCCTATGCCTCGGGGCAGATAAAAGCCGGCCAGCCCCAGCCCCAAGTTGCAGGAGCAACATCGTTGGTGACCAGTTCCTGCTTGAAACCTGTCCTGCTTTCCTGCCTGAGCTCCTGACCCGCTCTGGTTCCCTGCTTGCCTACCTGTTGCAGACTTTGCCTGACTCCCTGCCCTGCACCCAGCTTCAGCGACTACGGACTGCCTTTACGTTGCACCTCTGACCACAGACCGGACTTGGACCTCGCCTTTCGGGTAACTCACGGGACCAGCACACCCTCTCTCTTAATACTTGTGGACCTCGAATGAAGCTGGAGGTTGAAGTTTTAGGACAGATAAAATGAAGTCTTTCTTCACGCAGTGCACAGTTAAACTGTGGAACTCCCTTCCGAAGGAGGCAATGACGGTCCCCAACCTAGATGGGAGCCAGGGTGGCTCTGCTCTGCCCTCCACAGTCGGAGGCAGCAATGCTCCTGAATAAGTTGCTGGAAACCGCAGGAGGGGCGAGGGCTCTTGTGTTCGAATCCTGCCTGCTGATTTCCAGCAGGTATCTGGTTTGCCACTGTGAGAGCAGGATGCCGGACTCGATGGGCTCCCATTGGCCTGATCCGGCAGGCTCCTCTTATCTTTCTAAGGGAGCAGCGCCGGTACAGCCACAGCACGGTTGCCCGTGCCGCCTTCTGGAGGAGCTCATAGCTGAGATTAAGCGCTAATAGACTCTCTGAGGGGGAGGGGGGCATGCGCAAGGTGTTATTATTATCCTGCGGCATTAATGCTGTAATGCCAGGAGATTAGGAACACAATAGTTTGGAGGCGCAGCGGGGATTTGGCATTGTCGAGCGCGGCACTATCGGGGAGAGAGGGAGGGAGCGCGCGGGCGATTAGCAAATGTCAGAAAGAATGATTTCATGTTCTGAAATGGCTAACAGCACATCAAAGCAACATGCCCACGAGGCACAGAGGGACGGGGACGGATTTAAAGTGGTACAAGCGCATACGCGCGCGCACACGCCATCACTTCGGGAAGTTTCCAAGGTGACCTTTGCTTTTCTGCCTGGCATTCGGAAGATGCAGGAAACAGTCTTATACCAGGTCTAGCTCCCCATCTATCGTGCAGTCCATCCATCTGCATTTAGAGCAAGGCATTTTGGCACCTGAGGAGGACCACGAAATGGTCCCTTACCAGGAAAGATCTACACCAGGAACAGGACGGGAATAAACTTCTACAGGGGTGGGTGGGGGCATCAAATCAACCTTACCCCAGTGTTGAAGTGGGCATCCAAGACCACCGTGGGGCAGGGGGCTCTCTGAATTACACCGGGCGGGTGAAGACCCCAGGAAACTCCAGAGGGCAGCCGACACCAGCTCCTCCCCAGCAGGGGCATAGTGTGCCGCTTGGCTGCGGGGCGTCGCTCCGTGCGCATGACGTCACAACGCGCATGCACACGGAGCGACGTCTCTGCCCCTTGCCCCATGCCGCGCGGAAACAGTGGAATAATAATAATAATAATAGCTGCCTGGAGGCGGTTGGAGGATGGATGGCGGTTAACAGATTGAGGTTGAATCCTGACAAGACAGAAGTACTGTTTTTGGGGGACAGGGTGTGAGCGGGTGTGGGGGATTCCCTGGTCCTGAATGGGGTAACTGTGCCCCTGAAGGACCAGGTGCGCAGCCTGGGAGTCATTTTTGACTCACAGCTGTCCATGGAGGCGCAGGTGAATTCTGTGTCCAGGGCAGCTGTCTCCCAACTCCATCTGGTACGCAGGCTGAGACCCTTCCTGCCCGCAGACTGTCTCCAGAGTGGTGCATGCTCTAGTTATCTCCCGCTTGGACTACTGCAATGCGCTCTACGTGGGGCTACCTTTGAAGGTGACTCGGAAACTGCAATTAATCCAGAATGCGGCAGCTAGACTGGTGACTGGGAGCGGCCGCCGAGACCACATAACACCAGTCTTGAAAGACCTACACTGGCTCCCAGTACGTTTCCAAGCACAATTCAAAGTGTTGGTGCTGACCTTGAAAGCCCTAAACGGCCTCGGTCCTGTATACCTGAAGGAGCGTCTCCACCCCCACCGTTCAGCCCGGACACTGAGATCCAGCGCCGAGGGCCTTCTGGCGGTTCCCTCACTGCGAGAAGCAAAGCTACAGGGAACCAGGCAGAGGGTCTTCTCAGTGGTGGCGCCTGCCCTGTGGAATGCCCTCCCATCAGAGGTCAAAGGGATCAACAACTACATGACATTTAGAAAACACCTGAAGGCAACCCTGTTTAGGGAAGTTTTTTATCTGTGATGTGTTAATGTATTTTAATGTTTGCTGGAAGCCGCATTTGCTTTGTACCCCGCCCATCTGGAGACCCAGCCAGATGGGCGGGGTACAAATAATAATAATAATAATAATAATAATAATAATAATTAATAATAATAATAATAATAATAATAATAATAGGCATGGGTTGGCCTCAGACCCATGGCAAGCTGCCATGTGTGGGTTTGAGGAACAGGTGGGGCCCGTTGAAGTGCATCTTCCTTTGGTAGTCAATTGCTTTGCGAGACAACCTGAGCAGTTTTGCCCTTGTGTAGCACACATTAGCTCAGGAAAGACCTGAGCAGCCACGGCGGCAGTGCCTTGCTTTGATCTGGCCAGCTGAACTCGGGGACCTGAGTAATCCCCCAAGGAGCTGCTGGATCAAAGCACAGCCTCACAGCTTGCACTCTGCTGAACCTGAGCTGCTTATGAATCCAGCTCTAAGATCACGCCGTCAGATCTTCCAAGAGGTGCCACGCTCGATGGAAGAGGTGGAGAGCAGTGTTTTTCTGGCTCTTCACCCTCACAGCCTGGACACGGGAAGCGTCTTGGAACTTGACAAAATGCAAATATTAAAACGCCATGACTCATTTTGCCTTTCATCATGGGTGAACAGCCGGGTTGTCAATCATTGCCAAGAATATTAGTGCATTTATCATCTGAGATTTAATATGCATGTTTCTAAATAGTCAACGGAAGCTCCTTTTCAGATGTGGGTGTAGATATGTGAGTTATTACTTAACAGTTAAAACACAAAAGCTACCATTTATTGCTTAAAGGAGGAGCTATCTTTAAGACTTCCTCCCCCTTCTCCATTGCCTGCTATGGAAACACACCTGAATTGAAATTGAAAGACAGGTCGAAATAAATAAAAAAGTTAAAAAATTGTCCAGTAGCACCTTAGAGACCAACTAAGTTTGTTCTGGGTATAAGCTTTTGTGCGCATGCGCACTTATATCCAGAACAAACTTAGTTGGTCTCTAAGGTGCTACTCGACAATTTTTTAATTTTTAAAATTTATTTCGACTGCGTCAGACCAACACAGCTAGCTACCTGGATCTAGAATCATGAAAGACAGGTGTGCCCTTAACCGACAGCCCTGCAGAATAAAATTGGCTCCCACCAATTAATCAACACACATTTCAGTTGATTAAGCTGCTGGCCCTTGCTGGATATTGGGGAGAGGGAACAAATTCGTGAAGCGTTCCATATTTTTTAATGTTTAATAGATTATTGTATTTTAACATTCTGTTGGAAGCCGCCCAGAGAGGCTACGGAAACCCAGACAGATGGGTGGGGTATAAAGAATAAATTATTATTATTATTAAGAGGAGGATGAGGAGCTGCACGTCAGCGGCAAAGGGAATGTCAGGTTTGTTTCGAAGGTCCCGGGTTCAAATCTCGACATCCCCAACTGAAAGGATCTCGGGTAGCAGGACAGCAAAGCCCTCTGCCTTGAGAAAGCAGCTGTCCATCCCAGCAGATAATGCTGTTATTTGCTACACCAGTCTCCAAGCAGTTTCAGGGCTTCCAGGAGCTTGCCCTGGTGTTAGGTTTCCTTGGAATGAAGGTCAACAGAGACTGTGGTGTCTTTAGGATATTGGATTTACACACACACACACACACACACACACACACACACACACACACAGCATAAGACAAAGGGGTTCCCAGCATTGACACCCCAACAGATCTTGCCTCTCCGTTAGTCAGATCTTTGGATCCAGCACAGAGCAAGCAGGTCTCTGTGCGTCCAGCTCCCAGCCTGCTTTCAAGCTCAGCTCACAAATATTTCCCACTATAGTTCTCCTAGGGACGCGGGTGGCGCTGTGGGTTAAACCACAGAGCCTAGGGCTTGCCGATCAGAAGGTCGGCGGTTCGAATCCCCATGACGGGGTGAGCTCCCACTGCTCGGTCCCTGCTCCTGCCCACCTAGCAGTTCGAAAGCACATCAAAGTGCAAGTAGATGAATAGGTACTGCTCCGGCGGGAAGGTAAATGGCGTTTCCGTGCACTGCTCTGGTTCGCCAGAAGCGGCTTAGCCATGCTGGCCACATGACCTGGAAGCTGTACGCCGGCTCCCTCGGCCAATAATGCGAGATGAGTGCCGCAACCCCAGAGTCGTTCACGACTGGACCTAATGGTCAGGGGTCCCTTTACCTTTATAGTTCTCCTACTTAGCAGGCAGGTGAGTGGGGTGGAAGAAAGCACACACACCCCAGCCTGGAGGGCACCATTCCTTAGCTGTAGCTTTTGCAACCTAGCTCATTCTTTTGGGATATTGATGAGGCCAGCTAAGGTCATTGTCTCCCCAAAAAACCTGCCTGACCAGTTCAGCAACAGCATCCTCTCTTAGATGCTAACTCCTACTGGGTACAGGACCCCAAGACCTGCATGGGACTCAGGGCATCACCCAGACTGACCCCCTCCATGTGGGATGTAAACACACAGAGCAGTCAAACACAACACTGCTAGAGTGGACATGAAGGTGTCTCTCCTCCAGCCGTAACTTCCTGTTTACCTGGACTGAGACAACTTCCACTAAGTAACTGAAAGTGGGAGTGGCTTCACCTGGGCAGGTTAGGACAAAACCACAAGTCAGCGGCCATTTCCCTCTCTTGGATCGGGACTTCAAGCAAGCAACATCTTAGAGCAGAGATGGACTCTTGGCTTCCAAATGGAGCCTTCTCCCTCATGGAGAGTCTCCACATGTACATATATTTTCTAAACTTACCATAAGTCTGCCTTCATCTGGGATCTTATTGTGACCATTTGATGTCTGTGAGTAAACGTTTTTATATGCTTTTATGGAAGACTTGTGTAGTGTCTTATTTTGGAGGGATAAAAGGGGAAATACCGGTACCAGGAAACTATTTTACAGAGGTTTATGCTCTACTTACCACTTTGGGGAGCACCGAAGCGATGGCATCTTTGATGACTTCCCGGAGGCTGGAGACATCAATGACAGAGCCCAGGCTCAGCAAGGCATCCTAGGAGAAAGGGGGAAACAGGAAGAGCTTTAGCACAGGAGAACTACTGGTTTTTTTGTTTAAATTTTTGTTATTTTTTATAACAGTTCTAAGTTATAAGAGTTCTAAGATGGCGGCGCGCATAGACGCAGCAGCTGCTCAGTGCTCTCCCTTATTTTTAAGTGTTTCGTATGGCTTTTACTGCTGTTACTCGTGTTGAGTACATTTTTGATTGGGGAAACAATTGTTTAAATGAAAAATGAATTTATTTTTTAAAATTATTTAATTATTATTATTATTATTATTTAAATCCAATTTCGTTGTACTTGTACAATGACAATAAAGATATAAAGATAAAGATAAAGGTAAGGGCTTGGGGTTGTCTCCTCGAGAGTAAGAGCCAGAAACCTCCGTTTCTTTAAGGCTAATGACTTTATTTACAGACTATGTACACCAGAGCGTTAAGATTCATGTCCGCTTGAGTCGGTTCCAGAATCCGGGAGTGGCTTTCGCCTGCTCCTCCCCCAACATAAGAGTTTCGGTATCCCAAAGCGTCACTTCCTTTCCTTACGCTTCCCCCCCCCCACGCATTTGGGGCGACGGAAGTAGCTGACCGCTTTTGCTTCTCAGACCACTCAGGTGGTGCTGAGGCTCTGCCAACATCCCTAGCCCTCAGCTCCACCGCACTTCCTGGCAGTTCCTGCTCATCACCACTGGGGCTCTCCTTACTGTCCCCGCTGGACTCCAAACTGCTTCCCAGGAGAGGCTGCGCTTCCCTCCATCCCGCCTTCCCCGTCTCATGTGCCTTGCGCGAGGTCAGGTCCCTGACAACTGCCCTGCTGGTTCAAAGACCCATCCACTCGTTACTATTTTTAAGAATTCTTTATTTATTGCACATCTATCCCGCTTTTTTCACCAAGAAGCTCCAGGTGGAGTCCATGGTTCTTCTCCCCCCCCCCTCATTTAATCCCCACAACGACCCTGTGAGGTAGGTTAGCCTGAGAAGCAGTGACTTAAAACAATGCCAATATATTTCTCATCTGGCAAGCAATGCACCTCTTTGCTTTCACATAGTACATTGGAAGACGAGTCTAAAAAGCCTGGGACACACATTTTCACGGCCCTCTATAGCAGCTGTGGTGGCTCATTGGCCAAAAGGAATGTATTTAGCGTTAAGTCTGGAAGTGTATACAGTCAAAACCTGATTCCCAAATGCCGAAAACCCTAAAGTAACTGCTCCGGTTTTCAAACGATTTTTGGAAGCCTAACATTTTGAGATTCCCTGTTGTATTGAGCCTTCTGCTTTCAGTTTTCGGTTGTCGAACGTTTCAGAAGTTGAATGGTCTTCCGGAACGGATTACGTTTGACAACTGAGGTTTGACTGTACAGTGGCACCTCGTTTTACGGACTTAATCTGTTCCGGAAGTCCGTTCTTAAACCGAAACCGTTCTTAAACTGCTTTCCCTAATGAGGCCTCCCGCAGCCGGTGCCCTTCCACCGTTCGGATTCCGTTCTTAGACCGAGGTAAAGTTTGCAAACCGGGACACTACAGTGGACCCTCGACTTACGAAGGCAATCCGTTCCGACGGGACCGTCGGATGTCAAAAAAACCGTAAGTCGAGTCCCCAAAGGAATGCATTGGGGAGAAAAAAATTGTAGGTCGAAAAAAACCCCTATCTAAACTTCGTAGGTCAAGGAAACCCTATCTAAAACAGCCGCGACTTCCTTTTGGAAGTCGAAAAAATTCGGAAGCGCGCGGCGACTTTGATCCCTCGTAACTCGAAAAATACGGAAGTCGGGTCACTCGTAAGTCGAGGGATCACTGTGCTTCCGGTTATGTGGAGTTCGTAAACCGAATGGTTCTTAAACAGGGCTGTTCGTAAACCAAGGTACCACTGTACTCGATTCTGACCAAACCAGGCTTCCTTGAGCACAGTATACATCAGGAGGCATCAAGAAGAGTTTGGATTTGATATCCCGCTTTATCCCTACCCGAAGGAGTCTCAAAGCGGCTCACACTCTCCTTTCCCTTCCTCCCCCACAACAAACACTCTGTGAGGTGAGTGGGGCTGAGAGACTTCAGAGAAGGGTGACTAGCCCAAGGTCACCCAGCAGCTGCATGTGGAGGAGCGGAGACGCGAACCCGGTTCACCAGATTACGAGTCTACCGCTCTTAACCACTACAACACACTGGCTCTCATCAAGTAGAGAATCAAGTCTCAGGGACTCCACTCTGGATTTATGTCGATTTTACTCCTTGGCCTTTTCTTCTCCAGAAGATGTCCTGCAAGGCAGTGGGTAAATGTGAACTCAGAGAAAGCTGCCCTGAGCAGAGCCAGAGCTACTGCCCCATCTAGCTCAGTAGTGCCTGCGCTGACTGGCAGCAGCTTCACAGAGTTTCAGACAGGGAGTTTCTCGCAGATGCCGTTGCGGATTGAACCGGGCTGTCTTAAGCATATGCGGCGCCCGGGTGCAAAGATCTGCCTGGCACTCCCCCCAGGTTGCCCAGTCCCAGGCATGCAGGAGGGTGGAGCCAGCCGGCCACCTCAGCGTCTCGCTGGCTCAGTTGCCCCCGAACTCACGGCACAGAGCAGCAGCAGAAGAGCCCGCCACTGCCACTGCGCTCCGACCGATGGGGGGGCTCTTCCCCGGACTCAACTCTTGGCCCCTGGACTCTCGGCCTGGCGCCCCTGAGAGCCCGGCGCCCGGGTGCCCCACACCCCTAGCGCCTATGGGTAAGACGGCCCTGGGATTGAACCTGAGATCTTCTACACGCAAGGCGAATGCTCTACCGCTGAGCTACGGTCCTTGAATTTCTCCTCCACATGACTGAGGCTTGGCTTGGAATTACGAATCGGAAACCAAAGAACAACCCTATGCCTGCCTCTAGCTTGTGGAGGACAGTTATTACTTTGAATTTTACGGTAATGACTTCTTATTTCTCCTTTTCTTTTTCCCCTCTCTAGTTTATAAGCACCGAGAGCCTGCAGGAACTAAAAGAGAAAAGAGTTGGAGACGGAACTGTTAGAGCCGAAATTAAAAAACTTATCCAGAATGTATAAACTGTTGCTCGAGTGGCATACACAAGATGAAATGGTAAAATCAGTTATGATAGATTGGGCTAAGGATGTGGGGCACAACATCATGATGGAGGATTGGGAAAAACTGTGGAAATTGGATATTAAATTTTCAGCATGTAATATTCTTAGAGAGAACGTTATGAAGATGATGTGGTATTTAACACCGGTTAGATTGGCAAAAATGTATCATGCACAGAGTAATAAATGCTGGAAATGTAAGGAAGTAGAAGGAACCTTTTTCCATGTGGTGGACGTGCCCAAAGGTGAAAGACTTCTGGGAAATGATTTATAATGAATTGAAAAAGGTGTTGAGAAACACATTTAGTAAAAAACCAGAAGCCTTTTTACTTGGAATTGTAAAACAGGAAATCCCAAAAGTTGATAGGACTTTCTTTATGTATGCTACAACAGCAGCTAGAATTTTGTTAGCTAAAAACTGGAAATCAGAGGAATTGCCAACGATAGAAGAATGGCAGATGAAAATGATGGACTATATGGAACTTGCTGAGCTGGCCGGGAAACTTCGTGACCAGAGGGAGGAAGTGGTGGAGGAAGACTGGAAGAAATTTAAAGTATATTTTAAAAAGTATTGTAAGATTAAAGAGTAGAAGTAAGCTGGAAGATAAGGGAGGCTGTAGACTTAGAGGATAGATTTAAGGTTTATAATTGTTGGAATAAATGATATTGACACTAGAGTAGAAGAGATATTGAGGTTAATTAATTAAAAATGTTTTCAATGATGTCAAGAAATTACTAATGATGATATACAAGGAACGCAGGAAGAGAGGATGGGAGGAAGTCAACCCACAATGATAAGAAGGATGAATAGGTTAAAAGGAATTATGTATGTTTTTATGTGTATTATTGTTGTTTTCTTTTTGTTTGTTTAGTGATGTTTGTTTTTTAATTGTATTATTTTGTTAAAACCAATAAAAAAAATTTGGGGGGAAAAAAGAGAGAAGGGGGGGATTGCTGTTCAGTTCGGTTTTATTTCTCTTTACCCCACACCCCCACACCCCTTGTCCACAAATCAGCATCTTTGGCTTCTACCAGAGATCGTCTGGCATTCGGTGGCATTTCAGCCACAGCGAGTGTGATTGATGCTGTTGCAGCAGCGCACGAGATTCTTATGCGCGTTTTACCAAGGGCAATATAAAAGTTTGTGAGTCCATAATGCTAACTCCCTGGGTCAGAGCTGGGAAGGACAAAAGTCCGAACACAGTGCGCAGCATATAGTATTAACTCATGCAAAGATTCCCTTCTCAAAGAATAAAGAAATATAAAAATGGAAGTATTATCCACCTGTGAATTCATTATTGTGAATAAAGGTTCTATATGGTCTTAAATTTGCTTCTGCTGGGGAGACTGAGTGACCATGTGCCTCATTTTGGTACTGTATAATAAGAAATGAATCCATGCCATTAAAAAATAAAAACCCAGTCGTTCAAGCCCTGCTCTTTGGATACATTTAGTCATTGAGATATCTTTTCAAAAGGGGCAATTTGCCAAACCCTTGAATGCCAGCAGTCTAAATTACTGATATTAAAGGTGAAAAATAGCACACAACCCACCGGTTTTGCAAGGAATGGACTAACGCATGCAAAGTGGGCTAATGGAGATCGGCTTTTCAGAGGTGGCCTCACTCTGACCAACAAGGGGGGGGGAGGAGGGCTCTCTCTTTCCTGCCCTGCTTCAATGATTGCAGAATGGTTGAATAGAGTGCGGGACAAAAACATCTCTCGAGGGGCTTCTGCTGAAACCAGCAGGCACAATGGGTGGGGGGACTTGGCTGGATGCAGCCCGGTAAGCAACATTCAATGGCTTTCAGCGCATCAATAATACCCATGTTTTCTTGGATATGGGGGAAATTGGTTCTAGAGCGGACTGTGATTCTGAGACCTGGGAGAACCCACACTGCAGCGCCCCCATCACCGATGGCCAGACAGGGTACTGCAGCAAAGGTCAAGTGACCCAGAGCACCAGTTGGGATCTGATCTCTCTCTCTCTCTCTCTCTCTCTCTCTCTCTCTCTCTCTCTCTGTCTCTCTCTCTCTCTCTCTCTCTCTCTCTCTCTTTTATGGACATCCAATGTAGTTGAAGGTTGGAAGATTTAGGGGAGATAAAATGAAGTACTTCTTTACACACACACACACAATTCCTTCCAGTAGCACCTTAGAGACCAACTAAGTTTGTTATTGGTACGAGCTTTCGTGTGCATGCACACTTCTTCAGATACACTGAAACAGAAGTCACCAGACCCTTATATATAGTGAGAGGGTGGGAGGGGTGTTACTCAGAAGGGTGGTGGGAATGGGTGATGGTAAACCTGTTGACGACTGTTAAAGACTGCAATTGACCTAGCAGGAAAAAGCAAGGGGTGAGATGGCTAAAAACTTACCATGAGGTAAGAATCCAATGTCTCTATTCAGACCAGGTCTCTCCATGGTTTTAAGTTTGGTAATAAGTTGCAATTCAGCAACTTCTCTTTCCAGTCTATTTCTGAAATTCCTTTGTAATAAGACAGCTACTGTGAGATCTTGTATAGAGTGTCCTGGGAGATGGAAGTGTTCTACTGGTTTCTCTGTCTTGTGATTCCTGATGTCAGATTTATGTCCATTTATCCTTTGGCGTAGGATTTGGCCAGTTTGTCCAATATAGAGAGCTGAGAGTCTCTTGTCCTTTATTTTGCCCGGCCAAAGGTAGCAACCCTAATCCAATAAACCCCCACAACAGTATTACTTTCCTCGTATATTTTTATTCATTTTCAAGTGTAATATCTAGGTACAGGATAATAAAAACGTCCTCAGCAGTGCAGATATTTGACTGTGACGACTGATAGGTTTAACACACCTATCTGCCTATCACCCATTCCCACCAAGGAAGCAATGAGGCTTGCTTTCTGCTACTCCACAGGGGAGGCCCTGAACCCAGTGGTTTCAAATGACAAAAAATGAGATTTCAGACAAGCATTAGGAAGAACCCTTCTGGTGACAAGAGCTGTTAGACAGAGGAGTGGTCTCCCTCGGGAGGTGGTAGGCTCTCCTTCCTTGGAGGTTTTTAAGCGAAGGTTGGACAGCCATCTGTCAGGGATACTTTTAGCTGTGGTTCTCGCATTGTAGCGGGTTGGATTGGATGACCCTCAGGGGTCCCTTCCCACTCTAGAATGCTATGATTCTACAAGCTGATTCTGCACACATACACACACACACACACACACACCCCAAAATCTGAAAGCTGCTGCTGTCTCTTTTGAGAAGGATAGTAGGAAAGCTGACAGGCATCAAAGAGAAAGATTGAGAGGGACTGTACAAATTGGAACACATTCCATGCACAAAGGAGAGGGCATTGCATGGTGGGGGGAGGTCCTCCCCACAGCTGGAGAGAGGGCATTTTCTTACGTCTACGCTTGCCCTGACCTTTTCCCTTTGCGTGGAGCTGCGGTTGTTTGTTCCCCAGCTGTGATTGATGCTGTGCTATTGTGCCCTCCAAAAATGTCACCGCGGGAGCGCAGCGAGATCAGCAGCGCTGGCAGATTGAAATCGGAGCCGGGAGCCGATGCGCCCATCATGATGGCCACGAATCGGTGCAGATTACTAAGGAACTGCCATGTACAACACCAGCACCCCCATAAGGCTGCCGGGGAGTCTCAGAGCACCCCATGCCAACCTGAGCGAGCCCCCTCCCGACGCAGACTATATCAATAGCTACATCCGTATGAACAGATCTACACAAATCTATTTAGTAGCATCTTAGAGACCAACTGAGAGGGACACAGGTGGCGCTGTGGGTTAAACCACAGAACCTAGGGCTTGCCGATCAGAAGGTCGGCGGTTCGAATCCCCGCGACGGGGTGAGCTCCCGTTGCTTGGACCCAGCTCCTGCCCACCTAGCAGTTCGAAAGCACGTCAAAGTGCAAGTAGATAAATAGGAACCGCTCTGGCGGGAAGGTAAACGGTGTTTCCATGCGCTGCTCTGGTTCGCCAGAAGCGGCTTAGTCATGCTGGCCACATGACCCGGAAGCTGTACGCCAGCTCCCTCTGCCAGTAAAGCGAGATGAGCGCCGCAACCCCAGAGTCGGACACGACTGGACCTAATAGTCAGGGGTCCCTTTACCTTTACCTTTAGAGACCAACTAAGTTTGTTCTTGGTATGAGCTTTCGTGTGCATGCACACTTCTTCAGATACACTGAAACAGAAGTCACCAGACCCTTATATATAGTGAGAGGGTGGGGAGGGGTATTACTCAGAGGGGTGGTGGGAATGGGTGATTGGCTGATAACTGTGGTGAACCTGTTGACGACTGTTAACGACTGCAATTAGTCTTACAGGAAAAAGCAAGGGGTGAGAAGGTTAAAAATAGCTTTGTCATGTATATCCTGCTTGGCAGGGGGTTGGACTGGATGGCCCTTGTGGTTTCTTCCAACTCTATGATTCTATGATATGAGATAAGAATCCAATGTCTTTGTTCAGACCAGGTCTCTCCAGGGTTTGGTAATGAGTGTCCTGGGAGACTGAAGTGCTCTCCTACTGGTTTCTCTGTCTTGTGATTCCTGATGTCAGATTTATGTCCATTTATCCTTTGGCGTAGGGTTTGGCCTGTTTGTCCAATATAGAGAGCTGAAGGGCACTCGTTAACAGTCGTCAACAGGTTTACCACACCTATCAGCCAATCACCCACTCCCACCACCCTTCTGAGTAATACCCCTCCCACCCTCCCACCCTCTTTCTCTCTTTCCGAAATGCTGCAGCTTTTCACTCCATCCCCTGGCCTTGAGCATTCTGTCTGCCCTTTTCCGACTCTTTTCCAACTCTGCCACTTCCGTTTTGAGAAGAGGCTACCAGCAGAGGCGTAGGAAGCCTCTTGGGCACCAGGGGCAGCGTTGCCGTGCGGAGGCACCCCCTGGGGGCAGGGCATCCTGACGCATGCGTCATGACGGACTGCGCATGCCTGGAAATCCCTGAATTTCCGGGCATGCGCAGTGCATCCCACCCGGCGCTGCAGCTCCCGCAGCGACCCGCCGAGCAAGCACCGGCTCCTGGGGCTGCCCGTCCATGCTGCTTTAAAGCAGCACGGACGGGGCAGCCCCACGAGCCGGCGCCTGCTTTAGGCTCCCGGCTCAGCTTGTGTCGCCGATCGCGGGCGTGGGACAGGCCCCGAGAGTGTCACCCCCCCCAGGGGAAAGCGGGCAGGGCACCGGCTGGCTGAGAGAGGGGGCTGGCCCCACCCCTGCAATCGGGCGATGCAAGCCGAGCCCAAAACCTTGCTCTGTGCGCGACGGCGGCTGGCTTGCTTTATCGGTCGCTCTCTCAGCCAGCCGGCGCCCCGCCCGCTTTCCCCGGGGGGGGGGGGTGACACTCTCTGAGCAATGGATTCAAACTACAAGAAAGAAGATTCCACCTAAACATTAGAAAGAACTTCCTGACAGTAAGAGCTGTTCGACAGTGGAATTTGCTGCCAAGGAGTGTGGTGGAGTCTCCTTCTTTGGAGGTCTTTAATCAGAGGCTTGACAGCCATCTGTCAAGAATGCTTGGATGGTGTTTCCTGCTTGGCAGGGGGTTGGACTGGATGGCCCTTGGGGTCTCTTCCAACTCTATGATTCTATGATTCTATGATTCTATGAAAGCAAGCCAGCCGCCGTCGCGCACAGAGCAAGGCTTTGGGCTCCCGGCTCGGCTTGCGTCGCCGATCGTGGGGGTGGGGCCCCAAGAGTGTCACCCCCGCCCGGGCGGACCCTGGGGCGGCCCGCCTCCCGCCCCCTTGCTCCGCCCCTGGCTACCAGACCGGCTCTATCATGACCCCCCCAAAACAGCCTTGAGGTTGCATTCTGCACTAGCTGCAGCTTCAAGGACAGTCCTGCATATTGCAAGGGACCCACGCACGCCCCCTTCTCAAGAGGCGCTGCTCTCTGTGTGCGAGTTCGACCCCATCTGAAAGAGTCCGTCTTCCTCACATCTCCCCTGCTGCGTTTCATTGTCATTCATCTTTAGTAATTTCCTCTCATCGTTAACTATTTTTTCTTATTATTACTTATGTTCTCCAAAAATCATACATTTATATTACTTAATCCTATTTTCTAATCTGTAAGCAATCATTTCTTCCAACCTTTTTCTATCTTTAAATCTTACAATAGTTCTTTAAATATACTTTAAATTTCTTCCAATCTTGTTCCACCGCCTCCTCCCTCTGGTTGCGTAGTTTCCCAGTCATTTCGGCTAATTCCATATAGTCCATCATTTTCATCTGCCAGTCTTCTATCGTAGGTAATTCCTGTGTCTTCCAGTTCCTTGCAATCAAAATCCTAGCTGCTGTTGTGGCATACATAAAAAGGGTATGATCCTTCTTAGGGACCTCTTGGTTCACCATTCCTGAAAGAGTCCGTCCCAGCGAGCGTCACCCGAAGTTCTCTGCACACCGCTGAAGGCAACCGTTAATTTTTTAAGACGCTTGGATGAGACCGAATCCAAAATGTACCTTTTGGGTTTTGAATATTTACTGGCAGGTTGTAACTCTCCGATTCCCCATGCGCCTCAATGCGCGCATGATGCAATATTCATAGGACTGGCAGAACTGACAAAGAGTGCAAGAGCAGGTAACCACACTTGAGTGGGAGAGGGAGTGAAATAGAACCCGGCTCCTCTTTGGAAGCGGGTCAGCAGTTTGGGTGGGGCGGGGGGGGGGGGGCGTAAATACAAATTGCACACTAAGGAACTTCTGAGTGCTGCATCTCAAGCCTAAATCATGCACATTAAATTGATTTGTGCATATGCGTTCAGACTGTAGTCATCTGCTTCTGATATGAGGTGGGGGAGATTTAATTGCTGTGTTCCCTGCATAATCCCCCCTTTTTTTTCCTTTTGCACACAGTGCAACAGTAAACTCAGATGCAGACAGGATTGGAGCCATTGCGGGTCCTGGGGGGAGCAAAAGCATTTTAAGGGGAACCTCGAGGTTTGCAGGAGTACAATAAACAATAAAAAAACCACCCCCAAAACCCTGACTATGCACTGTGTGAAGAAGGACTTAATTTTATCTGAATCTTATACGCTTAATAAAGTATTTATTAAGACTGCCACTAGGTCAACCGTGTGATGCAGCAGCAAAAAAAGCAATGCTTCCAAGGCTGCCTCAACAGAAGTCTAGAGTCCAGATCAAGGGAAGTAATAGTACCACTCTATTCTGCCTAGGGAAGCGGGTGGCGCTGTGGGTTAAACCACATAGCCTAGGCCTTGCTGATCAGAAGGTCGGCGGTTCGAATCCCCGCGATGGGGTGAGCTCCCGTTGCTCGGTCCCTGCTCCTGCCCACCTAGCAGTTCGAAAGCACATCAAAGTGCAAGTAGATCAATAGGTACTGCTCAGGCGGGAAGGTAAACGGCGTTTCCGTGCGCTGCTCTGGTTCGCCAGAAGCGGCTCAGTGCTGCTGGCCACATGACCCGGAAGCTGTACGCCGGCTCCCTCAGCCAATAAAGTGAGATGAGAGCCGCAACCCCAGAGTCGGACACGACTGGACCTAATGGTCAGGGGTCCCTTTACCTTTACCTATTCTGCCTTGGTCAGGCCACACCTGGAATATTGTGTCCAATTCAGGGCATCACAATTTAAGAAGGATATTGACAAGCTAGAACCTGTACAGAGGAGGGCGACCAAGATGATCAAGGGTCTGGAAACCAAGCCTGATGAGGAACAGTTGAAGGAGCTGGGTGTGTTTAGCCTGGAAAAGAGGAGACTGAGAGGAGATAGGACAGCCATCTTCAAATATCACAAGGGCTGTCACATGGAAGAGGGAGCAAGCTTGTTTCCTCCTGCTCTGGAAGGTAGGACCTGAACCCATGGCTTCAAGTTACAAGAAAGAAGATTCTGACTATACATAAAGAAAAACTCTCTGACAGTAAGAGCTGTTCAAAAGAGGAACGGTTTGCCTCAGGAGGTTGTGGACTCTCCTTCCTTGGAGATTCTAAGCAGAGGTTGGATGGCCACCTGTCATGGATGCTTTAGTTGAGAGTCTTGCATTGCAGAGGGTTGGACTAGATGACCCTTGGGTTCCCTTCTAACTTTACAGTTCTATGATTCATTGGCTCTTTGGGAAATTTTGCAAGGTTGCAAATCCTGCTTGAATTCTCCACCACGGGCATAGTCTAGCAGCAGAGTCCCAGATAATAATAATAATAATAATAATAATAATAATAATAATAAATTTTTATTTGTACCCCGCCCTCCCCAGCCGGAACCGGGCTCAGGGCGGCTAACGACAGCAAAAATCACAACAGAATATAAAACCAATTAGTTAAAATACAAGTTAAAAACCAGTTTAAAATGCCGATTCATTTTACGCCCATTACCAAACCAGGGGGAGGAAACCATCAGACTTTAAGTGTCCGACCCGAAGGCCAGGTGGAACAACTCTGTCTTGCAGGCCCTGCGGAAAGATGTCAAATCCCGCAGGGCCCTAGTCTCTTGCGCCAGAGTGTTCCACCAGGTTGGGGCCAGAACTGAAAAAGCCCTGGCCCTGGTTGACACCAGTCTGGCAGCCTTATGGCTCGGGATCTCCAGCAGGTTATTATTTGTAGACCTTAAGGTCCTTTGCGGGGCATAATGGGAGAGGCGGTCCTGTAGGTACGAGGGTCCTAGGCCGCATAAGGCTTTAAAGGTCAAAACCAGCACCTTGAACCTGATCCTGTACTCGACCGGGAGCCAGTGAAGCTGGTACAACACTGCATGAATGTGGTCCCGCGGCAAGGACCCCGTAAGGAGCCTCGCCGCGGCATTCTGCACCCGCTGGAGTTTCTGGATCAACTTCAAGGGCAGCCCCGCGTAGAGCGAGTTACAATAATCAAGCCTGGAGGTGACCGTCGCATGGATCACTCAGCAATTATTCCTTCCTTAAAATAATAATAATAAAATTTTATTTATACCCCCCCCCTTCCCAGCCGAAACCGGGCTCAGGGCGGCTAACACCAATAAAAATTACAATAAAATATAAAAGAAAGAAAAACCATTAATTAAAATACAGGTTAAAATACAATTTAAAATTTAAATGCAGCTTCATTTATCATCCAAAATCAAAACCATAAGGGGAGGAAAAAACATCAGACTGAGTCCAACCCGAAGGCCAGGCGGAACAGCTCTGTCTTGCAGGCCCTGTGGAAAGTTGTCAAATCCCGCAGGGCCCTGGTCCCTTGTGACAGAGCGTTCCACCAAGTTGGGGCCAGTACTGAAAAGGCCCTGGCCCTAGTTGAGTCCAGTCTAACAACCTTGTGGCTCGGGACCTCCAAAATGTTATTTGTGGACCTTAAGGTCCTTTGTGGGGCATACCGGGAGAGGCGGTCCCTTAGGTACGAGGGTCCTAGGCCACATGGGGCTTTAAAGGTCAAAACCAGCACCTTAAACCTGACCCTGTACTCCACCGGGAGCCAGTGAAGCTGGTAAAGCACTGGATGAATGTGGTCCCATGACAAAGACCCCATAAGGAGCCTCGCCGCGGCATTCTGCACCCGCTGGAGTTTCTGGGTCAGCTTCAAGGGCAGCCCCACGTAGAGCGAGTTACATATCCATCTGCAACCGTCCTCCATGCATATCCATTTGCAACCGCCCTCCTTTTCTAGGCTCGGTGCAATGGCCATTTATTCTTACTGCTCACTGTCAAATCTTTTGCATTAACAGCCCATGACCTTGACTCCAAAGCTGCCTCTCCAAACAGTGAGACGTCATTGGTGAGCTCCATCAAATGCAGAGTTACAAATGCCATGAACAATGGGCTAAGTTGTCGTGGCTGAGATGAAAGCAGGGGTTATCAGGCTGGCCTCCCCAAGGAGACAAGCTGGCAGCCAAGGCGGGAGGTCAAGGTCCTCCCAGCATCCCCACAGAAGTCTCAAGGCTGGGCTGGGCCAGGGGCTTTTTCATGCAACCTAAGAACATCAAAAGAGCCCTGAAAGATCAGGCTAGCAGCCCATCAAGTCCAGTATCCTGTTCATACTACAAGAAAGAAGATTCCACCTAAACATTAGGAAGAACTTCCTGACAGTAAGAGCTGTTTGACAGTGGAATTTGCTGCCAAGGAGTGTGGTGGAGTCTCCTTCTTTGGGGGTCTTTAAGCAGAGGCTTGACAGCCACCTGTCAGGAATGCTCTGATGGTGTTTCCTGCTTGGCAGGGGGTTGGACTGGATGGCCCTTGTGGTCTCTTCCAACTCTATGATTCTATGATTCATAGCTGTCAACCCTCCCTTTTTTTGCAGGAAACTCCCTTATTCCAATGCCGTTTCCCGCTGCTATCCCGGATTGTTGATATCCCTTAAATTTCCAGGATTTCAAAGGAAGCAGCTCCTCTCCCTCCCTGCTGGCCAGGGAGGCTCCTCAGCTGCGTTGCTCGGCTGCCAATAAGGAGTCTGAGACCGACTGGGGGCGGAGCTTGCATGCCTTGTGCAGCCAGACCCTCATGCCCAACCAGACAGACAGCCTGCCTGCCGTCTACGCGCTCGCTCTTTCGCTCACCTGTTCGCGCGCAGCCTCTGGAGCGCAGGGTGGCGAGGCTACTTGGTGCCATTGTACCGCCCTCGCGGCATCCCTTATTTTCAAATCCGAAAGTTGACAGCTATGATTCTGTTCTCACGGTCGCCGATCAGATGCCCATTATGGGAAAGCAAAACCACTAGAATGCCTATATTATGCAAATCCATATGATTTAGAACCACACACAGCTGAGGATGCCCCTTGGGGCGAAACAGGGGAATATCCAGGAATCCTTGTCTTGTCTACCTGTGCCAGCATCTACCAGTTTCTTATGTCCACCAACCTTATCGTCTTCATTAGACACTTACAAGACTATTTCATGGATGCTCTTCTAAGGAATACGTCAGACAGAAAAATGCAAGAGAAGCTGAAGAAATTAGAAATGAATGTACTATGGGATTGACAAAATAGGAATCTCATTTTGTACATACGGGACTTGGTGGTTAACTGAATAAGCTACATTTTAATATGTTAGGTCACGATGTTGATTTTGACATTATGAGAAGCTGTATCTTACCGAATTTTTCGCTCCATAAGACGCACTTTTTCCCTCCTAAAAAGTAAGGGGAAATGTCTGTGCGTCTTATGGAGCGAATGTGTGGTCCCTGGAGCTGAACTGCCCAGGGGCAAAAGCAGATCGTGCTTTTTAAAAAAAAGAGAGAGAGAAGGGGGTGTTGAAAGAAAGCCGGCTGAGCAGCTACTCAGCAAACGATCGGGGAGAGAGATAAGGGAGAGAGATTCCAGCCCCGCCCCCTTGCAGAGGGAGGCTGTTTCCCCAGCGACATGTGACTGGCTGATTAGATTATCTGTCTGGAAACTGTAGAAATGGCTCCCTTTCCTGAAGCTGCACAACTGTGAGTTAAACCCCATAAAACAGGGTTTTTTCCCTTTGCAAAGTAAGCTCAACAACTTTGAGCTGATCCTCAAAAAATGGGGCTTTTCTCCTTTGCAAAAGAAGCTGCAGAAATTTGAGCTGATCTACAAAAAATTGGGCCTTTCTCCTTTGCAAAAGAAGCTACAGAAATTTGAGCTGATCCTAAAAAAAATGGGGCTTTTCCCCTCTAAAAACTAGGTGCGTCCTATTTTTTGCGCCTTATAGAGCAAAAAATACGGTAATTTTGAGAAGTAGTTTCTAGTAAGTAACTTTCCAATTGTTATTATACAGCTTATTACGTTTACGGCATTATGGGAAACCAGGTAGCAGGATCCTAGCCCAAGAACAGCACTCTCCCCTCCTGTGGCCTCTGGCAACTGGGGTTCAGGGGCATCACTGCTTCTGACTGTGAAGTCATTGCGGTTAGTAGTCATCGATAGCCCTCTCCTCCTCCATGAATTTGTCTTGTCCTCTTATAAAGCCACCTGGGCTGGTGGTCGTCCTGTGGAAGGGAGTTCCACAGTTTAACTATGCGCTTTCCTTCATCAGTTCCGAATCTTCCAACAAATATGAGTTAGGGGGAAATACTGCAGGCAGATCTATCCTTGGCTACTAGCCAGAATCACCCAAAGGGCAACCTGTCAACATTTCAGCTTTGCAGGCATATGACAGAGGGCGGATGTACTGATCTTTCCCTGTTCGCAAGACTTCCTGGGGACTCTCCTGTCTGCCTGGCCGCTGTGGGTGGAGAGAACAACGAGCCAGGCAGCCCGGCCTGTCACATTTGTCCTCTTCCTGGCAAATTGTTTGTCTTGAACTTGCAAATTTGCCATTATTCATGAATTATTCCCTCATTTGCAATGTCACACAATCTGCCGTTCTGTCACAGGGTGTTTTCTTTCCATCTCTTATTTTCCTATTCCTTCTCCCTGTTTTCTAGCCCACTTTAGGCTACCGTGAGCTCTTCCTTGGGACGCCTTTCGTTGAAACTTTGACGTCTCTCAAGCCAAGGTGGGAACTCCCAGGATGTAGTTTATGTTTGGATTTGAGGACTGTAACTGCGCCAAAATTCCCCAGAAGGTAATTTTCTGGGCTGGTTTTTCCAGCTACCTCGATGCCAAACTGTGCCGACTGCCCCCAACTGCTAGGTTGGCAGGAGCAGGGATTGAGCAACGGGAGCTCACTCCGTTGCGGGGATTCGAACCGCCGACCTTCTGATCGACAAGCCCTAGGCTCTGTGGTTTAACCCACAGCACCATCCACCCGTGTCCCGCCAGTTTTGCTTTAGAAGGGTCAAATTGCCCTTGAAAGTGCCTGAAAATCAGATCTGCTGAAAAGCAAGCCCTACTGAAGTCAACGGGGCTTATGCACTCAGGTAAGCGGGGTTAGGATTGCGACGTAAGATCTCTCCATCCCTGCTGACACCTGTTTTGCAGCTTTATGTTTGTTGCCCAGGAAGCATCAGGTGGGAGAGAAAGTGGCGGCCGCAGGCAAAATGGGAGCCTCCTTCTCCCAAAACACACATTGACATTCTCCTTTGCATACGCCTGCCCAGAAGCTATTTTCTCCAGCAATGATAACAGCTGGCAAGTGACGTGGCTCTGATATGCATTATGTAAGACAGCTGCAGAGAGAGAGAGAGAGAGAGAGAGAGAGAGAGAGAGAGAGAGAGAGAGAGAGCAAGAGGTGACATGATGAAATGCTGGCCAATCAGGTAACTCCAAAAGCCCACAAACAGGGTGACAATACAGCATTTGTCCCCCTAGCAACTGGTACTCAAGAGGTACACTGCGTCGGAAGAGGGAGGCTCCATTATTCTGTGTACCCCAGTTTAAGAAGGAGATTGACAAGCAGGAATGTGTGCAAAGGAGGGCGACCAAGATGATCAAGAGTCTGGAAACTAAGCCTGATGAGGAACGGTTGAAGGATCTGGGAATGTTCAGCCTGGAAAAGAGGAGACTGAGAAGAGATAGGAGAGCCATCTTCAGATATCTCAAGGGTTGTCAAATGCAGGGCTATTTTTCTACACAAAGAGGTGCCAGATCTCACCATGAACGCCTCCCTCGTTCTCTTATAATGTGTTATGTACTGAGCTGAATCCTAGAACAATAGGATCCAAAATGCAGCAGTCTGATTGGTCCACAGGAGCCACCCAATCCAGCTCCAGGTGGGAGTGAATCAGCGACCTGATTGGCCTGCAAGAGCAGCCAATCAGTCTCCTGGATAAAGTGAATCAGCAACCTGATTAGCCTGCAGGAGCAGCCAATCAGGCTCCTGGAGGAAGTGAATCTGCAACCTGATTGGCCTACAGGAGTAGCCCGGAATTAGCCAATCACGTGGGGCCCATTGTGTAAATAATGTATATATAGCAGACGTTTTGGGGAAAGATTCATTCCTTACTACTATGAGCTGAATAAAGAGCATGAAATTCACACTTGAGTTCGAGTACATTTCATAATGGCAATGGCGCCCATCTGAGAGGCGCTGGATCTGAGTTCTGGCAGGTTTTGTCTGGGGTAAAAAGCCCTGGCCATGTGGAAGATGGAAGAAGCATGTTTTCTCCTGCTCTGGATGCTAGGACTTGAAACAATGGGTTCAAATTACAAGGAAGGAGATTCCAACTAAATATTAGGAAGAACCTTCTGACACAAGAGCCATTTGACAGTGGAGAGGACTCCTTCAGAAGGTGGTAGTCTCTCCTTCATTGCAGGTTTTAAAACAGAGGTCGGATCGCCACCTGTCAGGGACTTTTTAGCTGTAGTTCCCTCAGGGGGTTAGACTAGATGACCCTTGGTGTCCCTTCCAACTTTACAATTGTATGGTTCTCAAATGTGGTGCCCTAATGAGAGTTGTTTTGGATCAGAGCTCCCGCCAGCCCCAGTTCTGGCTTCTGCTTGTTTGTACGTTGTCAGGTATATGGCACTTTTAAAACAGAAATATGTCTGCCAAATTCAAATATCTTGGCATTTGCTACCGGACTTAGTTACTTTCTCCTTCATCAGGCCAGATGGTTCGGGCAATCAACAATGTGCAGACAGTTTGAAGTTGGAGCTGCCAAACAATGAATGAATAATGAAGCGGAGAAGGAACGAAACCACGGGAATAACTAACACCTAAAGTTGCGGCCCGAGAAAATGCTTCATCGCTTGCGAGCGCTTCAGACTGAGCATCACAAACACGGCAGACGGAAAGTGCTTTAAAAAAAAAGAAAAAAGAAAGAAATCTAATAAAATAATGATTTGTCAGAGTTGTTGTAGCACCTCTGAGGAGAGTAATTCAGCAACGTTTCACGACGAGGCAGACTTTCTCGCAGGTGCCAAGAGCAGAATATTCGACGCAGCCAAAATATCCATCAGGGATATTAAACCTCGTGCGTTAAAATGTCATTCATGTTCCTGGGATGAAGTTGGAAGGAGAACGGGTTTACATCACGAACGCCAAGGAAACCTGGCTCTCAAACCGCCCGCCCCCTGGCTAGTTTCCAACAATATCCACACGACAGCTAAGCTGAAATCCTTGGCCCTCAATTGCAACTCCGCAGCCAATCCGTGGTCTGATTCTGCTGTGGCATTTTTGTGTTTGCTGGATCTCTTTCCGAAGTCACTGCAGTCTTCAGTATGTCTGTGAAACATGGACCACTTATAAACGCCATCTCCAACTCCTCAAAAGATTCCATCAACGGTGTCTCCGAAAAATTTTACACATCACTCGGGAAGACAGGCGAACTAATACCAGTGTACTGGAATAATAATAATAATAATAATAATAATAATAATAATAATAATAATTTATTATTTATACCCCGCCCATCTGGCTGGGTCTTTCCAGCCACTCTGGGCGGCTTCCAAAAGAACATTAAAATACAATAATCTATTAAACATTAAAAGCCTCCCTAAACAGGGCTGCCTTCAGATGTCTTCTAAAGGTCTGGTAGTTGTTGTTCTCTTTGACATCTGAAGGGAGGGTGTTCCACAGGGCGGGCGCCACTACCGAGAAGGCCCTCTGCCTGGTTCCCTGTAAGCAAAGATCACCAGTGTTGAAGCAATGATTCTTCAACATCAACTTCATTGGGCTGGTCATGTTGGGCAGATGCCTGATTATCGTCTTCCAAAGCAACTACTCTATTCCCAACTTAAAAATGGAAAGCGTAATGCTGGTGGTCAACAAACGAGGTTTAAAGACTGTCTCAAGGCAAATCTTAAAAAATGTAGTATAAACACCAACAATTGGGAAACACTGGCCTGTGAGTGCTCCAGTTGGAGAACAGCCTTTCCCAAAGGTGTCATGGGCTTTGAAGACACTCGAACTCAGGACGCAGGGGAGAAACGTGCTAAGAGGAAGGCACTCTTGGCAAATCCACGCCGTGAGCAACTCCCCGCCCGGAAACCAATGTCCCCACTGTGGAAGGACGTGTGGATCCAGAATTGGTCTCCACAGTCACTTACGGACTCATTGTTAAAACTGTGTTCATGGAAGACAATCTTACTTGGCTACGAGGGATCGCCAAAGAAGAAGAAGCCTCTTGTGTTGTGTAGGCTCCTATGATGTAAGTCATGGGCCCCGCCTGCTAGCCTGCTCCCTAAAATATCACTTTGATAAAATACATATTTTGTTATGTGCAAATGGCTTTAGATACCTTTTTGTTGTTGTTGTTCAGTCGTTCAGTCGTGTCCGACTCTTCGTGACCCCATGGACCAGAGCACGCCAGGCACGCCTATCCTTCACTGCCTCTCGCAGTTTGGCCAAACTCATGTTAGTAGCTTCGAGAACACTGTCCAACCATCTCATCTTCTGTCGTCCCCTTCTCCTTGTGCCCTCAATCTTTCCCAGCATCAGGGTCTTTTCTAGGGAGTCTTCTCTTCTCATGAGGTGGCCAAAGTACTGGAGCCTCAACTTCAGGATCTGTCCTTCTAGTGAGCACTCAGGGCTGATTTCTTTAAGAATGGATAGGTTTGATCTTCTTGCAGTCCATGGGACTCTCAAGAGTCTCCTCCAGCACCATAATTCAAAAGCATCAATTCTTCGGCGATCAGCCTTCTTTATGGTCCAGCTCTCACTTCCGTACATTACTACTGGGAAAACCATAGCTTTAACTATACGGACCTTTGTTGGCAAGGTGATGTCTTTGCTTTTTAAGATGCTGTCTAGGTTTGTCATTGCTTTTCTCCCAAGAAGCAGGCGTCTTTTAATTTCGTGACTGCTGTCACCATCTGCAGTGATCATGGAACCCAAGAAAGTGAAATCTCTCACTGCCTCCATTTCTTCCCCTTCTATTTGCCAGGAGGTGATGGGACCAGTGGCCAAGATCTTAGTTTTTTTGATGTTGAGCTTCAGACCATATTTTGCGCTCTCCTCTTTCACCCTCATTAAAAGGTTCTTTAATTCCTCCTCACTTTCTCCTCACTAGAAAGTGATACCTTTTAGGTCCATAAATTACCATATAGCATATATTCAACACAAAAAACAGCGACCATTTGTTGTTGACAAAGGACAGCTGGACATATAAAGGGCCCCATTACCTTCAGTAGCTTAGGGCCTCATCAAACCTAAATCCGACCTGGGGGTACATATAATACACTTGTTGTTGTTGTTGTTGTTGCTTGCATTTATATATAATACCTTTTCTTACAAGGTTCCTGATCAACCAGTCATCAATTTGAGCCAAGCGAATTTGTGCATCATTCATAAAAATATATGTGATACCCACAAACACAAGACTTCCTTCCTTCCTTCCTTCTTCATTCATTCATTCATTCATTCATTCTCTAAGGAGCTCAAGGTGGTTCCTCCCCCTCCTCAATTAATTCCCGCAACAACCCTGCGAGGTGGGCTAGGGTGAGAGGCCGTGACTTCCCCCTAAGATCACACCTAGTGAGCTTCATGTCCGAGTTGTGGGGATTCGAACCCTGCTCTTCTCCCAGGTCCTAGTCCGATGCTCTAACCACTATGCCCAGCCACCGTGTTATGAATTATGTGGAGGAAAGAAAGAGAGCGAAAAGAAGTCTGTCTGCCTCTCTCACCCACACACTAGAGCCCAGGACAATCCAGGTTCTCTCTCAAAGTGTAATTAGCCAATTAGCCTACGGTATCAAATCCATCATCGTTCCATGACAATAGGCTTTTAAAGGGATTAGCTATGTTTGTGGAGGATACGTCCATCAATGCATATCAGCTGCGGCAGCTCCAAAGGGAGCCTCCGTATTGTGAGCCTGGGCAGCTCAGATTTCCAGGTGTGGTGGATGATGAACCTCCTGAGATATCAAGCTTTGCAGGGACACCTGAGCGGCCACTGGTATGAGGCGCTGGTGGCTGGGTTAGATGGGCTTCTGGGAAAAACCACGCACAGACGCTCTGGTGTTTTCAAGATTCCATCTCTGAACCCTCAATGTGTTGGAAACAACACCTGGAATACTGTGTCCAGTTCTGGGCACCACAGTACAAGAAGGATACTGACAAGCTGGAACGTGTCCAGAGGAGGGCAACCAAAATGGTCAAAGGCCTGGAAACGATGCCTTATGAGGAACGGCTTAGGGAGCTGGGTATGTTTAGCCTGGAGAAGAGAAGGTTAAGGGGTGATATGATAGCCATGTTCAAATATATAAAAGGATGTCATATAGAGGAGGGAGAAAAGTTGTTTTCTGCTGCTCCTGAGAAGAGGACACGGAGCAATGGATTCAAACTACAAGAAAGAAGATTCCACCTAAACATTAGGAAGAACTTCCTGACAGTAAGAGCTGTTCGACAGTGGAATTTGCTGCCAAGGAGTGTGGTGGAGTCTCCTTCTTTGGAGGTCTTTAAGCAGAGGCTTGACAGCCACCTGTCAGGAATGCTTTGATGGTGTTTCCTGCTTGGCAGGGGGTTGGACTGGATGGCCCTTGTGGTCTCTTCCAACTCTAGGATTCTATGATTCTATGAACACATTTGCAATACAGAATTAGAAATGCTCTTCTCTTCTGCTGTTAAGATCCATGGTTCCCAAACTGTGGTCTGCAGACCACCATTGTTCCATGACCTTCATTGGCGAGAAAGGAGCGACAGGGTGGAAATCACAAAAATGTGTAGTGATTTGATGGGCAAGAGATTTTGGATATAACATACAACTGGCAGCATGGGAAAAACTTTGGAGAGAGGAGCTAAAATTTACAGTGTGTTATACACTGAAAGAAAACTACAGTGGTACCTCGGGTTAAGTACGCTTCAGGTTAAGAACTCCGCTAAGAACAGAAATTGTGCTCTGGCGGCGCAGCAGCAGCAGGAGGTCCCATTAGCTAAAGTGGTGATTCAGCTTAAGTACGCTTCAGGTTAAGAATGGACCTCCGGAACGAATTAAGTACTTAACCTGAGGTACCACTGTATATGATAGATGATGTACAGCAGAGCCTAGGGCTTGCGGATCAGAAGGTCGGCGGTTCGAATCCCCGCGACGGGGTGAGCTCCTGTTGCTCGGTCCCTGCTCCTGTCAACCTAGCAGTTTGAAAGCACGTCAAAGTGCAAGTAGATAAATAGGTACCACTCTGGCGGGAAGGTAAACGGCGTTTCCGTGCGCTGCTCTGGTTCGCCAGAAGCGGCTTAGTCCTGCTGGCCACATGACCCGGAAGCTGTACGCCGGCTCCCTCAGCCAATAAAACGAGATGAGCGCCGCAACCCCAGAGTCGTCCACGACTGGGCCTAATGGTCAGGGTCAGGGGTCCCTTACCTTCAAGTTAGCGAAAATGTGTAGGACTAACTCAAATGTCAGTTGGAAACGTAAGGAAAAAGAGAGCACTTTTTACCACATGTGGTGGAAATGTATTAAGATAAAGGAATTCTGGGAAATGATATATAATGAATTTTGAAGGGGGAAAAAACCCATTTAAAATAACCTTTGTTAAAAGACCAGAAGCCTTTCTCTTAGGAATTTTAGGTTCAGATATACTGAAAGATTTGAGAAGACTGTTCATGTCCAGTACGTTTCCGAGCATGATTCAAAGTGTTGGTGCTGACCTTTAAAGCCCTAAACGGCCTCAGTCCTGTATACCTGAAGGAGCATCTCCACCCCCACCGTTCAGCCCGGACACTGAGATCCAGCGCCGAGGGCCTTCTGGTGGTTCCCTCACTGCGAGAAGCAAAGCTACAGGGAACCAGGCAGAGGGCCTTCTCGGTGGTGGCGCCCGCCCTGTGGAACGCCCTCCCATCAGAGGTTAAAAGGATCAACAACTACATGACATTTAGAAAACACCTGAAGGCAGGGAAGTTTTTAATCTGTGATGTGTTAATGTATTTTAATGTTTGCTGGAAGCCGCCCGGAGTGGCTGGGGAGACCCAGCCAGATGGGCGGGGTACAAATAATAAATTATTATTATTATTATTATTATTATTATTATTATTATTATGTAAGGGAATATAGCTGCAAGGATGCTGCTCGCCCAGGAATGGAAAGAGGATAGGATGCCAACAAAGTCGGACTGGCAGATGAAATTACTGGACTATGCAGAGATGGCCAGATTGACTGGGGGAAATCAGAAACCTGGGGGATCGAAAACTCAATAGAGAATGGGATAAATACAGATTGTATCTAAAACTGTAAACACAGATGGCATCTATCACTGTAAACACCTGAACACTTTGGCAGGCTTTCAATAACTCTCGCAACGTTTTATTGAACCTATTGGAGGACTATAATTTGGATGAACTATAACATGCAGTTGACTATGATATTGAAAGGACCCACGGAAGAATTTTAGTTCTATTTAAAATGTAAATGTGTTAACTGTGAATTATTTTGCAAAATGAATAAAATTTATTTCAAAAAAATTCTAAATGATGCCTGACAGGGAGAAAGTGGACAGAGAAAATGTTTTCTCCCTCTCTCCTAACACTAGAACTTGTGGACCATCCCGTGAGGATGAGTGTTGGAAGATTCAGGAGAGATGAAAGAAAGTTAAGCAGAGTTGCAGAGTTAAGCTGTGGAACTCCCTGCCACAGGAGGCAGTGGCGGGCCACCAACCTGGATGGCTTTAATAGAGGATTGGACAAATTCATGGAGGAGGAGAGGGCTATCGGTGGCTACTAGCCAGGAAGGTTTAGCTCTGGCCCCACCCTTGGAGGCAGCAATGCTTCTGAATACCAGTTGCTGGAAACCGCAGGAGAGCCTTCTCCTCCTCCAAGAGTACCACTGTATTCTGCTCTGGTCAGACCCCACCTGAATACTGTGTCCAGTTCTGGGCACCACAGTTCAAGAAGGATACTGACAAGCTGGAACGTGTCCAGAGGAGGGCAACCAAAATGGTCAAAGGCCTAGAAACGATGCCTTATGAGGAACGGCTTAGGGAGCTGGGTATGTTTAGCCTGGAGAAGAGAAGGTTAAGGGGTGATATGATAGCCATGTTCAAATATATAAAAGGATGTCATATAGAGGAGGGAGAAAGGTTGTTTTCTGCTGCTCCAGAGAAGCGGACACGGAGCAATGGATTCAAACTACAAGAAAGAAGATTCCACCTAAACATTAGGAAGAACTTCCTGACAGTAAGAGCTGTTCGACAGTGGAATTTGCTGCCAAGGAGTGTGGTGGCATCTCCTTCTTTGGAGGTCTTTAAGCAGAGGCTTGACAGCCACCTGTCAGGAATGCTTTGATGGTGTTTCCTGCTTGGCAGGGGTTGGACTGGATGGCCCTGGTGGTTTCTTCCAACTCTATGATTCTATTCTATGATTTTTGGCCAATCCTCCTTTAAACCTAGCCAAGTTGGTGTCAATTCATGCTGTTGTGCATGAATCCTGTTTGCTGATTTCTCACTAGGGCATCTGTTTGGCCACTGGGAGAACAGGATGCTGGCTGAGATGGGCCACTGGCCTGATCCAACAACCTTCTCTGATCTTCTTGTATTCTTAAGGCAGCCTCACATAAGCACCGCAAACAATATTCTTCATGTCTTGTGGATTCAGCGTCACAAAGGATGCATCTCCTGTTCTTGTTTCTGTTGCATACTTTGTGGTTTTATTCCGTATTTTTATGTTGTGAACTGCAATTTGACTATTCTCCAAACCTGCCCCACTGCACCATTGAGGAAGTCTTTGCAGAATTCAGCTGCACCAGTGATGTCTAGAGTTGTTGCACCAGCACTGGGAAGCATCATAACTCGTGTGTGTGTGTGTGTGTGTGTGTGTGTGTGTGTGTGTGTGAAAAGGTAAAGGTAAAAGACCCCTGGATGGTTAAGTCCAGTCAAAGGTGACTATGGGGTTACGGCGCTCATCTCGCTTTCAGGCCAGGGAGCCGGCGTTTGTCTGCAGACAGCTTCCGGGTCATGTAGCCAGCAGGGACTAAGTCGATTCTGGATCAACGGGACACCGTGACGGAAACCAGAGTGCAAGGAAACACCATTTACCTTCCTGCCACAGCGGTACCTATTTATCTACTTGCACTGGTGTGCTTTCGAACTGCTAGGTTGGCAGGAGCTGGGAAAGAGCAACGGGAGCTCACCCCGTCACGGGGATTCGAACTGCCAACCTTCTGATCAGCAAGCCCAAGAGGCTCAGTGGTTTAGACCACAGCACCACCCGTATCCCTTGTGTATGTGTGTAGCAGCCAGGGAATGGCCTCATCCACTTTCTGCTCTGCCCCACTGAGAATAGAGCCCTTCTCTAAAAACACCTATAAATAAAATCTCCTCTATATCGATGGCCGCAGAAGACCCGTGAGGCGACTGTGTGTACTTGGAGGTGTTCCACGATTTGGTTGCATAACCACAGATATCCTGGGGAGGTGGACTGGCAGGGGTGGGGAATAAGAAGCTTTTATAAATGGCTCCGAGCAATTTTTCTACTTTTAGAGGACAATGGGGCTCTTGCTATTTTCAGAGCATCCTTTTTCTTTTCTTAGGACAGGAGCCTATTTGGGAGCAGGAAAAAAAAAGAACAAAATTAATTTTTCCATGATCGCTGGCTCCAATTTTTCACAACCGGCCAGATATAGCAGGGCAAAAATAATGGGCTTTCCTTCTGATGCGAAAGAATCTTCGCCACAGACTCCACAATCTTGGAGTTAAGCTTGACACACAAAGTTAACTCTTCTCAGCAGGGCGGATTTAGGTTTGATGAGGCCCTAAGCTACTGAAGGTGGGTAAAAGTAAAGGGACCCCTGACCATTAGGCATAGCTGTCAACTTTCGGATTTGAAAATAAGGGATGCCGCGAGGGCGGTGCAATGGCACCAAGTAGCCTCGCCACCCTGCGCTCCAGAGGCTGCGCGCGAACGGGAGAGTGAAAGAGCGAGCGCGTAGACAGCAGGCAGGCAGGCTGTCTGTCTGGTTGGGCGTGAGGGTCTGGCTGCACAAGGCATGCAAGCTCCGCCCCCAGTCGGTCTCAGACTCCTTATTGGCAGCCGAGCAACGCAGCTGAGGAGCCTCCCTGGCCGGCAGGGAGGGAGAGGAGCTGCTTCCTTTGAAATCAGGGAAATTGAAGGGATATCAACAATCCGGGATAGCAGCGGGAAACGGCATTGGAATAAGGGAGTTTCCCGCAGAAAAAGGGAGGGTTGACAGCTATGCCATTAGGTCCAGTCGTGACGGACTCTGGGGTTGCGGCGCTCATCTCGCATTATTGGCCAAGGGAGACGGCGTACAGCTTCCGGGTCATGTGCCCAGCATGACTAAGCCGCTTCTGGCGAACCTGAGCAGCGCACGGAAACGCCGTTTACCTTCCCACTGGTTGGCTTCAGTAGCTTAATGCATCATCAAACCCAAATCCAGCCTGGGGGACATCCTAAGGAAAAGTGGGGTGTTCCAGTATATAATAATAATAATAATAATAATAATAATAATAATAATAATAATTAATATATTGTTGTTATTATTTATACCTCGCCCATCTGGCTGGGCTTCCCCAGCCCGGCTTCCAACAGAATATTAAAATACAATAATGTATTAAACATTAAAAGCTTCTGTAAATCAGAAACCGGGCTGGCTTCTCTAAATCAGGGACGTCCCTGGAAACTGGAGGCACCTGGAGTGTCTGCTAGATGACCCTGGGGGTCCCTTCCGACTCTGCGATTCTTTACTTCTTTGGCCAGAGTGCTTTCACCTCGCCATTGATTAACTGCAGCCATAAGCCATAAGCACCTGAAATTGGAGAGAGAGAGGCTTCGAACGAGCTCCGTCTCTCTCGCACACTCCTTTGCCTTTGTGCAAGCATCTGCCGCCTGCGAGCATCTTCGCTGTCCCTCGAGGCCGGGTGTCATTGATCATCACGACATACTTTAGCTGTGTTGTGATGGTTATGGACAGATCGATGCAGCTCTCAAGCCCATTGCAGGGCCGAGTAATGAACTCAGAGAGCAGGCGCTGCAGGGAGGGTGTGGATTAGAGCTTAGCTAGCGAGGAGGAAATGAAAGGCGGCGGAGACTGGGGAAAATATGTGGAGGGCAGGGGAGAAAAATCCAAAAGCTGGGAGGCAGGGCACCCTAAATATTTTGGCAGACCACCCCAATCTCCAGGTGGGGCCAGATTCCAGGGGTTCCTGGCACTTGCCCAGGGTTTGTGTTTCCTTCTGGGAATAAGGCACAGAGGAGACCGCAGTGGATCTATGATATATGGTTTATTTACACCATGGGTAGTCAAACTAGGGCCCGGGGGCCGGATGCGGCCCAATCGCCTTCTCAATCCGGCCTGAGGACGGTCCGGGAATCAGCATGTTTTTACATGAGTAGAATGTTTCCTTTTATCAATCAATCAAAATTTATTCGGCCGTCAGTCAGAAAGCACATCTTATCCATACAAAAGTTAAAACGTCTAAACATCTGGAAAAGCGTGACACTTAGAAACAGCGAAAAGTATATTATACATTTAGACCCGTGTCAATACAGTCAATTTTAGCCTTACGACGCTTAAAGGCCAAAAAAAGATATTTGGCCACCAAGAAGGTTGTTGTTCCAGTGAACTTGTTCAGCAAATACAAAACCAGTCTTTCTCTGTCTACTGGGCTACTGGGCATAGGAATGGAGCTATAAGTTTTTGTCTAAGATCTGCATAGAATGGACAGATCAAAAGAATATGTTCAGTTGACTCAACCACTCCCAGAGCACAGGGGCAAAGTCTCTGGGCGTATGGGACTCCCCTGAACCTTCGCCACAAAAACCGCCGATTCCAGAACGTTTAACCTAGCGGCTGTAAGGAGCCTACGGTATTCCACATAGTGGATTTCCGCCAGATAAGGGGCTGGTGAAATCTGAGATATCTGTTCCCCCAAATACATCCCAGGTTTCACAAGAGCAATGTCCTCTTGCCTAGCGATATCTCTCAGTCTTTGAGAGATCACAACTTTAGCTTGGCTAAATGTCATAGACTCCAGGAAGAGATGCGACAATCCGCAGGTCTGCACTTCATTTATAATCTCCTTTTCCCACGATGATTGAAAATCATCCTTTAATATCAGGGGGGCCAAGCCCACCGGGTTAAAACATAACTTGAGCCATAGCCAGAGTTTTGTCTTCAAGGCCACATACCGAAAAGACTGCCAACCCACCTCTAGTCTCCTGACCGCCCCTGCTACAGAAGGGGGGATCCTTAGGATGGCTCTAAGAAATCTGGTTTGGATAGCTTCCAATCTAAGAAAGTCCCGACGTATAGTTTCCTTTTATTTAAAATGCACCTCTGGGTTATTTGTGGGGCATAGGAATGCGTGCATTATTCCCCCCCCCCAATATAGTCCGGCCCCCCACAAGGTCTGAGGGACAGTGGACCGGCCTCTTGCTGAAAAAGTTTGCTGACCCCTGATTTACACGTTTATACAACCTGAGGATATACCTGATTTACACGTATATACAACCTGGGGACCCAGGTGGCGCTGTGGGTTAAAAATCACAGAGTCTAGGGCTTGCTGATCAGAAGGTTGGCGGTTCGAATCCCTGCGACGGGGTGAGCTCCCGTTGCTTGGTCCCAGCTCCTGTCCACCTAGCAGTTCGAAAGCACGTCAAAGTGCAAGTAGATAAATAGGTACCACTCTGGCGGGAAGGTAAATGGCGTTTCCGTGCGCTGCTCTGGTTCGCCAGAAGCAGCTTTGTCATGCTGGCCGCATGACCCAGAAGGTGTCTGCGGACAAACGCCGGCTCCCTCGGCCTATAGAGCGAGATGAGCGCCGCAACCCCAGAGTCGGACACGACTGGACCTGATGGTCAGGGGTCCCTTTACCTTTTACAACCTGAGAAGATGGAGGGAGTTCACAGCATTAACACTCCAAAGCGTCTTGCTTCTCTCACAGCTGCAGCCTTGAATTCAAGCAGAAATCAGGCATGGCTCCAACTTCCTGTCTTCCCAGCCTACAGCTTGTTTCTAGCTTGTACACAACTCAACTCTAACTACCGGACAGTTGAGAGAGGGAGGGGCACCCATTTTTTACCTCTGGCACAGAGCCATTTCCTTTGTTGCCTTAATGACCCCTGCTTGGGCCATTACCTCACCAGGAAGCTAGCCTGGCTATTCCAGGAATTTGAACCCTTGTTTAGATTTTAGCACTTGCTGGAACCAGGAATTAGAAGGGTCTCGACACACAGCTGACTATGGGAGAAGCACCACCCTTTTGGGGTGCTGATGCTGCGAACCCCTCCATCGTAGGCTCAGGTTGTATATAGGTGTAAATAAAACAACCTCTCCTACAGACGCCATAATATCCGCTGTGCCTCAATCCCAAAAGGAACCACAAACTCTGGAACCACGGGAATCTCACAGAACTCGGAGATGGGGGGGGGCATGCAACAATTTATTTCTTGTGTGTGTCCCAATGGAAATGCTCTCGCAGGCCCTATCTGAAGGAGCGTCTCCACCCCCATCGATCTACCCGGACACTGAGGTCCAGCTCCGAGGGCCTTCTGGCGGTTCCCTCCCTGCGAGAAGCCAAGTTACAGGGAACCAGCCTTCTCGGTGGTGGCACCTGCCCTGTGGAACGCCCTCCCACCAGATGTCAAAGAGAAAAACAACTAGCAGACTTTTAGAAGACATCTGAAGGCAGCCCTGTTTAGGGAAGCTTTTAATGTTTGATGGATTATTGTATTTTAATATTTTGTTGGAAGCCGCCCAGAGTGGCTGGGGAGGACAGGCCAGATGGATGGGGTAAAGGTAAAGGTAAAGGGACCCCTGACCGTTAGGTCCAGTCGCGGATGACTCTGAGGTTGCAGTGCTCATCTCGCTTTATTGGCCGAGGGAGCCGGCGTACAGCTTCCAGGTCATGTGGCCAGCATGACTAAGCCGCTTCTGGCGAACCAGAGCAGCGCACGGAAACGCCGTTTACCTTCCCGCCAGAGCGGTACTTATTTATCTACTTGCACTTTGTGCTTTCGAACTGCTAGGTTGGCAGGAGCTGGGACCAAGCAACGGGAGCTCACCCCGTCACAGGGATTTGAACCGCCAACCTTCTGATTGGCAAGCCCTAGGCTTTGTGGTTTAACCCACAGCGCCACCTGCGTCCCAATATGGATGGGGTATAAATAATAAATTATTATTATTATTATTATTATTATTATTATTATTATTATTATTTGGGCTCTGTCTGTGATCCATTACTAAATAAAGTCTGACCAATTGGGAATGGTTTGAGCCTCCATTCTCAAACCCCAAAGGTGAGCTTCGCCCACACCAGCCCCTTTCTCCCCACCCCTAGCCTCCACCCCATTCCATGGGAATGTTTTTATTCCTGTCCCGCAGCCCAGTGCCTTGCCCCAATGTTGTGTCCCCCCCCCCCGAGGGCTACTGCAGATACCTGAGAGACGGATCCCTTTGACGCTCTTGGCTCTAGCTGTTATTCCGACAGGGCCGTATCTCCAGCTGCTCAGAAACACTGGAGACACATGCACTGTAGAATACAGCCAGGCCTTCCTTGCCGTGGGCTCCGTCAGGTGCTGCCCGTTTGGGGGCTCTGTTTCTGGGTGAGGCTCCATCCGAGATGTTCCCTATCCCATCCCCAATGCCTGCCTAGGGGACCAGGAGGCACCAGCAACAAGAACTCTGAGCATTTGCACCCATCCTAACCCAACCCGATTCGCTGAAGAATTGATGCTTTAGAATTATGGTGCTCGGTCCAGTATACCTGAAGGAGCGTCTCCACCCCCATCATCCAGCCCGGACACTGAGGTCCAGCTCCAAGGGCCTTCTGACGGTTCCCTCACTGCAAGAAGTGAGGTTACAGGGAACCAGGCAGAGGGCCTTCTCGGTAGTGGCGCCCGCCCTGTGGAACGCCCTCCCAGCAGAGGTTAAAGAGAAAAACAACTACCAGACTTTTAGAAGACATCTGAAGGCAGCCCTGTTTAGGGAAGCTTGTAATGTTTGATGAAGTATTGTGTTTTTAATATTTGGTTGTCAGCAGAGTGGGTGGGGTATAAATAAATTATTATTATTATTATTATTATTATTATTATTATTATTACAAATACTTTGGACAATATGGATAGATTTAAAATATGGATGATGAAATAATATGCAGCTGAAAATGCTGACAATAGGACCCATGGAGGGGATGGTGGGAAGTCTAGAGATTCAGAGAAATCTCTAAATCTGAGTGTGTATTTGATGCTGTTATAATTTTACACTTGTAAAATCAAATAAAAATTATTTACAAAAAAAGGGGGGAAAGGGCAGATTTTGGCGCAACAAAGGTGACCCTGTTCTAAGTCCTTTGAATCGAATGCCTACTCCTTCCCTTACACACACACACACACACACACACACACACACACACCCGTTCTCCTAATGGGGCGAAGACTTCTTCACCTCACTGCACAAACCCATGTTTTTTTAATCCAGTCGGGCGGTCAGGGATGGTTAGGGAGCTTGTTTGAGTATCTGCTTCCCATTAGGGACCCAGCCAGATCGAAAGGAGGAAGGAACACAAGGGAAGGCAGGAGGCTGCCCGTAAATAATGAAGCGCGCCGTTCCATTTTGCGGAGCGCTGCGGGTCTCGGTGCACAACGGAGGCTGCCCAGGAGAGAGCAGGCGCTCGCTCTCCCGTTGTTGCAGAAGGATATATGGCGCCAAGGAGGCCTATTATATTTTGGAGCAGGCAGGCTCTGAAAAATCAGGCGGCCTTCCTAGCCGCTGTTGTCTTTTGCCGCCGCATTCCTGTGCCTGGAGGGATAACTTCTGCTCCTGCTTCTACCGCTAAATTTATTCCAACCTTTCCCCCCCGCAACAATTTATATGTCACTTAACTTCATAGACCCTAAACAGCGCCCTGCGAGTTTACAAAAGGTAAAATTAACTGGGAAACTTACTTAAAATGCCTGCTTCCAAAAATAAGTCATCAAGCAGCAGAGGTTAGACTATGGAAGCAGGAAGCAGTGATGGGCATCAACTTGGATAGACTTTAAAGCAGATTAGTAGACATGTTCATGGAGGAGAGAGCTATTGATGGCTAGCAGCCATGATGAACATCTGACATCAGGAATCACAAGACAGAGAAACCAGTAGGAGAACACTTCCATCTCCCAGGACACTCTATACAAGATCTCAAAGTAGCTGTCTTATTACAAGGGAATTTCAGAAATAGACTGGAAAGAGAAGTTGCTGAATTGCAACTCATTACCAAGCTTAAAACCGTCTGAACAAAGACATTGGATTCTTATCTCATTATACATGACAAAGCTATTTTTAACCTTCTCACCCCTTGCTTTTTCCTGTAAGACTAATTGCAGTCGTTTACAGTCGTCAACAGGTTTACCACAGCTATCAGCCTATCACCCATTCCCACCACCCCTCTGAGTAATACCCCTCCCCACCCTCTCACTATATATAAGGGTCTGGTGACTTCTGTTCCAGTGTATCTGAAGAAGTGTGCATGCACACGAAAGCTCATACCAAGAACAAACTTAGCTGGTCTCTAAGGTGCTACTGGAAGGAATTTTTTTATTTTTTATTTTGTTTTGACTATGACAGACCAACACGGCTATCTACCTGTAACTGTAGCCATGATGAAGGTTATGTTCTGTCTCCACATTCAGAGGAAGAAATGCTTCTGAATACCAGAAAATACATTTTGGGGTTTACATCAATAATCAAAGAATAGATCTCATTCTAACTGCCCCCGCTAAAACCCTTGCAGTTTTTGCTGTCACCTGATCATCTTGATCTGCTAAAAGAAAGGACACAGTAGCAATGCTTGAGCGACCGGCATGGACAATAATAGAGGGGTAATAGCCTCACTCCTCAAATCTTTTATAAAGAGTGGAAGCCAGGAGCACATAAACCATTGAATCAATACTGCCATCTCCACAGGGACATAACCGTTTTCCCAGTGGAATTTTTTGAAACCCCTTCAAACACATGCTTTTGGAGAGGATCCCTAACTTGGCAGAGAGAGAGAGAGAGAGACAGACAGACAGACAGGCAGGCAGATAGACAGGCAGAAAGACAGAGAGACAGAGAGACGGACCTGAAATACAGGACAAAACCGTATCAATACAGGATGTAGCATTTTGCATCAAAATACAGGATACAGAACAGGTGGCAAACCTTACATGGTGGGGATGGATGGAGAGGGTCTTGCTTCTCTTAAGCCCTTCCTTCTTCCCTTCCACCCTTTCACAGGGCGGCAGCGGCTCCCTAAATCACTCCCCCCTTGCAGGGCCGACCATAAATTTGGAAGATTAAAAGGATGCCAGACTTTCCACCGGAGCTCTTTCGTCTCCATCGAACTCATCAGCCAGGGGAAAGGTCATGGCTGGCGGCTCAGAACAACCCGAACGTGGTGGATGCCTTCAAAGCTGACAGATGCTTTGAAGAAATCATCCAGCCCCGAAGGTTTCTTCACAACAACAACAACACAACACACAGCCCTCGGCTGCCCGCGCTCACAGCGGAGAGGAATTGCTGGTGACGGCCTGGGAGAGGACAGCAGGCGTGCAAAGCCTGTAAGCCTGCCCTCCCTCCCGACAGCTGGGGAGCCCTGTAGGGAGAAGGACGTGGGTAGTGTGGCCTAGTGGGCTGGTTGCGGAAAGGGGACTATGTCTTCAAGGACACAAGAGAGAATCCCTGACTCAGATCAAGCTCTGTTTAACTGGGCATAAGCAGGACCGGGTGCGGAACAGGACAGTCTGGCTGGGCCTTAGAATCATAGAACCCTAGAGTTGGAAGAGACCCCAAGGGCCATCCAGTCCAACCCCCTGCCAAGCAGGAAACTCCATCAAAGCATTCCTGAGAGGTGGCTGTCAAGCCTCTGCTTAAAGACCTCCAAAGAAGGAGACTTCACCACACTCCTGGGCAGCAAATTCCACTGTCGAACAGCTCTTACTGTCAGGAAGTTCTTCCTAATGTTGAGGTGGAATCTTCTTTCTTGTAGTTTGAATCCATTGCTCCGTGTCCGCTTCTCTGGAGCAGCAGAAAACAACCTTTCTCCCTCCTCTATTTGACATCCTTTTATATGTTCAAATCATATAAACATATCATATCACCCCTTAACCTTCTCTTCTCCAGGCTAAACATACCCAGCTCCCTAAGCCGTTCCTCATAAGGCATCGTTTCCAGGCCTTTGACCATTTTGGTTGCCCTCCTCTGGACACGTTCCAGCTTGTCAGTATCCTTCTTGAACTGTGGTGCCCAGAACTGGACACAGTATTCCAGGTGAGGTCTGACCAGAGCGGAATACAGTGGTACTATTCCTTCCCTTGATCTAGATGCTATACTCCTATTGATGCAGCCCAGAATTGCATTGGCTTTTTGAGCTGCTGCATCACACTGTTGACTCATGTCAAGTTTGTGGTCTACCAAGACTCCTAGATCCTTTTCACATGTACTGCTCTTTTCATGGCTGTATTGAGCATGGGCAGATTGCCATGGTACATGCAGAGATGCTGAAGGCAAAAGTGGCCACCTGCCCAGCCTCTGACATCACCTCTCTCTCTTTGAGCCCTGGGCATCCCTGGCTGCAGAAGGCAAAGGACATAAGAACACGTTCTGGATCTGGCTGGCAGCACATCTACAACCTTGTGCAAATTCATTGAAACAAAGCATGTTTTCTATCTTACACATAATCCTGTACTCAAAACAAAAACGAAAAGTCAGTTGATCCTTATGGTGTCAGAAACCTGCAGCCAATAGAAGGAATGATGTGCTCGCCAGAATATATTGAGGTTCTATGAAAGAGAAATGTAAAGTACTACACTTGGGCAAAAAAAAAATTGAAAGGCACAAATACAGGATGGGTGACACCTGGCTTGAAAGCAGTTCTTTAAGCAGAGGCTTGACAGCCACCTGTCAGGAATGCTTGGATGGTGTTTCCTGCTTGGCAGGGGGTTGGACTGGATGGCCCTTGTGGTCTCTTCCTACTCTAGGATTCTATGATTCTATGAAAGAGAGTTATTCCAGAGCTGGAAAAGAGTCCCCCAGAAATCCAGAGACTTGCCCTGGATCACTTGGGGACACTGTCGGGGGTCAGCAGCTCCCCAAACAAACCAGCGCGCCAGACCTGCTGGTCCGGGTCCATTCTCAAGTGCCTTGCCAGGGGCTTGCGTACACCGATAAAGGTGCGTCCCTATGTCTCATGCGCACTCCTTGAGATTGTTATTGATCGAGCCATTTAGGAGATTAGAGAAGGGAGAGGTGGGGAATCACGGAGCACGTCCTCCGAGTGGGTGGCAAGGCCATGGCAGCAGCAGCAGCGGGTGGGGAGGGCGCTCTGGCAGCGACTCCTGCCCCATCGACAGCACGGTGACAGCAATACTAACAATGACCGTCTCCCGGCTCGCTTGGACGGGGCAGCGAATGAAAGGCAGCGCTCTTCCGCTCATAACCTCCTATCTGATCTCGTCTCCGAAGGGTGGCTTTGATGGCGGCGAGTGATGCGCGGCGCCAAGTAAGAGGACACAATAGCAGCCTTATCGCCGACAAGATAGGGCCCCGCTTTCATTAGGAAGGGACACAATGCGGGAACATGCGTCCACCCGGGGAGGGGAGGGGAGCCACCCACCCGTTTCAATAGAGGACGTGCTGCGTTTTTAGATCATCTATGTCGGGTTAATGGGAGCAGATGGGGAAGCAAAGAGGAGGCAGGAATCATCGGTTAAGAACGTAAGCACATAAGAAGGCCCTGCTGGATCAGGCCAGTGGCCCATCTAAACCAGCACCCTGTTCTCACAGGGGCCAACCGAATGCCTGGGTGAATCCTGCAAGCAGGATTCGAACACAAGAGCCATCTGCAGCCCCCGTGGGATTCAGAAGCATTGCTCCCTCCAACCAGTAATCCAACTAGTAATCTATTAAACATTAAAAGCCTCCAACCTGTTTAGGGAGGCTTTTAATGTTTAATAGATTACTGTATTTTAATGTTCTTTTGGAAGCCGCCCAGAGTGGCTGGGGAGACCCAGCCAGATGGGCAGGGTATAAATAATAAATTATTATTATTATTATTAACCATGGACGCAGAGCACAGCCAGCTTGGCGGACCCCTGACCATTAGGTCCAGTCGCGGACGACTCTGGGGTTGCGGCGCTCATCTCGCTTTTTTGGCCGAGGGAGCCGGTGTACAGCTTCCGGGTCATGTGGCCAGAATGACTAAGCCGCTTCTGGCGAACCAGAGCAGCGCACGGAAACGCCGTTTTCCTTCCCGCCGGAGAGGTACCTATTTATCTACTTGCACTGGTGTGCTTTTGAACTGCTAGGTTGGCAGGAGCAGGGACCGAGCAACAAATCCATAGCTGTCAACTTTCGGATTTGAAAATAAGGGATTTTTCCAAACCTTCGAATTTGAAAATAAGGGATGCCGCGAGGGCGGTGCAATGGCACCAAGTAGCCTCGCCACCCTGCGCTCCAGAGGCTGCGCGCGAACGGGTGAGCGAAAGAGCGAGTGCCTAGACGGCAGGCAGGTTGTCTGTCTGGTTGGGCGTGAGGGTCTGGCTGCACAAGGCATGCAAGCTCCGCCCCCAGTCGGTCTCAGACTCCTTATTGGCAGCCGAGCAACGCAGCTGAGGAGCCTCCCTGGCCGGCAGGGAGGGAGAGGAGCTGCTTCCTTTGAAATCCGGGAAATTTAAGGGAGATCAACAATCCGGGATAGCAGCGGGAAACGGCATTGGAATAAGGGAGTTTCCTGCAAAAAAAGGGAGGGTTGACAGCTATGAACAGATGGCGGGCACCAGCTTGGGGAAGGCTGGCTGGGATTATGATGATGCTTGCGGGCAGTTAACTTGATCAGTCCTTGACATCCAGCAATCCAATCAGCCTTCATCAGCCTGTCTTTCTGCTCCCTGCCAGCTTCTCAATCAAGAAGAATAGCAGGGGATGCCAGAGGGCAAAGGAGGAAGGGAATGACTCAACCGTGCCCCTAGATGTCAATTAAGACAAGCAACACCAGGGCTGGAAGCTGGCAGCGCATACCGGTAGATGCTCCACCGCCACATCACACCCTGGTGTTTTGTTTGAGCCAGTCCAGACTGTCTACCTCCGCCTGCTCCCAATCCCGAACATAAGAAAGATCACAAGAACCGAAGAAGAGTCTGCTGGATCAGGCCAGTGGCCCACCTAGTCTCAGAATCATAGAACCCAATGGTCCTCTAGTCCAACTGGAGCAAACGGTAATTCAGATTCTCCTCGGAGTGACATTTCATAGAATCATCGAATTGCAGAGTCGGAAGGGACACCCAGGGTCATCTAGTCCAACCCCGTGCAATGCAGGAATCTCAGCTAAAACATCCAGATGGCCACCCAACCTCTGCTTTAAAACCTCCAAGGGAGTAGAGTCCACTATCTCCCAAGGGAGTCTGTTCCCCTGTCAAACAGCTCTTACTGCCAGAAAGTTCTTCCTGATGTTTGGTCTTGTAACTAGAAGCCATGGGTTCGAGTCCTACCCTCCAGAGCAGCAGAAAACAAGCTTGCTCCCTTTTCCATGGGACAGGCCTTCAGATATTTGAAGATGGCTGTCATATCTCTTCTCGGTCTCCTCTTTTCCAGGCTAAACATACCCAGCTCCTTCTTCCCTTGATCATCTCGGTCGCCCTCCTCTGCCCACCTCCCAGCTTCTCAACATCCTTCTTAAATTGTGGTGCCCAGAACTGGACACACTATTCCAGCTGTGGTCTCACCAAGAGAGAATGTGACAGCCCTTGAGATGTCTGTAGGTAGCTGAGCTGTTTTGGGACCCCTCCATATTTTGGGGAGGGGGTCCACCCCCCCATGTGCAGGACTCGGGGTGCTCCAGCGTGTAGTGCAGCAACTGGCTTCCTCCCAACAGCAGGGTGCGGGGTGCCTCGACCTGGGGTGCAAAACAGTGCCCAGCTTTCTCCCGGGGAAGACGGGGGGGGCTTGGTGTGTGGCACAGGGGGTGCAGAATGGCATGCTGCTTTCTCCCGACCACGCCAGTGATGTCGCAAACACTTTGTGCACGTGGGGGGATGTGATCCGTGAGAGGCAGTTAAATCCAACATTCCTTGTAATGCTAGAGAAGACATCATAGAATCATAGAATCCTAGAGTTGGAAGAGACCCCAAGGGCCATCCAGTCCAACCCCCTGCCAAGCAGGAAACACCATCAGAGCATTCCTGACAGGTGGCTGTCAAGCCTCTGCTTAAAGACCTCCAAAGAAGGAGACTCCACCACACTCATTGGCAGCAAATTCCACTGTCGAACAGCTCTTACATGCGAGGGAATGTTTGGTCCAGCCAGTCAAAACTTCCTGTTCCTCCTGTCTGGAGCATCCTTCCTTTTGCATGTGATAGAAGCATAGCTGTCCACTTTCAGATTTGAAAAGAAGGGATTTGTTTCAAACTTTCGGATTTGAAAATAAGGGATGCCGCCAGGGCGGTGCAATGGCACCAAGTAGCCTCGCCACCCTGCGCTCCAGAGGCTGCGCACGAACAGGTGAGCGAAAGAGCGAGCGCGTAGACGGCAGGCAGGCTGTCTGTCTGGTTGGGCGTGAGGGTCTGGCTGCACAAGGCATGCAAGCTCCGCCCCCAGTCGGTCTCAGACTCCTTATTGGCAGCCGAGCAACGCTTAGCGGTGTGAGGATTAAGGATGAACCCAGTTCCCCAGCCTCTGTTATGAAACTTCTCTCTCGACTTTTGAGTCCTCCACCTGCCTGTCTACATGCTGACATACCTGATGGAGAGAGGCCAACAGCCCACCTGCTTCCTGGCTCCGCTGCCTGTCTGATTAGAACTGGCTCTTTTCAAGGCTGGCAAAGCTGACATGCAGCCACCAGCCAAAGCTAATTCCTTGCCAAAACTTCGAGTGATTACAGCTGACTGCTCCTCAAGTTGCACATATCACTATTAAGCCGGCCGTCCATCTGCAGCCTCCCGCTCAGTGGTGAGATGATTCTTAGTGCTCTCTCTCTCGCTTTCCTGGACTTTAATAGGGTGCAGAAGTGTGGTTAAATCGCCTCCTTACTCTTGGCAGGATGGAGGAAGGCAAATAGTTTGCCAAGAGCTTGCAAATGGTGCAAGTCAAACACTTAGCAAATGACTGCCTGTGATCTTGTGCAATGAGCACGGACAGCTCTCCATCGACCGGGCTCTTTTCTCCAGTCAGCAAAAGCGCAAGCAAAGCGCTATCAATGAGTCAACAGGGTGCAAGCAAAACGCTGTCACCTCGCATGACTCAGCAGGTGACAAAACTGTCTCCCGTCAGTCGGCAGGGCTTGAGCGAATGATCTGCATCTGCAGCAACCTTCATAAATGTCACAATCCAAGCAGGGAAAAGAGCTGAACGGTATCAAGGAAACATACAGGCACACACAAAGGAACACAAACAGTTTCGCAATTGCAGAAAGTTTGGGAGTGGTCAGTCTGGGTGGGACTCTAGGTCCCCTTACAACAAACCTTCAATCCTCTACCCTAGAGGCTTGTAGCCTCTTCATATAAGTTACCTCCACCCCTAAAAGCTGAGTCATGTTTTGGTTTTTCACTCTTCCAACTTGTTGAGACAAGATGTCTGTTATTTCTCTCTTTCATCTCTACTCAACCTGTGAATGTCTCCTGCATGAATAAAGCCTTTGAACCCCAGAAACTGCAAGTGATCATTTCAGTCCAATTCACCGAGCTGCAAGCTTTCCTAATGCCCCATTCATTCCATTAACTCATCCCCAGCGCCCCCTTACCCTACCCTATAAAAACCATTGTTCAGAATAGCGGGTTGCAAGACCCACTAAGGAAGATAAAAATGAAAACAAAAGTCAAAGCAGCAACAATTACTTATACATTTACTCAAAATCAAATTAAAACAATCTAGTTTAATTCATTAAAGAAAACAGATGAATTGGATCCAGTGGTATCAGTGAAAGACATTTATACTTCTAGCTCTCTGCAAGAATCTTGGTTCTCCTATCTGGATCCTGCGGTAGGGCCATTGGCTCTGAATGACAGCATGCACCAGTGCGCTAATATGGCGTTCTCTGGCCCGCTTTCATTCCTCAACATCATGCCTTCTGTCATTCCAAACCGAGATCACACCTTCCTCCTCGCCAGCTCCATCATTCACACCCTTCAAGGTTTGACAGGAGAAAACAGACAGTGTTTTGCATCCACCACGAATTTACAGTATGGCAGGGAGCAAGCCGCTTCTCTATTAGTTTGGGGGTGGAGTGGGGGGTAGGGACAGATTGCTTTTATTTCAGCAAAGCGCAGTGGAAACAATCACTCCAAAAACTAGGGTGTGCACGCGTCTTCAAAGGCAAGCTACAATAATGTGCTTCTTTTAAGTACATAGGAAGAGCCTGCTGGATCAGGCCAATAGCCTACCTAGTCCAGCATCCTGTTCTCACAGTGGCCAACCATAGAATCATAGAATCCTAGAGTTGGAAGAGACCCCAAGGGCCATCCAGTCCAACCCCCTGCCAAGCAGGAAACACCATCCAAGCATTCCTGACAGGTGGCTGTCAAGCCTCTGCTTGAAGACCTCCAAAGAAGGAGACTCCACCACACTCCTTGGCAGCAAATTCCACTGTTAAACAGCTCTTACTGTCAGGAAGTTCTTCCTAATGTTGAGGTGGAATCTTCTTTCTTGTAGTTTGAATCCATTGCTCCGTCTCCGCTTCTCTGGAGCAGCAGAAAACAACTTTTCTCCTTCCTCCATATGACATCCTTTTATATATTTGAACATGGCTATTATATCACCCCTTAACCTTCTCTTCTCCAGGCTAAACATACCCAGCTCCCTAAGCCATTCCTCATAAGGCATCGTTTCCAGGCCTTTGACCATTTTGGTTGCCCTCCTCTGGACACGTTCCAGCTTGTCAGTATCCTTCTTGAACTGTGGTGCCCAGAACTGGACACAGTATTCCAGGTGAGATCTGACCAGAGCGGAATACAGTGGTACTATTACTTCCCTTGATCTAGATGCTATACTCCTACTGATGCAGCCCAGAATTGCATTGGCTTTTTTAGCTGCTGCATCACACTGTTGACTCATGTCAAGTTTGTGGTCTACCAAGACTCCTAGATCCTTTTCACATGTACTGCTCTCAAGCCAGGTGTCACCCATCCTGTATTTGTGCCTTTTATTTTTTTTTTGCCCAAGTGTAGTACTTTACATTTCTCCCTGTTAAAATTCATCTTGTTTGCTTTGGCCCAATTCTCTAATCTGTTAAGGTCATTTTGAAGTGTGATCCTGTCCTCTGGGGTATTAGCCACCCCTCCCAATTGGGTGTCATCTGCAAACTTGATCAGGATGCCCTCAAGCCCATCATCCAAGTCATTGATAAAGATGTTGAATAAGACTGGGCCCAAGACAGAACCCTGTGGCACTCCACTAGTCCCTTCTCTCCAGGGTGAAGAGGAGCCATTGATGAGCACCCAAATGCCTGCGAGAAACCTGCAGCCAGGATTCAAGCACAAGAGCCCTCTACTGCTACGAGAGAAACCTCTCTCCAGCCGCTCTCTCTATGCCACACATTTTATTCTCTTCTATCATGCATAGCTGTCAACCTTCGGATTTGAAAATAAGGGATTTTTCCGAACTTTCGGATTTGAAAATAAGGGATGCCGCGAGGGCGGTGCAATGGCACCAATTAGCCTCGCCACCCTGCGCTCCAGAGGCTGCGCGCGCGAACGGGTGAGCGAAAGAGCGAGCACCTAGACGGCAGGCAGGCTGGCTGTCTGGTTGGGCGTGAGGGTCTGGCTGTACAAGACATGCAAGCTCCGCCCCCAGTCGGTCTCAGACTCCTTATTGGCAGCCGAGCAACGCAGCTGAGGAGCCTCCCTGGCCGGCAGGGAGGGAGAGGAGCTGCTTCCTTTGAAATCTGGGAAATTGAAGGGATATCAACAATCCGGGATAGCAGTGGGAAACGGCATTGGAATAAGGGAGTTTCCCGCAAAAAAAGGGAGGGTTGACAGCTATGCTATCATGTCGCCTGTTACTCGCCTTTTCTCTAACCTAAGAAGTCTCGAACGCGGCAACCTTCCCTTGGCCAAGCGTATTGCATGTTGCAAAGATCCCTAAATTGGGGAGACTTGTGCGTTGTGCATCCTCAATCCATGCAGGAGCCTCTGCTCTCGGGAGGAAAGCACCCTCCCCTGCAGACATAGGGGGAAAGCTCTTCTCTCCTGACTGATCGCTCTCTCTCTCCATCCCTCGAACATCAGATTCAGATGCTGCCTCCGTGCGAGAGCTTGTCTGTGAGCCGGGTACACGGAGAGCCACGTGTTCGGGGGTCATGGAAAGGCCACGGCAAAATGCCACTAAAATGCAGCGCTGATCACTACCAGAAAGGTTCCCTGCTGCCGGCACCTTTCTTAAAAGGCACTTGCAAGTGAGCTAAGCCGTCAGTTAGCGCGGGAAATGTTATTCCGCAGCAGGAAAGAAGCGACGGCAAGCTGTCAGCCCGCCCAACAAGGTTTCCAACGGCTCTCAAAAGTGCATACCCTCCAACATTTCTCCTATTAAAATAGGGACAGCCTGTTCAGTTGTTGTTGTTGTTGTTGTTGTTGTTGTTGTTGGAAGGGACAAGAACATAATCTAAGAAAGACTAAGGGGCATTGAAGTCCAAAATGATTTTAATCAACTTTCGATAATCTACAAACCCCTGTATAACTCCCAAAGGCTCCAGCTAGCAAACTACCTCAAAATACTAAACGTAAAGGTAAAGGGACCCCTGACTATTAGGTCCAGTCGTGTCCGACTCTGGGGTTGCGGCGCTCATCTCGCTTTATTGGCCGAGGGAGCCGGCGTACAGCTTCTGGGTCATGTGGCCAGCATGACAAAGCCGCTTCTGGCGAACCAGAGCAGCGCACGGAAACGCCGTTTACCTTCCCGCCAGAGCGGTTCCTATTTATCTACTTGCACTTTGTGCTTTTGAACTGCTAGGTTTGCAGGAGCAGGAACCAAGCAATGGGAGCTCACCCCCTTGCGGGGATTTGAACCGCCGACCTTCCGATCAACAAGCCCTAGTCTCTGTGGTTTAACCACAGAGATACTTGGTATCTCCTTGGCTCAAGGGTTGCATACCATGTTGCTCCTGCAACTTGGGGCTGGGGCTGGCCGGCTTTTATCTGCCCCGAGGCATAGGGCGGCCCCGATCCTCTGGTGACTCGCCTCTCCTGGCTTGGAGGCAAGCACTCCTCCTGCGGGAACTCAGTTCCCTTCGCCTCTCCGCCCTTCGCCTCTGCAGCTCAGGAGAGGCTGGAGGGTTACCGGACCCAGAGGCAACCTCAGCTTCCCCTGACGGGGCTGGGAGTGGAGCACCTGCAGGCAAAGTGATTTCTCGCAGAGAGATCCCGTTGCGGGGCGGGCATGAAGGCATTTCTTGTTTGGGTTTTTGACCCTTGGGTCTACGCAGCTTCCAGGACCTGCCTGTCGTAGGGCAGAATTTTATGTTGCAATTTAAGGGCAGCCCAGCGTCCTTATATTGGATCCCCATGCGGATCTCCTGTCACTCGTTTAGAGCTACGGATCTCCCACCCCCCCTTCCCTGGTATAGGTGTACGTTGGCCTTGCTGTGCCGGGTAGGGGTCGCCTCCCCTTGAGAGGGGCCTGGTAGGAATTTTGTCCATTTGGCAGATTGGCCGAGCCACGTGGTTTTTGCCTACCATACAGCAAATAGTCACAACTTGTAAGGTTGGCGGTTAGGCATTGGTTCCGTGATTGGGTGGGCGTTTTCCCACCAAAGTGGTGTGAGTTATGGGAATTCCGCAAAGGAATCCGGGGGCTCAACTTTGCTGTCCAAACCCTGGCGGGTGCAGGGCCATGCAGGAGTCCCTGTGGACCCCTGGAGAGGGGGGACACGTCAAATCCGGTCCTGCTAACTCTCTTCAGTTAATGGTCTCCCATCGCTGACAAGTGGTCAGCTCTGTCCCGCTGCGACAGCTAGTCTTGCTGCTGACTAGGGTCAGCTCTGTCCCGATTGGACAGTTGGTGTGCTGACTAGGGTCAGCTCTGTCCCATTGGACAGTTGAACCAATGCCTACGCAACCACTCACTTGATTTGTAATTAAATAAAGTTGTGGCCAAAATAGAGCCAAAAACCCAAACCAAAATTAATGTCTCCGGTGTGAATCTATTGGGTGAAATGACTGGTGCCCTGCGCCCGCAATGGGTCCTCCATCCCAGCAGGAGCCAGAGCAGACTCAGCCGATGCCTGCACCTGAGGATCCAGCACAGGTGAGGCCCCTTCAGACTCAGGTCCCAGCCCCGGCTCTGCTGGTTCTGGAGGCGGGGAATCCTGTGCAGGCTGGGATCCCTCAGGTTCAGCATCTGAGTCTGAATCCCAGGCCATCACACAGGGTCCCTTTCAATTCTACGATTCTATGATTCCCTGGCAGGGAGAGACATTTTGCGGTTCACCTCCAGTGCCCAACTGTCTTGGGTTGGCCCTGCTGGTCCCCATACATTTTTGCGCCCCCCCACCCCCCACTTCAGGTTTGCAGTTTCACAGGGAGTATATGAAATCCTTGAATCCCTTTTTAACCTTTTCTCTGAATGATGCCAGAAACCTGGGAAGGCAATTTGCCAGCATCTTGACTCCGGCACCCACTGAGAGGCAAAATAGAAAGAAAGACGGAGCCTTAATTCTTTGTTTTCAAACTTCTGTAACTACTTTCATCATCGCCATTAATCATGTGTTGCTTCTGCAGCATTTTCCGTCTGCACAAAAGCGATTTGCCAACCTCCCCTCCGACACCCTCAGAACGCAACTCCTTGACGAGTTTCATTAAGTTTCCTATTTTACAGATGAGGAACTGAGAATTGCAAAAACAGAGACTTGGAAGGGACTCATCGGGGGGGGGGCTGAGTGCTGCATCAGGCCAGTGGCCCATAGAGCCCATCATCCTCTTCTCAAAGTGACCGAGCGGATGCCCCAAAGCGAAACCCGCAAGCAGGATTCGAACACAAGAGCAGCAACTCTCCCCTCCTGTGGTTTCCAGCGAGTGGCATCGAGAGGTGCGAATGCGGGGATAAATTCAAGTCAGTTCACATTTAAAGAACCACCTGCCTAATTCACCCTTCCTGAAAAAAAATTCCAACTGAAACACGGCCACCTTTTAAAATCTGCCCTTTTCTGAATTTTGTAGCACAGTCTTGTAGCTGAGTAATGTGCACAGAAATACATATACTTGGGGAACTGTGGTGCAGTGGTTAGAGTCCTGGACTAGGACCTGGGGGACCAGGGTTCAAATCCCACTCAGACATGAAGCCCACTGGGTGGTCTTCTTTCAGCCTAGCCTGGTCCTGAAAGGGGTGACTGTGCCCCTGAAGGACCAGGTGCGCAGCCTGGGAGTTATTTTGGACTCACAGCTGTCCATGGAGGCGCAGGTTAACTCTGTGTCCAGGACGGCTGTCTCCCAGCTCCATCTGGTATGCAGGATGACCCTACCTGCCCGCAGACTGTCTTGCCAGAGTGGTACATGCTCTAGTTATCTCCCGCTTGGACTACTGCAATGCGCTCTACGTGGGGCTACCTTTGAAGGTGACCCGGAAACTGCAATTAATCCAGAATGCGGCAGCTAGACTGGTGACTGGGAGTGGCCGCCGAGACCACATAACACCGGTCCTGAGAGATCTACATTGGCTCCCAGTACGTTTCTGAGCACAATTCAAAGTGTTGGTGCTGACCTTTAAAGCCCTAAACGGCCTCGGTCCTGTATACCGAAGGAGTGTCTCCACCCCCACCGTTCAGCCCGGACACTGAGGTCCAGCACCGAGGGCCTTCTGGCGGTTCCCTCACTGCGAGAAGCAAAGCTACAGGGAACCAGGCAGAGGGCCTTCTCGGTAGTGGCGCCCGCCCTGTGGACAGGGCCGGCGCGTCCATTAAGGCGAACTAGGCAGTTGCCTAGGGCGCCAAAATGGAGGGGGCGCTGGCCAGCCTGCCCCCTGCCGCCGCCCGGTGCCGCCCCAACCAGCGGCGGAGCAAGCAGCTTGGGGCGAAAACCGCGGCAGCGGGGGCGCCAAAATGGAAGGGGCGCTGGCCAGCCTGCCCCCTGCCCCCTGCCGCCGCCTGGTGCCGCCCCAACCAGCGGCGAAAACCGCAGCTGCGCGGGGCGCCCGGCCGGGCAGGGGGCGGGGCACCGTACGTCATGCGCAATGACGTCACGTGGCCCGCCCCCTCGCCTAGGGCGCCAAAATCGCTAGCACCGGTCCTGCCTGTGGAACGCCCTCCCAGCAGAGGTCAAAGAGATAAACAACTATTTGACATTCAGAAAATACCTGAAGGCAGCCCTGTTTAGGAAAGTTTTTAATCTGCGATATTTTAATGTATTTTGATATTTGTGGAAGCCGCCCAGAGTGGCTGGGGAGACCCGGCCAGATGGGCGGGGTACAAATAATAAATTAATATTATTATATTATTAATATATATTATATTAATAATATAATAATAAGGAGAAGGGGGCATTTCTCAATCCGCTTTCTCCATTGTTTTATGAACTCCTCTCATTTTGCTTCCGGCTTTCCTTTTCTCTAAACTAAAACACCCCAAACGCTGCAACCTTTCCCTAATGGGGAGTCTCTCCATTGCCTTGATCATTTCGGCCGCCCTTCCCCAAACCTTTCCCAGCTCTTTCCCAATATCCTTTCTAAGGTGAGGCAAACAGAGAGGTACGCCCATCTCCAAATGCGGCCGCGCCAGAGATCCGCGTAGCGGGATTATGATCCTGGCACTTATATTTTTCGATACCTTTTCTAACGACCCCCGGCACCTTCCATCACTGGCACCCGTCTCCCAGGCACACCCACCCAAACCGAGTTGCCGGGAGTATTGTTCCTCCCATAAATAGTTCCAGAACGAATTTCGTCGGGATGTTGCTAAGCGACCGGCATCACACCGTGGCAACAGAAACTCTATCGGACCTTCGGTGAGAAGGTGGGAGGGGCAGCGGCATTTCGGTGGGGAGAACACAACTGTTTCGCTTGGCGCAGGGCAGGCCTCATAAGGACTGCGGTTGCGGCAGCGGCAGCGGCTGCCCAGCAAGGACTGCGGTACTTTGGGGGAAGTTTTGTCGGGAGTTTTTGCTGTTGATATCACTGATATTAACTTTTTGTATCTTTCTTTTTATGTGGAAATTGTTCAGTTTGGTTAGGTGGTTTCCAATGAGTTTTATTCCTTTTTAGGACTGCTTTGCTATACAGTGATTTGAAAGAGAGGTAGAGCTGGGTATCATCCGCATACTGATGGACACCCAGCCCAAACCCCCTGATGATCTCTCCCAGCGGCTTCATATAGATATTAAAAACTGTTAGAAGCTGAATGTTGGAAGAGTCAGAACAGATAGAATAAAGGACATAGTTAACTGTGGAACTCACTCGCACAGGAGGCAGTGGTGCCCACCAACCTAGGTAAAGGGTAAAGGGACCCTTGACCATTAGGTCCAGTCGCGGACGGCTCTGGGGTTGCGGCGCTCATCTCGCATTATTGGCCGAGGGAGCCGGCGTACAGCTTCCGGGTCATGTGGCCAGCATGACTAAGCCGCTTCTGGTGAACCAGAGCAGCGCACAGAAACGCCGTTTACCTTCCCGCCAGAGCGGTACCTATTTATCTACTTGCACTTTGACATGCTTTTGAACTGCTAGGTGGGCAGGAGCAGGGACTGAACAACGGGAGCTCACCCCGTCACGGGGATTCATAGAATCATAGAATCATAGAATCATAGAGTTGGAAGAGACCACAAGGGCCATCCAGTCCAACCCCCTGCCAAGCAGGAACACCACCAAAGCATTCTTGACAGATGGCTGTCAAGCCTCTGCTTAAAGACCTCCAAAGAAGGAGACTCCACCACACTCCTTGGCAGCAAATTCCACTGTCAAACAGCTCTCACTGTCGACCTTCTGATCAGCAAACTGCCGACCTTCTGATCAGCAAACCCTAGACTCTGTTGTTTAACCCACAGCACCACCCGCGTTCCCCCCAACCTAGATGGCTTTAAAATAGAACTGGACAAATTCATAGAATTGTACAGTTGGGAGGGACCACAATCTAGTCCAGCCCCCCTGCAAAGCAGGAATCTCAGCTAAAGCATCTATGACAGAGACCATCCGACTTCTGGTTAAAAGCCTCCAAGGAAGGAGAGTCCACCGCCTCCCGAGGGAGACTGTTCCACTGTCAAACAACCCTTAGTGTCAGAAAGGTTTTCCTGATGTTTAGTCGGAATCTCCTGTCTTCTAACTTGAAGCCATGGGTTCGAGTCCTACCCTCCAGAGCAGGAGATGACTATTGATGGCTACTAGTCACCATGGCTCTGTTCTGCCTCCACAGTCGGAGGCAGCGGTGCTTCTGAATGCCAGTTGCTGGAAACCACAGGAGGGGAGAGGGGGTCTTGTGTTCGAATCCTGCTTGTGGGTTTCCTACAATGGGCATCTGGTTGGCCCCTGTGAGAGAGCAGGATGCTGGACTGGAGGGGCCACTGGCCTGATCCAGCAGGCTCCTCTGAGGTTCTCACGTGGAACGAAGTCCCCTTGTCTCATGCAATACTCCGCTCCTTCTTGACGGAAAGCTTTGCCACGGAAAATGAACTCCTTTGCTCTCGCATATTGCCAGCCGGCTGCTGCCGCCGCTGCTGTTGTTGCTCCCAGCCACCACCTGACGGAAAGTGTATCTGATCTACCCTGTCAGCTCTTTCAAATGAAGTGTCCCGCACTGCTGTGAATTGAGAGGAAACATTAAAAACGGCAACTCCCAAAGGGGAGCGATGGGGAAACAAAGCCCCGAGCCGTGCCTGTCAACAGCCGGTTCTTGCAAAAAAGGCTGTGAACAGAGAAGATCCACTGGCATCAAGAGGCCAAGCCTGCGGGAACCATGGGACAGAAGAACCAGCCAAGGGGAAACCTCTGGATCTGACCCCGTCACTGTCAACTCAGCCATCCACAATGGCTAGGAGGGCCTTTTCCCGGCTCCGGCTAGTACGCCAGCTACAACCCCTTTCGGATGGAGGTGTCCTGGCCATTGTACACCAAAGAATCACAGAACTGTAGAGTTGGAAGGGACCCCAAGGGTCATCTAGTCCAACCCCCTGCAACGCAGGAATGCATGCTCTGGAAACTTCCAGGCTGGACTACCGCAATGCGCTGTGCGTGGGGCCACCTTTGAAGACGACTCGGAAATTTGGTCCTAAATGGAGCAGCCAGGTTGCTGCCTGGGGTTCTACGTTGATCTCGTACAACCCCTGTTTTTAAAAAGTTGCACCCGTCGCCAGCTCATTTTCAGGCCCAGTTCAAGGTGCGCATATTGGTGCCGAAAGCCCTAAACGACTCAGGCCCCAAATATCTGAAAGCCCACCTATAGACGAGTGTTTCTCAACCTTGCGCCCTCAGCTGCTGTTGGACTACAAATCCCATCATCCCTGACCGCTGGTTCTGCTAGCAAGGGATGTTGGGAGTTGTAGCCCGACGACAGTTGGGGACCCGAGTTTGAGAAACACTGCTTGACCCTCTCGGGTGCTGAGACCGGCAGAGGGTGGCCTCTTGGCAGTTCCTCCACCCTTAGGGGGGCAGCCCAGGAGGGGGCATTCTCTGTGGCAGCCCCTAAACCAGTGATGGCTAACCTTGACACCCCAGATGTCAACTCCCATCATCCCTAGCTAACAGGACCAGTGGTCAGGGATGATGGGAGTTGTAGTCCCAAAACATCTGGAGTGTCAAGGTTAGCCATCACTGCCCTAAACTGTGGACCTCCCTCCCCATGGAGTTCCCCACCAGGAAGAACTTTCTGAGGTTGGATGGCCACCTCTCATGGGTGCCTTTAGCGGAGAGCCCTGCATTGCAGGGGGTTGGGCTAGATGACTCTTGGGGTCCCCTTCTATAGTCTATGAAGAAGCACAGAACTTGGAGGTGCAGTGCAAGTCAGGCCCAGTCTGAGACCTTCCATCCCCCACAAAGGAAAGGATTAGCACATCCTCTGGCAGGGGTGGAGGAAGCCTCCTCACTACCCGCGGCGGCGAACGGAGGCACCCCCCTGGGGGCGGGGGGGCGTGATGTTACGTTGTGACATCACGACGCACCATCACAACGGAATGCGCATGTGCGCACTCCGTCGCCGGGCCGCTGCCGCCAGGAGCAGCGACGTCTCGCCGACGGAGTGCACACGCGCAGCATTTCACGCATGCGCACTCCGTCGCTGCTCCCGCTGCGATCTTGAGATCCGCCGCGCGAAAAGCGGCAGCGGTGGACACCCCCACGAGCAGCACGAGACCCCCAATATCGCAGCAGCGGCTCGGCGATGGAGTGCGCACGCGCGGCATTTCACACATGCGCACTCCGCCTTGACCGGCGCCACTGCTTCCGCGGCAGCCTTGCAAGCCGTCGCGCGAAAAGCAGCGGCGGCGAGGCACCCCCATGAGCCAGCGAGCAGAGCGGCCTCGCTCCGCGACTTGCTCGAGGCCTGCGGGCGGGGCGGGGCGGGGCAGGGCCGGCCTAAGTGTTACCCCCTCCTCCCCTGGAACCCGGGGCGGGCCACCCCCCGCTCCCCTTGCGACGCCACTGTCCACTGGCCCAGGAACCTTCTGGGGTCCAGCAAGCAGCTGGACCACCAGGCATGCTCTAAAATTATTCGGTCTCTGCTCTCTGCCTGTTCGTTACCGGTGAAACAGCTCCACAAGGAAGTTCCTCTGCTGGCTTTACTGACCCAGCTCTGGTCTGATGCATAGCTGTCAACTTTTGGATTTGAAAATAAGGGATGCCGCGAGGGCTGTGCAATGGCACCAAGTGACCTCGCCACCCTGCGCTCCAGAGGCTGTGCGCGAACGGGAGAGCGGAAGAGCGAGCGCGTAGACGGCAGGCAGGCTGTCTGTCTGGTTGGGCGTGAGGGTCTGGCTGCACAAGGCATGCAAGCTCCGCCCCCAGTCGGTCTCAGACTCCTTATTGGCAGCCAAGCAACGCAGCTGAGGAGCCTCCCTGGCCGGCAGGGAGGGAGAGGAGCTGCTTCCTTGGAAATCCGGGAAATTTAAAGGATATCAACAATCCGGGATAGCAGTGGGAAATGGCATTGGAATAAGGGAGTTTCCCGCAAAAAAAGGGAGGGTTGCCAGCTATGGTCTGATGATCGGTCCAGACCACTAGCAGGGAATTGAGTGGTTTTATTTGCCTCCCATGTCAATAGGGAAACCTCGGGAGGGGACCACCAATAACTTTTGCCATCGCCCAGCTCATTTGGCTGTGTGTGTGTGTGTGTGTGTGTGGCAGCAGTCCTGAAGAACACGCAACCCGGCCTCTTTCTCTCTCCAAGGCAGCCTCCCTACTGATTTCCTGATTCAATGCCATTTTCTTGACCCACGGACCATTAAATTGAAAGAACATGAGAAGCATCACCCAGCCTTGCTTTTAATGGTGAGAGCCCCCCCCCTTGTCCCCCAAATGGCCAGGAATACCATTATTACGTTTCTTTTCTTTTCCGGCCATTGAAACTTTGCACGTTGATACGAAAAAGCAATTTTTTAACAAACGGAAGGAAGACGTGCAAAAAGCAACTACAACCAGTTCTGGGACAGAACAAGCCAAACTTTATCACTTCATACGCCAGCCAGGAAGTCACAGAATCATAGAAGTGTAGAGTTGGGAGGGACCTCAGGGGTCATCTAGTCCAACCCCCTGCAATGCAGGAATCTCAACTAAAGCATCCATGACGGATGGCCAGACAACCTCTGCTTAAAAGCCTCCAAGGAGTTCACAACCTTCAGAGGAAGTCCATTCCACTGTCAAACAGTTCTTACCGTATTTTCCAAGTATAGTATTTGTTCCCTGTTTTTTCCCAATTTTTATTTTTACTTTTCAAGTTTATACATTTCACTAATTTTACGATCATTTTGACCTTTCAAAACGTGGCTTCCTTCCCCCTCTTTCTGCGGTTCCTTACATTTATTTTTTAATATCTTCTGCATGTCCAAATTAAATTAATTTGCTCATTTATTCATCTTCTTTAAATACATATTCTTAAGAAACTGCAGGTTATTACAATAGCCCTGCCAATGTTTTTATCTGTTTACCATTTATCTGTAAATATTCATTAAACCATTTCCTTTCTTTTATATATATAAAAAACAATTGTTATCTTGATTTCTTATTCTTCCGGTAAGTTTTGCCATTTCTGCATATTCCATAAGTTTTTGTATCCGTTCTTCCTTTGCTGGGACTTCTGCTTCTTTCCATTTTGGGGCAAGTAGCATTCTTGCCGCTGTAGTAGCATACATGAATAAATCTCTATACAATTTAGGTAGTTCTATCCCTATAATCAGGGACCCAGGTGGCGCTGTGGGTTAAACCACAGAGCCTAGGGCTTGCTGATCAGAAGGTCGGCAGTTCGAATCCCTGCGACGGGGTGAGCTCCCGTTGTTCGGTCCCTGCTCCTGCCAACCTAGCAGTTCAAAAGCATGTCAAAGTGCAAGTAGATAAATAGGAACCGCTCTGGCGGGAAGGTAAACGGTGTTTCCGTGCGCTGCTCTGGTTCGCCAGAAGCAGCTTTGTCATGCTGGCCACATGACCTGGAAGCTGTACGCCGGCTCCCTCGGCCAATAATGCGAGATCAGCGCCGCAACCCTAGAGTCGGACACGACTGGACCTAATGGTCAGGGGTCCCTTTACCTTTACCTATCCCTATAATCCCCCCAAATTCTCTCCTTTCTTTTTCTTACAGTATTGCACAGTATGGCTTATGAACATGGTTGTACATTGGGGGGGGGGGCTCTTCCCACTTGCTTCTTCTTTTGAGATTGGAGCAGGTTGACTTATCAGAGTGATAAACATAGAATTATAGAATCATAAAGGTAAAGGGACCCCTGACCATTAGGTCCAATCGCGGACGACTCTGGGGTTGCGGCGCTCATCTCACTTTATTGGCCGAGGGAGCCGGCGTACAGCTTCCAGGTCATGTGGCCAGCATGACACAGCCGCTTCTGGCAAAACCAGAGCAGTGCATGGAAACAGTGGTGTAGGAAGGGTGAGCCGATGGGGGCGGTTCGCCCCGGGTTCCAGCCGGGGGGGGGTGACACACTGCGCCACCCACCCCCTGCAAATGCAACTCGGTAGGGGTGCTGGGCGGCGGCTTGGTAGTCCGGGTGGACTGCGCATGTCCGCAGCAGCCCACATGGACTGTGCATGTGCGGACATGCTCAGTCCGTCCGGACTCCCAAGTCGCCGCCCGGCACCCCTTCTGTGTGGCGGCTGCTCGCGCCAGGCAACTCATAAGGCTTACGAGTTCCGTGAGAGCAGCCGCCGCACGGACGGGGGGCCACTCGCTCCCGGCCTGGCAGCCCAGGTGGACTGCGCTCCATAGCACATGCGTTGTGATGTCCGTAGCATACGCTACGGAGCGACGCCCCGTCCCCGGGGGGTGCCGCTTGGCTTGCCGCCCGCAGCAGCCAAGTGGCTCGGTACGCCACTGCACGGAAACCTTCCGGCCGGAGTGGTACCTATTTATCTACTTTGACGTGCTTTCGAACTGCTAGGTGGGCAGGAGCAGGGACCCGAGCAACGGGAGCTCACCCCGTCGCGGGGATTCGAACCGCCGACCTTCTGATCGGCAAGCCCTAGGCTCTGTGGTTCTTATGGGGCAAGGCCTCAAAAAGCATTGAAGATGCTTATTTCACCTAAAAGGTTGGGCACCGTTTAAATGCGGAGCTTCTCTGTGTGTCCTTTTCCAAGACACCTGTGCGAAATGCGATATGATGCTGTAGCAACAGTGGAACGGAAAGAGAGGCTGCTCAGTCCGTCCCTGGTGACAAGTGCCGTCGCAGACAGGAAGGCATCCTTGCAATGCAAGGGCCAGAGTCAATCCACCCCTCAGCTCATCTGACAAAGAGGAGAGACTCAGAATTAATCAGCGGCTGCCAGTCAAGCAGGAGGGTTCTCTGCATTATTGCCACTGCGGCAGGCCAAATAATCTGCTTCCTTCTCTTAGCCTCTGACGCCATCCCAGCAGTGTAATAGCAGAGAGTGTAACAGCTCTCCACTCCAGTGTCCGTGTCACTTCCCTCCGACACCTCTGAAGGGCCGAGACAGGAGGAGTTCAGCTGCCAGTTATGGGATGGATGTGACGCCCTGACATCTCCCCCACCCACCCCCTCCCGCCGGCATGTGTCACTCAGGAAACGACAGCTTCCTGCTCTGTTTGCTGATGAAAGGAGGCAGGCGGATGATGCAGGAAAGGCGGCCTCCCATCCACAGGTGCTCCAAACCCAACTCACAGATGGCAGAGTTGCAAGGGACCCCCCAAGGCTCATCTAGCCCAACCCCCTGCAAGAAGAGTTTGGATTTGATATCCCGCTTTATCACTACCCGAAGGAGTCTGCAAGCGGCTCACATTCTCCTTTCCCTTCCTCCCCACAACAAACACTCTGTGAGGTGAGTGGGGCCGAGAGACTTCAGAGAAGTGGGACTAGGCCAAGGTCACCCAGCAGCTGCATGTGGAGGAGCGGAGACGCGAACCCGGTTCACCAGATTATGAGTCTACCACTCTTAACCACTACACCACACTGGCTCTGCAAGCGGAAATCACAGCTAATGCAAATCCAGATGTGCTGCTCCTTCCTTTCAGTTGAGAAATCACCCCCTTCCAGCTAGGAGTCAAGGAATGTACTGATTTTTTCCATGTATAAGACGCCCCCTATTTTGCTTGTTTTCTCCTGCTCTGGAGGGTAGGACTCGAACCCATGGCTTCAAGAAAGGCAATTCAGACTAAACATCAGGAAGAACTCCCTGGCAGTAAGAGCTGTTTGACAGTGGATCAGTCTCCTTCAAAAGGTGGTGGACTGTCCTCCTTGGAGGCTTTTAAGGAGAGCCGGATTTAGGTTTGATGAGGCCCTAAGTTATTGAAGGTAATGGGGCCCTTTATATGTCCAGCTGTCCTTTGTCAACAACAAATGGTCGCTGTTTTTTGTGTTGAATATATGCTATATGGTAATTTATGGACCTAATACCGGTAGGTATCTAAAGCCATTTGCCCATGTTGCCATGCAACCAGTCCATGCAGAATGTAGGCACCCTATATATAGAAAGGAGCAAACCAGTGATATTTTAGGGAGCAGGCTAGCAGGTGGGGCCCATTACTTACATCATAGGAGCCTACACAACACAAAACACTGTATGTAGGTTTTATTTTATTTGTTTTTTACCTTGTATTTTGGAAATGCACATCCAGGTTTTTTTTCCTTTAATTTTTTTGGGGGTCCCCAAGAGAGTGGGGCCCTAAGCTATAGCTTGTTTAGCTTATACCTAAATCCGGCACTGGTTTTAAGCGGAGGCCATCTGTCACGGATGTTTTAGTTGCCATGCAGGGCATAGAATCATAGAATCATAGAGTTGGAAGAGACCCCAAGGGCCATCCAGTCCAACCCCCTGCCAAGCAGGAACACCATCAAAGCATTATTGACAGGTGGCTGTCAAGCCTCTGCTTAAAGACCTCCAAAGAAGGAGACTCCACCACACTCCTTGGCAGCAAATTCCACTGTCAAACAGCTCTTACTGTCAGGAAGTTCTTTCTAATGTTTAGGTGGAATCTTCTTTCTTGTAGTTTGAATCCATTGCTCCGTGTCCGCTTCTCTGGAGCAGCAGAAAACAACCTTTCTCCCTCCTCTATATGACATCCTTTTATATATTTGAACATGGCTATCCTATCACCCCTGAACCTTCTCTTCTCCAGGCTAAACATACCCAGCTCCCTAAGCCGTTCCTCATAAGGCATCGTTTCCAGGCCTTTGACCATTTTGGTTGCCCTCCTCTGGACACGTTCCAGCTTGTCAGTATCCTTCTTGAACTGTGGTGCCCAGAACTGGACACAGTATTCCAGGTGAGGTCTGACCAGAGCGGAATACAGTGGTACTATTACTTCCCTTGATCTAGATGCTATACTCCTATTGATGCAGCCCAGAATTGCATTGGCTTTTTGAGCTGCTGCATCACACTGTTGACTCATGTCAAGTTTGTGGTCTACCAAGACTCCTAGATCCTTTTTGCATGTACTGCTCTCAAGCCAGGTGTCACCCATCCTGTATTTGTGCCTTTCATTTTTTTTGCCCAAGTGTAGTACTTTACATTTCTCCCTGTTAAAATTCATCCTGTTTGCCTTGGCCCAGTTCTCTAATCTGTTAAGGTCATTTTGAAGTGTGATCCTGTCCTCTGGGGTATTAGCCACCCCTCCCAATTTGGTGTCATCTGCAAACTTGATCAGGATGCCCTCAAGCCCATCATCCAAGTCATTGATAAAGATGTTGAATAAGACAAGATGACTCTCGAGGTCCCTTCCAACTCTACACTTTTTTAAATTCTATGATCTCAGGTCTATTGTCGCTCACTCTGCTGAGGTTTCTGCATTGCAGAGGGTTGGACTAGGACTAGCTAACCCTTGGGGTCCGTTCCAAAGCTACATTTCTATGATTCTATAAAATGTCAATGTGAGGAAAACCTGAATTGCTGTTTGTTCTGATTGAGCGCTAAAGAGCCGTTTCCCTGGGGGAAAAGAGGCCATGTGGATAAGCCCCAAGTTGCAGACTGCCTCAGTTGCCCCAGTGGGGGAGAATCGTTCCCTGGCCATTTGGAAAGCACGCAGGTTAACTAATCACCACCAAAGCAATTTCAGGTGCTTGGCTGGCAGTGGCTGCATAAACCGACTTGGACGCAGAAGATGTTTTCCTCGCCGTTTTTGATTCGGCTGTCGGAATGAAACGCTCAGATCTTTGAAAGGCATTGCATTGGCTCCGGGGGTGGGGGGGGGGTGGTTTTGGTGGAAAATGCCAGGTAGGAGGAAACGCTTTGCTAAAGGAGGTGGAATAAGGTGCAGCGATTGCAGTTTTTTTTTTTTAAATGAAAATTGGAGAGCCAATGTATTTAAACACACACAGAGAAAGAGACAGACACACACACACACATTGTGGCTGTTATCTGCAAAGCCTGGGTGTGATGCTGCTTGACCTCTATTAAGCATCTATTCAAATTCCTCCAGGATGCCAAAAGAAAGGTGAGCACTTTGCTTCTGATGGAAGGCTGAGTAATCTCCCTTCTCCCAGCTGGGCCTCTCTCCAGAAGCGCTCGCAAAAGCCAAGGGACAAAGCGAGAAAGAAATAATAGCCCATCCACCGCTCCTGCCTGCCCTCCAGAGAGTTTGTCGGAAACTTCCACTCTGTTGCAAACTCAAAGGAAGGGCTAAGCAGAGCCACAGTTAACCAGGCTGCTTCACTGCAGTAGCGAAATCCCCTTTCAGGTTACCCAGAGGGACGGTATCTGTGCTCCTTGAACCGGAAGAGGCCGGCCTCGGTTGTCCATGCTCGGCTGACTTCCCACCTGCACTACTGCAATGTGCTCCCTGTGGGGCTGCCCTTGGAGACAGTCTAGAGCAGTGGATCCCAAAACAGGCAGTGGGATTACATGGGGAGGTGCTAAGGGGCAAGGAAGCAGCAGGAGGGCACTGGAGGCCCCCCAGTTGATCACATATCCAATTGACCAGGCTACCCTGTTTCCCCTATTTTAAGACGTAGTCATAAAATAAGCCATAGCAGGACTTTTTCACATTCGCGAAATATAAGCCATACCCCGAAAATAAGCCATAGTGATAGGCGCAGTTCTGGAGGGCACCAAGGAAAAGGCTGGGCTGGGCGTCCAGTCCCGCCACCAAAACCAGTCAGCCCCAGAAGCAGCGCTCAGGAACTCTGCAGAGCAGGGCGCACAGGAAGGGGCAGCGGGCGCGACAAAGGCACTCCGAAGGTCTCTTCGCCCGCGCGCTCGCCCAACTCCGCTCGGCGCAGAGCGCACGGGGCAGCAGCCATGGCGGAGAGGGAAGGCGGCACGGGCTTTCCCTGCTCGCCGCCACGACGAAATGCCCCGAGCCGCCCCGCGCGTCGCCCAAGAGGCCCCTTGGAAAACAAGGCTTCTGTTGAGTTTCGAGGAGGGAAGGCGGCGGAGGAGGAGCAGGAGAGAGCGCCCAGCGAAAGCGGGTCTCTCTGGTGCCCGTTTCCTCAAAGCTCAGCTTGGATTCTCCCCCCGCTGCCAGCAAGCAAGCAAAGAGCTCCGCGCCCGTCCTTCGCAGCCCCAGAACTCGAGCGTGGCCTTGCCAAGGCATGCTTACGTAATAAAAATAAGACATCCCCTCAAAATAAGCCATAGTGCGTTTTCTTGAAGAAGAAGAAAACTATAAGACGGTGTCTTAAAATAGGGGAAACACGGTAGTTCCTGGATCAAAACACCTCCCTTGCTTCGTATTTAACATTTTCCTGCTCTTATCACTTTCAAAGCCTTTGCTCACATTTTCTTTGTATTTGCAACTCTGAATTGTCACAAGATGGCCAATTATTGTTCTTCTTATTAACCGTACATCTGCGGCAGGGGACAGTTTGTGCATATTTGGTAAGCAGTTATGTATGTATAAACATGTTATGCTATAAATTTCCTCCCCCTTATGTTTGGCATTAGTAGCAATGCGCATAAATGCTTTTCAAGCGATATTCTTAGCTGTGCGTTCTTTTTTTAGCTACCGTACAAGGTTAGACCAGAGCACATATTTTTGTTTGCATGTATTTATTTTTGAATAAACGTGCAATTAATTGTTACCCCTTTGAATTTAACAGTGCTGTTATCTTCATTAGCGGGTCGTGCAAACTGCTGTTCTGCATAATGCTTTCCATAGGGTGGGGCTCATTAGGGATGAGTTTATGGAAACAAAGCGAGGGGTTGGCCCCCACCCCCAAAAAAAGTTTGGGAAATGCTGATCTTGAGGCTGATGCTAGTGCAGAATGTGACCGCTAGCTTGGAAGTGGGCAGCCCAATTGAATAATGTGTCACTGGTCCTGAAATCGCTATATTGACCACCTGTCAGCTAATGAGCCCAATTCAAAGTGTTAGTACTAGCAAAAAAGGAGCTACGTGGCATGGATTCCGAGTACCAGAAAGGGTGTCTCCCCCAGTATCAACCATCTTGGGCCTTATGATAGACAGGAGAGGGCCTATCACTGATGTCTGCTACCCAGTTGGCCTTGAGCCATGTCAGGGCCTTCTAGGTGGTGGCTCCCCATTTGTGGAATAGGTGTGTTGCATCTGCCCCTTTCTTCATTAGCACTCAGGAGAAACTACACAGAATTATAGAATCATACCGCGGGTGGCGCTGTGGTCTAAACCACTGAGCCTCTTGGGCTTGCCGATCAGAAGGTCGGCGGTTCGAATCCCCGCGGCGGGGTGAGCTCCCGTTGCTCTGTCCCTGCTCCTGTCAACCTAGCAGTTCGAAAGCACGTCAAAGTGCAAGTAGATAAATAGGTACCCCTCCGGTGGGAAGGTAAACAGCGTTTCCGTGCGCTGCTCTGGTTCGCCAGAAGCGGCTTAGTCATGCTGGCCACATGACCCTGAAGCTGTACGCTGGTTCCCTCGGCCAGTAAAGCGAGATGAGCGCCGCAACCCCAGAGTCGTCCGCGACTGGACCTAATGGTCAGGGGTCCATTTACCTTTACCTTACCACTGTAAGCATGGAAGGGAGCTCAAGGGTCATTTAGCCCAAAACCCTTCAGTGCAGCTAAAGAATCCTCAACAGAAGGTCATCCAATTAAAAACCTCCAAGGAAGGAGAGATTGAGGAAAGATAGAAAGAATGAATTTCTTCACGCAGTGCTCAGTTAAACTATGGAACTCCCTCCCTCAGGAGGCAGCAATGGCGGAAGCCGGAACAATACTGATATCTTACGCCCTCCCAGCAGAGGTTAAAGGGATCAACAACTACATGACATTTAGGAAATACCTGAAGGCAGCCCTATTTAGGGAAGTTTTTAATCTGTGATATTTTAATGTATTTTGATATTTGTTGGAAGCTGCCCAGAGTGGCTGGGGAGACCCGGCCAGATGGGCGGGGTACAAATAATAAATTATTATTATTTATATTTCACCGCATGGTTGGGGGGGAAAAGCGGCTGTCTCTTACCCATCCTTCCTCCTATCTCAGTCTGTCCTGCTGTAAAACTTTCTCTCCAGTGAAAGTTTTTGGTGCCTTCTGCTGACATCAGCCCCTGCTGTGCCCCCAGCCGGAAACAGGATTCATTTTCACTTCCTCCACCTGCCTCCTGACATTTGACAGATGGAAATAGGTGCCTTTGTTTTCCATTATCGGAGCGCAACTCATCATCTTGTGTGGAGAGGAGACGACACTCCAGCAGGGGCCGGAGGAATGAGTTCTGGACACCTTCACTCCGAAACATGCTTGTTCTTGCCCTGTTCAAAGGTGTGTGGTATGTCTGGAGATAGGCTATTGTTCTGAGCTGGATAGCAGTACATGTGAACAGGACCTGGGGGTCTTAGAAGACCGCAAGCTTCACACGAGTAACACGATGCAGCAGAAAAAAAAGGGGGGCAAATGCTATTCTAGGCTGCATCAACTGAGGTAATAATGTCCAGATCAAGGGAAGTCATTTGTTGTTGTTTAGTCATTTAGTCGTGTCCGCCTCTTCGTGACCCCCTGGACCAGAGCACGCCAGGCACTCCTGTCTTCCACTGCCTCCTGCAGTTTGGTCAGACTCATGTTGGTAGCTTCGAGAACACTGTCCAACCATCTCGTCCTCTGTCGTCCCCTTCTCCTTGTGCCCTCCATCTTTCCCAACATCAGGGTCTTTTCCAGGGAGTCTTCTCTTCTCATGAGGTGGCCAAAGTCTTGGAGCCTCAGCTTCAGGATCTGTCCTTCCAGTGAGCACTCAGGGCTGATTTCCTTCAGAATGGATCGGCTTACCCACCCTGAGAAGAGGATGCTGGACCAGATGGGTCACTGGCTGTTCTCATGTTTCCTATCCAATTTCTCCTTGCCACACAATGGTTTTGTGGACTTTGGTCATTTTCGTAAAGTGTCAACTTTGACTAAAGCTTGCAAGTGCTGTCCTTGCAGGAGTGCTTCAGTAAGTGCACCCCCCCTCTCTCTTGCATGCCCACCCAAGCCTCTTCCAGCCCCATCATCCATTATGGTCAGGGGAGGGCTGCTCCCGTTCTGAAGAAGGGGGATAATAACCTGGGCTGCGTGGATTTACCAGCTCAGAGACGGAATCCCTCGGAGATCAAACGCTGCCAGGCCAAACCCCGCAGCCACGGACGCTCACGTCAAAACTTGGAAGGAGCTCTTTGCTGCCTTCAGGTAATCCAGGTCGGTGTGTCCGGCTTTCAGCTGCCTAGCATTAAAGCTCTTGTCACTTTACCGGGAAAGATAAGGCAGTACCTAATCTCTCCATACAACTGCAGAAGCAACTATTAAATTGCCATGTAGGGTCTACATTATCTCTCTCTGTGTGTTTCTTAAAAATGGACTGAAAGGAGGTTTTGCCTGTGGCTAATTTGCTGTTTTCAAATGTCCGTTGCTGTCTTTTTACTTTAAAACTTTTAATTATTTGCTGTCCATTTACTTAATATTTCCTATCCTGCCTTTCTCCCAAGATGGAGATCATAGAATCATAGAATCCTAGAGTTGGAAGAGACCACAGGGGCCATCCAGTCCAACCCCCTGCCAAGCAGGAAACACCATCCAAGCATTCCTGACAGGTGGCTGTCAAGCCTCTGCTTAAAGACCTCCAAAGAAGGAGACTCCACCACACTCCTTGGCAGCAAATTCCACTGTCGAACAGCTCTTACTGTCAGGAAGTTCTTTCTAATGTTTAGGTGGAATCTTCTTTCTTGTAGTTTGAATCCATTGCTCCGTGTCCGCTTCTCTGGAGCAGCAGAAAACAACCTTTCTCCCTCCTCTATATGACATCCTTTTATACAGGTGATACTCAAAAAATTAGAATATCGTGGAAAAGTTCATTTATTTCAGGAATTCAATTTAAAAGGTGAAACTAACATATGAGATAGACTCATGACATGCAAAGCAAGAGATGTCAAGCCTTTATTTGTCATAATTGTGATGACTGTGGCGTACAGCTGATGAAAACCCCAAATTCACAATCTCAGAAAATTAGAATATTAAATGAAATCAACAAAACAAGGACTACAAATAGAACAATATTGGACCTCTGAAAAGTAGAAGCATGCATATGTACTCAGTACTTGGTTTGGGCCCCTTTTGCATCAATTACTGCCTCAATGCGGCGTGGCATGGATGCTATCAGGCTGTGGCACTGCTGAGGTGTTATGGAAGACCAGGATGCTTCAATAGCGGCCTTCAGCTCTTCAGCATTGCTCGGTCTCATGTCTCTCATCTTTCTCTTGACAATGCCCCATAGATTCTCTATGGGGTTCAGGTCAGGCGAGTTTGCTGGCCAATCAAGCACAGTAATCCCATGGGCATTGAACCAGGTTTTGGTACTTTTGGCAGTGTGGGCGGGTGCCAAGTCCTGCTGGAAAATGAAGTCAGCATCCCCATAAAGCTCATCTGTGGAAGGAAGCATGAAATGCTCCAAAATCTCCTGGTAGACGGCTGCGTTGACCCTGGACTTAATAAAGCACAGTGGACCAACACCAGCAGATGACATGGCTCCCCAAATCAACACAGACTGTGGAAACTTCACACTGGACTTCAAGCATCTGGCATTGTGTGCCTCCCCATTCTTCCTCCAGACTCTGGGTCCTTGGTTTCCAAATGAGATGCAAAAGTTGCTCTCATCAGAAAAGAGGACTTGAGACCACTGAGCAACAGACCAGTTCTTTTTTTCTATAGCCCAGATAAGACGCTTCTGATGTTGTTTCTTGTTCAGGAGTGGCTTGACAAGAGGAATACGACATCTAAAGCCCATCTCCAGGATCCGTCTGTGTGTGGTGGCTCTGGATGCACTAACTCCAGCCTCAGTCCACTCCTTGTGAAAGTCCCCAACACGTTTGAATGGTCCTTTCCTGACAATCCTCTCCAGGCTGCCGTCATCCCTGCTGCTTGTGCACCTTTTTCTTCCACATTTTCCCCTTCCGCATAACGTTCCATTAATGTGCTTTGATACAGCACTTTGGGAACATCCAACTTCTTCCGCAATTACCTTTTGAGGCTTTCCCTCCTTATGGAGGGTCTCAATGATGGTTTTCTGCACAGTTGTCAGGTCAGCAGCCTTCCCCATGATTGTGATTCCTACTGAACCAGACTAGGAGACCATTTAAAGGCTCAGGAACCCTTTGCAGGTGTTATGGATTGAGTAGCTACTGCACCTTTTCACAATATTCTAATTTTCTGAGATTGTGAATTTGGGGTTTTCATCAGCTGTACGCCACAGTCATCACAATTATGACAAATAAAGGCTTGACATCTCTCGCTTTGCATGTCATGAGTCTATCTCATATGTTAGTTTCACCTTTTAAATTGAATTCCTGAAATAAATGAACTTTTCCACGATATTCTAATTTTTTGAGTATCACCTGTATATTTGAACATGGCTATCATATCACCCCTTAACCTTCTCTTCTCCAGGCTAAACATACCCAGCTCCCTAAGCCGTTCCTCATAAGGCATCCTTTCCAGGCCTTTGACCATTTTGGTTGCCCTCCTCTGGACACGTTCCAGCTTGTCAGTATCCTTCTTGAACTGTGGTGCCCAGAACTGGACACAGTATTAAACAGTTCCTCTTTAGACTTGGTTTCCAGACCCTTGATCATTTTGGTTGCCCTCCTCTGGACACGCTCCAGCTTGTCAGTATCTTTCTTGCTTGCTCTTGCACTAAAGGTGTTCCCTATATGCCCCTTCCAAAGTAGAAATGGGCCCGAAACAAACTCAGCTCCGTTGCCTTGTGCCACGTACTTCATTTTGAGTTCTGGAGGCAGACGGCTCATGGAACGCAAAGAATGAATTCGCACACACTCGGGGCCCTGGCAGCCCACTGTGCTTTGCCCAGCATGGAATGGGCAAATTCCAATTGTTTCTGACGTATTGCAAGTTTCCAGCTACGCCGGCAGATAATTGAAGAGTGTGCTGACACCATGGGAAGGGTTGCAAAGTGAATCACAGCAGAACTCTTGCAAAATTACAACAAAGGAAATCTACACCGTGAAAGATCCCTGAAACGAGATGTACGTATATTTGTATAATGATACACAAAAAACCAATATGTTTAATGATTCAGGAGCAGAATTGCTCAAAAGCAAAAATCCTCAAAGCGTTATAAACTAATTCAAAGAAATATAAATGACTCAAGAAAACCTTCCAAATAACTCCAAATAACAAAAAAATAACTCAAGCTAAACTAACAAATAACCTTAACGAGTTGCCGGCTAAGATTCTCGTTTCACTGTTATGATCTATCAGTTTCCTCAGAAGGAAAAAAGTTAAGGTATTTATATAACTCAAAGTAGCTTTTTGCTATTAAATCTAGGGGGAGGATTAAAGAAACTTCAGAGGAGAAGAAGAAGAACACTCCCAAACAGAAAGTGGTAATTATCCAAACTAGGAATTCTAATCTTGCTTCATTCAAAAGGTTGAAAACCTAAACTAAGGTTCAAAAACAAGCTCCATGGCTTGTAAAACGCGCCGACGAGGGGCTATGAAAGCTCACACGATCTTATTGTTATGAAGCTATTACAACGACTGTTCTCTTGCAAAAGGCTGGGTGGGATTTGGCGGAGCTGCTGGGCAGCGTAGCTCAGTGGTTGCGGCATGCATACTTTGAATGCTGGAAGTCTCAGATTCAGCCTGCAGCATCTTCTGCGAAAAGCAGCCTCCCCAAGCTGGAGACCAAGCATGTAAAAGGATGCTAGTCTCTTTCCCCACCCCCTCTTGGGCAGAGTATTATTATTATTATTATTATTATTATTATTATTATTATTATTATTTCCTCTTTCAAATGGCAGAGAGATCTATATTCATTTCCCCACCAACACAACCAGCAAAGCAAAGTTTTAAAAAATACAGATGCACATTGCCACAATTTCCATATTCCATTCATTTTCCAGAATTCTGTAGGTGTCCCATCTTTTCTGCAAGGGGCATTCTATTGAGAGAGAGAGAGGTAAGGTAAAGGTAAAGGGACCCCTGACCATTAGGTCCAGTCGTGACTGACTCTGGGGTTGTGGCGCTCATCTCGCTTTATTGGCCGAGAGCCGGCATACAGCTTCCGGGTCATGTGGCCAACATGACTAAGCCACTTCTGGCGAACCAGAGCAGCGCACGGAAACGCCGTTTACCTTCCCGCTGCAGTGGTTCCTATTTATCTACTTGCACTTTGACGTGCTTTCGAACTATAAGAGCTATAACCATCTTAAATGCTGTAACCAGATAATATGACCTTGGAGAGCTGTGATGGGTTTGTGTGTGTGTGTGTGTGTGTGTGTGTGTGTGTGTGCATGTGTGGCTTTTTTTGGTGTCTGTGTGTTTTGTGCTGTTTTTTTTCTTTTTCTTTCTGGTTTTTTATGGGATGGCATGCAATTTCATTGCACTTGTATAGCGTTGTGCTTGTACTTGTGCAATGACAATAAATAAATTATCTTCTCTTATCTTAGGTGGGCAGGAGCAGGGACCAAGCAACGGGAGCTCACCCCATCATGGGGATTCGAACCGCCGACCTTCTGATCGGCAAGCCCTAGGCTCTGTGGTTTAACCCGAGGTAACAGGGCGTAAAACCAATATGCCTTTTTTTTTTAAGTCCAGGAAAAGCCCTGACTTCTGTCACAACCAAACCCTCAAAGTGGGGGCTGAACATCCTGGAGTCCCCACCCTGGCCACGGACCTGCCTCTCACAAGGCCACCTCACAGCACCGCTCTTGGCCTCTGTCCCGACAGGAAAGAGCCTTCCTTCTGGCATCCTGAGCTTGATGGGAATGGGAAAGGGAAACGATCCGTTAACTCAGCCCCTGTGCCTGTCCTGGGACTGTGGAGCTGACAGAGGAGGCGTATACAGACCCTCCAAGCGTCCCTATTTTCCAGGGGTGTCCCTGATTTAGAGAAGCTATCCCAGTTTCTGATTTGATCCCTGAATGTCCCACTTTTCCTCAGGACGTCCCTATTTTCATTGGAGAACTGTTGGAGGGTAGGGAGTTATCCGACCGACCCCCCCCCCCCCGAGCCCCCTGAAGGCAATCCTATGTAGGGAAGTTTTTTAATGTTTAATGTTTTATTATCTCTATATATAAAATCGTTCAAGTTGGATGTTTGTAAACAATCGCCTTTCTCCGTAACCCCTTCATTGATTCCGTTCCAATTTGGACACAACGTTCCATGCCCATATGGGAGTGATCATATGTACTTACATTGCACAAATACCTCACCTTTCCCAGGTAAAAATGTGATTTTGTGCAAAAAAAATAGCGCCCTCCGGTGGACGTTAAACAGCACAGCACAACACACCTGTTTCTGACCCCTCCTCCTCCTTTCCCGACGTCACTACCACCATCCAATCGACATACAGACCGCCCACAAACATTACTGCTGGCTCCGCCGGTGGGTATAGAGCCACGCCGGGAGGAATCGCTATTTTCCTAGTTTAATAATAATAATAAACAGTTGTAGAAACGAAGACAAAAACAGGAGGGGCAAACAGAGAACACATAGACTGAACTTCAACAAGATAAGGTGTAAGTAAACACACGCTTTCTCTTTCATACTGTATCTTACTTTTGCATTTCACCAAATCAGCCACAGCAAGGCGTGGCTGGGTCAGCTAGTGTTTTTATATATGTTGGAAGCTGTCCAGAGTGGCTGGGGCAACCCAGTAAGATGTGTGGGGTATAAATGGTAAAAAATATAACTAGGGAATGAGATGTCCCTATTTTCATCGGAGAAATGTTGGGGGGTATGCACATGTGGGGGGGGGGGGAAGGACGGTAGCTGAGATGGAGAGAGGAGGAGGAGGAGGAGGAGGGATGCGAGGAAAATCCCAGACCATGTCCCATGATTGACTTTACTTATTTGTTTCATAAAATTTATACATCCTTGATTGCAAAAAAGGCCTCTCAAAGCTGTTTGCGAAAAGATAAAACCAAGAAAACATATGAAACGTTAAAACGCTAAAGCAGGTTAAAATTCACATCCAAGTGGACAGCTCGGTTAGTTTCAGCCTGGTGCGGATACTGCCAAGGTTACAGGTTCTATTCCCATATGGGACCATAGCTGTCAACCCTCCCTTTTTTTGGCGGGAAACTCCCTTATTCCAATGCCGTTTCCCGCTGCTATCCCAGATTGTCGATATCCCTTAAATTTCCCGGATTTCCAAGGAAGCAGCTCCTCTCCCTCCCTGCCGGCCAGGGAGGCTCCTCAGCTGCGTTGCTCGGCTGCCAATAAGGAGTCTGAGACCGACTGGGGGCGGAGCTTGCATGCCTTGTGCAGCCAGACCCTCACGCCCAACCAGACAGACAGCCTGCCTGCCGTCTACGCGCTCGCTCTTTCGCTCACCCGTTTGCGCACAGCCTCTGGAGCGCAGGGTGGCGAGGCTACTTGGTGCCATTGCACTGCCCTCACGGCATCCCTTATTTTCAAATCCAAAAGTTTGAGAAAAAACCCCTTATTTTCAAATCCGAAAGTTGACAGCTATGTATGGGACAGTCGCATATTCCTGCATTGCCTCCTGTGATCAAACTAATGCCCGCGAAATAATGGCAAACTAATACCAGGGACACGGAAAGCAGAATGAGATCTAAGGGGCTAGATGCAAGTTGAGCGCTAGGGGGAAAGCGCAGTCCAGTGTTATAACTACAATGAATGTTGGGAGATATGGGGCGAATAAAAGAAAGGACCTTCTTCGTGCAGCACAGAGGTAAACTATGGAACTCCTTGCCACAGGAGACAGGCATGGCCACCAATTTAGAAGGCTTTAAAAGAGGAACAGACCAATTCATGGAGGAGGAGGGGGCAGACTATTGATTGCTAACAGCTTCGCTCTGGTTCAATGGTTAGAGGCAGTTAGATGCTTCTGGATCCCCAGTTGCTGGAAACCTCAGGAGGGGAGAGTTGATCTTGTGCTCGGATCCTGCTTGCAGGCTTCCCATTGAGGCATCTGGCTGGATGTTGGGCTAGGTGTGCCACTGGCCTGGTCCGGCTGGCTCTCCTTATGTCGGTTTCATATAAAAAGGGTTCTGGGCAGTCAGAAAGCGAATCCATTCCAGGCCCTGCGATGATCTATTTCCCAACGTAGCTTAGTTTGCAAATTAGATTCCTGGAATCAAATCAGGCAGCTGCAGCCTGCAGCTGGAGGTACCACTCTTAATTATGTAACCTTTGATAATAGGATGACGAGAACCAGCGCCAAGAAAACTCTTTTCTGCCTGGGGTCCATCTGCCTCGCAATGCTACTTCTCTGGGCTCAGTGACTAGACTTTAAATGCTCCTCCGTCTGCCAGGAGAGGGGCTTAATAACCCAATGCAGCCCCCTTTATTTGGTTCTAGATTCAGGTAGGTAGCCGTGTTGGTCTGACACAGTAGAAATATATATATATATATATATATATATATATATATATATATATATATATATAAATGTCCAGTAGCACCTTAGAGACCAACTGAAAGCCTCAGTATTCATATACTTGCCTTTAGTTTGAATGATTCAACAGAGATCAGGAGGTAAAATAGATACCTTGGGTGGATCAGGTATGAAATGCTATGATTTTTCTACAAGCCTCTCTCAGGTGCTTATCTTGCATAATTGCAGTGTACAACACATTTTCAGACAAACATTAGCTAAGACTGGAGCATAGATACTAAACTGACAGGCACACTGTCCAGGCAACTGAGAGGAAATGTCCAAAAGAGCCAATCCAGAGACATGACTTCAAGCTTACCTACTTTCAAGAATACATTTAGGGAGCTTTTTTTGAGGTAAGTAAACACACAGCTTACAGTACGTCATACCAAACTATAGATAATACAGTTAAAGGTAGTAGCCTGTGTTGGTCTGTCTTAGTCAAAACAAAAATAAAAAAATTCCTTCCAGTAGCACCTTAGAGGCCAACTAGTTTGTTCTTGGTATGAGCTTTCGTGTGCATGCACACTTCTTCAGATACACTGAAGAAGCTCATACCAAGAACAAACTTTGTTGGTCTCAAAATATGGGGTCAGTGCTGACCCTCCAAATGACAGTTCCCCACACCTCCTCTACAAATCTCAGCCTTCTTGGCCGGTTCAGCAATTTTCATTAAACTCGAGGCATACCTGCCACCTTTCCAAACAGCTGGAGCTTACACTCAGTTTACCTAAGAACCTGAGACCCTCCAAGTGTCCCTATTTTTCAGGGACAGCCCCAGATTTACAGAAGCCATCCTGGTTTCTATTTTGATCCCGGAATGCCCTGCTTTATCACAGTGGTGGCTAACCTTGGCATTCCAGATGTTTTGGAAATACAACTCCCATCATCCCTAGCTAACAGGACCAGTGGTCAGGGATGATGGGAGTTGTAGTCCCAAGACACCTGGAGTGCCAAGGTTGTTGTTGTTGTTTAGTCGTTCAGTCGTGTCCGACTCTTCGTGACCCCGTGGACCAGAGCACGCCAGGCACGCCTATCCTTCACTGCCTCTCGCAGTTTGGCCAAACTCATGTTAGTAGCTTCGAGAACACTGTCCAACCATCTCATCCTCTGCCGTCCCCTTCTCCTTGTGCCCTCCATCTTTCCCAACATCAGGGTCTTTTCTAGGGAGTCTTCTCTTCTCATGAGGTGGCCAAAGTACTGGAGCCTCAACTTCAGGATCTGTCCTTCTAGTGAGCACTCAGGGCTGATTTCTTTAAGAATGGATAGGTTTGATCTTCTTGCAGTCCAAGGTTAGCCACCACTGTCTTAGGAAGTCCCTATTTCCATCAGAGAAATGTTGGAGGGTATGGAATTATGTGACACACACACACACACACACACACACACACACACACACACTGAGCCAAGGAAATCTGTAACTAGACAACCTTTAGAAGGCAGCCCTGTATAGGGAAGTGGTTTTTTTTTTTTTGCAATGTTTAATGTTTCGTTCTGTTTTTTATGTATGCTAGAAGCCGCTCAGAGTGGTTGGGGCAACCCAGTCAGATGGGCAGGGTATAAATTACAAAATTGTTGTTGTGGAATGGGATGTCCCTATTTTCGCTGGAGAAACCTTGGAGGGTATGTCACCGTGCCCTGATTGAGACAGGCTACGTCAAAAGAACGCATCAGTCACATCTCCTGCTGCACATTGTGTCCTCCCCCCGAGGGCAGGCAGAAGCGAACGCGTGCGCCTACATTATCTGGATGTGCCCATTTGGCATCTGGGGGGGGGACACCTCCTCCCGCCCTCCCCTTGCAGCCTTGCCCCAGCTGGACATCGCCCGCGTCAAGCGCCCAGCTGAACAAAAAAGCGTCGAGGGCAGCGATTAAGAAAAGGGAAACAGAGAGAGCCCGTGTCAAGGCCGCATCCTGTTGATCCTCAGCTGTCGGAGAGGACAAATGGTGCAGCGGACGCCTAGGCGTCCCTCTTCAAGGATTTCCCGTCGCGCAGAACATTGCGCTCTCCCTGGAAGCGAACACTGTATTATTATTTGCCGCTCACAAGACGGGGATAAGCCGGAGGCATTGGGGTGGCTCTCCGAGGAGGGGCAGGAAGTCGTTGATTTAAGAGGTAAACAAAGGGTCGAGAATGGACAAGTGGTTCTGGGTGCGAGAGGCGTGCCGTACCTCCCCAGCCCCTGACATCAAAATAAACGGTCTGCCTGGCCTTGAGAAGTACTCCGGACATTCCTCGCGCGCACACACCGCACTCCAGCCCAGTTCACGCCCAGCCGCGAGCCAACTTTTGTTTTCGGGAATGTCAAGCGGAGCAATTCATCAAGAATGAAGCTGTCAAGAATCTACGCAAGGCCATGGTGGACGGGACCCCTGTGCTGTGTGACTCCAACAAAGCCAGCTGCCAGGGTGTAAACAGGAGGGGATGACCAGGAGGTGATGTTCGTTCCCAACATCCTTGCTGTGTTGCTGGGGGATAAAAGGGACATGGGGCATAATCCTTCTTCTGGACCTCATTGGAGGTGTGATTTGATGTCTTCTGCAGGTCGTAGTAGTTCCTTATCTCCTCAGTTCAGCGGCGTTGCATAAGTCCATACTCTCAGACCAATCAGAAACCAGGACGGCTTCTGTAAATCCAGGACTGTCCCTGGAAATCTGAAGAAGTGTGCAGGCTTATACCAAGAACAAACTTAGTTGGTCTCTAAGGTGCTACTGGAAGGAATTTTTTTTATTTTGTTTCAACTATGGCAGACCAACATGGATACCTACCTGTAACTGGAAAATAACTCCTCACCCACAATAGTACTACAACCAGACTTAACACGGACACTGGCACCAGAGCCTGCAATAAACCCAGATGCCAACTTTGCTGCCACATACACCCGGACAACACCATTACTGGCCCCAACAACATCAAACATACCATCTCAGGACTATTTAATTGCTCATCGTCTAACATTGTGTATGCCATCAAATGCCAACAGTGCCCTTCAGCTCTCTATATTGGACAAACAGGCCAAACCATACGCCAAAGGATAAATGGACATAAATCTGACATCAGGAATCACAAGACAGAGAAACCAGTAGGAGAACACTTCAATCTCCCAGGACACTCTATACAAGATCTCAAAGTAGCTGTCTTATTGCAAAGGGATTTCAGAAATAGACTGGAAAGAGAAGTTGCTGAATTGCAACTCATTACCAAGCTTAAAACCATGGAGAGACCTGGTCTGAACAAAGACATTGGATTCTTATCTCATTATACATGACAAAGCTTTTTTAACCTTCTCACCCCTTGCTTTTTCCTGTAAGACTAATTGCAGTCATCAACAGTCGTCAACAGGTTCACCACAGCTATCAGCCTATCACCCATTCCCACCCCTCTTCTGAGTAATACCCCTCCCACCCTCTCAATATATATAAGGGTCCGGTGACTTCTGTTTCAGTGTATCTGAAGAAGTGTCCATGCACACGAAAGCTCATACCAAGAACAAACTTAGTTGGTCTCTAAGGTGCTACTGGAAGGAATTTTTTTATTTTTTATTTTGTTTTGGAAAATAGGGACATTGGAGGGTCTGGGAGAGCATCGGGAAGGCCATGCGCTCCTCTCTGTGCGAGTGTCAGCGTGCAACACTCAGTGGTTTTGCAGATGTGGCCAAAGCGAGCGCACACTTTCCCCTTGGAACTGCAAAAACATCTCTCTCTCGCACACAACTCTCCACTGGCTAGCTTACGCACAATGACAGAGGGAGGGGGGGAAACACACAATACCAAATGAAGTTGTTTATCCGTGGGCACATTCCCAGGAGAGCTCCAGTTCTGAGCCACATCAAAGGCAGCACGTCCATCCCCAGCTCAGGCAGCGCAGCTGGAAGCCGGACAATTATTCTGTTCAACTGGCGGGGCTGCCCCCATTGTGCGGCAGGGTAGCTTTCAGAGATTCCCAGCCGGGCTAAATCACAACATGATCCCACTGGAAGCTCTCCGCTATGAGCCCTCAAGCACTTTCCTCCAACCTTGATTGATTGATTGCAATTATTAGTCGCTTTTTTTTATGAACGGAAAGTAGCTCAAAGCAACTTACCCCCCCAAAAAGCACATACATTAAAACCAACATGAAGCTAGAACAGAATAAAAGCTGAAAATACATTCATACTAACACACCCACTAAACAAGGTCACAGAGGTCTGGTAGAAGAGAAGACTTTTTGCCCGCTGCCTAAAAACAGATAGTGAAGGTGCCAGGCGTGCCTCCCTGGGGAAAGGGTTCCCCAAGCAGGGAGCCACCACCAAGGAGGCCTGTTCTCATGTCATAAAATTGTAGAATTGTGGAGATGGAAGGGACCCCCAAGGGTCATTTAGTCCAACCCCCTGGAACTCAGGAATCGTTACTGAAGAATCCCTAATAGGTGCCCACCCTGGCCTCTTTAAAAACCAAAGGAGAGCCCACCACCTTCCAAGGAAGTCGATTCCACTGTTGAACAGCTAAGTTTTGCTTAAGGACATTCAATGACGGAGAGCCCACCCTCCCCTGTCGAACGGCTCTTAGAAAGTTATTCCTAATGTTTATGGTAGTCAGAATCCCCTTTCTTGCCATTTGAATCCATTGGTTCGGGTCGTCCCCTACGGGGCAGCAGAAAACAAGCCGTTCAGATATTTGAAGGTGGCTCTCATATCTCCTCTTCTCCAGGCTAAACATTCCCAACAACCCTCTCAACTTTTCTTTTGTAAAAATAAAAATGAATTTTATTAGAGTTGTTCAAGAGAAATACAAAGACAATTGCCCATTGGTTCGGGTCCAAGCTTGTTCCCTCTTCCAGGTAAGAGCCCTTTAGATATTTGAAGACAGCTATCATATCGCCTCTAAGTCTGCAAGCTTGTTGTTGTTGTTTAGTCGTTTAGTCATGTCCGACTCTTCGTGACCCCCTGGACCAGAGCACGTCAGGCACTCCTGTCTTCCACTGCCTATCTATCTATCTATCATCTATCTATCTATCTATCTATCTGCCTGTTGTTGTTGTTGTTTAGTCGTTTAGTCGTGTCCGACTCTTCGTGACCCCCTGGACCAGAGCACGCCAGGCACTCCTGTCTTCCACTGCCTCCCGCAGTTTGGTCAGACTCATGTTGGTCACTTCGAGAACACTGTCCAACCATCTCGTCCTCTGTCGTCCCCTTCTCCTTGTGCCCTCCATCTTTCCCAACATCAGGGTCTTTTCCAGGGAGTCTTCTCTTCTCATGAGGTGGCCAAAGTCTTGGAGCCTCAGCTTCAGGATCTATCCTTCCAGTGAGCACCATGGGACTCTCAAGAGTCTCATATCCCCAACTACCTCAACTGTTCCTTATAAGGTATCTGAAGAAGTGTGAATGCACACGAAAGCTCATACCAAGAACAAACTTAGTTGGTCTCTAAGGTGCTACTGGAAGGAATTTTTTTATTTTTTATTTTGTTTTTATAAGGCTTGGTTTACATTAGGGGTCAGCAACCTTTTTCAGCCATGGGCCGGTCCACCATCCCTCAGACCATGTGGTGGGCCGGACTATATTTTTTTTGGGGGGGGGGGGAATGAATGAATTCCTATGCCCCACAAATAACCCAGAGATGCATTTTAAATAAAAGGACACATTCTACTCATGTAAAAACACCAGGCAGGCCCCACAAATAACCCACAGATGCATTTTAAATAAAAGGAGACATTCTACTCATGTAAAAACACGCTGATTCCCGAACGGTCCGTGGGCCGGATTAAGATGGCGATTGGGCTGCATCCGGCCCACGGGCCTTAGGTTGCCTACCCCTGTAACATCTTGTCCTTGCATCTTCCAGCAGAGAAGGAAAAGTGCTGGTTGTGATAAACACAGAGCGAGACAGAAACCTCCTCACCTCTCTCCAGGCTTCAACAGTTTGCAGCAATGCCCACCTGTTCTAAGCCAGCCTCCCACCCCCATTGCTTATCAGATGAAGAGATGGAAGTGGGCACATCAGGCAACGGAGATGATGGCTTCAGAGCGAGCCTGAGAGATTCGGCCAAATCTGCCGATGCAGCTGGAATCCAGAGAGCGTGAAGACACAAGGGCTAATGAGAAATTAGAGCGCCCAAGATCAGGAAGGAGTAGGGGGCAATGCAAAGCCTGTAATTAAGGCAAGCTACCATTCTGCGAAGAGATTTGAACTTGCCGCCCACCCTGTTCTTAGTGAAACGGGGAGATGTAAGTCAGGAGCAGATGTTCCAGAGCTGCGCATCACCTGCTGCTTTGCTGAAAAGGAAGGAAGGAATCACGGAATGCAAGGGACACGAAGGGTCATCTAGTCCAACCCCCCCGGAATATGAGAATCACAGGAAGAATGATTCAAGAAATGGTTATCAAAAGGGGCCAGTCAAGCAGACGTGTTTACTTGCTCTGCCCTGCGGGCTGACATGGTTTCCTTGCAGATCTGGGGGCAGCCAGCTTTATCACCTGAAACGATCACTCAGGGTCCAAATGAGCATCTCTATGAGTGGCTGGTATTGAGAGGGTATAGAATCACAGAACTGTAGAGTTGGAGGGATCCCAAGGGTCATCTAGTCCAGCCCCCTGCAATGCAGGAATCTCAGCTACAGCATCCAGGACAGATGGCCATCCAACCTCTGCTTAAAAAACCTCCAAGGAAGGAGAGTCCACCACCTCCCAAGGGAGTCTGTTCCACTGTCAAACTTACTGTCAGAAAGTTCTTCCTGCTATCTAGTCAGTAAGAAATCAGATTCATCTCACAATGAAAGGCAAATCTAATACAGTGGTACCTCCGGTTACGAACTTAATTCGTTCTGGAGGTCCGTTCTTGACCCGAAACCATTCTTAACATGAGGCGCACTTTTGCTAATGGGGCCTCCCGCTGCCGCCGTGCCGCCGGTGTGCGACTTCCGCTCGCATCCCAGGGCAAAGTTTGCAACCAGGAGCATCTACCTCCGGGTTAGCGGAGCTCGTAACCCGAAGTGTCCGTAAGGAGGAAGGTACGTAACCTGAGGTTCCACTGTAATACATTTCCCCAAGCAATTCATGAACTGTATGCAGCCATTTGCAAAGAAGAAGAAGAAGAAGAAGAAGAAGAAGAAGAAGAAGAAGAGTTTGGATTTGATATCCCGCTTTATCGCTACCCGAAGGAGTCTCAAAGCGGCTGACATTCTCCTTTCCCTTCCTCCCCCACAACAAACACTCTGTGGGGTGAGTGGGGCTGAGAGACTTCAGAGAAGTGTGACTAGCCCAAGGTCACCCAGCAGCTGCATGTGGAGGAGCGGAGACGCGAACCCGGTTCACCAGATTACGAGTCTACCGCTCTTAGCCACTACACCACACTGGCATCTCTCCAGACAAGTATTAGGAACACGAAAAGAATTCTGCTGGATCAGGCCACTGGGCCTACCTAGTCCTCACAACGGCCAACCAGCTCCCCATTACAGGAACCCCACAAGGAAGACTTGAAAACAAGAGCCCCTCCTGTGGCTTCCAGCCACGGCTACTCAGAAGCATCACAGTCTCCAAGTGTTCAGGCAGAGCATGGCCTCTGCCATGGCTAGTAGCATTGATAGCCTTTATGGCCAGGGATTTGCCTAATCCTCTCTGAAAGCCACCCAAACAGCAGTCTATAAAAAGCACACTAAATTTTGCAACAGCGCCTCGGACATCTCTGTTAAGTTTCTTTGAACTGCTTCCACTCAGCATGCGGGATAAAGAGAACAGCAGGCAGATACAGATGCATCGGGAGATTGAGAAAGGTTTTGCTTTGCCCTGAGCTCTGCAAAGAAAGCTGGTGTGCCACAGTTACAGAGTGGAAATCTAACCAGGCCCTGATTCAGAATCAAGGGAAGTTGCGGTACTAATCTATTATGCCTTGTTCAGAGCACCTCTGGAGACCTGTGTCCAATTCTGGGCGCTGCAATTTAAGAAGGATGTTGACAACCTGGAACATGGGCAGAGGGGGCAACCAAGGTGGTCTGGGGTCTGGAAACCCTGCCTTATGAGGAATGGTTGAGGGAGTTGGGCAAGTTTAGCCTGGAGAAGGGAAGACTAAGGGGATGATACAATAGCGATCTTCAGATATCTAAAGGGTACTCACATGGAAGATGGAGCAATCTGGGCAAAAGATTTTGGTTATAATATTATGCTAGATGACTGGGAGAAATTGTGGAAAGGAGGAATGAAATTTACTGCATGTAATGCATTAAAAGAAAACATGTTAAAAATGATGTATAGATGGTACATTACACCGGTCAAACTAGCGAAAATATATAAGACTGATAATAAGTGTTGGAAATGCAAAGAGAAAGAAGGTACCTTTTATCATATGTGGTGGGAGTGTAAAAAAGTGAAAGGCTTCTGGGACTTGATATATGGTGAAATTAAGAAAATGTTGAAATATACATTTGTTAAAAAACCAGAAGCATTTTTACAGGGAATTACAGGTACAGACATTCAAAAGCAAGACTTTAAGCTTTTCCAATATGCAGTGACTGCGGCGAGGATTTTAATAGCACAGAAATAGAAACAAGAACAAACACCGACAAAGGAAGAATGGATTGTAAAACTAATGGAGTATGCGGAATTGGACAAGATGACGGGGAGAATCCGTGAACAGCAGGACCAGAAGTTAATCAAAGACTGGACTAAATTTGCAGACTATCTAAAGGAAAGTAGTACTCAATTGAACACGTTGGTAGGATTGCAAGAAGCTTTGTAGAGTAAAAGAAGAAATATTGTTGTTAATACGAAATTACAGTGATAACTTTTTAGAAGTAATAAGGTAAAACAATGATTGATTTAGGAAATATAGACATAAGAAATAGATGTTAGAATATCATAAGGAAGGTTTGACGGAAGTCACGGCTGTAAAAAGCCAAAACGGTATAAGATGTGAAAACGAATGTGTGAATGTATTATTGTATTTCTATAAAATTAATAAAAAATGATTGGAAAAAGAAGAAGAAGAAGATGGAGCAATCTTGTTTTCTCCTGCTCCAGACAGTAGGACCCAACCCAGTGGATTCAAGTTACAAGGTAGGAGTTTCTGAATAAAAATCAGGAAGAACTTTCTGTTTGAGAGGTGGGATGGACTGTCCTTGGAGGTTTTTAAGCAGAGATTGGATGGCCATCTGTCGAAGAGGAATATTTCTGCCCTGCGCCTAGGCCCTAAAGGTGTATTACAGGCATAGGCAAACTCGGCCCTCCAGCCTGTTTTGGGACTACAACTCCCATCATCCCCAGCTAACAGGACCAGTGGTCAGCGATGGTGGGAATTGCAGTCTCAAAGCAACTGGAGGGCCGAGTTTGCCTATGCCTGGTGTATTATGAAGCACCTCGTGATCCTTTCTGGGGAGAGCTTCCCACAGACAGGGAGCCGCTGCAGAGAAGGCCCTGTTCTCGTGTTGCCACCCTCCGGACCTCTGGTAGATGAAGCACATGAAGAAGGGCCACAGAAGATGATCTCCGGGTCCAGGTTGGTGCATATGTTCTCATGTACTTCCAAAGAGAGACATGCGATATCTCCATTGCCATACAAGCAAACAGGTTGCTAACGCCAGCTGATGCCACATTCAGATGTAACAGGATCTGCCCTCAAGGCATTTATTTCTGGCCGGAGGGATTACTGCCCTGAAGCAGAAACCCTGAGATTGTAGCCATGGAATGCAAAGCATTAATCTCAGCTGTTCTGTTCCTGGAATCTTGGGAAGGGTAGAGCGCTGGGCTTGGGGCTTTTCTGGGGAGAGCAGAGGGCTAGCATCTCATGGGTTGCATGCTATATGTGGGATGAGGAGCTATGCTGCAGCATTCTAGGGCATGGGCATTGTTGTCACAGGAGACAAAAGGATTTTTCTCGCTTTGAAGGGCAACCGGTGCCCAGACAGCCGAGTCGTATTTATTCTGGCACATGTACTTTAAGGTCTACGCAAGATCAGTTCCCCACACCTCCTCTACAAATCTCAGCCTTCTTGGCCGGTTCAGCAATTTTCATTAAACTCGAGGCACACCTGCCACCTTTCCAAAGAGCTGGAGCTTACATGCAGTTTACCTAAGAACCTGAGACCCCCCCGGGCATAGCTGTCAACTTTCGGATTTGAAAATAAGGGATGCCGCGAGGGCGGTGCAATGGCACCAAGTAGCCTCGCCACCCTGCGCTCCAGAGGCTGCGAACGGGTGAATGAAAGAGCGAGCGCGTAGACGGCAGGCAGGCTGTCTGTCTGGTTGGGCGTGAGGGTCTGGCTGCACAAGGCATGCAAGCTCCACCCCCAGTCGGTCTCAGACTCCTTATTGGCAGCCGAGCAACGCAGCTGAGGAGCCTCCCTGGCCGGCAGGGAGGGAGAGGAGCTGCTTCCTTTGAAATCCGGGAAATTTAAGGGGTATCAACAATCCGGGATAGCAGCGGGAAACGGCATTGGAATAAGGGAGTTTCCCGCCAAAAAAGGGAGGGTTGACAGCTATGCCTCCAGGTGTCCCTATTTTTTAGGGACAGTTCCAGATTAACAGAAGCCATCCCGGTTTCTGATTTGATCCCAGAATGCCCTGCTTTATCTTAGGACATCCCTATTTCCATCTGAGAAATGTTGGAGGGTATGGAGTTATGCAACCCTTGAGCCAAGGAGATACCAAGTATCTCTGTGGTTAAACCACAGAGACTAGGGCTTGTCGATCGGAAGGTCGGCGGTTCGAATCCCCGCAACGGGGTGAGCTCCCGTTGCTCGGTCCCTGCTCCTGCAAACCTAGCAGTTCGAAAGCACGCCAAGTGCAAGTAGATAAATAGGTACCACTCTGGTGGGAAGGTAAAAGGCGTTTCTGTGTGCTGCTCTGGTTCGTCAGAAGCGGCTTAATCATGCTGGCCACATGACCCGGAAGCTGTACGCCGGCTCCCTTGGCCAATAAAGCGAGATGAGCGCAGCAACTCCAGAGTCGTCCGCGACTGGACCTAATGGTCAGGGGTCCCTTTACCTTTACCTAGACAACCTTTAGAAGACATCTGAAGGCAGCCCTGTATGGGGAAGGTTTTTTTTTTTAAAAAAAATGTTTAATGTGTTATTATGTTTTTCTATGTTGGAAGCCGCCCAGAGTGGCTGGGACAACCCAGTCAGATGGGCAGGGTATAAATAATAAAATTATTATTATAATTATGTGACAGGATGTTTCCATTTTCATCGGAGAAATGTTGGAGGAGATGCGAGAAGAGTCTGCTGGATCAGGCAATGTCACATCTAGTCCAACATTATGTTCTCTCTCTTTTTAAAAAAAAATTTTTTTATTGGTTTTTGCAATTTTATAAGCACATAACATATAGTTAAATTTTCATACTTCCCCCCTCTCACCGTGGGAAGCCCAGCTCCATCCCCCCCTCTCACAGAGGTGTACATATTCATTATACATTTAACCTTACTATTATTTTCCCATAACATTGCTTGGGCCTGGCCCATTTTTGTAGGCCAGACATTTCTAATTTTCTCAATTTCATATTTCAATTGACTTCCTCGAATCCCCCACTATTGAATTCATAATAAATCCTCTTTGTCAGGTTCATACATCTACTTTTAAAACATCATCAAATACATAGGTAAATTTACTTATTAATCCTAGATTCACACCTAAGCATCCAGATACTTCTGCTCTTTCCCTATGTTCTTCCCATCTGTATTCCCCCCTTCCTCCCTTTGGTCTCAGGGTGTTTAGCCACATTATCTTCCTTTATGTTCTCACAGTGGCCGACCAGATGCCCCCCAAGGGAAACCTGCAAGCAGGATTCGAACACAAGAGCATCATCACTCACTCACTTCATTCGGAAGGTTCTCGGGTTGGGGGAGGCTCATAAAAGCTTGCTGCCATTCTACTCTACCCCTAGCCCTCCTGGGCAAACTGAAAATGGACAGAGAGAGGAGGAGGAAGAGAAAAGACCACATCCTAGACTCCTTGACAGAAAGACAGGGTGGGACCGGTGGGGAAAGGGAAGGGGGGCTTGGCAGTGCTGGAGAGAAGGGTCTCGCAAATGCTCGGCTGCATCAGAAGAAGGAAAAGGAGGTGGGGCAGTAGATACTTGAGCTGTGGCCCAGTACGGCATCGGATGGGGTGGCACAAAGTTTCTAGTCCTCATGAAGCCACCCTGTGAACACAGAGACAAGACAGAAAGGGCTGCGGAGAACAAGAAAAAGTGGACCAACGTGGGTTGTTTGTGTGCGGTTTAAAATGAAACCCCCTACAAGAATGAATCTGCCTTGATTAAAAGTAATTATCAGCAACTGTCGATGACGGTTGCTAGGCTCTCCATCTGCTTCGGGGGAAGGAGTCGCCGAGTTATCTTTTATTAGATCTTCGCTGGACAGGCTGGATTGTTCTGTGTCTGGGGAAAGCAGCAACACACACACCACCACCACCACCCAATTTAAGCCTTTTGCCTTCCTTGCTCCCACCCCCACCGCCCTAGTCTGGCTGCAAAGCGATAAAGCTGAGCTCATTGCTCAGCAACGGAAGAAAAGGGAGTCCAACAAACGTATTGTGGGAAGGAACAGCGCCTTGCACCGCCTCGGAAGATTCTGGACTCTCCTTCACTGGAGAGTTTTAAACAGAGGATGGGTGGCCCTCTGTCAGGGATGCTATAGCTGGGATTCCTGCATTGCAGGGGGTTGGACTGGGTGACCCTTGGAGTCCCTTCCAGCTGTGTGATTCTAGCATTTTAGGGTTCTGCCTTGGTCGGACCTGTGCATAGCTGTCAACCCTCCCTTTTTTTGCGGGAAACTCCCTTATTCCAATGCCGTTTCCCGCTGCTATCCCGGATTGTTGATAACCCTTCAATTTCCCGGATTTCAAAGGAAGCAGCTCCTCTCCCTCCCTGCCGGCCAGGGAGGCTCCTCAGCTGCGTTGCTCGGCTGCCAATAAGGAGTCTGAGACCGACTGGGGGCGGAGCTTGCATGCCTTGTGCAGCCAGACCCTCACGCCCAACCAGACAGACAGCCTGCCTGCCGTCTACGCGCTCGCTCTTTCGCTCACCCGTTCGCGCGCAGCCTCTGGAGCGCAGGGTGGCGAGGCTACTTGGTGCCATTGCACCGCCCTGGCGGCATCCCTGAGCTGTCTGCCTATTTGAGAAGGGGCCCCGAGCTCGCTCTGCTTCCCCTCCTCGCGTCACCGTGGACAGGCTTACTTTGCATAGCTGTCAACATTTTCCCTTTTTTGGTGGGAAATTCCCTTATTCCGAATAGGATTCCTCACGAGAAAAGGGAAAGGTTGACAGCTATGGACCTGTGGGATGTGATACACAAGTAGCAGTCAAGTACTACATTCCTTGTTTTCCTAGAGTGGACATGCAGGGGAATGTTTGGTCCAGCCAGTCGAAAACTTCCTGTTTCCTACTGGCTGGGACATATTTCTTTTGCATGTGACTAGAGGTAGGTATGGCCTTACCTGTCCAGGTGACAAAAGGACAAAGCACGCAGCACTCTCTCTCTTTTTGACTTCCTCCGCCATTGGAGCAGCAGCTTTTAGCTAGAGATGCTCTGTTGGCTCTCAGCCAACAGAGGACACTGGGATTATCTCCATATGGGATAGTTCCACATGTATATACTGTACAGTCATACCTCGGGTTGCGCTCACTGCGGGTTGCGCGTTTTCAGGATATGAACGCACTGAACCCAGAATTACTGGAACGGGTTACTTCCGGGTTTCGGCGCTCGTGCATAAGCGTTAAATCGCGCTTTGCACATGCGCAGAAGCGCCAAATTGCATCATGCATGTGCGCAGACGCAGCGGCGCAACTTGCGAACACTGCAGGTTGTGGACACGGCTGCCACACGGATTGCGTTCGCAACCCGAGCGTCCACTGTACTTTGTAACTAAGTCTGCCTTCCGGGATCCAACTGTGAACTGATGATGTGAGTAAACTTCTTTTATATACTTTAAACAAGATTGTGGACTGTTTATTCTTTTAAGAGGGATATAAGGGAACCGACCAGGAATCTAATATGGAGAGGCTTACACAAGCCTGCAACCAGCTATCCGCTGTGCGTTTAAAAGGAGAATGTAAAACTCTGCTAAGTTATAGGACTTGCTAGCACAAGTTAGGAAGGATATTAATAAACAATATATCCTCTCCTGCCTCCCTGGACCCCCACCAGGAGTATCTGCAAAAGCGATGGCTTGATCTCTCTCAGATCTGCAGGTAATCACTGGTATAGATCAACCCCATGTTACAAGAGGCAGGCAGAAAGTGATTGTCTCACTCTCCACTTGTAGCCAGAAAAGACCAAAGCCCTCTGCCTGGTTCCCTGTAACTTCACTTCTTGCAGTATGGGAACTGCCAGAAGGCCCTCGGAGCTGGACCTCCGTGTCCGGGCTGAACAATGGGGGTGGAGACGCTCCTTCAGGTATACTTATCAATGCATATCAAAAAAAAATTATCCTCCTAAATTATCCCTGCTTTCCATTACTTTACAAGTGTGGTTAAAATCCTGCTACTGTTTTAACCTGCTTGCAGTGGTCCCTTAAATAAATTATAAACTTCCCCCATTCCTTGTTAAAGTTCTTGTCTTCTTGATTTCTGAGCTTCCCAGTTAATTTTGCCATTTCAGCATAGTCCATGGGTAGGCAAACTAAGGCCCGGGGGCCGGATGCGGCCCAATCGCCTTATAAATCCGGACCGTGGATGGTCCGGGAATCTGCGTGATTTTACATGAGTAGAATGTGTTATTTAAAATGCATCTCTGGGTTATTTGTGGGGCATAGGAATTCGTTCATTCCCCCCCCCCCCAAAAAAATATAATCCGGCCCCCCACAAGATCTGAGGGACAGTGGACCGGCCCCCTGCTGAAAAAGTTTGCTGACCCCTGCCATAGTCCATCAACTTGGTTTGCCAGGGACTCTGGCATGAGTGCAATGATTCTTCCTTCCTCTCCAAAGGGTCACTGAGTCACAAAAGGAGCCAGCAAAGCCCTCCTTGCCAAAATAAAGTGTTTCTTAACCTTTCCCCCCCCCCCGCCACTTTTTCTCCAGTTCCTCAAATGGCAACAACTGCACAGCCCAGGGAATTTTCACTTTCCGCAGCTCATTTCTGTGTGGACCTAGTTCTCCGCGGGTGGTTTAATCACAGTGATTATGAAGACGCAGGCGCCTGGTGGAAAACATCAGGAATATGAAGAATTGCTCAACTGCAGCCCTTGAGTTGGAAAGAAAGGCGGTTAACTCCTTCCCAACCTGCGCCTGCAATAATGTACAGAAATATAAAATGTGGCCGCCTGTTGCCGGATCAGGAGATTAAGCCCATCCCACTTAACAGTGGCGGAGAGAGCAAAAAATAGGAAGAAAATAAAAACAGACACGTAAGTCAACAAGAAAGAAAGGGCCCAAACTGTGCCAAAAAAGACTTAACATATGAAGTTGTTGTAGGCGTCCATTGCTCTCCTCCATCACTGCCTCACCTCCTTAGGTTCTCAGGCAGAAACAGCATCTTCTCTATCCCTGCTTCTTGAGTTGACTTTTATATCATACAATCATAGAATTGTAGAGTTGAAAGGGACCCCTAAGGGTCATCTAGCCCAACCCCCTGCAATGCAGGAATCACAGCTCAAGATTCCTTGATGGATGACCACAAGCCATCAACCTCTGCTTAAAAACCTCCAAGGAAGAACAAGAAGAAGAGTTTGGATTTGATATCCCGCTTTATCACTACCCGAAGGAGTCTCAAAGCGGCTCACATTCTCCTTTCCCTTCCTACCCCACAACAAACACCCTGTGAGGTGAGTGGGGCTGAGAGACTTCAGAGAAGTGTGACTAGCCCAAGGTCACCCAGCAGCTGCATGTGGAGGAGCGGAGACGCGAACCCGGTTCACCAGATTACGAGTCCACCGCTCTTAACCACTACACCACACTGGCTCTCCAGTAGAGCCCAGCACCTTCTGAGGGAGTCCCTTCCACCATCAAACAGCTCTTGCCTTCAGAAAGTCCTTCCTTGGAGGACTCTTCTTCCTCAGACGTTTTTAAGCAGAGGCTGGATCCTTGCGCTGTGATTCGTGCATTGCCGGGGGGTTGGACTGGATGACCCTCAGAGGCCCCCCCGAACTTTACAATGCTATGATTCTGTGATCAGGACTGTGGCATATTGTGAGCCGCAGGACCTCTGCAGAGATGCTGCTCACGAATTGGCGCAGCCCTGGACCCAATGGCAATGCAGGTAAGTTTGTCTTCTGGATCAGGCCCCAATCCCATGTTCCTCGTCTTCCTCTCCTCACACATCGCTGCTGCTTCAGTCTCTGCCCACTTGCACATTTCCATCCCTTCATTTATTTAAATGCACATGCTGTTCATCCCACTAAGATTCTCGCTTCCCACAGTATCAAAAAAAAACACCCCATATATAAAATATCAGCTCCCCCCCCAAAAAAAAACAAATCTAAGAAGATCTAGCACATCAATACAAGCAGAAGAAGAGAGATTTAAAGCAAAGACTTGAGGGCAGCAGAACAGATCCATAATTCAGGGCTCGGCTTCGTGTAACAAAGACATCTTTAAGATGCTCCAGGGGGGGGGGAGAACCCCAGGGGTTCGACCAGACAGGAGAGGTAGCAGACAGCTACTAACATCTCCTTGCAGAGTTCATTCCACAAAGGTGCTTTAGACTAGAGAAGTGGAAACCTTTTTTGCCCAAGCGACACAGTCGGTCTTTTCAAAGGTCACCTAGGAAGAGCCTGCAGGATCAGGCCAATGGCCTGCCTAGTCCAGCATCCTGAACAACTCCAGATAATGGGCAAGGAGGGCTCTGCATGTACAGTAAAGAAAATGGGTTGATGTAAGAGCTTCCAAGGACTGTGGCTGGATGAAAGATGGTGGGGCAAAGGAGTGCCAAGTTAATGTATATTTTTCCTATAGTGTATCATAATGAAGCGATCTTGCAGACTTTGCCCTGTAACACATTCCTCTGAATAAAGCCTAAGAAGTAGAGAACTTGGGGTGGTTATACTGAACCCCCAAAAGGAACACCCCTGCCCTACTGCCATCTCATGGCGGCCCCACTGTGGGAATGTTGTGGGTAACAGGAGAGGATACATTATTAATATTATCCTTCCTAACTCGTGCTACCAAGTTTCTTTATACAGCAGAGTGAGTTCCCCCTTTATACAGCAGGAAGCTGGTTGCAGACTCGCGTGAGTCTCTTAAGATAATAAGCAATTCAATCTGGCTTGCCCAGATTGAGATGTTCTGTTATTCCTGGTAAGACTCCTTTGATCCCTCCTAAAAGAATAAAGACACAGCAGTCTTGTTCGTAGGTAAAGGTAAAGGGACCCCTGACCATTAGGTCCAGTCGTGTCCGACTCTGGGGTTGCGGCGCTCATCTCGCTCTATAGGCCGAGGGAGCCGGCGTACAGCTTCCGGGTCATGTGGCCAGCATGACTAAGCCGCTTCTGGCGAACCAGAGCAGCGCATGGAAACGCCGTTTACCTTCCCGCCGGAGCGGTACCTATTTATCTACTTGCACTTTGAAGTGCTTTCGAACTGCTAGGTTGGCAGGAGCAGGGACCGAGCATCGGGAGCTCACCCCGTCGCGGGGATTCGAACTGCCGACCTTCTGATCGGCTATCCCTAGGCTCTGTGATTTAACCCGCAATGCCACCCGCATCCCAGTCTTGTTCATAAGTAATAATAATACGTTTACTCACAATCAAGAGCACAGTGTGATCCCTGAAGGCAGGTTTTAGGCTTAAAGTTACAAATATTTACAAATAGGTTTACCCCATATGGGAGATAACCCAGGGACTGCTGGGTAAGAGAGCCAGCAGTGCGGTCCAGGTGAAGCAGGAAGCAGGCAAGGTGAAAAAAAGGGAGGTAGCTACATGACTTGGCCTTTTACCAGGTCTGGAAAGATCACGCCCACCTACTAGTCACATGCAAAGGAAGGATACTCCAGCCAGGTGTAACAGGAAGTTGGACTGGCTGGACCAATATTCCCCATGCATGTCCACTCTAGGCAAACAGGTAATGTTGTACTTGACTGCTCCAGAGAATTACATCCCACACCCACCAGTACAGAACTCCCTTTCTGAAACAATCCATCAAAACCTTGACCTCCCATCCTGCTTTTAGATGGGTTCTGAAAACTTTTATTTCATTATCCCAACATTTTTTAAATCCTTTTTTTTTAAAAAAACTGACGATTTAGCTGTTTCCCTGGTGCATTTATTTCTGCTCATTGTCAGGATATTTTTTTAAAAAAAAAACGGTTTGTTTGCCTTTTTGGAAAAAAAATATTGATTTTGTCTTTTTTTAAAAAAATATATTCATTTTGTTGTATTGATTTGATATGCTCGTTTGCTGCTTGCCCTGTTTAGGGGGAGGAAAAGCAGCTGAAAATTAATCAGAACAAACCAGAGGAAGTTCAAGAGGTGAATCTGAGCAACCTGCGCCCCACTGCCAGGTTTTTGGGGGGTGGGGAGGGAGGAGGGAGGAGCAGATACATCTGGAGTTAGGGTTGTGCCAGAAAATTTTATCTGGCGTTATTTTTATTCTTTTCTTCCCTCCATGTACTTATGAGGAAATGAGCTGTATTTGAAAATTATGAAAGGAGAGAGACAGACTTGGTGAGATGCACAGATTGGGGTGGGGTGGTTGAGTATCCTTCATTCAACAAATCTTATCTCCAGGGGTCTGCGCTCTGCGGACCACCACCCACCCCTGGTGGCTGCATTTTCTGAAACCCCAGGAAATTCTCATATGAGTGTAAACATGGGAAAGTCCATTGGAGGTTTCTTAGCAGAGGTTATGGTGCTGGAGGAGACTCCTGAGAGTCCCATGGACCATAGCTGTCAACTTTTGGATATGAAAATAAGGGATGCCGCGAGGGCGGTGCAATGGCACCAAGTAGCCTCACCACCCTGCGCTCCAGAGGCTGCGCGCGAACGGGTGAGCGAAAGAGCGAGCGCATAGATGGCAGGCAGGCTGTCTGTCTGGTTGGGCGTGAGGGTCTGGCTGCACAAGGCATGCAAGCTCCGCCCCCAGTCGGTCTCAGACTCCTTATTGGAAGCCGAGCAACGCAGCTGAGAAGCCTCCCTGGCCGGCAGGGAGGGAGAGGAGCTGCTTCCTTTGAAATCCGGGGAATTGAAGGGATATCAACAATCCGGGATAGCAGCGGGCAATGGCATTGGAATAAGGGAGTTTCCCGCAAAAAAAGGGAGGGTTGACAGCTATGCCCTGGACTGCAAGAAGATCAAACCAATCCATTCTGAAGGAAATCAGCCCTGAGTGTTCACTGGAAGGACAGATCCTGAAGCTGAGGCTCCAGTACTTTGGCCACCTCAGGAGAAGAGAAGACTCCCTGGAAAAGACCCTGATGTTGGGAAAGATGGAGGGCACAAGGAGAAGGGGACGACAGAGGACGAGATGGCGGGACAGTGTTCTCGAAGCTACCAACATGAGTCTGACCAAACTGCGGGAGGCAGTGGGAGACAGGAGTGCCTGGCATGCTCTGGTCCATGGGGTTACAAAGAGTCGGACATGACTAAACGACTAAACAACAACAACAAAGCAGAGTTGGCTTGCCATCTCTCATGGAAGTTTTAGTCACAATTCCTGCATTACAATTCCAGCTCTACAATACCATGATTCTAACACGGGGACATAGAAAGCTGTCTGATACAGAGTCGGACTCTTGCCCCATTTAGCTCCGCATCGCCTGCACTGACTGGCAGCAGCTCTGCAGGATTTCTTAGAGGCTGCCTGCCTGCCTGCCTGCCTGCTTTCTTAAGGAACATAGCAGTTCCCAGTTCTCCAACACTGGGAGCACCACCTCATTTGGGAAAGGGGCTTCCAGTTCTTCAGAAAGTGGTAGACTCTCCTTGGTTGGAGGTTTTTAGGAAGAGAATGGATGGGCACCTGTCAGGGATGCTTCAGTTGTGATTCCTGCATTTCAGAGGGTTGGTCCCAGAGGCGTAGGAAGGTCAGGTGGTACCCGGTGCGGAAAATTTCTTGTCACCCCCCCCCCCATTGATTCCCCCCCCCTGCAAAAATGGTTTTACGTTATTTCATATTTTCTTACAAAGGAATAATAATAAGTAATAATAAACTTTTATTTATATCCCGCCCTCTCCGACCGAAGTCGGGCTCAGGGCAGGTAACATCAGATACATAACATTGATATAAAATCAAACAATAATTAAATTACCCCCTAAAAACATGTCAAAATCAAATTAAAGTCTAATGAGATGGCTTTCCGCAGGGTTAGGGTTGGGAACAGTAAGTGCTCCACTGAATTGAAATTTCAGCCTCCACGACATAGGAAAACGGCCAAGTAAGCAGCTATTTTCATGGAGGAGGGTCAAGATATTAACTGATATGCATGAAATTTCATATATAGCTATATAATCCCTAGTGTAGTAAGATAAGACCTTTGGAGCAGGCATTTTTTAAAAAAAGTTTTTTTTATGAACCACCCTAGTAGGGCAGTAATTGTTCCTTGATAATTTGTCACCCTCTCCATGATGGAACCTGGGGCTACCCGCCCCCCGCTCCCTACTTCCTACGACCCTGGTTGGTCCCTTCCAGCCCTACAGTTCTCTGGTTCTGCGAGTGCAGCAAGAGCACTTCCCGTTCATCCCCAAATACTCCATCCTGTGTTACGCCCGCCTTCCCTCTCTGCATTTCAACTCCTGGCGTCCGGAAGGCGTGCAATAATGCCCTACTTCTGCCCCTGCCCTTTGTCTCCCTCCAGGCAGGAGCTCTCTGACTCTTCGGTGTAGGCAGGAAGAGGAGACCCAGTGACCTCCTTTCTCTTCTGGAAACAAACAGCTCTGAACAGCACTCCGGGATGGGTCAGGGGTCAGGATGCAGAGCCTGCCAGGGCGGGGCAGGCTTGCGTTTTGTTTCGCTTCCTCTTGACAGGCAAGGAGATCACGAGAAAGCGGCATTTGGATGGGGGAAGCAGAGAGAAAGCCCTCCTGTCATTACCCAAGAAGAACACGTCATGACCAATGAATATATCAGGCACTTCAATAAACAAACTCAATATATATCAAGAAATAAACAAAGTCATTGAAAACATAAAATATAAGTCTCTAGATGAAATGAGATAACAATGTTCATGAGAAGACGTAGTCAGTCAATGTACTGTAGCAATAACGTCCAAGTAGTTCCAGTAGTAATGTGCACAGCGATCCCGGATAATCAAAACTGTTTCGCAGGAGTCTTCTTCAGCACAACCTTTACATACATACCTTTATGACCACTACTCCACAGTAGGATTTTCATGATATGACTAGTACGCGTTCTCTTCAAACCTATTTGTTGTGCTGAAGAAGACTCCTGCGAAACAGTTTTGATTATCTGGGATAATCATCTCGCTTTATTGGCCGAGAGCCAGCGTACAGCTTCCAGGTCATGTGGCCAGCATGACAAAGCCACATCTGGCGAACCAGAGCAGCACACGGAAACGCCATTTACCTTCCCGCCAGAGTGGTTCCTATTTATCTACTTGCACTTTGACGTGCTATCGAACTGCTAGGTGGGCAGGAGCTGGGACCGAGCAACGGGAGCTCACCCCGTTGCGGGGATTCGAACCGCCGACCTTCTGATCAGCAAGCCCTAGGCTCTGTGGTTTAGACCACAACGCCACCCGTATCCCTTTGTCCTACAGGTATTTCCCTAAAAAGGAGCTTTGGGTTCTTCTTATGGGTCAACACAGTTATCGTTTCATTTTTTGCGTGTTACTAAAAAACAAAGGCCTCACTAACAGGCCCCCTTCCGGTGGCTGGAGTCACCCTGGTGCCATAAAATCACAGCTGGGCCTTCCTAACTGACAAGGAAAAGAAGCCACGAGAGTGAGACATAATGAGCCATCATCACCCAAGTGTAAACGAGACCCTGAGCGTGGGATGGGTCCCCTGGGTTTTGTGTTGGCCCAGAAACAGAACCCAAAATAGCGCTCATTCTTCCAAGGAGCTCTCGACACGGATAAGAGAGCCTGGCTGCAGCTGCAGGCGTTGTATCAAGGCAGAAGAATCTGCAGCTCCTCAGTCAGGTGTGCAAGAAGAGAAAAATACCTGGAGCAGCTGCTCCCACAACGCTAGACCTGCTACGCTTGGTTTTGTCAGCACTGAATGGAAGCAGGGAATTACGAATCAAAAGGAGAACTGGCCAGACCTGGAAAGGCCATCGGGCCTTCTGCATGCCCAGCAAGTGTTCTGCCACAGAACCACAAATTATGCGTGATATGGAGAATTTTGCAAGCTGGTAATTGAATTTGAGACTGGCAATTTGGGTCCAGCTAGCTGTGGGTTAAACCACAGAGCCTAGGGCTTGCCGATCAGAAGGTCGGCGGTTCAAATCCCCGCAACGGGGTGAGCTCCCGTTGCTTGGTCCCTGCTCCTGCCAACCTAGCAGTTCGAAAGCACGTCAAAGTGAAGTAGATAAAGAGAGTTCTCGGAGAGAGCTTTTGTTGCGGTGGGGGCATGAAGCCATTCCGTATGGTTTGGGGGAAGGGCTTATGGCCACAGCAATTATTGACCAGCTAGTGCTGGCCAAATTTGCATGTTGCAAGTGATTGACAGCCCAGCGTCCTTTAAATGGATCTGCACGTGATCCATTTGGTCACTTTTGTCTGGAGCTTCGGATCTCCCGTCCCCCCCTCCCTGGTATAGGCTTGTGCGTTGACCTTGCTGTGCCTGTCATGGGGTCGTCTCCGCTTAAGGTAGAGGCCTAGTAGGAATTTTTCCATTTGGCTGATTGGCCGTGCCACTTGGTTTTCGCCTACTACGTAGCAACTAGTCACAACTTGTAAGGTTGGCGGTTAGGCATTGGTTCTGTGGTATGGAAGGGCGGTGCCCTCCAAGAAGTGATGATGGTGATGGGAATTCCGTTAAAGGAAGCCAGGGGCTCAACATGCTTGTCCGAACCCGGTGGGTTGCAGGGCCACGCAAGAGCCCCTGTGGACCCCTGGGGAGGGGGAGGCTCTGATTTCACCAGCTTCCGTTAACTCTTCCCAGCTAATGGTTTCCCCAATCGCTGGCCAGTGGTCAGCTCTGTCCGGTGGACAGATAGTCTTGCTGACTAGGAGTCAGCCCTGTCCGGTGGACAGTGTGAACCAATGCCTACGCAACCACTCACGTGATTTGTATTTCAATAAAAGTTGTGGCCAAAAATATGCCAAAAACCCAAACCAAAAATTATGTTTCCTGTGTGAGTTATTGGTGGGAATGGCTGGGTGACCTACACACGCAAATAGGTACCGTTCCGGCGGAAAGGTAAACGGCGTTTCCGTGCGCTGCTCTGGTTCGCCAGAAGCGGCTTAGTCATGCTGGCCACATGACCCCGAAGCTGTACACTGGCTCCCTTGACCAGTAAAGCGAGATGAACGCCGCAACCCCAGAGTCGTCCACGACTGGACCTAATGGTCAGGGGTCCCTTTACCTTTACCTTTAGCTCTGTAATGTCCACACTAACTGGCAGCAGCTCTCCAGGATTTTAGGGCTCGCCCACACTTCCGTTTGCCCCCACGGCTTTCCTTCTGCAGTTTAGCACTGAACCGGAACAAACGGCAATTGGGTTTTCTGCGGAATTGCCGCTTATTCTGATTTAGCACCAGAGGGCGAATTTTCCACGGCAAAAAAATTTCCCCAATGCAAAATGCATTGCAGGGGTTGGGCTAGATGACCGCTGGGGGTCCCTCCCAACTCTATGATTCTATGAAAGAAGCAGGGCAAAAGCACAACTGCTCACGTGTGCCCAGAAATCATGGGGAGAGTGGAAAACCACTCAGACCTGTGCTTTCTGGGTCAAGCGGAAGTGTGAATGAGCTGTCAGACAATAATATTTTCCTGGCTCTACCCGGAGATGCTGTTGGCTATAGAAGCTGGGATTCCTGCTTGCAAAGCATGTCGGAAGATTTAGGGCAGATAAAATAAAGTCTTTCTTCGTGCAACACAGACTAAGGAACTCTCTGCCACAGGAGGCAGTGATGGCCACCAACTTTGATGGCTTTAAAAGGGTATAATAATAAATAGTAAATAATAATAATAATAATAATAATAATAATAATTTATTTATAAATTTATTTTTATTTATACCCCGCCCATCTGGCTGGGTTTCCCCAGCCACTCTGGGCGGCTTCCAACAGAATATTAAAATACAATAATCTATTAAACATTAAAAGCTTCCCTAAACCGGGCTGCCTTCAGAGGTCTTCCAAACATAGCTGTCAACCCTCCCCTTTTTTTGGCGGGAAACTCCCTTATTCCAATGCCGTTTCCCGCTGCTATCCCGGATTGTTGATATCCCTTAAATTTCCCGGATTTCCAAGGAAGCAGCTCCTCTCCCTCCCTGCCGGCCAGGGAGGCTCCTCAGCTGCGTTGCTCGGCTGCCAATAAGGAGTCTGAGACCGACTGGGGGTGGAGCTTGCATGCCTTGTGCAGCCAGACCCTCACGCCCAACCAGACAGACAGACAGCCTGCCATCTACGCGCTCGCTCTTTCGCTTACCCGTTCGCGCGCAGCCTCTGGAGCGCAGGGTGGCGAGGCTACTTGGTGCCATTGCACCGCCCTCGTGGCATCCCTTATTTTCAAATCCGAAAATTTTGGAAAATCCCTTATTTTCAAATCCGAAACTTGACAGCTATGCTTCTAAAAGTCTGGTAGTTGTTTTTCTCTTTGACATCTGGTGGGAGGGTGTTCCACAGGGCGGGCGCCACTAGTCGAATTCATGCCGGAGAGGGCTATTGAGGGCTAGTAGCCAGGATGGCATTAGTCGTACGCAGCAGTGCTTCTGAATAACAGTTGCTGGAAACCATGGGAGGGGAGAGGGGTCTTGTGTTCGAATCCTGCTTGCGGGTTTCCCACAGTGGGCAGCTGGTTGGCCACTGTGAGAACAGAATGCTGCACTCGATGGGCCCCTTTGGGCCTGATCCAGGAAACTCAGCAAGTGCTCTAAAGCGATGGCCCAGAAAAGGCAAAAGAAGAGACAACAATTGAAAGAAGCAGAAGTCCCAGCAAAGGAAGAATGGATACAAAAACTTATGGAATATGCGGAAATGGCGAAACTTACCGGGAGGATAAAAAATCAAGATAACAAACTTTTTTTATATAAAAGAATGGAAATGGTTTATGGAATATTTACAGATAAATTGAAAGCAGATAAAAAACACCGGCAGGATTACTGTAATAACCTGTAGCTACGTAAGAGTATGTATTTAAAGAAGACAAATAAATGAATAGGTTAAGTTAATTTGGATATGCAGAAGATATTAAAAAGAAATGTAAGGAACCGCAGAAAGAGGGGGAAGGAAGTCAGGCTTAAAAATGTCAAAATGATTGTAAAATCAGTGAAATGTATAAAATTAGTGAAATGTATATATCTGAAAAGTATAAAGGGGTTTTTGTGTGTGTGTGTATGAGAGAGAGACGGGACCCGGGTGGCGCTGTGGGTTAAACCACAGAGCCTAGGGCTTCCTGATCACAAGGTCGGCGGTTCAAATCCCCGCAGCGGGGTGAGCTCCCATTGCTTGGTCCCTGCTCCTGCCAACCTAGCAGTTCGAAAGCACGTCAAAGTGCAAGTAGATAAATAGGTACCGCTCCGGCGGGAAGGTAAACGGCGTTTCCGTGCGCTGTACACTGGCTCTCGGCCAATAAAGTGAGATGAGCGCCGCAACCCCAGAGTCGGTCACGACTGGACCTAATGGTCAGGGGTCCCTTTACCTTTACTATGAGAGAGATAGAGAGAGAGAGAGAGAGAGAGAGAGAGAGAGAGAGAGAGAAAGAGAGAGAGAGAGAGAGAGAGAGAGAGAGAGAGAGAGAGAGAGAGAGAGAGAGAGGCAACAGGCTGGGCTAATGATGTGTCACATGGAAGATCACAGAGCCATAGACGTAAAAGGGACCACAAGGGTCATCTAGTCCAACCCCTGCCATGCAGGAATCTTTTTGCCCAACCTGGGACTCAAGATTAAGAGCCTCATGCTCTACCAACTCAGCTATGCAGCAGGTTTGCATTCTGCTGCTCCAGAGGGCTCAAATGACAAGAAAGGAGGTTCTGACTTAAATTGAGAAGAACTTCCTGATGGCAAGAGCCCTGAGATCTGATGGAAAGATCTACCTACGCCAGTGATGGCTAACCTTGACACTCCAGATGTTTTGGGACTACAACTCCCATCATCCCTGACCACTGATCCTGTTAGCTAGGGATGATGGGAGTTGTAGTTCCAAAACATCTGGGGTGTCAAGGTTAGCCATCACTGACCTACGCCTTCCTCTTCCTGCATGCTGAGCCTCTCCGCTCTCCACAACTTCTCTACTCCAACGATCCTTCAACCTGAGTACAGTTTGTTTTGTCAACCCTGGAGGATGAGCCCGGCGCTTATCAGAGCAGTGAACGGTGCCGCTAATTGCCTCTCACTGCAAATGTCTCCTGCTGACTTCGGAAGCTCAGGGAGGAGGAAAAGGGGAAAGCAGAAGACAAACTGAACCAGGAAGAACGCTTTGCTCCATATATTTCATGGGGTTTTTTGGGGGTGGGTGTGTGGTTTTTTTAAGTTTGATAACACAGTTCATCCCCTGTCCCCTAAAAATGTAAAAAAAACCCACAGTGGTTTTGCACGGAAAAAGAAGCGCTAAGGAGAATCCTCCGGAAAATTAATCTCTCAAAGGACCTGCTGATGGCATTTTACCACTGTACTGTTGAGAGTGTATTAACCTATGGTCTGTGTGTGTGGTTTGGGAGTCGCACGGTCAGGGAATGAACAATGCTGTCCAGGGTTGTAAAGACTGTGGAGAGAATAATTGGGTGCACTCTTCCCATCTATGCCTCCAGGTGCTATAGGAAAGAGAGCCAGTGTGGTGTAGTGGTTAAGAACGGTGGACTCGTAATCTGGTGAACCGGGTTCGCGTCTCCGCTCCTCCACATGCAGCTGCTGGGTGACCTTGGGCTAGTCCCACTTCTCTGAAGTCTCTCAGCCCCACTCACCTCACAGAGTGTTTGTTGTGGGGGAGGAAGGGAAAGGAGAATGTGAGCCGCTTGGAGACTCCTTCGGGTAGTGATCAAGCGGGATATCAAATCCAAACTCTTCTTCTTCTTCAAACTCTTCTTTCAGCTTCTGCCTTCTGGAAGAAGGTAAAGGTAAAGGTAAAAGGACCCCTGACCATTAGGTCCAGTCGTGACCAACTCTGGGGTTGCGCGCTCATCTCGCATTACTGCCCGAGGGAGCCGGCGTACAGCTTCCAGGTCATGTGGCCAGCAGGACTAAGCCGCTTCTGGCGAACCAGAGCAGCACATGGAAACGCCGTTTACCTTCCCGCCAGAGCGGTACCTATTTATCTACTTGCACTGGTGTGCTTTTGAACTGCTAGGTTGGCAGGAGCAGGGACCAAGCAACGGGAGCTCACCCTGTCGCGGGGATTCGAACCACCGACCTTCTGATCGGCAAGCCCTAGGCTCTGTGGTTTAACCCACAGCAGGGTTATAAAGACCAGGACTAGCCGCCTGAGAAATAGTTTCTATCCAAAAGCGATTTTGGTTTTAAACGCAGTGTAAGGCGACACTAAGGGAGTGTCTGTATTTAGTTGTGGGGCATCAGACTTTTTAGGGGGCTAACCAGGTAGGGTATTAAAGTTTTAGGAGCAGTTACAGGTAGGTAGTGTTGGTCTGTCATAGTCAAAAAAATAAATAAATAAAAATTCCTTCCAGTAGCACCTTAGAGACCAACTAAGTTTGTTCTTGGTATGAGCTTTCGTGTGCATGCACACTTCTTCAGATACACTGAAACAGAAGTCACCAGACCCTTATATATAGTGAGAGGGTGGGAGGGGTATTACTCAGAGGGGTGGTGGGAATGGGTGATAGGCTGATAGGTGTGTTAAACCTCTTGGCGACTGTTAACGACTGCAATTAGTCTTACAGGAAAAAGCAAGGGGTGAGAAGGTTAAAAATAGCTTTGTCATGTATAATGAGCTAAGAATCCAATGTCTCTATTCAGACCAGGTCTCTCCATGGTTTTAAGTTTGGTAATGAGTTGCAATTCAGCAACTTCTCTTTCCAGTCTATTTCTGAAATTCCTTTGCAATAAGACAGCTACTTTGAGGTCTCGTATAGAGTGTCCTGGGAGATTGAAGTGCTCTCCTACTGGTTTCTCTGTCTTGTGATTCCTGATGTCAGATTTATGTTTTAGGAGGTCAATTATGCATAGGCGGGATAGGGAATGAGTCAACAGGCATTTTCTGGATAGTAGGCTTGTCGGTTTTTGCATGTTTGATGTAGATTCTCAATTTCGTTGTTCTGTATGGGGCAATGACAAGAAAGATTATCGTATCGTATTGAAAAGTGAGGAGTTCTAGATGGCATCCAATGGCTTCTCTCTGGTTTCCAGTGGGTCTGGACAGCTGCAGAGACCCCACTGAATGGGACCATTGTTTGTGTCTCCTGGAGATCAAGAAGGTCCGCTGGGCTGCCCCCTACATGAGAAAAGCCACATCCTGGTGCGAAATAGCAAGGCTGGCTCAAAGCACCCAGAGGAATCCGACAGGTCTCCAAAGATATCAAGGCTCCCAAAGAGGGAAACACACACACACATACCGAATGTAAGAAGAACCTGCTGGATCAGGCCGATGGCCCATCTAGTCCAGCATCCTGTTCTCACAGTGGCTGACCAGAGGCCTGTGGGAAACCCGCAAGCAGGATCTGAGCCATAGCTGTCAACTTTCGGATTTGAAAATAAGGGATTTTTCCGAACTTTCAGATTTGAAAATAAGGGATGCCGTGAGGGCGGTGCAATGGCACCAAGTAGCCTCGCCACCCTGCGCTCCAGAGGCTGCGTGCGAACGGGTGAGCGAAAGAGCGAGCGCATAGACGGCAGGCAGGCTGTCTGTCTGGTTGGGCGTGAGGGTCTGGCTGCGCAAGGCATGCAAGCTCCGCCCCCAGTCGGTCTCAGACTCCTTATTGGCAGCCGAGCAACGCAGCTGAGGAGCCTCCCTGGCCGGCAGGGAGGGAGAGGAGCTGCTTCCTTTGAAATCCGGGGAATTTAAGGGATATCAACAATCTGGGATAGCAGCGGGAAATGGCATTGGAATAAGGGAGTTGCCCGCAAAAAAAGGAAGGGTTGACAGCTATGGTGGGTGCTCGGGCACCCAGGGCCCCAGGGAGCCGGCACCTATGGTTCAACGTGTATGTGCCACTTTGCTAAAAGAGTGGTTTATTTATTTTTTAAACAAACGTGGGTGCTATGTAGCACCTGTTAACAGTGCCAGTATATTAGGCCCCTGAGATCTTCGGACGAAGCGGGTGGTATACAAATTTAATAAATAAATAAGAATAAAATGTTAGTCGAAGTTTCGCATCACAACCTGCATGTTAGGAGAGACCCGACCCGTTCTGAATCTCCCCTCCAGCCACCAGGCAGCTTCCCACACTCCTTGGTGGAAAAGCAAATTGGACACGAATCAGAAAAGTGAGATCATCCCTTTGGCACAGAAATATCTGCATTGGACATCAAAGCTGAAAGGGACCTGAGAATTTGGGAGCGTTGGGTTGGGGGCAGCTTGGGAGGGGCCAAAGGATCCCCGCTTCTCACCCGTCTCAACCCCAAAAGAGAGGGGCAGATTAAGGGAGGAGGGAAGAAAACCCACCCAGCATTGTATGAAGGTAGTTAAGCCGTCGCTAGGGAAATTACAAATTATTGAGTCGTTCTGGATGAATGTGGCAGGATGGAGTACTTGGCTGACAGGAAGAGAACACCCACCTTGCAAGGAGTTGCCATGGGGACTGTTGCATGCTTACAGGCGCCTGTTCAGCCATGGGGGGGGGGTGTCATTTAAACCGACCCTCTTTAAACTTCCCTGCCCCCCAAGTCTCCTCTGTCTGGGTAAAGAGCCTCAGAGAGATGCCCTGAAGCATATGTCCAGGTTCAGCCAAGGGGGGCAACGAACGTCAGCCGTTAACCTCTTCGACCTCTCCTCAACAATTCTGTCAAATTCACGATTTATTTGTCTTATTTATTCACCTCATCTATATCCAGCCCTTTTCTCCAAGGAGTTTGAGGTGTCATTTCGTGGTTCTGCCCCTCTCTGTTTTATCCTCCCTACAACCCTGCGAGGTGGGTCACGCAGAGAGGCAGTAGCTGGCCCAGCAAGCTTCACACCCAGCAAGCTTCATGGCTGAGTGGGGATTTGAACCCTGGTCTCCCAGGTCCTGGAATGCAGGTGGCGCTGTGGGTTAAACCACAGAGCCTAGGGCTTGCCGATCAGAAGGTCGGCGGTTCGAATCCCCGCGACGGGGTGAGCTCCCGTTGCTCGGTCCCTGCTCCTGCCAACCTAGCAGTTCGAAAGCACGTCAAAGTGCAAGTAGATAAACAGGTACCGCTGCAGCGGGAAGGTAAACGGTGTTTCCGTGCGCTGCACTGGTTCACCAGAAGCGGCTTTGTCATGCTGGCCACATGACTTGGAAGCTGTACGCCGGCTCCCTTGGCCAGTAAAGTGAGATGAGCGCCCCAACCCCAGAGTCGGTCACGACTGGACCTAATGGTCAGGGGTCCCTTTACCTTTACCTCCCAGGTCCTAGTCCAACACTCTAACCACTACACCACCTTTTTGCGGTTGGCATCCATCTGTCTCAAGAGACAATGGAGTGGGCCTCCTTGTTTTCCTAGAGTGGACATTTTAATTTGTTTTAGCGTTTTAACTTTTGTATGTTTTAAAGTATGGTTGTGATATTTTTCTTATCAGTTTCATTGTTTTATCTTTCAAAAAAATCACTTGGAGGTGTTGCTGCTGTTGCTTTTACAATCAAGCTAGAGGCGCATAAATTTTCATGAAATAAATGAAAAAATTCAGAATACCGATTCGCACAACCCATTCAGGAGTACAGTAGCATAATAAAATTCAAAGCAGTAACAATTAATTGCACCCTTGTTCAAAACCCGATTTGTAGGTATAAGTTCTCAGAAAAACTAACTTGGATAAATAAATTTATGCTCTGATCTGATCTTGTAACTTTTTTTTAAAAAAAGGTATATGCAGCAGAGGATTGCATGAAAAATATTTTTTACGCATTCTTGCGTAATTAATAGCATAAATTTATAGCCTGAAACATTCATATAAAACTACTTACTGAACCTTCATCTACCAGAGATGTACAGCAACTAATTTATACAACATTGAGCAGAGGCAACAGCTTTGAAAGTAAGAAGAGCAGTAGAAATTTAAATAAGGAAGATGTTTCGCTCTGGGCTCTAGCCTGGGGAAGGGAAAATAATTGATCAATGCACTTGGAGGAAGCCATTTCCAGTGCCCCCCCCCCCTGCTGCCTCCTTGCCTCTAAGGCAGGCATAGGCCAAGTCGGCCCTCCAGCTGTTTTGGGACTACAACTCCCATCATCCCTAGCTAACAGGACCAGTGGTCAGGGATGATGGGAATTGTAGTCCCTAAACAGCTAGAGGGTTGACTTTCCCTATGCCTGCTCTAAGAGCCCCCCAGGTGATGCCACTGTACCCCCAGGGGGTGGGACCCCCCACTTTAGGAAATTGTGTCCTCCCTCAAAGAGGGCACATGTTGCGGTGAGGCCTGGCAACCAAACCCTGTGTTGTGGGTGGGTATGATTGACAGCCACAACACCCAGTCGGTAGGTCCCTCGATGCTGGGTGTAATCAGACCAATGGGACGCTAGCTAAACGGATCGAGGGACCTATAAATACCCATGCATGTGACCCTGAGCTTCCTCTGCATCGGAACCCCCGCCCACCTCTCCCTACATTTAGGGTTTGCATGCTTGACCTTGCTATGCCGCCGTGTGTCGTCTGTCGTTGGGACGGGGCACAGCAGGAATTTTCCCCACTTGGCTGATTGGCTGTTGCCATTTGGGTTTCGCCTGCCGCGTAGCAAATCGTCACAACTTGCAAGGTTGTGGATAGACTCTGGTTCAGGTGATAGGGATGGGGGAACGCTCTTGCCATCCCTATGCGAAGGGTATTCCGTTAAAGGAATCCAGGGACTCAATGGTTTGGTCAACTCTGAGAGGGGGTTGTGCCCGTGCCTGAGTCCAGGGGGACGTCTGGGTGGTGGACTAGCCTGACCCTGGCTTTCCGCTGTTCCAGGTGTTCACCCTAGGCTGACCTATGCTGGTGCCCTGGGTCAGTGCTACCTGCAACGGTGCAGGGAGCTAGTCGAACCAGAGCCTATGTAATGTAATGTATTGTTAATGTATTTTAATGTTTGCTGGAAGCCGCCCAGAGTGGCTGGGGAGACCCAGCCAGATGGGCGGGGTACAAATAATAAATGATGATGATGATGATGATGATGATGATGATGATGCAACCACTCACTTGCTGTAATCAATAAAGTTGTGGCCTAAATTCTGCCAAAAACCAAACCAAAAATTTGAGTCTTGACTGAATTTATTTAAGAGGGTGGTTAAAGTTCTAAACACGCAATGGAGACAGGCTGAGGTTTGGGACTCTGACTTCTGAGCAACTGCAGAGGCTTTGTGGAAACCGAGCTCTTCCAGTTTGATCGTGGCACCCCCAACCGGCAAAGCGACCAGGGTTGCGGTGACCGGTTGAGACAGCCACCAGTTCCTCATTTCCTCTCGTGACTCTTCAGGCAGGTGATAAATGAGAGGGGAAGGGCGGCCAGGGAGCCTGTGACTTCATACAATGACATGGAAAACTCGGTCCCTTCCTGGCTTCCCAGAACTGGGTGCAGGCGGTGACCCCACTCTCTGCAAAAAGGGTGGAGGGATGAGAGATGCAGAGATAGGCTTTAACAATACGGAGCTTTTGCCTGACACGGGGAGCAGGAAGGACCTACACAACACACACACACACACACACACACACACACACACACACACACACACACCAAAACCCCAATGGCTCCCAGACCAGCTTTGATCAGATTTGAAAACATAAGGAACCCAAAGGCATCCAGACCCTACAACATTTCTCCGATGAAAACAGGGGCATTCTAATGGTTGGTGGGCAACATGATCTCCCTCTTGGCTGCATGCTTCGGATCACCTGCCCTCCCTCCCTATATTTTAGGCCTCTGTGTTGACCTTGCTATGCCTGTCATGGGGTTGTCTGCTGTTGGGGCAGGGGCCTGGTAGGAATTTTTCCACGTGACTGATTGGCTGGTGCCACCTGGTTTTGCCTACTGCGTAGCAAATAGTCACAACTTGTAAGATTGGTGGTTAAAGGTAAAGGTAAAGGGACCCCTGACCATTAGGTCCAGTCGTGACCGACTCTGGGGTTGCGGCGCTCATCTCGCTTTATTGGCCGAGAGCCGGCATACAGCTTCCAGGTCATGTGGCCAGCATGACTAAGCCGCTTCTGGCGAACCAGAGCAGCGCACGGAAACACCGTTTACCTTCCCGCCGGAGCGGTACCTATTTATCTACTTGCACTTTGATGTGCTTTTGAACTGCTAGGTTGGCAGGAGAAGGTTGGCGGTTAGGCATTGGTTATTATGTTGGTTGGAGGAGGGGTATTGTTGACTGTGTATGTCCCTCCTACGGATACTGGTGTACGGGGAATTCCGTTAAAGGAATCCAGGGACTCTATATACTTTTGTCCGAACCCCCGGTCGGGGGCTAGGGCAGTGCAAGAGACCTGGGAGCCTGTGGAGTGTGAGGAGGGTCATGTCATCTGGCTCCCTTTATATCTCCAGAGTGTTTCCCCCTTACTGACGGTCGTCAGTTCTGTCCTATGTGGGACAGATAGTCTTAACCAATGCCTAAGCAACCACTCACATTAATTGTATTTTAATAAAGTTGTGGCCAAAATCATGCCAAAAACCAAAACAAAAATTATGTCTGATGTGTGAATTATTTGAGGGGTGGTTTCGGGGGACCTCGAAACGCAATGAGAGGATCTGAAGTGGATTGGTGACATTTTCCTTCAAAATTATAGGAAGGACTTCTTATGCCAGCGTCACCATTTCCTTCATTTGGTGCAGGGATTTTATGTTCAGGATAAACAGGACTCCGGTCTTGCACCTATAAACACACACTTTTCATTGTTCTCCGAGACATGGAGGGGAGGGGAAAGGAAAAGCGGGACATTCCAGGATCAAATCAGAAACCGGGACGGCTTCCGTAATTCCAACACTGTCTTTGTATGCTGGACATATAGCAGGGAACTTGGAAGCATATTCAGACATACTGGTACGTAGCATAAGACCATGCTAGGACATTTTCAAGGAGGTTTCAATTGGATGTGGGACCGTGCGTCGAAAAATATGTTAGAAAAACAGTTTGGTTTGAAAATACGTAATAAAAAAAAAAGTTAGATATCTGGGAATCTGGCTCACAGTAAGAAATCTCAACTTATTTGAAAATAATCATGTTAAACTGTGGAAAGAGATCAAGAAAAAGTTGGATATCTGGGAGAGAGAATGAAGATCTCCCTGCTTGGCAAAATCTCAGCTACCAAAATGAATCTACTGCCCAGGATGTTGTGTTTATTCCAATCAATGCCAATTATAAATAATTCAGGCTGCTTCAAAGAATGGAAGAAGGATATTTCTAAATTCATCTGGCAGGGGGGAAAGCCAAGAATTAAACATAAAATTATGATAGACATAAATGAAAGAGGAGGCTTTGCCCTGCCAGACCTGCAAATGTATTATGAGGCAGCCAGCTTGTGTTGGTTAAGAGAATAGGTTACATTGGATAATGCAGACATCCTGGACCCGGCTGGCATGTGTTGAGATTCGTACATTTCAGGGGGTTAGAGTAGAGGACCCTTGGGGTCCCTTTCCAACTCTTCAACTCTATGATTCCGACTTGGTTCTTACCTTACAAAACCCAGAGACCAGTGCAAATAAAGCACTGGAAACGATACAAGAATTTGGGAAAGTAGCAGGATTTAAACTGAATAAAGCCAAAACCAAAGTTCTAGGGAAAAACCTGACAAAGGAAGAGAAAGAAGAAATAGAGAAAGAGACGGGCCTTCAATTTGCAAAAAAAGTTAAGTATCTGGGCATCAATATGACAGCAAAAAATCAAGATTTGTATAAAGAAAATTATGAAAAGGTATGGAATGAAATTAAAAGAAATTTGGAGATTTGGAATAATTTGAAGCTTTCCTTGATGGGCCGAATAGCTGTGATAAAAATGAATGTGCTGCCTAAATTACTATTCCTCTTCCAGGCGATACCAATCGTGGATAAGATGGAACCATTCAAGAAGTGGCAGAAGGACATATCAAGATTTATCTGGCAAGGGAAAAAACCCAGAATCAAGTATAAGATTTTAACAGATGACAAGGAAAGAGGAGGATTTTCCCTGCCGGAATTGAGTATTTATTTTGAAGCTGCGGCCTTCTGCTGGCTGAAGGATTGGTTCCTACTAGAAGATACAGACATACTAGACCTGGAAGGACATGACAATAGGTTTGGATGGCATGCATATTTGTGGTATGATAAGATAAAGGCTCATCAGGGCTTCAAGACACACATAATTAAGAAGGCTCTATTTAGAGTTTGGATAAAATATAAAGATCTATTGGAACCGAAAACGCCAAGATGGATATCTCCTTTAGAAGCTGTTGCCCATAAGATGATAAATATGGAAATGAACTGGCCAAAATATTCAGAAATATTAATACAAGAAGGTGAGCAGGTCAGGTTGAAACCCTATGAACAATTGAAAGATAAAATCAATACCTGGTTGAAATATCATGAAATTAATGAAATCTTCAAGAAAGACAGGAAGACTGGCTTTCAAATGGAAAAGTCAAAACTGGAGACAGAACTGTTAGAGCCAAAAACAAAAAATTTGTCTAGAATGTACAATTTGTTGCTGAAATGGCATACACAGGATGAACTTGTGAAATCGGCAATGATAGATTGGGCTAAGGATGTTGGACATAACATAATGATGGCGGACTGGGAAAGACTCTGGAAGACAGGAATAAAATTTACTGCATGCAATCTGTTAAGAGAAAATATCATGAAGATGATTTATCGATGGTATTTGACCCCAGTAAAGCTTGCTAAAATCTATCATTTGCAAGACAATAAATGTTGGAAGTGTGGCAACACGGAAGGAACTTTTTACCACATGTGGTGGACCTGCCCAAGGTTGAAGGCCTTCTGGGAGATGATATATAATGAATTGAAAAAAGTGTTTAAAAACACATTTGTGAAGAAACCAGAGGCCTTCTTGCTTGGAATGGTCAACCAGGAGATACAGAAGGAAGACCACACTTTCTTTATGTATGCCACGACAGCAGCAAGAATCTTGATAGCAAAATATTGGAAGACAAAGGACTTACCGACCTTGGAAGAATGGCAGATGAAAGTGATGGACTACATGGAGCTCGCTGAACTGACTGGGAGACTCCGCGACCAGAGGGAGGAAGCAGTGGAAGAAGATTGGAAAAAATTCAAAGATTATCTTAAGAAACATTACAAAGTATAAAATGAAATAACGTTAAAGAAATAGCAATTTACAGAGTAGAAGTAGAGAATTTGAAATAGAAGAGAAGTAGAGATAGAGTTTGAAATGTTTAAGAAGTTTAAGGAATTTAGAATGTTCAGAATATTTAAAACAAATATTAGAGATGCAAGCTTGCTTGGAAGTAAATATAAAAAAGAATTATGATTTAAGTTAAGGGATGGAGAGCAAGTTATAATGGTATGAGATAAATAAGTTAAAAGGAAATGAAATTGCCAATGGAAATAATGGGAAAATGAATCACAGGAGGAGGGACAGGAGGAAGTCCAAGGGCAATGTAAAGGGAATTAGAAAAAAGGAAGATGATAAATGTAGTATTGTATTTTTATGTTTTGTATGTTTGTGTTAGTTTTGTGGTTATGTGTTTTTTCTTTTCTGTGTATAAAATTTAATAAATATTACTTTAAAAAAAAAAAAAAAAAAAAACTCTATGATTCCAGGAACCTGCTGAATCAGGTCAAAGATCCACCTGGTGGACCTGTACTCACAGTGACAGAGGAGCAAATGCCCATGGCAAACCCGCAAGCAGGATCTGAGCACAAGAGCAACTCTCCCTTCCTGCGGCTTCCAGAAGCTGCTATTCAGAAGCATCTCTGCCTCCGGCTATGGAGTCAGAGTGTATTCACCATGGCCGGTGGCCAGATAGCCCTCTCCTCCTCCATAACATTGTCTAAACCTCTCTCAAAGCCACCCAGGATCATGGCCATCCCAGCCTCCTGTGGGAGGGAGTTCCGCAGATTAACTACGTGCTGCATGAAGAAGGACTTGTTTTCTCTGCCTTCCAACTTTTAGCTTCCTTTGGGGGGGGGTATCTGGCTGGCCACTGTGAGAACAGGATGCTGGACTAGATGGGCCCACTTTGGCCTGATCCATCTTCATAGCTCTTGTGGATTTATGATCCTAAATCAAGTGCAGAAGCACTAAGATAACCAGGCAGCCACCCGCACGGCTGTTTTACACATTGCAGCTGCCAAGTCCTGTTCCGAACTGTTGTAAAACCTCGCAGAGGTCAATTACGTTTTTCTAGCATATCATCAACCCAGAAAATAAACATCCTCTGGCTTTTAAATTGGCAGGAGACAGATTACTGTTCAATCAGCAAATACAGCTGATACAAAACAAGGGTGTGGGAGGGGAGCAGGGAGGAACTGGTTCCGGCTCCTGAATGAACCTTGCCTTGTCGCCCCAGAGCGCTCCCAGATTCTCGCCGTTTTCGGGTGGATTCGGTGACCGCAAACCAGAAAATTCAGTTTGTGCAATTCTTCCCGACTGAGTCACAGAGCTGCAGAGCTGGAAGGGAATTGTGGAGCTGGAATCTTTAGCGGTGCTTCCTGCGTCGCAGGGGGTTGACTAGATGGCCCTTGTGTGCCCCTTTCAGCTCTACAGTTCTATGAGTCTAAGGCTGGATAGAACATCCCTGTTTTCAAGAGCCTGAAATTAAAGTCTGGAGCCTGAAATTATAGTCTATACTATTCTAATGATTCTTGAATGTTAACTTTAAAATAAGCCAGTTACAGGTAGGTAGCCGTGTTGGTCTGCCGTAGTCGAAACAAAATAAAAAATAAAAAAAATCCTTCCAGTAGCACCTTAGAGACCAACTAAGTTAGTTCTTGGTATGAGCTTTCGTGTGCATGCACACTTCTTCAGATACCATGCATGCACATGAAAGCTCATACCAAGAACAAACTTAGTTTTGTTTTTTAAAAAAATAAGCAACCTACATAAAAAAATGTACGTTTTATTATCGTCCAGCCCGGACACTGAGGTCCAGCGCTGAGGGCCTTCTGGCAGTTCCCTCGCTGCGAGAAGTGAGGTTACAGGGAACCAGGCAGAGGGCCTTCTCGGTGGTGGCACCCGCCCTGTGGAACCCCCTCCCAGCAGATGTCAAGGCAATAAGCAGCTATTTTACTTTTATAAGACAACTGAAGGCGGCCCTGTTTAGGAAAGTTTTTAATGTTTGATGCTATATTGTTTTTAATATTCGGTTGGAAGCCACCCAGAGTGGCTGGGGAAACCCAGCCAGATGGGCGGGGTATAAATAATAAATTATTATTATATTATCATCATCACATTTTTGTATTTCATTGGTTATTATAAGATGTACATTCCTTGTTTCTGCAGCTTGTAAACCGCCTTGAGTATTGTAAGATAGAAAGACGGCATACAAATTAAAAGTGATGATGATGATGATGGATGCTCTCAGGATCTGCACAACTGAAAGGCAGGCTTCAACTTTGCAAGCTAAGGAAATGGATTTTTCTATGGAGGTTTGTGTGTGTGTGTGTGCGCGCGCGTGCGATAAACAACTACACACCTTTAGAGTGTGACTTTTGCTGTCTATTTCGTTGTTTCTTCAGCTTTGTAAACTGCCTTGTGCATAGTAATATAGAAAGGAGGCATACAAATTCTAATTCTAATTCTAATTCTAATTATTATTATTATTATTTGTTTATTTATACATACTCCGCCCATCTGACTCGGTTTCCCCAGCTACTCTGGGCAGCTCCCAACAGAGTATTGAAAACACGATACAACATCAAACATTAAAAAACTTCCCTAAAAGTGAAATGAAAGGAACGTCTTGTTTCGGAAAGGGAGCCGTTCAGAATCCGCTGAACCTTTGGAAGTTTCAGACACAGGAAGCCTGGCTGCCACTCAGAGTGATTTGCATCTCTGCCCCTTCTAGGTGGGTGCGGCTTACGGCTAACCTCTAGAACAGTGATGGCCAAACTTGGCCCTCCAGCTGTTTTGGGACTACAACTCCCATCATCCCTAGCTAACAGGACCAGTGGTCAGGGACGATGGGAACTGTAGTCCCAAAACAGCTGGAGGGCCGAGTTTGGCCATCACTGCTCTAGAACAAAAAGAGAAGGTGGTGGTCAGCTGGCCCTTCCCTTTGTTCTTTTGACATGCTCTCGCTCTTTCTGCGCTCCCCTGGCTTGGAAACAAGAAAGAAACTGCAGCGGTGGCAGCGGCAGCAGCACCAGGGACTCACAATCAGATTATTTCCCATTTAGGCAGGCTGCTAACACATATCAATTAGGGTGTGATTTATCGGAGTGTCACTGACAGTGGATAATTGCATCGAGCTGCAAGCCGAGAGAGCTAGTTTCTAGCCAGTGGTTGAAGGGACTAAAGTCATGGGCTACTGAGAGAAGGAGGGGAAGGGAGAGAGAGAGAGAGGAGTATAGCATCTAGATCAAGGGAAGTAATAGTACCACTGTATTCCGCTCTGGTCAGACCCCACCTGGAATACTGTGTCCAGTTCTGGACACCACAGTTCAAGAAGGATACTGACAAGCTGGAATGTGTCCAGAGGAGGGCAACCAAAATGGTCAAAGGCCTGGAAACGATGCCTTATGAGGAATGGCTTAGGGAGCTGGGTATGTTTAGCCTGGAGAAGAGAAGGTTAAGGGGTGATATGATAGCCATGTTCAAATATATAAAAGGATGTCATATAGAGGAGGGAGAAAGGTTGTTTTCTGCTGCTCCAGAGAAGCGGACACGGAGCAATGGATTCAAACTACAAGAAAGAAGATTCCACCTAAACATTAGGAAGAACTTCCTGACAGTAAGAGCTGTTAGACAGTGGAATTTGCTGCCAAGGAGTGTGGTGGAGTCTCCTTCTTTGGAGGTCTTTAAGCAGAGGCTTGACAGCCACCTGTCAGGAATGCTTTGATGGTGTTTCCTGCTTGGCAGGGGGTTGGACTGGATGGCCCTGGTGGTCTCTTCCAACTCTAGGATTCTATGATTCTATCTTTCCCATTAAGGCATGACTTCCCGCTGAGTTTTCGACTGGCGGTCTCCAAAATTAAGGCCCCAAAGTGGGTGGGAAATGACTTCCTTAGCAAGTGCAAAGGAGAGAGAGCCCTTTGAGCAAAGTCAGATCCATCCTAACCCATGGATGCCTTCCAGGATATGCTCCAGTTGTTGGAGACAGCCAGAGGTAGCAACCTCAAATTCTATACAAGATCTCCAAGTAGCTGTCTTATTACAAAAGTATTTCAGAAATAGACTGTACGGAAGTGAGAGCTGGACCATAAAGAAGGCTGATCGCCGAAGAATGGATGCTTTTGAATTCTGGTGCTGGAGGAGACTCTTGAGAGTCCCATGGACTGTAAGAAGATCAAACCTATCCATTCTGAAGGAAATCAGCCCTGAGTGCTCACTGGAAGGACAGATCCTGAAGCTGAGGCTCCAATACTTTGGCCACCTCATGAGAAGAGAAGACTCCCTAGAAAAGACCCTGATGTTGGGAAAGATGGAGGGCACAAGGAGAAGGGGACGACAGAGGATGAGATGGTTGGACGGTGTTCTCGAAGCTACCAACATGAGTCTGACCAAACTGCGGGAGGCAGTGGAAGACAGGAGTGCCTGGCGTGCTCTGGTCCAGGGGGTCACGAAGAGTCGGACACGACTAAACGACTAAACAACAACAACAAAACTTAAAACCATGGAGAGACCTGGAATAGAGACATTGGATTCTTATCTCATTATACATGATATAGCTATTTTTAGCCATCTCACCCCTTGCTTTTTCCTGTAAGACCAATTGCAGTCGTTAACAGTCGTCAACAGGTTTACCTCACCTATCAGCCAAGGAGAAGGAGAAGAGGAGGAGGAGAAGGGGACGACAGAAGATGAGATGGTTGGACAGTGTTCTCGAAGCTACTAACATGAGTTTGGCCAAACTGCGAGAGGCAGTGAAGGATAGGCGTGCCTGGCGTGCTCTGGTCCATGGGGTCACGAAGAGTCGGACACGACTGAACGACTGAACAACAACAACATCAGCCAATCACCCATTCCCACCACCCTTGTGAGTAATACCCCTCCCACTATATATAAGGGTCTGGTGACTTCTGTTTCAGTGTATCTGAAGAAGTGTGCATGCACACGAAAGCTCATACCAAGAACAAACTTAGTTGGTCTCTAAGGTGCTACTGGAAGGAATTTTTTTATTTGTTATTTTGTTTCAACCTCAAATGTGGTTTCCATCTGCGCCAGCCAGCACGGCCGGAGGTCCAGGGCAATGAGAGTTTCTGTCACCTTTGTTTATATCCTGACTTTTTCCCAGACCCGAGGCAGCTAAAAGACATTAAAACGATGCAGGAAAAATACAAAAAGCTAAAAACAGAGAAGTCATTACAAAGGTGATTAAATTCGAATAGAATTGGAACAATATAAAAAACAAATCTATTAAAATGCAGATAATAAAAGCGTTGCGGTGCTTCTAAGGCCCTTTCCTTAAAACCCAGTCCGTTCTCCCTAAGGTTCTTGTTAGCATACATCTGTCCTAGAATACAGAATCATAGAGTTGGGTGGGACCCTAAGGTCATCTAGTCCAACCCCCTGCAATGCAGGAATATGCAGCTGTCCCATATGGGGATCGAACCTGCAAACCTTGACATTATCAGCACCCCGCTGTAAGCAACTGAGCTACCCAGGTCGATAAGAGACATTGTCTTGATGAGACAATGGAGTGCACCTCCAGGGGTGAAGTCAGAATAACACCTGGGAGGCAGATGTGGCCCTCTAGACCTGTCTATGCGGCCCTTTGGATTCTGGCCATGCCCTCTCTCCCAGGCCCCCCCCCTCCATCCTTCCCCCCCTGCCCGCTAGATGCTCTGGCTTGGTCAGATTACATCCTTGGACTGCACTGATGCCTCTTGCCTGCCTGCGTGGGGAGAGGAGTCTCTGTAGGGGGGAGACCTCTGACCTTTGCATGCTTGCGAATGCACTGTATTGTACAAACGGCAAAATAATAATAATAATAATAATAATACCCCACCCATCTGGCTAGGTTTCCCCAGCCACTCTGGGAGGCTCCCAAGAGAATATTAAAAACACAATAAAACATCAAACATTAAAAACTTCCCTAAACAGGGCTGCCTTCAGACGTCTGCTAAAAGTCAGATAGTTGTTTCTTTCCTTGACATCTGATGGGAGGGCGTTCCACAGGGCGGGCGCCACCACCGAGAAGGCCCTCTGCCTGGTTCCCTGTAACCTCACTTCTCGCAGGAGGGGAACTGCCAGAAAGCCCTCGGAGCTGGATCTCAGTGTCCGGGCTGGACGATGGGGTGGAGACCCTCCTTCATGGAATACAGGACCAAGGCCGTTTAGGGCTTTAAAGGTCAGCACCAACACTTTGAATTGTGCCCGGAAACGTCCCGGGAGCCAATGTAGGCTCTGGTACTGCTGTGCCCACTGGGTCTGATTGGCACATGCCCCCTAGAAGATAGCCCATGAGATAATACGGCCCCAGGCCGAAAACATTTCCCTGCAGCTGTACGGTCCAAGAATATCTGGAATTAACCATGCTGGTTCCCCCGTTGTAGAGACTGGAGGCCTCTGTTCTCAAAAACCAAATAAAAATTTTATAAAAGAAAAAAGAGAGAGAGAGAGACTGGTGGCCTCTGGAGACTGGGCATCCTTTTGTGTTGCTGGATCAATTTCTTTGCAGGAGAGAGGTTGCGGTGGATATTTATCTTTCTAAAATAATTTTTGTTGGGATTTTTTAATGAGCTGGAGATTTAGAACGTTGCAGAGCTGGTGAAGAAGCAGAAGAAGAAGAAGAAGAAGAGGAGGAGTTTGGATTTGATATCCCGCTTTATCACTACCCAAAGGAGTCTCAAAGCGGCTCACATTCTCCTTTCCCTTCCTCCCCCACAACAAACCCTCTGTGAGGTGAGTGGGGCTGAGAGACTTCAGAGAAGTGTGACTAGCCCAAGGTCACCAGCAGCTGCATGTGGAGGAGCGGGGAATCGAACCCGGTTCACCAGATTACGAGTCCACCGTTCTTAACCACTACACCATGCTGGAAGAATGAGGAACAGGTTAAACAACCAACCAGGAGGTCCCCAGTTCAAATGTCTCCTCTGCTGTGGACTCCCTGAATGGCCATCAGAAAGCCATTTTCTTTTCAAGCTTTGGCAACTCTGAAATATGGGGAGATCATCTGACTGACCTACCCCCCGTTGCTGTAAGGATTGGAAGGTACTATACATGAGAAGTCCTGAAAACACAAATGAACCCTGGGGGCCTTGATTCTCTTGCAATAAAACAGGGTTTTCTCCATATTCATGAGGACTAGGAAGTTACTTTTGTAAGAGACTGGAGGTCACAACGAAATCCTCGTGATATGGTGAAGAATAAGGACATCAGCAGATGGACAGGAGAGATGTCAAGAGTGGCATTTCCACTGGAGATTTGGTCACTAGTCACCGCAGAACACATGCAATGTGCTCATTCAGCCTTCCCCAAGCTGTTGCCCTCATGATCTTTGGGACTACAACTCCCATCAGCCCCAGCCAGCACGCTGATGGGAGTTGTAGTCCAATGCATCTCTCTGGCCTGTGCTAACTGGGACTTCTCTGAGTTGCAGTCCAACTCACCCAGAGGGCACCAGGTTGGGGAAGGTCCTGTGCTAACTCCTAGGCCCTGCTGCTTATTTTCAAGAGCAGAGAACAAGCAGCTCGCAGGCTTCTCTGCAAGATTCAACGGGGAACTCTCATTTCTGCCTCTTCCTGGAAGAGAAAATGAAGAAATTCTGCAATGAGTGTTGCAGAGAAGCAGGGAAACGGGAAGTCCTCAGGCTGAAACGCTCAGCGTCTGCAGATTTTGCATTTCATTTGCCTCTGCTCTGACCACACTGCTTGCAATTCCACCCCACCCTCACGCAATGTGCATCTGAGGATCACCTCTGAGGAAGGCCGACTCCGGTCCTTGTCAGCGTGGGATGTGAAACACAGAGCAGTCAAATACAACATTCCTAGAGTGGACATAAAAAGGGGGTGTCTGGACCAGTCAGTCGGCACTTCCTGTTTCCTCCTGGGCTGGGACAAACTTCCTCTACATGTGACCAGAGGCGGGCATGACCTCACCTATGCAGGTAACAAAATAGCACAGGGGAGGCTGCCATCTCTCTCTGTGACTCCATTCCTCGAAGAAGCAACATCTTCTCACCCTGAGATGCTCTCTTGGCCAAGAGAGGACAAAGGAACTATCTCCTTGTATATACTTTTTAACTTAAGTCTGCCTTCTGGGATCCATCTGTGAACAGAATTTGTGTGAGTAAAGTCTTTTATACAAAACTGTGTCATAGAATCCTAGAGTTGGAAGAGACCACCAGGGCCATCCAGTCCAACCCCCTGCCAAGCAGGAAACACCATCTGAGCATTCCTGACAGGTGGCTGTCAAGCCTCTGCTTAAAGACCTCCAAAGAAGGAGACTCCACCACACTCCTTGGCAGCAAATTCCACTGTCGAACAGCTCTTACTGTCAGGAAGTTCTTCCTAATGTTTAGGTGGAATCTTCTTTCTTGTAGTTTGAATCCATTGCTCCGTGTCCGCTTCTCTGGAGCAGCAGAAAGCAACCTTTCTCCCTCCTCTATATGACATCCTTTTATATATTTGAACATGGCTATCATATCACCCCTTAACCTTCTCTTCTCCAGGCTAAACATACCAGCTCCCTAAGCCGTTCCTCATAAGGCATCGTTTCCAAGCCTTTGACCATTTTGGTTGCCCTCCTCTGGACACGTTCCAGCTTGTCAGTATCCTTCTTGAACTGTGGTGCCCAGAACTGGACACAGTATTCCAGGTGAGGTCTGACCAGAGCGGAATACAGTGGTACTATTCCTTCCCTTGATCTAGATGCTATACTCCTATTGATGCAGCCCAGAATTGCATTGGCTTTTTTAGCTGCTGCATCACACTGTGGACTCATGTCAAGTTTGTGGTCTACCAAGACTCCTAGATCCTTTTCACTTGTACTGCTCTCAAGCCAGGTATCACCCATCCTGTATTTGTGCCTTTCATTCCCCCCCCCCCCCCAAGTGTAGTACTTTACATTTCTCCCTGTTAAAATTCATCCTGTTTGCCTTGGCCCAGTTTTGTATTTCAATAAAGTTGTGGCCAAAACTATGCCAAAAACCCAAACAAAAATTACGTCTCATGTGTGAATTTATTGGTGGGGGGTGGCTTGGTGACCTCTACACACAACCACAGGAGGGGAGAGGGCTCCTGCGCTCGGATCCTGATTGCAGGTTTCCCACAATGGGCATCTGGTTCACCACTGTGAGAACAGGATGCTGGACTAGATGGGTGGTTGACCTGAGCCCCTTCTTATGTTTTTGTGAAATGAATGGTCAATAAAGTCCGGACATCAGCTAATAGTCTGACAACAAAGTAAGCAAATCAGGAGTAATACTGAATAAATCAGTCTGGAGGAGTCCTGGGTGTGCAGACATCAGCAAACCACCCAGGCTCCCTAAAAAAACAACATGAAAGGTCAGAAAGAAACCAGGGTTTAATGCCATCGTTTCTCACTATAGTTATCACACAAGAACATGTTTAAGAAGCCTCAAAGATTTTCTTTAAATGTCAAGCGCAGGAGCGATGAGAGATTGGGGAGGGTGGGGGAGGGAGAAGACGAGCTGTAAACCCTTTCCCACAGCCACTGTCCTACCCCCCCCCCCAAAAAAATCATGTCCCCGCTACCCTTGACCTGGTCCACAACTCCACACACACAAACCCCAAACCAAAAAGACTGTCCTTTCAGTAGCCGAGTCCCTTGGGGGTTTGGCATCTCCAACAGCTTCTAGTATTGCTTAGTACTGCAGTCGGATTAATTATCGATTCATTTTTATTATGCACACTTATTTTCCACCCTCAGATTGCAGGCCAGGTTATGACACCAAATGGCGTAGACAAGAAACACAGCCACCAGCAAGCTAAACCGTGGAAACCTCTAAAAACCAGCTCAATCATGGCATTTCTCCGTTGCTGACATCCGAAAAACAATGGTGTTGTAAATATCATTATGTGATAGCAGAGCATGGACCATCCAGGTCTCTCTATAGGACTCTCCCTAAACCACACCCCTTCTTCCCAGGCAACCCCCCACCCCACCCCATTGGACTGAAATATGCCTCTCGGTTTCCTGGATGCAGAGCCAGGGATGTGCAGAAACCTCTGGGCCTTTACATGAGCATAGGAAACTGTTTTACAGAGTCAGACCAGCTCATATTGCCTAGAGTTTCTCATACTTGGGTCTCCAGCCAGTGGCATAGCATGAGTTGGGGAGGCCACGGGGCAGTTCCCCTGGGAGCAAAATTCTTAGGGGTACAAAATTTCAAAAGACAAAAAAGTAGTAATAATAAATAAAAAAATAGCACGTCCTTCCCCTTGCAGAGGGGGAGGACGTGCTATTTTCATCTCCTGATAATTGCGTGGGCAGATGGAGGAATGAATTTGAGTGATGGCTGCTTTGCTAGTGCACCCTCTGCACAGACATTAGAAAGGTCTGAGCAATCTCCCATCCCACTCTCCTCCATGCTCAATGCTCATGGGGCACCTTGGCTGCCACTCAGGTCAGTCTCAGCTACTCAGCCACTCAGCTATTGCCCCTCCCTCCCACCCTATCGGCAGGCAGCGCTGAGGATACTTGCCTTGCCCCGGGTGCTGGCAACCCACGCTAAGCCACTGTCTCCAGCTGTTTTGGGGCTACTACTCCCAATATCCCTAGCTAGCAGGACCAGTGGTCAGGGATGATGGGAGCTGTAGTTCAGAGTTGGGGAAAGCCCTGGTCTACCCTGACTGGCAATGACAAAAGAAGAATGGATTGTGAAACTAACAGAGTATGCAGAATTGGACAAGATGACGGGGAGAATCCGCAAACAGCGGGAGGGACCAGAAGTTAATCAAAGACTGGGCTAAATTTACAGACTATTTAAAGGAAAATTGTATTCAATTGAATACGTTGGTAGGATTGCAAGAGGCTTTGTAGAGTAAGGAAGAAATATTGTTGTTAGTACGAAGATATAGTGATTAATTTTAGAAAATAATAATATAAAACAATGATTGACTTTGGAAATATAGATATAAGGAATAGATATTAGAATATCATAAGGAAGGTTTGACGGAAGTCACGGCCATAAAAAGCCAAAACGGTATAAGATGTGAAGATAAATGTGTGAATTTATTATTGTATTTATATAAAACCAATAAAAAATGATTATATAAAAAAAAAAGTTCCAGGAGTCCAGGCAGGAGTCTTTGCCAGCCCTACCTGGAGATACCATTGGGGATTGAACCCGGGACCGTCTGTGTGCAAAGCAGATGCTCCTCCTCTGAGCTATGGCCCATCTGTATGGCTGAAATGGCTGCTGTACAAAGGTGAGAGCCACAGCTGTCACTCATCCTACTTTTGCACCCAGTCCTGCCCACAAGTATGACGAATGTTCCCCACCGGTGATTGACAGTTGCTCATTCATAATGATGCACATGTCCGCTTAAGCCTTTAAAAGGCTTTGCCAACCTGGCGCCCTCCAGATTCCAGATATTTCGCACTACGACTTCCAACAGGTTGGCAAAGCCTGCCTTGGAAAGCCACAGCGCCGCTTCCTCTTAGCCTTGCGCCACGCCAGCGCTGACCGAAAGCACGTTGCATGTATAGGTTGCAGCAAACGGACATCTCTGCCAGAATCACACAATCTTGGTCCGGAACGGACACCGGTCAGGAAATCAGGGAACTGGAAGAGATCCACCGCCAGCCGGGCTTCCGCCCATCAATTCACATCACCCACAGGCTGCTGCTGCAGGCAGAGAGCAGAAGGGATGGCATTTGTGCCAAGATGCTCCAGCGATCAGACAATTTTTTAGAAAACAGAACTGAGCCACATGCTGGAGGCTGGGCAGAGAGACGGGGGGGGGGGCTGGCTCAAAGTCACTTGGCTGAGTGGGGATTAGAACATAGCTGTCAACTTTCGGATTTGAAAATAAGGGATTTTTTCAAATTTACGGATTTGAAAATAAGGGATGCCGCGAGGGTGGTGCAACGGCACCAAGTAGCCTCGCCACCCTGCGCTCCAGAGGCTGCGCGCGAACGGGTGAGCGAAAGAGCGAGCGCATAGACGGCAGGCAGGCTGTCTGTCTGGTTGGGCGTGAGGGTCTGGCTGCGCAAGGCATGCAAGCTCCGCCCCCAGTCGGTCTCAGACTCCTTATTGGCAGCCGAGCAACGCAGCTGAGGAGCCTCCCTGGCCGGCAGGGAGGGAGAGGAGCTGCTTCCTTTGAAATCCGGGATATTTAAGGGAGATCAACAATCCGGGATAGCAGCGGGGAACGGCATTGGAATAAGGGAGGGTTGACAGCTATGGATTAGAACCCTGCTCTCCCTGATCCTAGTCAGACACTCTAATGACTGTAACATGCTGGTGTCAGAGCACACAACAACGGAAATGGGACACATAAACACCCCCCTCCCCAAAAAAAGAAAACCACAACAACCCACATTAGCAGTCTAAAAAGTTACAGGGTTTCAACGGGAAGTGCCCCAGTTTGGAAAAGTTGCAGTACATCCATCCTGAAACTTTTGCAAGCTCAAACAGAATTAAAGTGGGATTGCGTATAACCTCCCTGATACCATCAAGAGCACAAATCATCACAACCGTACAATAAAAGAGGCATCTAGCCGGGTCTCCCCCCTGGCAGACATTTTGTCCCCCACCTGAAATGCAGCACAGAACAGGAAGGAAAAAATCACCCAAGTCCATAAACTTTTACGCTCCGAATCATTTTCAGAGAATCTCAGGGCCAACGATAAACCGTTATATTTTCCTGTTTTAGGCATAGGGGATGGCTAGCTGCGATGGCCACCCGGACCCGAAGAGATCCATCTGGGGGCAACAGCGGGAATTAGCCCTGACAGGGCAGAGGAAGGGTTGAGGTGGGTGGATCTGCCGGGATCCCTGGCAGATCAAGCACTAAGGAGCAGCCGTCCTCGCTACCAGAAGGCAAGGAGGAAATGTTCCTCTCTCCGGCTGTCCTGAAATGCTCAGCCTCGCCGCGCACCATGCTCCGTAATGCTCGCTAGTGCTCAGTCAGTCCCCTCGACTTCCCCAACAGGAAAACGCACAACACGCAACCGGAGCACAGTTGTTACGATTGCACACGTGCACAAAGCCCTAAAGCAGAAAGGCAGGCAGGAAGCAATTTTGGAGCCCTCTCGGGAACAGGGGACCCCCAGCAAGCAAAAGTCAGGCGTTTCTTCTCCCCCAAAAGGATGTGAATCGCAACTATAAGACTAGGACAAGGGAGGCAGGGAGTTTGGGAGGCGGCGCAGCCGAGCGCCCCTCAAAGCGCACCGAGTAAAAACGGGTCCTTACACTCTCGGAGAAGGTGCCCATGTCCGGAGCCCATCACTTGCGATCCGGCCAGCCTGCTGGGTCCCTGGAAAGTGGTGCTGAGGCTGTGGGGAGACGGGGCTCAGCTCGGCTGCCCTGGAAGAGGGAGTCTCGTCCTGCCCATTTCCTCCGGCTGGAACCGCTGCGGTCCGCAAGGCGGCTCTCACTCGGCGCGAGAGCGCGCGGCTGCCTCTCTCGGTGCGAGGATGATGCAGGAGTGTGTGCCCGGGCGAGGGAGGCGGGAAGGGGGCGCCGAGCCAAGCCAAGCTCCCCCCCCCGCGCGCTCCCCAACTCATCTGCCGAGCCTCGCTCAACAGGACCAGACTGGATTTTTGCGTGAGTTAGGAAGCTCGATCCACAAGCGCTTTCCTGCACAGAAAGCGAGAGCGCAGCTCACCCCCCCCAACTCCACCCGCCTCTCTAAGTGAGATTGAAGCTCTCTTTTATATTGGAGACGGAGCTGTGGCTCAGCTGCTTTGAATGCAGAAGGTCTCAATAATATATCCAGGTAGGGCGGGGGAACCCTGGACAACCTGCTGCCAGCCAGAGTAGACATTACTGAGCTAGATGGACACCATGGCTCTATATATCATAGAATCATAGAGTTTGAAGGGGCCCCGAGGACCATCCATTCCAACCCCCTGCTATGCAGGAATATGAGAATTTACCATACGGGGATCGAACCTGCAACCTCGGCATTTATCAGCACCACGCAACCAATTGAACTACCCAGGTATAACTCACTGTACAAGGCAGCTCCTGTTCAATTCAGGATTTTTTTTTGTTTTTGTTTTGTAGAACCACAGAGACTAGAATCTGTTGTTGTTGTTGTTGTTGTTGTTGTTGTTGTTGTTGTTGTTGTTGTTGTTGTTGTTGTTAAGGGGAAGGTCCCAAGTTCAGTTCCACCACTGCCATCTCCAGGTAGGACAGGGAAAGAGCCTTATCTGATACACTGGAGAGCTGCTGCCCATCAGTGTGGACAACACCAAGCAAGATTGGCCAGTGTTCTGACTCGATATAAGACACTTACCTCTATTCCTACGAAATCAGTGGCTTGCGTTATGTGCAACCGGCCCCTTCTGACAGAGGCGCATGGCGGTAGGGGTTTTGTAGGGCGAGATGTCAGCCAGGGACTGCCCTGTGGTCCAACTCTGAAAGCAAAACTAAGTTAGCAGTCCACAGAAAGTTCTCCTCACCCCTACATAGCCCCTATTCCTGGGTGGTCCATAGCTGTCAACCTTCCCTTTTTTTGTGGGAAACTCCCTTATTCCAATGCCGTTTCCCGCTGCTATCCCGGATTGTTGATATCCCTTAAATTCCCCGGATTTCAAAGGAAGCAGCTCCTCTCCCTCCCTGCCGGCCAGGGGGGCTCCTCAGCTGCGTTGCTCGGCTGCCAATAAGGAGTCTGAGACCGACTGGGGGCGGAGCTTGCATGCCTTGTGCAGCCAGACCCTCACGCCCAACCAGACAGACAGCCTGCCTGCCGTCTATGCGCTCGCTCTTTCGCTCACCCGTTCGCGCGCAGCCTCTGGAGCGCAGGGTGGTGAGGCTACTTGGTGCCATTGCACTGCCCTGGTGGCATCCCTTATTTTCAAATCCGAAAGTTGACAGCTATGGGGTGGTCTAGGGCCAGTCACTACATCTCTCGGGTTGTTGTGGGGATTAAATGGGGATGGGTGAGGAGAGAAGAACCACCTACGCTACCTTGAGCTCCCTGGAGGAAAAGGTGGGCTAGAAATGCAATACGAATAAATCTGTGGCATAGAAGGGGAGGGGGCATTCTGCCTGCTGGCCGCCTGAAGTCAGTTCACCATCAACTCCCTGCATCATAGAGTTGGGAGGGACCCAAGGGTCATCTAGCCCAACCCTATGCAATTCAGGAATGCATACTCCTCCAGGTACTTGTCTGAAATGCTTCTTCGCAGAATAAGCCTGCAGAACTCACTGCCACGGGAGCACACACGAGTGGAGATAATTTCGCTGCAACAAAAATCTGGTTCACTGAAAGGTGTCCCTGCACATAACTTGTGCTCAGACCAGGCATAGGCAAACTCGGCCCTCCGGATGTTTTGGGACTACGACTCCCATCATCCCTAGCTAACAGGACCAGTGGTCAGGGATGATGGGAACTGTAGTCTCAAAACATCTGGAAGGCCGAGTTTGCCTATGCCTGGCACAGACACACACCCTTATGAAATCACGCGTGTTCTTTCTAGAGAAAGTTGGTGGGGAGAAGTGACTCCTATCATCTCCCCCAATGCTACAATTCAGGGTCACTCCAGGCCTCTTTAAGGATGGTTTTATTATCTTCTCGTCCTGATGCTGTGAGCACCAACTAGCTCCTCAACACTGCCCCTGTCGGTGGAAAACGCCTTAGGTTGAAATCCCCACTCGGCCAAGGTGGCCACTGAATTTGGGCCAGCCTCTCAGCCTTGTGAGATATTCACAATTCACGTTTTGTTATTGCCTCCTTCCTTCCATGCCCTTGTTAAATCTCAGCTGGTCTGTAAGCTCCTTATGCAGCCACAGCGGTTTCCTTAGATGCCTCCCACTCTTTCTTTTTTCTTCTTTTTTTAAATAATCATTTTTTATTAGTTTTATAAGAATACAATGATAAATTCACACATTTATCTTCACATGTTATACTGTTTTGCCTTTTTATGGCCGTGACTTCCGTCAAACCTTCCTTATGATATTCTAATATCTATTCACTATATTTATATTTCCTAAATCAATCATTGTTTTATATTATTACTTTCTAAAAATTAATCACTATATCTTCGTATTAACAACAACAATATTTCTTCCTTACTCTACAAAGCTTCTTGCAGTCCTACCAACGTATTCAATTGAATACAATTTTCCTTTAAATAGTCTGCAAATTTAGTCCAGTCTTTGATGAACTTCTGGTCCCGCTGTTCACGGATTCTCCCCGTCATCTTGTCCAATTCTGCATACTCTGTTAGTTTCACAATCCATTCTTCCTTTGTCGGTGACCTCCCACTCTTCTTTCTTGTTGGTATCGTTTGCATTTGGGCCAATATTTCACCCATAAGAAACTCCCATCCAAATTGAATGAGTCTATGATTCCATGTTACATACGCACATGACAGGAGCTGAAGCTTGCAGAATTTCCCTGCAGGTTTGCTAAAGAGAACTCTGCGAGAGACGCTCCCTTTGTGCCCTGACAGCAGGAGGGTTTGCCCTGCCTGGGCAAAACCTCTTTCCATCTATTTCTGCTCTGCCAGCAATTTGGTCTAGGTCCATGTCTCCTCTGCCACATCAGAGAGGTTTGGGTTGGGTGTGTGTTAACTGGGACTGCACAGGGCAGAGCAGCAAGTCATAGAATCATATAACTGTAGAGTTGGGAGGGACCTCCAAGAGTCATCTAGTCCAGCCCCCTGCGATGCAAAGAATCCCTGACAGATGCCCATCCCCGCTCTGTTTAAAAGCCTCCAACGAAGGAGAGTCCGCCACCTTCCGAGGGAGCCTATTCCACTGTCGGCACCATCCCGGGACGTCAGGGAATCCAAAAATGGTGATCTCAGCATTGCCATGTATCTTCTACCTTACCAGTGTGGTGTAGTGGTTAAGAGCAGTAGACTCGTAATCTAGTGAACCGGGTTCGCGCATAGCTGTCAACTTTCGGATTTGAAAATAAGGGATTTTTTCAAACTTTCGGATTTGAAAATAAGGGATGCCGCGAGGGCGGTGCAATGGCACCAAGTAGCCTCGCCACCCTGCGCTCCAGAGGCTGCACGCGAACGGGTGAGAGAAAGAGCGAGTGCGTAGATGGCAGGCAGGCTGTCTGTCTGTCTGGTTGGGCGTGAGGGCCTGGCTGCACAAGGCATGCAAGCTCCGCCCCCAGTCGGTCTCAGACTCCTTATTGGCAGCCGAGCAACACAGCTGAGGAGCCTCCCTGGCCGGCAGGGAGGGAGAGGAGCCGCTTCCTTGGAAATCCGGGGAATTTAAGGGATATCAACAATCCGGGATAGCAGCGAGAAACGGCGCTGGAATAAGGGAGTTTCCCACCAAAAAAGGGAGGGTTGACAGCTATGGGTTTGCTTCCCCGCTCCTCCACATGCAGCTGCTGGGTGACCTTGGGCTAGTCCCAGCAGCTCTGTCCCAGCAGACTGGAGGAGGGCAAATGTTGTCCCTATTTTCAAAAAGGGGAAAAGAGAGGACCCAAACAATTACCGCCCAGTCAGCCTGACATCAATACCAGGAAAGATTCTAGAGCAGATCATTAAGCAAACGGTCTGTGAGCACCTAGAAAGGAACGCTGTGATCACTAAAAGTCAGCATGGGTTTCTGAAAAATAAGTCATGTCAGACTAATCTGATCTCATTTTTTGACAGAATTACAAGCCTGGTAGACGAAGGGAACACTGTGGATGTAGCCTATCTTGATTTCAGCAAGGCCTTTGACAAGGTGCCCCATGATATTCTTGTAAAGAAGCTGGTAAAATGTGGGCTAGACAATGCTACCATTCAGTGGATTTGTAACTGGCTGACTGACCGAACCCAAAGGGTGCTCATCAATGGCTCCTCTTCATCCTGGAGAGAAGTGACTAGTGGGGTGCCACAGGGTTCTGTCTTGGGCCCAGTCTTATTCAACATCTTTATCAATGACTTGGATGATGGGCTTGAGGGCATCCTGATCAAGTTTGCAGATGACACCAAATTGGGAGGGGTGGCTAATACCCCAGAGGACAGGATCACACTTCAAAATGACCTTAACAGATTAGAGAACTGGGCCAAGGCAAACAGGATGAATTTTAACAGGGAGAAATGTAAAGTACTACACTTGGGCAAAAAAAATGAAAGGCACAAATACAGGATGGGTGATACCTGGCTTGAGAGCAGTACAAGTGAAAAGGATCTAGGAGTCTTGGTAGACCACAAACTTGACATGAGTCAACAGTGTGATGCAGCAGCTAAAAAAGCCAATGCAATTCTGGGCTGCATCAATAGGAGTATAGCATCTAGATCAAGGGAAGTAATAGTACCACTGTATTCCGCTCTGGTCAGACCCCACCTGGAATACTGTGTCCAGTTCTGGGCACCACAGTTCAAGAAGGATATTGACAAGCTGGAACGTGTCCAGAGGAGGGCAACCAAAATGGTCAAAGGCCTGGAAACGATGCCTTATGAGGAACGGCTTAGGGAGCTGGGTATGTTTAGCCTGGAGAAGAGACGGTTAAGGGGTGATATGATAGCCATGTTCAAATATATAAAAGGATGTCATATAGAGGAGGGAGAAAGGTTGTTTTCTGCTGCTCCAGAGAAGCGGACACGGAGCAATGGATTCAAACTACAAGAAAGAAGATTCCACCTAAACATTAGGAAGAATTTCTTGACAGTAAGAGCTGTTCGACAATGGAATTTGCTGCCAAGGAGTGTGGTGGAGTCTCCTTCTTTGGAGGTCTTTAAGCAGAGGCTTGACAGCCACCTGTCAGGAATGCTTTGATGGTGTTTCCTGCTTGGCAGGGGGTTGGACTGGATGGCCCTTGTGGTCTCTTCCAACTCTATGATTCTGTGATTCTGTGATTCTGTGATAGTCACACTTCTTTGAAGTCTCTCAGCCCCACTCACCTCACAGAGTGTTTGTTGTGGGGGAGGAAGGGAAAGGAGAATGTGAGCTGCTTTGAGACTCCTTCGGGTAGTGATAAAGCGGGATATCAAATCCAAACTATTCCTATTCCTCCTCCTCCTCCTCCTCCTCCTCCTCCTCCTCCTCCTCCTCCTCCTCCTCCTCTTCTTCTTCCTGCACTCTCCTTTTTCAGAGACCTGTCCAAGGTCAATAACCCAGCCTATTTTGCTCCAGGTGCAACAGTGCGTCAATATCACGGTTGTGAGATTTTTCAGAAGGCTCTTCCCAGGCTCATCTGCTAGCAAAGCGCTTCCAAAGTGGGTGCAAAGCATAGCTGTCAACCTTCTCTTTTTTTGATGGGAAATTCCCTTATTCCAGCGCCGTTTTGCGCTGTTTCCCTTTTTTGGTGGGAAGTTCCCTTGTTCCAACGCCATTTCCTGCTGCTATCCCAGATTGTTAGATATCCCATAAATTTCCCGGATTTCAAAGGAAGCAGCTCCTCTCCCTCCCTGCCGGCCAGGGAGGCTCCTCAGCTGCGTTGCTCACCAATAGTTACAGAGAATAGGATGTCATTAGACAACAGCACTGTTTGTGCTTTGCTTGCATGTAAAACCAACCACTCTGGCCCAGCCCACAAATACACTCCTTCCAAAAGAGTGTTAAAGGATGCAAAGTCTGCAACACGTTTGTATAATAAGTCATTAATGGATGCCAGAGAGCCAAAAGAGTGAACCTGATCAATCCCCCCCATGAAGAATTGACGCTTTTGAATTGTGGTGCTGGAGTCCCGTGGACTGCAAGAAGATCAAACCGATCCATTCTGAAGGACATCGGCCCTGGCTGCTCACCGGAAGGACAGATCCTGAAGCATCGCATGAGAAGAGAAGACTCCCTGGAAAAGAGACCCTGAGGTGGGGAAAGATGATGGTGTGTAGCCTGGTGTAAATTAATTTGTAGCCTGGGGGGATTACTGCGGCATGGACTGTCCCCGAGAACCGTAGACTGTCCCCGGGACAGGTGAGGCTGCTGATCCCTTATTTTCAAATCCGAAAGTTGACAGCTATGGTGCAAAGCCATTTCTTCAAGAGTGGATAGCCCAGCTCTGCTCATCTGACACGCCCCCCTCTCTCTGCATTGCTTTTTGCTGCCTGCTAAACTAGAAGCAACAAGAGCAGCGCCACACTGCCTCCCAGTGTGCACAAGACCCCCGGATGGTGAGGGCGAGGCATGATGCAAAACAGCACCAGAACCAAACATGGGGAACTTTGCCTCCTGGCTGCATGGCCAAGATCAAGTTGGAAAAGCTTCAGGAACAAGCGAGGAGAGGGAGCGATTCCCCTGCAAAGAAAGGTTGCAGCATTTGGGAGTTTTTAATTTAGAGGAAAGCCAAGAAGAGACCTTGTTTGCCAAGAGGTAAACAGGATGAATTTTAACAGGGAGAAATGTAAAGTACTACACTTGGGCAAAAAAAATGAAAGGCACAAATACAGGATGGGTGACACCTGGCTTGAGAGCAGTACATGTGAAAAGGATCTAGGAGTCTTGGTAGACCACAAACTTGACATGAGTCAACAGTGTGATGCAGCAGCTAAAAAAGCCAATGCAATTCTGGGCTGCATCAATAGGAGTATAGCATCTAGATCAAGGGAAGGAATAGTACCACTGTATTCCGCTCTGGTCAGACCTCACCTGGAATACTGTGTCCAGTTCTGGGCACCACAGTTCAAGAAGGATACTGACAAGCTGGAACGTGTCCAGAACGGGTCTCTATACAACTCTGCGATTCTATGATTCTATGAACCATCACCTAATCTAGCAATACTGCCCATTGGCCTGATCCAGGAGGCTCTTCGAATGTTCTTCATTTATCCTGAATAATAATAATAATAATAATAATAATAATAATAATAATAATAATAATTTATTATTTGTACCCCACCCATCTGGCTGAGTTTCCTCAGCCACTGATTAATACGTTTGCTTGGGGAAATCCACTTGTGAGAATTTTGTTGTTTAGTCGTTTAGTCATGTCCGATTCTTCGTGACCCCCTGGACCAGAGCACGCCAGGCACTCCTGTCTTCCACTGCCTCTCGCAGTTTGGTCAGACTCATGTTGGTAGCTTTGAGAACACTGTCCAACCACCTCGTCCTCTGTCGTCCCCTTCTCCTTGTGTCCTCCATCTTTCCCAACATCAGGGTCTTTCCCAGGGAGTCTTCTCTTCTCAGGAGGTGGCCAGGTGGCCAAAGTATTGGAGCCTCAACTTCAGGATCTGTCCTTCCAGTGAGCACTCAGGGCTGATTTCCTTCAGAATGGAGAGGTTTGATTTTCTTGCAGTCCATGGGACTCTCAAGAGTCTCCTCCAGCACCATAATTCAAAAGCATCAATTCTTCGGCGATCAGCCTTCTTGATGGTCCAGCTCTCACTTCCATACATCACTACTGGGAAAACCATAGCTTTAACTATACGGACCTTTGTCGGCAAGGTGATGTCTTTGCTTTTTAAGATGCTGTCTAGGTTTGTCATTGCTTTTCTCCCAAGAAGCAGGCGTCTTCTAATTTCGTGACTGCTGTCACCATCTGCAGTGATCATGGAACCCAAGAAAGTAAAATCTCTCACTGCCTCCATTTCTTCCCCTTCTATTTGCCAGGAGGTGATGGGACCAGTGGCCATGATCTTAGTTTTTTTGATGTTGAGCTTCAGACCCTATTTTGCACTCTCCTCTTTCACCCTCATTAAAAGGTTCTTTCATTCCTCCTCACTTTCTGCCATCAAGGTTGTGTCTTCAGCATATCTGAGGTTGTTGATATTTCTTCCGGCAATCTTAATGGGATTCTTGTGAGAATATATTGCATGAAAACAGCGGGTTTCCCCGGCAGTCCCTCTCGACACCTCCAGAGTCTGTTTAGCCTGCCTTTCCACAGATAAAGCTTGCCAGGCGTGCCCCCTCGCCTGGCTCCAAGAGCAATAAAATAGCCACACATCCCATTAAGCAGAACAAACAAGAACACCCTCGCTCTCTGCTGCCACCGCCTGCCTGCCAGCCCTGCCGGCTTCCTGAGGTTCCAGTTACTCTCCCCAGCAGGAGGGGATCAGTGTTTGCCTGTTGCCAGAATAGAACGGAATTCTTGACAACCAAGCGGGGCCCGCCTCTCAGGGCTGCTGTGCGCCTCGGATGCCACACGGCAAGCCACACGGGCGGGTGACCTTCTCAGCTGACTGGCGCTGCCTCCTCTCATGTGCATAGCACGCCTTTTGTGGAGCAGAACATTTGCCTGCCATAAAACCAGAGAGGCGCAGCCAACGGGAAGATGTCGCCGGTGCAATTTGCCATTTTTTTAATTGGCAACGCGCTTTAAGGGTCCTTTAGCAACCCTTTGAGGGCAAAGTCAATTATTCTCATCTAACAGATAGCGGGCTTTATTGCTGTCTGTTACTGATGCTGTGCCAGCAACGGGGATGGCTTGCTGGAAAGGATAAGGCCATACCTCAATCTCAACTCAGTTTATTACAGCAAAAGCCAGCAATATAATACAGTACAGTATAATTCCAAACCAGCAATCAGAATATCGCTACAAGGCATCAAAATCCTAAGGATTAGGAAAAAAAGGAGTGGAAGCAATGGCGCAAAAGAAATTTATAGTATATTTTCCAGTAGAAGCGATTTACGTTTTTTGATGGCTAAGGTGCAAAACTTGGCCACAGCATAGGATACTGAGCTCAAAGAGTCTTCCGAAAGGAATTTGCATAGGATTTCAGGAATAAATTCCAGATCATATTGCAAGGGTTTACATTTTGATAAAAGGGGTAATATAAGACGAGACTGTTCTTCACGATAAAATTCACAGAATAGAAGAACGTGAGTAACAGATTCCACCTTATTGGTCATGCATGGGCATAGGCGCTCGTGGATTGGTACCCCGCAGGAATTTGCCGTGCAGTACAGCTATAATAATAATAATAATAATAATAATAATAATAATAATAATAATTTATTTATGCCCCGCCCTTCCCAGCCAAGACCGGGCTCAGGGCGGCTAACACCCATAAAATCACAACAAAACATACAAAACAATCAATTAAAATGCAAGTTAAAATACGACTTAAAGTTTAAAATGCAGCCTCATTTTTAAGTAGCCCACCAATCAAACCATAAAGGAACAAAACATCAGGGTTAAACTAAAACCAACCCAAAGGCCAGGCGGAACAGCTCCGTCTTGCAGGCCCTGCGGAAAGATGCCAAATCCCACAGGGCCCTGGTCTCTTGGGACAGACCGTTCCACCAAGTCGGGGCCAGTACTGAGAAGGCCCTGGCCCTAGTTGAGGCCAGCCTAGCACCCTTGGGGCTCGGGACCTCCAAAATGTTATTGTTTGAGGACCTTAAGGTCCTACACAGGGCATACCAGGAGAGGCGGTCCCGTAAGTACGAGGGTCCTAGGCCGCATAGGGCTTTAAAGGTCAAAACCAGCACCTTAAACGTGACCCTGTACTTCACCGGGAGCCAGTGCAGCTGGTAAAGCACTGGATGAATGTGGTCCCGCGGCAGTGTAGGCAGTGCCTCAAATCGGGCTCTGGAAAAAGCCCATCTATAAGATTCATAAGTAATATTAGATAAATAAGGGGCAGCTGAAAAGTTGGGCCAAGATTTTAGACACCTGTAATTCTCAGGAAGTAAGGGCATAAAAAGAGGCTGCTGGATCAGGCCAATGCCAGCATCCTGTTCTCACAGGGGCCAACCAGAGGCCTAGGTTGAGGAACTCCCTCCTGCAGCAGCGTGCCTAGCACCTTCATCATGCAACTTCTGGGGCACGCAGAAGGCTTTTAAACTGTTCTTAATGTTGTGCTGTAATGTTGCAGCCTGCTCTGATGCCTTGGGAGGAAGAATGAGCAATGCATACATGCATAATGATCTGGAAAAAAGAACCACAGAATTGTAGAATTGGAAGGGACCCTAGAAGTAATCTAGTCCACCCCCTTGCAAGGACGGGATCGCAGATAAAGTATCCTGTATACCGGAAGGAACATCTCCACCCCCATCGTTGGGGGTCCAGCTCCGAGGGCCTTCTGGCTGTTCCCTCACTGCAAGAAATGAGGTTACAGGGAACCAGGCAGAGGGCCTTCTCAGTGGTGGCGCCCACCCTGTGGAATGCCCTCCCATCAGATGGCAAGGAGATAACCAATTACCTTTAAAGCCCTATGCAGCCTAGGACCCTCGTAGCTACGGGACCGCCTCTCCTGTATGCCCCGCAGATGACCTTAAGGTCCATAAATAACAACACTTTGGAGATCCCGAGCCTCAAGGAGGTTAGATTGGTCTCACTAGGGCCAGGGCCTTCTCAGTACTGGCCCCGAGTTGGTGGAACGCTCTGTCACAAGAGACCAGGGCCCTGCGGGATTTGACATCTTTCCGCAGGGCCTGCAAGATGGAGCTGTTCCGTCTGGCCTTCAGCTTGGACTCACTCTGACCCCTTATATGGGACTTGGTATATAAATTTTCCCTTGGCTTTTTGCTGGCCTATGTAGGACCAGCATGGATAGTTGGCTCAGGTGAATATCTGACGTTTCCTCCCTTTATGGTCTTGATTTATGGGCTACTACTAAAATGAGGCTGCATTTCAAGCCGCATTTTAATTAACTGTTTTTTCTCTCTATTATGTTTTATTTTAATTTATATATGGTGTTAGCTGCCCAGAGCCCGGCCGTGGCTGGGGAGGGCGGAGTATAAATAAAAAAAAATTATTATTATTACTACTACTACTACTACTACATGAAGGCAGCCCTGTATCGGGGAGTTTTGAATGCTTGATGTTTAGTTGTGTTTTTATATTATGTTGGAAGTCACCTAGAGTGGCTGGGGAAACCCAGTAAGATGGGTGGTGTACAATTTATTATTATTATTATTATTATTATTATTATTATTATTATTATATATATATATGTTCCCATTGCGTGTTTGTCCGAAACACCCTTGCTGTGTAACCGCTGGACCAAATCGCATCAAATTTGGACACAGCGTTCCATTACCATGTCAAAATAATCTGGCATAATAAAAATTCAGAAAAACAACACCTGCCATACCTAAAATAAAGTTTAAACGCAAAAAAACTGTCGCAGCTATTAGATGTCATCAGCAAAACAGCACCCTCTAGCGACGGCTATACTGGTACTACAGCTACAAAAGCAAAAAATTGGCGCAGCTATTAGACATCACCATCACAACCTCAGAGCTCCGTCAGCCATTTGCAAGCTCGCAAACCGGTAATTGAAAAGGGGGGGCGAGAAGAGGGTAATAGAAAAGAGGGGGGGCGAGAAGAGGGTAACTGAAAACAGGGGTGGAGACAGAGAAGGGGCAGACGGAAGTTGAACAGGGGAACTTCTTCAGTTTCACAAATTCAGCCGCAGCAGACCATCTTCCTCCTACGTGAGTGACTCTGAAATAGCTAATGACAGGCAGGCTGGTCCCAACCGCCACCATCATACGAGGCAGGCCGCACCTCGCCGGCGCTACCGCCGTGAAAGTTAGGCCAGCACTGTCACCACAGCCCGGGTCGCCACCGTTAATGCCATCAAATGCAGGCCCAGTCCAACTGCTGCCCAGGCCCCTTAGCCACCCCGCCACCGTGAAAGGCAGGCCCCGGCCCTTCTCCACAGCCGCTCATGACGACACTGTCAGAGCCAGCCTGGGCCGCCCACTGCCCACTTCCCCACCACAGCTGCCATGAAAGGCAGGCCGGACACCATCCCCACAGCCGCTGCCGGCCCTCTCCTCTTCTACCACCACCCACAGACGCAGCCATCAACACCACAGCATTCACACACATAGCCACAGCAAGGCGTGGCCGGGTCAGCTAGTTTATTATATTATGTTATGTTGTTATGTTATGTTATGTTATGTTATGTTATGTTATGTTATGTTATGTTATGTTATGTTATCATATCATATCATATCATATCATATCATATTATATTATATTATATTATATTATATTATATTATTATATATTATTATATATTACATTACATTACATTACATTACATTATATTATATTATTATTCCTGCATTGCAGGGGGTGGGACTAGATGACCCTCAGGGTCCCTTCCAACTCCAGAATTCTAGTAGTAGTAGTAGTAGTAGTAGTACCGGTAGTAGTAGTATACTTGAGAGGTGGATACCCAACCTTTGATTAAAAACCTCCTTGAATGTTTAAAACCCATTGCTGAATGTCACCTGCTTCTAGACAAGTATCCCTTGATGCTATCAAGGCCAGTCTATTCCACTGGCAAATAATCCTTCAGAAGCACCTGATCATCATTATCTCCTCTTTGGAGCTGAGCCAGGGGAGGACGACAAGTCCCATGATTTGAGGTTGATGCAAACAACCTCGAAACCTCGAGCCAAACGGTTGCCATCTGGACGAAGTGATGAGGTGCAGGGCTGGGGTACCCCGCTCCATGTGAAGGGGACACAACGTCCAGACCCAGTTCTGCCGCACGGAAAGGTTACGAGCATGGAATGTTTTCAAAAAACATTGACAAGCTGGGAGGTGTGCTGAGGAGGGAGATCAGGGTCGAAAATGGTCTGGAAACCGAGCCTTGCGAAGGAATGGTGGAGGGAACTGGGAAGATTTAGTCTGTGAAAGAGGAGATATGATAGTCATCTAAAGAGCTGTCACATGGAAGATGGAGCAAGCCTGTTTTCTGCTACTGGGCCATTCCATGAAAAATGAGCCTGATAAGAAAAAAATTATTTTTGAAATATATTTCTTTTACTTATAGTTTCATTACCTAAACAGATTCCAAACGTGCAGTACTTCGCCCAATGTGGGACTTGAACACACAACCCTGAGCTTAAGGGGTCTCCTGCTGTACCAGTTGAGCTATCCGTCCCTGCCTCTCAGCCTAACCTACCTTGCAGGGTCGTTGTGGGAACTAAATGAGGAGGGGAGAGAACCGTGTACACTACCTTGAGCTCCTTGGAGGAGGAAAGGAGGGATATCATAATAATGATAATAATGATGATGATGATGATGATGATGATGATTTGCCACCCACCAGCTTTGGGGTGCTGGTAGGTAGAGAAGCAGATGCTTGGAAATAGAAGAATGGGGGTGGGGGTGTTTTCACTCCCCAAATAAGGTGGCCTGCAGAGTCCTCTGAGTGCTTGCAGAAGGGGGGAGGGAGATACAGACGCCAGCAACTTTCTTTCAGAGACTTCCAGGGCCTCTGCTCTGCTCGCAGGAGCGGTGCCGTGGAGAGGACGCCTGCATTGCAGCGAGCCCGCTCTGCCTGCGGCTGGCAAGAGCGCGCCACGCGCCTCCCTGGCCGTCCCGAGGCGCCGCTGGCAGCCTCGGTGCCCCGCGGAAAGAGTGGGGGCGTGCATGGGGTCGTCGTCTTGCAGAAACGGGAGGCGTTTCTCAAGGCGAGCCCGGGGCGCAAAGGGCTCCTGCATCCTCCGAGAACTCAAGGCGAGGAGAATCAGGCGAGGAGAAGAGAGCGAGGCAGAGGCGACGGAGCCCCTCGGATTGTCCAATAAGAGGAGAGGGAGGGAGGGAGGGAGGGCTTGAGAGGAGGAAAGAGAAGACATAAAGGATAATGAACATGTGAATAAAAGGTGTTTTAGCCAACAGAGGGAAGGAAGGAAGGAAGGAAGGAAGGAAGGAAGGAAGGAAGGGGGATGTTTTAAATAGGACTTGGTCGCTGCAATAGCAAGAGAGCGCATTCCCCCTACTCAAAATTCAACCGGGCAGAGATGGACGCACCAGCAATCCTAGATCTTTTCACATGCTTAAAGGTAAAGGGACCCCTGACCATTAGGTCCAGTCGTGACCGACTCTGGAGTTACGGCGCTCATCTCGCTTTATTGGCCGAGAGCCGGCGTACAGCTTCCAGGTCATGTGGCCAACATGACAAAGCGGCTTCTGGCGAACCAGAGCAGCGCACGGAAACGCCGTTTACCTTCCCGCCGGAGCGGCACCTATTTATCTACCGGTACTTGCACTTTGACGTGCTTTTGAACTGCTAGGTTGGCAGGAGCAGGGACTGAGCAACGGGAGCTCACCTCGTCGTGGGGATTCGAACCTCCGACCTTCTGATCGGCAAGCCCTAGGCTCTGTGGTTTAACCCACAGCGCCACCCGCGTCCCTTTTCACATGCTTAGTTGAGTACAAATCTTTGGGGGCTGATACGCTACAACAAAACTGTAATAGCTTCGCAATGCTTCTGGAGGAATCCTGCTTTGGGGGCCGCGTTAACAAGCGCCACACTTTCATAGCTGTCAACCTTCCCTTTTTTTGCGGGAAACTCCCTTATTCCAATGCCGTTTCCCACTGCTATCCCGGATTGTTGATATCCCTTAAATTTCCCGGATTTCAAAGGAAGCAGCTCCTCTCCCTCCCTGCCAGCCAGGGAGGCTCCTCAGCTGCCAATAAGGAGTCTGAGACCGACTGGGGGCGGAGCTTGCATGCCTTGTGCAGCCAGACCCTCACTGCCTGCCGTCTATGCGCTCGCTCTTTCGCTCACCCGTTCGCGCGCAGCCTCCGGAGCGCAGGGTGGCGAGGCTACTTGGTGCCATTGCACCGCCCTCGCGGCATCCCTTATTCTCAAATCCGAAAGTTTGGAAAAATCCCTTATTTTCAAATTCGAAAGTTGACAGCTATGCACACTTTGTCCCAGCAAACTACGAAATGGTCTATTAGGGATGGGGGTCAAAGGATTGCCTTCTGTTTGTGCAATGCATGACCTTCACTGTGCTTGCGCCATGTCCACTTAGGAAGAATCAAAGAGTTGGAAGGGAGCCCCCCCCACCCCCCAAGGGGTCAGTCCGCCCAACCGCCTGCAATGCAGGAATCACAGAGAGTTTCAAAGTGCTACGATGCTTTGGAATATCTTTTGAGCCATCTTCCCAAAGTCATTTGCAAAGTTAGCCGCCAGTGCTGCGTATAAGGATGGAAGTGACATTCGAAAGACAGAACTTAGAACAGAGTCAAACAAGTTAATTTTCGGGGGTAGTGGGGAGACAAACTTGGTCGATCGCCAGCAAGAGTTCCTCAACTGCAGTCAAGAGTTCGCCGGGCCACGTACAGAGCGCCGCGAGGACATGCAAAGGGACGGACATCCCGAGCGCGCGAAGAGAGCCACCACCGTTGGGGACCCCCCCAAAAAGAAGGGGGAACCGAAAAGAGCGACCTACCTGTAGCGTGTCCGAGCCTCGGGCCGCCGCCTCCTCCGCCTTCAGGAAGACCTGCTGGCCCCGTCTGAAAAAGTGAAGGGCAGCAATGAGTATGTGCGGCAGGATCAGGACCATCCTGCTGCCCCGCCGGGCTTGCAGAAGCCGGCTGAGGACCGAGCGCGGCCGCTGCTGGAGCCGGGAGACTTTTGGGAGGGAGGGAGGGAGGGAGGGAGGGAGGGAGAGAGAGAGAGAGAGAGAGAGAGCTCCCGTCCCCCCTCCCGGCGGCCGGCCTGCCTCTGTCACTTGGCTTGTCATGCACACCTGCTCCCGGGAGCGCGGCTGGGCATCGCTCCCTCGCTGCTAAGGAGAGGGAGAAGCAGAGAGAGAGAGAGGAAGACTTCGCAGGGTTGCTGCAAGAAGGAACAGAGCCCAGGGGCTTCCCCGGGTCCTAAAAACCTGGAGACAGGGAGGCTGCCTCCATCCCTCAGACCTCAGCGCCTGCTGCTGTAGAAATCCCGTTGCTCATTTATTTTTTTACACCCTGGCTTTCTTACCGATCGCTCATAAGCAGCGATTCTTACACAGCTTTTATTTTTACAACCCCCTCCCAGAAGCACCAAATACAGGTAGATAGCCGTGTTGGTCTGTCATAGTCAAAACAAAATACAAAATAAAAAACATTCCTTCCAGTAGCACCTTAGAGACCAACTAAGTTTGTTCTTGGTATGAGATTTCGTGTGCATGCACACTTCTTCAGATGACAGTTCTCTTTCTCAATGACAGTTCTCTTTCTCAAGCTCTGGGAGGAAGACCTTTCATCGCCTACAGACAGCCACCCAATCTTAAACAACTCCTCACCCACAATAATACTACAACCAGACTTAACACGGACACTGGCACCAGAGCCTGCAAGAAACCCAGATGCCAACTTTGCTGCCACATACACCCGGACAACACCATTACTGGCCCCAACAACATCAAACATACCATCTCAGGACTATTTAATTGCTCATCGTCTAACATTGTGTATGCTATCAAATGCCAATAGTGCCCTTCAGCTCTCTATATTGGACAAAAACAGAAGCACCAAATGTCTCTTTAACTGCATGCAACTTTTCAGGTTTTGAACAATGGCACAAGTCCCCTCAGAGGCCTAGGACCATGGGCGTAGCCAGGATTTATTTTTATTTATTTTTTGGCGGGGGCAGAACTTTGTTGGGAGGGGCAGGAGCGTCTCCACCCCCATCATTCTGCCCGGACACTGAGGTCCAGTGCCGAGGGCCTTCTGGCGGTTCCCTCACTACGAGAAGCCAAGTTACAGGCAACCAGGCAGAGGGCCTTCTCGGTGGTGGCACCCGCCCTGTGGAACGCCCTCCCATCAGATGTCAAACAGAAAAACAACTACCAGACTTTTAGAAGACATCTGAAGGCAGCCCTGTTTAGGGAGGCTTTTAATGTTTAATAGATTACTGCATTTTAATGTTCTGTTGGAAGCCGCCCAGAGTGGCTGGGGAAACCCAGCCAGATGGGCGGGGTATAAATAAATTATTATTATTATTATTATTATTATTATTACAGAAATGAACTAAGACTATTCAGTCCAAGCAAAATAGAGATTGGGAGGCAGTCCTTCCAGAAACCAGCAGAGACCTTTTTGTGTGTGTGCTGCCTTTGGCAACACCTGGGCATCCTCCCCTCCAGATGTTTTGGATCACAATTCCCATCACCCCCCAGCCAGCCTGGCCATGCTCCCATTTGTGTGGGAGTTGTAGTTTATAACACCATGTGGGCGCCAGGTTGGGGAACTGCAAAGAAGCGAGTAAACTGTGGAGTGAGATCGACATGGCACTTACGCACAATTCCCCAAATGATTTTGTGAACGTGTGGTTTTGGGTTTCCCTGATGGAAAAATGGTGTTCAGGAAGAGGTGTAACGGCAGGTGCTAGTCTAGACCTCTTACACGGTTTATTTCTATGGATCACGGCATCAGTGCAGCCGATCTCTGACCCTGGTACAAGCTCTTATCTCATACATGACCTGCAGAGAACAACTAGCATCTGGACCGCCTAACAGTTCCAGAAAAGATGAGCGTGCTAATCCTTGCATTTGCCAGGAAGATCTAGTTATCAGACTCCTGTAGGCAGGAACCAGGCCTCAAATGGAAGTGGGAGATTGCTTTTAAGGTCAATTTATGATTCAGGAACTGCAATGATAAGACGCGCGGTCTTCCCTAAATTAAGGCTGCGCCATCCTCACTTCAGACTTAATCTTACAGAAACGCAGTAGTACGCCAGAAGGAACCAGCAACAATTCAAAGCAAGCCCTCTCCTCTTGCCCCATAGAAGTTCAGATTTGATTTAGTATATGTAAACCTGAGAGGTTTTCCCCCCCAATGGTTTAGCTAGATCACAGCTCCAGTGAAGAAGAGGTTTGAGGTGGTTTCTCCAGCTCAACTGCATGCACTCACAAGCCACTCCCAAGTTCCTATACCAATAAATTAAAAACTTTCATCACTTTGTACCTAAACTAAGTTTACTGCCTGTGCAACTTTTTCTGAATGCTGTGTGGAAAAGTACATGAATCTGACCTTTGGAGAGTTTGTAAGTAAACCATGTTTAACTTCTCAAACATGGTCTTTTTCCATGCTAGGGGAAGAGGGGGAAATAAACTTTTAAAGGGGGTCTCCAGCTGTTTTTGGACCAACTCGCATCATCCCTAGCTAGTAGGACTAGTGGTCAGGGATGATGGGAATTGTAGTCCATAAACTGTTGGAGACCCAAGTTTGGGAACACTGCTTTATTGTGTACTGTATAAGGTTTAAAAGTATACATACATTTGACAGGAACGCACAAAAGGTTCCTTTGGCCTGATTGCCTTTGCCTTCTCTAGACTAGCTGTTTAGGCTAGAACTAGAGGGACGCAGGTGGCGCTGTGGGTTAAACCACAGAGCCTAGGGCTTGCCGATCAGAAGGTCGGCGGTTCGAATCCCCGCGACGGGGTGAGCTCCCGTTGTTCGGTCCCTGCTCCTGCCAACCTAGCAGTTTGAAAGCAAGTCAAGGTGCAAGGAGATAAATAGGTATCGCTCCGGCGGGAAGGTAAACGGCGTTTCCGTGCGCTGCTCTGTTTCGCCAGAAGCTGTACGCCGGCTCCCTCGGCCAGTAAAGCGAGATGAGCGCCGCAACCCCAGAGTCGGTCATGACTGGACCTAATGGTCAGGGGTCCCTTTACCTTTACCTAGGTATCATTTATAACCAAGTTAAACGTACTTCCTATAATAAATTAATTTGTTATTTTTTTACCCAAATCTCTCTCTCTCTCTCTCTCTCTCTCTCTCTCTCTCTCTCTCTCTCTCTCTCTGTGTGTGTGTGTGTGTGTGTGTCATAGCTGTCAACCCTCCCTTTTTTTGCGGGGAAACTCCCTTATTCCAATGTCGTTTCCCGCTGCTATCCCGGGTTGTTGATATCCCTTAAATTTCCCGGATTTCAAAGGAAGCAGCTCCTCTCCCTCCCTGCCGGCCAGGGAGGCTCCTCAGCTGCGTTGCTCAGCTGCCAATAAGGAGCCTGAGACCGACTGGGGGCGGAGCTTGCATGCCTTGTGCAGCCAGACCCTCACGCCCAACCAGACAGACAGCCTGCCTGCCGTCTACGCGCTCGCTCTTTCGCTCACCCGTTTGCGCGCAGCCTCTGGAGCGCAGGGTGGCGAGGCTACTTGGTGCCATTGCACCGCCCTCGCGGCATCCCTTATTTTCAAATCCGAAAGTTCGAAAAAACCCCTTATTTTCAAATCCGAAAGTTGACAGCTATGGTGTGTGTGTGTGTGTGTGTGTGTGTGTGTGTTTGCAACAGACAAAGGCTACTAACCATACATTGCTTTCTCTGCATACTAAAGAACTCCAACAGATAACTGGCCCAGTCATTCAACAGGGAAGATGTGTAAACACACCGCAAGGAAATCAGGATGATTGTAGAATGAATGATCATTTTTTAACCACCCTGTAAGCAAATCAGAACATATGCTCCATAAAGGCTGGACATAGTCTAAGTCAGTGATGGCTAACTTTGACACTCCAGATGTTTTGGAACTACAACTCCCATCATCCCTAGCTAACAGGATCAGTGGTCAGGGATGATGGGAGTTGTAGTCCCAAAACATCTGGAGTGTCAAGGTTAGCCATCACTGGTCTAAGTAATGCGCAATGCTTTCTGCAGGCAAATAAGATGAGCGGGGAACAAACACGTCAGTGGAGGTGAAATAACGAACCCTTTGACTCTAAAACTAACGACATGCATGTTTTCCATGTGTCCTTAGAAGGAGGTTCCACACAGTCCAATAGTTTTGTGCATAGGATTGCAGTCCAACATTAGAGCATGTGCAGCTGAATGTTAGAGGATTCAGGACACTTTTTTTTTTGTTTTTAAAGGATTTCTCCATGCAGCACATAGTTAAACTATATGGAACTCTTGTCTTTAAACGATGTCTTTAAAAGAGGATTAGACAAATTCTTTTTTTAAAAAAAATAAACTTTATTAATTCAAATTCAAAATCTCACAAAAGCAAAAGAAAGATAATATCCTGTTTAAATCTATTTACTAATTGATGATATTGAATCCAGGTACTACAATACTGTTTTACTTCCTCATATGGTTTTAATTTGACATCTCTTTCTTCCTCAATTGTTAATTGTTGATATGTGGGCCACTTTATTTCAATATTACTTCTCTTCACTAGCCCATATCTGTATCCAACCCTTTCTCCCAGGCACTCAAGGGGTAAGGATCTGACCTGAGGTCGCCCTACAGTAGGGACTTGAACCTGCTTCACCCCAGGAGCTTCACTAATGAAAGAAGAGGGTGACTAAATCACGTGCAGAGTTCCTTTGCCTCATCGTAGCGCAACAAACATTGCAGGGGTTGAACTAGATGACCCCTGGGAACCCTTCCAACTCTACAGTTCTATGATTCTACGAAGCAGTCCTCTGCGCAGTGGGGATTAGGAGGCGGGGCCCCATGTCAGCTGGGCTCGAGTTCCGGCATTTTCATTTTGTGAAGATTACGTGCAAAAGGATCAAAACCAATCTCAACCGGTCACCTGGCTGCCCCTCTGAGCCTCGGGGATTGCAAATAAACAATTCTTTTTCCAAAAGCGGGAAGGCAAGGATCTGCGTTTGTGAAATGAGCAGGGGGACTCAGTCCCAGGTACCGGTGACAAGATGACAGCCGTGTCCACTCCCCCCGGGGGATCCATTTTAATAACGCAAATCAGGTCGTAGAGAAACACCTTGCACCTCTTGCGCCGGCGAGACCCAACCGATGAATGAAGTTGGTGCAGCCAAGCTCTTTGCAAAACAGCACGCACAACCCCCCTGGAATAGCCACCTCGCCTTGGGTTCAAATGGTGCATTTCTCTCTCCATTTTGTTTGTTATTCATTGAATGGAGACAATGCAAAACGAATCATCCTGAGCGCACAGGTAATGCAGCTTGATCAAGATTAAATGCTACAAATGAGCACAGAGTCCCGGGTTTGCGTTCTTTTCCTACGCAGCAAATAAATTTGTCAAACTCTGCAGGGAGTCCCGCCGAGCGGGCCTGATAACTTGAGGCTGAGAGCTTCCATTCCATTTCAGAGCTATCGGTTGGCCGTCTAGCCTCTCGCAGATGCTAAGTGCATTTGTCAGCCTGGCCACCTGGGCCAAGATCCACACTTCCTTTAATTATTTGCTTTGAGCGGGGATGTTTGGCAAGTGATTGCTACCCTAAGCAAGGTTAATATCATAGCTGTCAACTTTCGGATTTGAAAATAAGGGATTTTTTCAAACTTTTGGATTTGAAAATAAGGGATGCCGCGAGGGCGGTGCAATGGCACCAAGTAGCCTCGCCACCCTGCGCTCCAGAGGCTGCGCACGAACGGGTGAGCGAAAGAGCGAGCGCGTAGACGGCAGGCAGGCTGTCTGTCTGGTTGGGCGTGAGGGTCTGGCTGCACAAGGCATGCAAGCTCCGCCCCCAGTCGGTCTCAGACTCCTTATTGGCAGCCGAGCAACGCAGCTGAGGAGCCTCCCTGGCCGGCAGGGAGGGAGAGGAGCTGCTTCCTTTGAAATCCGGGAAATTTAAGGGATATCAACAATCCGGGATAGCAGCGGGAAACGGCATTGGAATAAGGGAGTTTCCCACAAAAAAGGGAGGGTTGACAGCTATGCTTCGAAGTCTCTCAGCCCCACTCACCTCACAGAGTGTTTGTTGTGGGGGAGGAAGGGAAAGGAGAATGTGAGCCGCTTTGAGACTCCTTCGGGTAGTAATAAAGCAGGATATCAAATCCAAAATCATCTTCTTCTCCTGTGGGAGTGAGTTCCATAGGTTAACTATGCACTGCATGAAGAAGGACTTTCTTTTATGTGCCCTAAATCTTCCAACAGAATATTAAAAACACGATAAAACTTCAAACATTAAAAACCTTCCCTAAACAGGGCTGCCTTCAGATGTCTTCTAAAAGTCAGACAGTTGTTTCTTTCCTTGACATCTGATGGGAGGGCGTTCCACAGGGCGGGCGCCACCACCGAGAAGGCCCTCTGCCTGGTTCCCTGTAACCTCACTTATCGCAGGGAGGGAACCGCCAGAAGGCCCTTGGAGCTGGACCTCAGTGTCCGGGCTGAACGATGGGGGTGGAGGCGCTCCTTCAAGTCTACTGAATAACAGAGGAATGAACACTCTGCGCATGCTCAGGAGTCCTCCTGTTCGTATCTTCCAGCACTGAACTGTGGCACTTGAGGCACTCAGCCCAAGTTCACTCTGGCTCATCGAAAACAGCGTCTCTCTCCTGCTTTGCCAATATCTCACCTGTGAGACACACGCTCACACTCTTCCAGGGGCGAGGCTGTGAATGCAAAGCAGCTGCTACACATCAACCCGATTTGCATGCTTATCTGCACACATGACGGCGTCCCGGGGATCCTGCATGCTTGTTATGGAAATGACGGCGTCGCGCGGAGGCTCTGGCGTGTGAATCATCCGAGTGGTCCAAGAGGACAAGACCCGAGGCCAAAGTGCAAAAGCAGAGACAGGGAGATCTCAATTCAGCAACTTCCCCCTCCCTGTAGTCAGGCCAGGCCTGATGATGAAAATAAAATAAAATAAAATAAAATAAATAAAAAGAAAAGAAAATGGGGACAAGTGCCTGTAGCTCACTGGCAGAACAGCTGCTTTGAATGCAGAAGGTCCCTGGTTCAATCTACAGCAGGACTGAGAAAAGCTCCAATGGGTCTGACACAGCAGAAGGCAACCTGTGGTGTTGGGATGCAAATAAAACCCAAACATTTGCACAGGGAAACTAGCAGTGCCGTTTACCCAGAAGGAAGATCCCTCTTTCTGAGCTGTCCCAGAGCGCCCCCTTGTGGTGGAATCGAGCCTTCCTCCAGCCAGAAGACTAAGAAGCAGCAAGCACAAAACTCACCAGGAAGGGCAAAAAAAAAAAAAGCACCAGAAGAACAACCCCCTCCCTCAAACTCCTAGAATCATAGAGTTGGAAGGGACCCCCGAGGGTCATCTAGACCAACCCAGGAATCTCAGCTAAAGCATCCATGACGGATGGCTACCCAGCCTCTGCTTAAAAACGTCCAAGGAAGTGAAGGAGAGCCCACAACCTTCCAAGGGAGACCGTTCCGCCGTCGAAGAGCTCTTACCGTCAGAAATTTTTATTCCGTGTGTTTAGTCGGAATCTCCTTTCTTGCAACTTGAAGCCACGGGTTCGAGTCCTACCCTCCGGAGCAGGAGAAAACAAGCTTGCTCCCTCTTCCATGGGACAGCCCTTGAGATATCTGGTCTGTTCCGCCATTGGAGGCTGAACCTTCTGGCAGTAAGAGCCGTTAGACCAGTGATGGCTAACCTTGACACTTCAGATGTTTTGGAACTACAACTCCCATCATCCCTAGCTAACAGGACCAGTGGTCAGGGATGATGGGAGTTGTAGTCCCAAAACATCTGGAGTGTCAAGGTTAGCCATCACTGCGTTAGACAGTGGAGGTTGTGGGCTCTCCTTCGCAGGAGGCCCTTAAGTAGAGATTTGATGCCCATCCTGTCAGGGACCCTTGAGCCGTGGTTCCTGCATTGTAGGGGGTTGGACTAGATGGCCCTTGGGGGTCCCTTTCAACATTTTCCATTCTACATTTTTTGTGATTCTAGGGAACACAGCTGCCCTCTAGTGGCTGTTGGGTGGAGGTGAGGCTCCTTCCTCCTTCCTTCCTTCCTCAGCTCCTGTTCCTGTTAAAGAGCAGCCTCTTTCAGTCATCTCTCTTTTTGCCAACAACCTGCCTTCCCCAGCAATGTTTTCAAATCAGTTGCTTCTTGAACCCCGGTAGGAATGGCTGCGCTGCGCACCAGAATCTGGGGTCCCTCAGAGCCATAGCTGTCAACCTTCCCTTTTTTGGTGGGAAATTCCCTTATTCCAGCCCCGTTTCCCGCTGCTATCCCGGATTGTTAGATATCCCGTAAATTTCCTGGATTTCAAAGGAAGCAGCTCCTCTCCCTCCCTGCCGGCCAGGGAGGCTCCTCAGCTGCGTTGCTCACCAATAGTTACAGAGAATAGGATGCCATTAGACAACAGCCCTGTTTGTGCTTTGCTTGCATGTAAAATCAACCACTCTGGCCCAGCCCACAAATACACTCCTTCCAAAAGAGTGTTAAAGGATGCAAAGCCTGCAACACGTTTGTATAATAAGTCATTAATGGATGCCAGAGAGCCAAAAGAGTGAACCTGATCAATCCCCCCCATGAAGAATTGACGCTTTTGAATTGTGGTGCTGGAGTCCCGTGGACTGCAAGAAGATCAAACCGATCCATTCTGAAGGACATCGGCCCTGGCTGCTCACCGGAAGGACAGATCCTGAAGCATCGCATGAGAAGAGGAGACTCCCTGGAAAAGAGACCCTGAGGTGGGGAAAGATGATGGTGTGTAGCCTGTTGTAAATTAATTTGTAGCCGGGGGGGGGGGATTACCGTGGTGTGGACTGTCCCCGAAAACCGTAAACTGTCCCCTGGACAGGTGAGGCTGCTGATCCCTTATTTTCAAATCCGAAAGTTGACAGCTATGCGCAGAGCCCCCTAAATCAGCATCAAATTGCCCACCTTCTCTCTGGGCGCCAAGATCTCTTGAAAACAACTTCCCCTCCTCCAGGTGACATTCATGTTACCATTAATTTGGGTTGCTGTGTGCTTCTTTTTAAAACACACACACACACACACACACACACACACACACACACAGCCTACAAAACCCACAACTGCTGCCTGCGTGGCGTTTCTTTTCTACAATGCTTTGTGGCTCATTATCCTCTCTCGCGCGTTGACTTTCATCTCCACAAGTGGCAATTTCATAACTGAACTCCTCCTTCTCCCCTTTTTCCCCCATTCTCTGGTGCAGATCGTTGCCAAGGAAAGGGGGGAAGCAAAGCGAGGTCAAACGTTCAGTCGGCTCTAATTAGCTTTCAAGGATGCTGGTGGTTAGTCACTGTGTGTGCCGTCACAAATGGACACGGCTGGCTTGGGCAGGGGAGGCTCAGATGTAGACTTTCACCAAATTCATTAGCTGTCCTGGTTTTATTTTTATTTATTTATTTTTGTTGTTGTCTGGTGTGTTCTAGATATTTTGGAGTAAAACTCGCATCATAAAATGGTAGGATTGTAGAGTTGGAAGGGACCCCTGAGGATCATCTAGCCCTACCCCCTGCCGCTGTCCCTTACAGGGATCAGATCTGCAACCTTGGCATTATCAGCACCATGCCAACTGAGCTATCCCCATGACCATTGGCCATGCTGGCTAAGGCCAAGGTTGTAGCCAGAGGCGTAGCCAGCCCAGGTGGTACCCGGGGCGGAATTTTTTTTGTCACCCCCCCACCACCACCACTTTGCCAGGGCACTGGCAGGGCTGCACCCAGTGGCATAGCAAGTCACCCCCACCCCCAAAAAATGATGGTGCCACTTTGCGAGGTGTGGGGGTTTTTTTGTGTGTGTGTGTCTATTATCTCTTTTTTTCCAATAAAGTTAAAATTTAATTTAAAAAAAAACATAAAAAAACCCAAAAAAAGGGTCACCCCCCTCTGATGGTGCCACTTTGTGAGGTGTGGGGTTTTTTGTGTGTGTGTCTATTATCTCTTTTTTGCAATAAAGTTAAAATTTAAAAAAAGTTTTAAAAAGTTAAAAAAGTGTCACCCCCCCTCTGATGGTGCCACTTTGTAAGGTGTGGGGGGGTTGTGTGTGTGTGTGTGTGTATTATCTCTTTTTCCCCAATAAAGTTAATTTAAAAAAAAAATTAAATTTTTTTTTTAAAAAAAGTGTCACCCCCCTCTGGGGTGGAACCTGGGGCGGCCCGCCCCCATCGCCCCCTTGCTACGCCCCTGGTTGTAGCGCTAAACACTTGGAGGGCACCAGGTTGGGGAAGACTGGCCATCTGCCATGGCTGCTTTATCTGAGATTCCTGCATTGCAGGGGGGTTGGACTAGATGGCCACTGGGGTACCTTCCAAATCTAAGATACTAGGATTCTATAAAGCACACAGATTGAGGAAGGAAGGGAGGGAGAGACAGAAAGAGAAAGAGAAAGAGAAAGAGAAAGAGAAAGAGAGAGAGAGAGAGAGAGAGAGAGAGAGAGAGAGAGAGAGAGAAATGAATCCAGGTAGTCCACTGATGTCTTTCAAATCTTTTGTTATAGGAATTGGGAGTTTGGTTTGGGTTGTGCCTATGGGGGTCCCACCCGTGCCTCTACCACATGGGGGTCTATAGGAGAAACTGAACTAGTCAAACCATTTTCTTTCTCCTAGCTGGCCCAGTTAAGTACCCCCCCCCTCTGTATGACTGAAGAGGTTGCCATAGAGACAGCTGGGAGAGGATGCTCTCTCGGAGGGGGGGAGGCAGGCCTTCCTTCCCACCTGGCTGGAAACAGCATCCTCTTGCAAGGAGGAGAACTATCTCCAGACTAGTGAGTGTGCTTCATCTTGACCGGGGGCTGAAAGCTGGGAAGGCAGAGAGGCCGAAATTCTATCTCTGCTGACACCAAAGCTATGGGTTCCGAGGGACCCACCCAAAAAAATATCTAACAGAGAAGCAAGATTTTATGGGATGTTAATGCCGCAAGACCTTCCATCCTATATATGTGCAAATAAAACCATACGCCCCAAAAGCACTAGACCAAACTTGGGTAAGAGCTGGAATCTCTCACCACTCAAATATTGGAGCGCATACAGCGTTATAAATCAAGAGAGCATGCGCAGAACTTCCTAATGCTTACAGCAAAACCAACATGTGCAAAAAGGGAGGGTGGGAAACCTGCCCCCCACCCACCAGGTATTGTTGAACCATCACGAACAAAGCCTGGAATTATTTGTTGCCAATTCTCTTCCCCCCACCCCCATTGATAATTTATTAGAGTGATAGAATCGCAGAGTTGGAAGGGACCCCTAAGGGTCCTCTAGCCCAACCCCCTGCAATGCACGAATCTTTTGCCCAACGTGGGGCTCAAACCCACAACCCAGAGATTGAGATACAGGTAGGTAGCCGTGTTGGTCTGCCGTACTGAGATCTTGTACAGAATGTCCTGGGAGATTGAAGTGTTCTCCTACTGGTTTACAAGATCTCAAAGTAGCTGTCTTATTGCAAAGGAATTTCAGAAATAGACTGGAAAGAGAAGTTGCTGAATTGCAACTCATTACCAAGCTTAAAACCATGGAGAGACCTGGTCTGAACAAAGACATGGGATTCTTATCTCATTATACATGACAAAGCTATTTTTAGCCATCTCACCCCTTGCTTTTTCCTGTAAGACTAATTGCAGTCGTTAACAGTCGCCAAGAGGTTTACCTCTCCTATCAGCCTATCACCCATTCCCACCACCCTTCTGAGTAATACCCCTCCCACCCTCTCACTATATATAAGGGTCTGGTGACTTCTGTTTCAGTGTATCTGAAGAAGTGTGCATGCACACGAAAGCTCACACCAATAACAAACTTAGTTGGTCTCTAAGGTGCTACTGGAAGGAATTTTTTTATTTTGTTCCAGAGATTGAGAGTCTCATAGGCTTGTTTGTTTGTTTACAATCAAGCGGAGTATAAATCCAATGAAATAAATCAATGAAATGGCAGAGACGGGGCCACCTTGACAGCGGAGGCTGTTTCGATGGGCTCCCTTTTCTTTGAACCATAGAATTGGAAGGGGGCTCCAAGGGTCATCCAATCCAACCCCCGTCCCAATAAGCGCCAGCTCTCCCCACCCCATTGCACCCCAGCCTGACCCTTCAAGGCTGGCCTGACCATCTTTAACTGCCTGTGATGTTTGGTTTGCCTTTCAGTTGTGGGGAGGGTGGGGGGTGTTGGAAGATCAGGCAAGAAAGCCATAGGGCCCCCCCCTCTCCTTTCTGGATTTTCCTAGAGCTGGCAGGTGTGTGGAGCAGCGTTACTCACACTGCAAAGGAAAGCTATCCTTTCCAGTGTGGGAGTGTTCATTGTCAGCCGTGAGTCAATCTGCGCTGTGCTAAAATTAGAGTCCCCCCCCCGTCCCCCCACCGCTTGCAAAAAGAAAAATTAAAAAGGATGCAATGCTCTTTCGGGTCCAGAGATATAGTACAACCTGGATCCAGCTGTGCTGAAGGGGGGGCCTGGGAGCGGGTGTAGCATAAGGAGGGAGTAGTGGTAGGGCTGTTGTCCGAAATCAGGGCTGGGTACCGGGGCAGCTCAAAAACGAAAGATGGGGAATCATAGAATCCTAGAGTTGGAAGAGACCCCAAGGGCCATCCAGTCCAACCCCCTGCCAAGCAGGAAACACCATCAAAGCATTCCTGACAGATGGCTGTCAAGCCTCTGCTTAAAGACCTCCAAAGAAGGAGACTCCACCACACTCCTTGGCAGCAGATTCCACTGTCAAACAGCTCTTACTGTCAGGAAGTTCTTCCTAATGTTTAGGTGGAATCTTCTTTCTTGTAGTTTGAATCCATTGCTCCGTGTCCGCTTCTCTGGAGCAGCAGAAAACAACCTTTCTCCCTCCTCTATATGACATCCTTTTATATATTTGAACATGGCTATCATATCACCCCTTAACCTTCTCTTCTGCAGGCTAAACATACCCAGCTCCCTAAGCCATTTCTCATAAGGCATCGTTTCCAGGCCTTTGACCATTTTGGTTGCCCTCCTCTGGACACATTCCAGCTTGTCAGTATCCTTCTTGAACTGTGGTGCCCAGAATTGGACACAGTATTCCAGGTGAGGTCTGACCAGAGCGGAATACAGTGGTACTATTCCTTCCCTTGATCTAGATGCTATACTCCTATTGATGCAGCCCAGAATTGCATTGGCTTTTTGAGCTGCTGCATCACACTGTTGACTCATGTCAAATTTATGGTCTACCAAGACTCCTAGATCCTTTTCGCATGTACTGCTCTCAAGCCAGGTGTCACCCATCCTGTATTTGTGCCTTTCATTTTTTTTGCCCAAGTGTAGTACTTTACATTTCTCCCTGTTAAAATTCACCCTGTTTGCCTTGGCCCAGTTCTCTAATCTGCTAAGGTCATTTTGAAGTGTGATCCTGTCCTCTGGGGTATTAGCCACCCCTCCCAATTTGGTGTCATCTGCAAACTTGATCAGGATGCCCTCAAGCCCATCATCCAAGTCATTGATAAAGATGTTGAATAAGACTGGGCCCAAGACAGAACCCTGTGGCACCCCACTAGTCACTTCTCTCCAGGATGAAGGGGATCCATTAATGAACACCCTTTGGGGAGATTGTTAGCTGGTGAGCCAGTCAAATATTTTGTGCTGCCTCCCTGTTACTTTATGCCTCTGAAAAACAGCTGGAGTTCTTGTTACAAGATACACTGAAATAAATAGCTATACCAAGAACTCTGGCCAGAAGTTTCAACAAAAGAAATAATATCTACTCGTGAGTCAAAATCAAATAGGGTATATATTCTGTTAAGAATTACAGTCTTACATGCAGTTGCCGATTAGAACAAAAATTATAATTTCAAACAGAGATACAGACTCAAACTCACAATAATGTGTAGTATGATATTATGTATAATATAAGTTCAAAGAGAGCGTTTTGTATGTAAAGCCGAAATGAAGAGTCTATTAGGAGTCGAAATAAGGACTTCCGGAGTGAGGACCAGATGCAAAACTAGGGACCAGGACAGAATACATACCCTATTTGATTTTGACTCACGAGTAGATATTATTTCTTTTGTTGAAACTTCTGGCCAGAGTTCTTGGTATAGCTATTTATTTCTGAAAAACAGCTGGCAGGTGGGAAAAGATGAGCAGACAATTATTGCCGGGCACATCTTGTCCTGGGCACATCTTGGCAGGGGCGTACCGAGCCGCTTGGCTACCAGGGGCGGCAAGGCAAGCGGCACCCTCCAGGGGCAGGGCGTCGCTCCGTAGCATATGCGGCACGACACATGCGTCATGACGTCATGACGCATGTGCTACGGAGCGCAGTCTGCTCTTCGGCCGCCGCACGGTTTTTTCCTCCCTTCTCCTTCTGTGCCCTGGTTGGGCAGAGCCACGGGGGCAGGCCAGCGAGGGGCGTCATGCCAGCCATAAGCGTGGCGCCTCGCTGGCCCGCCCCTCGCCGCCGCGGCTCCGCCCAACCAGGGCACAGAAGGGAGAAGCAAACCGCGCGGCGGCCGAGCGAAGCCAGCCGCGGCGGCGAGAGAGCTTTTTGCCGGCGGCTTGGGAGTCGCACTCACGGGGGGTGGCGCAGAGTGTCACCCCCCCAGCTGGAACCCGGGGCGCCCCGCCCCCATCGCCCCACCCTTCCTACACCACTGCATCTTAGTCCAGCATCCCGTTCTCACAGTGGCCAACCGGATGCCCTGCTAGGAATCTGGCAAGCCCAAGATCAGCGCTCTCCCCACCTCCGATTCCCATTGCCCAGGGATGCCAAGTGCTGAAGCCCACACTCTGATAGCACCCACCGAGGTTGTTTCTGCCCTCAGATATTGCAAACAAAGAAAGGAGGGGGTCAACATTTCTGCAAATGTGGTTTCGGTGGGCAGCAAATTTGCTTTACTATTAATATAATAATAATAATAATAATAATAATAATAATAATAATAATAATAATAATAAATTTTTTATTTATACCCCGCCCTTCCCAGCCAAGACCGGGCTCAGAGCGGCTAACACCAATAAAATCACAACAAAACATACAAAACAATCAATTAAAATGCAGGTTAAAATACGATTTAAAGTTTAAAATGCAGCCTCATTTTTAAGTAGCCCACCAATCAAACCATAAAGGAGTGAAACATCAGGGTTAAACTGAAACCAACCCAAAGGCCAGGCGGAACAGCTCCGTCTTGCAGGCCCTGCGGGAAGATGCCAAATCCCGCAGGGCCCTGGTCTCTTGTGACAGACCGTTCCACCAAGTCGGGGCCAGTACTGAGAAGGCCTCGGCCCTAGTTGAGGCCAGCCTAGCATCCTTGTGGCTCGGGACCTCCAAAATATTATTGTTTGAGGACCTTAAGGTCCTACAAGGGGCATTCCAGGAGAGGCTATTGCATTTCTGTCGCTCCCTCCCTGCCTTCCTCACAACAACCCTGCAAGGTAGTTCAGGCCAATGGTTAGGGGGTTGGAAATCCTACCCATTCAGCCTTTGGTGAAGTGGAGCCCCCATTTCAACCCCCGTCTCCCTGAGCTGCCTGCAAGGATCTGTGCCTTCTGCAACCATTGCTAGCAAAGCCGGCTGGAAAACCTGTCTATTTCTGATTTATTTCCTTTTATTCGTTGCCTTTCTATCCCACCTTTTTTCTCCAAGGAGCACAAGGTAGTATACATGCATCTTGTTTCATCCCCCCGACAACCCTGTAAGGTAGCTTCATGGCCGAGCAGGGATTCGAACTCAGGTCCTGGTTCAGCACTTTAACCGCTACACCGGTGGGAGTCGCTGGAAGGAGAGTATTCCTTTTAATTTTCCAAAACCGGTGCTGGGGAAAGCCTGGAATCATCCCAGCCTCTCCCAGCTGAGATCTCCATCCCCCTTTCCTCCCCGAAGCCTCGTCTTTCTGACTCATAAAGCTGTAAGCCAAGCATCCGAGCAGCAAATGCACCTTTCGGTAATGAGGGAACATGTGTCGAACATCCTTGCTCTGGCACGGAGAGCTGCGGCCTCTTGCCAGCAGCGCAGTGCCGCTGCTCCTCTCTTCAAGAGGAAGGAACTCACCCTGCCTCCCAGACAGCTCGCCTGTCAAGTCATTGGCACGCTAAGAGAGTAAGAAGAGTCTGCTGGATCTGAACCACCTTCCAGTGCTGGGTGGCGTCAGAGTCAGAAGTGGGCAGAGAGCATGGAAGGGACAAGACGCTCCATTGGCCTGATCCAGCTGCAGGACACTTCTGACATTCTTGGGGCCATTTCTCCCCAGAAACCAAAACAATAATAAATAATAATAAATAATTTATTATTTGTACCCCGCCCATCTGGCTGGGTCCCCCCAGCCACTCTGGGCGGCCTCCAACAGATATTAAAATACATTAAAATATCACAGATTAAAAACTTCCCTAAAGTAGAGCGAGTTACAATAATCAAGCCTGGAGGTGACCGTCGCATGGATCACTGTGGCCAGATCAGGGCGAGAGAGGTAGGGGACCAACTGCCTAATACGGTGGAGATGGAAAAATGCCACCTTTGCTGTGGCTGCAACCTGTGCCTCCCTGGAAAGGGAGGCGTCGAAGGTTCATAGAATCATAGAATCATAGAGTTGGAAGAGACCCCAAGGGCCATCCAGTCCAACCCCCTGCCAAGCAGGAAACACCATCAAAGCATTCCTGACAGGTGGCTGTCAAGCCTCTGCTTAAAGACCTCCAAAGAAGGAGACTCCACCACACTCCTTGGCAGCAAATTCCACTGTCGAACAGCTCTTACTGTCAGGAAGTTCTTCCTAATGTTTACGGTAGGTGGAATCTTCTTTCTTGTAGTTTGAATCCATTGCTCCGTGTCCGCTTCTCTGGAGCAGCAGAAAACAACCTTTCTCCCTCCTGCAAGCTCGCAAACCAGTAATTGAAAAGGGGGGGGGGCGAGAAGAGGGTAATTGAAAACGGGGGTGGGGACAGAGAAGGGGCAGACAGAAGTTGAACAGGGGAACTTCTTCAGTTTCACAAATTCAGCCGCAGGAGACCATCTTCCTGCTACGTGAGTGACTCTGAAATACCTAATGACAGGCACCGTCTGTCGTACGAGGCAGGCCGGACCTCGCCGCCGCTGCCGCCGTGAAAGTTAGGCCAGCACTGTCACCACAGCCCGGGTCGTCGCCATTAACGCCATCAAATGCAGGTCCAGCCCAACCGCCGCCCAGGCCCCTTAGCCACCCCGCCACCATGAAAGACAGGCCCCGGTCCTTCTCCACAGCCGCTCACGACGCCGCCGTCAGAGCCAACCTGGTCCGCCCGCTGCCCACTTCCCCACCACAGCTGCCATGAAAGGCAGGCTGGACACCATCCCCACAGCCGCTGCCGGCCCTCTCCTCTCCTACCACCAACCACAGATGCAGCCATCAACACCACAGCATTCACACACATAGCCACAGCAAGGCGTGGCTGGGTCAGCTAGTTTTAAATAAAAGGACACATTCTACTCATGTAAAAACACCAGGCAGGCCCCACAAATAACCCAGAGATGAATTTTAAATAAAAGGACACATTCTACTCATGTAAAAACATGCTGATTCCTGACCATCCACAGGCCGGATTGAGAAGGCGATTGGGCCGCATCCGGTCCCCGGGCCTTAGTTTGCCTACCCCTGAGGTAGATGGTCGTGACCCTAGCAGACCCTATAAAAGGGCCAGTCACACAGCCATCTTCCTCTCTTGCCTCTTTTCACCTTTTTCCATCTTCACCTTTTTGATTTCTCTGCTGGCTCTTAGCCAGCAGCACACGGCTCATCCTTACAGAGGATGGAAGCCAGAAGGTAGAAAGTCTGAGGCCTAGCTCAGACTTCTTTTCTCTACACATGTAACTGTAACCACAATACAAAGCCTGCCTTCGGGACACTACTGTGAACTGAATGTAAGTAAACTTTACCATTTCTTTTAAAAGAAGACTGCCATGTCATTATTGGTTTTAAGGGGGAACGAAAGGGGAATTTGCCAGGAATGATCCAAGTCAGACTGGATTGCTCAACATATGGTAACAAATCCATCAACTTGCTTCCAGCAATGTGCAAATGAAATGAAATGAAATTTTATTTCAGCTATTTGCCCATAAACAAAACAACCAGCTAAACAAGGCAAAAGAGACAAAACAAAACAAAACAACCAACTAACAATGCAAAATAGAACAACAACAACTGGTACAGAAGAAAACTGTCACAACGTTAGGCAATCAATTCATGGTAGTAATTCAATGCTACCCTAGCAACCTTAGCAAGGACAAAACAGAGGGCTCGGATTTGAGTAGGATAGTACTATAGCTTTCAATACTCAAACAGCGTTCCAGCGCATCTCTTAAGCGAAAGGACTGCAGTTAGGAAATGTCAAAGGAATGTGCTCTGCTACCAGCTCACTAGCACGAGTGAGGAAGGATAATATTTAATCAATATATCCTCTCCTACTCTCCACAGAGCCTAGGGCTTACTGATCAGAAGGTTGGCGGTTCGAATCCCCGCGACGGGGTGAGCTCCCGTTGCTCGGTCCCTGCTCCTGCCAACCTAGCCGTTCGAAAGCACGTCAAAGTGCAAGTACCCGGTAGATAAATAGGTACCGCTCCGGCGGGAAGGTAAATGGCGTTTCCGTGCACTGCTCTGGTTTGCCAGAAGTGGCTTAGTCATGCTGGCCACATGACCTGGAAGCTGTACGCCGGCTCCCTTGGCCAATAAAGTGAGATGAGCGCCGCAACCCCAGAGTCGTCCGCGACTGGACCTAATGGTCAGGGGTCCCTTTACCTTTACTATCCACAACACTCCCACAAGAACATCAAGATTCTGGTATGGCAGTTGAGATTCTGGCATTGCAGGGGGTTGGGCTAGATGACCACCGGGGTGTCCCTTCCAACTTTACAATTCTACGAAAAATCTCTTGCTCTGCAGTAACTGTGCTCTGCAGGAAGAAAACACTTTCTTTTGCCTATCCCCAACCTTGGCCTGACCTAGCAGGCTCCTCTTACGCTCCGATGGTCTGCTTAGCTCAGTAGTTCCCACACTGACTGGCAGCGGCTGTCCAGAGTTTCATGGAGTCTTTCGCAGCCCTCCCTGGAGATGCCAGCCATCCAATCTGGGACCTTCTACATGCCAAAGCAGCTTTGGAATTTAGTGGTGACGAAGCCTCTGTCCGAGACGCCCGAAGGAAAAGGCCTCTCTGGCTACCACTGGAAGAGCTGTTTATTTGTACGGAAGGGCCTAGGGAAGGAAACCTCAGAGACACAATGGTGGAGGGAAAATCTGGGAAGATGTCAACCCTCCCTTTTTTTGCAGGAAACTCCCTTATTCCAAAGCCGTTTCCCGCTGCTATCCCGGATTGTTGATATCCCTTAAATTTCAAAGGAAGCAGCTCCTCTCCCTCCCTGCCGGCCAGGGAGGCTCCTCAGCTGCGTTGCTCGGCTGCCAATAAGGAGTCTGAGACCGACTGGGGGCGGAGCTTGCATGCCTTGTGCAGCCAGACCCTCACGCCCAACCAGACAGACAGCCTGCCTGCCGTCTATGCGCTCGCTCTTTCGCTCACCCGTTCGCGCGCAGGGTGGCGAGGCTACTTGGTGCCATTGCACCGCCCTCGCGGCATCCCTTATTTTCAAATCTGAAAGTTGACAGCTATGTTCCCAGCAGAACTAGAAAGGCCCTTTTGCAGGATCCCAGAGAACACCTTGGCATCTATCTGGATGCAAATGTGCTGTAGCAGCAGAAGCCGCCGTGATGATAGGGTGCAGTAATAGCTGGGCTGCTGCAGCTTCTCCACCCCTGCTGGCAATGACAGCCCCCTGGCAGGTAAAGTGTAACGCTCCAGCTGCCTGAAATAAGCAGTTTTTGACAACAGCCCAGAGCGGGCGATTGTGGCAGAGCAAAGCGGGCGTTCCAGCTGGTTTTGTGTGCGCTCGAGGGAAACTTAAGTGGCGGCTTGGAAGTGGCGTCAACAAGGGGAAGGCACCGGACCCAAATGTGCTGGAATTAAGGAGGAGGAGGAGGAGGAGAATCACAGAATTGTAGAGTGGGAAGGGTACCCTAGGGTCATCTAGTCCAACCCCCTCCAATGCAGGCACATCTCAACTAAAGCACCCAAATCAGAGGACCATTCAACCTCTGCTTTAAAACCTCCAAGGAAGGAGAGCCCACCATCTCCCGAGGGAGACCCTTCCACTGTCAAACAGCTCTAAGGACTCAGCTGTACAGCTGCAAATAAAATGTTTCGAATGTGTTGCAAAGTGCAGTATACAATTGTGACACTAGATGGCGGCTGTGAGCTATAGCACATTCAATGCATTTTTCAGAACGATTTGTAAAGAAAGCGTTTTCACAACGCTTTTAGCATGTGTGTAGATTCCACCTTACTGTCAGAAAGTGATTCCTGGTGTTATGTTGGGATCTGCTTTTTTGGAGCAGGAGGAGGAAGAGGAAGAGCCACCCTAGCTAGTCAATTGCATTTTGCCACACAACCATGGCCCCGGTTGCTGCCACAATGGAGGAGGAAATCTATTATGTTTGCATTTCATTGAGACACCACCAAATTCTCACGGCTCATACACAGACACAGATGGAAACAGACCCCACCTGCTTCACAAGACTCCTCCATGTGATGCTGCAGCAAAAAAAAAAAGGTAATGCAATTATTTGTTATTGTTCATTCGTTCAGTCGTGTCCAACTCTTCATGACCCCATGGACCAGAGCACGCCAGGCACGCCTATCCTTCACTGTCTCTTGCAGTTTGGCCAAACTCATGTTAGTAGCTTCGAGAACACTGTCCAACCATCTCATCCTCTGCCGTCCCCTTCTCCTTGTGCCCTCAACCTTTCCCAACATGAGGGTCTTTTCTAGGGAGTCTTCTCTTCTCATGAGGTGGCCAAAGTACTGGCCTCCCAGAAACCTATGTCCCCCACTGTGGAAGGACGTGTAGATCCAGAATTGGCCTCCACAGTCACTTACAGACTCACTGTTAAGACTGTGTTTATGGAAGACAATCTTACGAGTTACAGGTAGGTAGCCGTGTTGGACCCAGGTGGCGCTGTGCGTTAAACCACAGAGCCTAGGGCTTGCTGATCAGAAGGTCGGCGGTTCAAATCCCCGTGACGGGGTGAGCTCCCGTTGCTCGGTCCCTGCTCCTGCCAAGCTAGCAGTTCAAAAGCACGTCAAAGTGCAAGTAGATAAATAGGTACCGCTCCGTCAGGAAGGTAAACGGCATTTCTGTGCACTGCTCTGGTTCACCAGAAGCGGCTTAGTCCTGCTGGCCACATGACCTGGAAGCTGTACGCCGGCTCTCGGCCAATAAAGTGAGATGAGCACTGCAACCCCAGAGTCGGTCACGACTGGACCTAACGGTCAGGGGTCCCTTTACCTTTTAGCCGTGTTGGTGTGCCGACTGGCGTTGCAAGGGAGGCGGGGGGCAGTACGCCCCGGGTTCCACGGGAGGAGGGGGGTGACACTTGGGCTGGACCTGCCCTGCGCGGGGCGCTCCCGCGGCACCCTTGCGAGCTGACACGCCAAAAGCAGAAGCGGCGGGGCACCCCGCGCGGGAGCAGCAGCAGCCCGGCGACGGAGTGCGCACGCGCGGCATTTCACGCATGCGCACTCCGTCGTGATGTCACGACGCCCCACCCCCAGGGGGAAGCCTCCATTCGCCACCCCAGCTTCCTCCGCCCCTGGGTATGCTGTAGTTGAAACAAAAACAAACAAACAAACAAAAATCCTTCCAGTAGCACCTTAGAGACCAAGTTTGTTCTTGGTATGAGCTTACGTGTGCATGCACACTTCTTCAGATACAGGTATCTATGCATGCACATGAAAGCTCATACCAAGAACAAACTTAGTTGGTCTCTAAGGTGCTACTGGAAGGAATCTTACAAGTGATGGCCAAAGAAGAAGAGGAGGAGGAGGACCCATCACCCCACACTGAGCATCCCCTCCTTTCTGAACTGTCCTGGGCAGGTTCATGATGGTGGCTGCTGACCCATTGTGCTCTGCAAAGGGCCGCTAACATCTCATGAATGGCAGAGGTGGGCAGGTAAGGCAGCCATTGCAAATCAATATCCATTTCCCTACTTCCCACAGCAGACAAGTGTGCATTAATCCCCAGCCCACTCGGTACGTGATGCCCCGTGCAAGACCACACTCATATATCACATTTCAATTAGGCCTTTCCTTCCACACAGAACCTGCTATGCTTCCTCCGGGCATCATTTCATCCATCAGCAGACTCGACGTCTGACCCGGCTGGCCCTCTTCGGATTGGGAGGTGGCGCCAAGGAGAGACAGAGGAAGCTCATTGTGGGAGGCAGATTCGAACTCGGGACCCGCAAAAAAAAAAATGAAAGGCACAAATACAGGATGGGTGACACCTGGCTTGAGAGCAGTACATGTGAAAAGGATCTAGGAGTCTTGGTAGACCACAAACTTGACATGAGTCAACAGTGTGATGCAGCAGCTCAAAAAGCCAATGCAATTCTGGGCTGCATCAATAGGAGTATAGCATCTAGATCAAGGGAAGTAATAGTACCACTGTATTCCGCTCTGGTCAGACCCCACCTGGAATACTGTGTCCAATTCTGGGCACCACAGTTCAAGAAGGATACGGACAAGCTGGAACGTGTCCAGAGGAGGGCAACCAAAATGGTCCAAGGCCTGGAAACGATGCCTTATGAGGAACGGCTTAGGGAGCTGGGTATGTTTAGCCTGGAGAAGAGAAGGTTAAGGGGTGATAGGATAGCCATGTTCAAATATATAAAAGGATGTCATATAGAGGAGGGAGAAAGGTTGTTTTCTGCTGCTCCTGAGAAGAGGACACGGAGCAATGGATTCAAACTACAAGAAAGAAGATTCCACCTCAACATTAGGAAGAACTTCCTGACAGTAAGAGCTGTTCGACAGTGGAATTTGCTGCCAGGGAGTGTGGTGGAGTCTCCTTCTTTGGAGGTCTTTAAGCAGAGGCTTGACAGCCACCTGTCAGGAATGCTTTGATGGTGTTTCCTGCTTGGCAGGGGGTTGGACTGGATGGCCCTTGGGGTCTCTTCCAACTCTAGGATTCTATGATTTGTTTCTATGAAAACGGTAGCGTGGAGGAGCCATTTCTGGAAGATGCCTCTGAGCCAGTCTTCGGCAACCTGCTGCGCTTTAGAGAGAATCGTGGAATTGCAGAGTTGGATGGGACCCGAAGGATCATCCAGTCCAACCCCTTGCAATTCAGTAATACGTAACCGTCCCATACGGGAATTGAACTTGCAACCTTGGCATTAGCAGCACTAAGCTCTAACCTACTGAGCTGTCCAGCCTGATGTTTTGGACTACATCAGACTGAAGGGAGTTGTAGTCCAAAACAGCCAGAAGCCACCAGGTTGCCAAAGGCTGGATTAGCATACCTAAACAATATGCACCAGTTTCTAAAGTCTGGCTTATGTAGCTGTTGTTGAAATTTGTATACTGCCCTTCATCTGTAGATCTCGGGGCGATACACAGCATAAAAAATACAAGATTAAAAAACGCACACACAAAATACATGATACAAAAACAAAATAACAACCTTGCCTCCATACCCATCAACTGTCCCAGACAAACCGGGACATCCCTTTTTTCAAAGCAAGAGCATGGCAGCCATAGAATAATAGGTAAAGGTAAAGGGACCCCTGACCGTTAGGTCCAGCCGTGACCGACTCTGGGGTTGTGGCGCTCATCTCGCTTTAGTGGCCGAGGGAGACGGCGTACAGCTTCCAGGTCATGTGGCCAGCATGACTAAGCTGCTTCTGGAGAATAATAATAATAATAATTTATTATTCGTACCCCGCCCATCTGGCCGGGTCCCCCCAGCCACTCTGGGCGGCCTCCAACAGATATTAAAATACATTATTTTAATATAATTAAAATAAAAATAAAATTTTAAAAATAAAATTAAAATTAAAACCAGAGCAGCGCACGGAAACGCCATTTACCTTCCCGCCGGAGTGGTACCTATTTATCTACTTGCACTTTGAAGTGCTTTCGAACTGCTAGGTTGGCAGGAGCTGGGACCGAACAACAGGAGCTCACCCCATTGCGGGGATTCACAGGGCACCTTGCTCTCGCACAATTTCGCACCGAGATCTCACCCCGAAAAAAAACATTTGGGGGGTGCATCATGTGCATTTTTGGAGTCTGTGGTCTCTTGTGGGTCACATGACTCATGCAGGATTTCGATTCCAGAAGACGGTGTCCTGGATTTGGGCTGTGTCGTGTTGGAGGGTATGCTTTTCCTACACACCACCTCCCCAAAACACATTTAGAAGGGTATCAGATGCAAATCAGCCCAAAAACTGGTTGAAAAGCAACATTTTTCTCCTGGTGCCTAAAGATGTATAATGAAGGCGCCAGGCGAGCCTCCCTGGGGAGAGCATCGCACAAACAGGGAGCCACCACAGAAAAGGCCCCGTTTTCATGTTTCCACGAAGAAGGTGGCATGCGAAGAAGGGCCTCAGAGGATGAACACAGTCTGGGACGGTATACATGGGGAGAGGCTAGGCTTGCCAAATGTGAGGAAAATCCCTGACATGTTGTGGTTTTCGGGTGTAAAAAAGGCATGGGGGGGGGGGGAATTTTGCCAAATCGGCAAAATGTCAGGGAAAACCCGGATGTATAAAAAAACAGCGAAACAGCTCAAAAGGCTTAAAATCACTATTTTTTGGTTAGGTTTCCCCAAAAAAGCTCCGCAATGTTGAGGTCTTCCTATTAAAAAAAATTCAACAACTTAGTGGATGTTAGGAATTTTACTTTTTGAAATACGGCAACCCTGGGAGAGGCGGTGCTTCAGATATTGCAGTCCTGAGCTTTATAGGTCAAAACCATCACTCTGAATCAGGCCCGGAAACTATTTGGCAGCAAGTGCAGTCGGGCCAGGATCCGTGCAATAGACTCCAGGCCTCTTGCCCCAGTGAGCAAATGTTCCCCACATTTCTATGGAAGTCATAAGAAGAGTCCGCTTGCAGGATCAGGCCAATGGCCCATCTTGTCCAGAATCCTGTTCTTGCAGTGACCAACGAAAAGCCTGTGGAAAACCTGCAAGCAGGATTCGAGCACAAGAGCCCCTCTCCTGTTATTTCCAGCATGGCTGCTTGAGACCCGCGGAGGCAGAGCAGAGCCATTGCGGCTAGTTGCCGTTGACCGTAATGGGTTAAGTCTTGGGGTGGGGGGATTCCACCAGGCGAAGGAGAAAGCTTTCCATCACCAGCTCCTCTCTCAGATCTAAAGTGGAAAGATACCGGGAAGGCACTGGAGTCAAATTCTCCTGTTGCTTAGCTACAAGAAAGGGGTAATCAATAGAAGCTGGGTACTCCCTGCTCCCCCCACAGGCAATTTCTGCGCAGAGAGGCAGCGGTGCTCCCATTTGCCCAGAGAACACCATCACCTCTACCCAGAAATCCTTCCTCACAACCCTAGGCTGGGTGGGATTATCCAGGGTTGCTAAGGGGCAAGGAGACAGGTGCCCCTGGATAGGTAAATGGCTATTAGATGTTGACCCCTTGTCGTGGCTTCTTGGGAGAAAAGCAATGACAAACTGATTGGTTCAGAATTGGGAAAGGAGTACGACAAGGCTGTATATTGTCTCCCTGCTTGTTTAACTTATATGCAGAATTCATCATGCGAAAGGCTGGACTGGATGAATCCCAAACCGGAATTAAGATTGCCGGAAGAAATATCAACAACCTCAGATATGCTGATGATACAACCTTGATGGCAGAAAGTGAGGAGGAATGAAAGAACCTTTTAATGAGGGTGAAAGAGGAGAGTGCAAAATATGGTCTGAAGCTCAACATCAAAAAAACTAAGATCATGGCCACTGGTCCCATCACCTCCTAGCAAACAGAAGGGGAAGAAATGGAGGCAGTGAGAGATTTCACTTTCTTGGGTTCCATGATCACTTCAGATGGTGACAGCAGTCACAAAATTAGAAGACGCCTGCTTCTTGGGAGAAAAGCAATGACAAACCTAGACAGCATCTTAAAAAGCAGAGACATCACCTTGCCAACAAAGGTCCGTATAGTTAAAGCTATGGTTTTCCCAGTAGTTATGTACGGAAGTGAGAGCTGGACCATCAAGAAGGCTGATCGCCGAAGAATTGATGCTTTTGAATTATGGTGCTGGAGGAGACTCCTGAGAGTCCCATGGACTGCAAGAAGATCAAACCTATCCATTCTGAAGGAAATCAGCCCTGAGTGCTCACTGGAAGGACAGATCCTGAAGCTGAGGCTCCAAGACTTTGGCCACCTCCTGAGAAGAGAAGACTCCCTGGAAAAGACCCTGATGTTGGAAAAGATGGAGGGCACAAGGAGAAGGGGATGACAAAGGACGAGATGGTTGGACAGTGTTCTCGAAGCGACCAACATGAGTCTGACCAAACTGCGGGAGGCAGTGGAAGACAGGAGTGCCTGGCGTGCTCTGGTCCAGGGGGTCACGAAGAGTCAGACACAACTAAACGACTAAACAACAACAACAATGAGATGTTGAAAAGCTGGTAGCACTGGGCCAAGTTGAATTAATTAAACTAAATAGTTTTAATCAAAACAAAATAATAAATAAATAAAATTCCTTCCAGTAGCACCTTAGAGACCAACTAAGTTTGTTTTTGTTATGAGCTTTCGTGTGCATGCACACTTCAGATCACACGAAAGCTCATACCAAGAACAAACTTAGTTGGTCTCTAAGGTGCTACTGGAAGGCGGCACGGGCTTTCCCTGCTCACCGCCACGACGAAATCCCCTGAGCCGCCCTGCGCGTCGCCCAAGAGGCCCCTTGGAAAACAAGGCTTCTGTTGAGTTTCAAGGAGGGAAGGCTGAGGAGGAGGAGCAGGAGAGAGCGCCCAGCGAAAGCGGGTCTCTCTGGTGCCCGTTTCCTCAAAGCTCAGCTTGGATTCTCCCCCCGCTGCCAGCAAGCAAACAAAGAGCTCCGCGCCCGTCCTTCGCAGCCCCAGAACTCGAGCGTGGCCTTGCCAAGGCGTGCTTACGTAATAAAAATAAGACATCCCCTCAAAATAAGCCATAGTGCTTTTTCTTGAGGAAAAAAAATATGCAAGACGGTGTCTTAAAATAGGGGAAACACGGGTATATGACGTTGGGGGGCTTTTGGGGGAATTTTTGTGGAATTAAAAATAAAATTTAGCACAGCCCTTTGAATAAGATCTTGCCTTTCTTCAAGAGACATATTCCTGCATTGCAAGGGGTCCCACCCAACTCTAAGTGTGCATGGACGCACACACACACACACTGTGCCTCCACACAGCAGTGCTACGAGTTGCGATGCAGGAGTCTTTTAATGCTTTTCTGATTGCCTCTCAAGACCCCGTGGGGACACGACTGCTGTGCGGCAGCCGGTGCCTCCCCACAGCCGCACGGCTCTCAAACTCTTTGGAGAGGTTCATCAGCCGCCTACGGTCCCCCTGGGGGAGGCCAGCAATTAGCACTTCCCATGAAACCCTCCAGCAGGATCACTTTCAGAAAGTGTGGCAGCCCCAGTGTGAATCAGAGACAGATTTCAAAGCTTAGCAGGAGGCACTTTCCATAAACTCTGCTTCCGGGCTCCCTCGACCTTAGGCGGAACAGGGAGCTGAAGAGATATTAAACAGCGCTATACATTTTAAACTCAGTTTGGAACCATAGCTGTCAACCCTCCCTTTTTTTGCAGGAAACTCCCTTATTCCAAAGCCGTTTCTCGCTGCTATCCCGGATTGTTGATCTCCCTTAAATTTCCCGGATTTCAAAGGAAGCAGCTCCTCTCCCTCCCTGCCGACCAGGGATGCTCCTCAGCTGCGTTACTCGGCTGCAGGGTGGATTTGATTTAAATCAAACTGATTTAAATCACAATTTAAATCACTAGTCAGTAAGGCTCAGGGTGGATAAAAATCAACGATTTTTTAAAAAAAAAATCTAATTTTTTTTTATTTTTTTAAAAAAATCATTGATTTTTATCCACCCTGAGCCTTACTGATTTGATTTAAATCAGTTTGATTTAAATCAAATCCACCCTGCTCGGCTGCCAATAAGGAGTCTGAGACCGACTGGGGGCGGAGCTTGCATGCCTTGTGCAGCCAGACCCTCACGCCCAACCAGACAGCCAGCCTGCCTGCCGTCTACGCGCTCGCTCTTTCGCTCAGCCATTCGCGCGCAGCCTCTGGAGGGCAGGGTGGCGAGGCTACTTGGTGCCATTGCTCCGCCCTGGCGGCATCCCTTATTTTCAAATCGAAAGTTTTTGGAAAATCCCTTATTTTCAAATCCGAAAGTTGACAGCTATGTTTGGAACAATGGTGTGCGGTCAGTGGGCTAGAAGGACTAGAGTAGTCCCCTAAATGTTCCAGGCAGTGTCTTTCTTCTAAAAAAATGTTTAGGGTTGTGGGATGTAAAACACAGAGCAGTCAAGCACATTCCTAGAGTGAACATGTTTACGCATGAGGAGGAATGTTTGTCTAGCCACCTGGTAAACTTCCTGTTTCCTTCTGGGCTGGGACAGACTTCCTCTACACGTGACCAGAGGTGGGCGTGGCCTCACCTGTACAGGTAATAAAATACCTCAGCAGAGACTGCCATCTCTCTCTGACTCCATTCGTCGAAGAAGCAGCATCTGCTTAGCTCCTTATTGTTTATACCCAGCCCATCAGGGAATTTAAGGGGCTATGGCAGTCAATCATCAACTTTGCAGCAACAACCTCTCCCCAGCAACATGAGGAGCCCAATCACACACGTGGCCATCCAAACTGACCTACCCAGCAACAAGGGGTTGTCTTGTTAACCCTTCCGCAACACGAGCTCTCTATGATGGAGAACTCGCTTTGCTGGAAACCACAGGAGGGGAAAAGATGCTCTGGTGCTCGGATCCTGCTTGCTTTTTCCCTATTGACACATCTGGTTGGCCGCTGTGAGAACAGGATGCTGGACGAGACGGTCCCTCGACCTTAGGCAAAATATGCAACTGAAGGATAAAGGCACCGGCTCCGAGATGACACCTGCAGCTTCCTCGGATGCAGGTCAGTTCTTATTATGCTACCTGCCTTTCCACACCACAGCATTTTAAAGCACAGTTTAAAACAGCTTCTAAAAACTTGCACTTAAAAAATACAGTCACACAAAACAGAGCGGGTCTCGAACAGGTATACGTGTCAGGTGTCAAAGTCCGCGGAAAAGACGCAGAAGCAACGAGAGAAAAGCCTTGTATGATTTCTGGATGCTGGCAGGAAGAATTAGACAGGCGTTGCTCAAAAAACAGGAAGGAGCCGTGACAGGCAAGTATTTCAATCTGCCCGACACGGGGAGGCAATTTTTGTTCTGCTGGGCACAACTTTCCGGTGTTTTCCTGACAGCTCAGACATCTCTCGGAGAGGGGAAAGTGTGAAATCCATTTGCTTTGCTGAGAGGCCGCGGGGAAGAAATCAAGTCTGCGTTTGCTGCAGAGCACGAAGAGAACATCTCTCCGCCCTCCGCTAAATTTCCCACCTCCGAGAATAGCATCTTCATAGAATCATAGAACTGTGAAGTTGGAAGGGACCCCTGGGGTCATGTAGTCCAACCCCCTGAAATGCTTGTATCATAGCTAAAGCATCCATGACAGATAGCCACCCCAACTCTGCTTTAAAACCTCCAACGAAGGACCATCTCAGGTAGTCCTAATTCTTTTAGCACCTGCCTTGCAGGGGGTTGGACTGGATGACCCTTGGGAGTCCGGTCCAGTAAAAATAATAATAATTTATGATTTGTACCCCGCCCATCTGGCTGGGTCTCCCCAGCCACTCTGGGAGGCTTCCAACAAAAATAAAAAATACATTAAAACATCACATATTAAAAGCTTCCTTAAACAGGGCTGCCTTCAGATGTCTTCTGAATGTCAAGTGGTTGTTTATCTCTCTGCACCCCCTTAAATCAGACTAGAAAAACTACTGACAATTAACAAACCAAATAAACACATAACTTATCTAGCCAAGATGTTACTAAAAACTTGTTACCCCTACACAGGCGTGCAAAAAAGAAAGACAAAAACCCACAAAAGGAACTCGGCAAAACTTAGTCCCAACTGTTTACCAAAAACATAGCCTTTAGCCCCACAAGTATTAAAGGTCTCGCCTGCCCAGTGACTCTTTAAACGGCCGCGGTATCCTAACCGTGCAAAGGTAGCATAATCACTTGTCCCTTAAATAGGAACCAGGTGTGCAGCCTGGGAGCCATTCTGGACTCACAGCTGTCCATGGAGGCGCAGGTCAATTCTGTGTCCAGGGCAGCTGTCTACCAGCTCCATCTGGTACGCAGGATGAGACCCTCCCTGCCCGCAGACTGTCTTGCCAGAGTGGTGCATGCTCTAGTTATCTCCCGCTTGGACTACTGCAATGCGCTCTACGGGGGGCTACCTTTGAAGGTGACCCGGAAACTACAACTAATCCAGAACGCGGCAGCTAGACTGGTGACTGGGAGCGGCCGCCGAGTCCACATAACACCGGTCTTGAAAGACCTACATTGGCTCCCAGGACGTTTCCAAGCACAGTTGCCCCATTCAGGACCAGGGAGTCCCCCACCCCCGCCCACCCCCTGTCCCCCAAGAACAGTACTTCAACCTGACAAATACAATTTGATGACCCACCTCATCTCTGTGGTGGTTAAACCATTTTAAGCCATTTTTAGCTTTGGGTTTTTATTGTCACAATGTACTCTGGGACCTGAAGGTGAAGGGTGGGTAATTAATCAATCAATCAATCATCTTTCTGCCCTAATATTTGTATGGCAAGGCTTCCATTATGAAATAAAGGGATCCCTTTTTCCACGAAGGCAGGCAGGACATCGTTTCTTACCCTCCTTCACTCACTCTTTGTTGGCCGCATGGCTAATTCACAAGCCTACAACAGATTCAAGACGTGCCCCCCCCCCCAATAACATTTGGCAAAGCCACTCACAGTCCTGATAGAGAATAGACTGTTATGAAATTATCTCTTGCAGCTCTTCCCGGAAGAAAAGGTTGAGCCGAAATGCCAAGGTTTTCTCTGACCTCCATTTACACAACAGCACCGAGTAATGACCTGACATAACTGTATTACTGGTATCTAAGGAAATGATTTTACCTACGATAAGCAGAGAGCATAATGCAGTCTTCTTAGACTCTGCCAGTGCAGGCAATAAATGCGTCTCCCGGACTCCAGGACAGGGTTTTGCTCTTCCCCTGTCTTTTAATTATTGTTTTTAAAAACGGCATCCATGACAGATGAGTCGAGAGGTGTCGTTCCGAAAGGGGGCAGGTAGCCGGATGCAAATTTCTGGGCAGGATTAGCTAAATGTGAACATATCCTTACTTAATCCTTACCTGAAGGGAAAAGGGACCTTCACTCCGCCCACTCTTTGGTGCCAGAGTCACAACATGCCCCACCCATGCCAGTGTGGTGGCGCCGTTAGGTTGTCAGACTAGGACCCGGAAGGCCAGGGTTCAAATCCGCCACTCAGCTGTAGAATCACAGAAATGTAGAGTTGGAAAGGGACCCCAAGGGTCATCTAGTCCAACCCCCTGCAGTGCAAGGAATCTCAGCTAAAGCATCCAGGACAGATGGACACCCAACCTCTGCTTTAAAACCCCCCAAGGAAGGAGAGTCCACCATCTCCCGAGGGAGCCTGTTCCACTGTTAAAGTTCTTCCTGACATTGAGTCGTAATAATAATAATAATAATAATAATAATAATAATAATAATAGTTTATAATTTATACCCAGCCACTCTGGGCAGCATCCAACAGAACATTAAAATACAATAATCTATTAACCATTAAAAGCCTCCCTAAACAGGGCTGCCTTCAGGTATTTCCTAAATGTTATGTAGTTGTTGATCCCTTTGACCTCTGATGGGAGGGCGTTCCACAGGGCGGGTGCCACCACCGAGAAGGCCCTCTGTCTGGTTCCCTGTAGCTTTGCTTCTCGCAGTGAGGGAACCGCCAGAAGGCCCTCGGAGCTGGACCTCAGTGTCCGGGCTGAACGATGGGGGTGGAGACGCTCCTTCAGGTATACTGGAATCTCCATTCTTGCAACTTGAAGCCATTGGTTCGTGTCCTACCCTCCAGAGCAGGAGAAAACAAGCTTTTTCTCTCTTCCATGAGATAGCCCTTCAGATGGCTCTCATATCTCCTCTCAGTCTCCTCTTTTCCAGGCTAAACATATCCATCTCCCTCAACCGATCCTCATCAGGCTTGACTTCTAGACCCTTGATCATATCAGTCACCCTCCTCTGCACATGTTCCAGTTTGTCAACATCCTTCTTAAATTGTGGTGCCCAAAACTGGACGCAGGACTCCATGTGTGGTCTGACTAAGGATCAATAAAGCAGCACTGTTCCTTCACTTGATCTGGACACTAGACTGCTGCTCTGCAGCCTAGAATAGCATCAGCTTTATTTGCTGCTGCATCACACTGTTGACTCATGTTCAGCTTGTGGCCTGCTAAGTCACCCCGGATCCTTTTCACATGTACTGATCTCAAGCCGTGTGCCTCCCATCTTATATTTGCACTTTGGGTTCTTCCTGGCCACATGTAGAACATTACTTTTATCCCGATCAACAATCGTTTGGTTAGTTTTGGCCCAGTTCCTCCAACCCGTTAAGGTCATCTTGAATCCTGATTCTATTGTCTCCCCTTTCTGCCTTCTTTCCTCCAGACCAGGGGTCAGCAACCTTTTTCAGCCGTGGGCCGGTCCACCGTCCCTCAGACCATGTGGGGGGCCGGACTATATTTTGGGGGGGAAATATGAACGAATTCCTGTGCCCCACAAATAACCCAGAGATGCATTTTCAATAAAAGCACACATTCTACTCATGTCAAAACACGTTGATTCCCAGACCGTCCGCGGGACGGATTGAGAAGGCGATTGGGCCGCATCCGGCCCACGGGCCTTAGGTTACCTACCCCTGCTCCAGACTCAGCACACCCAACTCCCTCAACCATTTTGGACTCACAGCTGTCCATGGAGGCGCAGGTTAATTCTGTGTCCAGGGCGGCTGTCTACCAGCTCCATCTGGTACACAGGATGAGACCCTCCCTGCCCGCAGACTGTCTCGCCAGAGTGGTGCATGCTCTAGTTATCTCCCGCTTGGACTACTGCAATGCGCTCTACATGGGGGCTACCTTTGAAGGTGACCCGGAAACTGCAATTAATCCAGAATGCGGCAGCTAGACTGGTGACTGGGAGTGGCCGCCGGGACAACATAACACCAGTCCTGAGAGACCTACATTGGCTCCCAGGACGTTTCCGAGCACAATTCAAAGTGTTGGTGCTGACCTTGAAAGCCCTAAATGGCCTCGGTCCTGTATACCTGAAGGAGCGTCTCCACTCCCATTATTCAGCCCGGACACTGAGGTCCAGCGCCGAGGGCCTTCTGGCGGTTCCCTCGCTGTGAGAAGCCAAGTTACAGGGAACCAGGCAGAGGGCCTTCTCGGTAGTGGCACCCACCCTATGGAATGCCCTCCCATCAGAGGTCAAAGAGATAAACAACTACCTGACATTTAGAAAATACTTGAAGGCAGCCCTGTTTAGGGAAGTTTTTAACCTGTGATATTTTAATGTATTTTGATATTTGTTGGAAGCCGCCCAGAGTGGCTGGGGAGACCCGGCCAGATGAGCGGGGTACAAATAATAAATTATTAGTTATTATTATTTATTATTATTATTATTATTCCTCATAAGCCACAGTTTCCCTGCTTCATCTTGACTTCTGGCACCACCAAAAAATGAATGCCTCCTTCTCCTTTAATTTAGACCCCCCCACAAACACACAAAACAGAAATCCTGCTCTCTTGGAAAGCCTCCACCTTTCTGAATTTCTCTGCATGCTCTGCTGCCCTTAAACTGCAACTTCTGCAGTGCTAGGCAAATAAACACCTCCGCGCAAAAAAAGAAAAATAAAGAAAGAAAACTCCCGAACACAAAATGCAGATAAGCGCCTTGGATGACTGGCGTAATCTTTTCACGCAGTGGCTCATTGTCTCCCATTTCCACCGCCCCCAAACCAAGCTGTAACTCCGAGTTAGCAACAAAACATGGGAGCTGGGCGAGTGACTCTGACTCATAGCACTGAAGAGTCGGAAGGGACCCCCAAGGGTCATCTAGGCCAACCCCCTGCAATGCGGAGACTTATGCAGGGGTCACTTAAGATGGGAGGGTCACTTAAGATGGGAGGGAGGGCAGCGCACTCCCGGAGGTCAGCTGCCTGGCTAGGGGTGGGTGTCATAGTCCTGCACTGCCAGCCATGGCAGAGGTCAGTGGAGGGAGAAGCCAGCAACCAGCCGAGTCTCAGGGGGTACTTACCTGGAGGCAGAGTTCAGTCTTAAGGTCAGGAGTGTCTCAGTTCACATAGTCAGATGTTCTGGGGGTCAAGGAAGCCGAGGGTCCAAGGCCACAAGAAGCAGCAAAGTTTGGACAGGAACAACAAAATGTGGTTTCCAGCAGCTGCCTGAGGCTGCGAACGCTGCTTAAGAAAGCTGGAGCCAGCTGGTTCTCCTCAGGAGCAATAAATACTGATCAGCAGCAGGTGGAGTCACTTCGCCTTCTGCTCCTTCAGGCTGCTGCTCAACAGGTGAAGCCAACTCCTGGCCATAGCTGTCAACTTTCGGATTTGAAAATAAGGGATGCCGCGAGGGCGGTGCAATGGCACCACGTAGCCTCGCCACCCTGCGCTCCAGAGGCTGCGCGCGAACGGGTGAGCGAAAGAGCGAGCGCGTAGACGGCAGGCAGGCTGGCTGTCTGGTTGGGCGTGAGGGTCTGGCTGCACAAGGCATGCAAGCTCCACCCCCAGTCATAGAATCATAGAATCATAGAATCATAGAATCATAGAGTTGGAAGAGACCCCAAGGGCCATCCAGTCCAACCCCCTGCCAAGCAGGAAACACCATCAAAGCATTCTTGACAGATGGCTGTCAAGCCTCTGCTTAAAGACCTCCAAAGAAGGAGACTCCACCACACTCCTTGGCAGCAAATTCCACTGTCGAACAGCTCTTACTGTCAAGAAATTCTTCCTAATGTTTAGGTGGAATCTTCTTTCTTGTAGTTTGAATCCATTGCTCCGTGTCCGCTTCTCTGGAGCAGCAGAAAACAACCTTTCTCCCTCCTCTATATGACATCCTTTTATATATTTGAACATGGCTATCATATCACCCCTTAACCTTCTCTTCTCCAGGCTAAACATACCCAGCTCCCTAAGCCGTTCCTCATAAGGCATCGTTTCCAGGCCTTTGACCATTTTGGTTGCCCTCCTCTGGACACGTTCCAGCTTGTCAATATCCTTCTTGAACTGTGGTGCCCAGAACTGGACACAGTATTCCAGGTGAGGTATGACCAGAGCGGAATACAGTGGTACTATTACTTCCCTTGATCTAGATGCTATACACCTATTGATGCAGCCCAGAATTGCATTGGCTTTTTGAGCTGCTGCATCACACTGTTGACTCATGTCAAGTTTGTGGTCTACCAAGACTCCTAGATCCTTTTCACTTGTACTGCTCTCAAGCCAGGTATCACCCATCCTGTATTTGTGCTTTTCATTTTTTTTGCCCAAGTGTAGTACTTTACATTTCTCCCTGTTAAAATTCATCCTGTTTGCCTTGGCCCAGTTCTCTAATCTGTTAAGGTCATTTTGAAGTGTGATCCTGTCCTCTGGGGTATTAGCCACCCCTCCCAATTTGGTGTCATCTGCAAACTTGATCAGGATGCCCTCAAGCCCATCATCCAAGTCATTGATAAAGATGTTGAATAAGACTGGGCCCAAGACAGAACCCTGTGGCACCCCACTAGTCACTTCTCTCCAGGATGAAGAGGAGCCATTGATGAGCACCCTTTGGGTTCGGTCAGTCAGCCAGTTACAAATCCAATGAATGGTAGCATTGTCTAGCCCGCATTTTACCAGCTTCTTTACAAGAATATCATGGGGCACCTTGTCAAAGGCCTTGCTGAAATCAAGATAGACTACATCCACAGTGTTCCCTTCGTCTACCAGGCTTGTAATTCTGTCAAAAAATGAGATCAGATTAGTCTGACATGACTTATTTTTCAGAAACCCATGCTGACTTTTAGTGATCACAGCGTTCCTTTCTAGGTGCTCACAGACCGTTTGCTTAATGATCTGCTCTAGAATCTTTCCTGGTATTGATGTCAGGCTGACTGGGCGGTAATTGTTTGGGTCCTCTCTTTTCCCCTTTTTGATTTTTTTTTTTTTAATTGTTATTTTTGTTTGCAACACAATCATATTGTAACAACATAGATACAGATCGATGTTATACAATAAACTTTTAACTGTAAAGTAATCAAATTTGCATTATTTTCTTTGTTTTCTACACCTGAGAAAGGAAAAAACAAAACAAAACAAAATAAAACAATACATACAACTCACAAAACGACTTCCTACCATTTCCCTTACGTCCTATTCTGTGAATAATGTACCTAATTTCACACTTATGCTTACCAACACCTGTAGCTTACATTCCTAAGAAAAAACCCATTCATTTCCTCCATATCTAACCTTTATCCTTAGTTTATCACTACTCCTCAAATGCCACCATAGAGATAGATCTTTTACTATATTTTTTCACGTATTCCCTATACCCCTCCCATTTTTCCATATAATTCCTTTCTGACTTTCCTCTTAAATTGTTCGTTAGATATGCTAATTCCGCGAATTCCTGAAGTTTTTGTTGCCAATCCTCGATCTTTGGAGGTTCTTCCTCTTTCCAGCCTTTTGCCACAAGTATTCTGGCCGCAGCCGTTGCATACAGAAAGATCTCTTTTTGTTGATTGGGGATGTCAATGTCTCTGTCCAATATGCTCAGTAGGAACGCCTCCGGTTTCTTTTTAAATGTTTTTCCAAATATCTTTTTTATCTCGTCGTATATCTGCCCCCAGAAGATCTTTATTTTCCGACATGTCCACCACATGTGGAACAGATCTCCTCCATTTTCCCCACACCTCCAGCATTTACTTGTCATATTCTTATACATTTTAGCTAATTTCATCGGTGTCAGGTACCATCGGTGGGCCAATTTCATCATATTTTCTCTTATACCATAATTTGCAGTGAACTTTAAATTCACTTTCCATAGATTTTCCCAATCTTTTAACATTATCGCATGACCAACATCTTGGGCCCACCTAATCATCGGTACTTTAACCTCCTCATCCATCACTTCGTATTCTAATAAACAATTATACATATTAGAAATTAGCTTGTTCTTACTATGTAATAATTCTTTTTCAAACCTGGAGGCTTCTTCCTTAAAGCCTACTTTCGCATCTTGTTTGTAAACCTCATTTATTTGGAAATATTCAAACCAGCTATTAAGGGTACCTTTAATTTCTTTATATTTCTTCAAATTCATTTGGCCCTGTTCGTTTACAAGCAGATCACTATACGTGATCCAATTTGTTTTTGAATTACTCTTTTTCTTAAGTGCTACCGCCTCAAGGGGTGAGATCCATCTTGGGGTTTTACTTTCAAGATACCATTTGTATTTATTCCACACCTTTATGAGGACGTTCCTGACTATATGATTTGAAAAACCTCCGTGGACTTTTGATTTGTCATAGTGTAGATAGGCATGCCACCCAAAGCGGGCGTCATGCCCCTCTATGTCCAGTATATCCCAGTTCTTTAATATACACCACTCCTTTAGCCACATCAAGCAGGAGGCCTCAAAGTATAATTTGAGATCGGGTAGGCCAAATCCCCCCCTTTCAATCTTATCTATTAGTATTTTATGTCTGACTCTGGGCCTCTTGCCACTCCACAGAAATTTTGAGAGTTCTTTTTGCCATAATTCAATGTTACTCATTTTACTAATGACTGGGACTGTCTGAAAGAGATAAAGAAGTTTTGGCACTACCATCATTTTGATTATCGATATTCGACCTAAGAAGGATATATTTAATTTCGTCCAACCCTCTAATTTCTTCTTTATGTCCCTCCAACTTTTATCGTAATTATCCTCGTATAAATTCTTATTTTTAAAGGAGATCCATATTCCTAGGTATTTAATTTTAGGATATATTTTTACCTGCGTTAATTTTTCCAGTTCAATTTGGCTTTTCCGGGACATATTTTTAGTTAAAAGTTTTGTTTTCTTTAAGTTCAATTTTAATCCTGATACTTTCCCATAATTTTGAATTTCTTCCATTGCCTTCTTTAAGCTCTGACTGGGATTTTCAGTTGTTATAATTAAGTCGTCTGCGAACGCCCGTAATTTATACGCCCTTCTCCCATGGACTATACCCTTTATTCCTTCTTCTTCTCTAATTCTTTTGCAGAGCACCTCAAGTGTTAATATAAATATCAAAGGTGATAGAGGGCAACCCTGTCTTACTCCTTGTTCTATATCACACTCTTCTGTTAGGCTCCCATTTATTACAATTCTGGCCTTTTGGTTTGAATAGATTGCTTCAATTGCTTTGCTGTATTGTGTTCCAAATTCCATCTGTTTTAACAATTCTTTTATAAATTTCCATGAGACCCTGTCAAAGGCCTTTTCAGCATCGATGGCCATCATGGCCGCTTGCTTTTCTATTCTTAAGTCCAGGTATTCTAAGAGATCTATTATTATTCTAGTATTATTGTGAATTTGTCTACCGGGCAAAAAGCCCGCCTGGTCCTCATGTATTATTTCCTGTAGAACCCTTTTAGATCTTTCAGCTAAGATTTTAGCGAATATTTTATAGTCATTGTTTAACAATGCTATTGGCCTATAGTCTGTAACCGTCTGGTTATCTCCCCCCTGTTTGGGTATTAAGGTTATGGTGCTTTTTTTCCAGGTTTCAGGCATATCCTCCCCTCCTAATATGTTGTTCATTACGTTTTTCATTGGCTCTAGCAGAATTTCCTCCAATTTTTTATAATATACTGCCGATAGCCCATCCGGGCCAGGGGCTTTTCCGGTCTTTGTTTCTTTTATAGCTCTTTGTATTTCGTATGGTGTTATCGGAGCATTCAATCCCTCTCTTTGTTCCTTAGTAATTTTAGTTAGGTTATTTTTGTGCAAGTATCTGATTACTTCCTCTGTTGTTTCCGTTCCTGCCGCGTAGAGGTCTCTATAAAACTTCAAAAAACATTTTTCTATTTCTTCTGGATTATTAATTGTCTTCCCCTCTATCTTAATTGTGTTAATAAATCTTTTTTCTTCTCTCTTCTTTAGTTGCCAAGCAAGCCACTTGCCCGGCTTGTTAGCGTTTTCAAAAAGATTTTGTCTCATTGCTCTTAATTTAGCTTCTATTTCTTCACTAATTATCATTGAAAATTGGGATTGCAGTAGTTTTATATTCCTTTTAATTGTATCATTTTGGGGTTCTTTATATAACTGCATCTCGTTTTTCCTGATTTCTTCTCTAATCTTATTTTTTTTTTCTTCCTTTTGTTTTTTCTTAATAGAGCATTGCTGAATAAAAAAACCTCTTATCACAGCTTTCCCTGCATCCCATACAATTTGTGGTTTTGTGCCCTTATTCAGATTCAATTCAAAAAATTCTTTAAGTGTTGTTTTTGCCTTTTCCAGAATAGTTTCATCCTTTAATATAGATTCATTTAATCTCCAGCTGGTCGCTCTCCTTTTTACCCAGGTCATTTTCAAATATACCGCATTATGGTCTGCTATCGTTTTGGGTTGAATTTCTACTTTTGTTATTTTCATTGTTAAATCTTTTGTTAACCAGATTGCGTCTATTCTACCGGCAGAGTTGTTTGGGTATGAAAAGTATGTATACTCTTTTTTGGTAGGATTATGTAATCTCCATGCATCCTGTAACCTTAACATGTTCGTTAGCTGAAAGAAAGATGTTGGAAGTTTTATTTGCTTCTTCTTGGCCGTCTTTTTGGATCTATCTATATCCGGGTTTACTACTCCGTTTTGATCTCCTAAGAATATTATCTTCCCTCCAATTAGGTCTCCCAGGTCTTTTTCTAATCTTTGGTAAAATTCGTTCTTATTACTGTTAGGTGCATAGAAGCCTACTGCGTATATTATTTCTCCTTGAAAGGTAATCTGTACCACCACTACTCTTCCCTGCGTGTCTCTATAAATCAGTTTAGGTTCTAAATGAGATTTAGCATAAATCACTACACCATTTTTCTTTGTGTCATTTAGTGATACAAATTCTTTTCCTAGATTTTTATTGGATAGTACTCTGACATGTTGGGATGTAACGTGTGTTTCTTTTCCCCTTTTTGAAAATAGGGACAACATTTGCCCTCCTCCAGTCTGCTGGGACTTCACCTGTTTTCCAAGAATTCTCAAAGATTACTGCCAGTGGTTCTGAAATCACCTCTGCCAGTTCTTTTAATACTCTGGGATGTAGTTCATCTGGCCCTGGAGACTTGAATACATCTAAACTAGCCAAGTGTGCTTGTACTACCTCCTTACTTATTCTGGGCTGTGTTTCCCCTGCTGAATCATCTGCTCCATATTCTTCAGGTCGGGCATTGTTTTCTTTTTTGGAGAAGACTGAGGCAAAGAAGGTATTGAGGAGTTCTGCCCTTTCTGCGTCCCCTGTTCGCATTTCACCTTCTTCTCCTCTAAGTGACCCCACTGTTTCCTTGTTCTTCCTTTTGCTACGGACATACCCATAAAAACTCTTTTTATTGCTTTTAACCTCTCTAGCAAGCCTGAGTTCATTCTGTGCTTTAGCTTTTCTGACTTTGTCTCTACATGTGCTGGCTATTTGTTTGAATTCCTCTCTGGTGGTTTCCCCCTTTTTCCATTTCTTGTACATATCCCTTTTAAATCTTAACTCAGTTAAAAGTTCATTAGATAGCCACCCTGGCTTCTTTAGGCACCTTCCATGTTTTCGTCTCATTGGTACTGCTTGAAGTTGTGCTTTTAATATCTCCCCTTTAACAAACTCCCATCCATCATGAACTCCCTTCCCTTTTAGTATTACTGACCATGGGATCACACCCAGCATTTCCCTAAGTTTTCTGAAGTCGGCTTTCTTAAAGTCTAGAATTTGAGTCTTAGTATGCTTGGTTGCTCCTTTCTGATGTATAATAAACTCCAGAAGAGCATGATCACTCCCACCTAATGATCCTACCACTTCTACCCCACTAACCAGGTCATCACTATTGGTTAGGACCAGATCTAAAATGGCTGATCCTCTTGTTGCTTCTCCCACTTTCTGGACAATGAAATTGTCTGCAAGGCCAGTGAGGAATCTGTTCGACCTTATGCTCTTGGCTGAGTTTGACATCCAACAAATATCAGGATAGTTGAAATCCCCCATTACTACTATCTCATTTCCTTTTGAATGCTTGGTCATCTGTTCCAGGAAGGCATCATCTATGTCCTCAGTTTGGCTTGGGGATCTATAGTAAACTCCCACCATGAGATCACTGTTATTTTTCTCTCCCTTAATTTTGACCCAGATACTCTCAATTTGGCTTTGAAGTTTTAAATCATGGATCTCTTCACAGGTATACACATCCCTGACATATAACGCCACTCCTCCTCCTTTCCTGTTTGGTCTATTTCTCTTAAATAGATTGTATCCCTCTATTACTACATTCCAATCATGAGACTCATCCCACCAGGTTTCAGTGATGCCTATTATGTCGTATTTAGTTTGCTGTACCAAGAGCTCAAGTTCATCTTGTTTATTTCCCATGCTCTGTGCATTTGTATACAGACATTGAAAACCATTGATCATTCCCCCTAGTCTCCTACTTAAGGATTTTTTCCTCCCACCACTAGGTCTGTGCGCTGTTTGCTCCATTTGGTCCTTGACATTTGGATGATCATCTTCAGCATTTGATAGACTCCTACCTTCAGGACCACTGTCTCCCTCCCCCACATAAGTCAGTTTAAAGCCCTCCTGATGAGGTTTTTGAGATTGTTGGCAAAAACATTCCTCCCAACCCTTGTGAGGTGCAGCCCATCACTTGCCAGAAGTCCATCTTCAAGAAACTGCAGACCGTGATCTAAGAAACCAAACCGTTCCTGCCGGCACCATTTGCGAAGCCAGTTGTTCACTTCTCCTATTTTCCTCTCTCTTCCTGGGCCACGGCGTTCAACTGGGAGGACAGATGAGATGACAATTTGTGCATTTAATTGCTTCAGCTTCCTGCCCAGAGCCTCATAATCACTTTTGATCTTCTGGAGGCTATGGCTTGCGGTGTCATTGGTTCCCACATGGACTAAAAGGAAGGGGTTTTTATCCGTGGGTTTAATTATTCCTTGCAGCCGTTCTGTAACATCATGGATCTTGGCCCCGGGGAGACAGCATACCTCTCGAGACATCTTGTCAGGCCCACAGATCACTGCTTCCGTACCCCTCAGTAGTGAATCCCCTATCACTACTACACGCCTCCTCTTAGGCTTGGTCGGGATTCTTACATGTGCTGTCCCTTCCAAGGTCGCCTGCACATTCCCAGAGGACTGACTATGTTGCTCGTCTTCATATACCTCATCAACTGTGATGAGGGAGAGATCTTCCAATGGAGTCTGTTCTTCATCTTTCAGATTTGAGAGCACTTCAAATCGATTTTGTAGTTCTAAACACTCAGAGCGATCCCTGGGCATTCTACTTCTGTGAGTCACATTCCTCCATACATCTGGCTCCTGAGTTGGGGAACTGATCTCCTCCTCAGAGATGTGCCCTGTCTCCTGCTTGGTGGAGGCAGTGTGCTCTGCTGCATCCAAGAAAAGCTCCAGCTCTTTAATTTTCTGGAGCGTAGATACACGGGCCTGAAGTTGCTGGACCTTGTCTTCGAGTAGGGCAACCAACTTGCAGTTGCTGCAGGTGTAGCTGTCTACAACCTTTGGCAAGAAGACAAACATTGCGCAGGAATTACAGGCGACTACAGTTGTTCCCTCCCCCTTCTGAAGTTGCCGGACCTTGTCTTCTAGTAGGGCAACCAACTTGCACTTGCTGCAGGTGTAGCTGCCTACATCCTTTGGCAAGAAGGCAAACATTGCGCAGGAATTGCAGGCGACTACAGTTGTTCCCTCACCCTCCATCTTGAAGCTTGAAGTCAGGACACTCAAAAAAGAAGCCTAGGTCTCCCCAAGAGTGCTCCCTCCTCAGTCGCTGCCCTCCAGGCACTGATTAGCTCCGCCCTACAAGCTCAGCTCACCTTTTGCCTACTTCCTCAGTCGCTGCCCTCTAGGCACTGATTAGCTCCGCCCACAGCTAGTCACCAGACAAACACACACACACACACAAGCCAGAAACAAACTCTCTCACACACACAAGCCTGGGAAACACACAAACAAATAAGGAAACAAATAAGCACACAAACTTAATCACACACAGCCCCAAAAAGACAAACCCACAAAACCTACAAGCTCAGCTCACCTTGTGCTCCCTCCTCAGTCGCTGCCCTCCAGGCACTGATTAGCTCCGCCCTACAAGCTCAGCTCACCTTTTGCCTACTTCCTCAGTCGCTGCCCTCTAGGCACTGATTAGCTCCGCCCACAGCTAGTCACCAGACAAACACACACACACACACAAGCCAGAAACAAACTCTCTCACACACACAAGCCTGGGAAACACACAAACAAATAAGGAAACAAATAAGCACACAAACTTAATCACACACAGCCCCAAAAAGACAAACCCACAAAACCTACAAGCTCAGCTCACCTTGTGCTCCCTCCTCAGTCGCTGCCCTCCAGGCACTGATTAGCTCCGCCCTACAAGCTCAGCTCACCTTTTGCCTACTTCCTCAGTCGCTGCCCTCTAGGCACTGATTAGCTCCGCCCACAGCTAGTCACCAGACAAACACACACACACAAGCCAGAAACAAACTCTCTCACACACACAAGCCTTGTGCTCCCTCCTCAGTCGCTGCCCTCCAGGCACTGATTAGCTCCGCCCTACAAGCTCAGCTCACCTTTTGCCTACTTCCTCAGTCGCTGCCCTCTAGGCACTGATTCAGTCAGTCGGTCTCAGACTCCTTATTGGCAGCTGAGCAACGCAGCTGAGGAGCCTCCCTGGCCGGCAGGGAGGGAGAGGAGCTGCTTCCTTTGAAATCCAGGGAATTTAAGGGATACCAACAATCCGGGATAGCAGCGGGAAACGGCATTGGAATAAGGGAGTTTCCCGCAAGAAAAGGGAGGGTTGACAGCTATGCTCCTGGCCCATGACAATGGGGAACAATTCCATTCCATTCGCGTTTAAAGGCGAATCAAAGGGGCTGGGATAGCTCAGTAGGTAGAGCACGAGGCTCTGGATCTCAGGGTTGTGGGTTGGAGCCCCATGTTGGGCAAACGATTCCTGCATTGCAGGGGGTTGGACTAGATGACCCACCCGGTCCCTTCCAACTCTACAATTCAAACTCACACGGTTCAAAACAGTCTTCAACCTGATACCCAGCTGTCCTTTGAAACCTGCAGTTTTGCAATGCAGTTATTCGGCTTGTGGGTTTCGCTTTGGGGCACCTGGTCAGCCGCTGTGAGAACAGGATGCTGGACTCGATGGGCCATTCATTGGCCTGATCCAGCAGGCTCTTCAATTCTTTTTTTCTTATGTCCGTAAGAACAGCAGCAAGGAACTGCGCCCTGCTGGCAAGTTGCGGCATGGTATGGAATTATACATTTCAGAACCAACCCCTAACAAATTGCTTTGTTTTTCCGTTTAACAGTAACAGAGTAAGGCGCTCTTTCAGTCTGCCTGTTCAACAACATCACTGTAGGATTCTAAATCGAATATTAAAAACCTAAGGCTGAATTTCACACTTTTTATGCAGGAACGGGCTTGGATGCGGTGAATGCCAGACCGAAATCAGTCAGGCTTTTTCATCGATGCCCATAACACAAAGGAAAGGATAATACAAAGCAGAACGTTCTCTGAACAAAAACCAGAGTCTCTGGGGGTCTTGGCCAAAACGGTCAATAACTTCTGCTATGTATTTCTGCCTGGATTGGGACTTTTCTCTGTGGGCTGCCGGCCAACAAAAGCCAGGCAATTTGTTTTCTCCCTTTGTTGAACGTTGTGGTGTCTTCACCCCACACAAAGGATCGTTCGAGGATGGCTCGAATTGTGCCAGCTGTATTGCAGACCCTCCAAATGCCCCTTTGCTGTCACCCCCCCCCCCAGGGTGGGTCCTTGGGCACCATAGCTGTCAACTTTCGGATTTGAAAATAAGGGATTTTTCCCCAAACTTTCGGATTTGAAAATAAGGGATGCCCCGAGTAGCCTCGCCACCCTACGCTCCAGAGGCTGCGTGCAAATGGGTGAGCGAAAGAGTGAGCGCGTAGACGGCAGGCAGGCTGTCTGTCTGGTTGGGCGTGAGGGTCTGGCTGCACAAGGCATGCAAGCTCCGCCCCCAGTCGGTCTCAGACTCCTTATTGGCAGCCGAGCAACGCAGCTGAGGAGCCTCCCTGGCCGGCAGGGAGGGAGAGGAGCTGCTTCCTTTGAAATCCGGGGAATTTAAGGGATATCAACAATCTGGGATAGCAGCGGGAAACGGCATTGGAATAAGGGAGTTTCACGCAAAAAAAGGGAGGGTTGACAGCTATGTTGGGCACACCAATCAGCTCAGAAAGGTGGCGATGCCAGGGCAGTGTGGGTGAAGTCTCCCTGGCATACGAAGGGGCTCCATATTATGAGCCCAAAATATGCCATCTGAAGGCAGCCCACTCGCGGGTTTCCTTTCATCTCCTCCCAGGGAACAGCTGGACCACAGTCGCCTAACTGGGTCAATTTACATTTCAGCAAGTGATTAGCTCCTAATTTCCATCCCAAATTACCATTTAGGAATAACTTGCCAAGTCCCATTTATTTCCTCAAGCTGGTGCCAAGGGCAGCGGGTTAAAATTAGATGTACAAACTGAACCGGCACCTCGTGGAAGCCAAAGGCCTCCCAATGAAGATGGCTCAGTGGCGTTGAACTACCTGGGACTGTGGAGGCACCTGAAGGGGGCATAGCTGTCAACCCTCCCTTTTTTTACGGGAAACTCCCTTATTCCAATGCCATTTCCCGCTGCTATCCCGGATTGTTGATATCCCTTAAATTTCCCGGATTTCAAAGGAAGCAGCTCCTCTCCCTCCCTGCCGGCCAGGGAGGCTCCTCAGCTGCGTTGCTTGGCTGCCAATCAGGAGTCTAAGACCGACTGGGGGCGGAGCTTGCATGCCTTGTGCAGCCAGACCCTCACGCCCAACCAGACAGACAGCCTGCCTGCCGTCTACGCGCTTGCTCTTTCGCTCACCCGTTCGCGCGCAGCCTCTGGAGCGCAGGGTAGCGAGGCTACTTGGTGCCATTGCACACCTCTTTATACCATCCTTCCATTTTATATTCTGCTTGCCCCTTCCACTTCCTAGCTATCATAATTCGTGCAGCTGCCAATACATTTGTGAGCAAGTCCTTCATAGCCTGAGAACCTTCCCCATCTACAATACACACACACACACACACACACACACACACACACACACACACCAGTGTGGGACATTATTGAAGTCCAACCAACAAGCTTTCCTGTGAAATTTGCTAGAGAGAATTCTGTAAGATCACTTCCCTTTGTCCAGTGGCAGAGGAAGGGGAGTGCGGTGGAGGCAGACTGCCCTGGGTGTTATCCCTGAGGGGGGTGGCATTCGGCGTGCCACCCACCCTTGACTCCCAAGCCTACCCCAAGCCGTTGGAGGAAGGGGGTAGCTATGCCGCTTTGCCAACGGCATTCCCCCCTTCCCCCTTCGTTTTGACAGCTGGGGGAGGCTTGGTACTCGCGGGCGGGCAGCGGCCAAATGTAAGCCATCGGCAGCTTGCTCTGCCCCCATGGGTAGCTCGCCTCACCCCTGGCTGCAGGGACATGAGTCTGACCAAACTGTGGGAGGCAGTGGAAGACAGGGGTGCCTGGCGTGCTCTGGTCCAGGGGGTCACGAAGAGTCGGACACGACTAAACGACTAACCAACAAAGTTATAAACTTCCCTAAATGTTGCTTTTGTAACTGCTGCTTCGAGACCTACCGTAGGTTATGTAAGTAAATACGACTTTTAAGGTAAAGGGTAAAGGGACCCCTGACCATTAGGTCCAGTCGTGTCCGACTCTGGGGTTGCGGCGCTCATCTCGCTTTACTGGCCGAGGGAGCCTGCGTACAGCTTCCGGGTCATGTGGCCAGCATAACTAAGCCGCTTCTGGCGAAACCAGAGCAGCGCACGGAAATGCCATTTACCTTCCTACCGGAGCAGTACCTATTTATCTACTTGCACTTTGACGTGCTTTCGAATTGCTAGGTTGGCAGGAGCAGGGACCGAGCAACGGGAGCTCACCCCGTCGCAGGGATTTCAACCGCCAACCTTCTGATCGGCAAGCCCTAGGCTCTGTGGTTTAACCCACAGCGCCACCTGGGTCCCTTTAATACGACTTTTACTTCTCCACAAAACAGTGTGTGTGTGTGTGTGTGTGTGTGAGAGAGAGAGAGAGAGAGAGAGAGAGAGAGAGAGAGAGAGAGAGAGAGAGAGAGAGATGGTTGTTTTTAAGGAGGAGAAAAGGGTTAATACCAGGAATATCTAGTCTGCCTTAAAGCATCCAAAATTACCATTTCTAGAAGGTTAAATCAACCTTGTCTTTTCCAAGTTTAAGCTGCAAAGGATGGAGTGAGCAAGGAATAATAATCATAGAATTGTAGAGTTGGAACAAAATATCCTCTCCTGGTGTCTAAATCCATTCCTACAATCAGCTACATGCATCCCACAATGAGGACAATCAGAAACTAATTGCACTCCAGGAAAAAAGCAGGAATTCTAATTTTGGACCTCTGATCCAGCAGACCTGAGGCCTTTGTCCTGCATTGTGCCACACAAAAACTTCAGGAAATCCCAGAGAAATGAGGAAGGGGTCTGGGCCAGGAGTTGGGGACATAAGAAGAGTTTGCTGGATCAGGCCAATGGGCCATCTAGCTCAGCCTCCTGTTATCACAGTCGCAGCCCCACGTGCATAATTTGAACACGGGGGCACTTTCTCACACCCTGCAATTTCCAGCAATTGCCGTTCAGAAGATCTACTGCCTCTGATCGTGGAGACAGAGCACAGCCATCACGGCTAGTGTTGTTGCTTTTGGCAAAGTTTTGTTGCTGCTTTTTAAATCCATTTTACAATGTATGCAAAACATACAGCTCAGTTATAACAACAGGTGAAGACTGACAGATGTCAAGCAAAACTACAAAACAGGCACGTAGAATGAACACAGTTGCACCTGGGTTAAAAAATAACAACCTCTAAGATTATCAGCGCTATCAGATTATCAAATATACTTCCAGATTTTCGAGGCCTGCGACGAGGGTTGTTTTGAAAATGGTGTGTCATAAAAGAATGCTAAATCATCTTAAAAGTGGAAGTCCTTGTCAAAATATCAAATTATGCATAATTTTGTCCATTATAGTTCTATTCCAGAATGAGTGGTACCAAGCGTCCTGCGTAAATTTTGAGCTTTCCTCCATGAATTTGTCTTTTAACCCTCTTTGAAAGCTGTCCAAGTTGGTGGACATCACTGCCTCCTGTGGCGGTGAGTTCCATAGTTTCACTCTGTGTTGTACGAAGAAGTTCTTCTTTTTCTCTGTCCCAAATAATAATAATAATTTATTATTTGTACCCCTCCCATCTGGCTGAGTTTCCCCAGCCACTCTGGGCGGCTTCCAATCAAATGTTAAAACAATACAGCATTACATATTAAAAACTTCCCTAAACAGGGCTGCCTTCAGCTGTCTCTTAAACATAGGATAGTTGTTTATCTCTTTGACCTCTGCTGGGAGGACGTTCCACAGGGCAGGCGCCACTACCGAGAAGGCCCTCTGCCTGGTTCCCTGTAGCTTTGCTTCTCGCAGTGAGGGAACTGCCAGAAGGCCCTCGGCGCTGGATCTCAGTGTCTGGGTTGGACAATGGGGGTGGAGACACTCCTTCAGGTATACAGGACCGAGGCCATTTAGGGCTTTAAAGGTCAGCACCAACACTTTGAATTGTGCTCGGAAACGTACTGGGAGCCAATGTAGCTCTCTCAGGACCGGTGTTATGTGGTCCCGGCAGCCGCTCCCAGTCACCAGTCTAGCTGCCGCATTCTGGATTAATTGCAGTTTCCGAGTCACCTTCAAAGGTAGCCCCATGTAGAGCGCATTGCAGTACTCCAAGCATAATATTCCAACATTCCTTGGATGTCCACAGGTTCTAGTGTTCTGAGAGGGGGAGAATGACTTTCCTTCCTTCTCTTTTTCCCTGCCATGCATCATTTTCATAGCTGTCAACTTTCGGATTTGAAAATAAGGGATTTTTTCGAAGCTTTCGGATTTGAAAAGAAGGGATGCCGCGAGGGCGGTGCAATGGCACCAAGTAGCCTCGCCACCCTGCGCTCCAGAGGCTGCGCGCGAACGGGTGAGCGAAAGAGCGAGCGCGTAGACGGCAGGCAGGCTGTCTGTCTGGTTGGGAGTGAAGGTCTGGCTGCACAAGGCATTCAAGCTCCGCCCCCAGTCAGTCTCAGACTCCTTATTGGCAGCCGAGCAACGCAGCTGAGGAGCCTCCCTGGCCGGCAGGGAGGGAGAGGAGCTGCTGCCTTTGAAATCCGGGGAATTTAAGGGATATCAACAATCCGGGATAGCAGCGGGAAACGGCATTGGAATAAGGGAGTTTCCCGCAAAAAAAGGGAGAGTTGACAGCTATGATCATTTTACAAACTTCCCTTAGGTCGTCCTCTACTCGTCTCGTCTCCAAACTCTGCAACCCTTCTTCATAGGGGAGTCGCTCCAGTGTATTAATTTGTTCTCCCTCCCCATTTGCACCCCACACCCCTCTGCTAGCATGAACTCTCCTCCCCGGTAGACCACTTAGAGGACGTAAATTAGCATTCGAAACAGCTAGACAGGTCCTGTTCTTCCAAAGGGACTTATGCAAATTGTGATAAGACGCTGGCGATATCACAAATAATACTCGACTATAATTACATCAGGTAGTGGTGCCCGGGGAGAGCATCCTGGAGAGGAGGCATTAGCTCAGCGAAAGCAACTGGCATGAATACAATGAGCCCCGGAATGATGGTCCCTCCCAGGGAATAGGCTAAGGATGCAGCTAAAGAGTCTTTGGGAATGCTGTGTACAGTTCTGGTTGCCTCGCCTCAAAAAGGAGTTGGAAAAGGTACGGAGAAAAGGGAGACCAAAACGAATAAGGAGATGGAGCGATTCCCTTGTGAGGGAAGGTTGCCGTGTTTGGGACTTTTTTAGGTTAGAGGAAAGGCAAGAAAGGGCTCCACCACGCTTCGTTTGGTGCCGCTGCTCCCCCCACCCAGGAAAACCACTCTTTAGCACTCAATCAGAGCAACCGGTAATTTTGGCTCTCTCCGGATTGATGTTTGCTCTGAATTAGCACTAAAGAATGGGTTTTCCCTGGGAAAGGTGCGGAGCAAGAGGAAAAACGCGTGGATCCGTGCTTTCTAGCCACGGGACAAGCAGAAGTGTGGACAAGCCCTACGAGGAGGCAGGATAGATGTTTGTAAAATGACGCATGGCATGAAGAAAAGGATGGAGAAAAGTTTTGTCGTAACCCTAGAACCCTGGACATCCAAGGAAGCCGAATGTTGGAAGAGCCATTAAAGATAAAGGAAAGTTAAACTGTGGAACTCCCTCCTGCAGGAGGTGAGAAGAGGGCTCTCTGCTCTCTGGCACTAGACCAAGATTAACCTTCCCCTGCGATGCAAATCAGGTCCCTGCTGAAAATCTCCTGTTGGCTACTGTCTCAATCTCAGCCTAGGTTAATTCACTGTAAACGTAAAGGTAAAGGACCCGTGGACAGTTAAGTCCAGTCAAAGGCAAGTATGTGGTTCGTAGCTGTCAACCCTCCTTTTTTTTTGCGGGAAACTCCCTTATTCCAATGCCATTTCCCGCTGCTATCCCAAATTGTTGATATCCCTTAAATTTCCCGGATTCCAAAGGAAGCAGCTCCTCTCCCTCCCTGCCGGCCAGGGAGGCTCCTCAGCTGCGTTGCTCGGCTACCAATAAGGAGTCTGAGACCGACTGGGGGGCGGAGCTTGCATGCCTTGTGCAGCCAGACCCTCACGCCCAACCAGCCAGCCAGCCTGCCTGCCGTCTATGCGCTCGTTCTTTCGCTCACACCGTTCGCGCGCAGCCTCTGGAGCGCAGGGTGGCGAGGCTACTTGGTGCCATTGCACCGCCCTCGCGGCATCCCTTATTTCCAAATCCGAAAGTTAGAGAAAAAAATCCCTTTTTTTTCAAATCCGAAAGTTGACAGCTATGAGGGGGTTGCGGCGACCGTCTCGCTTTCAGGCCAAGGGAGCCGGTATTTGTCCACAGACAGCTTTCCGGGTCATGTGGCCAGCAGGACTAAACCGCTTCTGCCGCAATGGAACACTGTGATGGAAACCAGAGTGCACGGAAACACCGTTTACCTTCCCGCCGGAGCGGTACCTATTTATCTACTTGCACTGGCGTGCTTTCAAACTGCTCGGTTGGCAGGAGCTGGGACTGAACAATGGGAGCTCACCCCGTCAGGATTTGAACCGCCGACCTTCTGATCGGCAAGCCCAAGAGGCTCAGTGGTTTAGAGCCCCCTGAAATTCACTAGCCTCCACCCCCACCCCCGGGCAAACATCATGGCTATTTAGCTGTAAACTGCTTTGGTAACCAGCAATGTGGGCTTCCTACCCAATTCCCTGATGCAAAGAAAGGCTCAACGCAAGGAAACGCGAGGGAAACTCACAACCGAACAGATCTCGCCTTGTGGGAAGAAGACTGCAAGTCCTCTTCCTTGCCTGAATGGACTGCTCCATCCTTGCCCACAGTCTCTCGATTCCCCTCCGTCAAATCTCTTTGCAGCTGAGCCTGGATCGATTTCAGGAAAGCTGCAACTGTTGTGGAGACCGGCAAGGTACCTGGAGGGACTTGTTCCTTTTGTTCAGCAGCTGAAAGGAGAATAACTCTTCTCCAGCCTCTTTCTCTATGCCAGGCATAATTCTGTAAGTTTCGACCATGTCATCTCTCATTTGCCTTTTCTCTAAACTAAGGAGTCCCAAACGCTGTGCTCCAAATCTGGCCAGACCATTGTTGTTGTTGTAGTTGTTCAGTCGTTCAGTTGTGTCCAACTCTTCGTGACCCCATGGACCAAAACACGCCAGGCACGCCTATCCTTCACTGCCTCTCGCAGTTTGGCCAAACTCATGTTAGTAGCTTCGAGAACACTGTCCCACCATCTCGTCCTCTGTCGTCCCCTTCTCCTTGTGCCCTCCATCTTTCCCAGCATCAGGGTCTTTTCTAGGGAGTCTTCTCTTCTCAAGAGGTGGCCAAAGTACTGGAGCCTCAACTTCAGGATCTGTCCTTCCAGTGAGCACTCAGGGCTGATTTCCTTCAGAATGAATACGTTTGATCTTCTTGCAGTCCATGGGACTCTCAGGAGTCTCCTCCAGCACCAGAATTCAAAAGCATCAATTCTTCGGCGATCAGCCTTCTTCATGGTCCAGCTCTCACTTCCGTCCCATTACTACTGGGAAGACCATAGCTTTAACTAGATGGACCTTTGTCGGCAAGGTGATGTCTTTGCTTTTTAAGATGCTGTTTAGGTTTGTCATTGCTTTTCTCCCAAGAAGCAGGCGTCTCTTAATTTTGTGACTGCTGTAACCATCGGCAGTGATCATGGAGCCCAAGAAAGTGAAATCTCTCACTGCCTCCATTTCTTCCCCTTCTATTTGCCAGGAGGTGATGGGACCAGAGGCCATGATCTTAGTTTTTTTTGATGTTGAGCTTCAGACCATATTTTGCGCTCTCCTCTTTCACCCTCATTAAAAGGTTCTTTCATTCCTCCTCACTTTCTGCCATCAAGGTTGTATCATCAGCATATCTGAGGTTGTTGATATTTCTTCCGGCAATCTTAATTCCGGTTTGGGATTCATCCAGTCCAGCCTTTCGCATGATGAATTCTGCATATAAGTTGGCCAGACCATAGATTCGTATAATGACCTTAAGATTATTGGCAGTTTTATTTTCAATTCCTTTCCTGGTGAATCCCTAGCCTAGAATTTGGCTTTACGATTTACGCGGTGGTGGAAAGAGAGGCAACTTTTCCATGAGCGCATTTTCGGAGCCTTATCTCTCTTCTTAAAACAAGGGCTTTTTGATCCTCGAACTGTATTTAAGAATTCTCTCTGCCCGCAGGCAGCCGTGGCGATGTACACCGTTAAAGCACAGAACATTGTGTTGTACAAAAGACCTGTTCTGGGTTGTTCCTCAGGCAGCTTCAAGACTGCTGCTTGTTTCAGGTGGGATTCAAACCCCATTCAGGCAATTCAAGTTGATAGGGAGCGCTTGCATGACAAATCCAGCCACCCCCCCCCAAAAAAAAACAGATTGGAAAATGCACCGGAACATGTTGTACGCTAAAAGAAAACTATATGAAAATGATGTATCGGTGGTATTTGATTCCTACTAAATTATCTAAAATGTATAAGACAAGTTCAAATAGATGGCATCCGCAAACAAATTCCAAAGGAATCCTCAATGAACAGGTAGGTCATCTGCATCCCACCTCGGTCACAGAGAGCAGCCTTCCCTATCTGGTGCTCTCCTGGAGTCTTGCACTAGAGAAAGCTTCCGCCAGCCCAATAGGTCAGAACTTTTGATCCCAGCGTGATATATAACTTAGGGTGAATGCGGGTCACGTTGTAAGTGTTTAAAAAACGCCTTTAAAAGTAAAGAAGAAAATGCCGTTTTCAAACAAGTCGGAATGGCATTTGCATGCTGGGGAAAGAATTTGCATAATATGCAAGTGAGGCCTCCCAGATTCGTGGAGGGGGAATATGGTGACCCTCAGCAGAGACCTGAAAGGGATTAAATGGGATTATGTGCTCTGTACATCTGCCAAAAGCACAAATTCCTTCGCTTCCGTTCAAGGCAGGGCTGTGCCGTGCTGATAATATTGCCAGAGCTGTTTTTTAAAAAATTTATTTTATTTACTGGGTTTATTTGGCCGCCCCCATGGAAGGAGTCTTACTGGGCGGCTCACAAAGCAAACAAGGAAAGGAACAAAAACAACCCCCTGTTTTACAGTGTAAAACAATAAAACTAATTTAAAAACCCGAAAACACAATTATGACACTCGTTTTAATGCAATTAAGATATTTTTTTTAAAAAAATATTCATCATATTCTTAAAATACACCACTGGACTACATTTTAACCCTAATGCTTCTGTGTCCTTCCCACTGTTAGGGGTAGCTGAGGAGGGGTACCCCCCCTTCTTGCTGTCTTTCCCCTCCGCTTGCCGCAGAGACAGCGGCAGCCAGTGCGGGACCCTCTTTCGCCCGGGTCTCACCCCCCTTTTCTCTAGTTTCCCCTTTACCCCACAGGTTGTAATACAAGCACACACACAAACCCTCGTGAAACTCAGTTTCAAGTGGTTATTAATACTATTTGGATATATTGTATCAATATATCCTGAGCATGTGCAGAGCCTTTAAACCTTTGGAAATTCATTTAAAATCACAGCCTCCATGGATTTTCTCCCTGTTTGTGCCCTTCTACTCCTGCTGGCCTTGCCCCCCCAGGTCACCCCTGGTCTGCCATAATCCCCTAAGCAGAACATCACATACGCACACCCAAGGTGCTCCAGGAAATGCCACACCTGGACAATCCTCTCAAGCACCCATCATCAGGTTTCCAAGACGACAGACAGTCTCCTGGATGCTTCTCATTGTTCTTCCCCGGTTGCCACTCAAAATGTATATTTGACCCACCCAAGTGTCATTTACCTGTTCCTGTGACCCATCACCTGTATGCTAATCTTGTTTACCCATATGTTAATTTTCCTGTGCCCTCCTACTCTCCACCCCTTCTTGACGTTTTGCTGATGTATTAGTGATGTAGTTGTGATGTATGGTGAACTGTATTCTGGGTTGTAGCGGGAAGTTTTAAAAGTTTCGGTCGCCCTTTGTTCTGGGTCCAGTCCCGTGGCTGTAACCTGTTGCGCAATAAACTCCTTTGCCTTTGCTCCAACTTCTGGCTGTTCTCCTTTGATCTCCGCTGTGAACCACGGGCTTCTCTCGTAGGGCTGGGTGCTGAGCAACCTCTAACCCAGGAATTACCTCTAACACCTCTGCTTCCAAATCTGCAGTGGCAGCCCAGAAATGAAACCCAGAATGTTGAAGGTGCCATTCTTGAGCAAATCACTGTGGATATTTTAGCAATTCAGACCTTTGGCTTCCCGGTCCATCTTTATGTAATCAAAGAATAAAATAAAACCTAGCCAGCGTCTCAGAGATACTTCCCATTGCTCATTTATATTTGTTCGTATATTTCATAAAAATTTGTACACCACTTTTATGTAAAGAACTATGGTAAACTAAACTAACACCACCACCACCACATATAACTGCCATGATAGCATCGTGAGCACAAATCATCACAAATGAGCAATAAAAAGGACTTCTGGAGAAGCCTGTGGAGAACAGAGAGCAAATGCTTGTGGAACAAATTTGGCTCTCTGGTTCCCCCTCCATTTCCAGAGAGCCAGCGGCCAATCGCACCGCAGAGCCCTATCATTCTGGTCATGTCTAAAGAAAGAAAGAAAGAAAAATAGGAGAGTTAATTCTCTCTGCTGCTCGGTTTCCTTCCCAAAGGCTCCTCCGTCGGTCTCATTAAATGCGATCCCCTCTCCGCAGCTCCTCTCAGCACGATACCCCGGCAAATTAATTTGGAAATATAAATATTGAATGAATTAATTGGAGAGAAATGATCCCTTTTTAATCCAGGTTGAACTGCTTGGCAAAGCGTTAGCAGAGGAAGGAGGGAGGAGGGAGACCATGTGTGGTGACAAGAGAGGTCTCTGTTGCTGTTAAATGAAACCATAGAAGTGCTGGTCCCTGGAAGAGACCGTGAACTCCTTGGAGGGGATAGAAATGGAATAAATACATGTTTGTTGTTGTTTAGTCGTTTAGTTGTGTCCGACTCTTCGTGACCCCATGGACCAGAGCACGCCAGGCACTCCTGTCTTCCACTGCCTCCCGCAGTTTGGTCAGACTCATGTTGGTAGCTTCGAGAACACTGTCCAACCATCTTGTCCTCTGTCGTCCCCTTCTCCTTGTGCCCTCCATCTTTCCCAACACCAGGGTCTTTTCCAGGGAGTCTTCTCTTCTCATGAGGTGGCCAAAGTCTTGGAGCCTCAGCTTCAGGATCTGTCCTTCCAGTGAGCACTCAGGGCTGATTTCCTTCAGAATGGATACGTTTGATCTTCTTGCAGTCCATGGGACTCTCAAGATCTCCTCCAGCACCATAATTCAAAAGCATCCATTCTTCAGAGATCAACCTTCTTTATGGTCCAGCTCTCACTTCCATACATCCCTACTGGGAAAACCATAGATTTAACTATAGGGACCTTTGTCGGCAAGTTGATGTCTCTGCTTTTTAAGATGCTGTCTAGGTTTGTCATTTCTTTTGCGTCCTGCTATTAATACAGTTTGCACTTTGCAGAAATTATGGGATGGATGCACTGATTTGGTACCAATTGGTGCATGTGCCCAGCCCAGCCCATACCTGGAGCTGCGGGGGGAACAACTACATAGCTATGTTGCCTCCCAATAACATAGGTTTTCTGGACAGCTTCCAATAGGAAATTAGAAGATGCAACTAAGAGCATGAAATCGAAATTAATGGACCTATGACTAGGCAGACCCAGGTTCAAATCAATGCTCAGCCACGAAGCTCATAGAATCATAGAATCCTAGAGTTGGAAGAGACCCCAAGGGCCATCCAGTCCAACCCCCTGCCAAGCAGGAAACACCATCAGAGCATTCCTGACAGGTGGCTGTCAAGCCTCTGCTTAAAGACCTCCAAAGAAGGAGACTCCACCACACTCATTGGCAGCAAATTCCACTGTCGAACAGCTCTTACTGTCAGGAAGTTCTTCCTAATGTTTAGGTGGAATCTTCTTTCTTGTAGTTTGAATCCATTGCTCCGTGTCCGCTTCTCTGGAGCAGCAGAAAACAACCTTTCTCCCTCCTCTATATGACATCCTTTTATATATTTGAACATGGCTATCATATCACTCCTCAACCTTCTCTTCTCCAGGCTAAACATACCCAGCTCCCTAAGCCGTTCCTCATAAGGCAGCGTTTCCAGGCCTTTGACCATTTTGGTTGCCCTCCTCTGGACACGTTCCAGCTTGTCAGTATCCTTCTTGAACTGTGGTGCCCAGAACTGGACACAGTTCTGGGCAAGTCTTAACTTAGTCTACCTCACAGGGCTGTTGTGAGGGGGGAAGCACACATGGGATACAAGTGTAATAATATACACATTTCCCACATTCAGAGGTGGGCTTCCTCCCTTGGCTAAGCTCTGCCTTCCCTGTTTCCACCAAAGGGTTAACGTACGCCGAGGGTGCACAGTCGCAGCTAAAAATATACAGTGACTTTTCTGTACTTGCTGTAATGAGTCATCCCTTTTAAGTCATTTACTGTGAGTTATATAAATGCTTTAATATGCAGTGCCAGAAAGGGGGGGGGCTGAATTAAAGGAAGGGGGAAAAATATTTTTAAAGACAAGTTAGACGCTCTTCTATCAAAATAATAATTACATGCTTTCCATCTTTTGTGATGCCAAATCTACTTTTTTCATATTTTCTTAAGGGAAAAACACCTTTGGGAAGGAAGCTAATAGTTTCTGCTATGAGGCAGGGAGCAAAGTCTTCTCCTCCATTAGCAAAGCAGCGTTTTGCTCATATTAGGAGGAAGCTTTTTCATGTTGGTTCCACTTAACTAAGGGCTGAGCAACGACATCTCTCTGTCTCCAGGTTTCAGCATCTGGCTTCCAGCTGCCAGCTCGCACACCCACAACCACCTTGGCCATTGTTCTTCTGCCTTCCAGACAGGTGAGTGGGGTCTCCATGGCAACAGAGCAGCTTCCCTGGTGATGCTAAATCATGGTACTTAACTAACCAGACCTGTTCGACAGTGGGACTGTGTGCTGGTCCTGTGGGTTACCCGTAAGGCGAGGTCGAAGTCCGGTCCGTGGTCAGAGTTGCAACGAAAGGCAGTCCATAATAATTGAAGCTAGGTGCAGGGCAGGGAGGCAGGTGAAGTCAGGAACAGGTAGGCAAGCAGGGAACCAGGGCGGGTCAGGAGCTCAGGCAGGAAAGCAGGACAGGTAGCAGGCAGGAACTGGTCACCAACGATGTTGCTCCTGCAACTTGGGGCTGGGGCTGGCCGGCTTTTATCTGCCCCGAGGCATAGGGCGGCCCCAATCCTCAGGTGACTCGCCTCTCCTGGCTTGGAGGCGAGCACTCCTCCTGCGGGAACTCAGTTCCCTTCGCCTCTCTGCCCTGAGCCTCTGCAGCTCAGGAGAGCCTGGAGGGTTACCGGACCCAGAGGCAACCTCAGCTTCTCCTGACGGGGCTGGGAGTGGAGCACCTGCCGGCAATGGGTCCTCCATCCCAGCAGGAGCCAGAGCAGACTCAGCCGATGCCTGCACCTGAGGATCCAGCACAGGTGAGGCCCCTTCAGACTCAGGTCCCAGCCCCGGCTCTGCTGATTCTGGAGGCGGGGAATCCTGTGCAGGCTGGGATCTCTCAGGTTCAGCATCTGAGTCTGAATCCCAGGCCATCACAGACTGACTCCATCAGAACATAGTGGGGGGCCCTTTGTTGGAGGGGTTAAAGCAGAGGTTGGATTCTTCCGCTGTGGTCCCTGCATTTCAGGGGCTGGACTGGATGACCTTTGGGGGTCCCTCCCAACGATCCTACGAGTCTCAGAGATGGAGCTGGTGCGTAAAGATGCACAAGAGCAGGGACACTCTCCCTCCCGTTCCCACGCTCATTTCTCCGTCTCCTGCCCGCCCGCACTTAATAAAGACGAGCAAGGCCTCTCCCTGTCTCCCTGCCACAGAGATGTCATATTTCACGGTGCGCTTAGCCCCGTCAGCCGCGGCACAAGCCCGGGGAGCCAGCGCGCTGGAGCAGCTGCCGTGGCAGGCTGAGCGTCGCTCGCAAGAGAGCGATCGAACATCCGGCTGACAGCTCAGCCGCGGCGGCGGCTGGCATGGCAGACTTGTCATTATTACTGTAAGAGGCGATGAGCTGCAGCAAATCGCCTTCCTCTCCCTGTCCCTGCAAACATGCACCTTTACAGCCGCCGTATTTTATCCCGAGACGAGGAGCTGTAAAGAAAGGCCCGGGGTGGAATCCAGGGCAACCGTCTGGCAAAGAGATCGAACCATCACTGACCCAGCCCAGAGCTGCTATCAGGGGCCGGAGGATAATAATCCTGAGATGATAGAATTAAAGAAGGGTTTGGATTTGATACCCCGCTTTATCACTACCCGAAGGAGTCTCCAAGCGGCTCACAATCTCCTTTCCCTTCCTCCCCCACAACAAACACTCTGTGAGGTGAGTGGGGCTGAGAGACTTCAAAGAAATGTGACTAGCCCAAGGTCACCCAGCAGCTGCATGTGGAGGAGCGGGGAAGCGAACCCGGTTCACCAGATTATGAGTCCACCGCTCTTAACCACTACACCACACCGGCTCTCGATGTCTGAGATGGGCCATTGCCCTGATCCAGCAGGATCTTCCTTGGTCCTTATGTTATGGATAAAGTATTCAAGGCTTCTGTAAATCCAGGACTGTCCCTGGAAAATAGGGACACTTGGAGAAGAAGAGGAGGAGGAGGAGGAGGAGTTTGGATTTGATACCCCGCTTTATCACTACCCGAAGGAGTCTCAAAGCGGCTAACATTCTCCTTTCACTTCCTCCCCCACAACAAACACTCTGTGGGGTGAGTGGGGCTGAGAGACTTCAGAGAAGTGTGACTAGCCCAAGGTCACCCAGCAGCTGCATGTGGAGGAGCGGGGAAGCGAACCCGGTTCACCAGATTACGAGTCCACCGCTCTTAACCACTACACCACACCGGCTCTCAGAATAGGAAGAGTTGGAAGGGTCCTCAAGGGTCTTCTAGTTCAACCCCCTGGAGTGCAACGGAAGCGTCCATGAAAGATGGCCATCCAAGCTCTGCTTTAAAAAACCCACCACCTTCCATCCCACGGTCGAACAGCTCTTACTGTCAGAACGTTCTTCCTGGTGTTAATCAGAATCTCCTTTCTTGGAACTTGAAGCCATGGGTTCGAGTCCTACCCTTTTATTTTTTGTTTTGTTCTGGGGGAAAAAGTCACCTTGATTTCAACGGGATCTGCTTCCCTGCGCATCTAGAATTGCATGCTTAGTCAATGAGGCTAAGTGTAAAGTGGGCCCTTCTGGCTCCATTAACAGGCCAGCTCCTAAAGTGTTGGGAGCTGCTTTCAAACTCCTTGTATCTCTTTTGTCATCAATAAAGAAAAAAGGCCACATGTATCATTAATTAGTCTATAAAAAGCCAGGTCCTTGATGTAGAGAGAGGCTTTGCAGGATGTCCTCCTGCTGTGAATAGAGAATCCTGGAGAGGGTGGAGGAGGGGAAATGAACCTTTCTAACGCTCCTCTTTCTCCTCCACCAACCTCAGCAGTTTTCTTTTTATCCAAAGAGATTTCTGCATGCTGTTAAAAACATAAAAAGAGCCCAGCTGGGCCCATCTCTAGTTCCAAACTGTGGCCTATAGGGCTGGGTAGGATCTCAATACATCACGCAAAACTGGTCTTAAGTCCTTATGTTGGTTTCATAATTTTGGACCTAGCGATATATCATGAATAGCCTATCTTGATTTCAGCAAGGCCTTTGACAAGGTGCCCCATGATATTCTTGTAAAGAAGCTGGTAAAATGCGGGCTAGACAATGCTACCATTCAGTGGATTTGTAACTGGCTGACTGACCGAACCCAAAGGGTGCTCATCAATGGCTCCTCTTCATCCTGGAGAGAAGTGACTAGTGGGGTGCCACAGGGTTCTGTCTTGGGCCCAGTCTTATTCAACATCTTTATCAATGACTTGGATGATGGGCTTGAGGGCATCCTGATCAAGTTTGCAGATGACACCAAATTGGGAGGGGTGGCTAATACCCCAGAGGACAGGATCACACTTCAAAATGACCTTAACAGATTAGAGAACTGGGCCAAGGCAAACAGGATGAATTTTAACAGGGAGAAATGTAAAGTACTACACTTGGGCAAAAAAAAATGAAAGGCACAAATACAGGATGGGTGATACCTGGCTTGAGAGCAGTACAAGTGAAAAGGATCTAGGAGTCTTGGTAGACCACAAACTTGACATGAGTCAACAGTGTGATGCAGCAGCTAAAAAAGCCAATGCAATTCTGGGCTGCATCAATAGGAGTATAGCATCTAGATCAAGGGAAGTAATAGTACCACTGTATTCCGCTCTGGTCAGACCTCACCTGGAATACTGTGTCCAGTTCTGGGCACCACAGTTCAAGAAGGATATTGACAAGCTGGAACGTGTCCAGAGGAGGGCAACCAAAATGGTCAAAGGCCTGGAAACGATGCCTTATGAGGAACGGCTTAGGGAGCTGGGTATGTTTAGCCTGGAGAAGAGAAGGTTAAGGGGTGATATGATAGCCATGTTCAAATATATAAAAGGATGTCATATAGAGGAGGGAGAAAGGTTGTTTTCTGCTGCTCCAGAGAAGCGGACACGGAGCAATGGATTCAAACTACAAGAAAGAAGATTCCACCTAAACATTAGGAAGAACTTCCTGACAGTAAGAGCTGTTCGACAGTGGAGTTTGCTGCCAAGGAGTGTGGTGGAGTCTCCTTCTTTGGAGGTCTTTAAGCAGAGGCTTGACAGCCACCTGTCAGGAATGCTTTGATGGTGTTTTCTGCTTGGCAGGGGGTTGGACTGGATGGCCCTTGGGGTCTCTTCCAACTCTAGGATTCTATGATTCTATGAATCATGATGTGCGTGTGCTAGGCAAAAATCACAATGCAGAGAAAACCGTAAAGCCAGCCAATGCCTCTGTATAGCTCCATCCTTATTTCATACATTATGATATATCAATATATAGATAGATAGATAGATATATTGATATTGATATATATATATATAGATATATTGATATATATATATTGATATATCACAATGTATGAAATATATATATCCATTATACACCTTTAGGCGCCAGGCAAAAATGTTCCTTTTTAACCAGTCTTTGGTTGATCCGATTTACATCCTATACCCTTTTAAAATGTTTTTTTTTGTCGGGGGGGGGAAGCTATTGGGTTGTCTTTATTCTTATTAGGTGTTTTGTGGCTTTATATCTTGATTTTATTCTGTGAACTGCCCTAAGACCCCCAGGTACAGGGTAGTATATAAATTCAATAAACAATAATAAAATAATAATAATATATTGTGACCCCAGAGTCGTCCGCGACTGGACCTAATGGTCAGGGGCCCCTTTACCTTTACCTTTGCTACTATTTTAAAATAAATATATCCCAACAAGAAGACTGTGGCCAGATGGCTTGTGGGCCTGCTATCTAGGTGCTAACTATTGATGTTCAGCTTTCCTGCTCTCTCTCCTTCACGGTTCTTTCATCTTTAAGCTAGATTATCCACATTTCTGTTTGTCCCTTGATTTCTAGCCATGATATCTTTTGTCCCACCTCTTTCCACAGGGAGACCCTCTGTTTACTGCTGAATTGGAGCAAATGGCAGTTGGGTTTTCTGCAGATTGGCCTTTGTTCCGACTAAGTGAGAAACAGCGGGTTTTCCTGGGAACGCGGCAAGAGAAAACACAAAACCAGAAATGGGTACCAAACGGAAGGAATTGTGGAATGAAAGGGAAGTGTGGATAGACCTTGGATTGGGAGACTCTTGTCCAAGGCTGTCACTTGCTTAGTAGTTACAGCTAGTGCCGGATTTACGTACAGTGGTACCTCCAGTTGTGAACGGGATCCGTTCCGGAGGTCTGGCTGTATCCCGAAGTTTTCGCTACTGGAGGTGCTGCTTCTGCAAGCGGCACAGTTTTTTGCTTCCGCGCATGCGCGCCCAATGGTAGACCGCTTCTGCGCATGCATGTGCAGCAAAACACTTCCGGGTTTGCCGGTAACGTAACCCGAGTTTCCACTGTGTAAGCTAAACAAGCTATAGCTTAAAGGGAAAAAAAAAACTGGATGTACATTTCCAAAATCTAAGATAAAAAACAAATAGAACAAAACCTACATACAGCAACAGTTTTTTTTTGTGTTGTGTAGGCTCCTATGATGTAAGTCATGGGCGCCGCCTGCTAGCCTGCTCCCTAAAATACCACTGGTTTGTTCCTTTCTATATATAGGGTGCCTACATTCTGCATGTGCAAATGGCTTTAGATACCTATTAAAGGTAAAGGTAAAGGGACCCCTGACCATTTGGTCCAGTTGTGTCCGACTCTGGGGTTGCGGCGCTCATCTCGCTTTATTGGCCGAGAGCCGGCGTACAGCTTCCAGGTGATGTGGCCAGCATGACTAAGCCGCTTCTGGCGAACCAGAGCAGCGCACAGAAACGCCGTTTACCTTCCCACCGGAGCGGTACCTATTTATCTACTTGCGCTTTGACATGCTTTCGAACTGCTAGGTGGGCAGGAGCTGGGACCAAGCAACGGGAGCTCACCCCGTCGCAGGGATTCGAACTGCCGACCTTCTGATCAGCAAGCCCTAGCATATGTTCAACACAAAAAACAGCGACCATTTGTTGTTGACAAAGGACAGCTGGACATATAAAGGACCCCATTGCCTTCAGTAGCTTAGGGCCTCATCGAACCTAAACCCAGCCCTGGTTGCAGCTACTGAAGTTGCAGTAGCAGATCCAAGAAATTTAAGACTTTGTGAGATTCAGCTAGGCATCTCTACCATTTGGCTCACAGCCACAAGGTGTGCATCTCCTCGCACTCGCAAGCACACCCTTCGCTCGCCTGAATTCCGATTGTATTTACTCACCCTGAGTTAAGCCATTTGCTTTGTGCTGTTGTTAAGTTGGAGGGGAAGCAAAAGAAGGGGGAAATCTGCCAGCTCGCATTTGCAGACTAGGAATTACGAGGCTGAATGTTTTATTTGTACAGAAATGTAATTATGCTAATTAAAGCTTAGCTGCAATTACCGCATTTAGTGGTCCATACGTTCGTGCACTTTTGCGACGATGAGCGCAAGCATGCGCCCTCTCTGCTGGGGGAATGCCGATGGAAGGTGGCAAGGCATGAAGGAACCCGGCGCCCAGTCCGTGAGAAACACTTTCCCATTCTCAATTCGTGGAAGATCAGGCTTTCGACGGCCGCAAGCCACAATGGCTATATGCTACCCCTACAGAGGCAAGGGCCATTCCTGCTGGAAAAAGGCCATAGCTCAGTGGCGGAACACCTGCTGCATGCGGAAGGTGCCAAGTTCGATCTCTGGCATCGCCAAGCAGGGCTGGCAAAGTCTCCTGGTCTGAAATCCTGGAGAGTCGCTGCTGCCGGCCTGTGTCGACAATACTGAGCCAAGAGGTGAGCCAAGGGTCTGACTCTGCAGAGGGCAGCTGTTGCTGTTCCTCTGCAAGGCCAACCACACAACCCATAGCTGCCACGGGGCTCTTGCCAAGCCCAAATACCATAAGCAATATCCATAGAATCATAGAATCATAGAGTTGGAAGAGACCCCAAGGGCCATCCAGTCCAACCCCCTGCCAAGCAGGAAACACCATCTGAGCATTCCTGACAGGTGGCTGTCAAGCCTCTGCTTAAAGACCTCCAAAGAAGGAGACTCCACCACACTCCTTGGCAGCAAATTCCACTGTCGAACAGCTCTTACTGTCAGGAAGTTCTTTCTAATGTTTAGGTGGAATCTTCTTTCTTGTAGTTTGAATCCATTGCTCCATGTCCGCTTCTCTGGAGCAGCAGAAACTCCATGTCCGCTTCTCTGGAGCAGCAGAAAACAACCTTTCTCCCTCCTCTATATGACATCCTTTTATATATTTGAACATGGCTATCATATCACCCCTTAACCTTCTCTTCTCCAGGCTAAACATACCCAGCTCCCTAAGCCGTTCCTCATAAGGCATCGTTTCCAGGCCTTTGACCATTTTGGTTGCCCTCCTCTGGACACGTTCCAGCTTGTCAGTATCCTTCTTGAACTGTGGTGCCCAGAACTGGACACAGTATTCCAGGTGAGGTCTGACCAGAGCGGAATACAGTGGTACTATTACTTCCCTTGATCTAGATGCTATACTCCTATGGATGCAGCCCAGAATTGCATTGGCTTTTTTAGCTGTTGCATCACACTGTTGACTCATGTCAAGTTTGTGGTCTACCAAGATTCCTAGATCCTTTTCACATGTACTGCTCTCAAGCCAGGTGTCACCCATCCTGTATTTGTGCATTTCATATTTTGTTGTTCATCCAACAACAGCAAACCCTGATTACGTACAGCTATGCAGGAATCATACAACAAACGTAACTGGTTGATAAATGATATTCGTAATAGCACGTAAATTATAAATAATAATCTCCAAAAACATGCACATGGACCAAATCCAATGTGTGATATAGCATAAGCCCAAATCAATCAATATACATACAATATGTCCATACTAACACTCCAAATTATGTAAGGAAATTCATATATGGAGGTACAATGTGAGGATGCAACAGTTCGGTGCCGTCCATACAAGTCAATTGATAGTTCCAAAAGATGATAAAGCTTAATCCGGCGATAAAGCAGTGTCGCACCAGCCCAAAACATAAACTTGATATTTCAACATAGAATCGGAGCACGCAGAAGAACAAGGATATCCGGATTATTGTCCCTGTTTCGCCTTTATGGCTTCATCAGCAGAGTGAACACAGTAGAAGATAATATAATATACAAGCAGAGACCGTGCAGGTACTCTGAAGACTTCAATTTCCAAATACCATAAGCCCATGTATGCCATCCTGAGCTCTTTGGAAAGGGAATATCAACAGACTTGCCAGCGGTTCCTTATTTCAAGGAAGAGGCATTAAGCAGCATTCAAACGTAATATCAAACGAGGAGCTACTCCGTGGTACAGCATGAGACCCTTAATGTCATGTTGTGGGTTCAAGTGTCATGCTGGGCAAAATATTCCTGCATCGCAGGGGGTTGGGCTTGATGACCCTCAGGGGTCCCTTCTATGATTCGATGATTCTCCAAATTAATGCGTTCATAAATTTAAAAAAACACTAGGGGAAACTCCTGTACTTCAAGAGTGCAATAGTAGTGGTAAAGGTAAAGGTAAAGGGACCCCTGACCATTAGGTCCAGTCGTGTCCGACTCTGGGGTTGCGGCGCTCATCTCGCTTTATTGGCCGAGGGAGCCGGCGTACAGCTTCCGGGTCATGTGGCCAGCATGACAAAGACGCTTCTGGCAAACCAGAGCAGCGCACAGAAACGCTGTTTACCTTCCCGCCAGAGCGGTTCCTATTTATCTACTTGCACTTTGATGTGCTTTCGAACTGCTAGGTGGGCAGGAGCAGGGACCGAGCAACGGGAGCTCAGCCCGTTTCGGGGATTCGAACCGCTGACCTTCTGATCGGCAAGCCCTAGGCTCTGTGGTTTAACCCACAGCGCCACCTGGGTCCCTTAGATAGTAGTGGTACATCTTGGCTAAAGGGATGTAGCTTAGCGACAGCATCTACTTTGACAGGTTTGAACTCCCTTAGCACCTCCACGTAGGAAAGACTCCCTGTGTGCATTCCTGGAGAGCCCCTGCCAGTCAGTGCAGGCAATACTGAGCTAGATGGCCCAAGGGTCTGAGTCAGCACACAAGGCGGTTTCTGCTGTTCCTCTGCGAGACCAACCACGCTGCTGCCTACACTCTTCAAGCCGTCTCCGCGCAATTATCTCAATGTGCAAAGCGCACAGCTGTCAACGTTTCAAAACCCCAAGAAAAGCAGCTTTCGCTTTCTCCCCTTGGCTGGCGCTGAATGCAAACCTCGGGAAAGTAGGTCAGGAATCGTAATGTGGGTTTTTTTCTGCCATCGTTCGGATCATGTATGCAGGAGGGAGACAAACATGTCTGAGGATGGCCTATTTCGAGCAAGAGCAGAAGCCGGAAAACACAACAAACAACAACAACAACAACAACAATTTTATTATTTATACCCTGCCCATCTGACTGGGTTGCCCCATCAACTCTGGGCAGCTTCCAACATATAGAAAAACAATAAAACATTAAACATTGAAAAATTCCCTAGACAGGGCTGCCTTCATATGTCTTCTAAAGGTTGTCTTGTCCGTATTTTTCGCTCTATAAGGTGCACCTGACCATAGGACGCACCTAGTTTTTAGAGGGGGAAAGCCCCATTTTTTAAGGATCAGCTCAAATTTCTGCAGCTGCTTTTGCAAAGGAGAAAAGCCCCATTTTTTGAGGATCAGCTCAAAGTTGTTGAGCTTAAACCCCTGTTTTATGGGGTTTAACTCACAGTTCTGCAGCTTCAGGAAAGGGAGCCATTTCTACAGTTTCCAGATAGATCATCTAATCAGCCAGTCACATGTCGCTGGGGAAACAGCCTCCCTCTGCAAGGAGGCGGGGCTGGAATCTCTCTCCCTTATCTCTCTCCCCGATCGTTTGCTGAGCAGCTGCTCAGGGGGCTTCCTTTCAACACCCCCTTCTCTTTCTCTTTTAAAAAAAAGGCACGATCTGCTTTTGCCCCTGGGCAGTTCAGCTCCAGGGACCACACATTCGCTCCATAAGACGCACAGACATTTCCCCTTACTTTTTAGGAGGAAAAAAGTGCGTCTTATGGAGCGAAAAATATGGTATATCCTTGGCTTGGGGGTTGGATAACTCCATACCCCCCAAGAATTCTCCGATGAAAATAGGGACATCCTAAGGAAAAGCGGGACATTCTGGGATCAAATCAGAAACCGGGACGGCTTCTCTAAATGCAGGACTGTCCCGGGAAAATAGGGACACTTGGAGAGTGTTTGGGTCAGAGAACATCAGAAGAAGCTTCTGAATCAGGGCAGTGGCCCATCCAAACTAGCATCCTGTTCTCATAGGGGCCAACCAGATGCCGATTATGCAAACCCAGCAAGCAGGATTCGAACCCCAGAGCAGCGTTCTCCCCTCCTGCAGCTCCCAACAACTAATATTCAGAAGCAGCGTGTCATGAACTGGCAGGACACCAAGGAATGGGAGGAGGATCCCGGTGAGGGGTGTAGCAGGGGCGTAGCAAGGGGGCGGGCCGCCCCGGGCAGCACCCTGGTGGGGGTGATACTCGGGGCGGGGGCCCCACCCCCCACGCCTCCAAAGCCGCCCTGGGCTTTTTCTTTTTTTAAAAAGAGGCTATTTCGGCGCTGCCGGGGCGGAGCCACAGGGGCGGCCAGTGAGGAGGGGTGTCACACTTGTCTCTGACGTGCAGGAAAACCTGTGAACACCTTTTGTTTTCTGGAATGTGTGTCTGGGAGGGGTAAGAGAAGGAGCAAGACACGTGTAAAAAAATACTCAGGTTTCCACTTTGAACCCTCCTTTTTATGATGTATTTCTGATGTAACTGTGATGTAGTTTTGGGGGTGTATCTTGGTGGTGGGAAAGTAATAAGAGTTGGGGGTCTCTTCCTGTTGGGGGCTGCCATTTTGTTCCACCTGGTGGCGGGTGGGGGCCCTGTCACGACAGTCTCAATAAAGACCAAGCCTACTGGCTGCTGTTTTGCTCTGGCATTCCTGGCTGGTGTCCTTGGTTTTTTTTGTCCAAGGGAGCCCTCAGATTTTCTCCTTTAACAGAAATCAGTTCGGATCCGTGCTTTCTAGGCACAGGGCAAGTGGGGAGGAAAGCTGGGATATACCGGTAAATGTGCCCAATAATAAAGTGAGTAGGCTGTAAGGGACAAGCCCCATCAGGGGCTGGCGGCAGGGCAGGACATGCAAAGTTATGGTAAGCTCAGAGGTGAGTTGCTGGACCTGCCAACCCCCATTCCAAAGGCACAAGGATTCTGCTAAGAACACAGTTGGGGACTTAAGATAGGAGCCTGTTTTCCAGAGTAAAGGCTTGAATGACTTCCATTTCCACAATTAGCCTTGCCTCTTGGCGATTTTCCACCACTCCTTGCAAGAAACCTCCGCTCCTTCATTTGCACTGACCTCAATGACTTCATCGCCTAACCAGGTCAGCATGAGGTCAGCGCTGGGACCTGACGCTGTTGGCAGCGTGATTCCCGATTGGGTGGGATCATCCGTGCAGCTAATTCATGAGTGAGGCAGGAGTAGTTACCAGAAAGCTTGGGGGGGGGGTGTACAGCAAAAGCAACAACAGCACCAGCTGGGATCGGGGCGAAATGGATATTTAAAACACTTGAACCCCACCTGAACTGACCTTTTCCGCTTAGAGGTAGAATTAAGGAAGAGCAGAAACATGACTGCTTTATTTTCCGAAAGGCTGAAAAAACCCTTTGGGTCATGATTTGCTAATAGGTGCAAACTACTGGAGCAGGTCTCCTGTGACCGGGCACCCTCCCATATGTTTTGGACTACAACTCCCATCAGCCCCAGCCATGCTAATCTCAATGGATGCAGGATCACAAACGTACCCATGGATATAATCCAAATGGACACCCCTCCAAACTTATAACAACATGATTTTCCAGGAGAGGCAGCCGTACACAACTTCCATTTCAGGCCATGAAGCCTAGAAGTCACCCTCCTTGTTCTTTGTCCTTGAGGGATATGCTGCTACTGGCTATGGAGGTTCCACTTAACTATCATGACGACCGGCTGCTGACAGGCCTCTCCCCTCCTCCATGAATTGGTCCACCCCAGCCTTTCCCACCATGGTGCCCTCCAGAACGTAACTCCAATAGGCCCCAGCGGGAGTTGTAGTTCGAAAGATCTGGGCCGCTCTGGGTGCAGCTAATAGGAATTGTCATCCAAAAAGATCTGGGAGGACGCCAGCTTGGAGAAGGTCGCACTGAAAGCATCTTCAGCGCAAATTATGCACGATTTGCTCACCACGCGCATAAATAGAGCCTGACCTAGCGGCCCGAGCTCTGGAAAACATAGCTGTCAACTTTAGGATTTGAAAATCAGGGATCAGCAGCCTCACCTGTCCCGGGGACAGTCTACGGTTCTCGGGGACAGTCCACGCTGCGGCAATCCCCCAGGCTACAAATTAATTTACACCAGGCTACAAACTAAGGCTGAACAAATTTACCTGCAAGCAAGCTAAGCCTCCACGTGTTTTGCTCAGAGGGCAAGCAAGCCCCCCCCCCCGAGTCCGGTGGGTGTTACTCCAAAGTAAGCCTGTCCATGGGGACACGAGGAGGGGAAGCAGAGCGAGCTCGGGGCCCCTTCTCAAAAAGGCAGACGGCGCTCGGGAAACAGGGGCACTGCAGGGCACGGCGGTGGCTGCGAGGGCTTAGGGATGCCGCGAGGGCGGTGCAATGGCACCAAGTAGCCTCGCCACCCTGCACTCCAGAGGCTGCGCGCGAACGGGTGAGCGAAAGAGCGAGCGCGTAGACGGCAGGCAGGCTGTCTGTCTGATTGGGCGTGAGGGTCTGGCTGCACCAGGCATGCAAGCGCCGCCCCCAGTCTGTCTCAGACTCCTTATTGGCAGCCGAGCAACGCAGCTGAGGAGGGAGAGGAGCTGCTTCCTTTGGAATCCGGGAAATTTAAGGGATATCAACAATCCGGGATAGCAGCGGGAAACGGCATTGCAATAAGGGAGTTTCCCGCAAATAAAGGGAGGGTTGACAGCTATGCTGGAAAGCGTCACCACCGCCTGACCTCCTACAGCAGAGGAGGTCAAATAATCCACACAAAGGCTTCAAGGAGAGTCTCGACTGTGTCAACAAAAGCCGGCAAACTTCTCACGGCAGCCCTCCAAGGAAGAGAAAGAGCAAAGGCCGGTGGCAATTGCGTAGGAAGAATGGCACCATAACGCCCGAGGCTGTGCGGGTCGCTCAAAAGGTCAGGTACTGTGTCAACGCCGGCATGAGTTTTGACCTTGGAGGCTGCAACCCTCCATCTCCTGAGATTCTTCAAAAACCCACTTGCTCTGTGTTACGGGGTCGGAGAGGTTTTCTCGTAGCGCAGCTCATCTCTGGGACGAAGCTGCTGTTGCACCAATAGCCAGCTCACCGATAACCTCATGGAATTGTACAAAGGCATAGGAAGGTCAGGTGGTACCCGGTGCAGAAAATTTCTTGCCACCCCCCCCCCCACACACACACATACACACATTGATTTTTTCTTTTTTGCCTGCAAAAATGGTTTTATGTTATTTCATATTTTCTTACAAAGAAATAATAATAAGTAACAATAAACTTTTATTTATATGCCGCCCTCCCCGGCCGAAGTCGGGCTCAGGGCGGCTAACATCAGATACATAACATTGATATAAAATCAAACAATAATTAAATTACCTCCTAAAAACATGTCAAAATCAAATCAAAGTCTAATTAGATGGCTTTCCGCAGGGTTAGGGTTGGGAACAATAAGTGCTCCACTGAATTGAAATTTCAGCCTTCACGACATAGGAAAACAGCTATTTTCGTGGAGGAGGGTCAAGATATTAACTGATATGCATGAAATTTCATATATAGCTATATAATCCCTAGTGTAGTAAGATAAGACCTTTGGAGCAGGCATTTTCAAAAAGAAAAAAAGTTTTTTATGAACCACCCTAGTAGGGCAGCAATTGTTCCTTGATAATTTGTCCCCCCCCCTCCATGGTGGAACCTGGGGCGGACTGCCCCGCCCCCCCCCCGCTCCCCACTTCCTACGGCCCTGGAATCATAGAATCGTAGAGCTGGAAGGGACCCTCCAGGGTCATCTAGTCCAACCCCTTGCAATGCAGGAATCTCAGCTGAAGAATCCCTGATGGATGGCCGCCTAACCTGTCTTTAAAAACCTCCAGCGAAGGTTCAGATCAGGAAATGGGACGGCTTCTGTAAATCCAGGACTGTCCCTGGAAAATAGGGGCACTTGGAGGGTCTGAGATGAGTTTATGGAGCCAGGTGGCTGGGAAACGGTTTAGGAAATGAAGTCTTAGACTTTATGGTGGTGCAGAATTGTTGGTTGCCAATAATAATAATAATAATAATATATTATTTCTACCCCGCCCATCTGGCTGGGTTTCCCAGCCACTCTGGGCGGCTTCCAACAGAAGGTTAAAAATACATTAAAACATCAATCATTAAAAAACTTCCCTAAACAGGGCTGCCTTCAGATGTCTTCTAAATGTCATATAGTGGCTTATTTCTTTGACATCTGATGGGAGGGCGTTTCACAGGGCGGGCGCCACTACCGAGAAGGCCCTCTGCCTGTTATTATTATTATTATTATTATTATTATTATTATTATTATTATTATTATTTCCACAGGGGCATCAGATCAGTAGGTCACCCCTTATTCCATGGCTTGGCGGGCCATTTTGTGGTTTGTCTTGGGCCAGTCCTGCTTTATGGGGAGGTTTCCTAAGAGCCCCTGGACCAGAACTCCGCTCGGCTGCCTTGGCTGGGTTGTCAGCTGTCAATCCTGAAGATGTTTTCCGAGGATGCAGGGACTGCAAAACATGCTGGAGGCAATGCCGGTGAGCGCAGCACCGTTCCCGATAACCCGCGGCCGCCCAGCACACTTAATTAGGTTTCAATTCTTGCCGAGAGACAGCCTGAGCATTAATTAGCTCTCGTTTCCTCATCAGCCTAACAGCCTCGCTCCCAGCCCTGCCCCTCCCGCCCTGCTCCTTTGCTGGTGTTTATTAGGAATAATCGCTCCCCACAATTTCTTGGGGATTCAGGGTGGATTGCGCAGAGAAACCAAGCACCAGAAAGGTCTGTTCTGATCATACCAAGGCTCCATCTGGCCACCTCACCTGGAAAATGATATCGTAGATTGGGGAAAGGGACAGAACAGGGCAACCAAAATGATAGAGGGGGGTGGAAAGACTCCCCTGCGAAGAAAGGTTGCAGCGTCTGGGGCTTTTGAGTTTAGAGAAGAACAAGTAAGAGACTCTATGAGGATTAGACCCATTAAATAGAGGAGGAGAGAGCTATTGAGGCCAACTAGCCCTGATGACAATGCTTTGCCTTGTGAAGGAAAAATTGGTATCTGAAGAAGTGTACATGCACATGAAAGCTCATACCAAGAACAAAATTAGTTGGTCTCTAAGGTGCTACCCGTGGGTAGCACCTTAGATGCAGGTGGCGCTGTGGGTTAAACCACAGAGCCTAGGGCTTGCCAATCAGAAGGTCGGTGGCAGGGGCGGAGGAAGCCTCCACGCTACCCGGGGCGGCGAACGGAGTCATCCCCCTGGGGGCAGGGCGTCGTGACTTACAGCGACGGAGTGCGCAAGTGCGGCATTTCGCACATTCGCACTCCATCTTGACCTTGCGAGCCACCGCGCGAAAAGCAGCAGCAGCGGCGGGGCACCCCCACGAGCCGCCGAGTAGAGCGGCCTCGCTCCACGGCTTGCTCAGGGCCCGCGGGCGGGGCGGGGCAGGCCCAAGTGTCACCCCCTCCCCTGGAACCCAGGGCAGGCTGCCCCCCGCCCCCCTTGTGACACCACTGGTCGGCGGTTTGATTCCCCACAACTGGGTGAGCTCCCATTGTTTGGTCCCCGCTCCTGCTAACCTAGCAGTTCGAAAGCATGTCAAAGTGCAAGTAGATAAATAGGTACTGCTCAGGAGGGAAGGTAAACGGCGTTTCTGTGCACTGCTCTGGTTCACCAGAAGCGGCTTAGTCATGCCGGCCACATGACCTGGAAGCTGTATACCGGCTCTTGGCCAATAAAGCGAGATGAGCGCCACAACCCCAGAGTTGTACGTGACTGGACCTAATGGTCAGGGGTCCCTTTACCTTTTTAAGGTGCTACTGAAATGATTTTTTCCCCTTTTGTTTCAACTACGGCAGACCAACATGGCTACCTACCTGTAACTAGAAAAATTCTGGGGTGAGAGACTACTCAACAGCCAAGCTCATCGGGGTGCAAGTCTCCCGCGGGTCCATGCAGTCAGTAAAAGAAGGAAGTTCCAGCCAAGTAATTTGGAGCAAAACAGCGGTCAGTAGACCATGATCCTTATTGTTGAGCAACAGGTCCCCACACGGAGTAAGAACCCCAAGCATGGGGGGCACCCACTTTTAAAACTTCCCTCTTTCCCCTAGAATACACTTCGAGCGGCATCATTGAAACATAATCACTAGCATGTCACAAATGGGGAGGGGTATACAAGGGTTAGGGACGCAGGTGGCACTGTGGGTTAAACCACAGAGCCTAGGGCTTGCGGATCAGAAGGTCGGCGGTTCGAATCCCTGCGACGGGGTGTGCTCCCGTTCCTCAGTCCCAGCTCCTGCCCACCTAGCAGTTCGAAAGCACGTCAAAGTGCAAGTAGATAAATAGGTACCGCTCCAGCGGGAAGGTAAACAGCGTTTCCATGCGCTGCTCTGGTTCGCCAGAAGCGGCTTAGTCATGCTGGCCACATGACCCGGAAGCTGTACGCCGGCTCCCTCGGTCAATAATGCGAGATGAGCGTCGCAACCCCAGAGTCGTCCGCGACTGGACCTAATGGTCAGGGGTCCCTTTACCTTTATGTTTACACAAGGGTTACGCAAGTTTAACATTAGGCCACTTTATCAGACACCTTTCCCAAGTAAAGGTAAAAGGTAAAGGACCCCTGGACGGTTAAGTCCAGTCGAATTCGACTCTGGGGTTGCGGCGCTCATCTCGCTTCTAGGCCGAAGGAGCTGGCGTTTGTCCACAGACAGCTTTCTGGGTCATGTGGCCAGCAGGACTAAACCGCTTCTGGTGCAATGGGAGACAGTGACAGAAACCGGAACTCGAACCCACAACCCTGAGATTAAAAGCTCTCAATGTTTCCGAACCCCAGTTGCTGGAAACCATAGGTTGGGGGGGGAGCCCTCGTGTGCTCTGGTCCTACTTGTGGGTTTTCCATTAGGGCATCTGGTGGGCTAACGGGGGTTGTGTAGCCCAGAACACACAGAGGGCGCCGGGTTGGCGAAGGGCCATCTCCTGCCGCTTCCGTTTGGTGACTCTGAGTTCCAATGCGATACGAGTGGGAGGAAAGGTTCCCCCTCAATAAATTTGCAAAAGCCCCTATAGAGAGGCGTCTTTTGAATCTAAGCCTCAAAGCCTCAAAGGTTGCAGCTGTTCCCTACAGAGAAGGTGTTCCAACTCCTTGACTTTCCGTGTACTTCTGTTGGCTGCGTGGAACTCGCTATCTGAGATTATTTTCCCTTGAAAGCCACAGGATCAAAGCCAAGTCATTTAGGAGAGGGGTGTAGGCAGTTCGCAACTCTTTCTTTCTCTCCTGCTGATCTTCCAAATAAGCAGCGAGCAAAACCCCAGTCCAGAGAAGTCGGAACGACTCAATGGGAAAAGTTCAGCAGTTTGTGCTAGATTGCTAATAGCAATGTCCCCCCCCCCATTTTTTTATTCATTTTCTCATTTAAACAACATACAAAACAAAACAACAACACAACAAAACACGTAATTGTAAATTCCTTAATCCTTAATTTCGTATTCATCTTAAATGGACTTTCCCAAAGTCCTTCCTGATTTTCATTTTATATCAGCTTTGGCAATTTTCCTCATCCAAACTCTTAACATATTACAGTAAAGAAACCAAGTCATTATCTTCTAACAATTCCAGATCCTTTTTCACATAATCATTAAAAAAAAAGAAAAAATCATAATCTTATGTTTATATAATCCAATAATTAAATTTACACATTGCTAATCTAACAATACCTTCCCTACTACCTCCTCTCCCTTCTAGAATTATCCATATATCTTAATATCCACGATACATCATATAATTTAGATGGTGACAGCAGTCACGAAATTAGAAGACGCCTGCTTCTTGGGAGAAAAGCAATGACAAACCTAGACAGCATCTTAAAAAGCAGAGACATCACCTTGCCGACAAAGGTCCGCCTAGTTAAAGCTATGGTTTTCCCAGTAGTAATGTATGGAAGTGAGAGCTGGACCATAAAGAAGACTGATCGCCAGAGAATGGATGCTTTTGAATTATGGTGCTGGAGGAGACTCTTGAGAGTCCCATGGACTGCAAGAAGATCAAACCTATCCATTCTTAAAGAAATCAGCCCTGAGTGCTCACTAGAAGGACAGATCCTGAAGTTGAGGCTCCAGTACTTTGGCCACCTCATGAGAAGAGAAGACTCCCTGGAAAAGACCCTGATGTTGGGAAAGATGGAGGGCACAAGGAGAAGGGGACGACAGAGGAAGAAATGGTTGGACAGTGTTCTCGAAGCTACCAACATGAGTCTGACCAAACTGTGAGAGGCAGTGAAGGATAGGCGTGCCTGGCGTGCTCTGGTCCATGGGGTCACGACTGAACGACTGAACAACAACATTTCAAACCAGGTTATCTTATTTATTTTAACCTTTATATTGCCTTCACCCCACCCCCTTCCTGACATTTCTTGCCATTTCCCATCTTTTAACCTTGCCCCGCTGCCCCCCCCCCAGCCACAAACCTCCAACCTCAATGTTCTTAACTTTAAAGCAGGCATAGGCAAATTCGGCCTTCCAGATGTTTTGGGACTACAACTCCCATCATCCCCAGTTAGCAGGACCAGTGGTCAGGGATGATGGGAGTTGTAGTCCCAAAACATCTGGAGGGCCGCGTTTGCCTGTGCCTGCTTTAAAGAGCCCGCAGGAGTAGAGCTGCGGGCGCCGCAACTGCAAACACCCACGTGACCACAGCCGCCGGGCGCTGCGGAATGCTCCTGTTTCATTCATGAAAATGGCGAGGGGTGGAATTTGTTAATTTTTTTAAAGAATCTTGCCCAAAGGACATTTTGCCAAATTTTAAAGATCCACCAGAACAGAATTTTTTAATTCTGAAAAAGGAAGGCATGTCCTGAAAAAAGAGAACACATGTCAACCTACCATCTAGGCAATTATCTTTGTTTTCATCTCTTCCTACTCTTCCCTTCTCCTGCTGAAGGGATCTCTTAATTGAAAGATGAACAGGCAGGTTCCCAAAATGTTGCATTTATTAAACCCCCGGTACATTCGCAGCAGGGAGGAGAGGAATTAAAGGTAATCAGGCACCTCCATTATCTCTCCTCGAAGGAGGCATCATGAGGCCAGCCTGCTATGCAGAGAGGGGTTCCCTCCTTCCTCTCCCCACAGTCGCAGCTCAGGAAAGCACCTCTCTCACATCCCTCAAGTCCACTCATTTATTTATCGACCTGAGCGTCCTCATTAGAATGAATCAAAGCGGGCGAGACGGCTGGTGTTTGAATCCCATTATTTACCCGGGGCTCTGCTGCCTTCTCTCCCTGCTACCTTCCAGGTTGCTGCCGTCAGCTGTTTTCACGCTCCTGGAAAAGCATTTATCATGTATGTATTTATGATCAGAAGCGTAGCAGTGATCAATGGGGCACTCGGCAGTAAGGAGCGCTGGAAATTTGTGGGATGTGAAATACAGAGCAGTCAAATACAACATCCCTAGAGTGGACATAAAAAGGGGGTGTCTGGACCAGTCAGTCGGAACTTCCTGTTTCCTCCTGGGCTGGGACAACTTCCTCTACATGTGACCAGAGGTGGGCGTGGCCTCACCTATGCAGGTAACAAAACAGCAGAGGGGAGGCCGCCATCTCTCTCTTTGACTCCATTCCTCGAACCTAGCCTTTCTGCTTTCTCTTCTGGCTCGACCTGACGCTGGACAAAAATAACTTCAAAAGGTTGCAAGTGTCCGACGTCTCTGGAACCAGCACCAGAAGTCTGTGGGTCGGTATCAACCATCCTCTGCTACCACTGTTAGTAAATACCCCGCCTGGGGCAGGTTTTGAAGCTGCCCCTGTGCTGGTCCCAAGGGATATCCGATAGGCGAGGTCTAGTCCAGTCCAAGGTCAGTCCAAGCCAGAAGTCACGAAGCCGAAGTCACGAAGCCGAGGTCAGGAAGCCGAGGTCAGGAAGCCGAAGTAACAAAGCCGAGGTCAGGAAGCCGAGGTCAGGAAGCCGAGGTAACCAAGCTGAGGTCAGGAACGCAGGAACCAGGAACAGGAACTAGGCAGCACCGATGTTGCTCCTGCAACTTGGGTCTGGGACTGGCTGGCTTTTATCTGCCCCGAGGCAAAGGGCGGCTCCGATCCTCAGGTGCCTCGCCTCTCCTGGCTTGGAGGCGAGCACTCCTCCTGCGGGAACTTAGTTCCCTTCGCCTCTCTGCCCTTAGCCTTTGCAGCTCAGGAGAAGCTGGAGGGTTACCGGACCCAGAGGCAACCTCAGCTTCCCCTGACTGGGTGGGGAGTGGAGCACCTGCAGGCAATAAGTCCTCCATCCCATTAGAAGCCAGATCAACCTCAGCCGATGCCTGCACCTGAGGATCCAGCACAGGTGAGTCCCCTTGAGACTCAGGCCCCAGCCCTGGCTCTGCTGGTTCTGGAGGCAGTGAATCATGTGCAGGCTGGGATCCCTCAGGTTCAGCGTCTGAGTCTGACTCCCAGGTCATCACACCATCCCCCCTCCCAGGCCCCCCCCTCAACCGAGGGGCCGGACCAGGCTTGCTGGGGTAAGTCGCATGGAAATCACGGAGGCAGACAGGCGCGTGGACGTTCTCCGCTGGTTCCCACGACCGATCCTCGGGCCCATACCCCTTCCAGTCGATGAGGTATTGGAGCTTCCCCCTGCGGTATCGGGAGTCAAGAATGTGCTCCACCTCATACTCGGGCTCCCCCTGAACCAAAACTGGCTGCGGTCGTGGATGGTCTGGGTGGAACTCGTCGGCCGGGGCGACCGGACTGAGTAGGGACCGGTGGAATACCGGGTGGACCTTCAGGGTCGCGGGTAACCGGAGACGGAATGCCACAGGTGAGACCCGGTCCACGATCGGAAATGGGCCGGTGAAGCGGGCATCCAGCTTCCGTGAAGGCCGAGAGGGGTGCAGGTGGCGGGTGGAGAGCCATACCAGGTCTCCGACATGGAGTTCCGGCCCCTCCTGACGGTGACGGTCGGCCTGGGCCTTATACGCGTCCTTGGCCTGGCTCAGTTGCTCCGTCAGAAGCTGCTGCTGTGACTGGAGCTCTTGTAGCCAGTCTGTCACTGCGGGAACTGCGGATGCCGGCAGTACGCTTGGAAACAACCGCGGGTGGTACCCATAGTTTGCCTGGAACGGGGTCTGTTGGGTGGAAGCGTGCACTGCGTTGTTATATGCGAACTCGGCCAACGCCAGGTGGTCGACCCAATCGTCCTGGTGGAAGCTGCAGTAGCACCGGAGGTACTGTTCCAACACCGCGTTTGCCCGTTCGGTCTGTCCATCCGTCTGTGGATGGTAGGCCGAAGATAGGCAGACCTCCGTCCCGAGAGCCTGATGTAGAGCGCGCCAGAACCGGGAGGTGAACTGGGCACCACGATCGGAGATCAAACGTTCCGATAGGCCATGTAAGCGGAAGACGTTTTGTAGGTACAGTTGCGCCGTCTCCTTGGCTGAGGGTACAGACGGGCACGGGGCGCAGTGCACCATTTTAGTGAAGTGGTCTGTGAATACCAGGAGGCAGGTACACTGACGGGATGGGGGTAGGTCTACCACGAAATCCAATGAAACCGTGTGCCACGGACGAGGGGGAACTGGCAGTGGCTGTAGCAGTCCCGCAGGTCTCCCGGTCGATCCCTTGGCTCGCCGGCAGACCTCGCACCCCCCAATGTACCGTGCCACGTCGGCCTTCAAGCGGGGCCACCAGAACTCCCGGCTGACCAGGTGGGTGGTCCGATACCTCCCGAAGTGGCCAGCTGCCGGGGCGTCGTGTGACATTCGGAGTACCTCGGCCCGCAAAGGCCCTGGTGGGATGTACAACCGACCACGGTGCATCAGCAGACCCTGGTGCACAACCAGTTCTGGGTATCGAGGGCACGATCCACTGGCCAATTCCTGGATCCGTTCCTGAGCCCACGCGTCGACCCGTTGCTGCCTCCGCACTCGGTCCCGCAGCGACTCAGTCTCATGAACAGCCAGGAAGGCCGCTGGTGGGATGATCGTTGTGGGGGCCGCCTGCTGCACCGTCTCTGCAATGTCCTCCGGTTTCCGGGACAGCGCATCCGCCTTCTGGTTTTGGGAGCTGGGGATGTAGCGGATCCGGAACTGGAACCGGGAGAAGAACAGTGCCCACCGGATCTGCCGCTGGTTCAGCCTGCGGGTGGTCTGGAGGTACTCCAGATTCCGGTGGTCGGTTCTCACTTCCACTGGGTGTCGTGCCCCCTCAAGATGATGGCGCCAGACTTCAAAGGCCACCTTGATGGCCAGTAGTTCCCGCTCCCACACAGTATAGTTACGCTCCGCCGGAAGGAGCTGCCGGGAGTAGTAGGCGCAGGGTAACAGTGGCGCATCAGGTCTGTGTTGCTGGGACAAGACGGCACCAAGAGCCGTACTGGAGGCGTCAGTCTCCACCACGAAGGGACGAGAGGGATCAGGATGCTGCAAAATTGGCGCCTTCTGGAAACAGGCTTTCAATCCCTGGAATGCCACCTCAGCCTCCTCATCCCAGGCGAAGGGCGTCTTGGGGCGCAGCAGTCGGGTCAACGGGGTGGTGCGATGAGCATAGTCCACAATGAATGTCCGGTAATAGTTGGCGAACCCCAAAAACCGCTGTAGGTCCTTGCGGTTCCGCGGCGCCGCCCACTCTCGAACCGCAGACACCTTCCCGGGGTCCATCTGTACACCGTCAGGGGAGAGTCGGTGTCCGAGGAAGTCCACTGACCGCTGGTGGAACTCGCACTTGCTGAGCTTAGCGTACAGGCGGTGCTCCCGCAAGCGCTGCAACACGGTCCGGACATGACTCTCGTGGCGAGCTGGGTCACGGGAATAAATCAGAATGTCATCGAGGTACACCACCACATACTTGTCAAGCAAGTCCTGGAACACGTGGTTGATGTACCGTTGGAACACGGCGGGCGCGTTGCATAGTCCGAACGGCATGACCAGGTACTCGAACTGCCCATAACGGGTCCCGAATGCGGTCTTCCACTCATCCCCGGCACGGATCCGAATCAAGTTGTAAGCCCCCCGGAGGTCCAGTTTGGTGAACATCTGCGCCCCTTGCACCCGCTCCAGCAACTCTGCAATTAGGGGCAAGGGATACCGGTCTGGGATGGTGATCTTATTCAGGGCTCGGTAATCATGGCAGAGGCGAAGCTCCCCACACTTCTTCTTAACGAAGAGTACTGGAGCGGCGGTGGGAGAGGTAGAGGGCCTAATGAACCCCCGCTCCAGGTTCTTGTGAAGGAAGTCCTGTAAGGCTTCACGCTCTGGCTCCGAAAGAGAGTATAGGCGACTCACAGGCAGGGGCGCCCCAGGCTGGAGGTCTATGCCGCAGTCAAAAGACCGATGAGGAGGCAGCCGGTCTGCCCCCTGTTCCTCGAACACGTCTACGTAGTCCCGGTACACGGCGGGGAGTGTTGACGCAGCCTCCCCCATGGAGGCGGCCGAAAGCATCTCGGACTGAGCAATCGAACCCGAGTCTGGGAAGCGTACAGTTCGATTGACCCAATCGATCTGAACATTGTGAGACTCCAGCCAGTCCATCCCCAGCACCAGGGGAAACCGGGGCATGGTGGCAATGTCCAGGGTACGCACCTCCCGGTGCTGCTGGTGGCACAGGACCAAGGGCTGGGTCTCCCGAGTAACGGCGCCTGACCGCAAGAGCCGTCCGTCGATTGCCTCCACCTGCACCGGTTCTGGCTTGTTCTGGAGTGGCACCCGATGCTGAGCGGCGAAGGCAGAGTCCATATAGGAGCGGGTTGCCCCTGAATCCACCAGAGCGTGGGTGAGAATCCAGGGCCCGCCTGGGGGGTATAGACGCACCGGGATCATGAGGTGTTGCAATTCCACTGGTGAGGGCCCATCATGTGATGCTTGGGACCCCAGATAGCCTGGGCCATTGGCTACTGGGGTTGGCGGTTTCCCTGCGGCTGGCGTTTCTCAGGGCAGGTTCGGGCGTAGTGTCCACTCCCCCCGCAGTAGAGACACAGGTTTCCCTCCCGACGTCGTGTCTTCTCCGAAGGGGAGAGGCGAGGCCGTGCTGCCCCGAGCTGCATCGGCTCCTCCAGTGACTCGGCTCTGGCCATGGAACTGCTGGGGAGCACTGGAGTCGGGAGCCCAGAGTGCTGGTGGGCCCGGGCCTGGCGCCGGTCCTCCAACCGATCGTCTATCTGTAGACTCCGTTGGATGAGGGCCTCCAGCGTGGTGGGGCGATCCAAGGTGGCCAGCTGGTCCAGTATCTCGTCCGAAAGCCCCTCGAGATACTGGTCCCGAAGTGCGGAATCATTCCAGGTCAAGTCCTGCGCCAACAGCCGAAATTCCGTGGCATAGGCGGCCACTGTGGACTTGCCCTGTTTCAACCGCCGAATTGCCCGATTGGCTTGACTCGCCTTCTGAGGGTTGGCGAACGCGGTTTCAAAATGGTTGCAAAACCCCGTATAGTCTGTCAGCAAGGGGGAGTCTTGCCGGAGCAGCGGCAACGCCCACTTGGCCGCCTGGTCCTTCAGCAAGCTGATCAGGAAGTGCACCTTGGTGCGGTCGTCGGGGAAATCCCGGGCTTGCCCCTGAATATACAGTTTGGCCTGGGCGAGAAACATGGGAAAGCTGCCCGGGGACCCATCGAATTTTTCTGGCAGGGCCACTGGGTACTTGCCTGGAGCTGGGGCGCCGGCACCAGGAGCCGGTAAGGCGTCCAAACGCTGCTGAAGCGCCGTAACCGCATTGCTTAGCTGCTGCACTGTGTGGGTCAAGACCTGGTTCTCCTGGGCCAATGCCACCAGCGCAGCCGCCTGGTCAGTCATGACGACAGGTTCCTCCCGAACGCACCCCAACGAAGGGGGAGTGCGGGTGTGGCAGGAGCAAACTGTGCTGGTCCCAAGGGATATCCGATAGGCGAGGTCTAGTCCAGTCCAAGGTCAGTCCAAGCCAGAAGTCACGAAGCCGAAGTCACGAAGCCGAGGTCAGGAAGCCGAGGTCAGGAAGCCGAAGTAACAAAGCCGAGGTCAGGAAGCCGAGGTCAGGAAGCCGAGGTCAGGAAGCCGAGGTAACCAAGCTGAGGTCAGGAACGCAGGAACCAGGAACAGGAACTAGGCAGCACCGATGTTGCTCCTGCAACTTGGGTCTGGGACTGGCTGGCTTTTATCTGCCCCGAGGCAAAGGGCGGCTCCGATCCTCAGGTGCCTCGCCTCTCCTGGCTTGGAGGCGAGCACTCCTCCTGCGGGAACTTAGTTCCCTTCGCCTCTCTGCCCTTAGCCTTTGCAGCTCAGGAGAAGCTGGAGGGTTACCGGACCCAGAGGCAACCTCAGCTTCCCCTGACTGGGTGGGGAGTGGAGCACCTGCAGGCAATAAGTCCTCCATCCCATTAGAAGCCAGATCAACCTCAGCCGATGCCTGCACCTGAGGATCCAGCACAGGTGAGTCCCCTTGAGACTCAGGCCCCAGCCCTGGCTCTGCTGGTTCTGGAGGCAGTGAATCATGTGCAGGCTGGGATCCCTCAGGTTCAGCGTCTGAGTCTGACTCCCAGGTCATCACACCCCCAAAGTCAGAGCAAAACCGTGTGCGTACATCCCCGGCTACAGAGAGTCCAGTGGCGCAGTCATATGTGATTGTTCCCAGCATGAAGAACAACACACACAAGCCATAATTAAGGCTAAACTATTTATTGTAGGGAAAGTGCAGAGAGAATCTCTGCTGCCAGCTCAAATAGAACAGAGCTGCCATAAAGCCGTCTGTCCGGCGTCAGGTCTAGCCAGGAGAGAAAGCACAAAAGCTAGGATTACAATAGTTCAGTGAAACATAAACATTACATGTAGGAAACAGATAAGGCAGCTTTTTCACGGCTTAGTGAGACAGGCAATTGTCAGACCATCCTCGCTGCAGCTGTTTGCCACTCGGCTTGGACAAAAATCATAACAGCAACATCTGCTTAATCTGAAATGCTATCTTGGCTTCCAAGAGAGGACAAAGGAGTTATCTCCTTATGGGATAGTTTCCAGGTATATTACTTTTGTAACTTAAGTCTGCCTTCTGGGATCCATTTGTGAAATGGCAACTCAAGAGTTGTGAGTAAACTCTTTTATATATCCTTCTGGGATCCATTTGTGAAATGGCAACTCAAGAGTTGTGAGTAAACTCTTTTATATACTTTTATACAAGACTGTGTCGTGTCTATTCTTTTTATGAGGGACTAAAGGGGAATTTACCAGGAAACTTATTTTAGAGGCTTCTACAAGCCTGGCAAACCTATGTATTTTAATATTCTGGACTATTGTATTTTAATATTCTGTTGGAAGCCGCCCAGAGTGGCTAGGAAAACACAGCCAGAAGGGTGGGGTATAAATAATAAATTGTTATTATTATTATCCGCTGTTCAAGTTTAAAAAGGGGAATGTTACTCTGCTAAATTGTAGTACTTGTTAACACAAGTTGGAAAGGATATAATTAAACAATATATCCTCTCCTGCCTCCCTAAACATTCCCACAAAACTGCATTATACCAAGTTGGACTGTTTTGGTCCATCTCGCTCCATATTGTCTACTCTGACTGGCAGGGTCTCTTCAGGGTTCAGAAAATGTAAGAACATCAGAATAGCCTGATGGATCAGGCCAATGGCTCATCTAATCCTGCGTCCTGTTCTCGCTGTGGGTAAATGCTGAATAAAAAGGTCATCAAAAACTACTTCTTGGGGAGGGGGGTATTCACCTTAAGCACCCCAAAGAGGAGCACCCAAAAATCTCTTGCTGTAAACATCTGTTGGTATGCAGCTCTATTAAAGGACGAAGCTGAGACTGCCATGCACGTTCCGAGTAGGAATTGGAGGGGAAATTGTTTCAGTTTGTATTTGAAAGCAATTTCCCGTCATTCTCACTCCCAATATGCGACGCCATTCTCCTTTGGTATTCACACTTTCCCAAATTTTGCAATGCCGCACGCATAAGTAATGTGTACAGAAAGACTCTCGCCAGGGTAAAATATGTGCAGAATGCATATGCAAAGAACATAGAAAAGTGCATTGCATTAAGATGAATTGCTTTGCGGTAATGGGCAGATGAGGCAACAGCGAAAAAAGGTATGTACGTTTGGATGCTAAATGTTACTGAATATTCACGAGATCTTGCGTTTCTGGAAATTTGCAGCTGATGTTGAGAGCAGAACTTAAAACTGAGAGGAACCAAAATGGGCATATTTGCCCATTCCTAATCCAGAGGCGAGAAAAGCAATGACAAACCTAGACAGCATCTTAAAAAGCAGAGACATCACCTTGCCGACAAAGGTCCGTATAGTTAAAGCTATGGCTTTCCCAGTAGTAATGTACGGAAGTGAGAGCTGGACCATCAAGAAGGCTGATCTCCGAAGAATTGATGCTTCTGAATTATGGTGCTGGAGGAGACTCTTGAGAGTCCCATGGACTGCAAGAAGATCAAACCTATCCATTCTGAAGGAAATCAGCCCTGAGTGCTCACTGGAAGGACAGATCCTGAAGCTGAGGCTCCAAGACTTTGGCCACCTCGTGAGAAGAGAAGACTCCCTGGAAAAGACCCTGATGTTGGGAAAGATGGAGGGCACAAGGAGAAGGGGACTACAGAGGATGAGATGGTTGGACAGTGTTCTCGAAGCTACCAACATGAGTCTGACCAAACTGCGGGAGGCAGTGGAAGACAGGAGTGCCTGGCGTGCTCTGGTCCAGGGGGTCATGAAGAGTCGGACACGACTAAACAACAACAACAACAGGCAGATAGATAGATAGATAGATAGATAGATAGATAGATAGATAGATGATAGATAGATAGATAGATAGATATAGATAGATAGATATAGATAGGCAGTGGAAGACAGGAGTGCCTGGCGTGCTCTGGTCCAGGGGGTCACGAAGAGTTGGACACAACTAAACAACAACAACAGCAGGAAGATAGATAGATAGATAGATAGATAGATAGATAGATAGATAGGCAGTGGAAGACAGGAGTGCCTGGCGTGCTCTGGTCCAGGGGGTCACGAAGAGTCGGACACGACTAAACAACAACAACAGGCAGATAGATAGATAGATAGATAGATGATAGATATAGATAGGCAGTGGAAGACAGGAGTGCCTGGCGTGCTCTGGTCCAGGGGGTCACGAAGAGTCGGACACGACTAAACGACTAAACAACAACAACAACCCAGAGGCAAGCAAAATATCTCAACTTGCCAGCTCTGCTGCTCCTTCAAGAACTCACACACATGCCTGAGCAGCCCAAAATCAGAAAGGCTGTCATTTCCTTCTCCAGCATCTTCACTCCCAATCTAAAAGGCAGAGAGGCCTCTCTTCTGTGAGCACCTGCGGCTCAGCCTTCTCCAAAGGAGTCGGCAAAGCGTCTCCTTCCATTAGGCCCCGGCCTCCAAAGCGTTTCGCTGAACTTTGGCAACAAACAGCCCCCCGTGGCAAGAGCTGAAGGCAGCCAAGAAATGCTCTGCAATTAGCAACAGCCTCGGATCCGACCCCTGCTCTTTCGCTGCACAAATGAGGCCGTTTCCTGAGCTGGCAATTAAAAGGGAGAGAATAAACAGGTGGGTTTTTGACACAGCCTGGAAGGGAACAGAATGCAGTTCAGCTGCTGGGCGGTTTTTGTTTTTTTAAAATCTCACTTCACACTCCTACGGTCGCTTCCATGAATCTCAAAGGAAAGGAAAGCCCCCTCCTTTTGCAGGGGCAACTCCCAGCATGCCTTGCTGCAGCTGATGCTCAGGTAGCATGGCACAGCTGAAACACCACAGGTTCAGACCCTCCAAATGCCCCCATTTTCCAGGAACGTCCCTGATTTAGAGAAGCCGCCCCGGCTTATGATTTGATCCCGGAATCAGGGCCGGCGCGTCCATTTAGGCGAACTAGGCAATTGCCTAGGGCACCAAAATGGAGGGGGCGCTGGTCAGCCTGCCCCCCGCCCCCCGCCGCTGCCCAGTGCCACCCCAACCAGCGGCGGAGCAAGCAGGTTGGGGCGAAAACCGCAGCGGTGAGATCGCAAAAATGGAGGGGGCGCTGGCCAGCCTGTCCCCCGCCGCGATTTGCTTGCTCCGCCGCTGGTTGGGGGGGCGGCGGGGGGCAGGCTGGCCAGCGCCCCCTCCATTTTTGCGGGGGGTGCCCGGCCGGGCAGGGGGCAGGGCACCGCTCCGCAACGTGCATCATACGCAATGACGTCACGTGGCCCGCCCCCTTGCCTAGGGCGTCAAAATTGCCAGCACCGGTCCTGCCCGGAATGTCCCACTATTCCTTGTTTTTGTTTGTTTGTTTAGACGTTTAGTCATGCCCGACTCTTCGTGACCCCATGGACCAGAGCACGCCAGGCACTCCTGTCTTCCACTGCCTCCCGCAGTTTGGTCAGACTCATGTTGGTAGCTTCGAGAACACTGTCCAACCATCTCGTTCCCCATTCTCCTTGTGCCCTCCATCTTTCCCAACATCAGGGTATTTTCCAGGGACAGGTAGGTAGCCGTGTTGGTCTGTCATAGTCAAAACAAAATAAAAAATAAAAAAATTCCTTCCAGTAGCACCTTAGAGACCAACTAAGTTTGTTCTTGATATGAGCTTTCGTGTGCAAGCACACTTCTTCAGATACCAGGGAGTATCTCTCTTCTCTTTTCTAGGGAGTCTTCTCTTCTCATGAGGTGGCCAAAGTATTGGAGCCTCAGCTTCAGGATCTGTCCTTCCAGTGAGCATGCAGGGCTGATTTCTTTAAGAATGGATAGGCTGGATCTTCTTGCAGTCCATGGGACTCTCAAGAGTATCCTCCAGCACCATAATTCAAAAGCATCAATTCTTCGGCGATCAGCCTTCTTTAGGATGTCCCTATTTTCACTGGATAAATCTTGGAGGGTATGGAGTTATCCAACCCCCCCGAGCCGTCTGAAGGCAATCCTGTATGGGGAAGTTTTTAAAATGATTAATGTTGTATTGTGTTTTTATATACGTTGGAAGCTGCCCAGAGTGACTGGGGCAACCCAGTAAGATGTGTGGGGTGTAAATAATAGAATTATCATTATGGAATGGGACGTCCCTATTTTCATCGGAGGAAGGTTGGAGGGCGTGCAGGTTTGGCGTGCAACCATTGGCAGGATGGATTTGTGGGAAGAACAGCCTCTCCAGCTGAAGGGGTGGGAGGGGCTGACTGTCTTCCACCACAAGTCCAATGGTTGGGTCGGGCCCAGGGGATCTGAAGGACCATATTCTCCCATATGATCCTACCAGTGTGGTGTAGTGGTTAAGAGCAGTAGGGGAAGACATCTGTAAAAAAGATCAAAAGGTATTCATGTATGCAACTATGGGGGTGAGACTACTGCTAGCACAGATGTGGAAACAACAACAAATCCCAACTATAGAACAATGGCAGCAAAAAATAACCGAATACATGGAGATAGCGAGACTGAAAATGAAAATCAGGCATCAGGATGAGGAAACTTTTCGAAATGAATGGGGAAAGTATATGACGTATATAGATAAGATCTGCAAAACACAATAAATTGTGGTGAAAAACCTTATATCGTGAAAGATTAAGGAAAATTGGAAGAAGAAGAGGATAAGTAATACTGTAATATTGTAAGTATAGAAGGTCTGATATGAAGAAGGGTAAAAGAAGAAATAACGAAAATGCGAAAAATGTAAGATTTGACAAAGATAGATATAATAAGGAGGATTGGAAGTCAAGGCGAAATTGTTATATGATATATAGTGATGGAAATTATAGATATGAGCAGGGGTAGTTATATGTTCGTTGGTATATGTGTAGTTCACATATGTTTCATTATATCTTTGTCTGTATATGTGTAGATGTGTTTTTATGTGTTTTCATGTGCAAAAACTAATAAAGATTATATTCAAAATAAAGGCTACATTGCTATAAAAAAAAAGAGTGGTAGACTCGTAATCTGGTGAACCGGGTTCGTGTCTCTGCTCCTCCACATGCAGCTGCTGGGTGACCTTGGGCTAGTCACACTTCTCTGAAGTCTCTCAGCCCCACTCACCTCACAGAGTGTTTGTTGTGGGGGAGGAAGGGAAAGGAGAATGTGAGCCGCTTTGAGACTCCTTAGGGTAGTGATAAAGCGGGATATCAAATCCAAACTCTTCCTCTTCTTCTACCTGGTCTCTGAGATTTTGGGGTGAGGCCCTTCTCTCAATCCTCACAGGTAAACTTGGTGGGGACTTGGGAGAGAACATGAGAACATCAGCTGGATCAGGCCAATGGGCCCATCTCATCTAGTGACTCCCCTCAATACGTCCATGATCAGGCAGGGACTGATTCCTGATTTGCTTTGTTGACTGACTATGATTCCGTGCCGCTTTTCACTCAAATGATTCCCAAAGCAGCCTTCAAACAATAAATAACAATCGCATGACAGAACATAGCAGAACATCACACATGCAGCATAAATCATATGGAATAATTAACAAACCATCCAGGAAACGGTTACTCGGTTGACAAAGCAGCAACTAAAAAATAAACTCAACGTCACAATGGAAGCAAAAGTCGTATTATATGATTAATAATAATAATAATAATAAATTTTTATTTATACCCTGCCCTTCCCAGCCAAGACCGGGCTCAGAGCGGCTAACACCCATAAAATCACAACAAAACATACAAAACAATCAATTAAAATGCAAGTTAAAATACAATTTAAAATTTAAAATGCAGCCTCATCTTTAAGTAGCCCACCAATCAAACAGGTTTAAACTAAAACCAACCCAAAGGCCAGGCGGAACAGCTCTGTCTTGCAGGCCCTGCGGAAAGATGCCAGATCCCGCAGGGCCCTCGTCTCTTCTGACAGACCGTTCCACCAAGTTGGGGCCAGTACTAAGAAGGCCCTGGCCCTAGTTGTGACCAGCCTAGCATCCTTATGGCTCGGGACCTCCAACGTGTTATTGTTTGAGGACCTTAAGGTCCTACCCGGGGCATACCAGGAGAGGCGGTCCCTTAGGTACGAGGGTCCTAGGCCGCATAGGGCTTCAAAGGTCAAAACCAGCACCTTAAACCTGACCCTGTACTCCACCGGGAGCCAGTGCAGCTGGTAGAGCACTGGATGAATGTGGTCCCGCGGCAAAGACCCCATAAGGAGCCTCGCCGCAGCATTCTGCACCCGCGGAATCCCTTAACAAAGGGATGTAAGCGATCAGGCAGTCCCTGAAGTATCTTGGACTCAAGTTGTACATTAATACAAGAATCTTGAACCTGATCCACTAGCAAGTGGGCAGCTTTTGAGCACTGGAGTTATGTTCTGGTGGTTTTCTGTCCCCATCAACAGCCCAGCCACAGGATTTTGCCCAAGCTGGAGCTCCCGGAATGAAGTCCAAGGGGAGTCCCATACAGTGGACCCTCGACTTACGAAGATAATCCGTTCCGATGGAATCCTCGTAAGTCGAAATCACTGTAACTCGAGTCCCCATAGGAATGCGTTGGGATAACGCATTCGTAGGTCGAAAAAACCTTCGCAACTCGAGGAAACCGCATCTAAAGCGGCCGCGACTTCCGATCGGAAGTCGAAAAAATTCGGGAGCGGCGGCCGCTTTGATCCCTCACAACTCGAAAAACTCGTAAGTCGGGTCATTCGGAAGTCAAGGGATCACTGTATAGTGAAAATTGTAATATTCAAGTCTTAAGGTTACCAGTGCCTGAATTCATGCAGCAAATGCATGAATTTGCTGCAGTGGTTACGTGCATTGAACTTGGACCTGTTAGTCCTGCATTGCAGGAGGTTGCACTAGTTGGTTAATTATAATTGGTTTATTTGAAACTGAAGTGTGGACTGCCTGTGTATTGGTGAAAATGTTTTAACATGGCGGTTTTCCATGAGGAAATATTAAAAGACGCGGGTGGCGCTGTGGGTTAAAACCACAGAGCCTAGGGCTTGCCGATCAGAAGGTCGGCGGTTCGAATCCCCGCGACGGGGTGAGCTCCCGTTGCTCAGTCCCTGCTCCTGCCAACCTAGCAGTTCGAAAGCACGTCAAAGTGCAAGTAGATAAATAGGCACCGCTGCAGTGGGAAGGTAAACGGCGTTTCTGTGCGAGATGAGCACCACAACCCCAGTCGGTCACTACTGGACCTAATGGTCAGGGGTCCCTTTACCTTTATATTAAAAGCAAAAAGAGCTGTGTCTGAGATAATAACTAGTTGATAATTAACTGTTGTTGTTTCCTGCTAGCTAACACGTGAGTAACCTTAGATCAGGTGGTGGCGGTATTTGGTTGCAAATCTCCATTTTGAAGGGAGTAGTCCTTGAGTCTTTTTTCTCAAGACTTTGTGGAGTGAAGATGCAAATGAAGCTCTCAAGGAAAACAGCTCCAGGCAAAATGAAGGAGAGAGACCTTTGCTTATAGGTCTGTTTGGATTATTTCGTGTTTTCTAAGATCCTGAGCCTGTGCTGGGCAACACAAGATATTCTATGGATATTTTTGATGTACATTTGATGCTTTAATTGTGTTATGAAGAAAGTGTTATGAGAATTATATGGTCTAAGATATAAAATAAATGTTCATAAATGTACCAGGCAAACACATACACAAATATATAAACCACATGTCTGAAACAGTACAGGAAAACAGTCCTGAAACCATTTTGACTCTCCCACATTGACCACAAATATTTCTCTACAAGGAGGAAGGAAATGGGAAAACCTCCCCATTGTCTCTTTGCTCACAAATCCTGCCTTAAGGGCACATCTGTGTATGAATAGGGTGAGCCTGTGACCTGGATTCAGGAACTGAATATTTACCATCACAAAAGAATGGCCAGGATGCCCAGGTAAAAGCAATCAGTGACCATTATCAGGTCCTGGCAAACAGGATTTCTGCTGTAGACCACCTCCTCTGCTGTTGACCGCCTCCTTCTGTGATGCATGTATGATGTATTGGGGGATGGTCTTGGGCTACAGGGTGGGCAATTTCAAAAGTCCATATAAGAGCTTGCACACCAATGTTCTAGGTTCCTCCTCCCTCCTGTGTGCAAGGGGAGCACCCTGTTGCAACAGTTTAATAAAGATCAGGCTTACTACCCTGTTTCTCCTATTTTAAGACGTAGTCATAAAATAAGCCATAGCAGGATTTTTTCGCATTTGCGAAATGTAAGCCGTACCCCGAAAATAAGCCATAGTGATAGGTGCAGTTCTGGAGGACGCCAAGTAAAATGCGGGGCTGGGCTTACGTAATAAAAATAAGACATCCCCTCAAAATAAGCCATAGTGCGTTTTCTTGAGGGGAAAAAAAATATAAGACGGTGTCTTAAAATAGGGGAAACACGGTAGCTGCTTTGCTTCTCAATATTCTCTGGTTGGCCTCTGTTATTTTCTCCTACCGATGGAGAACCTACATAAAGAATCCATACGGGCTCTTGGGTACCCCATAAGGGAAAAGGAGCAGTTTTTCTTATAACAAAAGTTCTGCAAGTAAAAGTCCGAATAGTATTTTTATGGGTTTGGACAATGGTTTCTTCCAAAACCCAGGTGGCGCTGTGGGTTAAACCACTGAGCCTAGGGCTTGCTTATCAGAAGGTCGGCGGTTCGAATCCCTGCGACGGGGTGAGCTCCCATTGCTTGGTCCCAGCTCCTGCCAACCTAGCAGTTCGAAAGCATGTCAAAGTGCAAGTAGATAAATAGGTATCGCTCCGGCGGGAAGGTAAATGGCGTTTCCGTGCGCTGCTCTGGTTCGCCAGAAGCGGCTTTGTCATGCTGGCCACATGACCCGGAAGCTGTACGCCGGCTCCCTCGGCCAATAAAGCGAGATGAGCACCGCAACCCCAGAGTCGGACACGACTGGACCTAATGGTCAGGGGTCCCTTTACCTTCTTCCAAAAGGAGCCCGTTCTTATGCTTCCAGTCGCTTCAAACTGCAGAATATTAATATCTGAAATATAGATGACCCTTGGGGTCTCTTCCAAGTCTACAATTCTATAGTCCGTGGTTCAGATGGCACTCCCTTGAGCCAGCTCCTCCTCCTCCTCAGTGGAAGCAACCCAGTTCCTTGGGAAGATGAGCGAGAACGGAAGAAGTAAAAACAGGAAGATACTTGCTTTGGAAAAAGAACGCGGAGATTTCCTAGGTGCTGAATTCTGCACCTCCCCACTAATGTCTAAGCTCCATGCAGTGATGAGATCTATTCCGGCCCTGTTTTTAAAACTGCATTGTGGCTGCTGCTGCTACTGCTCTGCCTTTCCCGTACTGGCCTGCTGAAGGCGACTCACTGCTCTGGAACGGCAGACTGAATGTCTGGCAAGCTTTGCACCAAAGCCTTATCTGGCTTCCAGGGGCTCTAGCTGCGATCCTCTGAATTATGGACGTCTGAAAGAGTCCCACATCTCCTTGCCCCAGGCTGGATATCAACCAGGACTTTGATGGAAGCATCCCCTTTGGGTGAAACATGTGCTACTTCTGATGCCTCTGACGCATCAGTCAAGGCTTTGGATAAATAGATACAGCACCGCTCCAAAGGGATAATAATAATAATATTATAATAATTTATTATTTGTACCCCACCCATCTGGCTGGGTCTCCCCAGCCACTCTGGATGACTTCCAACACAAATAAAAAATACATTAAAATGTCACATATTAAAAGCTTCCTTAAACAGGGCTGCCTTCAGATGAATTCTGAATGTCAAGTAGTTGTTTATCTCTTTGACATCTGCAGGAAGGGCGTTCCACAGGGTGGGCGCCACCACCGAGAAGGCCCTCTGCCTAGTTCCCTGTAGCTTTGCTTCTTGAAGTGAGGGAACTGCCAGAAGGCCCTCAGTGCTGGACCTCAGTGTCCGGGCTGAATAATGGGAGTGGAGACGCTCCTTCAGGTATACAGGACCGAGGCCGTTTAGGGCTTTCAAGGTCAGTACCAACACTTTGAATTGTGCTCGGAAACGTACTGGGAGCCAATGTAGATCTTTCAGGACCGGTGTTATATGGTCTCGGCGGCCGCTCCCAGTCACCAGTTGAGCTGCCGCATTCTGGATTAGTTGTAGTTTCCGGGTCACCTTCAAAGGTAGCCCCACGTAGAGCGCATTGCAGTAGTCCAAGTGGATAATAAAGTAATATTTCATACTAATGCCCTCTTTACAAATCAATAGCTCAGTTCAAGGGTCGGCAAACTAAGGTCCGTGGGCTGGATCAGGCCCAATTGCCTTCTGGATCCAGCCCGCGGACGGCCCGGGAATCGCCGCGTGGATCGCCAGCACATGCGTTCTTTCCCTCTTCCTCACACAGAGGCGGCGCCGCCTCCTCCCTCCCACCTCCTGGCTTCTCCCCGCCCTGCCTAGAGGAGGAAGGGGGCTGGGCTCTGTTGGTGCCAGCAGCAGCAGCTCTCGAGCGGCCGCCACTAAGCAGCCCCTCTCCAGAGCCCCTTTGTGCAGCGCTCATCGTCCCTCCGCCACTGCCAGCCAGTAGCGTACGAAGGGAGGGGGCGGAGCGCCCCGGGTGCCACTCTGGGAGGGGCGACAAGATGGCCCCTGCCTCCCCCAAGGTGTAGAGTGGCTGAGGGCGCAGCCACTCTCGCGCACCGTCCGCATGGACGGCAGCTCATACGGACTGCCCATGTGTGGCATCCCGTACAGAGTGTGCACTCACAGGATGCCACAAATGCGCAGTCCGTACGGGATGCCTCGCGCACAGCAGCCTGTATGGCCGCCGTGCAAGCCGCAGCCCGTACGGCTGCCATGCAAGCAGTGGCCCCCTGTATGGACTGCACATGTGTGGTATTCTGTACAGAGTGTGCAAGCGCAGGATGCCAAACATGCGCAGTCCGTACGGGGTGCTGCACAGGTGCAGCCCCGGGTCCCAAGGGGGTGACAAAAAAACTTTCATACCAGGTACCACCTGGACTTGCTACGCCAGTGCTGCCAACCCCTGCCACTCGCAAGACACAGGCAAGCAGCCACCGGGGCTCGTGGTGTTCTTGCATCATTTTTATTTTCAAGATATAGTCTGGCCCCCCACAAGGTCTGAGGGACAGTGGACCGGCCCCCTACTGAAAATGTTTGCTGACCCCTGGCTCAGTTGGCAAAGTACCACTGTATTCCGCTCTGGTCAGACCTCACCTGGAATAGTTAAAGGTAGATAGCCGTGTTGGTCTGTCATAGTCAAAACAAAACAAAAACCAAAAAAAAATCCTTCCAGTAGCACCTTAGAGACCAATTAAGTTTGTTCTTGGTATGAGCTTTCGTGTGCATGCACACTTCTTCATACCAAGAACAAACTTAGTTGGTCTCTAAGGTGCTACTGGAAGGATTTTTATTATTATTATTATTTTGTTCTCACCTGGAATACTGTGTCCAATTCTGGGCACCACAGTTCAAGAAGGATACTGACAAGCTGGAATGTGTCCAGAGGAGGGCAACCAAAATGGTCAAAGGCCTGGAAACGATGCCTTATGAGGAACGGCTTAGGGAGCTGGGTATGTTTAGCCTGGAGAAGAGAAGGTTAAGGGGTGATATGATAGCCATGTTCAAATATATAAAAGGATGTCATATAGAGGAGGGAGAAAGGTTGTTTTCTGCTGCTCCAGAGAAGCGGACACGGAGCAATGGATTCAAACTACAAGAAAGAAGATACCACCTCAACATTAGGAAGAACTTCCTGACAGTAAGAGCTGTTCGGCAGTGGAATTGGCTGCCAAGGAGTGTGGTGGAGTCTCCTTCTTTGGAGGTCTTTAAGCAGAGGCTTGACAGCCACCTGTCAGGAATGCTTTGATGGTGTTTCCTGCTTGGCAGGGGGTTGGACTGGATGGCCCTTGGGGTTTCTTCCAACTCTAGGATTCTATGATTCTATGATCTCAGGGTCGTGGGTTCAGGCCCCACACTGGGCAAAAAGATTGCAGGGGCTTGTCCATGAGGATGCTCACGAAGTCTAGCGTTACAAGAGAGGGAGGAAAGTTTCTCTCCATGCCAGGCAAAATTTCATAAACTTCCATCATTTGCTTTTTTCACAGGAGAGTCGCTCCCTTCCCTTGATCATGCTGGCTGCCCTTTCCAGCACCTCTCCCAACTCTATAATACTCCTTTTGAGGTGCGCCTGAAGCAGCCGGCAAGCTTTGATATAATTAGCAGCATTTAGAGTTGTTGTCACCAGTAATTTAACAAGCGAGAGGCCAGGTACGATGAACCTTCTCATCTCATCAGCGGTTGTTTGGGGAGGAAAGGGGGGGTGGAACGGGAAGGGGGAGAGGGGGGGCTGTACGTACAAGGACGGAGCAGAGAATTTGGAAAGGTCTGCCGCTCGGATCGCGGATACAATGGGAGGCGACGGTGGCTGCGCTGCAAAGATATCATTGTAATTAACGCATTGCGATGCGCTTCCAGAGGAGTTTGAGAGATTAATGCGATGCAAAGTACAAAAGGAGAAATACGGGGGGGGGGGGGAGGCCAAGAGGAGACACCTAATAAAGACTTGATTAGCAAAACTCATTTGCGCTCTTGTGAATTCATAAAGGAGCCTGAGATTGAAACGCAGCTTGGCTGTCTGTCTGTGGCCTGGATGGGATGCGGATCTGAGGATTTGACGGCTGGCGTCCCAGTCATAGCTGTCAACCTTCCCTTTTTTTGTGGGAAACTTCCTTTTTTCAATGCCGTTTCCCGCTGCTATCCCGGATTGTTGATATCCCTTAAATTTCCCGGATTTCAAAGGAAGCAGCTCCTCTCCCTCCCTGCCGGCCAGGGAGGCTCCTCTGCTGCGTTGCTCGGCTGCCAATAAGGAGTCTGAGACCGACTGGGGGCGGAGCTTGCATGCCTTGTGCAGCCAGACCCTCACGCCCCAACCAGACAGACAGCCTGCCTGCCGCCTATGCGCTCGCTCTTTCGCTCACCCGTTCGCGCGCAGCCTCTGGAGCGCAGGGTGGCGAGGCTACTTGGTGCCATTGCACCGCCCTCACGGCATCCTTATTTTCAAATCCGAAAGTTTGGAAAAAATCCCTTATTTTCAAATCCGAAAGTTGACAGCTATGGTCCCAGTAAATATGCCCATTGTGTTGCTGCTGCTTCTAGGCTCCTGTCCCATGCCCCAGTGGAGCCCAGTGAGTGAGCAGAACAGACACTTGCATCCTGACACCTGCCAGGGATGCTGTGCTGGATATGCCACAGACACCCTGGGGGGCCGCATGCGAGTCACTGTAGATATATTTACCAAACAAACTGGTTCAAACGCTCTCTTGCTCTTTCTTCCCAGGGAATTAAAAAAAGGGACGCGGGTGGCGCTGTGGGTTAAACCACAGAGCCTAGGGCTTGCCGATCAGAAGGTAGGCGGTTTGAATCCCCGCGACGGGGTGAGCTCCCGTTGCTCGGTCCCTGCTCCTGCCAACCTAGCAGTTCGAAAGCACATCAAACTGCAAGTAGATAAATAGGTACCGCTCTGGCGGGAAGGTAAACGCCGTTTCCGTGGCATCGGACATGCGCAGCGCAATGCCGGAAATTGCGTCTGCACATGTCCAGACGCCAAAAATCACATCTGCACAGGCGCAATTTTCTATGTCTGGACATGTGCAGACGCGATTTCAGGCATCACGGACATGCGCAGATGCGATTTCCGGTATCGCGCTGCGCATGTCCGGCCCATGGACGCTCTCCGTGGGCTTGATCCGGCCCATGGCCAGATAACCTTGCCGACGCCTGGTGTAAACAATACTGAGCTAGATGGACGAACGGTCTGACTCAGAATAAGGCAGCTTCCAGTGTAGCCATATAGCCGCGTTCTAAGAAATGATCTTGAAAAGCGCAGGCCTGAGTTTCTGAAGGGCCGAGAGCTCGAATGATGTGCGGATGGCGTGGCAGAGAATTCAGAGGCGCCAGGAATCCAGAGTCCATGGCGAGATCAAGAGACAAAAGGTTGTGCCCCAAGGGAGAACTCTCCAGGTCTGGGAGCTGCTTCCTCCTCCTGGGAGTCCTCGCCCCCCACCTTCCCATCCCCTTCTTCCAAAATAAAACGCAACTGGTATCAGCCAGCCAGTCTGGCAGGAACCCTGCTGCCAGAAGCTATCGTGCAGAGCCTGTGAAATGCACAAGATTTCCAGGGGGGCCTTGGCATCTTAATCCCAGCTGTCTGCCTGGGACATGTGAGTCAGCTCTCCGGTGAGCCCATGCGCAGTGATATTTACGTGGCGCCAACAGGGGGGAGAGAGAGAGAGACGCCACCCACAAAGGTGGGGAGAGAGGCCCCTCCAAGGGCGGTTTGTGGCTCCCCTTCTGCTCTCTCCTGGGTCCATTGTTAGAGCATCTACCTCGCATGCCCAAAGGACCCCAGGCCAACCCCCAGTGGCATTTCCAGGCAAGGTCGGGAGTGTGGGATGTAAACACTAGAGCAGTCAAGTACAACAATGCTAGAAGGGGTTTCAGTCCTCCAGCCACAACTTCCTGGTCACCTGGACTGAAACAACTTCCTCTTGCAGCTAGATGTGGGAGTGGCTTTACCTGGGCAGGTTAGGAACGAAAGGCACAGGTCATGTAGCCATTCTCTCTTCTCTCTCTTGCCTCTCGCCTGGATTATCAGGAAGGATGCTCAGTTGGCTTCCAGCCAACTGGGGCCTAATGGACTTCTCTCCCACATGGAGAGATTCCAATTGTATATATCTTTACTATGCATAAGCCTGCCTTCTTTTGGGAATCTTACTGTGTCTCCAACAGAATGTACGTGAGTAAACCTTTTATATCTTTTTATAGAAGACGTGTGCTGTGTCTTATTTGAAGAGGGACAAAGGGGAAATATATAGTGACAAACCAGGAAACTAGATTAAGTTGATTCTAGCGAATCAAAGCAACTTCCGCTGTGTGTATTTTAAAAGGGAATGTTACTCTGCTAGTTGAACTTGCAAGCGCAAGTTAGGATGAGATATATTAAATTATAAATCATCATCCACGTTCCCAAACATTCCCACAGGAGTGTGTATCTGAAGAAGTGTGCATGCACACGAAAGCTCATACCAAGAACAAACTTAGTTGGTCTCTAAGGTGCTACTGGAAGGAATTTTTTTATTTTATTTTGTTTTATTCCCACAGGGAGACACTCCTGCCTGAAGCCCTGCAGAGCTGCTGCCAGTCAGGGTAGACAGGGCCGTCTTAAGCATATCCGGCGCCATGGTACAAAGATCCCTCCGGTGCCCCCCCCCCGGCAACTCCAAAACAAGGGAGGAGGCGGTGGAAAATGTCCTCTGCCTCCCCCACCGCCCTGATCCCCGGCGTGGCGGCGACAATCAAGCAGGAAAACATGCTGGCGGACATGCTCTCCAGTGTCAGGGCACCCAAGAAGGCAGCCCAGGAAGGCTGGGCGCCGCTTTTCGCCAGGAAGCAGGAGGAGGACAACTGCTGGAAACAGGGCCGTCTTTAGCAGATGCAGAGGCCATCCTAAGCCTCTGCGGGGATCGCTCTCCTCCTGAGGAGGCTTGGGAAGGAAGCTGCACGCCCGCCAGCCATATAGGATTTATAATGAATTGAAAAAGGTGTTGAGAAACACATTTAATAAAAAACCAGAAGCCTTTCTACTTGGTATTGTAAGTCAGGAAATCCCAAAGTGTGATAGGACTTTCTTTATGTATGCCACAACAGCAGCCAGAATTTTGTTAGCTAAAAACTGGAAGACAGAGGAATTACCAACGATAGAAGAAGGGCAGATGAAAATGATGGACTATATGGAACTTGCTGAGCTGACGGGAAAACTTCGTGACCAGAGGGAGGAAGCGGTGGAAGAAGATGGGAAGAAATTTAGATTATATTTTTAAAAGTATTGTAAGATTAAAGAGTAGAAGTAAGCTGAAAGACAAGTGAGGCTGTAGAAGTAGAAGATAGATATAAGGTTTATGATTGTTGGAATTAATGATAAGGATTTTAGATAAGAAGAGATATTAAGGTAATTAATTAAAAATGTTTTTAAAATATGTCAAGAAATTACTAAAGATGAAATACTTGGAACGTAGGAAGGGAGGACGGGAGGAAGTCAACCCACAATGATAAGGAAGGAGGATTAGGTTAAAAGGATGTATGTTCGTTTTTATGTTTTTTATTGTTGCTTTCTTTGTTATTGTTTGTTGATGTATTTTGATGTTTGTTTTCAATTGTTAAAACTTAATAAAAATTTTTGGGGGGGGACATATAGTTGGCAGGGCGCAGCTGGCGGGTGTGCAGGGAGGCTGCCGGCAAAGCTGCGCAGCTCCCTCACTCGCTAGGGTGCCCCTGAGAGGCCAGCGCCCTGGCGCAACGAACCATTAACACCAATGGGAAAGACGGCTCTGAGGGTAGACAATATTGAGGGTAGATGGGCCAATGTGAGCATCGGTTCACAGCTTCCTCTTTACACATTTTCTCCCTTTGATTAAGCAACTTGGTTAACCTCTTGGGGAATTAAAAAACTGTCCAGTAGCAGCTTTAAAAAAAAGGACCCCTGACGGTTAAGTCCAGTTGCAGACAACTCTGGGGTTGCGACTCTCATCTCACTTTACAGGCTGAGGGAGCCAGTGTTTGTCTGTAGAAAGTTTTTCCAGGTCATGTGGCCAGCATGATTAAGCTGCTTCTGGCGCAACCGAACACCGAAACCAGAGCAGCACATGGAAACGCTGTTTACCTTCCCGCTGGAGCAGTACCTATTTATCTACTTGCACTGGCGTGCTTTCGAACTGCTAGGTTGGCAGGAGCAGGGACTGAGCAACGGGAGCTCACCCTGTTGCGGGGATTCGAACCGCCGACCTTCTGATCTGCAAGCCCAAGAGGCTCAGTGGTTTAGACCACAGCGCCATCCGCGTCCCATAGTAGCAACTTAGAGACCAACTAAGTTTGTTCTGGGTATAAGCTTTCGTGTGCATGCACACTTCTTCAGAAAGCTTATACCCAGAACAAACTTAGTTGGTCTCAGGTACTACCGGACAATTTTTTAAATTTATTTAGACTGCATCAGACCAACACAAAGGGGTAGCTCAGTCAGGATAGCATGAGGCTCTTAATCTCAGGTTGTGGGTTCGAGCCCCACGTTGAGCAAAATATTCGAGCAGTGCAGGGGGTTGGACTAGAAGACCCACGTGGTCCCTTCCAACTCTACAATTCTATGATTCCATTATCCTAAGGCAAATTCTACGACTCTATGAAATGATCCTTAGAAATTATATATATAATAGAAAGGGCCTAGAAACCAAGCCTTGTGAGGAATGGGCAGAGGGAGTTAGGGACTTTCACCCTAGGGGAAAGAGGACTTAGATGTGATATGATAGCCATCCTTAAATATCTGAAGGGCTGCCAAATGGAAGATGGACGAAGCCTGTTTTCTGCTGCTCTGGAGAGGAGGAGCGTGGAACCGAACCAATAGATTCAAATGACAAGGGAGGAGATTAAGGCTAAAATTCAGGAATAACTTTCTGACAAGAAGAGCAGTTTGACAGTGGAACAGACTCCCTTGGGAGGTGCTACCAGTGATGGCTAACCTTGACACTCCAGATGTTTTGGAACTACAACTCCCATCATCCCTAGCTAACAGGATCAGTGGTCAGGGATGATGGGAGTTGTAGTCCCAAAACATCTGGAGTGTCAAGGTTAGCCATCACTGTAGCTAGACTCTCCTTCACCGGAGGTTTTTAAACAGACATTGCATGGCCAGGGATCCTTTAGTTGAAATTTCTGCACTGCAGGGGGTTGGACTAAATGACCCTTAGGGGTCCCTTCCGACTCTTACAATTCTATAAAAAGATCCCCATTGCTTCAGCCTCTGAGGATGAAATCTGGGCAGCTTGAGTTTTAAACACAGTAGGGATGAGGGGGAGAATCCACAGGAGAGAAATGGGGAATGCAAGCTGGGAATGGGGCAGGATGGAGTCTGAGAGCTCCATGCATTTCCATCCCCTCTGGAGGTGCAGCAGCAGCAACAGCAGCCTCCTCGCCGCTGCTGCTCCTGTCTGGGCTTCTCCAGAGAGACTCCTGGCAGCTTCCTCCTCTCCAGCCCTGGCGAAGGCCCAACACACCCATCAGCCGGCCACGTGGGAGCCGAGAAGGAGACAGAGGAAAAGGCAGAATAAAAGCTCAGAGGCTGAGAGGTGCCGGGAGGGAGAGGGGGATAGATTCCTGGAAGCAGCGTGAGATCATTAGTTTCTGCAGGTCACTCCTTCCTTAGGACGCAAAAAGCTATTGGCATGCTTGGACAGTGCAGTCAAGTACAGTGGTAGCTTGGTTCCATACCTGTCAACTTTCGGATTTGAAAATAAGGGATTTTTCCAAACTTTCGGATTTGAAAATAAGGGATGCCACGAGGGCGGTGCAATGGCACCAAGTAGCCTCGCCACCCTGCGCTCCAGAGGCTGCGCGCGAACGGGTGAGCGCATAGACGGCAGGCAGGCAGGCTGTCTGTCTGGTTGGGCGTGAGGGTCTGGCTGCACAAGGCATGCAAGCTCCGCCCCCAGTTGGTCTCAGACTCCTTATTGGCAGCCGAGCAACGCAGCTGAGGAGCCTCCCTGGCCGGCAGGGAGGGAGAGGAGCTGCTTCCTTGGAAATCCAGGAAATTTAAGGAATATCAACAATCCGGGATAGCAGCGGGAAATGGCATTGGAATAAGGGAGTTTCCCGCCAAAAAAGGGAGGGTTGACAGCTATGCTTGGTTCTCAAACTTAATCCATTCCGGAAGTCCGTTCCAAAACCAAAGCGTTCCAAAACCAAGGCGCGCTTCCCCATAGAAAGTAATGCAAAATAGACTAATCCTTTCCAGACTTTTAAAAACAACCCCTAAAACAGCAATTTAACATGAATTTGTGCTATCTAACGAGACCATCGATCCATAAAATGAAAGCAATCAACAATGTACTGCAGTCACACAATCAATCCGTAGCTGAACTGGACACACACAAAAAGAGTCACAAAAACACAAAATAAATAGCAAAAACAGTAAGACAGCATGACACTCAAAACGGAAGTGTGGCACTCAAATCGGAAGTGTAACACTGAAAATGGAGCACGTTCGGCTTCCGGAAAAAGTTTGCAAACCAGAACACTTCCTTCCGGGTTTGCAGTGTTTGGGTTCCAAGTTGTTTAAATACCAAGGCGTTTGAGAACCAAGGTGCCACTGTATTATGTGGTACCTTGTGGGCAAACTGGTCCCAAATTTTTGAGGGTTTTAACTTGGCCAAGTAGAAAATTGGCAACCAGGGCAAATTATGCGTTCTGTGCTGACAAGGCCTCACTCCCGTCAGCAATCATGCTGCAGCATTCAGCACTAACTACAGCTTCCGGATCAGGTGCGGGCGAAACCCCACACAGGAGCACATTGCAGTAATCCTGTCCTGACATAGAATCAAAGAATCACGGAGGCAGCCCAGGGCATAGCTGTCATGTCAACTCTCCCTTTTTTTGCGGGAAACTCCCTTATTCCAATGCCGTTTCCCGCTGCTATCCCGGATTGTTGATATCCCTTAAATTCCCCGGATTTCAAAGGAAGCAGCTCCTCTCCCTCCCTGCCGGCCAGGGAGGCTCCTCAGCTGCGTTGCTCGGCTGCCAATAAGGAGTCTGAGACCGACTGGGGGCGGAGCTTGCATGCCTTGTGCAGCCAGACCCTCACGCCCAACCAGACAGACAGCCTGCCTGCCGTCTACGCGCTCGCTCTTTCGCTCACCCGTTCGCGCGCAGCCTCTGGAGCGCAGGGTGGCGAGGCTACTTGGTGCCATTGCACCGCCCTCGCGGCATCCCTTATTTTCAAATCCGAAAGTTTGAAAAAATCCCTTATTTTCAAATCCGAAAGTTGACAGCTATGCCCCAGGGGTCATCAAGTCCAACCCCCAGCAATACAGGGATCTTTTGCCCCATGTGGAGCTTCAGCCCATGACTCATGCTCTACCAGCTGAGCTAATTCCAGAGCTTCATTTCTGTCCAAAGGAACGAGCGCATGAACAGCTTTCTCAGTCCAGTAACGGTCATAGCTGCCATAACCACTTGCAGCTGGCAAAAGGCACCTCTAGCCACAGAAACCCTCCCCAATTTGCTTTCCAGAACAGGGTCATAGGCTCAGCTACATTAGTAAAAAAAATTATAAATGCGTTATAACACCGTGACACCAGATGGCGCTGTAGAGCTGAAATCGGAACGCTATGAAATTTTCCATTGTGAGCTTTAAAACGGGTTTTTTCAGAGCAGTGTTTTTTTATAGCTGTGTAGATGCAGCTAAAGATGGCCCTCAACGGCTATTACTAACGATAAATGCCTTTAGGACCATGTCTGTTTGAGTGAACAAGCAAATTCACGCTTTCCAGATCACTTGGGTTGTAATAGCCATAACCCAGGGACATTTCAGATTGCATCCCTGCAGGCAAAAGCCTGCCATTTATTTTTTATCTTCGACCACCACCTTGCCAACCCTTTCTTGGGCGCTTTATAAATAAGAATATATCTTTTAAAAGATGATATAGTTCACATTAAAAATTCATGTTCCCTGTGCTATATTGAGTCGAGCTTTTTTAGGGGGAGGAAATATATGCCGCAGACAAAAATGACATTTGTAACATCACTTATGAAAGTGACCTCCCTGCTCCAGAGACAATGTTGCACGCCACCCCAATCTCTGAATGGGGAGAGTCTGGAATTCAGACACTTATACAGGTTGGGTTTCCTTGGAAGGAAGGCCAGCGCAGACTGTGGTGTCTGCAGGATATATGCTTTTATGCACAGATATATACAGTACAAAGGACGAGGGTGGCGCTGTGGGTTAAACCACAGAGCCTAGGGCTTGCCGATCAGAAGGTCGGCGGTTTGAATCCCCGCGACGGGATTCCCGCGACCCCAGAGGACAGGATCACACTTCAAAATGACCTTAACGGATTAGAGAACTGGGCCAAGGCAAACAGGATGAATTTTAACAGGGAGAAATGTAAAGTACTACACTTGGGCCAAAAAAATGAAAGGCACAAATACAGGATGGGTGACACCTGGCTTGAGAGCAGTACATGTGAAAAGGATCTAGGAGACTTGGTAGACCACAAACTTGACATGAGTCAACAGTGTGATGCAGCAGCTAAAAAAGCCAATGCAATTCTGGGCTGCATCAATAGGAGTATAGCATCTAGATCAAGGGAAGTAATAGTACCACTGTATTCCGCTCTGGTCAGACCTCACCTGGAATACTGTGTCCAGTTCTGGGCACCACAGTTCAAGAAGGACACTGGCAAGCTGGAACGTGTCCAGAGGAGGGCAACCACAATGGTCAAAGGCCTGGCAACGATGCCTTATGAGGAACAGCTTAGGGAGCTGGGTATGTTTAGCCTGGAGAAGAGAAGGTTAAGGGGTGATATGATAGCCATGTTCAAATATATAAAAGGATGTCATATAGAGGAGGGAGAAAGGTTGTTTTCTGCTGCTCCAGAGAAGCGGACACGGAGCAATGGATTCAAACTACAAGAAAGAAGATTCCACCTAAACATTAGGAAGAACTTCCTGACAGTAAGAGCTGTTGGACAGTGGAATTGGCTGCCAAGGAGTGTGGTGGAGTCTCCTTCTTTGGAGGTCTTTAAGCAGAGGCTTGACAGCCACCTGTCAGGAATGCTTTGATGGTGTTTCCTGCTTGGCAGGGGGTTGGACTGGATGGCCCTTGGGGTCTCTTCCAACTCTAGGATTCTATGCTCCTTATTTCAAGGAATAGTTCCTTATTTAGAATCATGGACTTGTAGAGTCGGGACCCTCAAAGGCCAACTAGCCCAGCCTCCCTGCAATTAAGGTTAAAATGTAATGTCAAATAAGGAGCCATTCCTTGAAAACAGGTGTCAAACCTACTCAGTACAAATAAGTACTTTAAACCTCCAAATCAATGCATTAATAAATAAAAATACTAGAGCGCACTTCTCCTCTCCAAGAGTCCCGTTGCAGCAGAGCACTTTAGCCCTAAGCAAAGGGAGTGTATCTGGGTGAGGAGACCATCTGCTTTGCGTGCAAAAGGTCCCAGGTTCAAGCCTCACCATCTCCAGTAGGTCTGGGGGACACCTTTGGCTGAAATGCTGCAGAGAGAGCCTGCCAGTCAGTGCCCGCAATGCTGCTCTAGATGTGCTTCCTTTGCTCTGTGTTCTTTGAGCAGGAGAGGCTTTAAAATACAATAAAAAAACCTGGCTCTGTCCCTGCCCCTTCTACAGCAGCCTCATCCACACACAAAACCGGTCTTTTATTTTTCTTGGCTTCAAAGCAAGCTGGTGCGGAAGCCTTTATTTGCTTAATGTCTACCTGTTGAGCACCTGTTAAAAGTCGCACGGGCGTAGGCTGCATATAAAGGAAGCTGGACTGCTTTGCGGACTGGCATTGGACAAAATGGAATATGGGGTCCCTTCCAAGCCACATGATCCTATAGATCTTTGAACAATGCGCTGTGCGTGCGCGCGAGCGCATGCCACAAACGCTCTCCATGGCAACCAAAGGAAAGCCAAGAAGAATGGGTTTAAATTGCAACAAGGTAGACGTTAAGTTATGTTCTTGCTTCCAAGAACCCTCCAGGGAGACGGCAGTGCCTCCGTTACGAGGAGGTTTAATAAAAACAGGCTGGTTGAAAACATGCTGCTAAAATAAAGCACCTATCGTCTTGTGGAAGTTAGGCCTGTATTTTAAGAGTGGAACGAAAGCGGAGGTAGACGAGGGGTGGCTGCGATGTCACGTCTGCAAAGAATCACAGAATCGTAGAGTTGGAAGGGACCCCTAAGGGTCATCTAGCCCAACCCCCTGCAATGCAGGAATCTCAGCGAAAGCATCCCTGACAGAAGGCCATCCACCCTCTGTTTAAAAAACCCGCAAGGAAGGAGAGCCCACCACCTTCCAAGGGAGACCGTTCCACTTTTGAACAGCTCTTACTGTCGGAAAATTGAAACAAAATAAAAAAAATTCCTTCCAGTAGCACCTTAAGGTAAAGGTAAAGATAAAGGGACCCCTGACCATTAGGTGCAGTCACGGACGACTCTGGGGTTGTGGCGCTCATCATGCTCTATAGGCCGAGGGAGCCGGCGTTTGTCTGCAGACAACTTCCGGGTCATGTGGCCAGCATGACTAAGCCGCTTCTGGTGAACCAGAGCAGCGCACGGAAACGCCATTTATCTTCCCGCCAGAGTGGTACCTATTTATCTACTTGCACTGGTGTGCTTTCGAACTGCTAGGCTGGCAGGAGCAGGGACCGAGCAACAGGAGCTCACTCCGTCGCAGGGATTCAAACCGCCGGCCTTCTGATTGGCAAGCCCTAGGCTCTATTGTTTAACCCACAACGCCACCTGCATCCCATAATAGCACCTTAGAGACCAACTAAGTTTGTTCTTGGTATGAGCTTTCGTGTGCATGCACACTTCTTCAGAAAGTTGTTCCTGATGTTTAGTAGGAATCTCCTTTCTTGCAACTTGAAGCCATTGGTCCGACTAAACATCAGGAAAAGCCTTCTGACAGTTAAGAGCTGTTCAAAGTGGTGGGCTCTGTTTCACTAAAGGTAAAGGTAAAGGGACCCCTGACCATTAGGTCCAGTTGTGACCGACTCTGGGGTTGCGGCGCTCATCTCGCTTTATTGGCCGAGACCTGAAAGTACAGCTTCCGGGTCATGTGGCCAGCATGACAAAGCCGCTTCTGGCGAACCAGAGCAGCGCACGGAAATGCCATTTATCTTCCTGCCAGAGTGGTACCTATTTATCTACTTGCACTTTGACGTGTTTTCGAACTGCTAGGTTGGCAGGAGCAGGGACCAAGCAATGGGAGCTCACCCCGTCGCAGGGATTCGAACCACTGACCTTTTGATTGACAAGCCCTAGGCTCTGTGGTGTAGCCCACAGCGCCACCCGCGTTGTTCACTAGAGGTTTTTAAATGGAGATTGGAAGGTCAGGAGTTGTTTAAATGAGATTCCCGTACAACTCTATGATTCTATGAGTACACCAGGAACCTCCCTGTGGAGCTAACACCCCAATTGCGCCCGTGTTTCCCTGCGGAAGCAGAGTCATGCTCGCAGCGCCCCTGTTGCTGAGCCAATGCTGACCGCTCCCTCCCAAGCCATCGCCAAAGGCTCTCCTCTTCTCGATTTGCGGGAGTCGTTGACTCTGATAATAGCCTGTCTTCCACCAATTCAAAAGACACGGTGGCTAAAGATACAGCAAGAAAACATCACTGCCTGACTTCAAAACATTCCTCCGCAGCTGCAGTGTCTGTGCCCCGTAGTAATATATGTGGGATGTATAACACTGGTGCAGTCAATCACAACATTCCTAGAGTGTACACAAAGGGGGCTTGGTCCTCCAGGTAGAGTTTCCTGTGCCAAGACTGAAATCACTTCCTTTGTGTGACCAGAAGTGGGAGTGGCCTCACCTGTAGCTATTCAAAGATACAGGTGAGCTGCTACTCTCCCTCTCTTCCCACCAGGACTGAGGATGCAACATCTCAGGAGATGCTCTCTTGGCTTCCAGCCAAGAGAGGCCCACATGGAGCCTTTCTCCCTTAAGGAGAATCTCCACATGTAAATACATTTAATCTAAGCTAGCCTGCCTTCTGAGACTGCCTGTATGAGCTTGGAATGTCTGTAAGTAAAAGCTTTATACTTTTATAAGCTTATGTGTCGTGTATTTTCTTTTAAGAGGGAACCAGGGGAAATATGTGCCAGGATCTGCCTTGTTCTAGAAGTTCATAGGAACTTAAACGCCACGCTTTGCTGCGCTTTATTGGGGATGAGAAACTCTGCTAGTTTGGAGCTTGTTAGCACAAGCTGGGATAGGAAATATTAATCAATATTCCCTCATCCACATTCCCTCTCATCTCCCACAAAGGGTTATGGGCCCAGAACTGCGTATTTTGTGTATTTTTAAAGGATTGCTTTGGATTGTGATTTTTGGCAGAGTAGAATTTTTCTGTTTGTACTTCCTGGTAAGCACATGGTCTTTTGTTCTCCATTGTGCTGTGAAAGGGGGATTAGCGACCCCTCCCCTCCCTCAGAGCTCACAGACCTCAGAGGCAGTGAAGATTAGTTTGCATTTTGAGATTTTTAAGTTTTGATTTTTGAATTTTAACCATTTTTGGGAATTTTTGAAATTTTGGAAATTTTTTAAATTTTTGAGGATTAAGATGGCAAGCTCAGGTTTTGATAGTGAAGCAAGATCAAGCTTTATGCTGCTGAATGATCGTAACTTTGTGCAATGGAAGCAGCGCCTTTTAGTGCATCTTGGTGCAAAACAAGTGCTTAAAGCGGTGAAAGATCCCAAACCTGATTTTGCTGATTTAACCAAGAAAGCAGATTGGGAAAGGCAAGATGCAGAAGCTAAACACATAATTTTGAGCAGTTTGAAAGATGAGCATTTATCTCTGATTGACTATGAAAGTGATGCATCTCAGATTCTAAAAGATATTGAGAGGGTTTATGCACAATCATCAGAGAACTCTTATAGACATTTATTGGATAAACTGCTGAAGTTAAAGATGAATTCCAGAGAACAATTTACAGGGCATTTTAAGGACTTTAATGAAATTGTTCAAAGGATTGCCCTAACTCCCAGAGCTTTTGATGATGCAACCAAAGTGACTTTTATGCTGGCATCATTAGGAAAAGAATTTACTTCATTTAAGAGTATAATGGATCACACCAGAGATTTGACTTTTAATGAACTAGTAAATCACTTAAGAGAGGAATGCAGAGATTACCTTGATTCTCCACAAAGGAATCCAAGGAGGGACACAAGTTATGTTTCTAAGCAATTTCCCAAGTCTAAGGAAGTGTCCAAAGAATTAATATGCCATAACTGCAATTTAAAAGGGCACATTGCAAGGAGTTGCCAGAAGCCCAAGAATAAGTCCCGCCCCTTTCAACCAAAAGGTGAAAAGAAGGGGGGTCACGAGCGTACATTTCTACTGCAAGAAAAGAGTTTAAATGTGCAAAGAAATGAAAGGAAAAGTGACCAATTTATTTTAGATTCGGGAGCTACAAGCCATTTTGCGCATAAAAGAGAATATTTCAGAGAAATTAATGATAGTGAATGGACTGAAATCCAGATTGCTGATGGAAATGTTCTAAAATCACAAGGTGCAGGTTCAATGCGTTTGAAATTCAAGGTGAACAATGAATCTCTTGAAACAACTGTGCCTAATGTTCAATATGTCCCAGAATTGAATTGTAACTTGCTTAGTGTGTCTGCTTTAGACAAGAAAGGTTTCAAGGTTACATTTGCCAATGGAGAATGCAATGTAACGAAAAATGATGAGGTTTATGCTCAAGGGAAACTAATCAATGGTGTTTATGAGATTAACGTTTCAGAAAACCAATCAGCACAAGTCGCCCAATCCAAGCAGAAGCATGAAGCAGATCTGGAGCTCTGGCATCGAAGACTGGGTCACCGGGATATCAGAGTCATCCAGGAACTGCAGAATGGAGATCTTGTGAGAGGTCTACAGGTAAACAAAAGTAACACACCCACACCAAAGTGTATAACTTGTGTAAGTGAAAAAGGAGTCAAACCTTCTTTCCCACGTTGTGCAGAAAAGAGAAGCACAAAAGTTCTGGACATTGTGTACACTGATTTAGCTGGACCTATGAATATACCTTCCTTAGGAGGAAATAAGTATATTTTGATATTTTTGGATGATTATTCAAGGTTTTGTGTGGGATACCTTCTCAAAGAGAAGAGTGAAACAGTGGAATTGTTCAAGCAATACGTAAGCATGGTCAAGAACAAATTCCATCGAGCACCCACCACCCTAATGTCCGATAATGGTGGGGAGTTTTGCTCACGTGAAATGGAAGCCTTCATGGCTCAGGAAGGCATAGCACATGTGACCACAGTAAGCTACACACCTCAACAAAACTCTATTGCTGAGAGGAAATTTAGGTCCATCCTAGAGATGACAAGGTGTATGCTAAAAGGATCCAACTTGTCGAAGAAACTTTGGGGTGAGGCAGCAAATACTGCGATTTATATACAGAATAGGCTGCCAACAAAAGGCACAGAGCGCACGCCATTTGAACTTTGGCATGGAAGAGTCCCAAATTTGTCACACATACGTGTATTTGGAAGTTTGTGCTATTACCACGTGCCCAAGGAGCACAGACACAAACTTGACTCCAGAGCAAAGCCTGGTATCCTAGTTGGATATGCTTCTGGAGGAAAAGGCTACAGAGTTGTGGACTTACAAACAGGGAAAACAAGTTCACATCACGTGATTCATTTTGAGGAGTATGAAAAGGCTGACACAAGGAACACAGCAATTGACTGTTCCAATGAGCCACCAACAGAGGAGTTTGTAAGTTTTCCTTTTGAAGCCATACCAGAAACTAATCCACCTCCTAGTATTGTACCTCCTAGTGTTGTAGCACCCCCTACAGATGACACCCCAGAAGACGCGGAGGACCAGATGTCAGAAGGCTCCAGAGACGAAGAGGACCCGTATGCAGGGATGCCGCCATTGGAAGGAGATGAGGAAGCTGATGCGGTTCAACAAGAGCCAGAGGTCAGACATTCCTCCAGGTCCAACAGAGGCGTTCCACCACTACGACTGTCCTACTTTGCAGGGTCGGCGCCACCACAGGAACCTTCCACGTGGGAACAGGTTCAACGGTTGCCAGCTGCTGAGGCCAGTCTCTGGAAGCAAGCCGCGCAGGAAGAGATGGATGCACTGCATCGCAACAAGACCTGGACCCTGACAGAGCTACCTCCTGGTAAGAAGGCAATTGGGTCCAAGTGGGTGTTCAAGCTTAAGAAGGGGTCAGAAGGGGAGGTGCAACGCTACAAAGCTAGGCTTGTAGCACAAGGATTTTCACAACAGTATGGCGAAGACTATGATCAAGTATTTGCGCCTACAGTGCGATACAGCAGTGTTAGATTACTTCTAAGTATTGCAGCATCTAAAGGCCTATCAGTCCGTCATGTCGACATAGCAACAGCTTTTCTTCATGGGACGATTTCTGAACAGATTTATATGAAGCAGCCCAAAGGCTTTATCAAGCAAAATGAGGCACATCTTGTATGTAAACTTCAGAAAGGAATTTACGGTTTGAAACAAGCTGCAAGAGCATGGAACCAGAAATTACATGAAATGCTGGTTCAGCTTGGGTACAAGCAGTCAACAGCTGACAAGTGCCTGTACACTAAGAACAGAAATGGACAATTCTCTTACATTCTGGCTTTTGTCGATGATTTATTAATATCAACGTCCAATGACAGAGACTATAAAGACATAGTCAGACATCTCAACAAAGAGGTGGAAGTAAAGGAATTGGGACTTGTCCAGTATTACTTGGGAATTCAAATTGAGAGAGAAGAAGACGGCTCATTTCTTCTCAGCCAGAAGCAGAAGATAATAGAACTGATAGAAAGCATGCAGATGCAAGGTGCACACCCTGTCGCGACACCCATGGCCACAGATTTTCTAAAGAATCAGCAAGATTCGAAGCTGCTGCCAGACAACAGCGAATACAGGTCAGCGATTGGTAAACTTTTGTATTTGGTTACTACCAGCAGACCTGACATAGCAAGTGCAGTGGGGATCCTAAGCAGAAAAGTGAGTTCTCCCACTGAACATGACTTGGGTGGGGTCAAGAGGGTGGTGCGTTACCTCAAGGGTACAATGAATTGTAAATTAAGATTGCCAGCTGTAAGGGACCCTAAGTTGGTTGGGTACAGTGATGCAGATTGGGCTGGGGATAAGGCGGATTACAAATCCACAAGTGGTTATGTTTTTATGTTTGGAAATGCACCTATCATTTGGGGCAGTTATAAACAGAAATGTGTAGCCTTATCGTCCACAGAGAGTGAATATATTTCAGCTTCGGAAGCATGCAGAGAGATCATCTGGCTGGATCAACTCCTGACAGACTTTGGTTTGCCGAGAAAAGGACCTGTCAGCTTGATGGAGGACAATCAAGGCTGCCTGCAGCTAGCGCAAACCGAAAAGTTCCTTGCACGTTCAAAACACATTGGGGTCAGGTATCACTTCATTCGCCAGATGATCCAAGATGGACTAGTAGAAATGTCCTACTGTAATACTCAGGAGATGACTGCGGACATTCTCACGAAACCCTTGCCACGAGAGAGTTTCCAGAACCTGCGTGTCAAGCTGGGACTCTGGGTGGTTGAATAAAGTTGTTTTATGTTTGTTAAATGTTGTTCAGACTGAGAAGGGGTTTGTGGGATGTATAACACTGGTGCAGTCAATCACAACATTCCTAGAGTGTACACAAAGGGGGCTTGGTCCTCCAGGTAGAGTTTCCTGTGCCAAGACTGAAATCACTTCCTTTGTGTGACCAGAAGTGGGAGTGGCCTCACCTGTAGCTATTCAAAGATACAGGTGAGCTGCTACTCTCCCTCTCTTCCCACCAGGACTCCGAGGATGCAACATCTCAGGAGATGCTCTCTTGGCTTCCAGCCAAGAGAGGCCCACATGGAGCCTTTCTCCCTTAAGGAGAATCTCCACATGTAAATACATTTAATCTAAGCTAGCCTGCCTTCTGAGACTGCCTGTATGAGCTTGGAATGTCTGTAAGTAAAAGCTTTATACTTTTATAAGCTTATGTGTCGTGTATTTTCTTTTAAGAGGGAACCAGGGGAAATATGTGCCAGGATCTGCCTTGTTCTAGAAGTTCATAGGAACTTAAACGCCACGCTTTGCTGCGCTTTATTGGGGATGAGAAACTCTGCTAGTTTGGAGCTTGTTAGCACAAGCTGGGATAGGAAATATTAATCAATATTCCCTCATCCACATTCCCTCTCATCTCCCACAATATATATACAGTATAGTCGTATTATCAGTAGGGTGGATTATCAAAGCCAGCATAGTGTTGTGGTTAGAGTGTCAGACTAGGACCCGGGAGAGACTAGGGTTCAAATCCCCACTCAGCTATGAAGCTCCCTGGATGACCTTGGGCCAGTCACATCCCCTCAACCTAGTCTGCCTCATAGAATCATAGAATCATAGAGTTGGAAGAGACCACAAGGGCCATCCAGTCCAACCCCCTGCCAAGCAGGAAACACCATCCAAGCATTCCTGACAGGTGGCTGTCAAGCCTCTGCTTAAAGACCTCCAAAGAAGGAGACTCCACCACACTCCTTGGCAGCAAATTCCACTGTCAAACAGCTCTTACTGTCAAGAAATTCTTCCTAATGTTTAGGTGGAATCTTCTTTCTTGTAGTTTGAATCCATTGCTCCGTGTCCGCTTCTCTGGAGCAGCAGAAAACAACCTTTCTCCCTCCTCTATATGACATCCTTTTATATATTTGAACATGGCTATCATATCACCCCTTAACCTTCTCTTCTCCAGGCTAAACATACCCAGCTCCCTAAGCCGTTCCTCATAAGGCATCGTTTCCAGGCCTTTGACCATTTTGGTTGCCCTCCTCTGGACACGTTCCAGACACGTTCCTCACAGGGTTGTTGTGGGGAACTGTATATGCCCCCTTGAGCTCCTTGGAGAAAGTGGGATATAAATGAAATTGTGTGTCTGTGCACCTTAAGCCCTTAAGCTCCTGGGGGGGGGCTGATTGGGAGTGTAAATGAAACTCCCATGCATTGCAGGGGGTTGGACTAGATGACTCTTAGGGTCCCTTCCCGATCTACAGTTCTATGAGCATGCACTCTAGAAGTGAGGCGTGCTGTTTAACTTCTAGGAATCCAGAGGGGTGAAGGAATTGGACCCTGAGAGATACTAAGTGACTCACAAGGCCAAAACAGGGACAGCATTTCACCTGGCACAGCAGGAAACTGGGCAAATGGAAAAAGATATTCCCAAAAATGCTAGAGAGATTTTTCTATACGCTACAGCGGCAGCCCGGATGCTGGTTGAAAAAGGCTGGAAAGATCCGGAAGCTCCGAAACTATCAGACTGGCAGCACAAATTACAAGAATTGGCCGAAATGGCACAGTTAACAAATAGCTTAAGAGGTAATTCCAAGCAAGTATTTAGAGAAAGATGGGATAAATATAAATGTTATGTAAGGAAGTATACTAAGGGGACAGTATCTATGTTGGCATTCGAATGATCTTGGTGAGAGAAACAGTTTGGTATTATAATTAAGGATACAGATAGATAACTGAATGTAATACAATTAGAGTAAGAAATGTATAATAAAAGATCTGCATTCATTTTTACGAAAAATTATACAGGCGGGATGGACAGGAAGTCGAGCTGAGTATGTTTCTATGTTTGTTTGTTTGTTTTTATTAGCTAGTTAGTGTTTTCTGTAAGGGACCCAGGTGGTGCTGTGGGTTAAACCACAGAGCCTAGGGCTTGCCGATCAGGTCGGCGGTTCAAATCCCTGCGACGGGGTGAGCTCCCGTTGTTCAGTCCCAACTCCTGCCCACCTAGCAGTTCGAAAGCACATCAAAGTGCAAGTAGATAAATAGGTCCCGCTCCGGCAGGAAGGTAAACGGCGTTTCCGTGCGCTGCTTTGGTTTGCCAGAAGTGGCTTTGTCATGCTGGCCACATGACCCGGAAGCTGTACGCCGGCTCTCGGCCAATAAAGCGAGATGAGCGCCGCAACCCCAGAGTTAGACACGACTGGACCTAATGGTCAGGGGTCCCTTTCCCTTTCCCTTTAGTGTTTTCTGTTTTGTTTTGATTTTTATTTTATTTTTTGGACTTTTTTATTGGGTTTTTTTTTGTTTTTTCTTTACTTTATACAGCTTGTTTTTGTGTTTAATTTCTTTTTAAGTGTGTAATTGTATCGGCATTTGCATTTGTACAGGTAATTTTCAAACTTTTGTTCAATTTGTACTCAATCATAACGTGGTAACAACATTGTAATTATAGTTTATGTGTAACAGATGGTTGAGTTTCAATAAAGTTCCCCTTTCCTCATGCAAAAAAAAAGGAAACTGGGCAAATGGGAGGAGGTGGAATGTGTTAAGTCTAGCCCAGAGTGGGGTGGGTGGGCTTGGGCCAGAAGGTCTCGGCAGAGCCCCCTGCCAGATTTAAGCCCAGCAGCGTGAAGCAGCGGGGGGGGGGGAGAGAAAGCTGGTGCAATTCTAGGTTGCATCGACAGTGGTCAAGGGTGCGGCTCAAAAGGGCTGGTCTAAAAATGTCTGTAGGCAGAGGCAGCCTCTGAAGCCAGCTGGCATGACCACCGCAATTGTCTTCACAATTGTAGCCCGTGCCTGGCAGTCGGTGGTGGAATTACGACCATGGCACCAGAGACCGGGGAGGGCATTTGCCCGTTGCAGATAATAAACCCCATTGTTTCATGAAGCGAGCCCCATTGTGGAGGTTGCCGTGCCTTTCTCGCAGCGGAAATGCATGCACAGAGGCCTCACAAAAACACCCCCATCCCATCGTGTTTTGGAAATCCAAACGCAGGTCCTTTCTGCAAAGGACGGGGGCTCCTGTTCCCCAACGCTGCTTGCTGTGGCTCCGCTCTTTCCGCGGCCTCTGCGCCATCCGGAAGAGGCAGCGTTGTGCATTTGCTTAGATGCCGGAGCCATAAAACACTTGGATAACCAGATAATCAGGGAGGAAAATGTCCCCCACGGAGGGACAAAACTGCAGGGTTGGCTAAGAGGCAGTGATTGAGGGCCGGAATCACAGACTGACAGTGAAGCAGAGGGAAACAGCAGGAGCCAAGGCTATGGGTCTCCTTTTTATTCTCCTCACCCTCATGCACAGCACAATGCAAATCTCCAGCTGCAAAGGCACATAGAATCATAGAATTGTAGAGTTGGAAGGGACCCCCGAGGGTCATCTAGTCCAACCCCCTGCAATGCAGGGATCTCAACTCAAGCATGCATGGCAGATGGCCACCCAACCTCTGCTTGTGGACTCTCCTTCCTTGGAGGTTTTCAAGCCGAAGTTGGGTGGCCATCTGCCATGGATCCTTTAGTTGAGATTTCTGCATTGCAGGGGGTTGGACTGGATGACCCTCGGGGTCCCTTCCAACTCTATGATTCTGTGAATTTAATCTTCTTTTGAATCCATCCATGTTGGTGGCCATCACTGTCTCCTGTGGGAGGGAGTTCCATAGTGTATCTACGTATTGTGTGAAGAAGGACTTCTTTCTATCTTTCCTGAATCTTACAGCATTCATCATGATTGGATGGCCATGAATGTCATGAGATGATAGATATAGATAGATAGATAGATAGATAGATAGATAGATAGATAGAGATAGATAGATATAGAGATAGATAGATATAGATAGATAGATAGATAGATAGATAGATAGATAGATATAGATAGATATAGATATATAGATATATATATAGATATAGATATATAGATAGATAGATAGATAGATGTTTCTCTATTCACTTTTTCCATGCCATGTATAATTTTATACATTTCTATCATGTCACCTGTTACAGTGGCACCTCGGGTTTCGAACAGCTTAGTTTACGAACAACTTGGAACCCGAACGCTGCAAAACCGGAAGCAGGTGTTCCGGTTTTCAAACTTTTTTGGGAAGCCGAACGTGCCCCATTTTTCGTCCCCCTGTATTTCCTGTCGCGCTGCTAATTTGCGTCCCCCCATTGTAATTCAAGCCTTCCGTTTCCGACTGCAGTCTTCTGAGGTGATATTTGGAGCTTATATTTGGTGCTTTTGTTTTTGCTATTTATTTTGTGGGGGGGGGGGGTTGTTTTGAGGCTTTTTCAGTTAATTTGTTTTTGTGACTGTGTGGATCCCTGATTGATTGATTGATTGATTGATTGTGTGACTGCAGAAATGGATAAAAGCCCCCCATCCAAACAATGACTATCATCAGTGCAGGCAAGAAAAAAAATGTAATTTTAATTTTTATCATCTACAATATTGTTTTATTTATTTTACAGTACATTGTTTATTGCTTTCATTTTATGGATCAATGGTCTCGTAAGATAGTAAAATACATGTTAAATTGCTGTTTTAGGGGTTGTGTTTAAAAGTCTGGAATGGATTAATCCATTTTGCATTACTTTCTATGGGAAAGTGTGCCCAGATTTTGGAACGCTTTGGTTTTGGAACAGACTTCCGGAATGGATTAAGTTTGAGAACCAAGGTACCACAATACTTGCCTTTTCTCTAAACTAAAAAAAAAATCTAAACATTTTCTTTTTCTTCTAGGGTTCTTTATTTGGGCTTAGACCATGTTCCTCTTTGGACATTTGGCTTTTAAAAAAAATCTTTTGTCAGTCCTCTGTACTCTTTTCACAGACCTAAATCACCCTGAGGCCTTTGGGAGACATTTTGGTCTCCCTCTGCACCCAGGCGGCTTTGCAATGTCACAGGCAGAGCAGACCCAAAAGGATTCCCCCCCCCCTGCCTTTCTTCCTCTTTTGCTATTCTAGGAAAACCCCTCTGGGTTTTTTGACACGCTGTCAGTCACGGCCTGTGAACCAAGTATGGGACAATAACTGTTCTCCCCCCCCCCAAAAAAAAAACACCCTTGAAAGCTTGAAAGAGCTGTGTTTCCATCACTTACGTTCCGGTGAATTTCCAGTTTCCTACGTAAGCAAGGCAGTCAAGCCTTAAACTAGCTCTGGGTATTGGCCCAATAAGGCAATTATTCACTCTGGGGTCTCTGTTGTCTTGCAACTCATTTATTAAGCATAATTGCTCTGATAAGATGTGCCTCCGTGCTGCATAAATACATGATAAGCTGCCTTGATATTATGTTCCTTTTATCACGCCATGTCAACCGATATTTCAGCATCCCATCCCACAGATGTTCCTCTCTCTCTCTCTCTCTCTCTCTCTCTCTCTCTCTCTCTCTCTCTCTTTCATCCCGTCAGTCAAGCAGAGAAAGGAAGAAATGAAGGGATTGACAGAATATCAAGGATGTGTCTATATCAATAGAAGGAAGCATCTTCAAAGCAGACTTCTGTGAGGCCGTGGGTGAACTCTTGGGCACCTAATGAAGCTGAATGCTGGGAAACTCAGGACAGATAAAGAAACTGCACGGTTAAACTATGGAACTCCCTCCCACAGGAGGCATCGAGGGACACCAATTTGCATGGCATAAAAGAGGATGGGAGAAATGAATGGAGGAGGAGAGGACTATTGATGGCTTCTAGCCCCGATGGCAATGCTCTGCCCTCCACAGTCAGAGGCAGCGATGCTTCTGAATCATAGCTGTCAACCCTTCCTTTTTTTGCGGGAAACTCCCTTATTCCAAAGCCGTTTCCCGCTGCTATCCCGGATTGTTGATATCCCTTAAATTTCTCGGATTTCAAAGGGAGCAGCTCCTCTCCCTCCCTGCCGGCCAGGGAGGCTCCTCAGCTGCGTTGCTCGGCTGCCAATAAGGAGTCTGAGACCGACTGGGGGCGGAGCTTGCATGCCTTGTGCAGCCAGACCCTCACGCCCAACCAGACAGCCTGCCTGCCGTCTACGCGCTCGCTCTTTCGCTCACCCATTCACGCGCAGCCTCTGGAGCGCAGGGTGGCGAGGCTACTTGGTGCCATTGCACCGCCCTCGCGGCATCCCTTATTTTCAAATCCGAAAGTTGGGGAAAATCCCTTATTTTCAAATCTGAAAGTTGACAGCTATGTTCTGAATGCCAGTTGCTGGAAACCGCAGGAGGGGAGAGATGCTCTTGTGCTCAAATCCTGCTTGGGGGGTTTCCCACAGGCAACTGGTTGGCCGCTGTGAGAAGAGGATGCTGGACTAGATGAACCACCGGCCTGATCCAGAAGGCTCTTATGCTCTTACAGATGATGAAGACATCAAGGGAGCCTGGATAGCTCTGTTGGTTAGAGCATGGTGTTGATAATTTGTTGTTGTTGTTTAGTCGTTTATTCGTGCCCGACTCTTCGTGACCCCATGGACCAGAGCACGCCAGGCACGCCTATCCTTCACTGCCTCCCACAGTTTGGTCAGACTCATGTTGGTAGCTTCGAGAACACTGTCCAACCATCTCGTCCTCTGTCGTCCCCTTCTCCTTGTGCCCTCCATCTTTCCCAACATCAGGGTCTTTTCAAGGGAGTCTTCTCTTCTCATGAGGTGGCCAAAGTACTGGAGCCTCAGCTTCAGGATCTGTCCTTCCAGTGAGCACTCAGGGCTGATTTCCTTCAGAATGGAGAGGTTTGATCTTCTTGCAGTCCATGGGACTCTCAAGAGTCTCCTCCAGCACCATAATTCAAAAGCATCAATTCTTCGGCAATCAGCCTTCTTTATGGTCCAGCTCTCACTTCCGTACATTACTACTGGGAAAATGTAATACCATGTTGATAATACCAAGGTAAAAAAAGGTAAAGGACCCCTGGACGGTTAAGTCCAGTCAAAGGCGACTATGGGGATGTGGCGCTCATCTCACTTTCAGGCCGAGGGAGCCAGCATTTGTCCACAGACAGCTTTCCGGGTCATGTGGCCAGCAGGACTAAGCCGCTTCTGGCGCAACGGAACACTGTGACGAAAACCAGAGTGCATGGAAATGCCACTGGAGCGGTACCTATTTATCTAATTGCACTTTGATGTGCTTTCGAACTGCTAGGTTGGCAGGAGCTGGGACAGAGCAACGGGAGCTCACCTCATCGCGGGGATTCGAACCGCCAGCCTTCCGATTGGCAAGCCCAAGAGTCTCAGTGGTTTAGACCACAGCACCACCCGCATCCCTTGATAATACCAAGGTTGCAGGTTCAACCCTTGCATATTCCTGCATTGCAGAGGGTTGGACTAGATGATCCTTAGGGTCTTTTCCAACTCTATGATTCCAAGTAGTAAATGTGGACAAGCCTTATTGCATTATACAGATCCTAACCTTCACCATGCATTAGAATTTATTGCAAAACAAACAAAAACAAACAAACAAAATCACACCACATTTTCATTAACAGAGATGACCAAGCAAAACCATTGTACGAAACTTTACTCCTGAGTAAATCAGACATCTGTACTGGCTGCGCCTGCAACAACCTCAAGGCTAATGCAGAACACCGTACCTTACTTTTTCAGATTAAGTGTCCTCTCCTCTATTGGTTAGGTAGGAGTCCACCTGGGCCCACAGAAAATTATGATGCAGTGGTGTCAGAATAGGACCTGAGAGAACAGGGTTCAGATTCCCTCTTGGCCATAAAACTCACTGGGTCAACTTGGGCCGTGGCTGCCTTTCAGCCTGGCCTACCTCACAGGGTTGTTGTGATGATGAAATGGGAACTCCGACCATGGGAGGCCTAGGGTTCTAATTCTCATTTTGTGATGAAGGCTTGCCAGGTGGAACTGGAGGGGCAGGCACGGGCTTTCAGCCTGGCCTACCTTGCAGGGATGTTGTGAGAAGAACCATGTGCCCCACCTTAAGTTCCTTGGAGGAAAAGGTGGGATAGAAACGTGATAAGTAAATAAATTTACAGAAAGAAAGAAAGAAAGAAAGAAAGAAAGAAAGGGAGGGAGGGAGGGAGGGTTAACTAAGTTGGGACACGGGTGGCGCTGTGGGTTAAACCACAGAGCCTAGGGCTTGCCAATCAGAAGGTCGGCGGTTCGAATCCCCGCGATGGGGTGAGCTCCCGTTGCTCGGTCCCTGCTCCTGCCAACCTAGCAGTTCGAAAGCACGTCAAAGTGCAAATAGATAAATAGGTAACGCTCCGGCGGGAAGGTAAACGGCATTTCCGTGCGCTGCTCTGGTTTGCCAGAAGCGGCTTAGTCATGCTGGCCACATGACCCGGAAGCTGTACGCCGGCTCCCTTGGCCAATAAAGCGAGATGAGTGCCGCAACCACAGAGTCGGACACGACTGGATCTAATGGTCAGGGGTCCCTATACCTTTACCTTTAAGTGGGGACAAAGGGCCAGTCAATGGAAGGCGGAGGAGCAATTGTTGGATGTCCTGCAATGGCCATGCAATGAGTGCAGAGGAAGACACGATCCAACTCATACAGCGTGACCTACTTCTATCCAGCAGCCGCTGGGGGTAAATAAGCAGATCAAGACTCAGAGCACAAAACACCTCGGGCTGGTTGTTTAATATTGCCAGGCTGCTGGCTGCGAGAGCCTGGGAGACACCCTGTTTCAGTAGCCGGCATATGATTTTTGAAAATGGTTTCAGTGGGTTTTCATTTGCAAGGCAGGGAGACTAGCAGCATTGTGCAAAAGAGACGCCGAAAGAGTTGCACCGTTGGCTTCAAGGCTTGTGCACAGACAGTGGGCAACGCACTCCAACATTTGGATGGAACGGGGTGAGCCTAGAGAGATGGGCCCTCTCCTCCTGAGACTAAAACCTCGCCCTGCCCCACAGCTTAAGGAGGGTGTTGACAAGCTAGAAAGCGCGCAGATGATAAAAGGTCTGGAAACCAAGCCCTATGAGGAATGGTTGAAGGGGGTGGGCATGTTTAGCCCAGAAAAGAGCAGATTTAAGGAGGTGATCTGAGAGCCATCTATGCCTCTCCTCATGTGTATGTTTTGTGTGTGAAAGAGAGTTTAGTCATGGTTAGAATAAATTAGCTAATACTCTCAAACCAAAGAAATGTAGACATTTTTTGCCGGGCTACTCCCCATTGCAGCAATGGATGTCTCTATTCTGATGCTGCATGTGTGTTCCATGAAGATTATCCCTATATTAAGATCCGTATGAGTGTCAGTTTCAGTATAAATCTGCCAAGAAGACACACTTTTGCTGCTGTCTGAGGATCGTAATTCATGAGCCTCTTATAACACCGTTATGCCAACACTACTTTCTGCCAAGAGAGAGCACCTCCTCAAAGCTAATGCTAATAATAATAATAATAATAATAATAATAATAATATCTCAGCTTCCACCCAAACCAGGACTCAAGGCGGCTTCCACAAACCATAACCACACAAATAGCTTAAAATATATCAAACAGTACCGTTAAAAGAATTAAAGCAATAAATAAAAAATTCAAAGGTATTTAAGTACAGATAATAAAAATCAGCACAGCACTCTTTAAACCCCCTTTCCTTAAAATGCAGTCAGTTCCCAGAGACCTGCTGGAATAAAACTGCCTTCACCTGTTGGTAGAAGGAAAACCAGGAGGGAGCCAGTCTGGTTTCTCTAGGGAGGGAGTTCCAAAGTTATATGGGAGCGGTCGCTGCTGAGAAGGCCCTCTTCCACATCCCCATCAAATGCCCATGTGAGAGTCATGGGACCAAGAGAAGGGCTTCCTCAGAGCCCAGGTAGGTTCATGAGAGGGAATACGGTCTTTCAGATAGCCTGGACCTAAGCTTTAGAGGGCTTGATAGGTCATATCAGTCCTTTGAATTGTGCCTCAAAACAGACAGGTCACCAGTGAAGCTTTTGCAACATGGGAGCCATGTGTTCTCCATAACCAGCCTTTGAGCCCATGTTGTATGCTTTGCCCACACAACTCCTGCAGGATCAACCATGGGACAATGGACCAATTATCCAGACCAGGGGTAGGCAGCCTAAGGCCAGGGGGCCAGATGCGGCCCAATCGCCTTCTCAATCTGGCCCGCGGACGGTCCGGGAATCAGCATGTTTTTACATGATTAGAATGTGTCCTTTTATTTAAAGTGCATCTCTGGGTTATTTGTGGGGCCTGCCTGGTGTTTTTACATGAGTAGAATGTGTCCTTTTATTTAAAATGCATCTCTGGGTTATTTGTGGGGCCTGTGTGGTGTTTTTACATGAGTAGAATGTGTCCTTTTATTTAAAGTGCATCTCTGGGTTATTTGTGGGGCCTGTGTGGTGTTTTTACATGAGTAGAATGTGTCCTTTTATTTAAAGTGCATCTCTGGGTTATTTGTGGGGCCTGCCTGGTGTTTTTACATGAGTAGAATGTGTCCTTTTATTTAAAATGCATCTCTGGGTTATTTGTGGGGCCTGCATGGTGTTTTTACATGAGTAGAATGTGTGCTTTTATTTAAAGTGCATCTTTGGGTTATTTGTGGGGCATAGGAATTTGTTCATTCCCCCCCTCCCCAAAAAAATATAGTCTGACCCACCACATGGTCTGAGGGATGGTGGACCGGCCCACGGTTGAAAAAGGTTGCTGACCCCTGATCCAGACTCAGGAACCATCCTCCCACAGTGCCTCTATCTTGCCAGGATTCAAAATCTGTTTACTGGCCCTCATTCAGCCATCACTGAGTCCAGGCACAATTCCAGGCCTTGCACAGCCTCTTGTGATTAAGATGCTACAGAGAAAGAGATCTGGGTATCATCAGCGTGCTGATGACACCTTGCCCCAAATTGCCTAGTGACTTCTCCTGATGACTTCATATATGCATGAGCTGAACTGGTTCTTGAAGTTTAGCTGTCATTTTAACAGTCTGATGTGTTTCTATTTATTCCCTGGCTGTGTGTTTTGCTCTTCTATATTCATAAAGGGGGGGAGAGAGAGAGGACACCATACCTACTTCGCCTAAAGGCTTTACAAGAGTCTACAAGCAGAGCAGCTGGTTTAAGTGACCTATGTAAATAGCGGAAGAGCACCGATGACATCATTAGCACAGTAGGTCACACAACAGGTTTTTGTGCAGCTCCCACAACCCCTTGCATGGCTGCCAGAATCCTGACCATGGCATGCCTCCACTTCCCACACTATATTTTCCACAATGCGCAAGTCATCCTAATTATCTGGAAGATGTAGGCAAGCCAGGACTTTCACGTGGGCTCAAAGTATCAAAGCATAGCACCAAAAGTAGACTCTTGAAGGTGAACAGAAGGCCTGTTCAACATAGAAGGGATAGTGAGGATGGTTCTGATCAGTGTCTTCAGTGGGTACCATTTAATGGGGCCCGCCTGCCTTCTTCTAGAGGACTAGCTGTGCTGGCAGGCTGCCAAGCTTCAGAGCAGCACAGGGCTCTTCTTCAGCCATCTATGAAAATTGTCACCTGAACCACTTGAAAACTTCTGAGATTTTAGTTTTATTCTATAGGGCTGTTGGTGTGCAACTGTTTGTACTTTATGCTGCAATACCTACTCAGCGTCCTGTGGTCTGTTGCACCTGTGGGCTTTGGTAAGAGGCAGTGCGGCATAATGGTTAGAGTGTAGGCCTAGGGCCTGGGTGACCTTGGGCCAGTCGTGGCCTCTCAGCCTAATCTACCTCACAGGATTGTTGTGGGGGTTAAATTAGGAAGGGGGGAGCCATGTACACCGCCTTGAGCTCTTTGGAGAAAAAGGAGGGATATAAATGCAACAAATAAATCATCGCCATCATCATTGGTGGTTGAACCCCTGCAAGAAGTGTGTTTTGTCCTGCTCAGGACTGGAGTTGCTGCTGTCACTCCTTTGACTTGTGCCTTCCCACACCCTCCTCCTCCCCATTTTGCACACTTGCACCAGAGCATTTGCACCACTCGAGACAGGGCCTAGGTGTTGCACCAGTACAACTCCATGACATGCAAAGGCCTGAGCCTTTCCGCTTTTCAACTGGCACAGTGAACCACACCATCAGCTCATGGAAGATCACAAGAGCATTTGCTCCTTCAGGTTAAAGATAAGAGGGGAGAAGTTTCTTGATCCAGGGCACTGGGTAGCAAGTAACGTATTCCATTTCCATCCTCTGCCCTTCATTGAAGACCATCAAAGTGATGTGTCTCTTCTGAGGCAAGCCACATACTGCAATCTAAGCAGAAATAACAATACATTGGTCTTCCTCCCTTTAGCCCAAGAGCACACAAAACCAGCTTGGGGGGGGGGGCTTGTTTATAGCCATAACCAAACTGAGGCTTCTTCTCAACATGGTGCCAACCGTCCAGCACTCTGGATGAAAGAGCTGCAAAGCTTAAAACCACAACAAGGTTGCAGCCACTCACTAGACCACTCTTTATGGCATTCCACTTTAAAATGCTTGCAAACATTAAATGACCACTCTTAGGGGAATCCGACTGACCCCCCCCCCCCAAGATCCAACTCCATAACTCATAATCCACACTAACCTTTCCATGCATTTCTAGTTTTGAGCAGCAACCCAACTTTGAGGAATGTGGTTCCCTGTATCAACACGACAAAGGGAGCTCTCCTTTTCCAAGCAACCTGTTCCCTCACAGGATGTCCCCCACCCCACCCTGCGCCAGCATATCCTGGAGGAAACGGAAGGCAGAACTTGACCCAAGCCGTTTTATCCCCATCCACCACCACCCCAAACTGTTGCCTTCTTTGCACCCGGCCAGCCGACCATCACAGTGACAGGACAACCGGCAGCACCGACGCAACCCCGGAGGAACGAGCAGCCCAGCTCAGCGAGGGGAATCCCAGCTACCTGCCCAGCCGCATCCTCAGGTGTCTCCGCACCTGGCAAAGTCGCCCTCGTGGAGCCAGCGGCTTCCTCCCTCTCGCCCTTCCCCTCGCCAGGCGCTGCAGGCGCTCCGCGCAACCTTTCGCCTTCAGCACCACGGACAGCGCTCGCTGAGAGGTACCCAAGGGAGGCCGGCGTGGGATGTAGGGATGCTCTAAGGCAGGCGGAGCACAGCATCCCTCGGCGTCGCCCTGGCAACCGCTTGGGGAGGGGGATGCCGCGCGCCCCACTCCCTTCTACCTTGGACAGGTGTACCTGCAGCCGAGGGACCAGCCCAGAGGGGAGCAAAGCCCTCTTGGCTTTTTTTTGGTCCAGCTCAACGCTTTCCATCCAGCTGCAGGGAGAACTTTTCTCTCTACACACACCCTCTAAATTACCCCCTCTTTCACCTTCCACATTCCATCATCCTTCCCCCCCTTTACCCCCCCTTCCACTCCCCCCCTCCGCGTTCCCATCTCGGTCTATTCACTCTTCCCAGCGCTTCTGTGCGCGCGCGCCCCTCCCCGCCATCTCTCTCTCTTTCTCCAAAGCCTTTTGTTCTTCCTGGCTGCTATTTCCGAACTGCCTGCATTCCTTCCAACTCTCTCCACCTCCCGATTCCGCCTCTCTCTCTCTCTCTCCCCGACACTCCGCCAGCCAGGCTCCTCGGGCTCCGGTCCCGTCCGCCTCCCTCTCCCCCTCCCCCCTCCCAAATTCCCCATAAGTCTCCGAACTCCTGGCGGCGGCCAGGGACGACCCACTCACAAGTCAGATGCCGCCGGCTGGTACTGCTGGCTCCGGCAGAGGATGGAGTGGCCGCAAGCTTGGCCCATGACTCCTCATCCTTTCGTCAGCCTCGCCAGAAGGAGGAAGAGGAGGAGGAGGCGAGCAGGCGTGCGGGCGGGAAGGATGGGGCCGGTGGCCAGGGATGCCGCCCCAGTGGCCCCCGGGGCGAGGCAGCCACCGCTCGCCTCCACCGAAGGCAAATGATGGAGCTGTGTTAAGGACTCTCCCCTCGCTCGCTCGCTCTGCTCTGCTCTGCTCTCAAGGCTGATGCTGTAACGGATCCTAATGCAGGTTGCTGAAGCATGCAGAAGGAGGGGGGAGTGAGTGTGTGTGTGTGTGTGTGTGTGTGTGAGAGAGAGAGAGAGAGAGAGAGAGAGCGTGGATGTGTGGCGCGTGAACAAGCGAGCGGGGAGCCCGCTTTGGCGAACCCGCGGATCGGTTTCGTGGCAGCTCTTTCGTAGTGTTGCAAAGCAGAGGGGGTTAGAGGCGTGTCATCGCCTCTGCCAGGGCTAGGCGGTGCGGAAAGCCTGGCTCTTGCTCACTGGCACATCTGGGTTTGTTTAGATGCATGTCCTTTAAAAAGAAAAAAGTGGGGTATAGAATATACACCACCCCCCTGAGCTGTTGACAGCGAGCCCAGCAGCATTTCACAACACTGCAGGGGTTAAGGTGCAAAGGCTCGTTGGAGATCAGCCCCAGAACCTGAACACAGGAATCAACGAGACAACAATACAGAAGCAGGTGGCCTTTGACACTCTCAGGCAGGGGTCAGCAAGCTTTTTTCAGCCGTGGGCTGGTCCACCGTCCCTCAGACCATGTGGACTATATTTTTTTTGGGGGGGGGGGATATGAACGAATTCCTATGCCCCACAAATAACCCAGAGATGCATGTTAAATAAAAGTACACATTCTACTCATGTAAAAACACGCTGATTCCTGGACCATCCATGGGCCAGATTGAGAAGGCGATTGGGCTGCATCTGGCCCCCAGGCCTTAGGTTGCCTACCCCTGCTCTAAGGGGTGTGTTTCCTCGAGGTGCTGCAGAGCAGCCTCCCCATCTCCCCACATATCCAGGATGTGGGTCTTCCAGTTGTGGCGTCCAGGACAAAACTGGTGTTTGCTCCAGCCCCTCTCTGTAGGCCTGTGAGTAAGCAACACTAGATGCATGAGTTTGGAAGGCCCCTGCCCCGATTGGGGGGAGGGGGGGACCGTTCCCTTCACTTGGCCTTCCTATTTATTTATCAGTTATCTTTTATAGCATTTATATTCCAGCTTTTCTCCAAAGAGCTCAAGGTGGCTACACACTTTTCTGCCCCCCTGCTTCATTTTTATCCTCACAAGAACCCTGCAAGGTAGATTAGGTTGCGAGGGAGAGCGACTGGCCCACAAGGTCACTTGGCTGAATTGGGGATTTGAACCCTGGTCTCCCAGGTCCTAATCCAGACTCTAACCCAGGGGTCAGCAAACTTTTTCAACAGTGGGCCAGTTCACCATCCCTCAGACCTTGTGGGGGACCAGACTATATTTTGGGGGGGGGAATTGAACGAATTCCTATGCCCCACAAATAACCCAGAGATGCATTTTAAATAAAAGGACACATCCTACTCATGTAAAAACACACTGATTCCTGGACCGTCCGCAGGCCGGATTGAGAAGGCGATTGGGCCAGATCTGGCCCCCGGGCCTTAGTTTGCCTACCCATGCTCTAACCACTATACCACACTGATTCTCTTCTGTCACTGAAGCAGCTCTGTGGGATAGTTAATAAGTAGGCTGCTGTGCTTACTGAGAACATGTTTATGGAGTATAGCATCTAGATCAAGGGAAGTAATAGTACCACTGTATTCTGCTCTGGTCAGACCTCACCTGGAATACTGTGTCCAGTTCTGGGCACCACAGTTCAAGAAGGATACTGACAAGCTGGAACGTGTCCAGAGGAGGGCAACCAAAATGGTCAAAGGCCTGGAAACGATGCCTTATGAGGAACGGCTTAGGGAGCTGGGTATGTTTAGCCTGGAGAAGAGAAGGTTCAGGGGTGATATGATAGCCATGTTGAAATATATAAAAGGATGTCATATAGAGGAGGGAGAAAGGTTGTTTTCTGCTGCTCCAGAGAAGCGGACACAGAGCAATGGATTCAAACTACAAGAAAGAAGATTCCACCTCAACATTAGGAAGAACTTCCTGACGGTAAGAGCTGTTTGACAGTGGAATTTGCTGCCAAGGAGTGTGGTGGAGTCTCCTTCTTTGGAGGTCTTTCAGCAGAGGCTTGACAGCCACCTGTCAGGAATGCTTGGATGGTGTTTCCTGCTTGGCAGGGGGTTGGACTGGATGGCCCTTGGGGTCTCTTCCAACTCTAGGATTCTATGATTCTATAACTCTATGATTCTATAATGCCAGGCCACGGTTTGATGAGCCTTAGCTTAGCCCTGCATGTGAACCAGGCCAGAGAGTGCCGGCAGCTGGATTGGATTACTGTGAGAGGCAGCAATGCTCCTGGATACTAGTTGCGGGGAATCTCAAGTGTGCTGCTCTGCCCAGGACCTGCTTGGGAGCTTCTCTTTGGCCACTGCAAGAAGAGGATGGTGGACTTGATGGGCCACATGCCTAGTCCAGCAAGCTTTTCTTACAGTGTGTGTCTGTTTCTGCAGATGCTGGCTCGTGTGTGCCCAATAAATCCTCTTCTCTGCCTGGAACAGCTGAGCCATTGGGTTTATTTACAGCACTTTGCAGCTGAGAGCCAAATACACAGGCAGGCAGAGCCTCACAACATTACCCTACAAAGTAAAAAAAATTCCTTCCAGTAGCACTTCTTCACACGAAAGCTCATACCAATAACAAACTTAGTTGGTCTGTGTTATTGTGTAATTCTTAAAGATAAATAACGTTTATTATTTTAAAAAAAAAAAAGTTGGTCTCTAAGGTGTTACTGGAAGGATTTTTTTTTTATTTTGTTTCGACTACAGCAGACCAACACGGCTACCTACCTGTACATTACCCTATGACAGTCTTCTAGCACTTGATCTCCAGCCAAGCCCTCCCTGTGCCCCTCACCTCCCTGACTCTTAGTTTTTATTTCTCCCGGAGTGTGCTGGTCCAGAGGGTAATGCGTGAGGCGAGGTCCAAGTGCGGTCCGAATTCCAAGGAGTCGACGAGGGGTCAGTCCGATGAAGACGAGGCAGGGTGCAGGGCAGGAACACAGGCAGGATCTGGCAAGCAGCAATGTTGCTCCCGCAACCTGGGGTGGGATCTGACCGCCCTTTTATCTCTGCCGAGGTAATGGCCGGTCCCGATCCCCTGATGACTCACCACCCTGCCTCGCCTGAAGGCGAGCACTCCTCCTGCGAGTACTCAGGTCCCTTCTTCTCTGAGCCTCTGCAGCTCAGGAGACGCCCGAGGGTTACTAGACCCGGGGTCCGCCTCAGCCTCTGATGGCCCAGCTGACGGCAATGAGGTATCCTCAGCACCTGGAGCCAGGACAGGCTCAGGCCCCTGACTGGGCCCAGCTGGTGCTTGTTGCAGGGGAACCTGAGCAGACTGAGGCTCTTCAGGATCAGGCCCCAGGCTAGGTTCAGCTGATGCCTGCGGCAGAGGATCCGATGCGGACTGAGCCTCCTCCGGTTCTGAGTCCCAGGCCATCACACGGAGGACCCTTCTTGCATATCTGGTCCCCTTAGAACAGGGTTTCCCAAACTTGGGTCTCCAGCTGTTTTTGGACTACAACTCCCATCATCCCTAGCTAGCAGGACCAGCAGCCAGGGATAATGGGGCCTGTAGTCCAACATCCTGTAATCACAGTGGCCAGCCAGATGCCTGCAGGGAAACACGCAAGCAGGATCCGAGCACCAGAGCCCTCTCCCCTCCTGTGGCTCCCAGCAACTGGGATTCAGAAGCATGGCTGCCTCCGACTGAGAAGGGCAGAGCTCTCTCCTCTCCTGTCGCATGTCAAACTGGTGCTCCTTCCCCCCTTCTGGGATCAAGGACCCTACAGGTATCCTCTCACTGCCCCTACCCACACCAGGGGCATAGCAAGGGGGGGTGATGGGGGCGGGCCGCCATTTTTATTGGAAAAAAGAGATAATAGACACACACACACACACACACACACACACACAACCCCCCCACCTCACAAAGTGGCACCATCAGAGGGGGGTGACACTTCTTTATTTTTTTATTTTTTTATTTATTTTTATTTTTAAAATTAAATTTTAACTTTATTGAAAAAAAAGAGATAATAGACACAAAAAAACCCACACCTCACAAAGTGGCACCATCATTTTGGGGGGGTGGGGGGTGACTTGCTATGCCACTGGGTGCAGCTCTGCCAGTGCCCTGGCAAAGTGGGGGGGGGTGACAAAAAAATTCCGCCCCGGGTACCACCTGGGCTGGCTACGCCTCTGACCCACACCTCCTCCAACGCACACACAGCATCTCCAGAGTGCCAACCCATCTCCCTCTCCCCAAAGTAGCAGCCTTGAGCCCAGCTTGGGCCAAGAATGCCTCATTGTGGCTAATGAGTGAGCCGGTCGGTCTTCTAGGGGCTGCTGTTCCACTGCTGAAATCGCTCTAGCTATTATTAGCCGGGTGCATGTTGGTAATTTAATTCGTGCAGGGTTTTTTTTTACTCCTTCTCCTTCTCCTCGCATTGCTACAATGGAGAGGGAAAGGAGCCGCTGTGTATGTTAATCCGTTTTTCGCTGGCAGCCTGTAAGAAACAGGGGGAGCCTCAGAAATCGGGTCAGGATGACTCCTGATCACAAAGGCCGGTTGGGGGGAGGCAACTCAAGCTGCGGGAGCAAAGCGGGGTGTGGTGGTGGGGAGGAGAGGAGCCGGACGACATCGGATTAAGCAAAAGAGACACCAGGACATGCGGCAGCTAGACTTGTGACTGGGAGCGGCCGCAGAGACCACATAACACTGGTCTTGAAAGACCTACACTGGCTCCCAGTACGTTTCCGAGCACAATTCAAAGTGTTGGTGCTGACCTTTAAAGCCCTAAATGGCTTTGGTCCAGTATACCTGAAAGAGCGTCTCCACCCCCATCGTTCTGCCCGGACACTGAGGTCCAGCGCCGAGGGCCTTCTGGCGGTTCCCTCGCTGCGTGAAGCCAAGTTACAGGGAACCAGGCAGAGGGCCTTCTCGGTAGTGGCACCCGCCCTGTGGAACGCCCTCCCTTCAGATGTCAAAGAGAACAACAACTACCAGACCTTTAGAAGACATCTGAAGGCAGCCCTGTTTAGGGAGGCTTTTAATGTTTAATAGATTATTGTATTTGAATGTTCTGTTGGAAGCCGCCCAGAGTGGCTGGGGAAACCCAGCCAGATGGGCGGGATATAACTAATAAATTAATTAATTATTATTATTATTATTATTATTATTTAAAGGTAAAGGGACCTCTGACCATGAGGTCCAGTCGTGGACAACTCTGGGGTTGCGGTGCTCATCTCGCTTTACTGGCCGAGGGAGCCGGCGTACAACTTCCGGGTCATGCGGCCAGCATGACTAAGCCGCTTCTGGCGAACCAGAGCAGCGCACGGAAACGCCATAACCTTCCCGCTACCTATTTATCTACTTGCACTTTGACGTGCTTTCGAACTGCTAGGTTGGCAGGAGCAGGGACCGAGCAACGGGCGCTCACCCCGTCGTGGGGATTCGAACCACCGACCTTCTGATCGGCAAGCCCTAGGCTCTGGTTTAACAGATGGCACTTACCTTCCTAATATTTAGTCTGAATCTCCTTTCTTGCAATTTGAATCCTTTGGTTTGTGTCCTGGCTCTGTAGGAGAAATCCATTGCCATAACGCAATTCAAATGATCCTCTGTTCATTTCCCCACTGAGCAGTGTTGTTTTTCAGCAAATGGACACGAGCAAATTTATAATATATTGCGCCCCCCCCCCAAAAAAACCAACCACGTCACTATGGCTCTACTTTGTTCTGTGAGAAAGCCATCTAGAGCTCTTCCTTTCCTTGGGGCAAGATCTACCTCTGACTCAGTTTTAAAGCCCAGAAGAAGGAGGCTCTATTTAACCCAAAGTGTGGCCATTATGGCAGAAACTCAGCAGTGAAAAGCCTGGATGGAATAGAAGCCAATTTGGGGCACTTTGTGGAGAGGGTTCGACCTCCCCTTCTCTCTCTCTCTCTCTCTCTCTCTCTCTCTCTCTCTCTCTCTCTCTCTCTCTCATTAGGTCCCTTGTCCAGAGAAAAGCCCCATGGATTATACATTCAGCACCTTGTAAAGCTGCAAAACTCGATGCAATTATCCTCTGAAACGTCTTGAGAGCAGAGCTAATACCAAACTGGTTTCACTTAAGTGTGCAGGCACCCAAAAGTGTGTATTATGTCATTAAGTGATGCTTTAGCTCATCAAAATGTGATTAATTCCACATCCCTCCTTGAGTAAGGAGAATATTTTATTGTGCTTCTGGAAGCCTGATCTACGGCTTCTGCTGTTCTGACTGCAGTTTTCCGTGTTAATTGCTTTATTTAAATTACCTCGACTGATTTATATCTGGACTTTCCCCCCTGGCTACAAACTACCGGTGATAAAGCAAAGCTTGCTGGCAAGGTATGTGTGCTTTCCCAGTTAGCAAATTTAGTCTTGCCTAGAACGCTCTTCCCCAACCTGGTGCCCTCCATATGCTTTTTGGACTATGTTATGTACTGAGTTGAATAGGATCCAAAATGCAGCAGTCTGATTGGTCCTAGAACAATAGGATTCAGAATGCAGCAGTCTGAATGGTCCTAGAACAATAGGATTCAGAATGCAGCAGTTTGATTGGTCTTCAGGAGCCACCCAATCCAGCTCCAGGTGGAAGTGAATCCGCAACCTGATTGGCTTATGGGAGTATCCTGGGATTAGCCAATCACGTGGGGCCCATTGTGTAAATAATGTATATAAAGCAGGCATTCTGGGGGAACTCTCATCCCTTGTTACTATGAGCTGAATAAAGAGCATGAAATCCACACTTGACTTTGAGTATATTTCAGACTACAACTCCCATCAGCCCCAGCAAATGTGCTCACAGGCCTGAAAAGAGCAGCAACCCCTCTTCCTGCTCATTTCCCCAGTATTGCAGTCCCCGCTTCCTTCCTGCTTAACATCACCCCACAAATAACCCAGAGATGCATTTTAAATAAAAGGACACCTTCTACTCATGTAAAAGCACCAGGCAGGCCCCACAAATAACCCAGAGATGCATTTTAAATAAAAGGAACCATTCTTCTCATGTAAAAACACCAGGCAGGCCCCACAAATAACCCAGAGATGCATTTTAAATAAAAGGACACATTCAACTCATGTAAAAACACGCTGATTCCTGGACTGTCCGTGGGCCGGATTGAGAAGGCGATTGGGCCAGAACTGGCCCCCAGGCCTTAGGTTGCCTACCCCTGCTCTTGATCATGTTGGTTGCTCTTTTCTGGATCCTGCAATATCCTTTTTGAAGAGAGGCAACCAAAACCACCCACAACCAAGGGCTGAGAAGCGCTGCCATACCAACACATGACAACTGCTCTCTCTCATAGCTATGATTCCTGCATTGCAGAGGGGTTGGGCTAGATGACCCTTGGGACCCCCTAGAATTCTACGATTCTATGATTGCTCACCTAAACCTGTGCCTTCCTAGTTTATGTCTTTTGCTTTCTGCAGATAAAAAACATAGGCTATTCTTTCTCCGCTTATATTTGACATGTCACTTAGAGCTTCGTTTGCTCCAGTCATGAGAAGCTCTCACACAGATGAACATCCACACAAATTTAGAAATAGGATATAGATTGGATGGCTGCTCATAACGCTTTCTGCCTGTCAATTTTGCTTTTGATGTTTCTCTGTGCTGCTGTAGCAAGAAAAAAAGGGTAGATCTTTATGTATTGGGTTCCCCCCCCCTGCACTGTAACCAATCAATTTAGCTGCACCCATTCTGCCTATATGACAATCCTGACAAAAAAAATTATCTGCATTTTTGCTTCCTCAAATCCTTTCATTTGGGAGATTGCAATGCCCTGCTTGGCTTGTGTGACAAATGGCTATCTGTTAATCAGATCAAATCCCCCACGTGGATGTTCCTAATCCGAGAGGCAAAACAGTATAAATGCCACCAAAGCAAATGCAATTATATTCTACCAGTCAGGGGGTTGGGGAAAATGTGTTATCCTGGAGGGAGGATGAGGTGAAGTCACAAGTCGAAGCTATTAAAAGACTCTTAAATCGCCTTTTACATTCCACATTGTCTCTTCAATGGCGTCATTCCAGGCTTCATTATTTAGAGGCAACTGTCAATGGCTACATGTTCTTAAAAAAAAAAAAAGCCACATCCATGGCAGACGTGGAAGGCTTTGGAACCAGACAAATATTAACAGTGGACAACGTGAACCGCTGTAAAGACTCTGTTTCGAAATGTCTTGAAAACCAGTGTCTATGGTAAAGAAAACTGAATAAACAGTTAAAAACAGCAAAACCTGCCATTTTGTGCTGGTCCCGTGGGTTACCCGAAAGGCGAGGTCCAAGTCCGGTCCGTGGTCAGAGGTACAACGTAAAGGCAATCTGTAGTCACTGAAGCTGGGTGCAGGGAGGCAGGCGAAGTCAGGAACAGGTAGGCAAGCAGGGAACCAGGGCGGGTCAGGAGCTCAGGCAGGAAAGCAGGACAGGTTTCAAGCCGGAACACTGACAGGAACTGGTCAGCAACAATGTTGCTCCTGCAACTTGAACTAGGGCTGGCCGGCTCTTATCTGCCCTGAGGCATAGGGCGGCCCCGATCCTCTGGTGACTTGCCTCTCCTGGCCTGGAGGCGAGCACTCCTCCTGCGGGAACTCAGTTCCCTTCGCCTCTGCAGCTCAGGAGAGGCTGGAGGGTTACCGGACCCAGAGGCAACCTCAGCTTCCCCTGACGGGGCTGGGAGTGGAGCACCTGCAGGCAATGGGTCCTCCATCCCAGCAGGAGCCAGAGCAGACTCAGCAGATGCCTGCACCTGAGGATCCATCACAGGTGAGAGGACCCTTCCGACTCAGGCCCTAGCCCCGGCTCTGTGGGAATGTTTTGGAACGTGGATGGAGATTTATAATTTAATATATCTCATCCTAACTTGTGCTAACAAGTTCAACTAGCAGAGTAACATTCCCTTTTAAAATACACACAGTGGAAGTTGCTTTGATTCGCTAGAATCAACTTAATCTAGTTTCCTGATTTGTCACTATGTTTCCCCTTTGTCCCTCTTCAAATAAGACACAACACACGTCTTCTATAAAAAGATATAAAATGTTTACTCACATATATCCAGCTCAAGACAAATCCCAAAGAAGGCAGGCTTATTCTTAGTAAAGATATTTACAGTTGGAATCTCCCCATGTGGGAGAGAAGTCCGCTAGGCCCCAGTTGGCTGGAAGCCAACTGAGCATCCTCCTCACAGTTCGAGTGAGAGAGTGGAAAGGAATGGAATGGCCGCTGACCTGTGAGGTTCTTTGTTCATACCTTCCCAGGTGAAGCCACTCCCACATCTAGTTGCAAGAGGAAATTGCCTCAATCCATGTGACCAGGAAGTTGTGGCTGGAGGACTGAGGCAATCTCCACTATCTGCTCTAGCATTGTTGTACTTGACTGCTCTAGTGTTTACATCCCACAAACCCCTTCTCAGGCAAATACAACATACAAAACATAAACAACTTTATTCAACCACCCAGAGTCCCAGCTTGACACGTAGATTCTGGAAACTCTCTTTTGGCAAGGGTTTTGTCAAGATGTCGGCAGTCATCTCTTTGGTGCAGCAATAAGACAGTTCCACAAGTCCATCTTGCACCATCTGGCGTATATAGTGGTACCTGACACCAATGTGTTTGGTTCTGGCTAGGAACTTTTCACTCTGCGTCAGCTTCAGGCAACTTTGATTGTCCTCTAGCAGGCTGACAGGTTCCCTTCTCACCAGTCCAAAGTCTTTGATGAGTTCATCAAGCCAGGCAATTTCTCTGCATGCTTCCGTTGCAGCAACATATTCGGACTCTGTTGAAGACAAAGCTACACAACTCTGTTTATAGCTTCCCCACACAACAGGTCCATCCCCAAACATAAAAACATGACCACTTGTGGATTTATAGTCAGCATTATCCCCGGCCCAATCTGCATCAGTGTACCCAACCAACTTAGGGTCTCTGACAGCTGGCAATTTTAATTTACAATTTACTGTACCTTTCAGGTATCTAACCACCCTTTTCAGCCCCGCTAAATCATGCTCAGTGGGAGAATTCACTTTTCTGCTCAGAATCCCCACAGCATTAGCTAAGTCAGGTCTACATGTGGTAACCATATACAAAAGTTTACCAATTACCGACCTATATTGACTGTTATCTGGCAACAGCTTCGAATCCTGCTGATTCTTCAAGAAGTCTGTAGCCATGGGCGTTGCAACCGGGTGTGCGTCTTGCATCTGCAAATACTCAATCAGTTCATGAATCTTTTGCTTCTGGCTGAGAAGAAATGAGCCGTCTTCTTCTCTTTCCACTTGAATTCCTAGGTAGTACTTGACATCTCCAAGTTCTTTTACTTGTACCTCCTTGCTGAGGTGTTTTACTATTTGTGTATAGTCTCTATTATTTGCAGTAGCAATAATCAAATCATCGACAAAAGCCAATATGTATGAATATTGTCCATTACTTGACTTGGTGTACAAGCACTTATCTGCGTTTCCTTGCTTGTACCCAAGTTGCACAAGCATACTGTGCAATTTCTGATTCCAGGCTCTAGCCGCTTGTTTAAGCCCATAGATTCCTTTCTGGAGTCGACATACTAGATGCGCCTCATTTGGTTTTGTGAAACCTTTAGGTTGTTTCATGTATATTTCTTCTGAAATTTTCCCATGTAAAAACGCAGTACATATGTCAACGTGTTTCACGTCCAATCGTTTAGAGGCTGCAATGCTCAAAAGCATTCGGACGGTACTATATCTTACGGTTGGTGCGAAAACTTCGTCGTAATCTTCACCAAAACGTTGTGAAAAACCTTGTGCTACTAGCCTTGCTTTGTAGCATTCCACTTCCCCTTCTGACCCCTTCTTAACCTTGAACACCCACTTGCACCCAATGGCCTTCTTACCAGGAGGGAGCTCTGTCAGGGTCCACGTCTGGTTCTGATGCAGTGCATCCATCTCCTCCTGAGCGGCCTTCTTCCAGAGACTGGCTTGCGCAGGTGGCATTTTCTGAATCTCTTCCCATGTGGAAGGTTCCTGTGGAGACACCGACCCTGCAAGGTAGGACAGTCGTACTGGTGGGACACCTCTGTTGGTTCTGGATGAGCGTCTGACCTCTGGTTCTGGTTCCTGAACCGCATCAGCTTCCTCACTCCCTTCCAACGGTGGCATGTCCTCATCTGAGTCCTCCTCTTCGTCTCTGGAGCCGCCAGGGGTCTGGTCATCTGCGTCTTCTGGTGCGTCGCCTGTAGGGGGTGCTATGACACTAGAAGGCAGATTAGTACCATGTGGGGTTTCAGAAGGAAAGTTTATGAGTTCTTGAGTCCATTCTGACTCCTTGGAGCAGCCAATAACAGTGTTCTTTGTGTCTGCTTTTGCATGTTCATCAAAATAAATTGCATGGTGCGCACTCACTTTGCCTGTCTGTAAGTCCATTACTCTGTATCCCTTGCCTCCAGCAGCATATCCCACTAAGATACCTGCTTGTGCTCTGGAGTCAAGCTTGTGTCTCTGTTCCTTGGGCACGTGGTAGTAACATGTACTGCCAAATACACGTATGTGCGACAGACTAGGCACCTTCCCATGCCAAAGTTCAAATGGTGTGCGCTGTGTTGCCTTTGTTGGCAACCTGTTCTGGAGATAGACAGCTGTGTAAGCAGCATCTCCCCACATCTTCCTTGGCAGGGACGCTTCCTTTAGCATACACCTTGTCATTTCCATAATGGATCTGAACTTCCTTTCAGCTATGGAGTTCTGTTGTGGCGTGTAAGGAACTGTGGTTACATGTGTAATTCCTTCCTTTGCCATAAGGGCTTTCATCTCATGTGAGCAGTATTCTCCTCCATTGTCAGACATTAAGACACCTGGAGCTCTTTGGAACTTGTTCCTAACCATGGCAATGTAATTCTTGAACATTTCTACTGTCTCACTTTTATCTTTGATGAAATATGCCACACAATATCTCGAAAAATCATCAATAAAAATTAAAATATACTTGTTGTGTCCAAGTGATGGAACACTGAGTGGCCCACACAAATCTGAATGCACAATATCCAGAACTTTGGTACTCCTTTGTTCTGTGCAACGTGTAAAAGAAGGTTTTACTGCCTTTTCAGTAACACAAGTTATGCATTTTGTTGGAGTCTGGTTGCTGCTCCCTTTTACCTGCAAACCTGTGACAAGATCACTTTCCTGTAGACTCTTAATGATGGTGGTGTCTCTGTGTGCAAGTCTTCTATGCCACAGCGTCAAATCTGCGTCTTCCTTCTGGCTGGAGCGTGCCACTTTTGCAGACTGGTTCTCTGAAAGATTAACCTCATAAACACCATTTATTAATTTTGCTTCAATGTACACTTCACCATCTTTAGTTACACTGCACTGTCCATTCTCAAATGTGACCTTGAAACCTTTCTTGTCCAAAGTAGAGACACTGAGTAAATTGCAGCTCAGTTCTGGTACATACACAACATTGGACATTCTGGTCCTAAAAGATTCATTGTTTACATTGAATTCCAAATGTATTGAACCTTCACCTTTGGACTTTAAAATATTTCCATCTGCAACCTCAATTTCAGTCTCTTTATCATTTAATTCATTAAAACAGTCTCTTTTAAACGTATAGTGCGAACTGCATCCACTGTCCAACAACCACTTATTGTGCGTGTTTTCTTGGCTCTGGACAGCTAAACTCCTTTCTTTCAACAGCATGTTGCACTCAAATTTCCCTTTTCTTTCTCCTTTATGCTGAAAGGCTTGGGAATCTTTCTCTTTAGCTTTAGGCGCTCTACAATTTCTGGCTATATGGCCGATTTTATTACAATTGTGACATGTGACCTTCTTGTGTCCATCTCTGGACTGTGCAGGCTGTTTAAAAACATAATTGCTGCCTTTATTTCTAGTGCTCCTCTCTGGGGAATCAGATCTCTTTCTGCATTCCTCTCTTAATTCACTAGTCAGTTCCTTAAAAGTTAGATTCTCTTTATGATCCATCAAACTGACAAATGCATCAAAATGTGGCCCTAATGAGGCTAACAGAAATGATACCTTTGTTACTTCATCAAAAGATTGTGGAGTAAGTTCAAGCTTTTGAATAATTTCTGTGAATTTATCAATATGCTCTGTGAATTCTTCTTTTGAATTCATTCTCAGTCTAGTTAATTTGCCCATCAATGTTCTGTAGGAGTTCTTTGTAGATTCTCCATACATGCGCTCAATATCTTTTAGGATCTGAGATGCATCATCTTTGCTATTTATTAACGATAGATGCTTATTGCGAAGTCCACTCAAAATTATGTGCTTGGCCTCGCTGTTCTGCCTTTTCCAGACTTTAACCTTGGCTTCATCATCTGCACCTTGAGGCTTTGGTTTCTCAATCGCATCCAAAACATCCCTTGCTTCTAAATATGCTATTAAGCGCATTTTCCAGTGCACAAAATTGTCCTCATCTAGCAGCATTAAGCCTGGCTTTTCTTCACTATAAAAACTGGCACTAGCCATCTTAAAATCCAAAATTTGGAAAAAAAAATTCAAAATTCAAAAATTTGTCAAAATTCAAGATCAAAATCTCAAAAATCTCAAAATGCAAAAAGCAAAAGCCTCAAAATAAATCTTCACTGCCTTTGGGTCTTTTGTGAGCTCTGAGGGAGGGGAGGGGTAGCTTAATCCCCTTTCTCTAGACAATAGGACAAAAGACCATGCGGTCTGACCAGGAAATGCTCTCAGAAAAATCCTACTCAGCTCAAAAATGCAATCCAACGCAATCCTTCAAAAATACACAAAATATGCAGAGCTGGGCCCATAACCCTTTGTGGGAATGTTTTGGAACGTGGATGGAGATTTATAATTTAATATATCTCATCCTAACTTGTGCTAACAAGTTCAACTAGCAGAGTAACATTCCCTTTTAAAATACACACAGTGGAAGTTGCTTTGATTCGCTAGAATCAACTTAATCTAGTTTCCTGATTTGTCACTATGTTTCCCCTTTGTCCCTCTTCAAATAAGACACAACACACGTCTTCTATAAAAAGATATAAAATGTTTACTCACATATATCCAGCTCAAGACAAATCCCAAAGAAGGCAGGCTTATTCTTAGTAAAGATATTTACAGTTGGAATCTCCCCATGTGGGAGAGAAGTCCGCTAGGCCCCAGTTGGCTGGAAGCCAACTGAGCATCCTCCTCACAGTTCGAGTGAGAGAGTGGAAAGGAATGGAATGGCCGCTGACCTGTGAGGTTCTTTGTTCATACCTTCCCAGGTGAAGCCACTCCCACATCTAGTTGCAAGAGGAAATTGCCTCAATCCATGTGACCAGGAAGTTGTGGCTGGAGGACTGAGGCAATCTCCACTATCTGCTCTAGCATTGTTGTACTTGACTGCTCTAGTGTTTACATCCCACAGGCTCTGCAGAGGCTCAGCACCTGAGACTCTCCCTGGGCTCTGGGCTTTCCTTTTCCCTCCACAGCCAATTAGCACTTGAGGAGGATGTGACTTTGCAGGGAGCTTCTAATGAAAACATTCTTTGTGGCAGTTTGGCAAGGAAATCCGGAGCAAAATCACAGGCTGGCAATGTGCGCAGACAGCAGAGAGCCGGCACCTGATCTGAGTGCAAGATCCCCCACGGGGGCGGCACTGTCCCACGTGATCCCGCCTGCCCTCTTCAACTCAAGCTTTGGTGTGACCCACTTTTCGCTCCAGGCAACAACTGGGCTCAGAGCTGCATTGGGAGGCACAGGGGCTGGGTTGAAGGGGGGGGGGATCCTCTGCCACCCGCTTCCTTGTCCAACTGCAACACAGTAGCCCTGCGGTGCTGCCCCCTTGGGTCTTACTCTGCCACCACCTTCCCACTCTCTCTGCCAGCCCAGATGAGAGGGGATCTGGGATGCACCAAAACGATTGCTTTTTAAAAGGCTCCAAGTCAGTGCTCAGCAGCACTTCTCAGGCCACACTCGCAATGCATGATTTTATACACACCTTTCATCTCACCTCTTCCTCGCCTTTTCTCCATAGCTGTCAACTTTCGGATTTGAAAAGAAGGGATTTTTCAAGCTTTCGGATTTGAAAATAAGGGATGCCGCGAGGGCGGTACAATGGCGCCAAGTAGCCTCGCCACCCTGCGCTCCAGAGGCTGCGCGCGAACGGGAGAGCGAAAGAGCGAGCGCGTAGACGGCAGGCAGGCTGTCTGTCTGGTTGGGCGTGAGGGTCTGGCTGCACAAGGCATGCAAGCTCCGCCCCCAGTCGGTCTCAGACTCCTTATTGGCAGCTGAGCAACGCAGCTGAGGAGCCTCCCTGGCCGGCAGGGAGGGAGAGGAGCTGCTTCCTTTGGAATCCGGGAAATTTAAGGGATATCAACAATCCGGGATAGCAGCGGGAAACGGCGTTGGAATAAGGGAGTTTCCCGCAAAAAAAGGGAGGGTTGACAGCTATGCTTCTAACCACTACACCACACTGACCCATATATCCCTAAAGAGGGGGAAAGGTCTTATTTTGGCCAGGGGCATTTTTATTTCCAGTTTACACCACCTTCTGGAAGTACAGGGAAATACACAAACACACATGCGGAACAAGCTGTTTCTAACAGTCTGCAAACAGGTGGCAAATTGGAGCTTGGTTTCTCATCAAACTTCTCAGCCTCTTAATCTTCCTGGTTCTTCCTTCCTCGGCTCAGCTAACCAGGCTCTCCACCCCCCACCCCCAACGAACCACCAGCCCTGCCAAGTTCTGTGCACACACCACAATCACTTCCCATTTTAACATCTCTGATTATGGCAATTGGTGCTTTGACCAGCTGCAGCTGAGTCACTCGGTCCAAACATGGAGCCACATCAGCAAACATCAATCAATCCTCTGGGCTTCCGGCGTGGGGGCTGGGGTGGGTCGGCCGATGGGCCCGAGAGCACGTGGGGCTGCCTGGCTCCCGCTCTCTCCCTGCGGAGTGCGGGCAACAGTGTCTGACATGAAGGCAATTAGCCGGCACAGAATTTTAAGGGCAAGCTTACATAATCTATTTTTGACGCTGCCATGGTGTCACAACAAGGTGACATTTCCCTGCGAGGAAACAGATTCTTCTAAAAGGACTTGGAGGGTGACTCAGTAGAATCTGTAAATGCACCATCATAGAATCATGGAATTGCAGAGCTGGAAGTGGAACCCCAAGGGTCATCTAGTCCAACCCCCTGCAGTGCAGGAATCTCAGCTATGGAAGGCCCTCCCTTCAGATGTCAAAGAGAACAACAACTACCAGACCTTTAGAAGACATCTGAAGGCAGCCCTGTTTAGGGAAGCTTTTAATCTGTAACATGTTAATGTATTTTAATGTTTGTTGGAAGCTGCCCAGAGTGGCTGGGGAGACCTGGCCAGATGGGCGGGGTACAAATAATAAATTATTATTATTATTATTATTATTATTATTATTATTATTATTATTATTCTGGGCTTACCTTTCCTCCATGCTTTCCAGGCATGAACTACATGCCCGTTTGGGTCCCTCCCAACTCTACAGTTGAGTGATACTCAATTGTTTCCTTTTGGCCCAGGTGTTCTGCAAATAGGGAATAAATGCGTCCTCAATCAAACCATCTTTGTGCTGTCAGCAAGCCCATAATTGCTTTCTTGATGGCTTAGTATCTTTGCTGAATTAATTTCCTGGAAGCTGCTATCATCCACAGCCTTCTTCCCGGGCTCCCTGCCTTCTCCTGGAGGCGATGGTCTAGCAAGAACACCCACTCTGGGCTAAGCCCATTTTGCGTTTCGCTCCGATTGGAAATCTCTACAGCAATTAGCGCTGGAAAGTCACACTGCGTTGAATTGATTTGTCCGAGGATCAATGCGGGAGGCATAGATGCTCAACGAGGTCAGCTGTTTATTTAACTTTACAGTCTGAGCCAAAAGAAAATGGGAGTCCGGAGAGGGCTGTGTTTGCATCTGTTTCTCCCCAGGAGAAGCCAAGCCACGTTACTACCTGCCAATCACCACCATGCTGGCAAAGAGGACACTTCGGTGCTTAAGTGAAGATCCCACACTAAGTCCTAGGCTATGGAGAAGCATAGGAGCATATGGAGAAGAAATTAAAAGACGCCTGCTTCTTGGGAGAAAAGCAATGACAAATCTAGACAGCATCTTAAAAAGCAAAGACATCACCTTGCCGACAAAGGTCCGTATAGTTAAAGCTATGGTTTTCCCAGTAGTAATGTACGGAAGTGAGAGCTGGACCATAAAGAAGGCTGATCGCCGAAGAATAGATGCTTTTGAATTATGGTGCTGGAGGAGACTCTTGAGAGTCCCATGGACTGCAAGAAGATCAAACCTATCCATTCTTAAAGAAATCAGCCCTGAATGTTCACTGGAAGGACAGATCCTGAAGCCGAGGCTCCAAGACTTTGGCCCCCTCATGAGAAGAGAAGACTCCCTGGAAAAGACCCTGATGTTGGGAAAGGTTGAGGGCACAAGGAGAAGGGGACGACAGAGGACGAGATGGTTGGACAGTGTTCTTGAAGCTACTAACATGAGTTTGGCCAAACTGCGAGAGACAGCGAAGGATAGGCATGCCTGGCGTGCTCTGGTCCATGGGGTCACGAAGAGTTGGACATGACTGAACGACTGAACAACAACAACAACATGGAGAAGCCTCTGTCCTGACCAGATGCCCTTTGGGAAGGCCCCATGCAAGGCAGGATATTGCAGAAATTAATATGAATATTGCACAGTTAGAAGCGAAGGTGCTGGGCTCTCCTTCCTTGGAGGTTTTTAAGCAGAGGTTGGATGGTCACCTGTCAGGGGTTCCTCAGCTGCGATTACACGGGGTTGGGCTAGATGACTCTTGGGGGGCCCAGCTCTACAATTATATGATTCTGCTGTCTATTGTTTTGGGAAGTCGCTCTGGATGATTCACGGAAAGTGATTCATAAAAGCGAAGAGGTAAAGAAAGACAGGCCTTGTCAGGGACTGGCCCGAGCCAGGAGGGGAGGAGAGGATGGAGTCAGAGGTGGAACAAGGGGTTGAGGAGCTGGTGAGAGCCTCGACGGCAACATCTAGGGAAGATGAAAGTGAAAGGGAAGGGGCCAGCGCTGGGACCAGTAGGGTCAAGAAGCGGAAAAGGAGGAGTGAAAGGAGGCGCTGGAATTTCGCTAAGCTTTTATGCTGGGGGGAAAAGCGGAAGCCCTTACTCGAGGGATCTGGTTCATCGGAGGAGGATGAGGAACTGTGAAGCTTGTCAGTGAAATAAACGCTTAGTTTAGTCAAACGGACTGTGGAGTGGTTTACTCTTGAGGAGGACACACTATCCTCCTTACAGCATCCCTCGAGTCATCGCAACCTCCTCAAGGGGTGAGAGGCTGCCGAGATGTCTAACTCCCAAGAAGACGGAGCCGGAGCAGCGCAGTACGTCGACTGGGAAGAGCGAGCTAGAGATCTGGCGCAAAGGTACGAAGTGGCTCAAGCTCGGCTCGAGGAGGCGAGGCTGCATGCCGGTGCAGGGAGAGGGGCAATGGGAGGAAGGAGAATGCCTTCCCACGGCAGCAGGTTTTATGGCAAACCAGAGGACTATTTGGGGTTTAAAACGGACATGATGTACACCCTGGAATTACACAAAGAAGAATTCAGAACTGACGCTGAGCGGGTGGGGTTTGTGATTGCGCATTTTGAGGGACCCGCTAGGGATTGGATTCGCCCCTTGATTTTAGCCAAGAATCCCGCCTTGCAGGACTTAAAGGCGTTTTTTGAAGGCATGGATATTGTTTACACCTCGAGAAGCGCTATGGATCTGGAGGCAAGGGAGCTTTTGTCACTGAGGCAAGGGAACATGTCTGTCAGAGAGTATCAAGCCAAGTTTTCGCTCCTTGCCCATCGTTTAAATTGGGATCTGAATTCGCCGCCGCTGCTAGCGATGTTCAAAGTGGGAATGTCGGACGAAGTCCAGGATGCGCTCGCGAAAGCAGGGCCCCTGGAGGACTTAGATAGTCTGACGCAAGCTGCTTTGGCAATTGGGGTGCGTCTGGAATGCAGAGACAAGGCAAGGCGGGAAGGAAAGCAGGGGAGGTGGTTCAGCTTTCGGTCCCCTCCCCCGGCGGAAAGGCCGGTGAGCGCTCAGCCACAAGCCCAACAGGAAACGCCCATGGAGTTGGGGGGAGCCCGCGCGCGCCCTTTTTCAAGTTCAACGGTTGGGAAGGGGAGTGACACAAAGGGCGGGAGAGTTGTAAAGAAGTGTTACGTATGTGGGAGGAGCGATCACCTGGCCAAGCAGTGTGAACAAAGGAAAATCTGGCAGGGAATGGCGGGGACGCTCCAGAGAGAAGGGGGGGAAGAAGCTGCGGTGGCGGGAAACGAAAGTGCCTGGCGGCAGGGCAAGGGGACGTGCAGCCAGGCGCAATCACAGTAAACCGTCCTCAGAGCAGCGAATCCCCAAAGGTCCCGCCCCCCCCAACCCTCACCACCCCCCCCCCAACACACCGAAGCCAGGAATAGTGCTAGAGATCGCTCTGGAGCTGCCCAATGGCTGCGCTTTGCAAATCCCGGCTTTAATTGACAGTGGGGCGAGCACGGATTTTTTTGATAAGGACTTTGCTCTGCAGCACCAAATCCATCTTCTGGAGGTGGATTTCCCACTCCAAGTCACCACAATAGATGGAAGAGAGCTAAAGGGAGGGGCCGTCACGCACAGCACACCTCCCATGAGAATGCAAATCGGGAGACACTCTGAAGTAGTCGCATTCCACGTCACTGCTTTGGCAGGTCCGCCCATCATTTTAGGCATGGGATGGCTCACTCAGCACGATCCTGTCATAAGCTGGAGCCAGCGATCTGTAACGTTTGGATCAGCATATTGCATGGAGAACTGTTTGCAACAAATGCACCCCCACAGCCCAGCGGCAGCAGCAGCACTGCAGGCAGGGGACGTATCACTTCCTAAGGAGTATGCAGATTTCCAACAGGTGTTTAGCAAAAGAGAGGCCGACAAGCTGCCCCCCCACCGCCCCTATGACTGCCAGATTGACCTGCTGCCAGGAGCGCAGCTGCCACCAGGTAAGCTCTACACTATGTCAGAGCAGGAGTTGGCGAATTTGAAGGACTTCATTGATAAGAACCTGGCCAGAGGTTTCATTCGGGAAAGCAAGGCAGTAGGGGGCAGTCCCGTGTTCTGGGTGGACAAGAAGAACACGCAAGAGAAACGCTTAATTTGTGATTTCAGAATTTTAAATTCGCTCACAATACCAATTTCTTACCCCATGCCCAGGATTGATGACCTGCTGGCGGCGGTACGCAAGGGTAAGATTTTCACCAAGCTGGACCTAAGGGGGGCATACAATCTCATCAGGATCAGGGAGGGTGATGAGTGGAAAACCACCATGTATACACCCCTTGGAGCTTATGAGTATTTAGTTATGCCCTTCGGTTTACAGGCAGGCAGCCAGTGCTTTCAGGCATTCATGCATCACGTGTTGGGGCCCATGTTATTCAAACACGCAGTCGTGTACCTTGATGATATCTTGGTGTACTCCCAAAACCCGGAAGAACACGTGACACACGTCAAGGAAGTACTGCGAAGGCTCCAGGAAAACCAGTTGTGTGTAAAGCTGGAAAAGTGCCAGTTTCATGCAACAGAGGTGGACTTTTTGGGCTATCGTCTTTCGGACAAGGGCATTGCCATGGACACCGACAAAGTAGAGGCAATCCTGCAATGGAAAAGCCCCAAAACCAAGAAGGACGTCCAGCGTTTCGTCGGTTTCGCAAACTTCTATCGCAAGTTCCTACCGGCATTCGCCGACATGACTGCTCCAATCACCGACTGCTTGAAAGGTAAAAAGAAATTCCGGTGGACGGAGGAGGCTCAGCGCGCCTTCGAAACTCTCAAAGAGGCTTTTGCCTCAGAGGGGCAGTTGCTACATGTGAATTCTGCCAAGCCCATCAGGATAGAGACAGATGCCTCGGACCGAGCCATAGCAGCGGTTCTGCTCCAGCAAGATCCTGCGCAGGAATGGAGGCCGTGTGCGTTCTATTCCAGACAGCTGAACAAGTCGGAGGCCAACTACGCGATTTGGGATAAAGAGCTATTGGCTGTGGTGGCGGCATTCAAGCACTGGCGTCACTTTTTAGTGGGCGCACAGCACCAGATCCAGGTTTACACGGACCATAAGAACCTGGAGTACTGGCGCACGGCCAGAATCCTCAACCAGAGACAAATGCGATGGGCAGAGTTCTTTGCGAACTTCAACTTTCACATCCAGTATGTTCCAGGTGATCAGAACATCAGAGCAGACGCCCTATCCAGAAAGCCTGAATACCTGGAGGAACAGGGGCCTCCGGTGGCAAGAGCGATCTTCAAACCTGAACAATGGAGGTGTGGGGCAACTTTAGGGGGTCGGGAAGAGCTTGTGCGCCTCACGCAAGCCGATGACTTTGCACTGCGCAAACTGAAGGAACTGAGGGAGGGGGATCCCAAGGCGAAAGGGTTTGAGGAAAAGGAGGGGCTGCTGTTGTTCAAAGGGGCACTGTATGTTCCTGGGGAGGAGATGCGTGCTAGAGTTCTCAGACAGCTCCATGACAACCCCACGGCGGGGCACTTTGGGCAATTCAAAACCATGGTGTTGGTCACAAGGGAGTTCTGGTGGCCCAGAGTCAGGCAGGAGGTCAGGGAATACGTCAGGGGGTGTGAGGTGTGTCAAAGAGCCAAAGGGGAGAGAGAAAAGCCTGCTGGGTTGCTGGAACCTCTTCCCACTCCCAGTAAGCCGTGGGAAGCGGTCTCCCTAGACTTTGTCACAGATCTACCCCCATCCAAAGGAAAAACTGCCGTGCTGATAGTAGTTGACCTTCTAACCAAGATGGCCCATTTCATTGCCTGCCCTAAGGTGGTGTCGGCTGAGGAAACAGCCAAGCTGTTTGTACAGCATGTTTTTAAGCACCATGGCTTGCCAGAAAGGCTAATTTCGGATCGTGGAGTTCAATTTACCTCACGCTTCTGGCGTAAGCTCATGCAAATCTTGCAGGTACAGGTCAACTTGTCCTCTGCTAGACATCCTCAATCTAACGGGCAGTCAGAACGTGTGAATTCGATTCTGCAACAGTACTTGCGGTGTTATGCCTCTCAGCAACACAGCGACTGGAGCGATAGGCTGGCTCTGGCCGAGTTTGCGTACAATAATGCTCTACAGGTATCTGCAGGTATGTCTCCTTTTCAGGCAATCTACGGCAATCATCCAAGAGCCTTTCCAGCAGGGGAGGGCAAGCGGAATGAGGGGGACGTGCCAGCTGCGGAGCTATTTGCAGAGGAGTTGCTCGCACTGCACCAATTGCTCAGAGACAATCTAGAAAGGGCGAAAAGTGCTTACAAGAGGGCAGCTGACCAACACCGCAGGGAGGGGGAATGCATCCAAGTGGGAGACAGAGTGTGGTTGTCCACGGAGGGGTTGCCCATGCAAGGAAGGTGCAAGAAGCTGAGGCAACGCAACATTGGGCCCTTTGAAGTAGTGGAGCAGATTAACCCCGTGGCGTTTCGGCTGCAACTGCCGGATTCCATGAGAATTCATCCTGTGTTTCACAGGTCGCTCCTCTCCAAGTTCAGAGAACCACACAGGTATCAACAGGGGCACCAGCAGGGGTCGCAGGAAGTACAGCTGGTAGACATGGAGCTCTTCAATGAGGCTACGGCCATCTTAGACTCCAGGTGGAGAGGGGAAGAGTTGCAGTATTTAGTAGCATGGGAGGGGGAGCCAGCGTCGGAGAACGCTTGGATTCCGGCGGAAAGCGTCACCAAAGAGTACTTAGTGTGGGAATTCCACGAGCTGTACCCCCACAAACCGAAGCCGTACAGATGGCAACTGAGAGAGGTTTTTCAACCCACAGATTCAGAAGAAGGGGACTTTTGGGGTTTCCCACCCTCGAGTGCAGGGAACAGTGGGGTTGAAAACGAGTTGCAGGAAAGCCTGCATTCACCAAGGGGAATGTCGGAGGAGGAAGGGGACGTCGAAGCAGCAACAGATGAATTGTGGTCGGGTTATCCCTCTCCTCCCTGGTGCAGAAAGGATTGGGAGGAGGCGTTCCCATCCTCATCGTCGTCATCAAGCGCAGACACCACGGTTTTTCTGGGATTCCAGTCCTCACCTGGAACGGCAGGAGAGAGCGAAGTGGGGGAATGGGACCCAGCAGGGGATCTAGGTTATTCTTGGGAGGCACCCACCGAGCCGCCTCAGGAGGGGAAGGGGGGCTTGGGAGGGGGGATGGATGTCAGGGACTGGCCCGAGCCAGGAGGGGAGGCGGAGGGGCCAGTGGGAGCAATGGGCCACCCATGCACGGCGGAGGAGGTATTGCGGGCATGGGAAGAGGAGGAGAGAATGCCGAGGTTGTCACCAGAAACAGGGAAGGAGGTTTGGAGAGGTGGCAGTGAAGGGGGGTCGCCGCCTGTGCTGACGGCGGAGAAGCAGGTGGCGAGGGAACCAATAGGAGGGGAGGAGAGGATGGAGTCAGAGGTGGAACAAGGGGTTGAGGAGCTGGTGAGAGCCTCGACGGCAACATCTAGGGAAGATGAAAGTGAAAGGGAAGGGGCCAGCGCTGGGACCAGTAGGGTCAAGAAGCGGAAAAGGAGGAGTGAAAGGAGGCGCTGGAATTTCGCTAAGCTTTTATGCTGGGGGGAAAAGCGGAAGCCCTTACTCGAGGGATCTGGTTCATCGGAGGAGGATGAGGAACTGTGAAGCTTGTCAGTGAAATAAACGCTTAGTTTAGTCAAACGGACTGTGGAGTGGTTTACTCTTGAGGAGGACACACTATCCTCCTTACAGGCCTACATAAACATTCGTCACTTACACTAACTGAATGACCATTAACATCCCAGGCAATCGCTCCTGCTACTGTGATTAGGAACTGGGTCTCTGCTCCTGTGTGCTGAGCCCTGGTCTCCGGATGTCTTATTTGCACCCGCCTCTGTGAGTGTGGATAATCTCTCTGTCAGTGGAGGATAAACTGCACTCCTATAGTTCACAAAAGATGCAATAAATCTGCTTGATCTAGGTACTGCCAACATTCGCTTTGTTTCCTTCTTCCTGCTACAAGCTGACATGACCTTGTGTCTGTGCATAAACATTGATAAGTATGTCTTCCTGTTTGGGCTGGTGAGGAGGGGGTATTTCCACCTCCCAAGGTCGTCGTCGTCTTCTTCGTCTTCTTCTTCTTCTTCTTCTTCTTCTTCTTCTTCTTCTTTGGCAATCACAGTTTTAACAATGAGTCCGTAAGTGACTGTGGAGGCCAATTCTGGATCCACACGTCCTTCCACAGTGGGGACATTGGTTTCCGGGCGGGAGTTGATCACGGTGTGGATTTGCCCAGCGTGCCTTCCTCTTAGCACGTTTCTCCCTTGAGTCCTGAGTTCAAGTGTTTTCAAAGCCCACGACACCTTTGGTAAAGGCTGTTCTCCAACTGGAGCGCTCGCAGGCCAGTGTTTCCCAGTTGTCGGTGTTTATACTACATTTTTTTTAGATTTGCCTTGAGACAGTCTTTAAACCTCTTTTGTTGACCACCAGCATTACGCTTTCCATTTTTAAGTTCGGAATAGAGTAGTTGCTTTGGAAGATGATCATCAGGCATCCACACAACATGACTAGTCCAACGAAGTTGATGTTGAAGAATCATCTCTTCAACACTGGTGATCTTTCCTTATTCCAGTAAGGTAAAGCTAAAGCAAACCCTGACCATTAGGTCCAGTTGTGGATGACTCTGTGGTTGCAGCGCTCATCTCGCTTTACTGGCCGAGAGAGCTGGCGTACAGCTTCCAGTTCATGTGGCCAGCATGACTAAGCCACTTCTGGTGAACCAGAGCAGTGCACTGAAACGCTGTTTACCTTCCCACCGGAGCGGTACCTATTTATCTACTTGCACTTTGACGTGCTTTCGAACTGCTAGGTTGGCAGGAGCAGGGACCGAGCAACGGGAGCTCACCCGTCGCGGGGATTCGAACCGCCGACCTTCCGATCGGCAAGCCCTAGGCTCTGTGGTTTAACCCACAGCGCCACCCGCGTCTTCCTTTTTTAAAAATTTTTAATTTTAAATATAAAACATACAAACAAACAAACCATACAAACAAACAAATGTATACTTATACAAACACTTGCATATATACACACTGGCATCTCCCCTTTCTTATCGCTTCTTCCAGTACACTGATATTAGTTCGCCTGTCTTCCCAAGTGATGTGTAAAAAATTTCAGAGACACAGTTGATGGAATCTTTCGAGGAGTTAGAGATGGCGTTTATGAGTGGTCCATGTTTCCCAAGCATACAGTAAGGTTGGTAGTACAATAGCTTTGTAAACAAGCATTTTGGTTTCCCTGCGAATGTCCCAGGATAATCTGAGCCTGGCTCTACTTCAAGAGGGTATCTAGGAATGAAGGAAGTTCAAGGAAAGATTTCAACGCATTTTTCTTGGGTTCTCCTTTGCAACATTCCATCTCCCTCAAATGCATGGTGTCCTCCACACATTCACACACCCCTCTAATGTGCCCAAATTCTTCAGGATCCCTTTAAGGCTTGCTTTCTGCTCTTTGCCGTTACAATTTTCGCCATTGCACCGACTTAAAACATTACAGTATTGTTATAAGAAAAAAAAACCTGCTCCTTTTCCCTTATGGGGTACCCAAGAGCCCATACAGAGTCCTTATGTAGGTTCCCTATCAGGAGGAGAAAATAACGGAGGCCAACCAGGGAATATTGAGAAGCAAAGCGGCTAGTGAGCCTGATCTTTATTAAACTGTTGCAACAGGGTCCTCACTCACCACACACAGGAGGGAGGAGGGACCCAGAACAAGGGTGTGCAAGCCCTTATATAGACTTTTGAAATTGCCCAAGCTGTAGCCCAAGACCACCCCCTCCAAAAAAAATCATAGGTACACCACAGAAGGAGGCAGTCTACAGCAGAAATCCTGTTTCCCAGGATATCTGATAATGGTCACTGATTGCTTTACCTTGGCAGCCTGGCCATTCTTTTGTGATGTTTAATAGTTTAGTTCCTGAACCCAGGTCACAGGCTCGCCCTATTCGTACACAAACGTGCCCTTAAGACAGGATTTGCAAGCAAAAGACAATGGGAAGGCTTTCCCCATTTTCCTCCCTTTTTGCAGAGGAATATTTGAGGTCATTGGGAGAGTCAAAGAGGTCTAGTGCTGACAGGGGCTCTCCAGGATTTCAGAGAGAGATCATGGAGTTGGAAGGGGCCTCAACTAAAGGATCCAAGAGAGATGGCCATTCAACCTCTGCTTAAAAACCTCCAATTATAATTTGATTATTTACACCCCGCCTACCTGGCTGTGTTGCCCCAGCCACTCTGGGCGACTTCCAACACATATAAAAACACAATAGAACATCAAACATTAAAAACTTCCCCATACAGGCTCCCTGGGAGCTTCTGAATGCCAGACAGGGGCTCTACCATGGAGTTAATACTGCTTCTTCATTTAGAGTTACAGGTAGGTAGCCGTGTTGGTCTGCCATAGTCAAAACAAAATCTATATATATAAAAATGTTCCCATTGCGTGTTTGTCCGAAACACTCTTGCTGCGTAACCGCTGGACCAAATCACATCAAATTAGGACACAGCGTTCCATTACGATGGCAAAAGGATCTGGCATAATAAAAAATTCAAAAAAACCACACCTGTCATACCTAAAATAAAGATTAAACGCAAAAAAACTGGCGCCCCTATTAGACGTCACCAGCAAAAGCAATGAACAACCAATAGAAAGGCGCTTTGCCAGCCTGCGTCATAAAACCTGGGTATACAAAGAATGTTCAGTCCGCCATTTCACACAGCGCCTAAAACGCCTCAAAGCCAATTGCAGCTGCATCAGTCATTTGCGCCCTCCCGCCGCCCAGCTCACAAGGGGCAAAAATTAAAAGCGGAACCTCCGCCGCTGCACCACAATCTACGGCTTTCTGCCAACGCCGCCAACGCCGAGGAAAACGCAGCCACAAACCTCAGGAGGCAGGCGGAAGTTCATCAGGATAAGCTGTGGGAAACCAGGCGAAAACGGGAGGGAAATACAAAGGAGGCAAGTGGAAGTTCATCAGGATAAGCTGTGGGAAACCAGGCGAAAATGGGAGAGGTGGGGACAGGTGGCCAAGAAAGGCACATTTAACACTCATTCACCAAAAAACCCACAGCAACGTGTGGCCGGGTCAGCTAGTAAAAAATAAAAAAATTCCTTCCAGCAGCACCTTAGAGACCAACTAAGTTTGTTCTTGGTATGAGCTTTTGTGTGCATGGTATCTGAAGAAGTGTGCATGAGTCATTCCTGGCAAACATTCCGCTCCCCAGGCCTCCAGACACCCTGAGAAGGATAAAATTCTCCTTCCCCCAACGCCCTGCTGTTTGCTGGCCCGTTTTTTTCCATCACCAGTTTGTGTGATGGCAACACGTCCTTGAAGATTCGCGTTTATTGCTGTTATTGAAAAGTTACATTTAGAGCAGAGCACTTTCCTTGCGCGCCGCTAATGCTTTTCGCGACTGGAAGATTTAATTAAAAACCTCGGTGAAAATGTTCAAATGAAAAACGCACAGCCTCTGCAATGGAGGGGGTGGCGAGCGCCCCTGCCTGCCCTCTTCAGGCGAGCGAAGGAAGTGCAGCTTCCCAAATTAAATAAAGGCAAAGTTTCTGAAATCCGGAACAGGTCCTTGTTTGAGTCTCCTGCCTGCTCCTGTGGAAGAAGGAGGCAATGCAAACCTGTTGGAGTGTAGTGGTTAGACTAGGACCTAAGAGGCCTGGGTTCGAATCCCCACTCAGCCATGAAGCTCACCAGGTGACCTTTGGAGGCAGTCACAGGGGCGTAGCAAGGGGACGGGGGGACGGGCCGCCCCGGGCAGCACCCTGCTGGGGGTGACACTTTGGGCGGTGGCCCCGCCCCCCTGGGGTTTTTTATTTATTTGTTTGTTTGTTAAAAGGCTATTTTCGGCACTGCCGGGGTGGAGCCGCAGGGGCGGCCAGCGAGGAGTGGTGTCATACCCCCCCCTCGCTGGCCACCCCTGCGGCTCCACCCCTGCAGCGCCGAAAATAGCCCCCCCCCTTCCAGCGGCTTTTTCCTCCACTGGCTGGCTTGCAGAGCCGGGGAATGGAGAGGGGCGGGCCAGCGAGGAGGGGTGACACCCCTCCTCGCTGGCCCGCCCCTCTCCCTGCCCCGACTTGCGCTCCGCCGAGGGAGCCCGGGTAGCGGCTTCGGGAGTCTCTGTGGGCTGCAGAGACTCCCGAAGCCGCCGCCCGGCACCCCCGGGGGCGGGGCGTCGCGCTGTGCGCGTGCGTCATGACGTCATGACGCACGCACACGCCGCGACGCCCCGCCCCCGGGGTGCCTCTTGGCTTCCCGCCCCGGGCAGCCAAGGGGCTAGAAACACCCCTGGGTACGTACACAAACAGTAGAGGTTTGCACTGACCATAAAATTCAGTTCAGACCCTGCTTCAGAAAAGAGCAAAATTTAGTCCAAAGCACTTTGAAGTTTGCGCAGCTCAGCTCAAAGCCCAAATTCAAATCCCAATTGAGAATAGCAAAGCTTTATCTCTCCCCAATAAACTTTTTATAGGATTCGTTTATTTTTAACCTCTACCCCTTGCATGTTTTACAGAATTGGATGAAATTTGCAGGCACGTTATTCCCTTCGTCACTGATAAACATCTGCCCAAAACCAGACAAATAGCTTCTACAAAATTTTCTGCTGGACAGCTTTGAAATCTGAAATCCCACCCTCATTGGGGGGGGTAGTAAAACCTTTCTCATATTTCTTGGAAGAATTGGGTAAAAATTGCAGACTTATTAGCATCTTCTGGGGCAAATGAATCCTGCCAAATTTCATAAAGGTATCTGCAGTTTTAAAAGGATTCGTTGAAGCTCTGCTATTGTTTTATGGGCGATTTGTATGAAAGTAGCCTACTGAGAGAGGGGCCCCTAGGTAAGAAATCTCACATATTGCAGGAAGTTTTGTGCTAGGCGCTTTTAAAGTCGAAGGAAGAAAGTACTTCTTCATGCAGAGGCGTAGCCAGCCCAGGTGGTACCCGGGGCGGAATTTGTTTTGTCACCCCCCCACCACCACCACTTTGCCAGGGCACTGGCAGAGCTGCACCCAGTGGCATAGCAAGTCACCCCCACCCCCAAAAAATGATGGTGCCACTTTGCGAGGTGTGGGGTTTTTGTGTGTGTGTGTCTATTATCTCTTTTTTTTTCAATAAAGTTAAAATTTAATTTTAAAATAAAATAAAATAAAAAATAAAAAATAAAGAAGTGTCACCCCCTCTGATGGTGCCACTTTGTGAGGTGTGGGGGGTTGTGTGTGTGTGTCTCTTTTTTCCAATAAAGTTAAAAAAAAAATTTTTTTTAAATTTTTTTTAATTTAGTTTTTTTTAAAGTGTCACCCCCCTCTGGGGTGGAACCCGGGGTGGCCCGCCCCCATCACCCCCCTTGCTACACCCCTGTCTTCATGCAGCACATAGTTAAACTGTGGAACTCCCTGCCACAGGAAACTTGGATGGCTTTAAAAGAAGATTAGACACGTGCAGGGAGGAGGAGAGGACTATTGATGGCTTGTAGCCAGGATGGCTATCCTTTGCCTCCATGTGATGCTTCTGAATCCCAGCTGCTGGAAACCACAGGAGGGGGGAGGGCTCTTGTGTTCGAATCCTGCTTGTGGTTTCTCATGGGGGCATCTGGGTTGGCTACTGTGAGAACAGGATGCTGGACTAGATGAGACATTGGCCTCATCCAGCATTCTCAAGAACTCGAAACATGTATTTTTATTTTTTTGCCTTCCCTGTGGTTTTGTGGGCAATGATTTCATTTCTAAAATGGTATGCTGTACATCATGGAGGTACCCTAGGAGCACAGCCTGCAAAATGAGGTCAGAGGCTGGGGAGTGACGGGGAACGAAACCAGCCGCTGCAGACTTGCATTCTGCTCAGTTTGGCACCAAATGTCACATAAACCATGTGCAAACCTGATTTGACAGGTGTGGATGTTAGAGGCATATGGCAGTTGGAAGGACTTGGAAGCCCTGCATTTCCTAAGTGAGCACAGCTAGCAAAGAACATAGAAGAGACAAAATTGATATATTACTTCAGCATCCCTTCCCAAAGGCACTGTGATTGGACAGCCCTGGTGAGATCAGTCCTTCAGATAGGATGCTGTTTGTGTCAGTCACAAAGAAGCTCCACGCCCTCTTTCCTGCCCCTCTGGTGCTTTCCTTACCTGGCAAGTTTAGAGTGATAGATGTAATTTTTTTGCAGACACAAACACATCAGCATTTTTGTCCAAATCTCTGAAGTGTCCTCGAGCGCTTTGGACGTCCCCACTTCTGTCTGCAGTGCTTTAGAAAGATCCCACTTCAATGCAGAAAAATCCCAAATCTGTTTCAAGCAGCTTTGCTTATTTATCTGAGATTCATAAAAATATTTTGCAGTCCCTAATAAGGGTTGCCAAAGGTAATCGTGTCCGACTCTTCGTGACCCCCTGGACCAGAGCACGCCAGGCACTCCTGTCTTCCACTGCCTCCCGCAGTTTGGTCAGACTCATGTGGGTAGCTTCCAGAACACTGTCCAACCATCTCGTCCTCTGTCGTCCCCTTCTCCTTGTGCCCTCAATCTTTCCCAACATCAGGGTCTTTTCCAGGGAGTCTTCTCTTCTCATGAGGTGGCCAAAGTATTGGAGCCTCAGCTTCAGGATCTGTCCTTCCAGTGAGCACTCAGGGCTGATTTCCTTCAGAATGGAGAGGTTTGATCTTCTTGCAGTCCATGGGACTCTCAAGAGTCTCCTCCAGCACCAGAATTCAAAAGCATCAATTCTTCGGCGATCAGCCTTCTTTCTGGTCCAGCTCTCACTTCCATACATCACTACTGGGAAAAACATAGCTTTAACTATACGGACCTTTGTCGGCAAGGTGATGTCTTTACTTTTTAAGATGCTGTCTAGGTTTGTCATTGCTTTTCTCCCAAGAAGCAGGCGTCTTCTAATTTCGTGACTGCTGTCACCATCTGCAGTGATCACAGAATCACAGAATCACAGAATCACAGAATCATAGAGTTGGAAGAGACCACAAGGGCCATCCAGTCCAACCCCCTGCCAAGCAGGAAACACCATCAAAGCATTCCTGACAGGTGGCTGTCAAGCCTCTGCTTAAAGACCTCCAAAGAAGGAGACTCCACCACACTCCTTGGCAGCAAATTCCATTGTCGAACAGCTCTTACTGTCAAGAAATTCTTCCTAATGTTTAGGTGGAATCTTCTTTCTTGTAGTTTGAATCCATTGCTCCGTGTCCGCTTCTCTGGAGCAGCAGAAAACAACCTTTCTCCCTCCTCTATATGACATCCTTTTATATATTTGAACATGGCTATCATATCACCCCTTAACCGTCTCTTCTCCAGGCTAAACATACCCAGCTCCCTAAGCCGTTCCTCATAAGGCATCGTTTCCAGGCCTTTGACCATTTTGGTTGCCCTCCTCTGGACACGTTCCAGCTTGTCAATATCCTTCTTGAACTGTGGTGCCCAGAACTGGACACAGTATTCCAGGTGGGGTCTGACCAGAGCGGAATACAGTGGTACTATTCCTTCCCTTGATCTAGATGCTATACTCCTATTGATGCAGCCCAGAATTGCATTGGCTTTTTTAGCTGCTGCATCACACTGTTGACTCATGTCAAGTTTGTGGTCTACCAAGTCTCCTAGATCCTTTTCACTTGTACTGCTCTCAAGCCAGGTATCACCCATCCTGTATTTGTGCCTTTCATTTTTTTTGCCCAAGTGTAGTACTTTACATTTCTCCCTGTTAAAATTCATCCTGTTTGCCTTGGCCCAGTTCTCTAATCTGTTAAGGTCATTTTGAAGTGTGATCCTGTCCTCTGGGGTATTAGCCACCCCTCCCAATTTGGTGTCATCTGCAAACTTGATCAGGATGCCCTCAAGCCCATCATCCAAGTCATTGATAAAGATGCTGAATAAGACTGGGCCCAAGACAGAACCCTGTGGCACCCCACTAGTCACTTCTCTCCAGGATGAAGAGGAGCCATTGATGAGCACCCTTTGGGTTCGGTCAGTCAGCCAGTTACAAATCCACTGAATGGTAGCATTGTCTAGCCCGCATTTTACCAGCTTCTTTACAAGAATATCATGGGGCACCTTGTCAAAGGCCTTGCTGAAATCAAGATAGGCTACATCCACAGTGTTCCCTTCGTCTACCAGGCTTGTAATTCTGTCAAAAAATGAGATCAGATTAGTCTGACATGACTTATTTTTCAGAAACCCATGCTGACTTTTAGTGATCACAGCGTTCCTTTCTAGGTGCTCACAGACCGTTTGCTTAATGATCTGCTCTAGAATCTTTCCTGGTATTGATGTCAGGCTGACTGGGCGGTAATTGTTTGGGTCCTCTCTTTTCCCCTTTTTGAAAATAGGGACAACATTTGCCCTCCTCCAGTCTGCTGGGACTTCACCTGTTTTCCAGGAATTCTCAAATATTACTGCCAGTGGTTCTGAAATCACCTCTGCCAGTTCTTTTAATACTCTGGGATGTAGTTCATCTGGCCCTGGAGACTTGAATACATCTAAACTAGCCAAGTGTTCTTGTACTACCTCCTTACTTATTCTGGGCTGTGTTTCCCCTGCTGAATCATCTGCTCCATATTCTTCAGGTCGGGCATTGTTTTCTTTTTTGGAGAAGACTGAGGCAAAGAAGGTATTGAGGAGTTCTGCCCTTTCTGCGTCCCCTGTTCGCATTTCACCATCTTCTCCTCTAAGTGACCCCACTGTTTCCTTGTTCTTCCTTTTGCTACGGACATACCCATAAAAACTCTTTTTATTGCTTTTAACCTCTCTAGCAAGCCTGAGTTCATTCTGTGCTTTAGCTTTTCTGACTTTGTCTCTACATGTGCTGGCTATTTGTTTGAATTCCTCTCTGGTGGTTTCCCCCTTTTTCCATTTCTTGTACATATCCCTTTTAAATCTTAACTCAGTTAAAAGTTCTTTAGATAGCCACCCTGGCTTCTTTAGGCACCTTCCATGTTTTCGTCGCATTGGTACTGCTTGAAGTTGTGCTTTTAATATCTCCCTTTTAACAAACTCCCATCCATCATGAACTCCCATCCCTTTTAGTATTACTGACCATGGGATCACATCCAGCATTTCCCTAAGTTTTCTGAAGTCGGCTTTCTTAAAGTCTAGAATTTGAGTCTTAGTATGCTTGGTTGCTCCTTTCTGATGTATAATAAACTCCAGAAGAGCATGATCACTCCCACCTAATGATCCTGCCACTTCTACCCCACTAACCAGGTCATCACTATTGGTTAGGACCAGATCTAAAATGGCTGATCCTCTTGTTGCTTCTACCACTTTCTGGACAATGAAGTTGTCTGCAAGGCCAGTGAGGAATCTGTTCGACCTTATGCTCTTGGCTGAGTTTGACATCCAACAAATATCAGGATAGTTGAAATCCCCCATTACTACTATCTCATTTCCTTTTGAATGCTTGGTCATCTGTTCCAGGAAGGCATCATCTATGTCCTCAGTTTGGCTCGGGGATCTATAGTAAACTCCCACAATGAGATCACTGTTATTTTTCTCTCCCTTAATTTTGACCCAGATACTCTCAATTTGGCTTTGAAGTTTTAAATCATGGATCTCTTCACAGGTATACACATCCCTGACATATAATGCCACTCCTCCTCCTTTCCTGTTTGGTCTATTTCTCTGAAATAGATTGTATCCCTCTATTACTACATTCCAATCATGAGACTCATCCCACCAGGTTTCAGTGATGCCTATTATGTCGTATTTAGTTTGCTGTATCAAGAGCTCAAGTTCATCTTGTTTATTTCCCATGCTCTGTGCATTTGTATACAGACATTGAAAACCATTGATCATTCCCCCTAGTCTCCTACTTAAGGATTTTTTCCTCCCACCACTAGGTCTGTGTGCTGTTTGCTCCATTTGGTCCTTGACTTTTGGATGATCATCTTCAGCATTTGATAGACTCCTACCTTCAGGACCACTGTCTCCCTCCCCCACATAAGTCAGTTTAAAGCCCTCCTGATGAGGTTTTTGAGATTGTTGGCAAAAACATTCCTCCCAACCCTTGTGAGGTGCAGCCCATCACTTGCCAGAAGTCCATCTTCAAGAAACTGCAGGCCGTGATCTAAGAATCCAAACCGTTCCTGCCGGCACCATTTGCGAAGCCAGTTGTTCACTTCTCCTATTTTCCCCTCTCTTCCTGGGCCACGGCGTTCAACTGGGAGGACAGATGAGATGACAATTTGTGCATTTAATTGCTTCAGCTTCCTGCCCAGAGCCTCATAATCACTTTTGATCTTCTGGAGGCTATGGCTTGCGGTGTCATTGGTTCCCACATGGACTAAAAGGAAGGGGTTTTTATCCGTAGGTTTTATTATTCCTTGCAGCCGTTCTGTAACATCATGGATCTTGGCCCCGGGGAGACAGCATACCTCTCGAGACATCTTGTCAGGCCCACAGATCACTGCTTCGGTACCCCAAATCATGATCATGGAGCCCAAGAAAGTGAAATCTCCCACTGCCTCCATTTCTTCTAGATACCTGTTAGGTCCATAAATTACCATATAGCATATTCAAAAATAAAAAGATTCCTTCCCGTAGCACCTTAGAGACCAACTAAGTTTGTTCTTGGTATGAGCTTTCGTGTGCATGCACACTTCTTCAGATACACTGAAACAGAAGTCACCAAACCCTTATATATAGTGAGAGGGTGGGAGGGGTAATACTATACTATATGTAGGGGTCTGGTGACTTCTGTTTCAGTGTATCTGAAGAAGTGTGCATGCACACGAAAGCTCATACCAAGAACAAACTTAGTTGGTCTCTAAGGTGCTACTGGAAGGAATTTTTTTATTTTTTATTTTGTTTTGACTATGGCAGACCAACACGGCTACCTACCTGGAACATATAGCATATATTCAACACAAGAAAACAGCGACCATTTGTTGTTGACAAAGGACAGCTGGACATATAAAGGGCTCCATTACCTTCAGTAGCTTAAAGGTAAAGAGACCCCTGACCATTAGGTCCAGTCGCGGACGACTCTAGGGTTGTGACGCTCATCTCACTTTACTGGCCGAGGGAGCCGGCGTACAGCTTGCAGGTCATGTGGCCAGCATGACTAAGCCGCTTCTGGCAAACCAGAGCAGTGCATGGAAACGCCGTTTACCTTCCCACCAGAGCGGTACCTATTTATCTACTTGCACTTTGACGTGCTTTCGAACTGCTAGGTGGGCAGGAGCTGGGACCGAGCAACGGGAGCTCACCCTGTCGCGGGGATTCGAACCGCCGACCTTCTGATTGGCAAGCCCTAGGCTCTGTGGTTTAACCCACAGCACCACCTGGGTCCCTTACCATATAGCATATATTCAACACAAAAAACAGCGACCATTTGTTGTTGACAAAGGACAGCTGGACATATAAAGGGCCCCATTACCTTCAGTAACTCAGGGCCTCATGAAACCTAAATCCGGCCCTGTCTGCAATTCTACCATTATATAATTCCTTGAAGGTTTTAAAGCAGAGGTTGGATGGCCATCTATCAGAGATTCTTCAGGTGTGATTCCTAAATGATCCTTGTCATCTAGATGACAATTCTATGATTGTGCACCCACCCCAAATCCGGGATCTCATGGATTATGGTGGGCATTCTTGCCACAGGCTGGGATCCTGTCCTCTGGAATACCCCAGAGGACAGGATCACACTTCAAAATGACCTTAGCAGATTAGAGAACTGGGCCAAGGCAAACAGGATGAATTTTAAGAGGGAGAAATGTAAAGTACTACACTTGGGCAAAAAAAATGAAAGGCACAAATACAGGATGGGTGACACATGGCTTGAGAGCAGTACATGTGAAAAGGACCTAGGAGTCTTGGTAGACCATAAACTTGACATGAGTCAACAGTGTGATGCAGCAGCTAAAAAAACCAATGCAATTCTGGGCTGCAACAATAGGAGTATAGCATCTAGATCAAGGGAAGGAATAGTACCACTGTATTCCGCTCTGGTCAGACCCCACCTGGAATACTGTGTCCAGTTCTGGGCACCACAGTTCAAGAAGGATACTGACAAGCTGGAACGTGTCCAGAGGAGGGCAACCAAAATGGTCAAAGGCTTGGAAACGATGCCTTATGAGGAATGGCTTAGGGAGCTGGGTATGTTTAGCCTGGAGAAGAGAAGGTTAAAGGGTGATAGGATAGCCATGTTCAAATATAGAAAAGGATGTCATATAGAGGAAGGAGAAAGGTTGTTTTCTGCTGCTCCAGAGAAGCGGACACGGAGCAATGGATTCAAACTACAAGAAAGAAGATTCCACCTAAACATTAGGAAGAACTTCCTGACAGTAAGAGCTGTTAGACAGTGGAATTTGCTGCCAAGGAGTGTGGTGGAGTCTCCTTCTTTGGAGGTCTTTGAGCAGAGGCTTGACAGCCACCTGTCAGGAATGCTCTGATGGTGTTTCCTGCTTGGCAGGGGGTTGGACTGGATGGCCCTGGTGGTCTCTTCCAACTCTAGGATTCTATGATTCTACCTGGCAATCCCAGTTCCTGCTAAAAGGGAGCAGCCAAAGCGATTTTTCCTTCCGCTGCTCCTGTGGGGCTTCCTGCCTTGCGCTCCCAGCCCAGAGAGCCATCATCAGTGTGCTAAGTGCTCGTGTCTCTTTCTCCGAATACAAGAGGCTTTATCGGCACGGCTCCGTGTAATGCGTCGGCTGATCAGCTCCGCACAAAGGCCTCCTTTATGCCGCCTGGCATTGATTCCAGACAATCCATTACTGCCCTCCTGCACATTTAATTGACGGCTCAGCACTGGGCCGATTGAGCTTTTTGTTTTCTTGGAAAGCAAGTGAGCAGGGAGGAAAGGAGGGAAACAGCTATTCTGCAAACCGGGATTTCGGACGGAGAGCCAGCATGCCATCGTGGTTAGGGTGTCGGAATAAGACCTGGGAGAGACCAGGGTTCAAATCCTGAACCCGGCCATGAAAGTGACGTGGGTGATCGTGGTCCAGCCAGTGCCTTCTCTCAGTGTTGGATATAAAAGCTAGGTACGTTTCCGAGCACAATTCAAAGTGTTGGTGCTGACCTTGGAAGCCCTAAACGGCCTCAGTCCTGTATACCTGAAGGAGCGTCTCCACCCCTATCATTCTGCCCGGACACTGAGGTCCAGCTCCGAGGGCCTTCTGGCGGTTTCCTCCCTGTGAAAAGTGAGGTTTAGGGAACCAGGCAGAGGGCCTTCTCGGTAGTGGCGCCCGCCCTGTGGAACACCCTCCCATCAGAGGTCAAAGGGATCAACAACTACCTGACATTTAGAAAACACCTGAAGGCAGCCCTGTTTAGGGAAGTTTTTAACCTGTGATATTTTAATGTATTTTGATATTTGTTGGAAGCCGCCCAGAGTGGCTGGGGAGACCCGGCCAGATGGGCGAGGTACAAATAATAAATTATTATTATTATTATTATTATTATTATTATTATTATTATTAGGTGCCAAATGGCACCTTAAACTTAAGTTACAGTTGCCACAACAGAATGGGGTTGGACTAGATGGCCCTCAGGTGCCCCTTCCAATGCTACAATGTGTTGCAGAAGTTTGGTGCCTCCCCCTCTCTCTGCCGAGCGGTGGCAAGAGTCCAGGGGGTTCCAGGCACTCACCCAGGGTCTGTGGTCCTTTGGAGAATTGAGGCACGGCAGAGACTGTCTTAGCTTTAAGAAAGGTGGCTTAGTCCCCTATTTACACTTTCCGTCTGCATGGAGGGAGTCCAGATCTTACAGCATGGTCCTTTCAAGAGGGGCTTGTCCCCCATAGCAGTGCAGCCCTGGAGACCAAGCCATCTCTCCCAGCCTTCAGCCAGCCTGCCCAAGATGGATCCCAGTCTCTCTCCTTCCTTCCTCTTCCCAAAACACCTTGCTAAGAACTCTCTTTTCCCATCACCTCACACCCAGTTCCCCTGGCAACCTTCCAAACCCCCAGTCTCTGTTCACACCTCAGGGCAAAGAGGAAGGGCAGTTCTCTCCCATTGCCAATGGCTCTCAATGGACCTCTCTTGTTTCTTAATGGCCCTAGCTTGGCCAGGTCATTTTGCACAGACTAGCTCTGGAACTCCTCTGCAGCTTGTATCTCTCCCTTCACATCCCAAATCATCAAAATTCTACCATTTATTAAAGGGACGCGGGTGGCGCTGTGGGTTAAACCACAGAGCCTAGGGCTTGCCAATCAGAAGGTCGGCGGTTCGAATCCCTGTGACGGGGTGAGCTCCCGTTGCTCAGTCCCTTCTCCTGCCAACCTAGCAGTTCGAAAGCACGTCAAAGTGCAAGTAGATAAATAGGTAGATAAATATATTCTGTTTTACAATTTAAAATACTCCTTTTACATCCTTAAGATATCAGTGACTTCCCCTCTTCTCGGTAGTGGCTCCTGCCCCGCGGAACACCCTCCCATCAGATGTCAAGGAAATAAACAACTATCTGACTTTTAGAAGACACCTGAAGGCAGCCCTGTTTAGGGAAGTTTTTAATGACTGATGTTTTATTGTGTTTTTAATATTCTGTTCCCCAGAGTGGCTGAGGAAATCCAGCCAGATGGGAGGGGTATAAATTATTTATTATTAGTATTATTATTAATAATAATAATAGTAGTAATAATAATAATAAATCCAATATTTTCCACAAAAATATGTATTTTGACTTCTCCCCCCCCCCCCACTCCTTTTGTGGTTTATTATATTTTTTTAATTTATAACACTGCATCTCCTTCATTGCTCCAATTAACAACTACTCCCCAGTTAGCTTTTAACTGTTTGGTCTAAATTAATCCTGCTAATGAACTTATCTATGTGTACAATAACATTTCAGATAATCCATGAATTTCCCCCAGCCTTTTATAAAGTCCCACCCCAACCCCTGGTCCCTTATTGCTCCCGTCAGTGCCCGTAAACTGCCATCTTGCTTCCTACCCTCTGCCCTGCAAGCAGAAACCATCTCTAGCCTCTTAAGACCTTGTATGAAGCATGCATAGGCTGGATGAAAGACAAGGGCAGCCCGACCCTTGACGCCCCGGGGCAAGGCATGGGGCGCCCCCTGCCTCTGAGCACGTGGGGTCAGCTGTCACAACTAGCCAAGGGTCCTGTCTCCCAGGAAACCTGACCTTTGCTCTCACGCTGAGCGAAGCAACTTTGGCCTGGCTGTCAGTCAGCTGGAAGGGGGCTTGTCATTTGGCAGGACCTTCCCAGACGTGATGCCCCTTGGATCTTGAGCGCTGGCAGCTGACAGGTTCTGAGAAGGGTTGCAAAGCACTTTCTAGATAATAGAATAATCCGAGGGTGACGGCAGCTACGTTCCTCAGGCTCCTAGTCTTCTTCTTCTTTGGCGATCCCTCATAGCCGAGTAAGATTGTCTTCCATAAACACGGTTTTAACAGTGAGTCCGTAAGTGACTGTGGAGGCCAATTCTGGATCCACATGTCCTTCCACAGTGGGGACATGTGGGAAGTTGATCCCGGTGTGGATTTGCCAAGCGTGCCTTCCTCTTAGCACGTTTCTCCCTTGCGTCCTGAGTTCGAGTGTCTTCAAAGCCCATGACACCTTTGCTGTTCTCCAACTGGAGCGCTCGCAGGCCAGTGTTTCCCAATTGTTGGTGTTTATACTACATTTCATAGAATCATAGAATCATAGAGTTGGAAGAGACCACAAGGGCCATCCAGTCCAACCCCCTGCCAAGCAGGAAACACCATCAAAGCATTCCTGACAGGTGGCTGTCAAGCCTCTGCTTAAAGACCTCCAAAGAAGGAGACTCCACCACACTCCTTGGCAGCAAATTCCACTGTCGAACAGCTCTTACTGTCAGGAAGTTCTTCCTAATGTTTAGGTGGAATCTTCTTTCTTGTAGTTTGAATCCATTGCTCCGTGTCCTCTTCTCAGGAGCAGCAGAAAACAACCTTTCTCCCTCCTCTATATGACATCCTTTTATATATTTGAACATGGCTATCATATCACCCCTTAACCTTCTCTTCTCCAGGCTAAACATACCCAGCTCCCTATAAGGCATGGGTGGTGGAGTCTCCTTCTTTGGAGGTCTTTAAGCAGAGGCTTGACAGCTGCAAATTAAGCCTGCTTTCAGATTGCTGCTGAATGTGAACTGTGGGGAAACTCTATTCTTATTTTTAAAGGACTATTTTGCATTCTTATTGTTATAAAATGGAAATGTATGGGGGGAACATCAGGAAGAATCCAAGCAGCCTGGATTGCTTCATTAAAAGGCTGGAACCAGGTAATCAACATCTTCCTATTTGCTGCAAAGGAATGTGCTCCTCACTATGCTCAGTAATGTAAGGAAGAATAATATCTAATATATCCCCCACCGTGGGGATTCGAACCACCAACCTTCTGATGGCCAAGCCCTAGGCGCTGTGGTTTAGACCACAGCGCCACCCACGTCAGTACTATCCAGGGGTTTAATTCCATTTTTGAAAGAGAGATGGGGGAAGAGGGGAGAGACAGGCTAAGATTCCAGCAGATCTGGAAACAGCAGCTATGATCCGGCCGGCAAACCAGGGCTCATGTAGCTTTGCTGCACTTGGGAAGGAAGGAAGGAAGGAAGGAAGGAAGGAAGGAAGGAAGGAAGGAAGGAAGGAAGGAAGGAAGGAAGGAGGAAGGTGAGCACCTGTTGACAGAGGCATAAGAAGGTCAAGTGGTACCCGGTGCAGAAAATTTCTTGTGTCCCCCCCTGCAAAAATGGTTTTACATTATTTCATATTTTCTTACAAAGGAATAATAATAAGTAAAAATAAATTTTTATTTATATCCCGCCCTCCCCGGCTGAAGTCGGGGTCAGGGCGGCTAACATCAGATACATAACATTGATATAAAATCAAACAATAATTAAATTACCTCCTAAAAACATGTCAAAATCAAATTAAAGTCTAATTAGATGGCTTTCCGCAGGGAACATTAAGTGCTCCACTGAATTGAAATTTCAGCCTTCACGACATAGGAAAACAGCCAGGTAAACAGCTATTTTTGTGGAGGAGGGTCAAGATATTAACTGATATGCATGAAATTTCATATGTAGCTATATAATCCCTAGTGTAGTAAGATAAGACCTTTGGAGCAGGCATTTAAAAAAAATAAAAGTTTTTTATGAACCACCCTAGTAGGGCAGTAATTGTTCCTTGATAATTTGTCACCCCCTCCATGGTGGAACCTGGGGCGGCCCGCCCCCCACTTCCTACGCCCCTGCCTGTTGATGCTACAGGTACAGGCTACTCTGCCCGGGTGCAGGAGATGCTCTGCTGAGCCTCCTCCCAGTTCTCCGCGCCTTCATCTCCGCAGGAAGCTAAGAAAGTATTAATGCCAGCGCACTGCCCAGCGAGCGGCTTGCAAGGTGCGCTGCTACTATTATTATCGGTGTTATGAAACATGTGTTCTTGCGCACATGGAAGGCCTGTTGCATCCACATCCCCAGTAGGTTCGGTTGCCAAGGTCCCCCAGGTAGCCATGGAAACCTCCCAACGGGATGCTGTTCTGATGACAACCAATCCTGAGGGAACCTGTGGGAAAGAATGGCTTTTCTCCCTCGTTGGGTGGCTTGTTTGTTTGTTTCTCGTTTATGGTTGGAGGTGATGTTGGTGGTGGAGGTGATGGTGGCCTTGGGAGGCTTACGCAAGCACAGCACTCCTTTCATAGCATAACAGGGATGGCTGATTCCCAGAGAAGGGGCCTGATGCCTTCGCCCTCAAGGCTCCGTCAAATTTGGGCAACAAAATTGAGGTTGCAAAGAGGTTTAGTGCCCTGAGGGGGAGACAAATTGCCTCTCCCCCCAGTCATCAGATTTATCATTGTGCTGATCTCCGGTGAGCTTGCATGTGTTTCTGTGTGCATGAGAATGTGGGGTAGCTACACCTACGACTGGTCGGGATTGGAACCCACCACCCTGCCCCAGAGGGTCAGCCGCAGGCCAATGCAAACTTAGCCAGCCTTCCTTTCATGGAATCATAGAGTTGAGTTGGAAGGGACCCAAAGGGTTAATCAGTCCAACCCCCTGCGGCACAGAATTCCCAACTTTATAATAATAAAAAAAAATTATTTATACCCCGCCCTTCCCAGCCAAGACCGGGTTCAGAGCGGCTAACAACCATAAAAACCACAACAAAACATACAAAACAATCAATTAAAATGCAAGTTAAAATACGATTTAAAATTTAAAATGCAGCCTCATCTTTAAGTAGCCCACCAATCAAACAGGGTTAAACTAAAACCAACCCAAAGGCCAGGCGGAACAGCTCCGTCTTGCAGGCCCTGCGGAAAGATGCCAGATCCCGCAGGGCCCTGGTCTCTTGTGAAAGACCGTTCCACCAAGTCGGGGCCAGTACTGAGAAGGCCCTGGCCCTAGTTGTAGCCAGCCTAGCATCCTTGTGGCTCGGGATCTCCAAAATGTTATTGTTTGAGGACCTTAAGGTCCTACATGGGGCATACCAGGAGAGGCGGTCCCTTAGGTACGAGGGTCCTAGGCCGCATAGGGCTTTAAAGGTCAAAACCAGCACCTTAAACCTGACCCTGTACTCCACCGGGAGCCAGTGCAGCTGGTAGAGCACTGGGTGAATGTGGTCCCGCGGCAAAGACCCCGTAAGGAGCCTCGCCGCGGCATTCTGCACCCGCTGGAGTTTCTGGGACAGTTTCAAGGGCAGCCCCGCGTAGAGCGAGTTACAATAGTCAAGTCTGGAGGTGACCGTCGCGTGGATCTCTGTGGCCAGATCAGGGCGAGAGAGGTAGGGGACCAACTGCCTAATACGGCGGAGATGGAAAAATGCCACCTTTGCTGTGGCTGCAACCTGCGCCTCCATGGAAAGGGAGGCGTCGAAGGTTACCCCCAGGCTCATGACAGAAGGCACTGGCACTAATTGGGCCCCCGCAAGAGGTGGGAGTTGGCCCCCCAACCCCATGTCGTCTCGACCCAGCCAGAGGACCTCTGTCTTCGAAGGATTTAACTTCAACCGGCTCCCACGCATCCATCCAGCCACAGCTTCCTGGTCAGTGTGTCTGGGACCGAGTCAGGGCGGCCGTCCATTAACAGATAAAGCTGGGTGTCATCAGCATATTGATGACAGCCCAGCCCAAAGCTCCAGACAATCTGGGCAAGAGGGTGCATAAAGATGTTGAAAAGCATCGGGGAGAGGATTGCGCCCTGCGGGACTCCACACACCAAGGAGTGCCGCGGCGACAACTCCTAAGTGACAGAGTTTGGAACTCGGGGCCCTGTCCTCCCCGCAAGGCCCCTCTCTGCAAATACCTGCTTTTCCTCGTAAAATTTTAAGTGTATGGCTAGCTCATCCAACCAACAAGGCCACTTTCGGCCAAGATTACAATGGGCTTCAGAAGACAGGCATGAACTTGCATTGCGTTAACTTGAGCCAATAGCCCAATGCTGTCCGCTCTGACTGGCAGCAGGCTCCAGCAGAGAGGTCTCCTCTCAGCTCATAAGAGACCCATCTTCTGGACTAAGATCTTCAGTTGGGGCCTTGCTCCAAAACTCCTTCAGCATTAGTGAAGGGGCAGGGCCTTTTCAGTGGTGGCACCCTCAGAATATAATTGCATCCCCAGCTAAGCTCAACAATCTCCTTCCATTGGCCAAACTTTGCTGCTGTTGCTTTTTCTAGTTGGGATCTAACAGCTGCATTTAGTAGTTCGGCGTGCTTTTTTAAAAAAAAATTCGCTGACCCCCTGTCAATTCACGCTATCTTTGCGATGTGAAGATTGCTTTTTATTTTAGACCGTTGTATGTTTGCTAGAGTTATGACTTGCCTGTGCAGAAATAGCATCCAGCTGACAAACAAGGTAAAATGAATAAACAGCAATCTAACAAATTGGGTCCTCCATTAAAGAGGGCACGTGTTGCGGTGCCACCTGGCCACCTGACCCAGCGTTGGGGGTGGGTGATCATGGAACAGCCACAACCCCTGATAGGTGCGTTCTATCAGCATTTACCCAGCCTGGGGAAAGTTGTGAGACTGCGCCAAAGCCAGAGCAAAGCCGTGCGCTCATCCCCGGCTACAAGGAGTCCGGTGGCGCAGTCATATACGATTGTTAATAATAATAATAATAATTTATTATTTGTACCCTGCCCATCTGGCTGGGTCTCCCCAGCCACTCTGGGCAGCTTCCAGCAAACATTAAAATACATTAACACATCACAGATTAAAAACTTCCCTGAACGGGGCTGCCTTCAAGTGTTTTCTAAATGTCATGTAGTTCTTGATCCTTTTAACCTCTGCTGGGAGGGCGTTCCACAGGGCGGGCGCCACTACCGAGAAGGCCCTCTGCCTGGTTCCCTGTAGCTTTGCTTCTCGCAGTGAGGGAACCGCCAGAAGGCCCTCGGCACTGGACCTCAGTGTCCGGGCTGAACGGTGGGGGTGGAGACGCTCCTTCAGGTATACAGGACCGAGGCCGTTTAGGGCTTTAAAGGTCAGCACCAACACTTTGAATTGTGCTCGGAAACATACTGGGAGCCAATGTAGGTCTTTCAAGACCGGTGTTATGTAGTCTCGGCGCCCGCTCCCAGTCATCAGTCTAGCTGTCACATTCTGGATTAGTTGTAGTTTCCGGGTCACCTTCAAAGGTAGCCCCACGTAGAGCGCATTGCAGTAGTCCAAGCGGGAGATAACCAGAGCATGCACAACTCTGGCGAGACAGTCTGCGGGCAGGTAGGGTCTCATCCTGCGTACCAAATGGAGCTGGTAGACAGCCGCCCTGGACACAGAATTCACCTGCGCCTCCATGGACAGCTGTGAGTCCAAAATGACTCCCAGGCTGCACACCTGGTCCTTCGGGGGCACAGTTGCCCCATTCAGGACCAGGGAATCCTCCACACCTGCCAGCCCCCTGTCCCCCCAAAACAGTACTTCTGTCTTGTCAGGATTCAACCTCAATCTTTTCCCTATCCACTTTCTGCATGCCACACTTTCTTTCCCCGCCCCCAAAGCTCCGTCAGGCTGGCATGGTCCTTTGAAAGCAAAAAAGGAACCGAGGAAGAGAAGGAAGGAGAAATTGTTTTTTTGCCACCTGTGGGCTTGGCTGCGGCAGCTGCTCTTTCCGGAGCCGGCGAGCGAAAACAGCTCTGTGCAGACAGGGCCCTGCAGGCAGAGTTTGCCAAGCAGGACGTGCTAATCTGGGCTCCGTTATTTAAAAATAAAGCGAAATCCAATGTCTGATTAATGAAGACAGACAAACCCGGCGAGAGGCCGCCAGCTCCCGGCTCCTGCAAACAAAGGCGAGGCGAGAAGCAGGAATTAGGGAGGGCAGCTAAACCGGCACCTGCTGGGAACATCAGGGCCACCCAAGAGGGTCAGCAGTGCCAGGGCAGGAGGCTCAGACTTTGGGGTGCGTCATTATTATTATTATTATTATTATTATTATTATTTATTTATTCAATTTCTGTTTATTCATTTTTCATTTTACAAAGAGAAAGAAAAGAGATCACAAAAGAAAAAAAGGGCAAAAACTAACAAACACAAAAATGCATAAATGTATACATAAATAAAAAATTATTATGCATGTCCACACAGATTTCTTCATAATACATTGGATTCTTTATCTCCAGCAACTAAATAATAGTCTATAAACAAACCAATGGATACATATATTTTTTTCATACTTAATTTTGTGTAGATTTTGTATCTAAATTGACTTCCCTCAACTAGCACTCCATTGCAACACATGATAACTCATATATAATATAATATTCCAATTACAAAAAAATAATAATCTAAATTCACTCGGGACATCTGGAGTAGTTGTCCCCAAAAGGTAGGCTTCAGGGGATTTCGTGAACTTTGGGTGAAGAAGAAGAAGAAGAAGAAGAAGAAGAAGAAGAAGAAGAAGAAGAAGAAGAAGAAGACTTCAAAATGACCTTAACGGATTAGAGAATTGGGCCAAAGCAAACAAGATGAATTTTAACAGGGAGAAATGTAAAGTACCCATTATTTGGGCAAAAATAATGAAAGGCACAAATACAGGATGGGTGACACCTGGCTTGAGAGCAGTACATGCGAAAAGGATCTAGGAGTCTTGGTAGACCACAAACTTGACATGAGTCAACAGTGTGATGCAGCAGCTCAAAAAGCCAATGCAATTCTGGGCTGCATCAATAGGAGTATAGCATCTAGATCAAGGGAAGGAATAGTACCACTGTATTCCGCTCTGGTCAGACCCCACCTGGAATACTGTGTCCAGTTCTGGGCACCACAGTTCAAGAAGGACACTGACAAGCTGGAAGATGTCCAGAAGAGGGCAACCAAAATGGTCAAAGGCCTGGAAATGATGCCTTATGAGGAACGGCTTAGGGAGCTGGGTATGTTTAGCCAGGAGAAGAGAAGGTTAAGGGTGGATATGATAGCCATGTTCAAATATATAAAAGGATGTCATATAGAGGAGGGAGAAAGGTTGTTTTCTGCTGCTCCTGAGAAGAGGACACGGAGCAATTGATTCAAACTACAAGAAAGAAGATTCCACCTAAACATTCGAAAGAACTTCCTGACAGTAAGAGCTGTTCGACAGTGGAATTTGCTGCCAGGGAGTGTGGTGGAGTCTCCTTCTTTGGAGGTCTTTTAAGCAGAGGCTTGACAGCCACCTGTCAGGAATGCTTTGATGGTGTTTCCTGCTTGGCAGGGGGTTGGACTGGATGGCCCTTGGGGTCTCTTCCAACTCTAGGATTCTATGATTCTATGAGATGGGCAGGGTACAAATAATAAATTATTATTATTATTATTATTATTATTATTATTATTATTATTATTATTTATTACTCTGGGTGGCTTCCAGCATAATGAAACATTAAATGTTTAAAAAAACACCAAACTTCCCTGGACAGGGCTACCTTATGCTGCCTTCTAAAAGTTGGATGCAGTTGTACCTTGGATCCTGTACGCATTGTGAGTTGAACATTTTGACTCGTGAATGCCGCAAACCCGGAAGTGAGTGTTCCGGTTTGCGAATGTTCTTTGGAACCCGAACATCCAACACGGCTTCCGATTGGCTGCAGGAGCTTCCAGAAGTCGTGTCTTGGTTTTCAAACGTTTTCGGAAGTCAAATGGACTTCCGGAACGGATTCCATTCGATTTATGAGGTACCACTGTAGTTGCTTATCTCCTTGCCTCAGGGCGTCACAGAACTCCATACCCTCCAACACTTCTCAGATGAAAATAAGGCCATCCTACCATGCCCTCCAACATTTCTCTGACGAAAATATGGAGATCCTAAGGAAAAGCGGAGCATTCTGGGTTCAAATCAGAAACTGGGGCAGATTCTGTAAAACCGGGGAAATAGGGACACTTGGAGGGTCTGGATGTTCTGGGGAGCACCATATTGGGCGGTATAGATCTGGAACGAGGAGGCCCGATCCGAAGCAGAGCGGGGAGACGGGCTGAGTAGGCAATCCGTTCTGGCAAGGAGAGCTGTCATCCTGACATCTCACGTGCAACAGCTCTCCTGCGTTTTCCGAAAGAAAGAAAGCAATGTGTGGGCAGCTAATGGAGAGGAAGGCGCACACAGGGGGAGGGGGGGCTGTGGAGTCTGAAAGGGTTTTGAAGGGAGGGGGGCTCGCTTTCCCTCTCTGGCATGCTTAAAAGCTTTCCCAGTGCACAAGTACACAAGCGCGCGCGCACACACACACACACACACACACACACACACACTTGATTTCCTGCCCACATACATCTTGACTTTAATAAGGTTTAAGTTAACTGTTGTTGGCTCCTGGTTGTGCTATAAACTCTCCCTTTCAAGGAACTCAGGGCAGCTGACTTAGTGCCAATCATGGCTGCCAGTCAGTGCAGACAGAACTGGCCTAGATGGGCCAAGGGTCGGACTCAGCTCCTAGGTGCCTGCGCTTTAGGGAGGTCATTTTATCACGTGCTTAATGGCTTTGTGGTTGTTGGCTTGCACAACGGCAACGTCTTTATCAATGACTTGGATGAAGGAATGGAGGGGACACAAATTTGCAGATGACAACAAGCTGTCAAATTTGCAGATGACACCAAGCTGGGAGGGGTAGCTAATGTCACAGAAGACAGAATCAGAATCAGAATCAGAATCACAACAACAACAACAACAACAACAACAACAACAACAACAACAATTTATTATTTATACCCCGCCCATCTGGCTGGGTTTCCCCAGCCACTCTGGGCGGCTTCCAACAGAACATTAAAATACAATAATCTATTAAACATTAAAAGCCTCGCTAAACAGGGCTGCCTTCAGATGTCTTCTAAAGGTCTGGTAGTTGTTGTTCTCTTTGACATCTGAAGGGAGGGCGTTCCACAGGGCGGGCGCCACTACCGAGAAGGCCCTCTGCCTGGTTCCCTGTAACTTAGCTTCTCGTAGTGAGGGAACCGCCAGAAGGCCCTCAGCGCTGGACCTCAGTGTCCAGGCAGAACGATGGGGGTGGAGACGCTCCTTCAGGTATACTGGAAATGACCTTAAGAGATTGGAGAACTGGGCGCAAGCTAACAAAATGAATTTCAAGAGGGACAAAGTTAAAGTTCTGCACTTAGGCAGGAAGAACCAGATGCAGAAATATAGGATGAGGGACACCTGGCTTTCTAGCCGTACATGTGAAAAGGATCTAGGGGTTTTGGTGGCCCACAAGCTTAACGTGAGTCAACAGATCAATGTTCTAGAGTTGACGAAAGTAAGTATGTTTAGCCTGGAAAAATGGAGACTGAGAGGAGATATGAGAGCCATCATCAAATATCTTAAGGGCTGTCACCTGGAAGATGGAGCAAGCTTGTTTTCTCCTGCTCTGGAGGGTAGAACCCGAACCCATGGCTTCAAGTTGCAAGAAAGGAAACTTTCTGACAATAAGATGAGCAAGGGTCTTGCCATCATGGCTAGTAGCCATCAATCTGTTGGAGAGTCATTCCCTGTGTGCAGTCATGGGTTTGTTGTCTATCACATGATGGTGTGTGTTTTGATTCCACAGGAATGGGATGTGACGTAGACAGGATGTTTGTCTTACTGTGTTCCCTGAAGTGGGACTGTTGTCCTTTGTCCTTTCTCTTTGCTGCCTGATGATAGAGAGAGAGGGAGCCCTGATGAAGGGCTCTGTGTGTATTTATATGTAAATAAAGTAGATTAGCCAAGATGCTGAGTTGCTGAGTTCTGTTACGCAACTGCGCAAGCCTCTGCGGATCCCTAAGTGTGCTGATGTCTTCTGGCATCAGTCGCTGTGATGTTTGGGCTGAGGAATGCTTTTGAAGCCCCTGAATGATCAACCAGGAGGGAGGGAACATGCCAGTCGGGCATGTGTCTCTACCAAAGTTCTACTCGTGTGTAGGACATTCCTGACACAATCATCCTCTCCTCCCTGAATGGAGAAACATGCTTTTGCCCGCTTCCCTGGCCATCTCTTGGGATTTCTCCCAAATTTGCAGGGAAGAAGCCCAGATAGCTCTGCTCTCCCTCTTCAGTTGGAGACAGCAATGCTTCCGAATACCAGTTGCCAGAAGCCACAAGAGGAGAGAATGGCTCTGGTGCTGAAATGCAGCTTGCAGTTTATAATAATAATAATAATAATAATAATAATAATATTTATTATTTATACCCCGCCCATCTGGCTGGGTTTCCCCAGCCACTCTGGGTGGCCCCTGTGATAGGGTTGCCATATTTTGAAGAGCAAAAAACAGGACACATTTGCCGACTTCCCAGGTGGCGCTGTGGGTTAAACCACAGAGCCTAGGGCTTGACGATCAGAAGGTCGGCGGTTCGAATCCCCGTGACGGGGTGAGCTCCCGTTGCTCGGTCCCTGCTCCTGCCAACCTAGCAGTTTGAAAGCACGTCAAAGTGCAAGTAGATAAATAGGTACCGCTCCGGCGGGAAGTTAAACGGCGTTTCCGTGCGCTGCTCTGGTTCGCCAGAAGCGGCTTTGTCATGCTGGCCACATGACCCGGAAGCTGTACACCGGCTCCCTCGGCCAATAAAGCGAGATGAGCGCCACAACCCCAGAGTCGGACACGACTGGACCTAATGGTCAGGGGTCCCTTTACCTTTACCTTACTTTTAACTATGGATCACTAGGATGACTCTCATTTTTCCTACCCATGAAAAGGAGGACATTTCCTGGGAAAAGAGGACATATGGCAACTTGGCAGGTCCTTCCCTCCCTGAATGGAACAATCTTTCTGGAGAGGGAAGGGTTAATCCTCACTCTCACGGTTGCGATCATTGTGATTTCTTTATTTTAATTTTATGAGCTTTCCCATCATGGAACTGTAGCATTGGGCCAGGATCCCCAAGGGCTGCTCAAATATCCTTAAGTTATCAATTAAAGGAATAAAGTTTCCCTCCCTCGCTTCTAACGGTAGCTACGGAAAAATGTACACATCACTTGGGAAGACAGGCGAACTAATGCCAGTGTACTGGAAGAAGCAAAGATCACCAGTGTCGAAGCAATGATTCTTCAATATCAACTTCGTTGGACTGGTCGTGTTGTGCGGATGCCTGATTATCGTCTTCCAAAGCAACTATTCTATTCCAAACTTAAAAATGGAAAGCGTAATGCTGGTGGTCAACAAACGAGGTTTAAAGACTGTCTCAAGGCAAATCTTTAAAAATGTAGTATAAACACTGACAACTGGGAAACACTGGCCTGCGAGCGCTCCAGTTGGAGAACAGCCTTGACCAAAGGTGTCATGGGCTTTGAAGACACTCGAACTCAGGACACAAGAGAGAAACGTGCTAAGAGGAAGGCACGCTTGGCAAATCGAAACCAATGTCCCCACTGTGGAAGGACGTGTGGATCCAGAATTGGCCTCCACAGTCACTTACGGACTTACTGAAGGAGCCTGTATACCTGAAGGAGCGTCTACACCCCCACCATTCAGCCCGGACACTGAGGTCCAGCGCTGAGGGCCTTCTGGCGGTTCCCTCCCTGTGAGAAACAAAGCTAGAGGTCAAAGAGATAAACAACTATCTGACATTCAGAAAATACCTATTTAGGGAAGTTTTTAACCTGTGATATTTTAATGTATTTTAATATCTGTTGGAGGCCGCCCAGAGTGGCTGGGGAGACCCGGCCAGATGGGCGGGGTACAAATAAAAAAATTTATTATTATTATTATTATTACTGTTAAAACCGTGTTCATGGAAGACAATCTTACTCGGCTACGAGGGATCGCCGAAGAAAAATGGGCATCTGTTTGGCCCCTGTGAGAACGGGATGCTGGACCAGATGAGGCACTGGGCTGAACGAGCAAGCTATTCTTTGTTGTTGTTGTTTAGTCGTTTAGTCGTGTCCGACTCTTCGTGACCCCCTGGACCAGAACACGCCAGGCACTCCTGTCTTCCACTGCCTCCCACAATTTGGTCAGACTCATGTTGGTGGCTTCAAGAACACTGTCCCACCATCTCGTCCTCTGTCGTCCCCTTCTCCTTCTGCCCTCCATCTTTCCCAACATCAGGGTCTTTTCCAGGGAGTCATCTCTTCTCATGAGGTGGCCAAAGTCTTGGAGCCTCAGCTTCAGGATCTGTCCTTCCAGTGAGCACTCAGGGCTGATTTCCTTCAGAATGGAGAGGTTTGATCTTCTTGCAGTCCATGGTACTCTCAAGAGTCTCCTCCAGCACCATAATTCAAAAGCTTCAATTCTTCGGCGATCAGCCTTCTTTATGGTCCAGCTATTCTTATATTCTTATATTTTATATTCTTATATATTCTTATTTCTTCTCTTTACCCTCATCAACAAAACTTCCACCTGACCTTAAATCCTGCATTCCCTCATCCTGTTCTCTCCTTCCTTCTTTAATCACCCCCAGGTCACCTCCTGGTCCCCACTCCTTCTCCAGCCCCTCTGATCCTTTTCTGCATAGAAGAGGGGGGGGGGAGATGAAAATTCAGTTGCCTGCGGATCTGAGCGCTGAGTACCCTGCCGTTGAAACCCTGAAGTTGCCCCCCCCGCCTCCCACCCCAACCCACGCTGAAGTAATAACTGCTGCCGATTAGGAACAGCGTTGATTTAATAGGACAGCCGCCGCGCTCTGCCAGACTTTAAAACAGTCATTATTTCATCAGACGCCCCATTAAATTGTCAATTTCCCCCACACCCTGCTCCAACTCGCTTTCCCCACGACTGCTCTGCGTGACAGGATCCGAGCTCTGCAAAGCTTGAAGCACAAAACTGGCTTCCCCCTGCGGTCCCAGGCGGCAGTCTCCTCGCCACGGCACCCGCCTGCTGCACCTGTTGGGTGTCCAGCCTGTAGAGCTGAGCCAACGTCCATTGGCCAGAAGATGGGACCCTCGTCTATCTATATCCCACCTCCCCCCCCCAGTTGCTCAAGGGTCTCCTCCATCCCATTCCAATCTCACAACGACCCTGTGAGGTAGTCAAAACAAAATAAAAAAATTCCTTCCAGTAGCACCTTAGAGACCAACTAAGTTTGTTCTTGGTATGAGCTTTCGTGTGCATGCACACTTCTTCAGATTCACTGAAACAGAAGTCACCAGACCCTTATATAAAAGAGTTCCCAAGGGAGCTTATGTTGCGGGGTGGGCAGGAAGCCATTCCAATCTATGTTTGGGGGAGGGGCCTGTGGCCACGAGCATAGTGATTGACAGCCCAGCAATATATATAGCCTGAACACGTGACCCAGTGGTCACTCTGGCTTGAGTTCGGATCTCCCACCCCCCACTCCCTGGTATAGGCTGGTGCGTTGACCTTGCTGTGCCTGTCATGGGGTCGTCTCCGCTTGAGAGGCCTAGTAGGAATTTTTCCATTTGGCTGATTGGCCTGCGCCACTTGGTTTTTGCCTACTATTCAGCAATAAGTCACAACTTGTAAGGTTGGCGGTTAGGCATTGGTTCAGTGGTATGGGAGGCCGGTAGCCTCCTAGAAGTGCTGTGAGTAATGGGAATTCCGTTAAAGGAAGCCAGGGGCTCTATAATGCTTGTCCGAACCCGGTAGGTTGCAGGGCCGAAAAGCTTGAGCCCCTGGGAACCCCTGGGGAGGGGGAAGGCTATCATGACCCCAGCCTCCTTACCCTCCCCAGTTAATGGTTTCCCAGTGCTGACAAGTGGTCAGCTCTGTCCCGCTGGACAGCTAGTCGGTTGCTGACTAGGGTCAGCTTTGTCCCGCCGGACAGCGATAACCAATGCCTACGCAACCACTCACTTGATTTGTATTCAATAAATAAGTTGTGGCCAAAATTAATGCCATTAACCCAAACCTAAAATATGAGTCTGGTCTGAAGTTACTGGGGGGAATGGCTAGGTGCCCTACACACGCAAATAGTGAGAGAGTGGGGAGGGGTGTTACTCAGAAGGGTGGTGGGAATGGGTGATTAGCTGATAGGAGAGGTAAACCTGTTGACAACTGTTAACGACTGCAATTGGCCTTGCAGGAAAATGCAAGGGGTGAAATGGCTAAAAACTTATCAAGAGATAAGAATCCAATGTCTCTATTCAGACCAGGTCTCTCCATGGTTTTAAGTTTGGTAATGAGTTGCAATTCAGCAGCTTCTCTTTCCAGTCTATTTCTGAAATTCCTTTGCAATAAGACAGCTCACCTATCTGCCTATCACCCCTTCCCACCACACTTCTGAGTAATGCCCCTCCCCACCCTCTCACTATATATTCAAACTACAAGAAAGAAGATTCCACCTAAACATTAGGAAGAACTTCCTGACAGTAAGAGCTGTTTGACAGTGGAGTTTGCTGCCAAGGAGTGTGGTGGAGTCTCCTTCTTTGGAGGTCTTTAAGCAGAGGCTTGACAGCCACCTGTCAGGAATGCTTTGATGGTGTTCCTGCTTGGCAGGGGGTTGGACTGGATGGCCCTTGTGGTCTCTTCCAACTCTGATTCTATGATTCTATATAAGGGTCTGGTGACTTCTGTTTCAGTGTATCTGAAGAAGTGTGCATGCACACGAAAGCTCAGACCAAGAACAGACTTCGTTGGTCTCTAAGGTGCTACTGGAAGGATTTGTTTTATTTTTTATTTTGTTTGGACAACTGTATGCATTGCAGGGAGCTGGACTAGACAATCCCTGGGGACCCCTCCGACTCTACAGTTCTATGAGTCTCAGAGCAGTTCTGTGGCTGCCAGAGAGGCCCCAAGGAAACCGGCAGAAGGCATCTCATCTCCTCACTTCCCCAGTTCCGCGGCGGCTGAGAAGCCGGGAGCAGCTGGTACGTTAAACCCAAAGTGGCAGGACAGCGGCTCTTGAGAGATGGGGTTCATGCAAGGCTGCAAATGAGTTGGCCAAGGAACTCCTTGAGACGCTGGGGGGGAACGTCTCCAAGAAAAATCAAAGTCGAAAGCCAGCTTGGGAGGGTGACGAGCTGCAGCTTCCAGGGCCACCCCGCTGCAATGTCACTGCCCGGCGATATCTGTCCTGGCACTATGCTCTGCCTGCGCTGTGGGGCTGCAAATGGAGCAATTGAAAGGGACACCGAGGTCGGGGCCCGGAGCGGAGGGCCATTATTTACAGTGAAGAAAGAAATACCCCCTCTGATTTCTTCCTTTTTCGGAAAGGTGTTTTTAAAAAAAAATATTTCATTTTATAATTATATAAAACAGAGAGAAGGGTCCCAGGTGGCGCTGTGGGTTAAACCACAGAGCCTAGGGCTTGCTGATCACAAGAGTTGGCGGTTCGAATCTCCGCGACGGGGTGAGCTCCATTTGTTCGGTCCCAGCTCCTGCCAACCTAGCAGTTCGAAAGCACCTCAAAGTGCAAATAGATAAATAGGTACTGCTCTGGCGGGAAGGTAAACGGTGTTTCCGTGCGCTGCTCTGGTTCGCCAGAAGCGGCTTAGTCATGCTGGCACATGACCTGGAAGCTGTACGCGGCTCCCTCGGCCAATAAAGTGAGATGAGCGCCGCAACCCCAGAGTCGGACACGACTGGACCTAATGGTCAGGGGTCCCTTAAAACAGAGAGAGACAATTATAAGAACGGAGGGAAATTAAAAGAGGAAAAGCAAAATGATAAAATTGGCACATGGGTTTAAGGAATCACCAAGTCCAGCTGATTATCAAGCTGAGATTCCTGCCTTGCAGGGGGTTGGACTAGATGACTCTTGGGGGGTCCCTTCCAACTCTAAGATTTTATGATTCTAACCACAGCTGCAGACCTGGCCTTCTTCCACAGAGCGCTGCTACCGGCCAGTGCCTGCACATGAAGGAACAGGGAAGCAGAGTATCTCTGATACTTTTGACTCCTGCTTTTGTGAGACAGGAGATCTCCCCCTGCGCTTAGGACTAAACTTGTCTCTCCGGAGTTGGGATTCATTTAATCATCTCATTTACGTGAAGCTCTGTCCTCTCTTTTCCTTCTGAGGTCAGGGCTCTGAGAACTGTCAGTACGTTCCGTCTTATCTTCGCGGAGATCTGTTTTGTTTTTTTCCAGATTTTAACAAAGCCCACACTTATCTGAGCTTTCTGGCAAATTGGATTGCCTTCCAGCTTTAACTCTCAGCTACCGGTCAAAGATGTCGCCATCTGTTAAATACATTGCCAGATGCAGGCATGGGGAGAGAAAAAGAGAAAAGTCTGTTGGGTTGAACGATTGATGGCTGCATTAAGGTTGCATTAAGAGGAGCTGGGGTGCGTTTGCTTCTGCAACCGCATAACCCTGGTGGGGTGGGTGGGTGGGTGGAGGGGAGAATAGCTAGTAGCCATCGATAGCCCTCTTCTCCATGAATTAGTCCTCACCACGTTTGCAACACTGACGTCGAATTTATTCCAGAGGCGAAAGGCTCCGCAACAACAGGGGCCTCGTTTTGTTATTACGCGCCTCTTTTGTTCCGGGCAGTTCCCCAAAATCCCTTTTGCGCAAACCCTTCTGCCACTTTCCGTTCTTGGAGGTCATTGCAAATAGAATCATAGAATCCTAGAGTTGGAAGAGACCACCAGGGCCATCCAGTCCAACCCCCTGCCAAGCAGGAACACCATCAAAGCATTCCTGACAGGTGGCTGTCAAGCCTCTGCTTAAAGACCTCCAAAGAAGGAGACTCCACCACACTCCTTGGCAGCAAATTCCACTGTCAAACAGCTCTTACTGTCAGGAAGTTCTTCCTAATGTTTAGGTGGAATCTTCTTTCTTGTAGTTTGAATCCATTGCTCCGTGTCCGCTTCTCAGGAGCAGCAGAAAACAGCCTTTCTCCCTCCTCTATATGACCTCCTTTTATATATTTGAACATGGCTATCATATCACCCCTTAACCTTCTCTTCTCCAGGCTAAACATACCCAGCTCCCTAAGCCATTCCTCATAAGGCATCGTTTCCAGGCCTTTGACCATTTTGGTTGCCCTCCTCTGGACACGTTCCAGCTTGTCAGTATCCTTCTTGAACTGTGGTGCCCAGAACTGGACACAGTATTCCAGGTGAGGTCTGTACAGAGCGGAATACAGTGGTACTATTACTTCCCTTGCTCTAGATGCTATACTCTTATTGATGCAGCCCAGAATTGATGCAGCCCAGAAATGCCGGCGTTAATTTGTTCAATCGATCAAGATACAGATAGACCATTTCATTAAAGAGTGATATCCAAGTGATGTGCCGCAAATGCATGGGCACATCAAAATCAAAGATTGCCAGCTGACTGTAACAGATTCCCCACACTCACTTTAATTGTCTGCATAACCCTGGTGGCACAGAATCATTGAACTGTAGAGTTGGGAGAGACCCCAAGGGCCATCTAGTCCAACCCCCCGCAAGGCAGGGATCAAATGTTTAAAAACTAATACTGAAGATGCCTGCCCAGTCTCTGCCGGAAGGGCATTCCACAAGACTGGGCCGACAACTCAAGGCTTGGTTATGTGTTGACATCAGCCAAGGCTCATGCTCTCAGGGGACAAGCAAAGATGATCTCAGTGATCCTGCGAGAGAGAAAATGCTTCAGGCAATCTCTCAGCCGCTCTGGACCGAAGTACTTCAGGGCTTTGTAAATTTACAAAAGAATCTGACTCTGCAGCAGATTGGCAGCCAGAGCAGATGTTTTTAAAATGATGCCCTGTGTTGCTAACTGGTCCAATCTGCAGCCTTGCCTCTGAATCCCTGCACCAGATGGAGCTTCTGCGCCCACCTCAAAGGCTTCTTCTTCTTCTTCTTCTTCTTCTTCTTCTTCTTCTTCTTCTTCTTCTTCTTTCCCTCGTAGCCGAGTAAGATTGTCTTCCATAAACACCATAAAGCTCAGGGGCAGCCCCACCATAGCTGTCAACTTTGAAAATAAGGGATGCTGCGAGGGCGGTGCAATGGCATCAAGTAGCCTCGCCACCCTGCGCTCCAGAGGCTGCGCGCGAACAGGTGAGCGAAAGAGCGAGCGCGTAGACGGCAGGCAGGCTGTCTGTCTGGTTGGGCGTGAGGGTCTGGCTGCACAAGGCATGCAAGCTCCGCCCCCAGTCGGTCTCAGACTCCTTATTGGCAGCCGAGCAACGCAGCTGAGGAGCCTCCCTGGCCGGCAGGGAGGGAGAGGAGCTGCTTCCTTGGAAATCCGGGGAAATTAAGGGATATCAACAATCCGGGATAGCAGCGGGAAACGGCATTGGAATAAGGGAGTTTCTTACCAAAAAAGGGAGGGTTGACAGCTATGAGCCTCACACAGAGCACATTGCAGGAGTCTAGCCCCAAGGTTACCAACACAGAGACTACAATAGTCAGGTTACAATAGTCAGGCTGAAAGCCAGTGTGGTGTAGTGGTTAAGAGTGGTGGACTCGTAATCTGGTGAACCGGGTTCGCGTCTCCGCTCCTCCACATGCTAGTCACACTTGGGCTAGTCACACTTCTTTGAAGTCTCTCAGCCCCACTCACCTCCCAGAGTGTTTGTTGTGGGGGAGGAAGGGAAAGGAGGATGTGAGCCGCTTTGAGACTCCTTCGGGTAGTGATAAAGCGGGATATCAAATCCAAACTCTTCTTCTTCTACAGGTAGGTAGCCGTGTTGGTCTGCCATAGTCGAAACAAAATAAAAAATAAAAATAACAAACTTAGTTGGTCTCTTAGGTGCTACTGGAAGGAATTTTTTTTACAATAGTCAGGGTATCCCCAATCTTAGGAAGAATACTGAAGGCAAACCATTGGTCCAGCCAGCTCAGAATCATCAACATCAGCATCTCTGTAGGCTTCAGACAGGAAGTCTTTCTCAGCCTTACCCAAGATGGAAGCTGGGACCTTCCACAGGCCAACCAAATGCTCTGGGCACCACAATTTGAGAAGGATATTGACAAACCTGAAAGTGCAACAGAGGGCAGCCAAGATGATCAGGGATCTGGAAACCTTAGGAGGAATGGTAGAAAGAGCTGGGTATGTTTAGCCTGGAAAAGAGGAGATCTGATAGCCAGCTTCAAATATCTCAAGGGCTGTCACACAGAGGAGGGAGCAGGCTTGTTTTCTCCTGCTCTGGAAGGTAGGACTCGAACCCGTGGCTTCATCTATACATATAAAAATGTTCCCATTGCGTGCGCGGCGGACACCACCTTGCTCCGTAACCGCTGGACCAAATCTCATCAAATTAGGACACAGCGTACCATGACCATCAAGGAAGGATCTGGCATAATAAAAATTCAAAAAAACCACACCTGAAATACCTAAAATAAAGAAAAAATGCATTTTTTAATTTATCGGCCATTTGCAAACTCACAAACCGGTAATTGAAAAGGGCGGGGGGGAGAAGAGGGTAATTGAAAACGGGGGTGGGGACAGAGAAGGGGCAGACGGAAGTTGAACAGGGGAACACCACAGCATTCACACACATAGCCACAGCAAGGCGTGGCCGGGTCAGTTAGTGTTACATGAAAGGAGATTCCAACTCGACATCAGGAAGAACTTTCTGGCAGAAAAAGCCCAAACTGGGCCATGGGATGACGTCAGCCTCAGAGAACCAGGTAGCTAAGAGACTTAAGGGAGATTTATTAACTCATACCATTGGCTGTCTGTTCACCTCGGCTAAATTTAGTATTTTGGAACGGCTGTCACTTAATAAGTTAATTCAATATTTGTTAACAATTAGAACTTCTGTTAAGAGAAACACAGTTTCTTCGTCACCCACATCCCAGGCTTCTTAAGTAATAATTTGATCGCATGTTATCACTTCTGTCACAGCTTCTCTGCTCGGGAAGAAGCAAAGGAAATTATTTTCAAGCCACAAAACTAACTCAATTGTTACGGCAGGGAGGGAGAGGGACTCAAGCCCGGGGGCCAAAGGCAGAGATATTTTTTTAATGGTTTGAAACGTAAGAAGAACCTGCTGGATCAGGCCAATGGGCCATGTAGTCCAGTATACTGTTCTCACAGTGGCCAACTAGATGACCCAAAAGGAAATCCGTAGGTAGGATTCGAACACAAGCCCCCTCTCCTCTCCTGTAGTTTCCAGCAGCTAGCATTCAGGTGCATTGCTGCCTCTTGGCTAGTAGCCATCGATAGGCCTCCCTTTGTCTAATCCTCTTCAAAAGCCATCTAGGTTGGTGGCCATCACTGCCTGCTGTGGCAGGGAGTTCCAAAGTTTAAACATGGATTAGAAAAATGATGCCTCGTCTGGAGAAAGGGGATCTTGAGAATTCTCTTCCTCCTTCTGGGCACCCCAGTTTAAGAAGGATATTGACAAGCTGACCAAGATGGCGGAGGGTTGGAAACCAAGACTTATGAGGAACGGTTGAGGTAGTTGGGCATGCTTAGTCCGGAGAAGACTGAGAGGAGATATGGTTGCTGTCCTCAAATATCTTAAAGGCAGTCTCATGATGGATGATGGCGCAAGCTTGTTTTCTCCAGCTCCGGAGGGTAGGACTCGAACACATGGCTTCAAGTTACAAGAAAGGAGATCCTTGACTCAACGTCAAGAAGAACTTTCTGGCGGTAAGAGCTGTTTGACAGCGGAGAGGACTTCCTAGAAAGTGGGGGAGTTTCTACGCAGAGGCCAGATGGCCATCTGTCAGGGATTCTTGAGCTGTGATTCCTGCATTGCAGGGGGTTGGGCTAGATGACCCCTGGGGTTCCCCCCAACCCCACGATTCTACGACTCGATAATTCTTCACTCAAGACTTGAAGGACAGCTCTACTAGGCTCCATGGACCAAGGCCTAAATCAGGATAAGGTACCTTTGGGTGTTCGTTTACCCGGGACTCAGCTATATATACAGCTGCAAATATAATGCTTTAAATGTGTTTTAAGTGCATTAAACACACGTGACACTAGATGGCGATGGTGAGCTTATGGCAAATTCAATATATATTTTTAATGTTTTTTTGAGAAGTATTTTCACAGCATTTTTTATATGTGTCTAGGTTCCACCATACTATGTAGCGACGCTGCGCATGCGCGCTACATAGCGGGTTGCCAGCGCTGTCACTGGCAAACCGCGAGCAAGCCTCAGCGCTTTGCTTCTTCCTGCTGCTCGGGCTGCGGGCGGAGGCGAGGGGCGAGCCAGGGAGGGGAGACGCAATGGGGGCGGGCCAGAAAGAAGCCACCCCCTCCAGGATGGCACCTGTGGGAATGTTCAGGGATGCAGGAGAGGATATATTGTTTGTGATATCCTATTCCAACTTGTGTTAACAAGTCCCAGAATTTAGCAGAGTTTACATTCCCCTTTTTAAAGTCACACAGCGGATAGCTTGCTCAGGTTCGCTAGAACCTCTATAATAAATGTCCTGGTATTTTCCCCTTTATTCCCTCTCAAAGTAAGACACGACACAGTCTTCTATAAAAGTATAAAGGGTTTACTTACAAGTATCATCTGTTCACAGTCGGATCCCAGAAGGCAGGCTTAGTAAAGTTACATACATTTAGGAGACTATTCCATAAGGGAAATAGCTCCTTCTCTCTTGGCTGGAAGCATCTTTGGCTAAGCAGTTGTTGCTTGCTTGGAGGACGGAATCAAAAGAGGGAGATGGCGTCTGGCCCCTGTGCTTTTGTTTTACCTGCACAGGTGAGGCCACACCCACCTCCGGTCACCGGCAGAGGAAGTCTGTCTCAGCCCAGGAGAAACAAGAAGCTTCAACTTGAGAGCAGTACATGTGAAAAGGATCTAGGAGTCTTGGTAGACCACAAACTTGACATGAGTCAACAGTGTGATGCAGCAGCTCAAAAAGCCAACACAATTCTGGGCTGCATCAATAGGAGTATAGCATCTAGATCAAGGGAAGGAATAGTACCACTGTATTCCGCTCTGGTCAGACCCCACCTGGAATACTGTGTCCAATTCTGGGCACCACAGTTCAAGAAGGATACTGACAAGCTGGAACGTGTCCAGAGGAGGGCAACCAAAATGGTCAAAGGCTTGGAAACGATGCCTTATGAGGAACGGCTTAGGGAGCTGGGTATGTTTAGCCTGGAGAATAGAAGGTTAAGGGGTGATAGGATAGCCATGTTCAAATATATCAAAGGATGTCATATAGAGGAGGGAGAAAGGTTGTTTTCTGCTGCTCCAAAGAAGCGGATACAGAGCAATGGATTCAAACTACAAGAAAGAAGATTCCACCTAAACATTAGGAAGAACTTCCTGACAGTAAGAGCTGTTCAACAGTGGAATTTGCTGCCAAGGAGTGTGGTGGAGTCTCCTTCTTTGGAGGTCTTTAAGCAGAGGCTTGACAGCCACCTGTCAGGAATGCTTTGATGGTGTTTCCTGCTTGGCAGGGGGTTGGACTGGATGGCCCTTGGGGTCTCTTCCAACTCTAGGATTCTATGATTCAACTGGCTGGACCAGACATTCCTTTCTATATCCACTCTAGGAATGTTGTGCTTGACTGCTCCAGTGTTTCACATCCCACAGCACCCGGGGCGGCCCGCCCCAAACACACCCCCTTGCTCCAGCCCTGCCCCTGACATCCGAAACGACTCCTCCATTCTGCTCACAAACAATGCATGGGAATTTGACGCCACAACGAAAGGTGATGGCCGTCGGCTTGGAAAATCTCTGTTTTCCTCCGCCAGGCCTCATCTTCCGCACGTGTTCCCTGCGTGTGGAAATCTCTCCTTGGGATGAAAGGGGAGAGAGAGACACCTTGCGAAGAAGAAGAGTGCTCCGACAAAAGGAATAATAATAATTATTATAATTATTTATTATTTGTACCCCGCCCATCTGGCTGGGTCCCCCCCAGCCACTCTGGGGGGCCTCCAACAGATATTAAAATACATTAAAATATCACAGGTTAAAAACTTCCCTAAACAGGACTGCCTTCAGGTATTTTCTGAATGTCAGATAGTTGTTTATCTCTTTGAGGTCTGCTGGGAGGGCGTTCCACAGGGCGGGCGCCACCACCGAGAAGGTCCTCTGCCTGGTTCCCTGAACCTCATTTCTCACAGTGAGGGAACCACCAGAAGGCCCTTGGAGCTGGACCTCAGTGTCCGGGCAGAACGATGGGGGTGGAGATGCTCCTTCAGGTATAAGGATGCCCTTATCTCCTCCTCCGGTTCCCACCCACCTGAGCGCCCATCTGAGGGTGCCCACACCTGTCTGTGCGACGACATCTCTTTCTCTCCGCAGGTCCTTCGATATCCATATATTGGCCTCTTTTATTCTCCGGCAAAGCAGCTCTCTGAATGACAAGCCGCCCGATTAAGATCTCCCGCTTTCGCAGGTGACAAAAGATCCCGGTGCTCTGGAGAGAGCGCGGAAGCGAGAGAGGCACTCCGACATTCTCCCTGCCCTTCTGGAGCCCCGTGAGTCACCCTCCTTGGCCACTCCGCCTGGTCCCCGCTTCCTGCCTCCGTTGAAGGCAGGTGCCTGCGTTTCGCGAGCCAAGAGGCCTTGCTTTCCTCTCCCACTTGTGCCACCCTCTCCAGGGCTTCGAGGGGCCTCTAAATGCTCTCGACAGCTCTCCAAAGACAGCTTGGCTTCAATGGAGTGGGGAGCTCGATTGGCACATTGCAAGAGAAGCTTTGGAGAAGGAAGGAGGCCTCAGGAATGAGTCATTGCTCTGCAACTGCAGGAGGGAGGCAGCCCCACGAGCCGGCTGAGCTTTTTCATAGAAACGCAAAATTGTAGGAAGGGACCCCTGAGGGTCATCCAGTCCAACCCCCTGCAATGCAGGAATCTCAGCTAACACACGCTAAACCTGAGTTACGTATATCTATACCACCAAACAACAAACGTAACAGGCTGGCAGAAATTAATTCTGATAACTCAAGATATAAATAATGAAAGCACATGCATGTACAGGGCCAAAATCTGTGTATAATCTGGTATAAACTCACGAAAAAACAACATATGAATATAATCCGTTTCAAAAGTCTATCTGCTTAAAGGTTCATACGTGGAGGTACATAGCAAGTATCACAAGTCCAGTGTCCTCCATGTAAATTCAACTAACAGTCCCAAGTTTGGTGTCCTCCATATAATGCAAATAAAAGTTCCAACTAAAGTTGAGCTTGATAAGACAATGATGATGATGCAACACTCCAAAGTGTGAATGTAGTTTTCATGGAGATTCGGAGCAAGCAGGACAAGGATGCCCGGATTATTTATCCCTGTTTCGCCACTTTCGGCTTCATCAGCAGCATAATGATTACATACAATAACAGATAGTGAACAAAACAAAATAAAATAAAAAAAATTCCTTCCAGTAGCACCTTAGAGACCAACTAAGTTTGTTCTTGGTATGAGCTTTCGTGTGCATGCACACTTCTTCAGATACACACGAAAGCTCATACCAAGAACAAACTTAGTTGGTCTCTAAGGTGCTACTGGAAGGAATTTTTTTTATTTTATTTTGTTTTGACTATGACAGACCAACACGGCTATCTACCTTTAGATAGTGAACAGACAGAGACCCAACAGGTACTCATATAGACTTTTGAAACGGATTATATTCATATGTTGTTTTTTCGCGAGTTTATACCAGATTATACACAGATTTTGGTCCTGTACATGCATGTGCTTTCATTATTTATATCTTGAGTTATCAGAATTAATTTCTGCCAGCCTGTTACGTTGGTTGTTTGGTGGAATCTCAGCTAAAGCATCCAGGACAGATGGCCATCCAACCTCTGCTTAAAAACCTCCAAGGAAGGAGAGTCTACAACCCCCCCCCCCCAAGGCAGACCTTTGCTCTCACTGTCAGAAAGTTCTTCCTGATGTTTAGTTGGAATCTCCTTTCTTGTAACTTGGAGCCATGGGTTCGAGTCCTACCCTCCGGAGCAGGAGAAAACAAGCTTGCTCCATCTTCCACGTGATACTTGAGATATTGGAAGAGGGCTATCAATCTCTTCTCGGTCCCCTTTTCCCCAGGCTAAACATACCCAATTCCTTCGACAGTTCCTCATAAGGCTTGGTTTCCAGACCTTTGATCATCTCCTCTGCCCATGTTCCCGCTTGTCAACATCCTTCTTAGATTGTGATGCCCAGAGCTGCTCACAGGTGTGGTCTGACCAAGGTAGAAGAGAGTGCTACTTGAAGCCATGGGTTCGGGTCCTACCCTCCAGAGCAGGAGAAAACAAGCTGGTTCCCTCTTCCATGGGACAGCCCTTGAGATACTGGAAGGTGGCTATGATATCTCCTCTGGAAAGGTGGTGGACTCTCCTTCGTGGGCTCTTTCAGGGATGCTTTAGCTGTGAGTCCTGGATTTCAGAGGGTTGGTCTAGATGACCATTGGGTTTCCTTCCAACTCCACAATTTTGTGATTCTGTGAAATCTCTCTTCCCTGCCATACAGGTCATCCCATCCTAAGTTTCAAGTTGGGACCTGGCACTTATGTCCAAGATGAACTAGGAGTTTTGCCAGCTTCCTGCCCTTGGGGTGGGTGGTTATTATTATTATTATTATTATTATTATTATTATTATTATTACTTATACTCCACTCATCTGGCTGGGGAACAGAGGCAGAATAACAGGGCTGCCTTCCTTTCCTCCTTCTCTGCACCAATCTTGATAATAATATTTTTTATTATTTATACCCCGCCCATCCGGCTGGGCTTCCCCAGCCACTCTGGGTGGCTTCCAACAAAATATTAAAAATACAATAATTCATCAAATATTAAAAGCTTCCCTAAACAGGGCTGCCATCAGATGTCTTCTAAAAGTCAGACAGTTGTTTATTTCCTTGACATCTGGCGGGAGGGCGTTCCACAGGGCGGGTGCCACCACCGAGAAGGCCCTCTGCCTGGTAACTTCAAGCTCCCTTTGGAAAGGGCAGCTCACAAACATCTCTGTGCGGAAGCAAGGAAGGAGCGCTGCTCTCCATGCAAACATATGCATCGCCGAAATAACATTTCCCCAGGAACCCAGAATAATTTCCCTCTTTGTCCTCATTTCAATTTTCTTCCCTTCGTTGTGCTCTTCAGCTTAATCCTCACCGGGTTCCCCCCCCTTTCTTTTCGCATTTGTCGGAAAGCAGGGGAGCGTCTAATTGATTGCCTCCTTCCTTTTCACAAAGCGATATTCCCTGTGCAATTTGTGATAGGAAGCAATCCACGAATAAGAAGATCAGGGCCTGGAAAAAAATAATACGTTTGTGCGCCAGATTTAGCAACACCATTGTCTCTGCCTGTGTTTCTACATCCCTGAATCAGCCACCTCTCCTGCGAGGAGGGCCGGGGTTGGGCTAGATGACCCTCAGGACCCCTTCCAACGCTACGATTCTATGATTCTATGAACCACAACGGGAAAGCTTTTCCAGATCAAGATTCACAAGTTCGTTGTGACCGTGTACTTTAGGGCTGGTTTTGTATCTTGGGTTTAAAAAGAGTAACATTGGTTGGTTCATATATACAGTGGTACCTGGGGACCCAGGTGGCGCTGTGGGTTAAACCACAGAGCCTAGGGCTTGCTGATCAGAAGGTCGGCGGTTCGAATCCCCACGACAGGGTGAGCTCCCGTTGCTCGGTCCCTGCTCCTGCCCACCTAGCAGTTCGAAAGCACGTCAAAGTGCAAGTAGATAAATAGGTACCGCTCCAGCGGGAAGGTAAGCGGCGTTTCCGTGCGCTGCTCTGGTTCACCAGAAGCGGCTTTGTCATGCTGGCCACATGACCTGGAAGCTGTACGCCGGCTCCCTCGGCCAGTAAAGCAAGATGAGCGCCACAACCCCAGAGTCGTCCGTGACTGGACCTAATGGTCAGGGGTCCCTTTACCTTTGTCCATAAATTACCATATAGCATATATTCCACAATAAAAAAACAGCGACCATTTGTTGTTGACAAAGGACAGCTGGACATATAAAGGGCCCCATTACCTTCAGTAGCTTAGGGCCTCATCCAACCTAAACCCGGCCCTGGATCCATTGCTAGCCCTGGTTGCCCTGGCCCTTTCCCTCTTGCACACTCAGAGTTTGCAGTCACATTGAGCGCCATCCCTTCTCCGCGTGACCTTCCCTGTGCTCTGCTTCGAGGAGGAAAGCGCACCAAGTCAGAACAAGTCGCAGAGAAACTCATTTGCCGCCCACTCGACGGACAGCCTGCCTCGCACTCGTTCCCCGGCCTTCGGAAGCGGGTCTCGCTTACGCAGAGACGCCTCGAGAGCCTTCGAAGCAGAGCGTGGATTCCTCTCGCTCCTTTGTACCGGCACGCGTCTCCATCTCAAGGTTGCCAAGGCTTCCCACGTCGATTATCTCGAACAATGATCAGCACTCCGAGCCCAGGATGAAGCCGGCTCGCTTCTGCCTCTCGCCCATTCATTGCCTGCAACCTCTGCATCTGGCTGCTTGCGTCTCGCGGGCGCAAACGCTCCCCCTGCGAGGATGGCCATTGTGAAGCGAACGCTGTCCTTCTTCCCCCGCCGCCTCCCGTTCTCGCTCGGTGTGTCGTGTTCCAACCTCACCCCCCCGAAAAGCAGAGCGCGCCTCTCTCCCGAGTCCCTGCCCACTTGAACCCGGTAAATCATAGAATCCTAGAGTTGGAAGAGACCCCAAGGGCCATCCAGTCCAACCCCCTGCCAAGCAGGAAACACCATCCAAGCATTCCTGACAGGTGGCTGTCAAGCCTCTGCTTAAAGACCTCCAAAGAAGGAGACTCCACCACACTCCTTGGCAGCAAATTCCACTGTCAAACAGCTCTTACTGTCAGGAAGTTCTTCCTAATGTTTAGGTGGAATCTTCTTTCTTGTAGTTTGAATCTATTGCTCCGTGTCTGCTTCTCTGGAGCAGCAGAAAACAACCTTTCTCCCTCCTCTATATGACATCCTTTTATATATTTGAACATGGCTATCATATCACCCCTTGACCTTCTCTTCTCCAGGCTAAACATACCCAGCTCCCTACGCCGTTCCTCATAAGGCATCATTTCCAGGCCTTTGACCATTTTGGTTGCCCTCCTCTGGACACGTTCCAGCTTGTCAGTATCCTTCTTGAACTGTGGTGCCCAGAACTGGACACAGTATTCCAGGTGAGGTCTGACCAGAGCGGAATACAGTGGTACTATTCCTTCCCTTGATCTAGATGCTATACTCCTATTGATGCAGCCCAGAATTGCATTGGCTTTTTGAGCTGCTGCATCACACTGTTGACTCATGTCAAGTTTATGGTCTACCAAGACTCCTAGATCCTTTTCACATGTACTGCTCTCAAGCCAGGTGTCACCCATCCTGTATTTGTGCCTTTCATTTTTTTTGCCCAAGTGTAGTACTTTACATTTCTCCCTGTTAAAATTCATCCTGTTTGCCTTGGCCCAGTTCTCTAATCTGTTAAGGTCATTTTGAAGTGTGATCCTGTCCTCTGGGGTATTAGCCACCCCTCCCAATTTGGTGTCATCTGCAAACTTGATCAGGATGCCCTCAAGCCCATCATCCAAGTCATTGATAAAGATGTTGAATAAGACTGGGCCCAAGACAGAACCCTGTGGCACCCCACTAGTCACTTCTCTAAATGTCAGTGCGGCTCTCGCGGAAGCCGAGAGACGGGGCTTTCGCAAATCTCAAGGCCGGGCTGGGTGTTTTGGAGAGGGGGCCGGGGAATTGTCTCGCAGAAACAGCAAAGAACAGCAAGCGCTCTGCGCAGGCAAAGCAAGAATCCTGGCTTTCTTTCCCGAAATGAAAAGGCAGCGAGAGATCCGGGCAGGTCATAGAATGGTCTGACCCCCTTGCAACTCAGGAATCACAGCGAAATCACGTGGTGGGACATGATCCTCGGATTAGGGCACTGCCACCCTCCTGGGCTGGATTCAGTCCTTGAAAGGCCCCAAGCACTTTAAAGATATGTGTAATTCAAAATAAAAGCAACATGAAAGCAGTCTCTCAGGCCAGCCTACCTCGCAGGGCTGTTGCAGGGATCAAATGGCCAGAGGGAGATCTGTGTGTGTCCTCTGAACTCCTGCGGGGCAAGGGGGGGGAGGTAGAAATGCAGTAATAAAAATAAAAAGCTGGACTTGAGCACAATATCACCTTCAATAGCTCAGTTGGTAAGAGCATGAGACTCTTAATCTCTACGTTGTGGGTTTGAGCCCCACGTTGGGGGCAAAACTTCCTGCACTGCAGGGGGTTGGACTAGATGACCCTCGGGGTCCCTTCTAACTCTACAATTCTACGATTCTACGATTCACTCCTCTAGCAGCTTCCAACAGCTGCTATTGAGAGGCACTGCTGCCGCCAAAGCCGGATTAAGACCCCACAGAATTCAAAATAAAAACAATACTGAACTGTAAAGTAAACGAAACACAGACTGATTGCAGCACAGGACAGGGTCTGATTTCATTGCATTATTTTGATTAGCGCTGGACAATGCTCCCCCCTTCCTGTTTAGGTGGGGATAAGCAATAGTTCTGGTTTTCCCCATGAGTATTCTGATGCTTTAAAAAAAAGCCCAGGCAAACCTCTCTTGCAAAGAGCTACTGCCAGCAGTTATTTGACTGCAGGGAGGGAAATGCCCTTTGTACATGTTCAGAGGCACTGTCCGTCCTGGTTCTCACATCCTGGGCTGGGCCCCGGAATCCAGAACAAATCGCAACGCCGAGTCCCTGTTCTGTGCCATTTCATGACAGGCAGTGCAGTGCAATGGTTAGAGTGCTGGGCTAAGGCCTCGGAGGGACCCAGGTGCAGATCTCCACTTGGCCATTGTGACCTTGGGGGCCAGTCAGTGCTTCTCAGCCTATCCTACCTCACAGGGTTGTTGTGAGCTCCTTGGAATAATAATAATTTATTATTTATACCCTGCCCATCTGGCTGGGTTTCCCCAGCCACTCTGGGTGGATTTCAACACAACATTAAAATACAATAATCTATTAAACATTAAAAGCCTCCCTAAACAGGGCTGCCTTCAGATGTCTTCTAAAGGTCTGGTAGTTGTTGTTCTCTTTGACATCTGATGGGAGGGCGTTCCACGGTGGGGGTGGAGACACTCCTTCAGGTATACTGGACCGAAGCCATTTAGGGCTTTAAAGGTCAGCACCAACACTTTGAATTGTGCTCATTGTGCTCGGAAACGTACTGGGAGTCAGTGTAGGTCTTTCAAGACCGGAGTTATGTGGTCCCAGCGGCCACTCCCAGTCACCAGTCTGGCTGCCGCATTCTGGATTAATTGTAGTTTCCGGGTCACCTTCAAAGGTAGCCCCACGTAGAGCGCATTGCAGTAGTCCAAGAGGGAGATAACCAGAGCATGCACCACTCTGGCGAGACAGTCTGCGGGCAGGGAGGGTCTCATCCTGCGTACCAGATGGAGCTGGGAGACAGCCGCCCTGGACACAGAATTAACCTGCGCCTCCATGGACAGCTGTGAGTCCAAAATGACTCCCAGGCTGCGCACCTGGTCCTTCGGGGGCACAGTTACCCCATTCAGGACCCCCATTCAGGACCAGGGAGTCCCCCACACCCGCCCGCCTGGAAGAAAAGCTAGGATGGAAATGCAATAAATAACGAAGTTCTTTCCTGAGAGAAACTTCCCTCTTACCTGCTTTGCAATGCTGCGCTCTCTTTTGTTCCCGAAAAGGGACATGAAATCCCCGCGCCATCATCTCCTCCTCTTCCTCCCCCTCTCCTGCAAATGGATGCACAATAGCCCAGGGTGACTAATGGAGCCTGGGGATCCGACACAGTGGAAGGGACTCTCCTCCATCAGCTGCAGAAGCAGCCTCTGCTCTGGCGCTAATGGATACATTTTAATCATAACAATAACAAAAAATAAAGGATACCTGCAATGTTCGGCACAAGAGGAAAAAGTCGAGATGAAAAACACGTTGGGAGAGGATCTCAGCTCTTGGGCAGCTCAGAAACTGCCTCTGCAGGAGCAAACATGACCTGTGGGAACTGTAGCGCAGAAAGGGGCGCGTACAGGTCGCTCTGCCCAAATACAAATTATTGTATTTTAATGTTCTGTTGAAAGCCGCCCAGAGTGGCTGGCGAAATCCAGCCAGATGGGCGGGGTATAAATCAGGGTGGATAAAAATCAACGATTAAAAAAAAAATAAATCAAAAAAATCGGATTTTTTTTGATTTAAATCGGATTTTTTTGATTTAAATCGGATTTTTTTTATTTAAATTGGATTTTTAAAATAAAATGCTTTTGTAGGAAAAATCTTTCTAAATATAGTCTTCTATTTAAGTTACATTGTAGTCCAAAGGCTATTCATCAGGAAATAAGGATTTGTTTTAAGTTTATCAAGTGTGCTAAAACCTCAGTCTAAGGTTTTTTTTAAAAAAAAAATGTTTAACCACATCAGTTAACAAACATGGATACATATGCTATCATGTTATTGTTTTAGTTAAATAAATTGTTTAAATGGTTATTAAGGAAATGATTATTTTTCTCTTTCCAATAAAGTACAGCAGAAAAGTTGTCCAAATATAAACAGTTAACTTATTAAACCTCACCATAATTATCTGTCTATGTATTTCTAGTAGTATAACCAAATCAGTAATTTTTGATATAACTGTAAAAACTACTGGTACTCTGAAAATTTATTATTCTAAAAATGAAACCTTCATATGGTTGTAAATATTAAGATTATACCAGCAAGATTATACCAGCAAGTCTTTCTGTTAAAAAAATATTTAAATCAAGTCTTACTGACTACTGATTTAAATCAAGCCTTACTGACTAGTGATACTGACAAGCTGGAACGTGTCCAGAGGAGGGCAACCAAAATGGTCAAAGGCCTGTAAACGATGCCTTATGAGGAATGGCTTAGGGAGCTGGGTATGTTTAGCCTGGAGAAGAGACGGTTAAGGGGTGATAGGATAGCCATGTTCAAATATATAAAAGGATGTCATATAGAGGAGGAGAAAGGTTGTTTTCTGCTGCTCCAGAGAAGCGGACACGGAGCAATGGATTCAAACTACAAGAAAGAAGATTCCACCTAAACAATTAGGAAGAACTTCCTGACAGTAAGAGCTGTTTGACAGTGGAATTTGCTGCCAAGGAGTGTGGTGGAGTCTCCTTCTTTGGAGGTCTTTAAGCAGAGGCTTGACAGCCACCTGTCAGGAATGCTTTGATGGTGTTTCCTGCTTGGCAGGGGGTTGGACTGGATGGCCCTTGGGGTCTCTTCCAACTCTAGGATTCTAGGATTCTATGATTTAAATCAAATCCACCCTGGTATAAATAATAAATTATTATTATTATTATCACTGCTATAGCCACAGGTCGCTGGTTAAACCATGGAATTTGCTCCCGCAAAGCAACCAAGGCAGGGAATCACAGAACTGCAGAGTTGGAAGGAGGCTCAGAGCAAGTTCTTTGCAGAAAAAGGTGGGGTACAAATGCAAAAAATAGAAAAAGTAAGAGATCTGTCTCCTCCTCCCTTCACAATCCTCAATCAGTATCTTGGCGACAGCCTTTTAACAAAACTGTGATCCCTGCATAGCAGCGGATGCGACTAAATGATCCTCAGGTCCCTTCCAACCCTACAATTCTATAAAAACCTCCATCTCGGGTGTTCAGCAACCCAGATAAAATAATAATAATAATAATAATAAATATTTATACCCCGCCCTTCCAGCCAAGACCGGGCTCAGAGCGGCTAACACCCATAAAATCACAACAAAACATACAAAACAATCAATTAAAATGCAGGTTGAAATACGGTTTAAAGTTTAAAATGCAGCCTCATTTTTAAGTAGCCCACCAACCAAACCATAAAGGAATGAAACATCAGGGTTAAACTGAAACCAACCCCAAAGGCCAGGCGGAACAGCTCCGTCTTGCAGGCCTGCGGAAAGATGCCAAAATGTCAGAGACACCACGACACGGGATTCTCCAAGGGCATTTATTAACATTACAAAAAAAAAAAACGACGACAAGAAGAGGCGTTGCTCTTAAGGAAAGATTTTGCCTGCCCGCTTCTCCCACAGCTTCCCAGCATCAGGCGAAGAAGGCAGGGGGGTTTTCCCGGTGCTTAAGCCTCGCTGGCCTCCTCCCTGTCCAAACAGAGGCGGGCGAGAAGCACCCATCCCTGGCACCTCTCTGCACCCAGTGCTGCTGCTCGGTGGCTCTGGCGATGCTCCTGGGTCCCTCCTCCGTCCACCAAAAAACGAGCACCCGGTCTTGCTGAGGGAGACGGGCAGACGTTCTCAGCACCAGCACCCACAACCGCAACAGGACAACCCACCAGGTCAAGGCGAAGGGGTTGGCAAAAAGCAACGCAGAGAGAGGGCAGGGGAAGGCGGCCGAGAGCACCTCTCTCCTGCCAGCTCTCCGGAGTGAGAGCAGGAAGCAGAGACGCTTCTGAATACCGGTCCCCGCCAAGCAAGTGGGCTCCCGTGTTCGAATCCTGCTTGCGGTTCCCCCCCCCCAAGAGGCATCTGTTTGGCCCCTGCGAGAACAGGATGCGGGACTAGACGAGTCACTGGCCTGATCCGGCAGGATTTCCTGTGTGCGGATCTCGCCTCGCTCGGGCATTCTGCCGGGAAGCCCTCGGCTGGGGCCAAAATGGTCACAACAGCCCCCTTGGCCCCCGTTTCTCGACGAGAACGGAATGGTTGGTTGGCAAAGCCCTGGAGTGCCCCCAGAGAGGGCTCAAGATCCATGCTGTCCTTCCGTGGCCAGGGGAGGCACCTCAAAGAAGCCACCAGGACAGGACAGGGGGCAGGAGTGACGCCGGTTCGGTAGTGAATTTGGCACATGTTGATCACAGGTGCAACTTCCTCGTGGGATTGCCTTGGGTTCCCGGTTCTCCGTCTCCAGTCGGCTTATCAATGTCCAGCCTCCTGACCTCCCTGCTTCCCTTTGGGAGTCCTCGGCTCGGCTTTGCAGGGAGATGGGGAGTCCCCAAAGGGCAGGCTTTGTTCCTGAGCATCCCCCCCTCCTCCCTTCCCGCTGGACCAGCCAAGGGCTCTTCGTTTCTGAGACGGCTCCTTCGCCTCCTTGGACTTCGGCCAACCATCCTGCGGGCGGAAAGAGAGACACCAAATTAACACCCAGGAAGGGCGGGCGGGCTTCTGAAGAGCACGGCCAACGGAGGCAGAGCACTGGGGAAGGATGCGCACAGGGATGCGGCTGAACCTTTTGCAGTGGGGGTCCTTGGGCACGGGTCCCACTGGTATATTTTAAGAGGATCTGGGGCCAGGGTGAGAACAAGGTGGAGCACGTTCAGGGGAGTCTCGTTGAGATGATCAAGGGTCTGGGAGCAAACTCTGACGAGGAACAGTTGAAGGAATTGGGGATGTTTTGCCTGGAGAAGAGTAGACTGAGAAGTGATGAAGCAGCTACCTTCAAATCTCTGAAGGGTCATGGAATCATAAATTGAAGCCACTGGTTCGGGTCCTAGCCTCCGGAGCAGGAGAAAACGAGCCTGCTCTTCCATGTGACGGTCCTTGAGATATTTGAAGATGGCTCCCATATCTCCTCTCAGTCTACTCTTCTCCAGGCAAAACATCCCCAATTCCTTCAACCGTTCCTCATCAGGCTTGGTTTCCAGACCCTGGGTCCTCTTGGCACGCTCTCCTCTGCCCACCTTCCAGCTTGTCAACATCCTTCTTATAATGTGGTGCCCAGAATTGGACACAGGACTCCACATGTGGTCTGACCACGGCAGAATACAGTGGGACTATGACTTCCCTGGATCTGGCCAGTGGACTTCAGTTGATGCTACCTAGAAGAGCATTAGTCAGCGGCGTAGCGTATGCATCGTGAACGTCACGGCGCATGCGCTATGGAGAGGAGTCTGCTCCTCGGCAGCCGCGCGCGGGAGCGAAGCCAGCCGCGGAGGCAAGAGAGGCTTTTGCCGGGCGGTGACGCACCGCCTGGCAAAAACCTCTCTTGCCGCGGCGGCTGGCTTCGCTCCCTCGCTCAGAGCCGCCGCGCGGTTTTTTTTCCTCCCTTTCTGTCCCCTGGTTGTGCGGGGGGCGGGCTAGCGAGGGGCGTCACGCCAGCCACAAGGGTGACGCCATCGCTGGCCCGCCCTCGCGCCCCACGGCTCTCTGCCCAACCATAGGGACAGAAAGGGAGGAAAAACATGCGGCGGCGAGTGAGGGAGCGAAGCCAGACGCGGTGGCAAGAGAGGTTTTTGGAGTCGCCGGTCGCGGGGGGGCGCCCAGAGTGTCGCCCCCTAGAGGCTGGAACCCGGGGCGTCCCGCCCCCATCGCCTCGCTCTTACTCCGCCCCTGCATTAGTCACTCGCCTTTGGTACGAAACTATTCTATTTTTATTTTATTTTTTAAAATAAACTTTATTCAGGTTCCTTAAAAAAGTTACAACGCACAAAAAAGTTACAATCTAATTATAGTAAACATAACACAAAACCAACCGAAAATACATCCACTCACAAACAAATTATAACATAAATAATACTAACACACAACATATAACAAAATTATCCAAAGAAAATTGCACATACGTTAAAAAAAAAAACCACATAGAACATCCGCATCAAAACTTAAAACTTTTAAAACAACTTCCTAAAGTTCTACCTCGTGTTCCTTACTGTAAGCTCCTGTTTATGCTATTTTTAATATACAAATAATACTGAAATACATTTGTCTAATTATATCTATAACTACCTGCATTGATATTACCCCTGTATGTGAATCAATCCAAGCAGATCACCAGTTCTGTTTTCATCCCCTCATTCCTTAAATATTCTTCCACATATTTCCATTCTCCTTTCATTTTTTGCTTCAATATATTTCTGATTGCTGCCGTCATTCTCGCCAAATTCATAAATTCTACTAATTTTAAATGCCACTCCTGTATCTTTGAAATTTCTTCTCCTTTCCAATATTGCGCTATTAATAAGAATGGTACGAAACTGTTCTAAAGGCAGGATGTTGTAGCTTTCAGAAACCTTTTGGTCAAGGGAGTAAGAAAGACCTCAGCGATCCTTCCAAAACTGGGCGTTGGGCTGACCAGGTCTCTTCTCAGCAGCCCTGCGGACTGCATGGGGGGTGGGGGGAGTAAGTTGGCACCCGTGGCCCAGGGAGACAATAGTTACCTGCCACTCTCGGTGTCCAGTTTCATACATCCCGAAGGAGCTGGAGAAGAAAGGAGACAATCTTAGAAAGCAAGAATTCACCCTCCTGTCCCTGCTCATCGCACACCCAGCTGGGTCTAGCGTACCGTATTTTTCGCTCTATAAGGAGCACCTGACCATAGGACGCACCTACTTTTTAGATGGGAAAAGCCCCATTTTTTTTAGGATCAGCTCAAATCTCTGCAGCTTCTTTTGCAAAGGAGAAAAGCCCCATTTTTTGAGGATCAGCTCAAAGTTGTTGAGCTTACTTTGCAAAGGGAAAAAACCCTGTTTTATGGGGTTCAACTCACAGTTCTGCAGCTTCAGGAAAGGGAGCCATTTCTACAGTTTCCAGACAGATAATCCAATCAGCCAGTCACATGTCGCTGGGGAAACAGCCTCCCTCTGCAAGGGGGCGGGGCTGGAATCTCTCTCCCTTATCTCTCTCCCCGATCGTTTGCTGAGCAGCTGCTCAGCGGGCTTCCTTTCAACACCCCCTTCTCTCTTTTTTTTAAAAAAAGCACGATCTGCTTTTGCCCCTGGGCAGTTCAGCTGCAGGGACCACACATTTGCTCCATAAGACACACAGACATTTCCCCTGATTTTTAAGGAGGAAAAAAGTGCATCTTATGGAGCAAAAAATACGGTATTTATTTGGTCCAGCAAGCCTACAGGTAATGGGGAAAAGGAGGACTATTTACACCACCCTGAGTTCCTTGGAGGAAAGGTGAGGTGGAAATGCAATAAATCAAGGTTTCCCCAACTTGGGTCTCCAGCTGTTTTTGGACCACAGTTCCCATCATCCCTGGCCACTGGTTCTGCTAGCTAGGGATGATGGGAGTTGTAGTCCAAAAATAGCGGGAGACCCAAGCTGGGGAAACCCTGCAAGAAACAAACAAACAAACAAACAAACAAACAAACAGATAACGGTAGTAAAGTGGAGCTGCCATGTTCAGTGGCAGTCTATCCTGGAGACAAAGAACTGGGGAGAGGGCTGTTGTCCTCATGCTTTGCTTGTGGGCTTCTAGAAATACCTTCTAGAGAGAGATCAGGCTTTGTGGGGCTGCCTTTCACCTGGCACGGCAAGAATACAGCTCTCTGGGAGCTCTTGGGGAGCAATTGTTTAGGCTAGGCAACGGGGCAGGGAACTCAAGGGGAGGTTGGAAGGGAGAGCGAGGAAAAGGGGCTGAGCGTGAGTGCTTGGCCACTAGGGTGGGAAGCGACTTGGGCGATGTGAGCTCAGGATCTGTAGAGGATGACTGGCTCCCTATGCAGAATTGCAGGATTCTGGCGCTGGAAGATGCTGCCAGAGGTCATCTAATCTAACCCCCTGCTCAGGGCCGGACCACCCGTCAGGCAAGGCGGGATCCACAGGGGCAGCAGATCCCAAAGAGGAGCTTTATTCCCCCACCCTTGTCCCTGATGTAGATCTTCACTCGCCCTGGTGGGGTGAGGGGTGCCATTTCCTGGTTCGACTCGGGGGTCTGGGCCGCTCTGACAGGGATTGGCTCTTCCCAGGGACCGAAAGCTTAGGAACGGACTGAGACCACACCAGGCCAAGGGTGAGGATCTGCCACGATGGAGGTTCAAACTGGGACCTAGACATTGCGTTCGGGACCTCTGTGCCACAGGCAGAAATAATAATAAATAATAATAATAATAATAATAATAATAATAATAATAATAATAATAATAATAATTTATTATTTGTACCCCGCCCATCTGGCTGGGTCTCCCCAGCCACTCTGGGCAGCTTCCAGCAAATATTAAAATACATTAACATGTTACAGATTAAAAATGCCCCTAAACAGGGCTGCCTTCAGGTATTTCCTAAATGTTATGTAGTTGTTGATCCCTTTGACCTCTGCTGGGAGGGCGTTCCACAGGGCGGGCGCCACTACCGAGAAGGCCCTCTGCCTGGTTCCCTGTAGCTTTGCTTCTCGCAGTGAGGGAACCGCCAGAAGGCCCTCGGCGCTGGACCTCAGTGTCCGGGCTGACCAATGGGGGTGGAGACGCTCCTTCAGGTATACAGGACCGAGGCCGTTTAGGGCTTTCAAGGTCAGCACCAACACTTTGAATTGTGCTCGGAAACGTACTGGGAGCCAATGTAGATCTCTCAGGACCGGTGTTATGTGGTCCCGGCAGCCACTCCCAGTCACCAGTCTAGCTGCCGCATTCTGGATTAATTGCAGTTTCCGGGTCACCTTCAAAGGTAGCCCCAGGTAGAGCGCATTGCAGTAGTCCAAGCGGGAGATAACTAGGGCATGCACCACTCTGGCGAGACAGTCTGCGGGCAGGGAGGGTCTCATCCTGCGTACCAGATGGTAAATGCTCTGATGGAGTCTTTTTAGGACTCACTGATATCTAATATATAGTTCATATCTTTTGTAACCTAAGTATGTACTCAATGAATCTGACAGTAAACTAGTTTATTTTGTTATCATTCAGATTCATGTCTCAGCCTGCGCACCAGATGGAGCTGGGAGACAGCCGCCCTGGACACAGAATTAACCTGCGCCTCCATGGACAGCTGTGAGTCCAGAAACCCACATTGGAGAGGGTTGGACTTGATGAGCTTTGGAGGTCCCTTCCAACTCCACAACGCTGGCTTCTTAGAGCCAAAAAAGCAAGGATGCAGAGCTGAGCAGCCTTCCCTCGCCTGCTGCCCTCCCACAATGTGGGCAACCTGTGCCCATCGGCAGTATCTGTGCGCTGGCTCTCACCGCCAGCGGGTCGGCCGCGAAGGCCGCGACGCTGTTCCTCATCTCGTTCTCGTTGCCTCGCAGAGGGATCAGGGAGATGTTCCCCAGCCGGGAATCCTGCTGCGTCCGGGACGCCCGAACCTTGGAGGACTCCGGCGGCCAGATGTTCCCGCCGTGCTGGGAAGGTGAGAGGAGAGAAGAAGAAGAGTTTGGATTTGATATCCCGCTTTATCACTCCCCGAAGGAGTCTCAAAGCGGCTCACATTCTCCTTTCCCTTCCTGCCCCACAACAAACACTCTGTGAGGTGAGTGGGGCTGAGAGACTTCAGAGAAGTGGGACTAGACCAAGGTCACCCAGCAGCTGCATGGGGAGGAGCGGAGACGCGAACCCAGTTCCCCAGATTACGAGTCCACCGCTCTTATCCACTACAACCACACAAGGAGCAATGCGGGGAGCACAAGAAGGGACAAGCTCTTGGCTTACGCAAATTGTTAACAAGATCAAACAAAGTGGCCTAAACCCCGAAGACCTCTTTAGTGGACCTTGAATAAGGCAAAAACATCTATTTCTCAGAGGCTTCTCGATATCGAACTGCAAAAAGAAGATGCCTTACTTCCTGAGAATTTCAGGTGTCTAAAATCTTGGCTCAACTTTTCAGCTGCCCCTTATTTATCTAATATTACTTATGAATCTTACAGATGGGCTTTTTCCAGAGCCCGATTTGAGGCACGGCCTACAGCTGTACTACACGGCAAATTCCTGCGGGTACCTATCCACGAGCGCCTATGCCCATGCATGACCAATAAGGTGGAATCTGTTACTCACATTCTTCTATTCTGTGAATTTTATAGTGAAGAACGGTCTCGTCTTATATTACCCCTTTTATCAAAATGTAAACCCTTGCAATATGATCTGGAATTTATTCCTGAAATCCTACGCAAATTCCTTTTGGAAGACTCTTTGAGTTCAGTATCCTATGTTGTGGCCAAGTTTTGCACCTTAGCCATCAAAAAACATAAATCGCTTCTACTGGAAAATATACTATAAATTTCTTTTGCGCCATTGTTTTTTTTTTTTCTTCCCCCCCCCCCCCTAATCTTTAGGATTTTGATGACTTGTAGCGATATTCTGATCGCTGGTTTGGAATTATACTGTACTGTATTATATTGCTGGCTTTTGCTGTAATAAACTGAGTTGAGTTGAGAAGGGACAAGCTGGTCAGGCCAGGCGGCTCCTCGCAGGCCAGTTCTCCCCCTCCTGCTTCACCCTCATAGAATCCTAGCACTGTAAAGTTGGAAAGGACCCCAGGGGCCATCTAGCCCACCCCCTGCAACAACCCTTAGAGGTAGGTCAGGCCGAGACCCCTCCACATACCTGCACAGAGAGGAACGTGGCAAACCAGCCCCGCAACTCCATCTGCGTGTCACAGCAGAGATACCTGTGTGGGGAAAAGTATTATTACAATGGTACCTTGGTGGTACCCAGGTGGCGCTGTGGGTTAAACCACAGAGCCTAGGGCTTGCCGATCAGAAGGTCGGCGGTTCGAATCCCCGCGACGGGGTGAGCTCCCGTTGCTCGGTCCCAGATCCTGCCCACCTAGCAGTTCGAAAGCACATCAAAGTGCAAGTAGTTAAATAGGTACCAGCTCCGGCGGGAAGGTAAATGGCGTTTCCGTGCGCTGCTCTGGTTTGCCAGAAGCGGCTTAGTCATGCTGGCCACATGACCCGGAAGCTGTATGCCGGCTCCCTCGGCCAATAAAGTGAGATGAGCGCCGCAACCCCAGAGTCGGACACGACTGGACCTAATGGTCAGGGGTCCCTTTACCTCTACCTTTTACCTTGGTACTCAAACGCCTTGGTTCCCAAACTCCGAAAACCCAGAAGTAAGTGTTCCGGGTTTCAAAAAAATTTCGGAAGTCAAACATCCGATGCGGCTGTCGGCTATTGTTTCCGGGGCGCCTGCACCAATCAGAAGCTGCGCCTTGGTTTCTGAACATTTCAGAAGTCAAACAGACTTCTGGAACGGGTTAAGTTTGGCGCTTTTGTTTTTGCTATTTATTTTGCGTTTTTGTTTTTGAGGCTTTTTTGGTTAATTTGTTTCTGTGACTGTGTGGAACCCAGTTCAGCTACTGATTGATTGATTGATTGATTGATTGATTGTGTGACTGCGGGAATGGATAAAAGCCCCCCATCCAAACATCATCAGTGCAGGTAAGGGGAAAAATATTATTTTTATCATCTACAATACTGTCTTATTTATTTTATAGTACAGTACATTGATTATTGCTTTCATTTTACAGATCAATGGTCTTGTTAGGTAGCAAAATTCATGTTAAATTGCTGTTTTAGGGGTTGTTTTTAAAGTCTGGAACGGATTAATCCGTTTTGCATTACTTTCTATGGCAAAGCGCGCCTTGGTTTTGGAACGCTTTGGTTTTGGAACGGACTTCTCGAATGGATTAAGTTTGAGAACCAAGGTACCACTGTGTTATTCTTGTTTATATTTATTTATACCTTGCTTTCCCCCATGTCTGGGACTCGAAGTGGCTCACAGAATAGATAAAACCATGGGGAAAAAAATTCATTACGAAATGAAAAGGAGGGAAGGCTGTATCTGGGATTATGTCCATCACCTCTTCCCCTCCAAAAAAGGCTGTCTGCCTACAAAACTTTTTCGAAAGCCGTAAATTATTGCTGCCAATTTTTCTTAAATTTTATTGATTTATCTTTTTTTTGTAAACCACTCTGATCCCCCACCAGAGGCGTAGGAAGGTCAGGTGGTAACCGGTGTAGAAAATTTCTTGTCAAACCCCCTCCCCCATTGATTTTATTATTATTATTTTATGTTTTGCCTACAAAAATGGTTTTACGTTATTTCATATTTTCTTACCAAGGAATAATAATAAGTAATAACAAACTTTTATTTATATCCCGCCCTCCCCGACCGAAGTCGGGCTCAGGGCGGCTAACATCAGATACATAACATTGGTATAAAATCAAACAATAATTAAATTACCTCCTAAAAACATGTCAAAATCAAATTAAAGTCTAATTAGATGGCTTTCCGCAGGGTTAGGGTTGGGAACAGTAAGTGCTCCACTGAATGGAAATTTCAGCCTTCACGACATAGGAAAACAGCCAAGTAAACAGCTATTTTCGTGGAGGAGGGTCAAGATATTAACTGATATGCATGAAATTTCATATATAGCTATATAATCCCTAGTATAGTAAGATAAGGCCTTTGGACCAGGTATTTTCAAAAAAGTTTTTTATGAACCACCCTAGTAGGGCAGTAATTGTTCCTTGATAATTTGTCACCCCATCAATGATGGAACCTGGGGCAAACCACCCCCTTCGTCCCCCCTTCCTACGCCCCTGTCCCCCACTCCCTGCCAGGCGGTATATAAATTTTACGAAATAAATGAAAAGGAATTTCCCCAGCTTTTATCGGGATGGGATGGGCTTGAAACAAACAAGCAAAAAACCAAATAAATAAATTCCTTCCAGTAGCACCTTAGAGACCAACTAAGTTTGTTCTTGGTATGAGCTTTCGTGTGCATGCACACTTCTTCAGATTTCGTGCATGCACACGAAAGCTCATACCAAGAACACTTCTTCAGAAGTGTGCATGCACACGGAAGCTCATACCAAGAACACTTCTTCAGAAGTGTGCATGCACACGGAAGCTCATACCAAGAACACTTCTTCAGAAGTGTGCATGCACACGGAAGCTCATACCAAGAACAAACTTAGTTGGTCTCTAAGGTGCTACTGGAAGGAATTTTTTTATTTTGTTTTGACTATGACAGACTAACACGGCTATCTACCTGTAACAAGCAAAAAACCACAACTGTGGGTCTGGCCACCCATCAGCCGGTCCCCACCAGCCGCTTACCATTGCTGCTTCTCCAGCTTCTCGTTCTCAAAGAAGACGGTGAACCCCCAGCTAGAAGAGAGGGAGGGAGGAAGAGTCAATGGAGAGCAAACGCACCAGCCGCCTCCATCCCATTTTTGGTGCTGCCCCAGGGGAAATGGTTCATTGGGGTTTCAGTGTTTCCCCAGGTTAAGCAGCAGGCGGTGAAGATTACACACATTTACAGAATCATGGAACTGCAGAGCTGGAAGGGACCCCCAAGAGTCATCTAGTCCAACCCCCTGCAAGGCAGGAATCTCAGCTGAAGAAGCCATCTGACTTCTGCTTATAAACCTCCAAGGAAGGAGAGGCCAAACAGCTCTCACTGTCAGCAAGTTCTTCCTGCTGTTTAGCTGGAATCTCCTTTCTTCTAACCTGGAGCCGTGGGTTCGAGTCCTACCCTGGACCAGAAAGAAGGCTGATCGCCGAAGAATTGATGCTTTTGAATTCTGGTGCTGGAGGAGACTCTTGAGAGTCCCATGGACTGCAAGAAGATCAAATCTATCCATTCTTAAAGAAATCAGCCCTGAGTGCTCATTAGAAGGACAGATCCTGAAGTTGAGGCTCCAGTACTTTGGCCACCTCATGAGAAGAGAAGACTCCCTAGAAAAGACCCTGATGTTGGAAAAGGTGGAGGGCACAAGGAGAAGGGGACGACAGAGGACGAGATGGTTGGACAGTGTTCTCGAAGCTACTAACATGAGTCTGACCAAACTGTGGGAGGCAGTGGAAGACAGGAGTGCCTGGCGTGCTCTGGTCCAGGGGGTCACGAAGAGTCGGACACAACTAAACAACAACAACAGCAGGCAAATAGATAGATAGATAGATAGATAGATAGATAGATAGATAGATAGATAGATAAGATAGGCAATGGAAGACAGGAGTGCCTGGCGTGCTCTGGTCCATGGGGTCACAAAGAGTCGGACACGACTAAACGACTAAACAACAACAGGCAGATAGATAGATAGATAGATAGATAGATAGATAGATAGATAAGATAGGCAGTGGAAGACAGGAGTGCCTGGAGTGCTGTGGTCCATGGGGTCACAAAGAGTCGGACACGACTAAACGACTAAACAACAACAACAAAATCAGGGTCCTTCCGTCAGCTGAGAACCTGTGGGTTTATTTTTTTTTCAGACCCTCAAATGTTTCCCCTGGAAGGTGGAGGAACCAGGTGCTCATCTGGTACAACTTAACAGAGCTGTGCGTCTTGTGAAGCATCATTGCCACCTGGTGGCCGAGGGCGGGTTGTGCATGAGCTCAAGAAGAACAGGTAAGCAGAGCCTGCAGGATCAGGCCAGGGGCCCAACCAGCCCAGCCTCCTGTTCTCGCGGTGCAAAACCCGCAAGCAGGATCCGAGCCCAAGAATGGCTCTCCCCTCCTGTGGTTTCCGGTAACCGATGTTGAGAAGCATTGGTGTCTCTTGACTGTGGAGGCAGAGTATGGCCCTCGATAGCCCTCTCCTCCCGAGCCTCTTTTAAAGTCGTCCTAGTTGTTGGCCGTCGCTGCCTCCTGTGGCAGAGAGTTCCACAGTTTAACTCTGCGCTGCACGAAGAAGGGCTTTATTTTTTCGGCTCTGAATCTTCCAACTGGCACGAAGGATTTTGGGGGGGGGCGAGTCCATAGGCGTAGCCAGGATTTATGTTCGGGGGGACAGAACCGAGCTATCTGCGACACGATTGGTCAGTTCGTTAAGTATTTTTATTTATTTACCCACCCCCCCGTTCGCTAAGGCCATGCCAGAGTCCAGACACATCTGGAGGGTTATTGGCTCAGGGACTCATGCAGAGATGCGGAAGGCACTCCTCTGAATATGGTGATGATGAGATGATGATTATGATGATGATATTATTATTATTATTATTATTATTATTATTATTATTACTATTATTATGATTATTACATACCCCATGCATCCAACTAGGTTGCCGCAGTCACTCTGGGATGCTTCACGCAGAACACATAAACATAACGAAACATCGCCATGGGCCACAGGGGGTTGGACTAGATGACCCTTGGGGTCCCCTCCAACTCTAAAATTCTCTGATTCTCTGATCCTGAAGGTTCTGAAAGTAGGTTTTTTGGGGGGAGAAGGGCCAGGTGCGCTTACAAAAATTCAGCACGGATCAAGAGGTGTCCTGCCAGGATGGGACTAGCATAGATGAAGAGGCCGCAGCACTTGAACTCAGAGCAGACACTCACCAGCTCGGAGGACGGACTTTCTTCTTTATTCCCAGGTAGATCTTCAGGTTCTTCACTGGCCATTCTTTCTCTGGTTTGTGGCTCTGGAGAAGAAGGGGAAGAGTGAGAGAGCAGAAAGGGAATTTACAATTCTACGACTCATCATCATAAAATTGTTGAGCTGGAAGGGACCCCAAGGATCATCTAGTCCAACCCCCTGAAATGCAGAAATCACAGGTGCCTATCCAACCTCTGCTTAAAAACCTCCAATGGAGGATTGAACCTGGGACCTCTCCATTTAAACCCCCTATATATGTACTATTCCTTCCCTTGACCTGGACACTAGACTTCTGTTGATGCAGCCCAGAATAGTATTAGCTGTTCACATGCAAGCCAGGGGTGTCCCACAATCTTATATTTGAGCGCCTGGTCCTTCCTGCGTAAGTGCAGAACCCGACATTTGCCCCGACTGAAATCCATTTGCTTCATTTTGGCCCAGCTCCCCAACCTGTTAAGGTCATCTTGGATCCTGATTCTGCCTTCTGTGGCGTTACAGAGGAACCTTGGTTCTCGAACTTACTCCATTCCGGGATTCCGTTTGACTCCCAAAACCATTTGAAAGGTGTCATGTACTGAGTTGAATAGGATCCAGAATGCAGCAGTCTGATTGGTCCTACAACAATAGGATCCAGAATGCAGCAGTCTGATTGGTCCGCAGGAGCCACCCAATCCAGCTCCAGGTGGAAGTGAATCCGCAACCTGGTTGGCCTACAGGAGTATCCCGGAATTAGCCAATCACGTGGGGCCCATTGTGTAAATAATGTACAGTATTTTCCTGCGTATAAGACTACTTTTTAACCCAGGAAAATCTTCTCAAAAGTCGGGGGTCGTCTTATACGCCGGGTCGTATTTCTTATACGGCGAGTATATCCCAAATTCTATATTTTAACTGGAAAAGTTGGGGGTCGTCTTATACGCCCAGTCGTCTTATATGCCAGAAAATACGGTATATAAAGCAGACGTTCTGGGGGAACTTTCATTCCTCCTCGCTACTATGAGCTGAATAAAGAGCATGAAATCCACACTCGACTCCGAGTCTTCTTCAGTGGTACAGACTTCATATGTAATTCAACAAGATCATAATGGTAATGACCAAAGGTTGCTAGCATCATGGCGGAAACAGGAGGACTATTCCGGGAATCCTTGTTTGAAACTTGTGACATTATAACAACTTTGTTGCACCTGTTGATGGTTTGAAGATTCATTTGGAACCTGAAAAGCTCTTCAAACCTCTCTTTGCACCTGTTGGCTCCCTTCATTTACAAGAATCACTAAGACTGCAATGACTTAGATTTAGATTCCACCTAAACATGAGGAAGAACTTCCTGACAGTAAGAGCTGTTTGACAGTGGAGTTTGCTGCCAAGGAGTGTGGTGGAGTCTCCTTCTTTGGAGGTCTTTAAGCAGAGGCTTGACAGCCACCTGTCAGGAATGCTTTGATGGTGTTTCCTGCTTGGCAGGGGGTTGGACTGGATGGCCCTTGGGGTCTCTTCCTACTCTATGATTCTATGACTTTTTTGAACTAGCACTGTGATGTTACTACCCGCTTGGTCGCTCTTTATTTGTTGTTTCCTTATCATTATACAATTTTCGCTATGATCCAATTGTATCTTTAATTATGTTCAGCAGGTTACGTTTGGTGTGAGTTTGCTCTTGTATTTACGTAACCGTGGTATATATTGTTGGTTGGATGCCGGCACATGATGCCGGCACAACTCTCAAAACAGGCAGGTGACAGGGCTCCCGCCCGGAGAGGGTTGGCAAGGGGACCTCTGCACGTACCCGGACTTCTTTGTAGAGGCGCAGGCAGCTGCTGTTGAGGATGAAGTATCGGTCGTGGAAGCCGGTGCTGAGCCCCACGCCCAGCACGTTCTTCTCCTCCCGGAACTTCATCATGCCATGCTTGCTGTCGCCCACCTTGCTGGCTGGGGAAGAACAAAGGCATCAGGAAGCTGGAGGGGGGGGCTGAGGACTAGCACCATGGCAAGGCTCACGGGGGCAACGGAGGAGGGAAAAAGAGAAATGGGGGTCATGGGATTGCTGAGTTGGAAGGGACCACGAGGATCATCAAGTCCCAGCCCCTGCAATGCAGGAATCTTTTGCCCAACACAGGACTCGAACCCACCACCCTGAGGTTAAGAGTCTCATGCTCTTAATATGGACATGTAATTCAGTACCGGTAATGGTCTTTTGATATGGGCAGTTTTGTTTCCAGCTCCTTTCCTAATGACCCCTAACCTGGAATTTCCTGCCCCCCGGGGCCCATGTCTTCGCTGTGCTCTCTGCTACAAACCCCGGGGTCTCGCTCCTGGCCGGTGCCCAGGTCTGCCCCTTCCCTCTGGGTGGCAATGGGCTTCCTCTGCCCTTGCCTACCTACCTAGATAGAGCAGCATGTGCTCCATGGAGAGCTGCTTTTTCACCACCAGGTAGCTGTCCTTGCCCAGGCTGTGCAAGATGGGAAGGACCTTCTCGCTGTAGTGCAAAGGCCGTTCTGCATGCGAGAGAGAGAAAGAAAGAGGGAAACAGGAGGGTAAATAAGACTTTCCAAGGAGAAAATGCAGAAAGAGAAAGGGGAGTGGCAGAAAAACATATGGATGTACAGGCATACCTCTGCGGCAGTGTTAGATGTATAAGCCTCGGTCCTGTATACCTGAAGGAGCGTCTCCACCCCCACCGTTTAGCCCGGACACTGAGGTCCAGCGCCGAGGGCCTTCTGGCGATTCCCTCACTGCGAGAAGCAAAGCTACAGGGAACCAGGCAGAGGGCCTTCTCGGTAGTGGCGCCCGGCCTGTGGAACGCCCTCCCAGCAGATGTCAAAAAGAACAATAACTACCAGAATTTTAGAAGACATCTGAAGGCAGCCCTGTTTAGGGAAGCTTTTAATGTTTAATAGACTATTGTATTTTAATATTCTGTTGGAAGCCGCCCAGAGTGGCTAAGGAAACCCAACCAGATGGGCGGGGTATAAATAATATATTATTATTATTATTATTATTATTATTATTATTATTACTACTACTACTACTACTACAGTCATACCTCAGGTTGCAAACGCTCCGTGTTGAGTACGTTCGGGTTGCGTACTCCGCAAACCCGGAAGTGCAACACGGAGCGCGGACGCTTCTGCGCATGTCCTCGCAGTCGGCGCATGCGCAGAAGTGTTCTGCGCAGTTCACACATGCACAGAAGCACCGGAACGAATTGAGTGCGCAACCTGGGGTACCACTGTATTATTATTATTATTATTATTATTATTATTATTATTATTATTATTATTATTGGCAGGGGCCACCAGAGAGGCACATCTTTTGCGGCACTTCCATGGGGGGCCCTCCGAATGGGGGGGGTGTGGGTCTGCCCCGAGGAAGAGGATGCTCTGAGCACCAGAAGCCCCCAGAGGACGCCTACCTGCCTCCTCCCGCTCATTGACTTCGAAGCAGCTCCAGAACTCTTTCTCCTTCATGACGATTTTCCGCCGGTCCAAGATTTCGAAGGTCAGCTCTTCCGCAGTCATAGTGGCCGGGATCTGGAGGCGGAGAGGGTGGGGTGGGGTGAATAAAGGACCTTCCAGAGACGCCGCCCCCCTCAGTGTTTCAAAGAAGAAGGTGGCATCCTAATGCTATGGGTCACGGTAGCTGACATCACAACCGCTAGCTTTAATACCTAAAGGGACCGCCTCTCCTGGTATGCCCCGTGTAGCATTTTGGAGGTCCCGAGCCACAAGGATGCTAGGCTGGCCTCAACTAGGGCCAGGGCCTTTTCAGTACTGGCCCCGAATTGGTGGAACGGTCTGTCGCAAGAGACCAGGGCCCTGCGGGATTTGGCATCTTTCCGCAGGGCCTGCAAGACAGAGCTGTTCCGCCTGGCCTTTGGGTTGGTTTCAGTTTAACCCTGATGTTTCATTCCTTTATGGTTTGATTGGTGGGCTACTTAAAAATGAGGCTGCATTTTAAACTTTAAATCGTATTGTAACTTGCATTTTAATTGATTGTTTTGTATGTCTTGTTGTGATTTTATGGGTGTTGGCCTAAAGGGCTCGCCGCCAATACCCTCAGACCTGCAACCAATCCCTAAGACCACTAATTATATCTGCCAACCACCTGTCATTCCCAGCATTCAACAGGTGCACTCCATCCCCACGGTACCATGATGTTTCGCTGCGTTTTATGTCAGGGTGACCAATCACTTGACCCCTCAACGCTATCACCCTACGCGCTACTGCAGAGTCCAAGAGCCTCCTTGCTTCATTTAGAGCGACGGGGTAGCGCCCGTCACGCCACGAGCGCCTTTGGAGCAATGAAGACCAAAACAAGGTCAGGCTTGGGAAGGCAGCCAAGAGTTCATCAAGGTCCATAAAGATCTTCCATTTCAATTCAACCGATTTTCGATAGGCCAGGTCATTTTCCCCCGAGCTGTATGACCAAAGCGTCAGGGGGCCCCAACAGGGCAGCCTTCGCTTTTATGCCTGGCAGGAGCTCCTCCCAACGCATGCCCCTTCTGGCGATCCAAGACACCTTGATATTCTATGGGAGGTTGAGACCGCAACCAAGACCCGTATTTGTGAAGTTCTATTATGTTTTATCACGATATTGCTATTTATTGTTTGCAAGCCGCTTTGAGATTCATTTGAATGAACAGCGGCAAAGAAATACAGTAGGTATATCAGGGATGGCAGACGAAATCGTGGGACGGCTGAACTCAGAAGCAGAATTCAAGACCAAGAGAAGGGAGTTTGTAAAGAAAGAATGGGGGAAATTGCAGAATATATGAAGAATTAATGTTGACATCTCAAAACACTAGCAGGGTTAGAATAATTGGAGCAGAGAGAGAAATTAACGAAATGAAATAAGATAAGAGGGTGAAAATAAAAGGGCAAGGGGGTATTTTGGATATGCAGTTGAAGAAGGGAGACTATAATTAAGCACAGAAGGAGGAGAAGGGAATTCTATGAAAATGAGACAATTTAAATTACGTTTCCGTGTTGCAAAACTTAAAATTATAAATAAAATATTTTTTTTAAAAAGAAATACAATGAATCAAAACAAAGTAAACCCCCCCACACCCCATAAACACAGGGCCCCTCTTTTGTACGCTATGATACAAATGTGGTTAGGGTTGTCATACATCCCAGATTTCCTGGACATATCTGGAAGACTGCAGTTGGCAGAGGCGTCTGGGCGGAAATCAAGAAAATGTCTGAGAAAATCCGGACATCTTGCAGCCCATGTCAGACCATGTGCCGTTTTTGCCCATAAAAATATCTCTACGACGGCTCCACAACTTTGCCCAAAAAAGAGCTCCACAACTTTCCTGTCCATATTTCACTGTTCTGTGAAATATTTCTGTTCATATTTTCTGTCCATATTTCACTGTTTGAAATATGGCAGCCCTAAGTCCCCCTAAGGCTGATTGCCGAAGAATGGATGCTTTTGAATTCTGGTGCTGGAGGAGACTCTTGAGAGTCCCATGGACTGCAAGAAGATCAAACCTCTCCATTCTGAAGGAAATCAGCCCTGAGTGCTCACTGGAAGGACAGATCCTGAAGCTGAGGCTCCAAGACTTTGGCCACCTCATGAGAAGAGAAGACTCCCTGGAAAAGACCCTGGTGTTGGGGAAGATGGAGGGCACAAGGAGAAGGGGACGACAGAGGACGAGATGGTTGGACAGTGTTCTTGAAGCTACTAACATGAGTCTGACCAAACTGCGGGAGGCAGTGAAGGATAGGCGTGCCTGGCGTGCTCTGGTCCATGGGGTCACGAAGAGTCGGACACGAATAAACGACTAAACAACAACAAAAGCAACAAAATCAGGGTCCTTCCGTCAGCTGAGAGTCCTGTGGGTTTATTTTTTTCCAGACCCTCAAAAGTTTCGCCTGGAAGGTGGAGGAACCCGGTGCTCATCTGGTACCACTTAACAGAGCTGTATGTCTTGTGATGCATCATTGCCACCTGGTGGCCGAGGGAGGGTTGTGCATGAGCTCAAGAAGAACAGGTAAGCAGAGCCTGCAGGATCAGGCCAGGGGCCCAACCAGCCCAGCCTCCTGTTCTCGCGGTGCAAAACCCGCAAGCAGGATCCGAGCCCAAGAACGGCTCTCCCCTCCTGTGGTTTCCGGTAACCGATGTCAAGAAGCATTGCTGTCTCTGGCTGTGGAGTCGGACACGACTAAACGACTAAACGACAACAAGTTCCCCAACGCTTGTGGGTGCAACTGGGTTGTCTCTCGTGTCCAGATCCTTGCCAACACACAGCCAACGTTCCACCACTGTGCTCCCCCCGCCAATGGCTTGCCAAGAGAAGCAGGTTTCTCTCCCACCAGAGACATCAACCGCCCAGGGGGCTGCCTCCTCCCCGTGCGACCGAACCCTCCCCGGGTCTCCTCCCCGGTCCTCCCTCCACACACCTTGATGTGTTGCTCGGCTTCCATCTTCTTCTCCTCCAGGTAAACCGTGCAGATGAAGTCTCCGGCTTGCTGGGTGGACAAAGAAGCAGGGTCAGAAAGGCAGCAGGTCCCAGGCATTCCAGGCGCTGTTGGACTACAACTCCCAGAAGCCCCAGAAGCCAGGGGGGATGGGAGCTGCAGTCCAAAGCATCTATTTAGAAGGACGGAGGATTGCTGCTGAGATATCAAAGTGTTGGTGCTGACCTTGAAAGCCCTAAATGGCTTCGGTCATGTATATATGGAGTGTCTCCACCCCCATCATTCTGCCCAGACACTGAGGTCCATCTCCAAGGGCCTTCTGGCGGTTCCCACACTGCAAGAAGTGAGGTTACAGGGAACCAGGCAGAGGGCCTTCTTGGTGGTGGTGCCCGCCCTGTGGAACGCCCTCCCAACAGATGTCAAGGAAATAAACAACTACCTGACTTTTAGAAGACATCTGAAGGCAGCCCTGTTTACGGAAGCTTTTAATATTTGATGAATTTTAATATTTTCTTGGAAGCCACCCAGAGTGGCTGGGGAAACCCAGCCAGATGGACAGGGTATAAATAATAAAAATTATTATTATCAAGATTGGTGCAGAGAAGGAGAAGAAAGAAGACAGCCCTGTTATTCTGCCTCTGCTCCGCTGCCTGGCCGGCCGGCCCAACCCTAACCCTGCCGCATCTCACCTGCGTGGCACTAGAGGAACCGGCCTCACGCATCTTCATGATGGCGGTGATCTCCTCCTGCTGTTTCCTCATCTCCTCCTCGTCCACCTGCAGAGCATTTGAGAAAGAGAAAGAAGACTTAAGAGGAGAAACCAAGCTATGGGGGGGGGGGCAAGGCTTCGCTTCTGCCAGGAATGGAAGTCAGTGTCAAAACGTCGCAACGGGGAGTCAGGCTTGGTTCTTCCCCCCCGACATGTTTCGAGAGAACCTCTTTTTCCCGGGCGATCCATTGTCTTTGCAGCCCAGAGAGAAGGAACTTTTGATCCGCTGCAGCAAAACATGTCTCTCCCCTGCATCCGACTCTCCAACCGCTTGGCTTCGACCCCGGGGGCACAGTTTTCCATTGTCTCTCGTGACAGGCCAACAAAAGGTGAAGCAGACGGGGGAAGCCATAGCTGTCAACTTTCGGATTTGAAAATAAGGGTTTTTCCCCAACTTTCGGATTTGAAAATAAGGGATGCCGTGAGGGCGGTGCAATGGCACCAAGTAGCCTCGCCACCCTGCGCTCCAGAGGCTGCGCGCGAACGGGTGAGCGAAAGAGCGAGCGCATAGACGGCAGGCAGGCTGTCTGTCTGGTTGGGCGTGAGGGTCTGGCTGCACAAGGCATGCAAGCTCCGCCCCCAGTCGGTCTCAGACTCCTTATTGGCAGCCAAGCAACGCAGCTGAGGAGCCTCCCTGGCCGGCAGGGAGGGAGAGGAGCTGCTTCCTTTGAAATCCGGGGAATTTAAGGGATATCAACAATCCGGGATAGCAGCGGGAAACGGCATTGGAATAAGGGAGTTTCCCGCAAAAAAAAGGGAGGGTTGACAGCTATGGACCAGACTAGGAATGGGAGCTGGGTGACCTGCCTTGGCCCTGGGGCTTGAGAGGGGGAGCGTGTCCTAAGAATGTGAGGGGAACCCCCTGAAGTTGAGCAAAGGCCCCCTAAGCCTGTGCCCCCCTGTGAGATCCATTCAAACTATGTGTTCCATTCATTCAAACTATGCGTTCCTTTGAGATTCATTCAAACTATGTGATTCATTCAAATTACAGTCACACCTCATGTTGCGAACGCTGCGGGTTATGCGTTTTCGGGTTGCGCTCCGCGCCGAACCCGTGAGTACCGTAACGGGTTACTTCTGGGTTTCAGCGCTCGAGCATGCGCAGGAGCGCTTAATCGTGCTTTGCGCATAAGCGCCGAATCGCGACCCATGCGTGCGCAGACACGGCGCTGCGGGTTGCGAACGCACCTCCCGCAGGGATCGCGTTCGCAACCCGAGCGTCCACTGTATGTGATTCATTCAAACTACAGTGGTACCTCTGGTTATGGATTTAATTCGTTTCGGGATGGGGTGCGCACCCCGAAAAATCTGTAACTAGAGGCGCCGCTTCTGCGTGCGGTGTGATAGAGCGCTTCTGCGCATGCGCGAGCGGCGAAACCCGGAAGTATACACTTCCGGGTTTGCCGCGGCCGTAACCCGAAGATTACGCAACACGAGGTACCAACTATGGATGCTTTAGCTAAGATTCCTGCCTTGCAGGGGGTGGGACTAGAAGACCCTTGGGACCACTCCCAACTCTACGATTCTATGATTCTACGACTATGCGCTGCGTGAAGAAGGACTTTCTTTTACCGGTCCTGAGTCTTCCAGGATTCCCTGTCGGGTGCTCTTCCTCCAAGCAGGATATCGCCCACCCTGGGGAGACCCTCTGTGCCCCCTCCCGTCCCAGTCCTGCCGAGTGACAGGCAGTGGGGGTATGTCCCACCGGCAGCCCCTCCCCTGACCCTGCTCCAGCCTGGCCCCCCTCCCACCCCGGAGGGCGAGGCGTCTCCCCCCTCCCCCAGCCAAACGTACGCTGAAAATGTCCACGTAGCACCGTATGAGGTCCTCCACCACGCGCCCCGCCTTGTAGTCCTTTCCGTCCGTCTGGAAGAGCGTCGGCCCGAAGACAATGGCCAGGTTGTGGGTGGTCATCTGGTTCATGTCCGAGAAGCACTGGACCCTGCGAGGGAGGCAAAGCGGCCGCTGGGAAACGGGGGGCCCTTTTCTGCTCTCCGTCCGGCGAGAAGAGCCTCAAAGGGGGTGACCCTGTTTAAGGGGGTGACGCCTTAGGCCAGGGGCTGGGGGTATCGACCAATTTATTGCAGGTGGTAATTTATTTCATTTTATTTATTCGTAGGATTTATTTTATTTTATTTTTATTTTCATTCATTAATTCGTAGGATTTATTATTATTACTATTCATTTATTTGTAGGATTTATTTGTATTAATATTAATTTATTTGGAGAATTTATTTAGTTCATTATCTGTTTGTCTGTCTGTCTGTCTGTTTGTTTGTTTGTTTGGAGGGTTCATTTATTTTATTATTTATACAATTCATTTTGTTTATTAGTTAGTTATTTATTTGGGCGATTTGTTTATTTATTTATTTATTTATTTATTTATTTATTTATTTGTTTGGAGGGGCAGTTTATTTTAATATTTATTTATTTATTTACAGACATGCCCCCCCATTTATGTGCGTTCAATATGTGTGCGACGAACCCAAAAGCGACCCAGAAATGTCACAAAAGACATCCCTGAAATGTCACTAAAAGGGCAGAACGGGGGGAGACCAGGGTTTTGCAGACTTTCTCAAAGGGTTTCAATTATACGTTGTTCTCACTGACGCGAATAGTGCCTCGGAATGAAACCCCCGTGTAAATGGGGAGGGGGCTGCCTGTATTTATTTGCAGGGTTTGCCCCCCACTCTTCAGCTAAAAAGGCTCCCAGAGTAGCTTAGCTTCTTTTTTTTAAAAAAAATAATTAATTAAAAAACAACAACACCCACGACACACAAAGGGAAAGGGATGCGGAGGGAAGAGGAAAAAGCAAAACTCAGATGCTCATTTCTAACCTATTGCTCCTATAATGACCAGCCGGCCCAGTTCAGGGGCTGCCTGCGTCCTTTTTCTCCTGCTGACACAGTCGGATGGAACGGCTTCCCCCGGGTGACAGCCTGGGGGGGGGGGGAGATGCCTGACTGACATCCGTCAGAGGCAGACCTGGGGGCGGCAACCCGGGGACTTCTGCGTCCAAGCACCCCTCTCCACCCAGGCATGCTGGCCAACTAGAGGGTGCAGAGGCAGGTCCAGCCAAGGTGGGTGGCCTAGGCAGAAGGGTGGCCTGAGATCTGCGACGCCCTTCTCACCTGTACAGGTGATTGATGAGCGCTTTCACCGTGGCTCTGTTGACCGCAGGGAGGCTGTTGAGGAGCTTCCGATAGCGGCTGACCTTCTCCTTGTCGTCTTCAATGGCTGGAAGGGCGAGAGAGACGCAAATAAGGAATCAAGATAACAAACTTTTTATAAAGGAATGGAAATAGCTTATTGAATATTTACAGGTAATAATAATAATAAATTTTATTTATACCCCGCCCTTCCCAGCCGAAACCGGGCTCAGGGCGGCTAACACCAATAAAAATTACAATAAAATATAAAAGAAAGAGAAACCGTTAATTAAAATACAGGTTAAAATACAATTTAAAATTTAAATGCAGCTTCATTTATCGCCCAAAATCAAAACCATAAGGGGAGGAAAAAACATCAGACTGAGTCCAACCCGAAGGCCAGGCGGAACAGCTCCGTCTTGCAGGCCCTGCGGAAAGATGTCAAATCCTGCAGGGCCCTGGTCTCTTGTGACAGAGCGTTCCACCAAGTTGGGGCCAGTACTGAGAAGGCCCTGGCCCTAGTTGAGACCAGTCTAACAACCTTGTGCCTCGGGACCTCCAAAATGTTGTTGTTTGTGGACCTTAAGGTCCTCTGCGGGGCATACCGGGAGAGGCGGTCCCATAGGTACGAGGGTCCTAGGCAAGCTGTAAACCAGGCACCCCCAAACTGCGGCCCTCCAGGTGTTTTGGCCTACAACTCCCATGATCCCTAGCTAACGGGACCAGTGGTCAGGGATGATGGGAATTGTAGTCCAGAACATCTGGAGGGCAGAAGTTTGGGGATGCCTGCTGTAAACAGATAAGAACATTGGCGGGATTATTGTAAGAACCTGCAGTTTTATAAGAGTATATATTTAAAGTAGATGAAGATAGGAGCAAGTTGATTTTATATGCAGAAGATATTAAAAATAAATTTAAGGAACCGCAGAAGGGGGGGGAGGAAGTCAAGTTTTGAAATGTTAGGTAAAGGTAAAGGGACCCCTGACCATTAGGTCCAGTTGCGGACGACTCTGGGGTTGCGGCGCTCATCTTGCTTTATTGGCTGAGGGAGCCGGTGTACAGCTTCCGGGTCATGTGGCCAGCATGACTAAGCCGCTTCTGGCGAACCAGAGCAGCGCACGGAAATGCCGTTTACCTTCCCGCCGGAGTGGTACCTATTTATCTACTTGCACTTTGACGTGCTTTCGAACTGCTAGGTTGGCAGGAGCAGGGACCGAGCAACGGGAGCTCACCCCGTCGCGGGGATTCGAAACACCCACCTTCTGATCAGCAAGCCCTAGGCTCTGTGGTTTAACCCACAGCGCCACCCAGCCAGCTCCCTTTTCTGATATCCCACCTAAGCCTGAATTGATGCACAACAATGTCCTCCCTAGGAAACTGTGCCCAATAGCAGTGAGCGGTGTGGGAGCAGCCGGTATAAAGGATGCTATAGAAATTGGAGTTCTTAGAGATATACAGCAGTCAAAATTGAAGAGTGCAAGAACTCTGGCCAGGCAGTAGATCAGTTTTTGAATCTTCAAACAGTTTTAATATTATGGTATTGCAGCAAATTCCAGTTGAAATAAATTCCTGTTCCAGGACAAGGCCCTGTTTCGCTAATTCTTCGTCAGCTGGAATATTAAAACATCCTACGTTAGAATTAACTCTTATAATATTAATAAATGCCTATATACATTCTACTCTTTTGTGAAAACAATACACCCATAATTTACATCATGTAAAATTAACGAAAACAGCTTAAAGGATGCAGCTACATATCATAGAAGTACAGAATTGCAGAGTCGGAAGGGACCCCAGGGGTCATTTAGTCCAACCCCCTGCAACGGATGAATCTTTTCCCCAACGTAGGACTCGAACTCATGACCCTGCAGTTAAGAGTCTCGTGCTCTACCAACTGAGCTGCAAGACTGCTCTCTCTCCCAGGTCTTGGAGTGTGGTAGAGTCTCCTTCTTTGGAGATCTTTAAGCAGAGGCTTGACAGCCACCTGTCAGGAATGCTTTGATGGTGTTCCTGCTTGGCAGGGGGTTGGACTGGATGGCCCTTGGGGTCTCTTCCAACTCTAGGATTCTAGGATTCTATGATTCTATGATTCTAATGTACATTTTCAGTCCTGTTGCAATAAAACAACAAGGCCCCCCTGAACCAGCAGGTGGCGCAAAAGTGATTTGTCTGTGCCGTATTATTCACATAAGTCAAAGATCCCAGGATTTAATAAAGTTTTTCATAGCTAAAGAGCACCCTGAGCTGTTTCCAAGAGAAATAACTCTGGCTCCAAAAACAGGTGTGCGTTTCTTTCAGGATGGACCTGCTGCTCTGAGATGCAGCATATGCTTTGAGCATTAAGAACTTTACCAACAGAGCCAGGGGGCATCAAGAAACCCATTTCCCAGGCAACGAGTGTCTAAGTCAGAGGAGCTGGCTGCCCTGAGGTTGCCTGGCTCACCTCTGCCCTCAGTCGTCCAACAATATTGGAAAAGCTATCTAAGGAGGCCCCAAAACCTCCGAGCTCGGTAAGAACATGATAAGAGTACTGCTGCATTAGACCAGTATCCTGCTCTCACAGGGGCCGAGCAGAGATCCCATAGAGAAACCCACAAGCAGGATTCGAACGCAAGAGCCCCTTCCTGTGGCTCCCAGCAACTGGCATTCAGCAGCATTGCTGCCTCTGGACAGAGGAAGGGAAACATTGCCATTGGACTACTGCAATGCGCTCTACGTGGGGCTACCTTTGAAGGTGACCCGGAAACTGCAATTAATCCAGAATGCAGCAGCTAGACTGGTGACTGGGAGCGGCTGCCGGGACCACATAACACCGGTCCTGAGAGATCTACATTGGCTCCCAGTACGTTTCCGAGCACAATTCAAAGTGTTGGTGCTGACCTTGAAAGCCCTAAACGGCCTCAAAGGCTCAGTAGACCTAAAGGAGCGTCTCCACCCCCACCGTTCAGCCCGGACACTGAGGTCCAGCGCCGAGGGCCTTCTGGATCCAGGGAACCAGACAGAGGGCCTTCTCGGTGGTGGCGCCCACCCTGTGGAACGCCCTTCCAGCAGAGGTCAAGGAAATAAGCAGCTATCCTATTTTTAAAAGACATCTAAAGGCAGCCCTGTTTAGGGAGGCTTTTAATGTTTAACATATTATTGCACTTTAATGTTCTCTTGGAAGCCGCCCAGAGTGGCTGGGGAAACTCAGCCAGATTGGGGGGGGGGTACAAATAATATATTATTATTATTATTATTATTATTATTATTATTATTATTATTATTATTATTTGGGACAGAGAAAAAGAAGGACTTCTTCGTACAACACAGAGTGAAACTATGGAACTCACTGCCAGAGGAGGCAGTGATGTATTATATTATTACTATTATTACTATTATTACTATTTTATTACTATTATTACCGTACTATTATTACTATTATGGTTAGTAGCCATCAATAGAATGTTAGAGCTGGAAGGGACCCTCAACGCTCATCTAGTCCAACCCCCTGCGATGCAGCTGTGACATAAGGGGCTCAAACCTGCCACCCTGGCGTGATCAGCACCGCGCTCTAACCAACCGAGCCATCTCCCTCCATGGATTTGCCTAGTCCTCTCTAAAATCCGCCCAGGTTGGTGGCCGTCGCCGTCTCCTGTGGGAGGAGGTTCCGCAGTTTAACAATGGAGCGGCGCTTCTGCTGCTGCCGTGTTGATGTCAACATGGTTCAAGGGGCAGGCGGCTTCCTCGGAGGTCTGCCGGTCAAGGATGAATCTGGGAGAGAATGCACCAGCCTTTACCTGTTGCCTTCAGCCAGGCCGGGGAGGAATCTTTGGTGAAGAGCCCGTCTTCCACGTCCCGGAAGAACCTCTTGAGGGTGTTGGCCACGTCGTCCACCTGGTGCTCCCCTTCCTTGAGCCGGACCCTGCGGGCGTCCTTGCGGAGGATCTCTAAGAGGCCCGTCGTCTTGGAGTTCTGTCCGCTCTTCCGATAGATCCCTTCTGAGGTCAGCCCTGGAGGAAGCAGAGGAGAAACATTCAGCTTCTGGGAGAGGCTGGGAAGGGCCAGAGTTGTGACAGAGGGACTAGCCCTTCTTATTGAGTCGCATTTGCATTTATATCCCACTTTTCCTCCAAGCTAAAGGGTAAAGGACCCCTGGATGGTTAAGTCCAGTCAAAGGCGACTCTGGGGTTACGGCGTTCATCTCGCTTTCAGGCCGAGGGAGCCGGCGTTTGTCCGCAGACAGCTTTCCGGATCATGTGGCCAGCAGGACTAAACCGCTTCTGGCGCAAAGGAACACAGTGACGGAAACCAGAGCGCATGGAAACGCCGTTTACCTTCCCGCCGCAGTGGTACCTATTTATCTACTTGCACTGGCGTGCTTTCGAACTGCTAGGTTGGCAACAACCCTGTGAGGTAGGTTAGGCTGAGAGAGAGTGACTGGCCCAAGGTCACCTAGTAGGATTCATGACCGAGTGTGTCACCTGCTCCCGGATGCACACAAACCCAACGTACCGCACTGCGTGATATAATCGATGCATCGGTCCACAATGATGGGGACGTCTGTGTCTGTGAGCTGTTGTTCGGACAAGGTGTCCCCAGAGCTTCCGGCTGCCTTTTGAATGGCGTTGACCCAACCCAGGAAGTCCAGTTTCCTCTCGCCTTGGATGTAGAGTGTCCTGGAGGAGATACGTCAGCAACCGGGCGTGAAATAATAATAATAATTTATTATTTGTACCCCGCCCATCTGGCTGGGTCGCCCCAGCCACTCTGGGCAGCTTCCAGCAAACATTAAAATACATTAACACATCACAGATTAAAAACTTCCCTAAACAGAGCTGCCTTCAGCTGCGGGGTATAAATAATAATAATAAATTGTTGTTGTTGTTGTTGTTGTTGTTAAATAATAATAATAAATTGTTGTTGTTGTTGTTGTTAAATAATAATAAATTGTTGTTGTTGTTGTTGTTGTTGTTACTATTATTATTATTATTATTATTATTATTATTATTATTTGTTTGGGCGTACTCTGAAAGTTGCCTGGATTGGCAGGACAGGATGCAAAACATTTTATAACAAATGTGTAAAAGAAAATTAACGTGCGGAGTGGGGGAATAGAAGATCTGGTAATATCAGGCTTGCTTTTCAATTTCCATCCCATCGCAGGTTCCATCCCACCCCCCACCCCCCCAAAAAAACCCCAAACATTTACCTTCTCCTCTCCACCAGCACGAGAACTTCATTGTCTCCCTGGATGGCTGTAAGGCAAAAACCGGCATTAATGTTTAGGGATGCGACCCGCCGTTGGTTTGAGTGGTGTCAGGGACTGGCAAGAAGACTGGGGGCGGGGGAGGTTTAAAGATTTAAAGGGAGCTGGGGATGCGGGGTGAACGCTCACCCCTTCTCCATGGCTCTCTTTAAAGCAGTTCCTCCTCCGCACCGCCCGTGGGGTGGTGGAGGAAGCGGCAGCATTTAGGAGGGAAAAAGTGCGTCTTATGGAGCGAAAAATATGGTGGTAAATTATAATAATAATAATAATAATAATAATAATAATAATAATAATAATAAATTAATAATATGACATGCCTTTTCCCAACATGCAAGTGTGCTTTGGACAATAAAGAGTCCGTTCCTCCCTCGAGGCATTCCTTGCCAACCTGGTACCCGCCAGATGTCTTGGACTACAACTCCCAGCGCCAGCACAGCTGCCCGATGCCATGTCCGATGCTGTGTCGGACGCGATGGGTGATGGCAGTTGCGGTCCAAAATATCTTGAAGGCCTCAGGTAGGGGAAAGCCAGTTTAGAGGGTTGGCAAGCCAACGATCTTCGGTTGGTGAGGGGGTGGGGGCCATGAGAAAAATTAACAATCATTTCAGACTTTCAAAAAGTGAAAAGAACAACAGCAAAGAGATTAAACGTGGCATCAGGGTCGAAACCCCAACCGGAAAACGCTTTCAGCCCAAAAGGGAACAGTGAAGGCACCTGCCTGGTATCAATAGGCAGGGAGTTCCAGAGATGCCACATTTAAGAACTGGGTTCTTACAAATCCGGAAACGGTCTGCCATCAAAGCAGTTTGGTGGGCACATGTTGGGCACAGGTAATACGGTCTCTTAACTCCTGGTTCGGAGTACCCAACGAGGTACCCTATTTTTCGCTCTATAAGGCGCACCTGACCATAGGACGCACCTAGTTTTTAGAGGTGGAAAGCCCCATTTTTTGAGGATCAGCTCAAATTTCTGCAGCTTCTTTTGCAAAGGAGAAAAGCCCCATTTTTTGAGGTTCAGCTCAAAGTTGTTGAGCTTACTTTGCAAAGGGAAAAAAAAACCTGTTTTAACTCACAGTTCTGCAGCTTCAGTAAAGGGAGCCATTTCTACAGTTTCCAGACAGATAATCCAATCAGCCAGTCACATGTCGCTGGGGAAACAGCCTCCCTCTGCAAGGGGGCGGGGCTGGAATCTCTCTCCCTTATCTCTCTCCCCGATCGTTTGCTGAGCAGCTGCTCAGGGGGCTTCCTTTCAACACCCCCTTCTCTCTCTCTTTTTTAAAAAGCACGATCCGCTTTTGCCCCTGGGCAGTTCAGCTCCAGGGACCACACATTCGCTCCACAAGACGCACAGACATTTCCCCTTACTTTTCAGGAGGGAAAAAGTGTGTCTTATGGAGCGAAAAATACGGTATATTAGGGGGAAAGACGACTTGGTGGTGATGGCGAACTGCTTCGAGGATTTGTTCCGCCCAAGCGGAGGGGGGTCTGCTGGGATCCCTGGGAAAGCCTGGCACCCTGGCATCTCCCCTGCCCTCCCCCCCCCGAGTACTCACAGAGCTCCTGCAGCTTCCTCAGGTGTACAGCCTCCTCCTTTTCGCTGCCTTCCAGGTAGGCATAGAGGGTGCCCTGCGCCAGCGCAAACCAGCCCTCCTTGGCCCGCTCCAGGTTCAGGCCGCCCTTGTACTGCAGCCGCCCCAGGCGCTCAAAGTCGTGGGAAAGCAAGCCGTCGACACCCGGGGGAACGAAGGACTGGAAGGAAATGCAAGGGGCAGGCAAAGTGAAAAGGAACGCCACATTTGGGGAACAGGTGACAGTTGAACGAAGCAGGAATTGGAAGATGTGCAGCCGATGAGAAATGAAGAAGAGGGGTGAGAGAGAAGGAACTGCCGAGGGCGCTGCTCTGGTTCGCCAGAAGTGGCTTTGTCATGCTGGCCACATGACCTGGAAGCTGTACGCCGGCTCCCTCGGCCAATAAAGCGAGATGAGTGCCGCAACCCGAGTCGGACACGACTGGACCTAATGGTCAGGGGCCCCTTTACCTTTACCTTAATATCTGTTGGAGGCCGCCCAGAGTGGCTGGGGGGACCCGGCCAGATGGGCGGGGTACAAATAATAAATTATTATTATTATTATTATAAGGTACCACTGCATTAAAAATTTGATGTGAATGGGTTAATTTTTTAAAAAGCTACCAATATTAATTGGCAATGGAAACGCAACGGAGATCAGGAAGAACCAACCGCACAGCTGGCAGCGGGGTGGAATTCGCCCAGCAAGATGCACATTGCGGCGCAGGAAGGGAGCATTGCAGAGGGGTGCTTTCTACCCCAACCCCAGAAGATGCCAAGCCCCCACAAGCCGGGATTCAATTTTCCCAGAGCCGGAGAAGTACCTGCCGGGCGCTCTCACCTTTCCGATGCACTTGACCCACTCCCGGATGGCCTCGGGACAGTCCAGTCCAAAGAGATAGAGCCTTTCCGCTTCTATATAGACCTCGAAAGTGCTGGAGAACCTACGGCAAAAGACAGGGGGGAAATGTCAGAGAGAGGAGGGTGCGGATCAGGAAAAGCCCTTCTCCCTCTAGAACTGGGCGGCATTCCGAGGAAGCTGAACGTGGGGAAGATTCGAGACAGAGAAATTTTCCTTCTTCATGCAGCACAGTTAAACTGCGGAACTCCCTGCCACAGGAGGCAGAGATGGCCAACAAACCTAGAGGGCTTTAAAAGAGGATTGGACAAATTCTTGCAGGAGGAGAGGGATAGCGATGGCTACTCCACGGTCGGGAGCAGCAATGCTTCTGGGTCCCAGTTGCTGGAAACCACCGAAGGGGAGAGTTGGGTCTTGGGTTCGGATCCTGTTTGCAGGCTTCACACAATAGGCACCTGGTCGGCCACTGGGAGAAGAGGATTCTGGCTTTAGGCGACCGCGGACTAATATGGGCCGATGCCTTGACTTGTTTCTTGCCCCGGGGCAAATTCTGAAAATTAGATCCCCTCCACGTAACTGGAGCGCATCCAGACCACATTTGATGCATGTGACTTTCCCCCAAAGTCCTGGGAAACATAGTTTGCCAGGGTTTTTTTTTTATAGTGGCATCGTTTTACTACCTGCATTTCAAGGTATCATTTTTATATGGATTCCGTTCCGTTACAGTTTAATTGCTTCTTGGCTACTATCCTTTATACGCTTTTGACCTTTTGTATTTTATCTGTGTTGCTTGGTGGAAGCCGGTCGGGGGGAAAGGCGGGGCATAAATAAAACAGAACTGTGCCCCTGAAGGACCAGGTGCGCAGCCTGGGAGTCATTTTGGACTCACAGCTGTCCATGGAGGCGCAGGTTAATTCTGTGTCCAGGGCGGCTGTCTACCAGCTCCATCTGGTACGCAGGCTGAGACCCTACCTGCCCGCAGACTGTCTCGCCAAAGTGGTGCATGCTCTGGTTATCTCCCTCTTGGACTACTGCAGTGCACTCTACGTGGGGCTACCTTTGAAGGTGACCCGGAAACTGCAATTAATCCAGAATGCGGCAGCTAGACAGGTGACTGGGAGCGGCCACTGAGACCACATAACACCAGTCCTGAGAGATCTACATTGGCTCCCAGTACGTTTCCTGGCACAATTCAAAGTGTTGGTGCTGACCTTTAAAGCCCTAAATGGCTTCGGTCCTGTATACCTGAAGGAGCGTCTCCACCCCCACCGTTCAGCCCGGACACTGAGATCCAGCGCCGAGGGCCTTCTGGCGGTTCCCTCACTGCGAGAAGCGAGGTTACAGGGAACCAGCCACGGGGCCTTCTCAGTAGTGGCACCTGTCCTGTGGAACGCCCTCCCACCAGATGTCAAAGAGAAAAACAACTACCAGACTTTTAGAAGACATCTGAAGGCAGCCCTGTTTAGGGAAGCTTTTAATGTTTGATGGATTATTGCATTTTAATATTCTGTTGGAAGCCGCCCAGAGTGGCTGGGGAATCCCAGCCAGATAAGCGGGGTATAAATAATAAATTATTATTATTATTATTATTATTATTATTATTATTATTATTGTTGTTGTTGTTGTCAGTTTCATTACTCAGGACCCCACTTTCTCACTAGGGTGAAAGACCAAGCATCCTGCGCTGGGGGTCCCCCTCCCCCCTAACCCCCCCGTGCACAAAGGGGGCAGCCCCACTCACCCGTGGGCCTCCAGGGGGTTATTCACCAGGCAGGCCACCTCCTGCATCCGGATCTCTCCGTTAGGCACGGTGCTGGTGTTGTTGTCGTAGTAGCTGAAGATGCCCTCGTGGAGCCGGCACCAGCGGCGGCTGAATTCTGCGGGAGGAGGGGGTCAAGCATTAGCCAAAAAAGCTGGGGAAACGGAGAGGCACAGCTCAGCTGACGCAGGGAGAGAACAAGAGCCATCGCAATGCAAGGAATGGTCCCTTTTCTGCTATGGAGGTGCCAAAACATGTGCCGTGCCTTCAGAGCCCGACGAGTAAACACACCAAAATCAATGGACCGAAGTCGGTCACACCCATTAATTTTTTCCGGAGGGTCCACTCGCCTGTTGCTGTATGTAGGTTTTATTTCATTTGTTTTTTATCTTATATTTTGGAAATGTACCGTGTTTCCCCTATTTTAAGACACCGTCTTATATTTTTTCCCCCTCAAGAAAACGCACTATGGCTTATTTTGAGGGGATGTCTTATTTTTATTACGTAAGCCCAGCCCCGCCTTTTCCTTGGCGCCCTCCAGAACTGCGCCTATCACTATGGCTTATTTTCGGGGTACGGCTTATATTTCGCAAATGCGAAAAAATCCTGCTATGGCTTATTTTATGACTACGTCTTAAAATAGGGGAAATGGTAGATTTCCAAAATATAAGATAAAAAAACAAATAAAATAAAACCTACATACAGCAACAGGTGAGTGGACCCTCCGTTTGTTTTTCTTTAAGAAAATTTGGGGCCCCCAAGAGAGTGGGGCCTTAAGCTATAGCTTGTTTAGCTTATATGTAAATCCGGCACTGCAAAAAGGTAGTGATCTAAAAGCTCAGGGAGATTGAGTTTCGGCTGCTCTGCGCACTCCCCCCCCCCCCCAAAGTACAGCCAATCTTGGGGGGTCCATCAGAGAGCGAAGTCAGTGATTTAGATCTCTGCTCCGTGTTTCAGGGTTGCGTTTTCAAGCGGTGGCAGTGCGGGGAGGGAAGGAGAGTCGACGGCTTTCCTGCCGGCCATCGGTACCATCCTAAGAAACCTGCCTCGGTGCTCCAAAGCGGCCTCCGCCCCCCCAACCCCCACCCCCGCCTTGCCTCACCTTCCCGGGATTTCCGTTCGTGGAGCAGCTTGGCCATGGAGGGGGCCTTGTAGAGGAAGCCGTTGTGAGCGACGGAAGGCAGGATGACGGAATAGTGCTTCTCTACGTTGGTGCCCATGTCCAGCTGAGGGGTCTCTGCCAAGGCAAGAGGGGAACGGGGTGAGTGCCAGGCTGGAGTCACAGGGCAGGGAGCGTTTGGCCCGGAGGAGAGGAGATGGACTACTGCAATGGGCTCTACGTGGGGCTACCTTTGAAGGTGACCCGGAAGCTGCAATTAATCCAGAATGTGGCAGCTAGACTGGTGACTGGGAATGGCCGCTGGGACCACATAACACCAGTCCTGAAAGACCTACGTTGACTCCCAGTATGTTTCCGAGAACAATTCAAAGTGTTGGTGCTGGCCTTGAAAGCCCTAAACAGCCTCGGTCCTGTATACCTGAAGGAGCGTCTCCACCCCCATCGTTCTGCTTGGACACTGAGGTCCAGCTCCGAGGGCCTTCTGGCGGTTCCCTCACTGCGAGAAGCAAAGCTACAGGGAACCAGGCAGAGGGCCTTCTCGGTAGTGGCGCCCGCCCTGTGGAAGGAACGCCCTCCCACCAGATGTCAAAGAGAAAAACTACCACCAGACTTTTAGAAGACATCTGAAGGCAGCCCTGTTTAGGGAAGCTTTTAATGTTTACTAGACTATTGTATTTTAATGTTCTGTTGGAAGCCGCCCAGAGTGGCTGGGGAGACCCAGCCAGATGGGCGGGGTACAAATAATAAATTATTATTATTATTATTATTATTATTATTATTATTATTATTATTTATTATGGGGGTCACATCTCCGAAGGGCTGCCCCACGGAAGATGGAGAAAGCCTGCCTCCGGCTGCTCCAGAGATCAGAACCTGAACTAATGAACTCAAACGACAACAAAAGAGATTCCAGCAAAACGTTAGGAAGAACTTTCAGACAGTGGACTCCCTCGGGAGATGGTGGGCTCTCCTTCCTTGGAGGTTGGATGGCCATCTGTCATGGACACTTGAGCTGAGATTCCTGCATTGCAGGGGGTTGGACTGGATGACCCCTTGGGTTCCCTTCCAACTTTACGATTCTAAGATTCTATGACAGCACCATTCATCTCCCTCCATCACCCCTACCGTCAGACAAGCTGGGAAGCGTGCAGAGGAGGGCGACCAAGATGATCAAGGGTCTGGAAACCAAGCCTGATGAGGAGCAGTTGAAGGAGCTGAGTATGTTTAGCCTGGGAAAGAGGAGACTGAGAGGAGATAGAAGAGCCATCTTCAGATATCTCAAAGGCTGTCCCATAGGAAGAGAGAGCCAGCTTGTTTTCTCCTGCTCTGGAGGGTAGGACTCGAACCCATGGCTTACAGTTACAGGAAAGGAGATTCCGACGAAACATCAGGAAGTACTTTCTGACGGTAAGAGCTATTTGACAGTGGAATAATATCCCTTAGGAGGTGGTGGGCTCTCCTTCCTTGGAGGTTTTTAAGCAGAGGTTGGGTGGTCATGGATGCTTGAGCTGAGATTCCTGTATTCATAGAATCATAGAATCCCAGAGTTGGAAGAGACCCCAAGGGCCATCCAGTCCAACCCCCTGCCAAGCAGGAAACACCATCAAAGCATTCCTGACAGGTGGCTGTCAAGCCTCTGCTTAAAGACCTCCAAAGAAGGAGACTCCACCACACTCCTTGGCAGCAAATTCCACTGTCAAACAGCTCTTACTGTCAGGAAGTTCTTCCTAATGTTTAGGTGGAATCTTCTTTCTTCTAGTTTGAATCCATTGCTCCGTGTCCGCCTCTCTGGAGCAGCAGAAAACAACCTTTCTCCCTCCTCTATATGACATCCTTTTATATATTTGAACATGGCTATCCTATCACCCCTTAACCTTCTCTTCTCCAGGCTAAACATACCCAGCTCCCTAAGCCGTTCCTCATAAGGCATCGTTTCCAGGCCTTTGACCATTTTGGTTGCCCTCCTCTGGACACGTTCCAGCTTGTCAGTATCCTTCTTGAACTGTGGTGCCCAGAACTGGACACAGTATCCCAGGTGAGGTCTGACCAGAGCGGAATACAGTGGTACTATTCCTTCCCTTGATCTAGATGCTATACACCTATTGATGCAGCCCAGAATTGCATTGGCTTTTTTAGCTGCTGCATCACACTGTTGACTCATGTCAAGTTTATGGTCTACCAAGACCCCTAGATCCTTTTCACATGTACTGCTCTCAAGCCAGGTGTCACCCATTGCAGGGGGTTGGACTGGATGACCCCTTGGGGTCCCTTCCAACTCTGCAATTCTGTGATCTGCCTTACTTTCCTCCCTTCCTGTTAAAAACACAAAGAGCGCAGGACACGTCCTATTCCCCCAAATCGGCTGCTCTCGCTTTTGACCGCTTCAGGGGCCCAAGCCGCCAAGCCAAACAGCCAAGGGGTGGGGGGGCCAGAGAATCGATGCAAACCAGATGTGCCGGGGTGGGGAGAGAGACCCATCAAAGCTTGACAACGCACACTCAGCAAGCCTGTCTGTTTTTCCAGCCCACCCGCCTTTTGTTTTCAAGCCGCTCAGTCCCCGGCTCATCCATCTTCAGAGACGAGGCTTTTGGCCCCTTCCTGCCAGTAATTCGCTCTGTGCGCTTTCCAGAAACCGAAAAAGGGTGTGGGGAGGAATTTGGCAGGGGCAGAAGGGGAGCAGGGAAGGGTCAGCGCAGGGCTCTGCGGACCCTGCCAAAAGCAGTGAGTCAGTGAAGCATCGTTCCGGGTAGGTGGCGAAAAAAGGACTTATGGCGGGGGAAGCTGGAAATTTTGGGCTTGGGTTTTTTTGTCCTCCTGGCAGTGGGGCGGAGGGGCTTTTGTTCCGAGCCCCTGCCCAGGCTGGATTCCCAGCAAAGCTTCTTCTCCGCTTCCCAGAACAGGACACACCCCAAATTTCTTACAATATCTGGTATTGCAGAGCTGGTTAAGGTTTGGAACAGAGATGCTTCCTGCGTTGCAAGGGGCTGGACTAGATGACTCTAGATTCCCCTTCCAACTCAGGTAAAGGTAAAGGGACCCCTGACCATTAGGTCCAGTCGTGTCCAACTCTGGGGTTGCGGCGCTCATCTCGCTTTATTGGCTGAGAGCCGGCGTACAGCTTCCGGGTCATGTGGCCAGCATGAAAAAAGCCGCTTCTGGCGAACCAGAGCAGCGCACGGAAACGCCGTTTACCTTCCTGCCAGAGCAGTACCTATTTATCTACTTGCACTTTGACGTGCTTTTGAACTGCTAGGTTGGCAGGAGCTGGGACCGAGCAACGGGAGCTCACTCCGTCGCGGGGATTCGAACCGCCGACCTTCTGATCAGCAAGCCCTAGGCTCTGTGGTTTAACCCACAGCGCCACCTGGGTCCCTTCCAACTCTACAGTTCTATGATTCTGTGACCCCCAAACTATCAAGGGGGGGTGGACCAACTTTCCCTACGGGGAAAGGTTGCAGCGTTTGGGACTTTTCAGCTTAAAGAAAAGGCAAAGAGGAAGCAACTTGATAGAAAGTTATAGCGTGATGTCTACCAGAGAAAAGCAACGACAAACCTAGACAGCATCTTAAAAAGCAGAGACACATCACCTTGCCGACAAAGGTCCGTATAGTTAAAGCTATGGTTTTCTCTTAATGAGGGTGAAAGAGGAGAGCGCAAAATATGGTCTGAAGCTCAACATCAAAAAAACTAAGATCATGGCCACTGGTCCCATCACCTCCTGGCAAATAGAAGGGGAAGAAATGGAGGCAGTGAGAGATTTCACTTTCTTGGGTTCCGTGATCACTTCAAATGGTAACAGCAGTCACGAAATTAGAAGACGCCTGCTTCTTGGGAGAAAAGCAATGACAAACCTAGACAGCATCTTAAAAAGCAGAGACATCACCTTGCCGACAAAGGTCCGTATAGTTAAAGCTATGGTTTTCCCAGTAGTAATGTACGGAAGTGAGAGCTGGACCATCAAGAAGGCTGATCGCCGAAGAATTGATGCTTTTGAATTATGGTGCTGGAGGAGACTCTTGAGAGTCCCATGGACTGCAAGAAGATCAAACCTATCCATTATTAAAGAAATCAGCCCTGAGTGCTCACTAGAAGGACAGATCCTGAAGCTGAGGCTCCAAGACTTTGGCCACCTCATGAGAAAAGAAGACTCCCTGGAAAAGACCCTGATGTTGGGAAAGATTGAGGGCACAAGGAGAAGGGGACGACAGAGGATGAGATGGTTGGACGGTGTTCTCGAAGCTACCAACATGAGTCTGACTAAACTGCGGGAGGCAGTGGAAGACAGGAGTGCCTGGCGTGCTCTGGTCCAGGGGGTCACGAAGAGGCGGACACGACTAAACGACTAAATAACAACAACAGGCAGATAGATAGATAGATAGATAGATAGATAGATAGATAGATAGATAGGCAGTGGAAGACAGGAGGGCCTGGCGTGCTCTGGTCCATGGGGTCACGAAGAGTCGGACACGACTAAACAACAAACCATAGAGAAAGCAGAGAGAGAAAAGGTTTTGCTCCCTCTCTCGTCAAACTAGAACTTGCCGATGTTGGATGTTGGAAGATTTAGGGCAGAGAAAGGGAAGGACTTATTCACGCAGCAGGTGGTTAAACTGTGGAACTCCCTGCCACAGGAGGCAGGGATGGCCTCCAAATTCACACAGTAGCCTCGGGGGCTACTAGCCAAAAGGGCTATGCTCTCTGCCTTCACAAATTGGAGGCAGCGGTGCTTCTGTTCCAGAAACCACCTTTGATTCCTGCTGGTGGTTCCCCCCCCTTAAATACCAGCAAAATCTGAGGTATTCCGCTTTATGTCTTCGACAAATTTCAGGTCTGTTTTCAGGTTCCAAAAAAAAGGGGGAGAACGATTCATTTCCCCCAAAAACGCAGGAGAGGATGCAAAGGAGAACGGGTTTGCAGGATCCTCTCTGCAGATAAAGTGGTTCCCCAAGCAAAAATAAATGTGCAATTCATAGTTACTTGTTTCGAGGTTATTTTGTTATTGTCTTCCTTAGGGGGTGGTGCAAACTGCTATTCTGAATGTTTTAAAATAACAAAATTAATTAATCCCTCCCTCTCGCAGGGAGGGAACCGCCAGAAGGCCCTCGGAGCTGGACCTTTGATAAGGTCGGTTGGCAGTGATTGGGGATGATGCACCCACGGAGGCGCTGGCTCGATAAAAATTTAGGAACCGCTGGTCTAGACCCTTCACAGCTTCAACCGGGTGCCCCACCCCCGAAAATTGTCTTTCCTGGTCAACGTCCCGCTTCACTTCTTCGAAAACCTCTGCGGAGTTACAGAATCATAGAAATATAAAGTGGGAGGGCACCCAAAAGGTCCTCTAGTCCAACCCCCCCTGCAATGCCCGACACCTCCCAAGAGCTGCTGCCAGTCAGAGCAGTGAAATAAACAGCTATACCAATAAAAACTCTGGCCAGAAGTTTCAACAAAAGAAATAATATCTACTCGTGAGTCAAAATCAAATAGGGTATATATTCTGTTAAGAATAACAGTCTTAAATGCAGTTGCCGATATTATTTCTTTTGTTGAAACTTCTGGCCAGACTTCTTGGTATAGTTATTTATGCCAGTCAGAGTAGACCATCCTAGGCTAGAGTCTGACCTGGCACAAGGGGTAGGGAAGCAGTCGACACCTGCTGCTTGCACCCCACATCTGAGGGGCGGCGCTTCCAAATGCACCGGGGAGGGAAATGGGTTCGGGAGCCAGGATGCAGCCAGCCCAGAAAGCTCAGGTGACTCTCCGGCCTCATTTCCTCAGGCACTCGCTGTTTGGCTTGCAACACACCGATTTGCAGGCCCCCTCCGCTTCAGCCCCTCTGGCCAAATTCCTCTGCCCCTTTCCCCTCCTCACCGGAGGTCCTGTTGTGCATCAGAAACTCCACCTGAAGCCTCCGGCCGGCCTGCTCCGCTAAGGCGATGGGCGAGGGGTAGCCGGGGTCCCCCGTGTAGCAGTTGACCTCGGCTCCGCAGAACAAGAGGGAGAGCGTCTCCGCCAGGTCGCTGGTGGTCACCGCTGCGCACAGAGCCTGTTGGGGGGCGGGCAGCAAGGGGAGAGAGTTAGGCGCACCTGAGAGCGAGGAGAGAGGAGGGAGGGGAGGCGGCGAGGGGCGCATCCGAACCTCTGCCCAGGGAGATGCCAGCAAACCATTCTCAAAGCAGCGCCGGCAGGACCCATCCGAGGGAGCGGCAAAGGGGACCTGGCTGCACAAAGGAGGTTTTCGGGCCTTTTATCAGGAGGGAGGAGGCAAGGCAGCACCCCAGGGTGGCATTCCAGAGTCCCTGGCCAGGAGGGTGGGGACTAGACTTCGCTGCAAATGAGAAACAGAGAAGCCCCGGGAGGGAGGAAGGGAGAAAGTGCTGCAATCTGATCCCGCAAGGTCAGATCCCACTTACTTGGCTCTGCCGGAGCGCAGATGGGAGGGGGGGAGGGAGGGGGAGGGTAATGGGCCTCCCTTCCCCCAACTGCGTGGGGAAACAACACACAGAGCTACAAAAACAGTGCATGCAATGTGTCTTGGCTACGGCAGCGCTGGGCTGCTCCCAAGCTCGCATTTTTTAAAAGCGAAGGGCGAGACTTCCGCCGCACAAAGCCGAGGGCAGGGGGCGTGCTTCATTCCCAGGCTCATTTATATTTGCATTGATTTACAGTGGGACGCGGGTGGCACTGTGGTCGAAACCACAGAGCCTAGGGCTTGCCGATCAGAAGGTCGGCGGTTCGAATCCCCGGCATGGGGTGAGCTCCCGTTGCTCGGTCCCTGGTCCTGCCAACCTAGCAGTTCGAAAGCACGTCAAAGTGCAAGTAGATAAATAGGTACCGCTCCGTCAGGAAGGCAAACGGCGTTTCTATGCGCTACGGCTTAGTCATGCTGGTCACATGACCCGGAAGCTGTACGCCGGCTCCCTCGGCCAATAAAGCGAGATAAGCGCCGCAACCCCAGAGTCATCCGCGACTGGACTTAACGGTCAGGGGTCCCTTTACCTTTACACAGTGGTACCTTGGTACTCAAACAACTTGGAACCCAAACACAGCAAACCCGGAAGTAAGTTTTCCGGTTTGCGAACTTTCTTCGGAAGCCGAACGTGCTCCGTTTTGAGTGTTACGCTTCCGATTTGAGCCTTACGCTGAGGTCTGTCTGTTTTTGCTATTTATTTTGCGTTTTTGTTTTTGCGGCTCTTTTTGTTTTGTTTTTGTGACTGTGCGGAACCCAGTTCAGATTGACTGACTGTGTGACTGCAGTACACTGTTTTTTGCTTTCATTTTACGGATCAATGGTCCCGTTAGAGAGTAAAATCCATGTTATGTTGCTGTTTTAGGGGTTGTTTTTAAAATTCTGGAATGGATGAATCTGTTTTGCATGACTTTCTATGGGAAAGCGCGCCTTGGTTTTGGAACGCTTTGGTTTCGGAACGGATTCCGGAACGGATTAGGTTTGAGAACCAAGGTACCGCTGTATTAAGCGGGGAAGTGGGATCGTCACAAAAAGGAGGGAAGCAAAGAATCCATCGTTGAAAGCATCAAGCGTCCCAGCCCAGAAGGACCAAAGTCCGAAAGACACAGCGCAGCTCCAAAAGGATAATAAAGAATAAACTGGTCCCTTGGCAGATAATGAGACTTTGTCCACGGCGTGCCTGATTCTACACATTTCATGTTGCCTCTTCCTTGCCCTATCTCTGAACTAAGCAATTCCGATCGCACCAGCCAACGCCCGTCAATTTGCAATAAAAAAAGGTCGGTCACCCCCAGAGCATGAAAGCAAACGTCCCGGAAGTCTTGCTCACTAATCCCATAAATCCAAAGCAGCGTATAATAATAATAATAATAATAAGGTAAAGGTAAAGGGACCCCTGGCCATTAGGTCTAGTCGTGTCCGACTCTGGGGTTGCGGCGCTCATCTCGCTTTACTGGCCAAGGGAGCCTGCGTACAGCTTCCAGGTCATGTGGCCAGCATGACTAAGCCGCTTCTGGCGAACCAGAGCAGCGCACAGAAACGCCGTTTACCTTCCCACCGGAGCAGTACCTATTTATCTACTTGCACTTTGACGTGCTTTCGAACTGCTAGGTTGGCAGGAGCAGGGACCGAGCAACGGGAGCTCACCCTGTCGCAGGGATTCGAACCGCCGACCTTCCGATCGGCAAGCCCTAGGCTCAGTGGTTTAACCCACAGCGCCACCCACGTCCCAATAATAATAAAAATCCCAGCAGGTCAAGCGAATGAGCTTGCAAGGGATGTTCAAACGATTCCAGCCTCTTTCGCGCATTCCTTCACAGCTTCCTGACAGCTCTCTGGGGCCAGGACATTTCCGAAGAAAAAAATAAATAGGGGAGAGGCGCTGGCTTTCCACAGCCATAAAATGGCTCACCGCACACCCTTGCGGCAGGAACACAGGAAGCGGCTTCATACACTTGGAAGCAGAGAATCACTGCGTTGGAAGGGACCCCAGAGGCTCATCTAGTCCAACCCCCGACATGCTCTGAACGATGCATCTGACGCAGGCGGTTTTGTTGAAATATGCCCCCCCCCCTTTTATAAAATGCTCATATGCAAGACCCTGAGGACTGCGCAGATTGGTTTATGGGGAAATCTGACGCATTAATCTCTTGCTCTGGGAATAGGGGAACCAATTGCAGAAGAAAGAATAGCCATACTATGACTAAAAATACTAATATTAATAACCATGGGGGAAATGGAAGGGATTTCCTTGTTCTTTTAAAAGAAGATGTTTAAACTCAGCTTTGGGGTGAGAGAAAGGCACTCTGCACATGCCCAAAGGCATTGTGCACCACGAGACCCAACACTCCGATTCATTCCTCTCCGCCCGGCTCGTACAATCTATGCACAAATTTCCTTGTTGCTTGGACACCGTTCTGGGCATCTCGCCCAGAGCCGGATCTGAAAGCCATAAGTGGAGGCAGTTCCACACACCCCACGCCCCCCCCTTCTGCTATCCAGATGACAGCATCTGCCCACCTCCCGGTCCGACTCTGCCTGAGATGCACAGGCCTGGGGGACCCGGCTTCTTAACCCTCGCCTTCCCTATCCGGGAACCGGCCTTAAACGGGTCAGGACCACCTCTTGCCATATGAACCAACCCGGGGATCATCTTCTTCATGTGCCTTCTCCGCAAGAGGTCCAGAAGGTGGCAACACGAGAACAGGGCCTTTTCTGTGATGGCTCCCCGTTTGTGGGATGTTCTCCACAGGGAGGAGAGCATGTCCTTTAAAATGTATTGTGGGATGGGGGATTTTTGGTTTTGCTTTTGTTTTGTTTTGCTTTTGTTTTGTTTTTTATTATGCACTAGCTGACCCGGCCACGCCTTGCTGTGGCTATGTGTGTGAATGCTGTGGTGTTAATGGCTGCGTCTGTGGGTGGTGGTAGGAGAGGAGAGGGCCGGCAGCGGCTGTGGGGATGGTGTCCGGCCTGCCTTTCATGGCAGCTGCGGTGAGGAAGTGGGCAGCGGGCGGCCCAGGCTGGCTCTGACGGCGGCGACGTGAGCGGCTGTGGAGAAGAGCCGGGGCCCGCCTTTCACGGTGGTGGGGTGGCTAAGGGGCCTGGGCGGCGGTTGGGCTGGGCCTGCATTTGATGGCGTTAACGGTGACGACCCAGGCTGTGGTGACAGTGCCGGCCTAACTTTCACGGCGGCAGTGGCGGCAAGGTCCGGCCTGCCTCGTACGATGGCGGCGGTTGGGACCAGCCTGCCTGTCATTAGCTATTTCAGAGTCACTCACGTAGCAGGAAGATGGTCTGCCGCGGCTGAATTTGTGAAACTGAAGAAGTTCCCCTGTTCAACTTCCGTCTACCCCTTCTCTGTCCCCACCCCCATTTTCAATTACCCTCTTCTCGCCCCCCCTCTTTTCTATTACCCTCTTCTCGCCCCCCCTTTCAATTACCGGTTTGAGAGCTTGCAAATGGCCGACGGAGCTCTGAGGTTTTATGGCGATGTCTAATAGCTGCGCCAGTTTTTTGCTTTTGTAGCTGTAGTACCAGTATAGCTGTCGCTAGAGGGCACTGTTTTGCTTGTGACGTCTAATGTGTGCGCCAATTTATTTTGCATTTTTTCTTTATTTTAGGTATGTCAGGTGTGGTTTTTTTGAATTTTTATTATGCCAGATCCTTCCTTGATGGTCATGGTACGCTGTGTCCTAATTTGATGAGATTTGGTCCAGCAGTTACGGAGCAAGGTGGTGTCCGCCGCGCACGCAATGGGAACATTTATATATATATATAGATTTTGTGTTTTCCTTCTGTATTCTTCTGTCCAATATACAAATTGAGTAAATAAATAATAATAATAATAATAATAATAGGAATATCCACCTTGTTGAGCTCCTCTTGGTTGCCAAAGAGCGGGTGGTAGCGCCGGTATTTTCCTTCCCTGTACTTCGCCACAAGGAAGCGGCGCCTTTCCTGGCTGTCACTCCTGGGGTGGACCGCCTCGCTGGGGGGGACGTTGGCTGCCCAGAACTGGTTGGCCACTGCGTTGCCGATCTGCAGGAAGAGCTGGGGAGGCAAAAGGGGCAGGGATGTGAATCGTTGAATTGTAGAGTTTTTTCTTTATTGAACTGGAGCCTGCGGAACATCTAGGGCAAACCCCCCCCCCCCGCCATTTATCATTGAAAATGTGTAAAAGAGGCTTAGAAATCAGGGCATCTTAAACCTCACAGCGCTTGGGAGCTGCCCTAACATTAAAATCCAGGCAGGCATTTCCGAGGCATGAGATCAGGCAGACACACCCAGCAGCACTGGGATGTGTTGGGACGCATTGCCAAGACCTCAGAACATCCAGTATATACTATCATCAGCAACATTAGTAATATCGGTTGCCTGATCCTCATTGGAAGGCATGAGGGCAGATTAGAGCATATAAGAGAACAATTAGAAGGAGTAAAACGAAATCACTATGATTTAGTGCGACCTTTCTTTGCACAATTCATTAGCAGATAAATCATAGCGTAGCTAAATGCAAGAGAGCACTCGCGCAGCAGTCCAAAATATCCGGAGGGTACCAGGTTGGGCATGTCTGGGTTAAACTATGGGGAAATTCAGGAGCTGCCATCTCGCCCAGGGATGTGCCCAAGCACAGTCAGGAAAGCAATCTAAACCCAGCTTGTTTTCCTCTACCCTCCTCATCCCTTTTTTCCTTTTGTGCCGTGTCTTTCCAAACATGAGACAGCAGGCAGGGACTGGCTTTTTAAAACAGATCTTATCATGGGCTGGGGTTTCGTTGGGGGCATTGTTGCTGTTACTGGTCATCTCCCGCTTGGACTACTACAATGAGCTCTCCGTGGGGCTCCCTTTGAAGGTGAATCGGAAACCACAGCTAACCCAGAAGGCGGCTGCCAGACTGGTGACTGGGAGCGGCCGATGGGTCCATCTAACACTGATCCTCAAAGATCTTCACTGGCTCCCAGGACGTTTCCGAGCACAATTCAAAGGGTGGGTGCCGACCTTTAAAGCCCTGAACAAGAGCAGTCTTTTCTGCATTTGCCAGATGGGGTGAATTAAAAGGGTGGCTCTCTCTTCGGGGGCCCAGGCTGCAGGAAAAGGAGCTTGCAAACCGGCTGCAGAAAAGGAGAGTGTCTCTCTCCAAGATTTCCCAAAGACACTCTGCGCAGAGCTGCTCTCTTGTGAAAACTCTGCCCTCATGTGGAAGTATTGGCGCATCTCTGAGATTTAAAGCAGCCTTGGTTTTTGAGAAATGAAGGCAGAACGTACAAAGCCAATGGGCTCACCCTGGGCCAAGGTCCAAAGTCAAAGGGCTTTAAAGTGGCGTTTCAGGAAGAGGAAAAGCTCCTGGGTTCAAATCATCATCATCGTTGTTGTTGTTGTTTATAGTCGTTTAGTCGTGTCCGACTCTTCGTGACCCCCTGGACCAGAGCACGCCAGGCACTCCTGTCTTCCACTGCCTATCTATCTATCTATCTATCTATCTATCTATCTATCTATCTGCCTGTTGTTGTTGTTCAGTCGTTCAGTCGTGTCCGACTCTTCGTGACCCCATGGACCAGAGCACGCCAGGCACGCCTATCCTTCACTGCCTCTCGCAGTTTGGCCAAACTCATGTTAGTAGCTTCAAGAACACTGTCCAACCATCTCGTCCTCTGTCGTCCCCTTCTCCTTGTGCCCTCAACCTTTCCCAACATCAGGGTCTTTTCTAGGGAGTCTTCTCTTCTCATGAGGTGGCCAAAGTATTGGAGCGGAGCCTCAGCTTCAGGATCTGTCCTTCCAGTGAGCACTCAGGGCTGATTTCTTTAAGAATGGATAGGTTTGATCTTCTTGCAGTCCATGGGACTCTCAAGAGTCTCCTCCAGCACCAGAATTCAAAAGCATCAATTCTTCGGCCATCAGCCTTCTTTATGGTCCAGCTCTCACTTCCATACATCACTACTGGGAAAACCATAGCTTGAACTATACGGACCTTTGTCATCATCATTACTTGTCTTTATATCCGACGTTGTTCTCCGAGGAACTCAAGGCAATGTACAGAGTTCTCCTCTTCAGTTTACCCTCACAACAACCCTGCAAAGTAGGTTGGGCTGAGAGGCAGGGACTTTGTCTCCCAAGGTCACCCAGGGAGCTTCATGGCTGTGTAGGGATTTGAACCCTGGTCTCCCAGGTCTTAATCAGACACCCTAAACACGGCACCATCCTGGCACTTTTTCACAACAAAATAGTCATAGAATCATAGGATTGTGGAGTTGGAAGGGACCCCAAGGGTCATCCAATCCAACCCCCTGCATTGCAGAGAGTGCGCATCCCTCTGGATTCCTTGCTTTTTTGCTCTCCAGCAATTAATTCCTCGCATCAATACTCTGGGATCTCCTTTGGGCCCTTTTTCTAGTAAATGAGCCTGCAGAGAGTGAAGAAGTGTTTCGCTTTCTTCTTCCGAACTGGAGTGAACCCAACCAAAAAACCCTTTTTGCCTCTGCCTCTTAACCCCCACCTTTCAGAAGCAGCTTCTAATGAGGCGCATGTCAGGAAGGAAGAATACAAATCCTCATGGAGGAAGAGTGGTCATCCTGCCCTAGGCCCAACGGTTAAGACTCTCGTTGCTCACAGCATCTTTCTCACTTTCCTACAACTTGCTCCCCAAATCATCACCCTTTCGGCAATGCAGAAGAATGACAGCGTCACCTAGTGGTTAAAACAAAATAAAAAATAAAAAAATTTCCTTCCAGTAGCACCTTAGAGACCAACTAAGTTTGTTCTTGGTATGAGCTTTCGTGTGCATGCACACTTCTTCAGATACACTGAAACAGAAGTCACCAGACCCTTATATATAGTGAGAGGGTGGGGAGGGGTATTACTCAGAGGGGGGGTGGAAATGGGTGATAGGCTGATAGGTGAGGTAAACCTGTTGATGACTGTTAACAACTGAAATTGGCCTTGTAGGAAAAAGCAAGGGGTCAGATGGCTAAAAACTTATCATGAGATAATAATTCAATGTCTCTATTCAGACCAGGTCTCTTCATGGTTTTAAGTTTGGTAATACTGAATTGCAACTCATTACCAAGCTTAAAACCATGGAGAGACCTGGTCTGAATAAAGACATTGGATTCCTATCTCATTATACATGACAAAGCTATTTTTAACCTTCTCACCCCTTTCTTTTTCCTGCAAGACTAATTGCAGTCGTTAACAGTCGTCAACAGGTTTACCACAGCTATCAACCTTTCACCCATTTCCACCACCCCTCTGAGTAATACCCCTCCCCACCCTCTCACTATATATCAGGGTCTGGTGGCTTCTATTTCAGTGTATCTGAAGAAGTGTGCATGCACACGAAAGCTCATACCAAGAACAAACTTAGTTGGCCTCTAAGGTGCTACTGGAAAGAGTTTTATTTATTTTTTATTTTATTTTGAAATACAGATGATATTAGATCTTCCCTGGGACATATGGTCCCGTTTCCCTGCTCCTTTTCAGCCCAGCCCCTTAATTCCCCACCTCGATCAGCTCCTCCGTCCAGACTTTCTTGTCCATCTTGAGGCTCCGTACTTTGGTGACGTTGGGTCCCAGCCCACGGTGTTCTCCTGTGTCGGGAAGGAGAGGAACAATTTTTTTTAAAGGTGCCGCGTTCCAAAATCGCAGCGCGGAGGCCTAGCGAGAGAGGCGGGGAGGCCTCCCCCACTCGCTGACCTCGAGAACAGCTTCGCGCCTCAGTTTCTCGCTCCGTACACTCGCGAGGAGCAACGTGGCTTAAGGGGAAGAGAGGCTGCAAAGGGGCAATAGAGATACACTTTATTTAAAAAGAGCTTCAGCTATAATTACCTTATTTTTCGCTCCATAAGATGCACTTTTTCCCTCCTAAAAAGTAAGGGGAAATGTCTGTGCGTCTTATGGAGCGAATGTGTGGTCCCTGGAGCTGAACTGCCCAGGGGCAAAAGCAGATCGTGCTTTTTAAAAAAAGAGAGAGAGAAGGGGGTGTTGAAAGGAAGCCCCCTGAGCAGCTGCTCAGCAAACGATCGGGGAGAGAGATTCCAGCCCCGCCCCCTTGCAGAGGGAGGCTGTTTCCCCAGCGACATGTGACTGGCTGATTAGATTATCTGTTTGGAAACTGTAGAAATGGCTTCCTGAAGCTGCAGAACTGTGAGTTAAACCCCATAAAACAGGGGTTTTTCCCTTTGCAAAGTAAGCTCAACAACTTTGAGCTGATCCTCAAAAAAGGGGGCTTTTCTCCTTTGCAAAAGATGCTGCAGAAATTTGAGCTGATCCTCAAAAAATTGGGGCTTTCCCCCTCTAAAAACTAGGTGCGTCCTATGGTCAGGTGCGCCTTATAGAGCGAAAAATAAGGTATACTTTTTGCAAGCCTAGCGACACCCCCATATGGAAAGGTTGCAGCATTCGGGACTTTCAATTCTAGATTACCGAATGCTTGCGGGAAACCGGCAAACAGGATCCGAGCCCAGAAACTGGGATTTGAGAAGCATTGCTTTAAAAAAAAAATAGTTTTCTTCATAATTTTCCAACAACACATATATAAACCTTGGCTTCCCTTTCCCCTTCCATGATGTCCTTTAAGAAAACCTGCTCTGCTGCATATTGTCATCAGTCCAGATCTGCTTCTGCTCATCTGTTACCTTTTTATACTCGATATACTTTCTACTGCTAGAATTATTTGGATTCAGGAGGACTGCTGCCTCCGATTGCGCAGGCAGAGAATAGCCATCCTGGCTAGTAGCCACTGGTAGCCCTCTCCTCCTCCACAAATTTGCCTAATCCTCTTTTAAAGCCATGCTAGTTGGTGATCCCCACTGCCTCCTGTGGAAGGGAGTTCCACAGTTCAACCAGGAAGAAAGGCTTTCTTTTATCTGTCCAGATCAACGAGAAGCACTGTGAGACCCATTTTCATCCGATGAATCTTTCAAAAAGTTGTTTTCTATTTGTTTTATGGTTGTCTTTTATGCTTTGTCTTTGGGACTCAGTTGGCGCTGTGGTCTAAACCAGTGTTCCCCAACCTTGGGCCTCCAGCTGTTTTTGGACTACAACTCCCATCATCCCTCGCTAGCAAGACCAGTGGTCAGGGATGATGGGAACTGTAGTCCGAAAACAGCTGGAGGCCCAAGGTTGGGGAACACTCGTCTAAACCACAGAGCCCTAGGGCTTGCCGATCAGAAGGTCGGCGGTTCGAATCCCCGCGACGGGGTGAGCTCCCGTTGCTCGGTCCCAGCTCCTGGCAACCTAGCAGTTCGAAAGCACCTCAAAGTGCAAGTAGATCAATAGGATCCACTCTGGCGGGAAGGTAAACAGCGTTTCCGTGCGCTGCTCTGGTTCGCCAGAAGTGGCTTAGTCAGGCTGGCCACATGACCCGGAAGCTGTATGCCGGCTCCCTCGGCCAATAAAGTGAGATGAGCGCCGCAACCCCACAGTCATCCGTGACTGGACCTAATGGTCAGGGGTCCCTTTACCTTTGATAGGCTGTCTTGAAAACTTAGATTAATAAAATGATGGGGGGCGGGGAGAGAAACAAATCGTTCCTTACCTGCGCATCTCTTGCAGATGACCACACAGAGGTTGATGGAGCCCCAGTCGGGTTTTGGGGAGCCGCAGTCCGCGCAGAAGCAGTTTTCTTCCACCTTCCAAATCCTCTCGGCCACCTCAAAGTTGGAAAGCGCCTCGGCGATGGACTGTTGCATGGCCTCCACCCATTCCTCCTTCTCCTGGTCGGATTCTGCAACAAAGCTGGGAAAGGCAAGAAGAGCAGCAGGTTAGGGACTGAGGACCGATCCTGTGCCGTATCTAGGACTGAGGGGAGGAATCTGGAAGTGGAACTGACGGAGGCCAAACAGGAGCAGCGGCCGGAACCGGCAGCAGGTGGGTCAGAGCCAGCAAATCCTAGTTTGGGTCTCCTGCTCCCTTCCCTTCCGAGTTCTGCAAGGACAAAAGGTAAACTGTGCAAGAATAGCCTGCCCATCTAGTCCAGCAGTCAAAATTGTAGAATGCAAGAACTCTGGCCAGGCAGTAGATCAGTTTTTGAATCTCCAAACAGTTTTAATATTATAGTATTGCAACAAATTCCAGTTGAAATAAATTCCTGTTCCAGGATAAGGCCCTGTTTCGCTAATTCTTCGTCAGCTGAAAATTTAGGTAAGCTGTTTTTGTTAACTTTACATTATGTAAATTATGTTATGTGTTGTTTTCACTTACAGGTAGATAGCCGTGTTGGTCTGTCATAGTCAAAACAAAATCAAAAAATTCCTTCCAGTAGCACCTTAGAGACCAACTAAGTTTGTTCTTGGCATGAGCTTTCGTGTGCATGCACACTTCTTCAGATACACTGAAACAGAAGTCACCAGACCCTTATATATAGTGAGAGGGTGGGGAGGGGTCAGTGTTGGTGCTGACCTTTAAAGCCCTAAACGGCCTCGGTCCTGTATACCTGAAGGAGCGTCTCCACCCCCACCGTTCAGCCCGGACACAGATCCAGCGCCGAGGGCCTTCTGGCGGTTCCCTCGCTGCAAGAAGCGAAGCTACAGGGAACCAGGCAGAGGGCCTTCTCGGTGGTGGTGCCTGCCCTGTGGAACGTCCTCCCATCAGAGGTTAAAGCAATAAACAACCACATGACCTTTAGAAAACACCTGAAGGCCGCCCTGTTCAGGGAGGTTTTTAATCTGTGATATTTTAATGTATCTTTATATTTGTTGGAAGCCGCCCAGAGTGGCTGGGGAGACCTGGCCAGATGGGCGGGGTACAAATAATAAATTATTATTATTATTATATTATTATTACTCAGAAGGGTGGTGGGAATGGGTGATAGGCTGATAGCTGTGGTAAACCTGTTGACGACTGTTCATGACTGCAATTAGTCTTACAGGAAAAAGCAAGGGGTGAGAAGGCTAAAAAAGCTTTGTCATGTATAATGAGATAAGAATCCAATGTCTTTGTTCACACCAGGTCTCTGTTTTCACGTAAGAGTAGAATGCATATAAGCATTTACAAATATTATAAGAGTTATTTCTAACGTAGGATTTCTTAACATTCCAGCTGATGAAGAATTAGCGAAACAGGGCCTTGTCCTGGAACAGGAATTTATTTCAACTGGAATTTGTTGCAATACTATAATATTAAAACTGTTTGGAGATTCAAAAACTGATCTACTGCCCGGCCAGAGTTCTTGCATTCTACAATTTTGACTGCTGTACATCACCAAGAACTCCAATTTCTATGCCCATCTAGTCCGGCATCCTGTTCTCACTGTGGCCAACCTTAATGGGGAATGCCAAGCAGGATCCGAGCCCCGGAGGGCTCTCCCTTCCTGCGATTTCCAGCAACTGGGACCCAGAAGTTTCAAGATGTCAGAGATGGAACCAGGGTCCTTCTGTGGCAAAGCAAGGGGAGTCTCCTGCTGTTCAGCTCAGCCCTCCCCCAAAGCACACAGGGGCAGGATGAGGCCTTTCGGAGTCAGCAGCCACCATTACCTGAAGATCCGGTAGGGTGTGGTCAGGTCAAAGCCCCTCCTGTCCACATCCTTGACGTTGCCCACGTTCATTTCGATGTAGGTGATCCCGATGCCCAGGCGGAATTCCTAAGCCGAGGGCACAAGAATGGAAAGCGAGGCCTCAGTCGCAATACGTACTGGATTGGAAAGTGGTTTCACGATCGAAGGAGCGTCTCCACCCCCACCGTTCAGCCCGGACACCGAGGTCCAGCTCCGAGGGCCTTCTGGCGGTTCCCTCCCTGCGAGAAGCGAAGCTACAGGGAACCAGGCAGAGGGCCTTCTCGGTGGTGGCTCCCTCCCTGGGGAACGCCCTCCCATCAGATGTCAAGGAAATAAACAGCTATCTGACTTTCAGAAGACATCTGAAGGCAGCCCTGTATAGGGAAGTTTTTAATGTTTGTCGTTTTATTGTGCTTTTAATTTTCTGTTGGAAGCCGCCCAGAGTGACTGGGGAAACCCAGCCAGATGGGCGGGATATAAATTCACTATTATTATTATTATTATTATTATTATTATTATTATTATTAAATTGCAGAGTTGGAAGGAGCCCCTTGGGGTCAACTAGTCCAACCCCATTCAATGAAGGGACATCCCATCTCTGCTTAAAAACCTCCGAGGAAGGAGAGCCCACCACCTCCCGAGGGAGACCGTTCCAGCGTCCTGCTCTCACAGCAACCGACCAGAGGCCTCCATGGAAAACCCGCAGGCAGGATCCGACCCCAAGAGCCCTCTCTCCTCCTGCAGTTTTCAGCAACCAGAATTCAGAAGCGGAGGCAGAGCTGGGAGCCCTCGATAGCCCTCTTCTCTTCTATGGATTTGCCCAATCCTCTTCTGAAGCCATCCAAATTGGCGGCCTCCTGAGGCAGGGAGTTCCATAGTTCAACCAGGCGCCATGAGCAGCACACTTGCGGCGCATACGCACCTCTGCGTTCTTGTAGAGAAAAACCTTTTCCCCGGCCACCACGACGTACAGCCTGTTTTTAAATCCCCGCAGCTCCAAGAGGCCGCTCTTGTCCACCGAGTCGAAACTGCCGCTGGGCACCTGGAAGACGGAGGCTCTGTCCAAACACCTCGACTTCTTCTCGTCCACTATCTTCTGAAGGGCCCTGATCCACTCGTTGCGAACCTCTGCAGCGCAGGAGACAGCGTTGGTATTTAGGGAAACGAAACAGAACCGTTCTCGGACGGCACTACTTCGTTCTGAAGATGCGGCCGGGGGGGGGGCGGTCCCGTGTATAATGCTCTCCCAGCAGGGGAGGAGAAATCAGAGAATCTAGGTGGCCATCACTGCCTCCTGTGGCAGGGAGTTCCACAGTTTACCTATATTAAGAAGTTCCCTCTTTTGGATTATGGAAATACAGTCATACCTCGGGTTGCGTTCGATGCGGGATACGAACGCGCCGAACCCGGATGTACCGGAACGGGTTACTTCCGGGTTCGGTGCTTTGTGCATGCGCAGAAGCGCTAAATCGCGCATGCGCAGAAGCGCAACCCGCGCGTGCGCAGACGCGGCGCTGCAGGTTACGGATGCTGCGGGTTGCGAACGCGCCTCCCACATAGGTCACGTTCACAACCCGAGCGTCCACTGTAATCCATAATGAATTGGGGGGAAATGTTTAAATGTACTTTTCAAAAAGAAAACCAGAATCCCCAGAGTTGGGGATAATTCAGACTGAAATTCCCAGGTATCAAAAAAGGTTATTTATGTAAGCAACAACTGTGGCCCGTGTTTCATTAGCCCAAAAATGGAAAACGAGCGAGTTCCCAACTAAAGAAGAATGGCAACTTAAACTAATAGAAAATGCGCAGCTTGCAGACTTAACATCTATATATATATATAAATGTTCCCATTGCGTGTGCGGTGGACACCACCTTGCTCCGTAACCACTGGACCAAATCTCATCAAATTAGGACACAGTGTACCATGACCATCAAGGAAGGATCTGGCATAATAAAAATTCAAAAAAACCACACCTGACATACCTAAAATAAAGAAAAAACGCAAAAAAATGGCGCACACATTAGATGTCATCAGCAAAACAGCGCCCTCTAGCGACGGCTATACTGGTACTACAGCTACAAAAGCAAAAAACTGGCGCAGCTATTACACATCACAGCAAAACCTCAGAGCTCCGTCGGCCATTTTCAAGCTCGCAAACCGGTAATTGAAAAGGGGGGCGAGAAGAGGGTAATAGAAAAGAGGGGGGGCTGAGAAGAGGGTAATTGAAAATGGGGGTGGGGACAGAGAAGGGGCAGACGGAAGTTGAACAGGGGAACTTCATCAGTTTCACAAATTCAGCCGCAGCAGACCATCTTCCTGCTACGTGAGTGACTCTGAAATAGCTAATGACTGAAATAGCTAATGAAATAGCTAATAACAGGCAGGCCCAACCGCCGCTGTCGTACGAGGCAGGTCGGACCTCGCCGCCGCTGCCACCGTGAAAGTTAGGCCTGCACTGTCACCACAGCCCGGGTTGTCGCCGTTAACGCCATCAAATGCAGGCCCAGCCCAACCGCCACCCAGGCCCCTTAGCCACCCCACCACCGTGAAAGGCAGGCCCCGGCCCTTCTCCACAGCCGCTCACACCGCCGCCGTCAGAGCCACCCTGGGCCGCCCACTGCCCACTTCCCCACGGCAGCTGCCATGAAAGGCAGGCCGGACACCATCCCCACAGCCACTGCCGGCCCTCTCCTCTCCTACCACCACCCACAGACGCAGCCATCAACACCACAGCATTCACACACATAGCCACAGCAAGGCGTGGCCGGGTCAGCTAGTATAGAATAAGAGAACAAGAAGAACATAAGTTTAGACAGCTGAAAACGCTGGGAGCATTAAGATAGATTCAACAGTGTAAATCAGTTTTGATGGATGCAGTAATGAATGATAGTTTTTGTAAAATATGCAGGGATTTATGATATGCAAAATGAACCATGGAAAGAGAAGAAGGGGAGTCACTGATATTTTAAGGATGTTTAAATGAGTATTTTAAATTGTAAAACAGGAAATTCAATAGCATTTTGAGAGAGGGAGGAAGGGGGAGGAATCTCACCTACCATCACTCTCAGCCCGGAAAGCAAAGGTCCGGTTGTTGGTGATCACCTCAAATTTCTGGTCCCCGATACTGGCCACACGCGTAATGCAGCATATGGGGATGAGGCGTTTGGAGTAAACATCCTGCAACATTTGAAAGAGGGGTTGGTCAACAGAACGTGTAAAATCGTGACGATTCATTCGGAGCGTGGCTTCTGTACACTCAAAGTGAGGCGGCCCCAACCTGCAGGCTCGCAATCTATACAAATGCAATGTGACACACAAGGAAAGAGGGATGAGGAGGGCAGAGGAAAAAGCAAAACTCGGCCACCAGTTTCTCAGCAGTTCTTCAGGGGCAGGAGACTGGCACAATGGGAAATAAGGGGACCAAGCGAGACACTCAAAATGTAATTCTTAGTATTTTGGGGGAAAGCCTTAAAAATAGCTCAAACCAATTATTTTCTGTTCCGTCCAGATTTTCACTTTTTGGAATATGGCAACCCTACCTTAGCGACTCTAAGGCCCCGTAATGAACCACACTCTTTGGGGGAAGCGATGGCTGGTACTGATTTAAATGTATCCTGCAGGTGGGGTGGGGGGGGCTGAGTTAGGACACAAAATTGGTGCAGAATGTGGAAAGGGATGGGATATTCCTCCGAACCCATCCAGCCCCGTTGCTTTCCATAAGGAGAGCCTTATGGAAAGCAGGAATCCCGAACAAGGAAGAATTGCAGACGAAATTAATGGACTACGCAGAAATGGGGAGAATTAGAAACCAGGAAGAATCCATTTTTTAATAAAGAATAGGGGAAGTATATAATTTATTGGAAAAATTATTGGAAACAATTAAATTCATTAGCAGGGTTGATTTAAGACTTGCAGTTAATTTTTTTAGCTAAGGGATACTTAAGGATTTATTAAAAATTTGAATTATAAAGGAGATGCGGGAGGGGGGGTAGAATTGTAACCTGAGGATCCACAAAGGGGTGGGGGAGTCAAAGGGGTTATTTGTATTGTTTCCCCCCAACTCCATGAATTTGCCCAATCCTCTTTCAAAGCCATCTGAGCCATCTCCTGTGGCGGGGAGTTCCACAGTCTAACTGCTCTTTCCCCCGCTCACCTTCTCACTGTCAAAGTAGCGGAGGTTGTCGCTATCCAATTTCACCCATCGCTTCTGGTAGATATAGGACCTGGAGCCGGAAAAGACTGTTAGCTGGGGTGCTCTGTGGGTCAGCAGGGTGGTCCTTAAAGAGGTAAAATCAGGGGGTCAATGACTGTCAGGATTCCCAACCCATTATTTTATTATCATTTATTAAATTTGTTCGTCGCTTTATCCTGCCCAAGACAACCCAAAGCAGCTTACAGCCATATGGAAACTGCGGGGTCATTTTGGAGAGGAATCTCTTTCCGGAAACCGCTTTGTGGTTATTTGCAGTCAAGCGGTATATATGATTTTTATGAAATGAAATAAAATAAAATTGTCTTGAAAGAAGTTTCTTCTATCACGGGACAGGCGATGCAACCTGATCCAAGGCTGGCATTGTTAAATCTGTTTGTAGACGACCGTATGCATTTTAAAGGGACCCCTGACCATTAGGTCCAGTCGCAGACGACTCTGGGGTTGCGGCGCTCATCTCGCTTTACTGGCCGAAGGAGCTGGCGTACCGCTTCCGGGTCATGTGGCCAGCATGACTAAGCCGCTTCTGGCGAACCAGAGCAGCGCACGGAAACGCCGTTTACCTTCCCGCCGGAGTGGTTCCTATTTATCTACTTGCACTTTGACGTGCTTTCGAACTGCTAGGTTGGCAGGAGCTGGGACAAAGCAACGGGAGCTCACCCCGTCACGGGGATTCGAACCACCGACCTTCTGATCGGCAAGCCCTAGGCTCTGTGGTTGCACCCACAGCGCCACCCGTGTTTTAGGGCCCGCTAATCTTTTTCGTGTCTGCAGCTGGAAAAATAGCAGCACAATATTGGGGAATATTGAGCTGCTGACTCAACTCTAGAGCCTTGCGGGGGATAGACCAGGCATCCCCAAACTTCAGCCCTCCCGATGTTTTGGGCTACAATTCCCATCATCCCTGACCACTGGTCCTGTTAGCTAAGGATCATGGGAGTTGTAGGCCAAAACATCTGGAGGGCCGCAGTTTGGGGGTGCCTGGGATAGACTATGGAACTACAGCCCCCATTGAGAAACCTGACAAAGCATCTTAGAGCGCTCAGGAACACAAAAGCGGTTTTGAAAACTGTCTGGTATACCCAGTGCACCAGAAAGGGCAATCATGATTATTAATACCGTATTTTTCGCTCTATAAGTCGCACCTGACCATAGGACGCACCTAGTTTTTAGAGGGGGAAAGCCCCAATTTTTTGAGGATCAGCTCAAATTTCTGCAGCTTCTTTTGCAAAGGAGAAAAGCCCCATTTTTTGAGGATCAGCTCAAAGTTGTTGAGCTTACTTTGCAAAGGGAAAAAACCCTGTTTTATGGGGTTTAACTCACAGTTCTGCAGCTTCAGGAAACCATTTCTACAGTTTCCAGACAGATAATCTAATCAGCCAGTCACATGTCGCTGGGGAAACAGCCTCCCTCTGCAAGGGGGCGGGGCTAGAATCTCTCTCCCTTATCTCTCTCCCTGATCTTTGCTGAGCAGCTGCTCAGGGGGCTTCCTTTCAACACCCCCTTCTCTCTCTCTTTATTTAAAAAAGCACGATCTGCTTTTGCCCCTGGGCAGTTCAGCTCCAGGGACCACACATTCGCTCCATAAGACGCACAGACATTTCCCCTTACTTTTTAGGAGGAAAAAAGTGCGTCTTATGGAGCGAAAAATACGGTAATTATTAAATTTGTATACCGCCCTTCCTCTGAAGATCACGGGGATTGCGCTCCGGGGGGGGGGCGTGCCAGGCAGCAATGCTACCTGTCCAATTAAGGGGTAGATTTGCCCCCAAGCGGATCCAATCGGTTTTTATTTTGCCCAGCTGCTTTCCGGCCGAAAAGGAGCAAACATCCATCGAGATTTTTCCTGAAGATTGTTGATTCAGCGGTAAACAGTGTTTTTCCCCCGGGAGGGTGGGGAGCAGAGGGGCAAAAGTAAAATCTCTTGAACCCGTGCCTGGAAATCGCAGGACAAACAGGAATGTAGACGAGCCCAAACAAACAAACACAGGGGCTCGAAGCAGATCAGGGTCTTAATACAACCAGGCCCAGGTTATCAGAAGGGCTGCCGGGTGTTTTGGTACTACAACTCCCGCTGGCCTCCCAGATGGGAGTTGTAGTTCGAAGCACCTGGAGGAAGCAAAGGTCCGCGAGCATTGCTAGGGAGGTTTTTGCAGGGGAGCCACAGGGTTGGAAAGAACGGTTTGCTCACCCCTGCGGTGGGTTCTTATCCAGCCAGCCCGCCTTGATGACGGGCGATTGCTGAGAAGACGAGTCCGCCCTGTTCATCCCGTCGCCGTGGAGGCTCAAGGCGCCAAAGGACAGAGCGCTGCCGGCGTACGAGTTCAGCCCGCAGTCATTCCAGTGGTTGCTGCTGTGGAGACAAAGGAGGGGCGACACATCAGGCCTCGCAGGGGGGTTGGTCTAGATCAGGCACGTCCAGCTCCCAAGAGACTGCAATCTACTCACAGTATAAGGTATGGATCTACCCCAGGGGGTCAGCAACCTTTTTCAGCCATGGGCCGGTCCACCGTCCCTCAGACCAGACATAGGCAACCTTGGCTCTCCAGCTGTTTTGGGACTACAATTCCCAGCATCCCTGACCACTGGTCCTGCTAGCTAGGGATCATGGGAGTTGTAGTTCCAAAACATCTGGATAGCCAAAGTTGCCTACGCCTGCCTCAGACCATGTGGTGGGCCAGACTATATTGGGGGGGGGGCAGGGGCATAGGCAGTGGAAGGCGGGGGGCAGTCCGCCCCAGGTTCCATCATAGAGGGGGTGACAAATTATCAAGGAACAATTACTGCCCTACTAGGGTGGTTCATAAAAAACTTTTATTTAAAAAAATGCCTGCTCCAAAGGTCTTATCTTACTACACGAGGGATTATATAGCTATATATGAAATTTCATGCATATGAGTTAATATCTTGACCCTCCTCCACGAAAATAGCTGTTTTCCTATGTCGTGAAGGCTGAAATTTCAATTCAGTGGAGCACTTACTGTCCCCAACCCTAACCCTGCGGAAAGCCATCTAATTAGACTTTAATTTGATTTTGACATGTTTTTAGGAAGTAATTTAATTATTGTTTGATTTTATATCAATGTTATGTATCTGATGTTAGCCGCCCTGAGCCCGACTTCGGCCGGAGAGGGCGGGATATAAATAAAAGTTTATTTTTACTTATTATTACCGGTATTGCTTTGTAAGAAAATATGAAATAACGTAAAACCATTTTTGCAGGCCAAAACAAACAAACAAACAATGTGGGGGGGGGGGGTGACAAGAAGTTTTCCGCACCCAGTACCACCTGACCTTCCTACACCTCGGGGGGGGGGGTGAATGAATTCCTATGCCCCACAAATAACCCAGAGATGCATTTTAAATAAAAGGACACATTCTACTCATGTAAAAACACGCTGATTCCCGGACCGTCCGCGGGCCGGATTGAGAAGGCGATTGGGCCGCATCCAGCCCCCGGGCCTTAGGTTGCCTACTCCTGATCTACCCATTGTCTTTGGAGGGAGGAGGAGCATGGGTGCCGTATATATACAGCCGTACCTTGGTTCTCGAACGGAATCCATTCCGGAAGTCTGTTCGACTTCCAAAAACGTTCAAAAACCAAGACGCGCCTTCTGATTGGCTGCAGGAGCTTCCTGCACTCAATCGGAAGCCGCAGAAGCCGCGTCGGACATTCGTGTGTGTGTGTACGTATATATAGCTGTACCTGGGTTCCCAAACGCCTTGCAACTCGAACGTTTTGGCTCCCGAACACCGCAAACCCGGAAGTGAGTGTTCCAGTTTGCAAATGTTATTTGGAACCCAAACGTCCGACGCATCCTTAGAGGATAACGCGGGAAAGAAACACGATAAATAGATGAAACTTTGTTTTTGGATGCCCATTCACTATGCGTCTGGCAACGCAATGGATATACTTTATTCGGCTATAAGCCCACAATGTAAAACAAAGCAAAACAAAACAATAAACAAACGACTATTTGTACATTTCGGAATGATATCTGAGTAATTCGTCATATATCTCCTTCGCAATACATACAATCTCTGGATAACCCAAACTTACGACCTTAAAATAGAATAAAGCATAAAGCATAAAATTTACTTGGCTATTAATAATCCTGAAGCCTTCCATGAAGTCTTTTATAGGAAAGCACTGAAACCAAGAATCTGGCGACCTGTAATGTTCTGTGAGAGTCAATGTCCTGGAGTAAGTAAGCTAGATGTTGTTCAATTGGTATGGCTGTGATGTCCCGCATAATTGGACTCAAAATCCTTGATCGGGAAACACTGTATAGGGGGCAGTTCAACAGGATATGGTACAGGGTTTCTATTGATTTGTTGTCACATGAGCATAGAACAGAGATTTTCCCATTAGAGAATCTGTTGCTCAAAACATTTGAGGGGAACACATTGAATCTAGCTCTAACAAATGCAAATCTATGCGACGCTACCGAAAGGGTAGACAGATATCGTGGTGATTGGGGCATAGGAGTAATGCCCAGATTTAACGGAGAGCACGTGCCACCGCCTGTGGCAAGATTTTGTTGTAGATCAGTCTCCTCCAATCTTTGTTTGATGGCCAATTTAGCTGTCCTTAAGTCTGAATTTAGTAATTCCGATGGGGAGATTCCATATGACAGCATTTTGGAGTGGATTTATTTTTTTTGCCCATATGCTATTGAATTCATCCCTCCACAGGCACTGGGTAAGATGGTAATTTGGCAATTTATGCCAAAGGGACAGCCAATAGTTGAATACCTGTCTCCATATCCAAGTCTCTAAAGAGGGGATCTTAAGCTCTAGGCGGATGGAGGAGTTGCCTACACAGTTACGCAATTAGAATGCTAAAATAAAACCCCGTTTTCCCAATCCGGAAGTGCTTTCTGCTCTCATCCCAGCTTGGTGATGCAAGAGAGCAAAGCCCCCCCCCCCAACACACACACACTTTGAAATACCAGTTGCATTGCAAAACCATGTTTGGGAAATATCGAATTCCCCGCCCCCTTAGATTCCCCGTGGGTCAGAAATAGTCTGTCACCCTTCCAGCAAGCCCCGCTGAGCACCCTCTTCCGAGAAACAAACAGTGCATGCAAACAAACCAAAGCAGCCCTCACTTGGTGGGGGATTCCTCCTTGAAATAATCCTCAATTAGCTCGTCTTCGCTCATCAGGCTGCTGAACCGGGCAGAGTGACGTTTCTGGGATGTCGACTCCACCGCCACGTCCTCCTGCAGAGGGAAGAAGACAAAAAGGAGTTGCACTTTGAAAAGCTCCTGGGCCTCAGAATTATTATTATTATTATTATTATTATTATTATTATTATTATTATTATTATTATCCCACCCATCTGGCTGGGTTTCCCCAGCCACTCTGGGCAGCTCCCAACCGAATATTAAAAACACAATGCAGCATTAAACATTTAAAACTTCCCTAAACAGGGCTGCCTTCAGATATCTTCTAAAAGTCAGACAGTTGCGAACGGGATCCGTTCCGGATACATAACTTGAAGCACTGCGTCTGCACATGTGCACGATGCGATTCGGCGCTTCTGCACATGCGCGTGACGTCATTTGACGAGTCTGCGCATGCACGAACCGACGAACCCGGACATAACCCGTTCTGGTACGTCCGGGTTTTTATTAAATTTTCTGTTTTACAATTTAGAATATTCATTTATACAACCTTAAAATATCAATGACTTCCCTTCTTCTCCTTCCATGGTTCATTTTTCATAGCACAAATCCCTGTATATTTTATATAAACTTCTAAACCATTGGGTATTCCATCATGACTTACAGATATTTACACCGCTGAATTTATCTTAAATGCTGCCAGCGTTTTCAGCTGTGCACACTTATTTCCCATATATTTCCCAATCTTCTCTAAACTTACGCTCTTCTTGTTCTCTTAATCTATATGTTAAGTCTGCGAGTTGTGCATATTCCATCAGTTTAAGTTGCCCTTATTCTTTAGTTGAGACCTCGCTCGATTTCCAATTTGGGGCTAACGAAACACAGGCCACCGTAGTGGCAGACATAAATCACCTTTTTTAACACCCAATACTTAAAAATCTTCCCTAGAGGTTTTTAAGCAGAGGTTGGAGGGTCATCTGTCCTGGAAGCTTTTGCTGAGATTTCGGCTTTTGAAGGGGGTTGATCTACATGACCCTCGGGGTCCCTTCCAACTCCACAATTCCAATGCTATGAGAACAAGCCTTTTCTGCAGTAGCCCCGCACAGATGTGGAAGCATTAAAGAAAAATGTAATTTGGCCTGCTCTTGCCCAAAGTAGCATGTGTCACTTGGTTCTCGGTCTAAACTCAATAAAAAAAACTGGGGGGCGGTGGAATAATTTCACGTTTAAAAAAAATTCAAATACAGTCATACCTCGGGTTACAGCCGCTTCAGCTTGCGCAATTTCGGGTTGCGCACCGCGCCGAACCCGGAATAATAATAATAATAATAATAATAATAATAATAATTTATTATTTGTACCCCGCCCATCTGGCCAGGTCTCCCCAGCCACTCTGGGCGGCTTCCAACAAATATCAAAATACATTAAAATATCACAGATTAAAAACTTCCCTAAACAGGGCTGCCTTCAGGTATTTTCTGAATGTCAGATAGTTGTTGATCGCTTTGACCTCTGCTGGGAGGGCGTTCCACAGGGCGTGCGCCACTACCGAGAAGGCCCTCTGCCTGGTTCCCTGTAGCTTTGCTTCTCGCAGTGAGGGAACCGCCAGAAGGCCCTCGGAGCTGGATCTCAGTGTCCGGGCAGAACAATGGGGTGGAGACGTTCCTTCAGGTATACAGGACCGAGGCCGTTTAGGGCTTTCAAGGTCAGCACCAAGTAACGGAATGGGCTACTTCCGGGTTTCGGCGCTCGCACATGCGCAGAAGCGCTAAATCGCACTTTGTGCATGCGCAAAAGCGCCGAATTGCGTCACGCGCGTGCGCAGAGGCAGCAGCGCAGGTTGCGAACGCACCTCCAGCACAGAACGCGTTTGTAACCCGAGCGTCCACTGTAGATGGCAGCTTTAAAAAACGATTCGGAGAGTTTTGACCTAATCGGTGAATTGGCTCCATGTTGCAGGTCTGCAAAAGAGCTCTTAAACAGTGCAAGCAACCAGGAAATGGCTGCAGAATGTCCCACCCAGCTCCCTGGGTCTGGCACCAGCCCCGCCTGAGAATTATTATCATTTGCCACAAATGAAAAATCGGTTGGGGTGCAGAGCGGTGCTTGGAAGGTCAAATCCGTCCTCCTCGGCTGGGGCTGCTTCACGGCCTCCTGGCTTCTGGTGCATGATGCATGATGCAACCGGATGTTGCACAGAGCCCCTCTATTTATAGCCGAAAGAACCACCGTCCGGGAGCTTTGTGCTGAGAAATACATCAGCAGTTTCCCCCCTGGGCCACAGCAGAGCAAAGAGAGCCAGGGATTCATGCTTCTCCGTCCCCACAGCTATTTCCTCGGTGACCGAAGTAAACAAAACCTGCTCTTTTTCCCTTATGGGGTATCCAAGAGCCCCTATAGAGTCCTTAAGTGGGTTCCCTGTCGTTAGGAGAAAATAACAGAGGCCAACCAGAGAATATTGAGAAGCAAAGCAGCTAGTAAGCCTGATTTTATTAAACTGTTGCAACAGGGTGCTCAACCCACACCCACTCATAGCTGTCAACTTTCAGATTTGAAAAGAAGGGGTTTTTCCAAACTTTCGGATTTGAATATAAGGGATGCCGCAAGGGCGGTGCAATGGCACCAAGTAGCCTCGCCACCGTGCGTTCCAGAGGCTGCGTGCGAACGGGAGAGTGAAAGAGCGAGCGCGTAGACGGCAGGCAGGCAGGCTGTCTGGTTGGGCGTGAGGGTCTGGCTGCACAAGGCATGCAAGCTCCGCCCCCAGTCGGTCTCAGACTCCTTATTGGCAGCCGAGCAACGCAGCTGAGGAGCCTCCCTGGCCGGCAGGGAGGGAGAGGAGCTGCTTCCTTTGAAATCCGGGAAATTTAAGGGATATCAACAATCCGGGATAGCAGCAGGAAACAGCATTGGAATAAGGGAGTTTCCCGCCAAAAAAAGGGAGGGTTGACAGCTATGCACCCACCCCACGCAGGAGGGAGGAGAGAACCCAGAACAATGGTGTGCAAGCTCTTAAATTGGCCACCCTGTAGCCCAAGGTAAAGGTAAAGGGACCCCTGACCGTTATGTCCAGTCGCGGATGACTCTGGGGTTGTGGCGCTCATCTCGCTTTACTGGCCGAGGGAGCCAGCGTACAGCTTCCGGGTCATGTGGCCAGCATGACTAAGCCGCTTCTGGCAAACCAGAGCAGCACACATCAAAGTGCAAGTAGATAAATAGGTACTGCTCCGGCGGGAAGGTAAACGGCGTTTCCGTCCGCTGCTCTGGTTCGCCAGAAGCGGCTTAGTCATGCTGGCCACATGACCTGGAAGCTGTACGCCGGCTCTCGGCCAATAAAGCGAGATGAGCGCTGCAACCCCAGAGTCGGACACGACTGGACCTAATGGTCAGGGGTCCCTTTACCTTTACCTTTAGGTACTTTAAGCCTCCAGGATGCAGAAGATTGTCAACCTAGCCCTAAACATTGTAGCACTTATATAATGTAAACTGAGTCCTGAGACCAAAGATATCCTTATCTTTTAACTGAGCAAAATGAACAAAAACGGTGTGCGATTTAAGGAGAAAGCAAGCTTTCGCTTTTTTTACGATCCGGCCTTGTGCTAAACACCGAGGCTTTCAACCAAACACACAGAGGAAAACTTCCTCTAGGCTACACAGCCAATCAGAGCATGGGCTAGCTCAGCGAGGCTCACGCCCTTCCGGCTGGCTGCTAAGCAACGCCTCCTTCCCTGCCCCTCTTGGTCAGCTGACTTACCAATAACAGAATTAACCCTTAAAGTAAACGGAATGATCTCCGCTGCTGCACATCCAACAGGCGCACCTACTCTGAACACAAGTCCCAAGCCTTTGAACAAACCAGAGTGGCTGGGGCAACCCACATCCCGGAGGGGAAGGCAGCCTCCGAGTTATTTTGAGGATGAGATGGGGGCAGCATGGCTCCCCAGGGATACGGACCTACCTTGTCAGTCATTTCTTCTGCCAGAGCTTCTATTTCCTCCTCAAACGGGGGATCTTCATAATCGGAATCATCTGCGGAGGCAGACCAGGCATAGTTAAACTATGGAACTCCCTGCCACAGGAGGCAGCGATGGCTTTGAAAGAGGATTAAGCAAGTTTATTGAAGAGGAGGAGGCTATCTATGGCTACTTCCTGGAAGACCTGCTCCCTGCCTGCAGGAATTTTCTCACCTGGTCCGGACTGACTCCAGCTGCAAAAGCTGAGGCTGTTGAACAGACTCTCGGACAGGGGTGTTATTTAGGGGGTTCTGTTGGGGCGGGTTATTGCTGCGATATTATTCTCCTGCTGTTATTGATATTGATTTCATTGATATCATTTTATTGTTGTTGATCTTATTTTTTCTGCTGCTGCTGATATTATTTTAAATATTATTATGAATATTTTATCGTGTTTTTTCAAAACAAATCTCAAAGCAATTTACAAAAGAGTAGGCGATAACATGGTAACAGAGAAAGATGAACGACAAAATGCTTCCGAAAGCTAAAACACCAATAGAATAAAAACCAGATTAAAACTGACACCAACCCATTTTTCTGCGATGTTGGCATTTTGTGGTACGCACAAGAGGGACTTAAATTTCCAGGAATGCCCTATTGTGCACCTAGACCAAAATCTATCGCCTTTTCCAACCGGAAGAGGTTTTCCAAGGTGGCCAATATCGTTGGTGCTCGCTTGAGAGGTACTAGAACGTATCGCATGCTCAGATTTCGAAAGAGAACTTCACATTCAGAATCTGAACAGTGAAGTTGGGGAATGGGGTAACTGTGCCCCTGAAGGACCAGGTGCGCAGCCTGGGAGTCATATTGGACTCACAGCTGTCCATGGAGGCACATGTTAATTCTGTGTCCAGGGCGGCTGTCTGCCAGCTCCATCTGGTACGCAGGCTGAGACCCTTCCTGCCCGCAGACTGTCTTGCCAGAGTGGTGCATGCTCTAGTTATCTCCCACTTGGACTACTGCAATGCGCTCTACGTGGGGCTACCTTTGAAGGTGAGCCAGAAACTGCAATTAATCCAGAATGCGGCAGCTAGACTGGTGGCTGGGAGTGGCCGCTGGGACCACATAACACCGGTCCTGAGAGATCTACATTGGCTCCCAGTACGTTTCCGAGCACAATTCAAAGTGTTGGTGCTGACCTTTAAAGCCCTAAACGGCCTCGGTCCTGTATACCTGAAGGAGCATCTCCACCCCCACCGTTCAGCCCGGACACTGAGATCCAGCGCCGAGGGCCTTCTGGCGGTTCCCTCACTGCGAGAAGCAAAGCTACAGGGAACCAGGCAGAGGGCCTTTTCGGTAGTGGCGCCCGCCCTGTGGAACGCCTTCCCATCAGAGGTTAAAGGGATCAACAACTATCTGACATTCAGAAGATACCTCAAGGCAGCCCTATTTAGGGAAGTTTTTAACCTGTGATATTTTAATGTATTTTTATATCTGTTGGAGGCCGCCTAGAGTGGCTGGGGAGACCCGGCCAGATGGGCGGGGTACAAATAAAAGAATTATTAATTATTATTATTATTATTATTATTATTATTATGAACAGTGAAGTTGGGGGAAACGGGGCGACGTCCAAATACCCCTTTCGCAGAACCGCTGTGTTGGAAGGGAACGCCAAAGAGCATCTAGTCCAACCGCCTGCGACGGAGGGAACACACAGCGCTGAGCTTTCTCTTCCGCCAGGCACAGACACTCACCAATGTCCGTCTGGAAGAGGAGGGGGGGCTTCAAAGGTGGCTCGGGGGCGCCGGTCCGCTCCACGATCTTCAGGCGGGGAAAGAGGGCGGGCGGCTGCTCAGGGTCTTGTAGGTGGTCTTTCACAGGACTGGAATGAAAAACAACAGAGACCTCGCTTTAAAATCAGCCCCAAAGCTGGCATCGTCCCCCTGGCTCAGCCGCTGCATGAGCTCAGAAGAACATCAAAAGAGCCCAGCAGGATCAGGCCCCTGGGCCACTGAGTCCAGCATCCTGCTCTTGCAGGGTGCCTCTTGGGGCGAACCAGCAAGCAGGATTTGAACACAAGAGTAATGCTCCCCCTCCTGCAGTTTCCAGCAACTGGGATCCAGAAGCATCCCATAATTTAGCAAGGCACTGTGTGAAGAAGTTATTTCTTTCATCTGAATCCTACAATATTCAGCTTTACTGGGTTCTAGTTCTAGTCTAAAAAAGCAGAGACACGTCACCTTGCCGACAAAGGTCCATATAGTTAAAGCTCTGGTTTTCCCAGTAGTGATGTATGGAAGTGAGAGCTGGACCATAAAGAAGGCTGATCGCCGAAGAATTGATGCTTTTGAATTATGGTGCTGGAGGAGACTTTTGAGAGTCCCATGGACTGCGAGAAGATCAAACCTATCCATTCTGAAGGAAATCAGCCCTGAGTGCTCACTGGAAGGACAGATCCTGAAGCTGAGGCTCCAAGACTTTGGCCACCTCCTGAGAAGAGAAGACTCCCTGGAAAAGACCCTGATGTTGGGAAAGATTGAGGGCACAAGGAGAAGGGGACGACAGAGGACGAGGTGGTTGGACAGTGTTCTCGAAGCGACCAACATGAGTCTGACCAAACTGCGGGAGGCAGTGGAAGACAGGAGTGCCTGGCGTGCTCTGGTCCATGGGGTCACGAAGAGGCGGACATGACTAAACAACAACAGGCAGATAGATAGATAGATGATAGATAGATAGATAGATAGATAGATAGATAGATAGATAGGCAGTGGAAGACAGGAGTGCCTGGCGTGCTCTGGTCCATGGGGTCACGAAGAGTCGGACACGACTAAAAAAGTCTTGTGCAAGAGGGAGACAATAAATATCTCAGTCCACTATCTCCACACAAGGCATCATTTAATATGTATAATAATTATTATTTATTACTTATACTCCACCCATCTGGCTGGGTTTCCCCAGCCACTATGGACGGCTCCCAACAGAATACTGTATTAAAAACACGATAAAACATCAAACATCAAAAACTTCCCTAAACAAGGCTGCCTTCAGATGTATTCTAAAAGTCGGATAGCTGTTTATTTCCTTGACATCTGATTGGAAGGCGTTCCACAGGGAGGGAGCCACCACCGAGAAGGCCCTCAAAACACTATCCTCAATTTCTTCTTCGATGTCCCAACGGGACGGGTGATTCCGAGAGATCCTTGGGAGGATTCAAGCTGCTGAAATGATAATAGCAGCACTCTGTTTTGATTACCTCTGTTTTAATAGATTCCCTTTATACTTTTTTAATTCTATTAAATTACTTAATAGAGCTTGTCTTCTAGACGCTTTCAGCTTCAGTAAGGATATAAACAAATGTAAATAATAATGATAATAATAATAATAATATCACTAGTAATGTGATGTCTTTATTGTAACAATTTGAATGCGAGCTTTTGCAGCAATATAAAGAGAATAGAATTACAGAAAGGCAAACAGGATAGTCAGAAAGGATGGGACCAAGATCCTAGGATAGGGGTCAGCAACCTTTTTCAGCCATGGGCTGGTCCACTATCCCTCAGACCATGCCAGACTATATATATATTTGGGGGGGGGGATGAATGAATTCTTATGCCTCACAAATAACCCAGAGATGCATTTTAAATAAAAGGACATATTCTACTCATGTAAAAACACGCTGATTCCCGGACAGTCCTGCGATTGGGCCACATCTGGCCCACGGGCCTTAGGTTGCCTACCCCTGTCCTAGGAGGTGGAAGGTAAAGGCACCCCAGACCGTTAGGTCCAGTCGTGACCGACTCTGGGGTTGCGGCACTCATCTCGCTTTATTGGCCGAGGGAGCCGGCGTACAGCTTCTGGGTCATGTGGCCAGCATGACTAAGCCGCTTCTGGCGAACCAGAGCAGCGCACGGAAACGCCGTTTACCTTCCCACCAGAGCGGTTCCTATTTATCTACTTGCACTTTGACGTTCTTTCAAACTGCTAGGTTGGCAGGAGCAGGGACTGAGCAACGGGAGCTCACCCCGTTGCGGGGATTCGAACCGCCGACCTTCTGATCGGCAAGCCCTAGGCTCTGTGGTTTAACCCACAGCGCCACCCGCGTCCCTAAGATCCTAGGAAGAGACTTCTTATAACGCAATGGCTCCCCCATGTCCAGCATCGTGTCCTCAAAGTGGTCAATGGACCAACTGTGGAGACAGGGCAGAGCCATCCTGCCTAGTAGCCATCGAAGGGAAGTAATAGTACCACTGTATTCCGCTCTGGTCAGACCTCACCTGGAATACTGTGTCCAGTTCTGGGCACCACAGTTCAAGAAGGATACTGACAAGCTGGAACATGTCCAGAAGAGGGCAACCAAAATGGTCAAAGGCTTGGAAACGATGCCTTATGAGGAACGGCTTAGGGAGCTGGGTATGTTTAGCCTGGAGAAGAGAAGGTTAAGGGGAGATGTGATAGCCATGTTCAAATATATAAAAGGATGTCATATAGAGGAGGGAGAAATGTTGTTTTCTGCTGCTCCAGAGAAGCGGACACGGAGCAATGGATTCAAACTACAAGAAAGAAGATTCCACCTAAACATTAGGAAGAACTTCCTGACAGTAAGAGCTGTTTGACAGTGGAATTTGCTGCCAAGGAGTATGGTGGAGTCTCCTTCTTTGGAGGTCTTTAAGCAGAGGCTTGACAGCCACCTGTCAGGAATGCTCTGATGGTGTTTCCTGCTTGGCAGGGGGTTGGACTGGATGGCCCTTGGGGTCTCTTCCAACTCTAGGATTCTATGATTCTATGATAGTCCTCTCCTCCTTGAATTTGTCTAATCCTCTTTTAGAGAACTGCCCAGTCGCCAACTGGCCAACTGTCACCCTGTTGGCTCCCAGAGAAGAGACACGAAGGAAGGTCCGTCCTTCCTTCTTTGCTGCAACCAGAAAACGAAGCAAAATTAAACTTCCTTCGCTGTTGCAACTTCCCTCTCGCTGCCTTCCAAGCTCAGTAAGCCACGTGAGAAGGAGGCAGTGATTTGCTTACTCTCAGGAAACGAGGGAGGGGGGATCCCCCCTGGAGCAAAGCGGAAAAACTAAATCACTGGTTCTCCCCCACCCCCCAAAAAAATCATTGGTTCCGCGTTCCCATTTGCTACGAAGCTGGTTGGCCCCAGTGAAAATACGCTGAACTAGATGGGCTCTGAAATACAGTAGCTGGAATAGCTCAGCTGGTAAAGCTTGAGATTTTAATCTCAGGGTTGTGGGTTCGAGCCCCATATTGCCCAAAAGATTCCTGCATGGCAGGGGGGTGGACTAGATGGCCCTCAGCGTCCCCTTCCAATGCTACAGTTCTCTGATTCTATAAAACAGGCATAGGCAACCTTGGCTCTCCAAATGTTTTGGAACTACAACTCCCATGATCCCTAGCTAACAGGGCCAGTGGTCAGGGATCATGGGAGTTGTAGTTCCAAAACATATGGAGAGCCAAGGCTGCCTATGCCTGCTATAAAAGGAGGTGCAAGGACAGTTGTCACAGGCCTAGATCTCCCTCTAGGGCAGACTTGTAGTTTTTGGACTACAAATCCCATCAGTACATGATGGCATGTGCCGGCTGGGACTGATGGGAGTTGTAGTCCAAAACATCAGGAGCACTCCAGCCTGGCAAAGGCTGCTTTACGTGCAAATGCAATGGAGGTTCCAACCACCAATGGGGTTCATAGAGTTGTATAGAGTTGAAAGGGAACCCCAAGAATTTCTGCAATGCAGGAATCACAGCTAATGAATTCCTGGCACCCAACCGCTGTCTGGGAACCTCCAACGAAGGAGACCCCAGCACCTTCCGAGGGAGTCCGTTCCATGGTCAGACAACCCTTGCCCTCAGAAATTTATTCCTAATGTTTAGCCAGAAACATCCTTTCTTATTATTTGAATCCATCGGTTCCAGGTCTGTCCTCTGCGGCAGCAGAAAACAAGCTTGCTCTGTCTTTCTACATTTTCAGCAGTTCTTGTCTGTAAACCACCTTGAGTTCTGTCAGGGAAAAGGTTGGAGAACATATGGATAAATAAATCAATAATAAACAAGGCAGTCCTTCAGATAGCTGAAGACGGCTGTCAGATCAACTCGCAGTCTCCTCTTTTCCAGGCTGAACATTAGGGCTGGGCAGGATATCGATATATCGTCCAAAACTGGTTTGAAGTCCGTATCGTGATATCGGATTCATACTTTTTGACCTGGCATTATATTGAGAATCATGATGTGTTTGTGTGCGCTATGCAAAAATCACGATGTGGGGAAAGGCATAAAGCCAGCCAATGCCTCTACATATATCACAAAGCTGAAAACCAGCTATCACCTTTACATAGCTCCATTCTTATTTCAGACATCGTGATATATTGGTATATCGTGATGCTTAGCTGGTGATATATTGTGATGCTGAAAACCAGGTATCGCCCAGTCCTACTAAACATACCCAACTCCCTCAACGGATCCTCATATGGCTTGATCTCCAGACCCTTGATCATCTTGTTCAACCCTCTCTGCACATCTTCCAGCAGGTCAGTATCCTTCTTAAACTGGGGTGCCCAGTTCATTGGGGGGGGGGGGGTCCGTTCCTTCCACACACAGAGTCCACATGAGCTCAGAAAAAAATCCCCTTTAGTTAGGTTTCCAAGTTAATTCAAGAGCAGAGATTTGAGAAGTTCTCTCTTCTCCAGGAGCGAGGGCACAACTTCCAGTTCCCTGCAACGGCGCAGGCTTCGAAGTTGTTCCCTTTTCATCAGTTTTTCTAGATCTCTGGGCCTGCAGACCCCGTTAAACTAAACCAGGCGGTGGAGTCTCCTTCTTTGGAGGTCTTTAAGCAGAGGCTTGACAGCCACCTGTCAGGAATGATTTGATGGTGTTTCCTGCTTGCAGGGTGGATTTGATTTAAATCACTAGTCAGTAAGGCTTGATTTAAATTACTAGTCAGTAAGACTTGATTTAAATATTTTTTTTACAGAAAGACTCTTTCTTGCTGGTATAATCTTAATATTTACAACCATATGAAGGTTTCATTTTTGGAATAATAAGTTTTCAGAGTAGTTTTTACAGTTATATTAAAAATTACTGATTTGGTTATACTACTAGAAATACATAGACAGATAATTATGAAATTATGGTGAGGTTTAATAAGTCAACTGTTTATATTTGGACAACTTTTCTGCTGTACTTTATTGGAAGGAGAAAAATAATCATTTCCTTAATAACCATTTAAACAATTTATTTAACTAAAACAATAATATGATAGCATATGTATCCATGTTTGTTAACTGATGTGGTTAAACATTTAAAAAAAAAACTTAGACTGAGTTTTAGCACACTTGATAAACTTAAAACAAATCCTTATTTCCTGATGAATAGCCTTTGGACTACAATGTAACTTAAATAGAAGACTATATTTAGAAAGATTTTTCCTCCAAAAGCATTTTATTTTAAAAATCCAATTTAAATAAAAAAAATCCGATTTAAATTTTTAAAAATCTGATTTTTTTGATTTAAAAAAAATCATTGATTTTTATCCACCTGCCTGCTTGGCAGGGGGTTGGACTGGATGGCCCTTGTGGTAGAATCATAGAATCATAGAGTTGGAAGAGACCACAGGGCCATCCAGTCCAACCCCCTGCCAAGCAGGAAACACCATCAGAGCATTCCTGACAGGCGGCTGTCAAGCCTCTGCTTAAAGACCTCCAAAGAAGGAGACTCCACCACACTCCTTGGCAGCAAATTCCACTGTCAAACAGCTCTTACTGTCAGGAAGTTCTACCTAATGTTTAGGTAGAATCTTCTTTCTTGAAGTTTGAATCCATTGCTCCGTGTCAGCTTTTCTGGAGCAGCAGAAAACAACCTTTCTCCCTCCTCTATATGACATCCTTTTATATATTTGAACATGGCTATCATATCACCCCTTAACCTTCTCTTCTCCAGGCTAAACATACCCAGCTCCCTAAGCCGTTCCTCATAAGGCATCGTTTCCAGGCCTTTGACCATTTTGGTTGCCCTCCTCTGGACACGTTCCAGCTTGTCAGTATCCTTCTTGAACTGTGGTGCCCAGAACTGGACACAGTATTCCAGGTGAGGTCTGACCAGAGCGGAATACGGTGGTACTATTACTTCCCTTGATCTAGATGCTATACTCCTATTGGTCTCTTCCAACTCTATGATTCTAGGCTGCTGCTGCTGCTGCTTTTCGGTTCTCTGAGCTTTTGCAAGCTCCCGCCTCCCAAAATTTACATTCTGCAGTTCATTCAGCCAGACCGTTCCTCCCTGGAGAAACCTCACCCTGCAGCAAAACAGGTTCCCTTGGCATCTGCAGGCTCAAAACCTGCTTTTCCACTTGGCTGCTCGGATCCCTGCCAACCCACCACCGAGATCAGCAGCAACGAGAAACCCAGACAAAAGGGAAAACAGGACTCACTTGAAAGCAACAAAACACAACCATAGGGCTTCTAAAACGATTCTTGCAAAAACAGACATGCACACAGGCCTTAACTGGTCCAAAAAAAGAAAGAGGAACTATGGGGTTTTTTTAAAATGCAAACAGTTTTTTAAAATGTGGGTCTCTTGTTGTTTTCTTAAGTACCGGTATCCTGTCTGAACAAAGATATATCGAGGATACATTCTTGGCACTGATGGATCTCTCTTGGCAAAGAGGAGCATTTATTTATGTGGTTATTATTTAAAATACAGGGTGGGCGTCTGTTGGTGGAGAAGGGGGGTTCATCTCTCTAGCTGAGAGTTGGGGGGAACTTCATTGCCCCCCAGATAAGAGATGGGGTGGAAAGGATGGGGGTCAGTTTTTGACCTGCGGCAGGATTTGCACCTGATTATTGGACGCGCGTGGCGCTGTGGGTTAAACCACAGAGCCTAGGGCTTGCTGATCAGAAGGTCGGCGGTTCGAATCCCCGCGACGGGGTGAGCTCCCGTTGCTTGGTCCCTGCTCCTGCCAACCTAGCAGTTCGAAAGCACGTCAAAGTGCAAGTAGATAAATAGGTACCACTCCGGCGGGAAGTAACCGGCGTTTCTGTGCGCTGCTCTGGTTCGCCAGAAGCGGTTTAGTCATGCTGGCCACATGACCCGGAAGCTGTACACCGGCTCCCTCGGACAATAAAGCGAGATGAGCGCCGCAACCCCAGAGTCGTCCGCAACTGGACCTAATGGTCAGGGCTCCCTTTACCTTTACCTTTATTGGGTCTGGAACGTTTGAGTGTTTTATGGATGTGGGAATTGAGCCAGTGAGATGGGGGTGGGGGGTGCATGGAGAATGCGACTGCTGGTTGACTGCATGCAACAGAATTCCTGAATCATAGCACGGGAGAGTTGGAAGGGATCTCTATGGAAGTCTCTCGGGCACTTGGGGCGGTGTGCCCAGGGGCGGGGCAAACCGCCCATAGGGACAGCACAGGGGGCGCGGTGCCCTTAGGGAGGGACGGGATGGGGCGCACGACGCCCTTAGGGACGGGGCACACCGCAGGGCCTCCGCCACCTTACAGCTGGAGGGGAAGCAGCCGGCGGACAGCGCGAAGCCTGCGGGCGCCAAGACGCATGGGTCGTAAGCGCTACAGGCCCCACGGTGAGTGCCGCCGGCTATTTTGTCACACCCCCCCATCAGGGTGGCACCCAGGGCGGCCCGCACTCCCCGCACCCGCCTTCCTATGCCCCTGCCTCTAGCCCGACCCCTGTAATGCAGGGCAACCTAGTCAGATGGGCGGGGTACAATTATTATCATCATCATCATCATCATCACAGATAAAGAGACCATCAAACCTCCATTTAAAAACCTCCAGCAAAGCTGAGTCCGTTCCACTCTCGAACAGCTTTCTACTATTACATGTGGACACCGATTTTCGTTTGGTGATATTTATGAGATATTTTAAGATATATATTGTTAATTATGTTGCACTCCGATGGTGCGTCATAATGGGTTTTTTAATGGTTTGTTTTTGTTTTTTATTTCATGCACACTGAGAAGAGACACCTATTGCTTATGTAAAATGTATGATTTTACTACCGGTATTATCACTAAGAAGTTGCGGGCGGACATGGGATTTGTATTTTTAGGGAGAATGCACTGGTTTTTGCTGAGATGTATACCACCCAAACAGAATAAAAAAAATTCCTTCCAGTAGCACCTTAGAGACCAACTAAGTTTGTTCTTGGTATGAGCTTTCGTGTGCATGCACACTTTTTCATCGACTATGACAGACCAACACGGCTATCTACCTGTAACTCACCCAAACAGATTTCCTGAAGCAGCATACAATCTTGTTATTATTATTAACTATATTGAACTTGCATACTCAGTGCTATTTTTCAAGAAAACAGGTGCTGGAGCGCACATTGTTCCCTTAGAATGGCAATGGCACCCACCTGACAGGTGCCGGAACTGAGCTCCTGAGAGCTCCACCTGGGGGAAAAAGCCCTGTCTACGCTGCTCCAGGATATAAGTTTGTTGACTTATAAACGGTACTGCTTCATATTTCAACAGAAATCTCTAAGTGGTTGGGGAAACCCTAAAAGGGCAGTTTATAAAAGACAGCACAGTACGTGCCGAGTGTTCGCTGCAAGCCACTCCCACAGCGCAGTGAAATGCAGAAAGCTACAGCAGACTCTCACCCCATGTGCAATCGACAACTCCAGTGGAGCAAGAAAAGGGCGGAAAGCCCAAATGAAGTAGTTGGTTGCAAAGTCCCCAAATGCGATAAGAGATTCCTGCCAAACGCCAGGGCCCCCGTTTCAGAGACGTTTTGACCAGAAACAGACAGAGAGGGAGGGGAGAGGGAGTTCATGTGCAAGGAGGGTGCACTGGGGGAAACCTGTTGCCACATCCGGAAGATCAAATGTTGACCGAAGAGAGCAACTCCAAACAGAGGGGGGGGGGTTCCTGCCTCACCCCCCCCCCAGGGTGGATTTGATTTAAATCAAACTGATTTAAATCACGATTTAAATCACTAGTCAGTAAGGCTCAGGGTGGATAAAAATCAACGATTTAAAAAACAAAAATAAATAAAAAATCTGATTTTTTGGTATTTATTTTTTAAAAATCGTTGATTTTTATCCACCCTGAGCCTTACTGACTAGTGATTTAAATCAAATCCACCCTGCCCCCACCCCACCCCAAAAAATAACACACGCACTTTAAAAGAACAAAATCACACACACACACACACACACACACACACACACACTTTAAAAGAGTGCAACTGACCTGAATGCAAAGAACGGAGGAGATCAAAAACAACAAAAGAGGAAAATCCTGGCTGGCCTCATAGAATCACAGAACTAGAGAGTTGGAAGGGACCCCCAAGGCTCATCTAGTCCAACCCCCGGGACGCAGGAACCACAGCTAAAGGGTCCCTGGCCAGTCCAAGCTGCAACAGAGCCCCCCCCTTACAAGGCTATTGTCCAGGCTCTGGGGTTACCTCTGGGGTCCCTCTTGTAGCCTGGTGGCATTTATTGGGGGGCCGGACACCCTGTCCTTGGCTCCCTGACAGCCAGCCTCTGGGCAGGCTGGGAGGGCAGTGGCGGAAGCCTTCATGGGCAAATGCGAAGGGGCCTGGCTCTCCCTGGGTTGCCGTCTCTATAGAAACGAGCCTCAGCCCATACGCGGAACAAAGAGGCCGTAATCCTTCCTCTCTGCCGGGAGGCGGACTGGAAAAGGTGCGCCAAGGCAGAGGGTACCGCCGAGCTCATAAAATTTTGGGTAGAAGCTCTGTGCCGCCTTCACAAGCATTCGGGGGAAGGGGTCTGGCCAACGCAGTGCTAAAAGTGTGCTGGGAATGAGCATTGGCACGCCATCTTGTAGGGGGGGAACAAAATGCATTTGGGGTGCAAATGCAATGCCGAATTAATGCCGATTAGCCAGCCACAATGAGGGCAAGTGCTGCAGAGAGTCTGCCTACGAAAGGGCCTCATTGTTTCCGTATCTGGAGGTTTCTGCTCAATTTATATTGGAGGAGTTTGGATTTGATATCCCGCTTTATCCCTACCCGAAGGAGTCTCAAAGCGGCTCACATTCTCCTTTCCCTTCTTCCCCCACAACAAACACTCTGTGAGGTGAGTGGGGCTGAGAGACTTCAGAGAAGTGTGACTAGCCCAAGGTCACCCAGCAGCTGCATGTGGAGGAGCGGAGACGCGAACCCGGTTCACCAGATTATGAGTCCACCGCTCTTAAGCACTACACCACCACATTGCAAAGTATTATTAGATGTATATTCGGCCCTCCGTCACAAGAGCTTCATACAAGGTAAAAACACAAGTAGATTGTTAAAATAAAATAAAATAGAAAAAAAACCCACTTCCCACAAAGACATTTAAAAGGATGTAGAATATCAATCAGACAAAGTACATAGCTTGAAAAAATAATAGATGTAACAGAAGCTATCTGACTACTAAGTCAGGTTTGTGATCACCCTTACAACTTTGTGCAAAGTGATAACCACCAACCCAGGGGAGGATACTTCCATCAAAGAAGCATAGGATTGCAGAATTGGAAGGGACCCTGAGGGTCATCTAGTCCAACCCCCGTAATGCAGGAATCTCAGTTTGATCATCCAGATGACAGATGACCATCCAAGCTTTGCTCAAAAGGAAGGAGAGTCCACAAACTCCCAAGGGAGACTGTTCAGCTGACTGGCAGAAAGTTCTTCCTGATATTTAGTTGCAATCCGGCGGGGAGGTAAACGGCGTTTCCGTGCGCTGCTCTGGTTTGCCAGAAGCGGCTTAGTCATGCCGGCCACATGACCCGGAAGCTGTACGCCGGCTCCCTCGGCCACTAAAGCGAGATGAGCGCCGCAACCCCAGAGTCGTCCACGACTGGACAGAACGGTCAGGGGTCCCTTTACCTTTAGGGACGCGGGTGTCGCTGTGGTCTAAACCACTGAGCCTCTTGGGCTTGCCAACAGAAGGTCGGCGGTTCGAATCCCCGCAACGGGGTGAGCTCCCGTTGCTCAGTCCCTGCTCCTGCCAACCTAGCAATTCGAAAGCACGTCAAAGTGCAAGTAGATAAATAGGTACCGCTTAGGCGGGAAGGTAAATGGTGTTTCCGTGTGCTGCTCTGGTTCGCCAGAAGCAGCTTAGTCATGCTGGCCACATGACCCGGGAAAACTGTCAGTGGACAAAAGCCGGCTCCCTCGGCCAATAGAGCGAGATGAACGCCGCAACCCCAGAGTCGTCCGCGACTGGACCTAATGGCCAGGGGTCCCTTTACCTTCAAGAGATTCCGATATGAAATAAATAACCGTTTTTAAGAATGCCTCTACCCAAAGACGCATCTTGGTGTGTGTCAAACTTCGCAACGCACTCAAGCGTGGAAACATGCAGAGGGTCAGAGAGTCGGTGACCCCCAGTCTGTGCTGCCCATTGTTCCTGAACGCATATGGAAAATACTTGCCCTCTCTGCACCCAAATTAGCGCTGTCTGAGAGAGCCCTAAATATAGACGCCGGAGAGGGCAAAGGAGACGGAGGGGCCAGGCAGACCACAAGCTGGTCAGAAAGAGCTGAAAGAAACTCCCCTGTCCCCAAACTCAGCACCCGGCTCAGCTGCATGAACAGGGGCTCCCTTGTCTGCCCACAGCATTGGCCGCAAAATAGAGCCAGAATCCTGTTAATTATTTCCTTACAGCCCTGTCATTAGGTTCTGGGAAGATGGAGACGCGAATAACCCAAGCCAGCTTCTTGCGGCAGAAATGCTCCACCATTCTCAAGGCTGCTTTCTAGGCTGCAGGACCGGCTCATGGAATTGCAGAGTTGGAAGGGGGCACCCAAGGGTCATCAAGTCCAACCCCCTGAATTTAGGAATCCGGCCGCACTGGGGGAATTAAGAATGTGGGCCGCAATCTTCATAATTCGCTTGGGGAGAAGGAGAGAGGAAGGCCATTTGTTTAAAGTAGAATCACAGCAACTAAATTAAATGGCCGCTTCTAGCAGATAAAAAAAAAAAAAAATCCCTGTTCCTTTTGTTACAGAAAAATCCAGCTGTGAGGCTGCTCAGTCACCCAGCTCATCAGGAAAAGCCCGCGGGTCCCTGCAGAATAAAGGCAGGAGTCCAGCCACCAACCGGAGCAAAATAGCATAGGCCAAAGTTTATTGCGCAACAGGTTCAAGACAAGATTGAACACCGAAGATGGGGTGACAAGAACTTTTAAAACTTCCTTCAATTTCCCAGAACACAGTTCACCAACATTCCAATCCCTTATTCCAATGCCGTTTCCCGCTGCTATCCCGGATTGTTGAGATCCCTTAAATTCCCCGGATTTCCAAGGAAGCAGCTCCTCTCCCTCCCTGCCGGCCAGGGAGGCTCCTCAGCTGCGTTGCTCGGCTGCCAATAAGGAGTCTGAGACCGACTGGGGGCGGAGCTTTAAATCGGATTTTTTTTATTTAAATTGGATTTTAAAAATAAAATGCTTTTGGAGGAAAAATCTTTCTAAATACAGTCTTCTATTTAAGTTACATTGTAGTCCAAAGGTTATTCATCAGGAAATAAGGATTTGTTTTAAGTTTATCAAGTGTGACTCAGACTAAGTTGTTTTTTTAAAAATGTTTAACCACATCAGTTAACAAACATGGATACATATGCTATCATGTTATTGTTTTAGTTAAATAAATTGTTTAAATGGTTATTAAGGAAATGATTATTTTTCTCTTTCCAATAAAGTACAGCAGAAAAGTTGTCCAAATATAAACAGTTAACTTATTAAACCTCACCATAATTTCATAATTATCTGTCTATGTATTTCTAGTAGTATAACCAAATCAGTAATTTTTGATATAACTGTAAAAACTACTCTGAAATTTTATTATTCCAAAAATGAAACCTTCATATGGTTGTAAATATTAAGATTATACCAGCAAGAATGAGTCTTTCTGTAAAAAAAAAATATTTAAATCAAGTCTTACTGACTAGTGATTTAAATCGTGATTTAAATCAATTTGATTTAAATCAAATCCACCCTGCCCTCCCCCCCACTCTGGGCAGCCTCCAACAGATATTAAAATCCATTAAAATAAATATATATTTATATAAATATATAAATAAAATAAATAAATCTGCACATCAAGAAAGTTAAATTTCCCCCCTCTCCCCTCCACAAGACGGTGTTTTTCCCCACCCCACAAAAGCCCCAAATCTCCTTCCAAAACGTTGCACAGAGCAGTTTTCCAACAGCCCGGAGGAGAGAGAGAGATCAATAGCATAAATCAGGGAAAAAAGGAAGGCAGGCAGCCTGCTAGAGAGAAGGAGAGAGTTCACGGCATCCACCCACACAAAGCAAAAGTCACTTCCAGCTCCTTGCTTTGCAAAAAAAAGGAGACAAGTCCAAGTTTGTCCTCAGATCTGTTACCTGGGGGAAGCGGTGGAGAAGGCGGAGACCTCAACAGCAGTCCCATGGCAGCGCAGACCGGGGGGGGGCACCTCTTTTGTGTCCTTTTGGCTCAAAGACCCCCCTTTAGAGAGCTGCCCCAGAGAGAGAGAGAGAGAGAGAGAGAGAGAGAGAGAGAGAGAGAGGAGACCCCCCCTCCAGATGAACTGGAAAAGCCAGGAGGCCACAACCTTTGCAGAACGAGCTTTTGGTTTGGTTTGGTTTTTTGCTTTCTGCAAAAAGCGCTTCCTGATAGGACTTCCTGAAAAATGAGAGAGAGAGAGCGAAAGAGGCCGCTTTAAAGAGAGAGAATATGAAAGTGGGAGAGAGAAAGCGACAGGACCCAGAATCCACCACGGCTGGCAGACTTCCTCCTCTCGCAAGAAACTTCTTTTCACTCGCTTTTATTATTATTTTTGCACAGAGGCCGGAGTTTCTGAAGGGTCTGGCCTCAAAAGAGAGAGAGAGATAGAGAAAGACAACCTGCGTTGCTCAGAAACAAGAAGGCTGCAAGAGAAGCAACATTCCTCTGTGTTTTTAAAAGTGTCTGGCTTCTGCTTTATAATTGCTATAACATTTTAGGGTGCGCACACGGCACAGAAAACCATTCCTTCGCCCTTGGGCGTTTAGGAAATAAACCCTGGGGAAACTGGTCTTTATTTTAGCACACAGGTCAAGCCCATCTTGGCTCTCCTAATGACTCGAAGCGTTTCCTCTGCAGAAGGAAATGCCTTCGAGAAACTTCAAGAAACTTTTCACTCACAAATCCTACAGATCCTGTTTTAAGGGTATATTTGGTATATGGGTAAGCGGGGGCCTGTGACCTTCGATTCAAGAACTAAGTCATTTAACATCTCAAAAGAATGGGTGAAGCAGGAGATAACCAGAGCAAGCACCACTCTGGCAAGGCAGTCTGCGGGCAGGGAGGGTCTCATTCTGCGTACCAGATGGAGCTGGTAGATAGCTGCCCTGGACACAGAATTAACCTGCACCTCCATGGACAGCTGTGAGTCCAGAATGACTCCCAGGCTGCGCACCTGGTCCTTCAGGGGCACAGTTGCCCCATTCAGGACCAGGGAGTCCCCCACACCTGCCTGCCTCCTGTCCCCCCAAAACAGTACTTCTGTCTTGTCAGGATTCAACCTCAATCCGTTATCCGCCATCCATCTCCAACCGCCTCCAGACACTCACACTCCCTGTGCATGGTCAGGGATCCCGGCATAGTGGTTAGCACGCTGGACTCAGACGTGGGAGATCAGGGTTCGAATCCCCACACGACCACAGAGTTCACCTTGGGCCACTCGCTCACTCTCAGCCTCGCCTACCTGACAGGGTTGTTGTAAGAATAAAGATGGGGGGGAGAGAAATATGCGACAGAGAAGGGCTACCTTGGCTAATAGCCATCGATAGGCTCTAATCCTCTTTCAAAGCCATTGAGGCCTTTGCCATATGTGAAACAGTTTAGTTTAGTTTCAGTTTATTGCCGTCATAGACCAGCTGTTGAAAAATAGCCAAAAAACAGAATTATAAAAGCAAGACAAATATTAAACTGAAACTAAACAAAGCTAAACTTTCTCCAACTCATGTGCCATCTTACCTATCATCCCTTTCTATTGTGAGTCCAAAACAGGGGTTGGCAAGGTTTACCGGCCATGGGCCGGATCATTCCCACGGAGATCGTCCATGGGCCGGACTGGCACAGCGCAGCGCCGGAAATTGATTCTGCGCATGCCAGACGCCGAAAATCACGCCTGCGCATAAGTGATTTTCGGCGTCTGGGCATGCACTGATGCAATTTCTAGTACCGTGTTTCTCCTAAAATAAGACACCGTCATATATTTTCCCCCCTCAAAAAAACACAGTATGGCTTATTTTGGGGGGATGTCTTATTTTAACCGCTCCGCATCGGTACGCTGCATAGCCACGCCTATCCAGGCCGTCTTAAGGGAGAAGCGCCGCGTCACTATGGCTTATTTTCGGGGTATGGCTTATATTTCACAAATGCGTAGAAATCCTGCTACGGCTTATTTTAGGAGAAACAGGGTATCTGCACGTGCGCAGACGCAATTTCCGGCACCACTCGGCGAGTCCCCACACCGTGCTGCGCCACTTTAGCGCAGCACGCAGGGGATTCGCCGAGCGGGCGGCTCCGTTCAGGGGTGGCTCGTGGGCCGGTAAAACGGTCTTCGTGGGCCGCATCCGGCTCATGGGCCGCAGGTTGCCGACACCTGGTCCAAAATGACTCCCAGGCTGCGCACCTGGTGCTTCAGGGGCACAGTTACCCCATTCAGGACCAGGGAGTCCCCCACACCCGCTCGCTACCTGTCCCCCCAAAACAGTACTTCTGTCTTGTCAGGATTCAACCTCAATCTGTTAGCCGCCATCCATCCTCCAACCGCCTCCAGGCACTCACACAGGACCTTCACCACCTTCGCTGGTTCTGATTTGAAAGAGAGGTAGAGCTGGGTATCATCCGCATACTGATGAACACCCAGCCCAAACCCTCTGATGATCTCTCCCAGCGGCTTCATACAGGTGTTTAAAAGCACTGGGGAGAGGACGGAGCCCTGAGGCACCCCACAAGTGAGAGCCCAGGGGTCTGAACACTCATCCCCCACCACCACTTTCTGGACACGGCCCAGGAGGAAGGAGCGGAACCACGGCATAATATTTTTGGCATTTACAGCCCACCTTTTCTCAAGGTGACGTACATGGTTCCCCCCCTCCTCAACTGATCCCCACAACAGCCCTGTGAGGTAGGCTAGGCCAAGGTCACCCAGGGAGCATCATAGCCGAGTGGGGGATTCAAACCCTGTTCTCTCAGGTCCCAGAAGCACTAAACAACACAGGCTCTCAAGCAATAAAGCAATACATTTCATCATTTTAAAAAATCTACAAAAATGGCAGCAGACAATATCTCCCTGATGACGCACACATCCCAAAGGCCTGAACAAAAGAGGAGAGATTCCAAGCTGCACCTGAACAAGGCTAGAAGTGGGATTTCCCCAGGCAGGGAGTTCCACTTGTGGGTGCCACCACCGTGAGTGCCCTGCAGGTGCCTGCTTTCATGCACAGTGCCTCTTCAGGATCTCAGACAAAGGTGTTTCCTTTTAACTAGAGATGTTGGGGGGGGGTTCTTGTGCATGCAGAAAATTGGCACCCCCATCTGTGCTCCTGTAAGATTCCTGCATCGTGGGGGTTGGACTGGATGACCCTTGAGGTCCCTTCCAACTCGGTAATTCCTTGATTCTACGATGTGGGCCGGACTTGAACAGGAGACATTCCTAGGACGCCGTACCTGTAACTTACTTCTCTCACTGGGTTCTCGGCTGAATTAATTTCAACACGAGGGGGCAGCATCACCCAAAAATACGCTTTGTCACAGCCTCGCTCTGGGGAACTGACTATTTGCCCTCAAGTTCTACCCATCTGAGGGATCCAGGTGGCGCTGTGGGTTAAACCACAGAGCCTAGGGCTTGCTGATCGGAACTCCCGTTGCTCGGTCCCTGCTCCTGCCCACTTAGCAGTTCAAAAGCACATCAAAGTGCAAGTAGATAAATAGGAACCGCTCTGGCGGGAAGGTAAACGGCGTTTCCGTGCGCTGCTCTGGTTCGCCAGAAGTGGCTTTGTCATGCTGGCCACATGACCTGGAAGCTGTACGCCGGCTCTCGGCCAATAAAGCAAGATGAGCGCCGCAACCCCAGAGTTGGACACGACTGGACCTAATGGTCAGGGGTCCCTTTACCTTTACCATCTGAGCTGATTTGCTGCTCTTTGGGACAAAGTGGTGGCGGTTCAGAAATTCTCGTCGCTCTTTAAGATCTCTTCCACACAGTTTTTGAAGGATTGTAGCTCAGAAAGCTACTGGGACGCGGGTGGCGCTGTGGGTTAAACCACAGAGCCTAGGGCTTGCCGATCGGTCGGCTGTTCGAATCCCCATGACGGGGTGAGCTCCCGTTGCTTGGTCCCTGCTCCTTCCACAAAGTGATTTCTTCTACAAAGTGATATTCCAGAGGCATCTTTCCATGCAGCGTATATAGCATGAGGATGTAATAAATTCATAAATTAGTGTTAGGCTGCAATCTCCAAGTTCCTTGGGAGCCAGTGTGTTGCAGCGCTTGTCATTTTTATTAATCACATTTATACATCACCTTTTCCTCCAAGGAGCTCCAGGAAGCATACACGGTCCTCCTCCACCTCATCATTCAATCCTCACAACAAGCAAACTTAGCTGGTCTCTATGGTCTAAACCACAGAGCCTAGGGCTTGCCGATCAGAAGGTCGGCGGTTTGAATCCCCGCGACGGGGTGAACTCCCGTTGCTTGGTCCCAGCTCCTGCCCACCTAGCAGTTCGAAAGCGCGGCAAAGTGGAAGTAGATAAATAGGGAAGGTATACGGCGTTTCCGTGCGCTGCTCTGGTTCCCCAGAAGCGGCTTAGTCATGCCGGCCAGATGACCTGGAAGCTGTATGCCGGCTCCCTCGGCCAATAAAGCGAGATGAGCGCCGCAACCCCAGAGTCGTCCGCAACTGGACCTAACGGTCAGGGGTCCCTTTACCTTTACCTTAGCTCAGAAAGCAAACCGCAGCCCAGGTTGGAATTCAAGTTTCACCTCACCTGGCCAACCCAGTGCTCATGGGATGCACAAAAGCAGGATCTGAGCGGAGGAAGAGCCCTCTCCCCTCCTGTGGCCTTCGGAAGCTTTTCTGTCTCTGTGACCGTAGAGGCAGAGCAGAGCCATCGTGGCTAGGAGCCATGGACAGCCCTGTCCTCCTCCAATTCGTCCAATCCTTTTTCTAAGCCATCCATGTTGGTGGCCATCCCTGCCTCCTGTGGCAGGGAGTTCCACAGTTCATGCACTGTGCAAAGAAGGCCTTTCTTTTGTCTGTCCTTAAACGCCCCTTGCCCCCTTCCCAATTCCCATCATAAAAAAGGTAAAGGGACCCCTGACCATTAGGTCCAGTCGTGACCTAATGGTCACGACTGGGGTTGCGGCACTCATCTTGCTTTATTGGCCAAGAGCCGGCGTACAGCTTCCAGCTCATGTGGCCAGCATGACAAAGCCACATCTGGCGAACCAGAGCAGCGCACGGAAACGCCGTTTACCTTCCCGCCGGAGTGGTACCTATTTATCTACTTGCACTTTGACGTGCTTTTGAACTGCTAGGTGGGCAGGAGCAGGGACCGAACAACGGGAGCTCACCCCATCGCGGGGATTCGAACCACCGACCTTCTGATCGGCAAGCCCCAGGCTCTGTAGTTTAACCCACAGCACCACCCGCATCCCAATTCCCATCATACAGCCCGGTTAACTGGGGCTGATGGGAGATGTAGTCCAACCACCAGAAGAAGAAGAAGAAGAAGAAGAAGAAGAAGAAGAAGAAGAAGAAGAGTTTGGATTTGATATCCCGCTTTATCACTACCCGAAGGAGTCTCAAAGCGGCTCACATTCTCCTTCCCCTTCCTCCCCCACAACAAACACTCTGAGGTGAGTGGGGCTGAGAGACTTCAGAAAAGTGTGACTAGCCCAAGGTCACCCAGCAGCTGCATGTGGAGGAGCGGGGAAGCGAACCCGGTTCACCAGATTACGAGTCCACCTCTCTTAACCACTGCACCACACTGGCACCAGGTTGCAGAAGCTCGCCTTAAACGCTAACACCTTTTAAAGCCTTCTTGCCTGGACAATGCCATCATAAACAGGCCACCAGACCCTTTGCCGTTTTTTGTCTCCCAGAAGGCCACACCGCCTTTTTGCATGGTTCTTCTCTCCCTCCTCATTTAACCCCCACAACAACCCTGCAGGGTAGGTTCAGTTCAGCTTTAGAAACTCAGATATATAGGCTAGGTACCAAATGGCCCTTAAACCAGGGTTACAGTCATCAAAACGGAATGCCTAGTTGTCATTTTTTGGGGCCCAGAAAGCTCGAAAGTCGTCTTTTTCGATGTGACTTTTTGGTTCCTGAAATCTGTTCGGATTGCGCAGATAAAACAGCTACAGGATGTGGGATTTCTTTGCGAAAACAGGCAACTCCAAGGATTCCCCAGGCAGGCACCTCCCAACGGTGGAGACCTCAGGTGCCGTCCTGGTGCCCGGGCATCTTCACCTGGTTGCAAGAGGCCGATAGCCAGGTTCAAAATGCGCCTGGCAAATTTTGAACGCCGGTTCAGCACCTGCCCCAGGCAGGGTGGATTTGATTTAAATCAAATTGATTTAAATCACGATTTAAATCACGAATTAAATCACTAGTCAGTAAGGCTTGATTTAAATCACTAGTCAGTAAGACTTGATTTAAATATATTTTTTACAGAAAGACTCATCCTTGCTGGTATAATCTTAATATTTACAACCATATGAAGGTTTCATTTTTGGAATAATAAATTTTCAGAGTAGTTTTTACAGTTATATCAAAAATTACTGATTTGGTTATACTACTAGAAATACATAGACAGATAATTATGAAATTATGGTGAGGTTTAATAAGTTGACTGTTTATATTTGGACAACATTTCTGCTGTACTTTATTGGAAGGAGAAAAAGAATCATTTCCTTAATAACCATTTAAACAATTTATTTAACTAAAACAATAACATGATAGCATATGTATCCATGTTTGTTAACTGATGTGGTTAAACATTTTTTTAAAAAAACTTAGACTGAGTTTTAGCACACTTGATAAACAAAACAAATCCTTATTTCCTGATGAATAGCCTTTGGACTACAATGTAACTTAAATAGAATACTATATTTAGAAAGATTTTTCCTCCAAAAGCATTTTATTTTAAAAATCCAATTTAAATCAAAAAAATCCGATTTTTTAAAAAAAAATTGTTGATTTTTATCCACCCTGGCCAGGGTCACCCAGCGAGCAACAAAGCCAAGCGGGGATTCGAACCCTGGTCTCTCAAGTCACAGACCGACACTCTAACCACTACACCGCAGCGGCTCAGACCACTGGGAAGGAAGCAACCATTCCCTCACCCAGGAACACCCCCTGCACAACACCTTTGCATCTTTCGGACTCACCTGGCCGCTGCTTTCTGGGGTGGGCCCCTGGGGGGCAGCGTGGGAGGGCGGCTGGGCACCGGAGGGGCCTTTTGGGTGGGGGGCTTGCCCTCCAGATGGTGGCGCTTGGCAGGCAGAGGGGGCAGAGGAGGGTTCCCCGTCTCTTCCGCAGCCGCAGCATCCGGGCTGAGCCTGCCTCTCGCCGGCGGCATCGCCGGAGACGTAAACTCCAAAGGAGAAGGGCCGGCGGGAAGTTCGGACGTAGCAGTAGAGGAAAACTTCACCGGCGGGTGACAGCTCGTCCGGGGAGGGATGGGCGGCGGGGTGGGGGCCGTCTCCAGCTCCCGGCGAGGAGGCGACGCTTCTGTCGCCGAGTCGCTCCCAGCCTCCTGCTCCGTGGAGGAAGCAGCAGTCGCAGCACCGGCACGAAAAATGTTGCGTTTCATGGGGACCGGCCTCCTGGGGGGCAGTTTGGGGGCGTCCATGATGGGCAGCGCCTCTGTGAAGGCCTTCAGGAGCCCAGAGAGGATGCGTCGGCGGTGCCCCGGGAGAAGGATGCCCAGGCGGGTCAGGGCCTCGTCCGACAGGTGCTGGCAGTCCGAGACGCGCCACAGCTCGTTCCGCTCGAAGTTCTCGGCGTACTGCTCCAGATGGAGGGCACGGAGCCAGTCGCCCATGGGGAGCGAGGCCCCATCCGCCATGGCACCAGGGGGGGCACCCGCCGAGGTCTCACTTCATCCCTCCAGCTCCTCCGTCTTCGCTGGACCCCAAACAGTGGCCGCACCTGGGGAAGGAAGCACGGGAGAGAGATAAAATCATGGACTTGTAGAGTTGGGAGGGACCCTCAACGGTCATCTAGCCCAACCCCCTGCAATGCAGCTGTCCCATGCGGGGATCGAACCTGCAACCTTGGCATTACCAGTAGCACATTCTGGTCAACTGAGCTATCCACTGTCTTCGAATCCTCTTTTAAAGCCATCCGCCTTTCAACGGCACCTAAAATTGCTCAGGGTTGCCTGCGAGCAAACCCCGGTGAATTCAGTGAGTTGGACTTTTGACTAAATATGCACCGGCTTCACTTGTAAAGACACATGGGGCATTCGTTCAGCAAAGGCTTCCTCTTACCCTCCACCCAAAAACCCATCAAGTAAAACAAAAGAGAGATATTTACATTTCCCTGTTTACCAGCCAAGTTAATCACACCCTTTTGTCTGGCACTCAGGTATCAGGAAGCCAGGATTATCTCTTTATTTTCTGGAGACAATCCCCCCCCCTCCTTGCAGAGAAACAGTTTGTGAGTGAAAAATGGTGAGGCCTGTCTTCCTGTGCTGCTTCAGACATGTGGCCTTGTTTGCTTGGCACACTTATGAACATTTAATATATATATAAAAGGCCCTGATTCTCTTATTACAAGATTTAAGTCCAAATATTGAATCATAGAATCATAGAATCATAGAGTTGGAAGAGACCACAAGGGCCATCCAGTCCAACCCCCTGCCAAGCAGGAAACACCATCAAAGCATTCCTGACAGGTGGCTGTCAAGCCTCTGCTTAAAGACCTCCAAAGAAGGGGACTCCACCACACTCCTTGGCAGCAAATTCCACTGTCGAACAGCTCTTACTGTCAGGAAGTTCTTTCTAATGTTTAGGTGGAATCTTCTTTCTTGTAGTTTGAATCCATTGCTCCGTGTCCGCTTCTCTGGAGCAGCAGAAAACAACCTTTCTCCCTCCTCTATATGACATCCTTTTATATATTTGAACATGGCTATCATATCACCCCTGAACCTTCTCTTCTCCAGGCTAAACATACCCAGCTCCCTAAGCCGTTCCTCATAAGGCATCGTTTCCAGGCCTTTGACCATTTTGGTTGCCCTCCTCTGGACCCGTTCCAGCTTGTCAGTATCCTTCTTGAACTGTGGTGCCCAGAACTGGACACAGTATTCCAGGTGAGGTCTGACCAGAGCGGAATACAGTGGTACTATTACTTCCCTTGATCTAGATGCTATACTCCTATTGATGCAGCCCAGAATTGCATTGGCTTTTTTAGCTGCTGCATCACACTGTTGACTCATGTCAAGTTTGTGGTCTACCAAGACTCCTAGATCCTTTTCACTTGTACTGCTCTCAAGCCAGGTATCACCCATCCTGTATTTGTGCCTTTCATTTTTTTTTGCCCAAGTGTAGTACTTTACATTGCTGTTCAAGGAAGTGGTTTGCTGGAAGTGCTTCAGGTGAAATTACCGTGAACACACCGCAAAGAACAATGGAGGAATCAAGCGCCACCTTCCGTTCCCCTAGACCTGACGTTGGCTCAGATCAACAAGCAAAGATAAGCCTTCTCCTAGGACACAACGGCTGGCTCGGCACCCGCTCTGTCCACACCTTCTGAACTGGAGGGAATTATCCCAAACAATAGCAAAACGTCAAAGCATCCCCGGGTCTAGCCCATAATAATCCCAGTCAGCAAATTAGGAGACCTGAATGCTGATCCAAGGAACGGCAAGTCCTGTTCCGTTCCCATGCCGGTCTCTCCGGCCCTCTCCGAGAAGCGTGAACGACGACCCTGCGGGGTTGCAAGGCCCACACACAGCAAATTTCAGACAACTAGGAATTTCTTCTTTCTCTGGGATTTTACTGCCACGATTCAAGACAGGGGTGTGTGAAACCTTTGAAGCCTGCAAGCTTTGAACTGATAATGCGAGGATTCCATGATTGGAGAGGCAGTTTACAGCATTAGCAAGGTCTTCTTCCCACCCCTCCGTGGTCCACAGACCCAATGAAGAGCTTGTGCGAGTGGTTTGGTGTTTCTGTTTATTGAACGCTCACCTGCAATCTGGGGAATGCCCTGATGGGGAACAATGGGACCTTTGTGTGGTTCAAAATGCTTCGTCACATTAGCACCAGATGCGCAAACAGCGGGCCGATGATCTGCGGGACCTGCCAATCAAACAGACCACAGCAAAGTCACCTTCAAGCAGAGTGGGATTTGATTTAAATCAAATCGATTTAAATCACAATTTAAATCACTAGTCAGTAAGACTTGATTTAAATTACTAGTCAGTAAGATGCGGGTGGCGAAGGGACGCAGGTGGCGCTGTGGTCTAAACCACAGAGCCTAGGGCTTGCCGATCGGAAGGTCGGCTGTTCGAATCCCCGCGACGGGGTGAGCTCCCGTTGTTCCGTCCCAGCTCCTGCCAACCTAGCAGTTTGAAAGCACGTCAAAGTGCAAGTAGATAAATAGGTACCGCTCTGGCGGGAAGGTAATCGGCGTTGGGAAATTAAGACGTCTCTTAATTTCGTGACTGCTGTCACCATCTGCAGTGATCATGGAACCCATTTTATTTTATTTTGTTTTGACTATGACAGACCAACACGGCTATCTACCTTTAACATGGAACCCAAGAAAGTGAAATCTCTCACTGCCTCCGTTTCTTCCCCTTCTATTTGCCAGGAGGTGATGGGACCAGTGGCCATGATCTTAGTTTTTTTGATGTTGAGCTTCAGACCATATTTTGCGCTCTCCTCTTTCACCCTCATTAAAAGGTTCTTTAATTCCTCCTCACTTTCTGCCATCAAGGTTGTATCATCTGCATATCTGCAGCCTAACACTAATTTATGAATTTATTACATCCTCATGCTATATATGCTGCATGGAAAGATGCCTCTGGAAAATCACTTTGTGGAAGAAATGTTATTTTAATTGTTCTGTTGATGACCCATGAGTATTTATTATTTGCTGCTAAAAGACAATACAATTTCCTTGTTCAATATATTCCCGTCGTTTGCTTGCTTGCTTGTGCGACGGATATTTGCAAAACGGACAAATAATTCTCTAGTGGTTGCATTGCACCACGAGGCCTTTAGCAAAATTTCGCACTCCTGCAACTAAATCCTGTGGTCTGAAACGCTACATCCGAACGGCCGAGCCCTCAAGGGGAAGAGGCGAGGTGCAAGCTAAGAAAGGGCACCCACGAGGATTCGAGTCCAGCACCCTCTCCTGCCGCCACCCTCTCCCAGAGGCTCTGGCGTTGCAAAACAGTTGCAGGATGTGGGGGCGGCAAAGCGCAGGAGTTTCCTGCAGCTAAAAATAGGGAGGCGCTAAAAGAAACGGCTGCCCATCACAGTCACAATTCGGTGACTCACAACTTGCTCCATCTCCCTTGGCCATTGCCACAAGCACCTGCCTGCCCGTGCGGGACTCTGACAGCAGCTAGCAGTCAGGCGTCACAAAGCGCTTTCCAAAGGAGGGAGGCATTGCCCAGCCTCTTCAAAAATGACCTTTGCGACCGAGACCAGCAAAGGCCCGGCCTCTGTGTGCTCCTTCGCCAACCTGTTGCCCCCTCCAGCTTATTTCACGCCACAAACTCCCGTGGGCACTGGCGTCGCAAGGGGGGCGGGGGTGGTACGCCCCGGGTTCCAGGGGAGGAGGGGGTGACACTTGGGCTGGCCCCGCCCTGCGCGGGGCCCACCCACCGGCGCCAGGGCTGCTCCCGCGGCACCCTTGCGAGCCGCCACGCCAAAAGCAGCAGCAGCAGGGCACCCCCCACGAGCCGCCGATCAAGTGCGGCAACTCGTGGGGGTGCCGCCGCCGCTGCTTTTGGCGCGGCGCCTCCCAAGGGCACCGCGGAAGCAGCGGTGCCGGTTTGGATGGAGTGCGCATGCGCGAAACCATCCAAACTGGCACTGCGCCAAAAGCAGCAGCGGCGGCACCCCCACGAGCCGCCGGTTGCGTGCAGCGGCTTGTGGGGGTGCCACCGCTGCTGCTCCCGCGGTGCCGCCGCTGCTTTTGGCACGGCGCCTCGGAAGGGCGCCACGGGAGCAGCAGCGTCCCGGCGACGGAGTGCGCATGCGCGGCATTTCACGCATGCGCACTCCGGCGTGACGTCACGACACAATGTCACAACGCCCCGTCCCTAGGGGGAAGCCTCCGTTCGCCGCCCCAAGTGGCGAAGAGGCTTCCTCCGCCCCTGCCCATGGGTCCCAGCTAGCACACCGTCCAGTGCCAGAGTCACGTATAAGCTAAACAAGCTCTAGCTTAGGGCCCCACTCTCTTGGGCCCCCCCAAAAAAATGTAAAGGGAAAAAAAACTGGATGTACATTTCCAAAATATAAGATAGAAAACAAATAAAATAAAACCTACATACAGCAACAGTGTTTTGTGTTGTGTAGGCTCCTGTGATGTAAGTCAGGCATACGCAAACTCGGACCTCCAGATGTTTGGGGACTACAGCTCCCATCATCCCTAGCTAACAGGACCAGTGGTCAGGGATGATGGGAGTTGTAGTCCCAAAACATCTGGAGGGCCGAGTTTGCCTATTCCTGATGTAAGTAATGGGCCCCGCCTGCTAGCCTGCTCCCTAAAATATCCCTGGTTTGCTCCTTTCTATATATAGGGTGCCTACATTTCTGCATGGACTGGTTGCATGGCAACATGTGCAAATGGCTTGAGATACCTATTGTGTCCATAAATTACCATATAGCATATATTCAACACAAAAAACAGCAACAATTTGTTGTTGACAAAGGACAGCTGGACATATAAAGGGCCCCCTTACCTTCAGTAGCTTAGGGCCTCATCAAACCTAAATCCCGCCATGACACCATCCAAAACTTACTCAGCGGGTTAGATTCCTGCACTGCGGGGGGCAGGACTAGATGACCCTTGGGGGTCCCTTCCAACTCTACAATTCTAGAATTCTACTGCTTTATAGTATTGGGACTGTGGGTTATTCAACGGAGACGTCCATTTGGACTGCTCATCACTTCGCTGAACTGATACACAGCATTTGGGCAGCGCGGCGCATGGTTAACCTACGGAACTCCCTTCCACATGAGGCAGTGATGGCCGCAATAGAAGGCTTTAGGATTCGACAAATGCATGCAGGAGAGGGATCTTGAGGGCTACTAGACACGGCGGCCAATGGCCCGTCCAGCCCAGCGTCCTGGTCTTATTGTGCGAAAGCTGCAACCAGGATCCGAGCAGAAGGGCAATTCTCTCCCCTCCTGTTCAGAAGCATCATTGCCTCTGACCATGCCTATGGGCCATCAACCACGCTCTCTCTTCCAGGAAGCTGCCATCTGGGTTTGTGGCCATCCCTGCCTCCTGTGGCGGGGAGTTCCGCAGTTTAACGACAAGCTACACAAAGAAGGGCTTTCTTTTACCCGTCCTGAATCTCCCAACACCAAGAATATCAGAAACTAGGAAGAGCTGGCTGGATCAAGCCAATGGCATCACTGGGGCTGACCTGATGCCTGTGGGAAACCAGTAAGCAGGATTTGAACACAGAAGCCCTCTCCCTTCCAGCGGTTTCCAGAAAGCAAGGGCTGCAGTTTGCCCCAGTCTAGTAAAAACTGGAAAAGGGAAGGAGAGCTCGCTGCCCAGGCTGACTTTTCTCTCTGGGCTGTTGGTAAACAAGAAACGGGTAAAAATAGCCTAACTCGGCTAATTTAAGCTTCCTGAAAACGTTCACATACCAACGGCCTGTCGTGCTGCTTTGAGGCTAGAGATTCTTTCCCAACGCTAAGCCGCTCTAGGAGAAATCCAGCAGCCTTCCCAGAGCGGCACCCTTCACTTCGAAAAACACACACACTCCAAACCCCCAGCAAATGACTTCTCCCAGAAGTTACTAGCGGAAGCAGAACAGCTGAGTCAACCAAGAGGAACTGCTCCGCCTCCGACTGGGCCCTCATTCCGTCTCCGCTTGAGCCGCGGTTCCTGCATCGCAGGGGGTTGGACTAGATGACCCTTGGGTCCCACGGCCAACACTACAGTTCTGTGGCTCGCCATCTCTCCAGGCTTAACTGGAGAAAGGGCTCGGCCCTGGATGGAGAGCGTCTGAAGGAGCGTCTCCACCAACATCATTCTGCCCGGACACTGAGATCCAGCCCTGAGGGCCTTCTGGCGGTTCCCTCACTAAATCATAGAGTTGGAAGAGACTCCAAGGGCCATCCAGTCCAACCCCCTGCCAAGCAGGAAACACCATCAAAGCATTCTTGACAGATGGCTGTCAAGCCTCTGCTTAAAGACCTCCAAAGAAGGAGACTCTACCACACTCCTTGGCAGCAAATTCCACTGTCAAACAGCTCTTACTGTCAGGAAGTTCTTCCTAATGTTTAGGTGGAATCTTCTTTCTTGTAGTTTGAATCCATTGCTCTGTGTCCGCTTCTCTGGAGCAGCAGAAAACAACCTTTCTCCCTCCTCTATATGACATCCTTTTATATATTTGAACATGGCTATCCTATCACCCCTTAACCTTCTCTTCTCCAGGCTAAACATACCCAGCTCCCTAAGCCGTTCCTCATAAGGCATCGTTTCCAAGCCTTTGACCATTCTGGTTGCCCTCCTCTGGACACGTTCCAGCTTGTCAGTATCCTTCTTGAACTGTGGTGCCCAGAACTGGACACAGTATTCCAGGTGGGGTCTGACCAGAGCGGAATACAGTGGTACTATTACTTCCCTTGATCTAGATGCTATACTCCTATTGATGCAGCCCAGAATTGCATTGGCTTTTTGAGCTGCTGCATCACACTGTTGACTCATGTCAAGTTTGTGGTCTACCAAGACTCCTAGATCCTTTTCACATGTACTGCTCTCAAGCCAGGTATCACCCATCCTGTATTTGTGCCTTTCATTTTTTTGCCCAAGTGTAGTACTTTACATTTCTCCCTGTTAAAATTCATCTTGTTTGCTTTGGCCCAGTTCTCTAATCTGTTAAGGTCATTTTGAAGTGTGATCCTGTCCTCTGGGGTATTAGCCACCCCTCCCAATTTGGTGTCATCTGCAAACTTGATCAGGATGCCCTCGAGCCCATCATCCAAGTCATTGATAAAGATGTTGAATAAGACTGGGCCCAAGACAGAACCCTGTGGCACCCCACTAGTCACTTCTCTCCAGGATGAAGAGGAGCCATTGATGAGCACCCTTTGAGAAGACACTATGAGAACACACTATGAGAAGCAAAGCTACAGGGAACCAGGCAGAGGGCCTTCTCGGTGGTGGTGCCCGCCCTGTGGAACGCCCTCCCAGCAGAGGTCAAAGGGATCAACAACTACATGACATTTAGAAAATACCTGAAGGCAGCCCTGTTCAGGGAAGTTTTTAATCTGTGATGTGTTAATGTATTTTAATGTTTGCTAGAAGCCGCCGAGAGTGGCTGGGGAGACCCGGCCAGATGGGCGGGGTACAAATAATAAATTTATTATTATTATTATTATTATTATTATTATTATTAGGAGAGGACAGGGCTCAGTGCCAGCAGAAATAAGTCACAGAGTTGTGGAGTTGGGAGGGACCCCTGAGGGCCATCTAGTCCAACCCCCTGCACTGCAGGAATCTCAGCTCAAGTGTCCCCTGGCGGGTGACCATCCAGCCTCAGTTTAAAAGACTCCAAGCACCTTCCGAGGGGGTCTACTCCAATGTCAAGCAGCTCTTAATGTCAGAGAATTCCTCCTGAGTCGGAACCCCCTTTCTTGCAATTGGAATCCGTTGTATCGGGTCCTTTGAGAATGGTTGCTTTGAGCACGCGCAAAGTGTTCTCTCCATATTCTGAACTCTCGTGACCCTCTTGTGGTTGGAGGATGGATGGCGGCTAACAGATTGAGGTTGAATCCTGACAAGACAGAAGTACTGTTTTTGGGGGACAGGAGGCGGGTAGATGTGGGGGATCCCCTGGTCCTGAACGGGGTAACTGTGCCCCTGAAGGACCAGGTGCGCAGCCTGGGAGTCATTTTGGACTCACAGCTGTCCATGGAGGCGCAGGTTAATTCTGTGTCCAGGGCGGCTGTCTCCCAGCTCCATCTGGTACGCAGGATGAGACCCTACCTGCCCACAGACTGTCTCGCCAGAGTGGTGCATGCTCTAGTTATCCCCCGCTTGGACTACTGCAATGCGCTCTACGTGGGGCTACCTTTGAAGGTGACCCAGAAACTGCAATTAATCCAGAATGCGGCAGCTAGACTGGTGACTGGGAGTGGCTGCCGGGACCACATAACACCGGTCCTGAGAGACCTACAGTACTTTAAATTGTAAAACGGAAAACTTAATAAAAATTATATACAAAAAAGGAATCACAGCTGAAGAATGCCCCTCCAACCTCTGGAGTGAAACCCGCTCATGTTTTCTAATTTCAGTTTCTCCGTTGATCACAGACCACCATCTTCCAATTTGCACATCACGCCAAAGCGTCCTGGGACGATGCCGCCGGAACGGATGGCTCACAGTCACGGGGGCTCTACTTGCCGCAGTCCTGGCAAGGGCTGGTGTCGTTCTTGCGTCACCCTGGGCTCAAGGCACCCTGACCTGGGCTTCTCGAGAGGCTTCCTCCTTCCTCTCCTTCTCACCCTCCTCGTACGTCACCAAAGGACCCGGGACAGTCCGGGGAACACACACAGGGTGAGTCACAGCCACAAGCCCAACTCAAGCATGTGCAAAGTCTGCATCTTTTACTCGAGTTGCAGAAAGATTGTGAAAGCATCTACACTATCAAAGGAAGCTTCTGCTCGTTGGAGATTGGTGTTTTAACGCAGCGGCGGAAAGCAAATGTAACCCCGGGCACCTCATGATTTTTGTGCAATTGCAGTTCACAGCACAAGCTTAATAAGCACAAACAAGCCTTATGTCTCTGCTCAGAAGCGGGGCCCATTCAGCTCAATGAGACTTACTCCCGGGTAAACGTGTGATAAGACTGCAGTCATCGTGACCTAAATAAGTATTCAAAGGGTACACGCTAACAACTACGAGCTTGTGCCCGAGTTTTCTTATTTCCTTTTCCCTGACAATCCATTTTCCTTTTGTGTCATGTGTTTTTTAGATTGCGTATCCCTCTGGTCTCCCAAAGACCAACTACATTACAGGGGCCCACAAAAGTTGCAGAGAGAGAGAGAGAGAGAGAGAGAGAGAGAGAGAGAGAGAGAGAGAGAAAGAAAGACAGAAAGAAAGCGGGACAGAGGGACAGAGGGGGAAGGGAGAGAGAGAGAGAGAGATCCAGCCCTTTCCTCCTCTTCCTCCTCTTCCTGCCTCCACTGTGACTGCCTCCCTAACCAAGTCACAAATCCCCCGCCAACTCCTTGCAAAATGCATTCCTGCCCAGGATTAGGCAACGGGCATTAACGGATTTTGTAAGAGACTTAGAAATTCTTGCAGCATCCGTTCTAGAGGAGGAGGAGGAGGAGGAGGAGGAGGAGAAGAAGAAGAAGAAGAAGAAGAAGAAGAAGAAGAAGAAGAAGAAGAAGAAGAAGAAGAAGGGAAGTAATAGTACCACTGTATTCCGCTCTGGTCAGACCTCACCTGGAATACTGTGTCCAGTTCTGGGCACCACAGTTCAAGAAGGATACTGACAAGCTGGAACGTGTCCAGAGGAGGGCAACCAAAATGGTCAAAGGCCTGGAAACGATGCCTTATGAGGAACGGCTTAGGGAGCTGGGTATGTTTAGCCTGGAGAAGAGACGGTTAAGGGGTGATATGATAGCCATGTTCAAATATATAAAAGGATGTCATATAGAGGAGGGAGAAAGGTTGTTTTCTGCTGCTCCAGAGAAGCGGAGACGGAGCAATGGATTCAAACTACAAGAAAGAAGATTCCACCTAAACATTAGAAAGAACTTCCTGACAGTAAGAGCTGCTTGACAGTGGAATTTGCTGCCAAGGAGTGTGGTGGAGTCTCCTTCTTTGGAGGTCTTTAAGCAGAGGCTTGACAGCCACCTGTCAGGAATGCTTTGATGGTGTTTCCTGCTTGGCAGGGGGTTGGACTGGATGGCCCGTGGGGTCTCTTCCAATTCTATGATTCAAAGAAGAAGAAGAAGAAGAAGAAGAAGAAGAAGAAGAAGAAGAAGAAGAAGAGAGGGAGTGTGGAGCAAATAAGGAGAGAGAGAACATCAGAGAGAACATTGCAGGAGGTGGGCACCAAATACAGAAGGACCACATCTTGGTCACCATCAAGGGCAAGACAACCCTGGGCCATAGCTGTCAACATTCAGATTTGAAAATAAGGGATTTTTCTAAATTTTCGGATTTGAAAATAAGGGATGCCGCGAGGGCAGTGCAATGGCACCAAGTAGCCTCGCCACCCTGCGCTCCAGAGGCTGCGTGCGAACGGGAGAGCGAAAGAGCGAGCGCGTAGACGGCAGGCAGGCTGTCTGTCTGGTTGGGCATGAGGGTCTGGCTGCACAAGGCATGCAAGCTCCGCCCCCAGTCGGTCTCAGACTCCTTATTGGCAGCCGAGCAATGCAGCTGAGGAGCCTCCCTGGCCGTCAGGGAGGGAGAGGAGCTGCTTCCTTTGAAATCCGGGGAATTTAAGGGATATCAACAATCCGGGATAGCAGTGGGAAACGGCATTGGAATAAGGGAGTTTCCCGCAAAAAAAGGGAGGGTTGACAGCTATGCCCTGGGCAGCCGCAGAGGCCTCCAGGGCATGTCAAGGGTATCATCAGTAGATGCACAGGGCTACAAAAGCCCTGAGCACATGGTGTGCAGCCCGCTGGGCCATTCCTAAGTGTTATGCTTTTCAGCTGGCTCATAGAGTTGGAAGGGACACCAAGGGGCATCTAGTCCAACCCCCTGCAAGGCAGGAATCTTTTTGGCCAATGTGCAGCTTGAACCCACAACCCTGAGATTATGACTCTAGTGCTCTACCGACTGAGCTATCCCAGAACTTTGAACTGTTTTCTCATGTACTGCGATCATGTATAGGTTTCGTTAGGTTGCCTGTTTTATTTTACTGGGCTGAATTTATATCTCCAAGGGGCTCAAGGTGGCAAACCACAGTACTGCCCCACTTAATCATGTATCCCCACAACAACCCTGAGAGGTAGGGTAGGCTCTTACTGTCAGGAAGTTCTTCCTAATGTTGAGGTGGAATCTTCTTTCTTGTAGTTTGAATCCATTGCTCCGTGTCCGCTTCTCTGGAGCAGCAGAAAACAACCTTTCTCCCTCCTCTATATGACATCCTTTTATATATTTGAACATGGCTATCCTATCACCCCTGAACCTTCTCTTCTCCAGGCTAAACATACCCAGCTCCCTAAGCCATTTCTCATAAGGCATCGTTTCCAGGCCTTTGACCATTTTGGTTGCCCTCCTCTGGACACGTTCCAGCTTGTCAATATCCTTCTTGAACTGTGGTGCCCAGAACTGGACACAGTATTCCAGGTGGGGTCTGACCAGAGCGGAATACAGTGGTACTATTACTTCCCTTGATCTAGATGCTATACTCCTATTGATGCAGCCCAGAATTGCATTGGCTTTTTTAGCTGCTGCATCACACTGTTGACTCATGTCAAGTTTGTGGTCTACCAAGACTCCTAGATCCTTTTCACTTGTACTGCTCTCAAGCCAGGTGTCACCCATCCTGTATCTGTGCCTTTCATTATTTTTTTGCCCAAGTGTAGTACTTTACATTTCTCACTGTTAAAATCCATCCTGTATGTTATGTTTTGATTATGTATATATGTTTGATTTATTTCTCAATAAAGTCTTTTTAATAAAAAAGAAAAGGCCCCATTCTCATGTTGCCACCCTCTGAACATTTGGTGTGATGGAAAGCAGCAAACTGCCAAAGGCGGCTTTAAGATGTACGCAAAACAGAGTCTCCCTCTTCTACTTGCTAACCACAACCTGGTCCATGTGTGATTCCTCTCTGTGGCTGAAACAGTGAACTCAACAAGGAACTAGAAGCCCGGAAGCCCAACTCAATGACAGCAAACAGGAGCGCCTAGTCCACATGACTGCCTTTCTCCCCGACAAAGCTCCAGCACTTTCTGCAAATGCACAGCAAGCAGACCCTGACTGCTGAGTCTATTCGAGGCGAGAAGTTGCAGCGCTAGAGGAAAGCTGCAGCGTAAAAAATGCTGCCTTGTTTAGCAGGCGTAAATCCGCTCAGCAGCCTCGCAGGGAGAGAAAGAGAAAAGATGCCAGCAATTCTGCTCCCCGGTTTTCCCCACATTTGGAATACTGTGTGCAGTTCTGGTCGCCTCACCTAAAAAAGGGCACCGGTATCTTAGACTTGGGACTCAGCTATACAGCTGCAAATACACAATGTGACAGTAGATGGCGATGGTGAGCCTTATGGAAAATTCAATTACAGGTAGGTAGCCGTGTTGGTCTGCCATAGTCAAAACAAAATAACAAATAAAACAATTCCTTCCAGTAGCACCTTAAAAAGGTAAAAGTAAAGGGACCCCTGACCGTTAGGTCCAGTCGTGACCGACTCTGGCGTTACGGCGCTCATCTCGCTTTACTGGCTGAGGGAGCCGGCGTACAGCTTCCAGGTCATGTGGCCAGCATGACTAAGCCGCTTCTGGTGAACCAGAGCAGTGCACGGAAACGCCGTTTACCTTCCCGCCGGAGCGGTACCTATTTATCTACTTGCACTTTGACGTGCTTTCGAACTGCTAGGTTGGCAGGAGCAGGGACCGAGCAACGGGAACTCACCCCCTCGTGGGGATTCAAACCGCCGACCTTCGGATCGGCAAGCCCTAGGCTCTGTGGTTTAACCCACAGCGCCACCCGCGTCCCTTTAGTAGCACCTTAGAGACCAACTAAGTTTGTTCTTGGTATGAGCTTTTGTGTGCACGCACACGAAAGCTCATACCAAGAACAAACTTAGTTGGTCTCTAAGGTGCTACTGGAAGGAAAATTCAATGTCTTTTTTAAAACGCTTTTTTTTTTTAAAAAAAAAAAAAAGCATTTTCACAACGGCTTTTATATGTGTGCAGGTTAAAGGTGAGGAACAGGCCACATGGTGGAAGTTTGTAAAATGATGCCTGGCATAGAGGAGGTTGCACTGAGCAACCACATGCCTCAATATTTGTCTGAGAAATAAAATAATGCCATTTCCAAAAAATTGCCATTATTAAATGTCCTTTAGATCTGCTTAGTTTGTGAGATAGCTTTTCAAGAAGGGCAGTTTGCCAAACCCAGCTCTGAGTACTTTTAAGAAGGGGGATGGGGCGCATTTTTCAAAATAAATAAAAAGTCAGTGGCTCTTGACCGAATGGAGCCTCCAGAGCTAGGAGCAGTATACCTCCGGGTCCCAACCAGGGCCGTATTTAGGTTTGATGAGGCCCTAAGCTGCTGAAGATAATGGGGCCCATTATATGTCCAGCTGTCCTTTGTCAACAACAAACCGTCGCTGCTTTTTGTGTTGAATATATGCTACATGGTAATTTATGGACCTCATAGGTATCTAAAGCCATTTGCACATGACAAAATATGTATTTTATCAAAGTAATCGTTGAACTGAAACACTGTACAACTAAGAAGAAGTATATTAATAATGAAATACAGTTAAGAAGAAGTATATTAACAGTGAAATAGTTATTAAGCTCCAACTTAAAATGATTTTTGATTCATAACAAACTTAATAATGCAAACACATTGGCATTTGGCAATAACAAAAGTTCCTTGAGAAACACAATTTACAAAGGCTCCCAATTCAGTCTCTAGAAACTTGCTATAACATGGAACAATAATAGGTGTAAATATAGGATGCAAACTACAAATAATGATAAATAGCAGAATGTAGGCACCCTATATATAGAAAGGAGCAAACCAGTGATATTTTAGGGAGCAGGCCAGCAGGCGGGGCCCATGACTTACATCATAGGAGCCTACACAACACAAAACACTGTTGCTGTATGTAGGTTTTATTTTATTTGGGTTTTTTTCCTTTAATTTTTTGGGGGGGGCCCCAAGAGAGAGGGGCCCTAAGCTATAGCTTGTTTAGCTTATACGTAAATCCTGCACTGGTCCCAACTGCTAGCGATGGACAACAGGGGATGACCATCCTGAGGTCAACAACAAGCCTGCTAGTCTCTGTGTTGAATTGCACAGTGGAGAGAGAGAGACGTTTTTCTCCCCCTCTAATAACATTAGAACTCATGGATATCCAACGTTGGAAGATTCAGGACAAATGAAATAAAGTCTTTCTTCACACAGCAGAGAGTTAACCTATGGAACTCACTCCCACAGGAGGCAGCAACCTAGATGGCTTTCAGAGAGGAGAGGGCCGTTGGCGGCTACTAGTCTTCATGGCTATGGGGACGTCAGAGGGTGAAATGCGTCTGAATGCTAGCAGCTGGAAACTGCAGGAGGGGAGAGTTGGTCTTGTGTTCGAATCCAGCTTGCGGGTTTCACATAAGGGGCATCTGGTCGGCTTCTGTGAGAACAGGATGCTGGACTAGAGATGGGCTACAGGCCTGATCCAGTACAGCTCTCCTTATGTTCGCAGAATAGCCCACGCAATTCAGAGCTGTGCCGTGTGCTAAGACACGCCAGATGGCACGGGGGGGGGGGGTGGCGGCAGCGGGGGACGGACTCCCAGAGCAGACACGCGCTGCAGCAGAAAGTGAAAATACGCCCACAATGCAGAAGCAACCAAAACAGAGAAAAAGCAAATTTCACTGGGAGAGGACAACAAATAACGGAGTCTCCCAAAAGCAGAGTTTTGCAAAAATAACTAGTTCCACACCGCTTGGCAGCCTGTCCTTATTTGTCACGCTCCCTAGTGGGAGGAAAGCACATGAGATCACGAGGAGACCAAACGGAGCCCTGCGACAAATTTCATCTAAAGTACACCGTTCCGTCTAAAGTACACTACGGCAAATTTCACCCAATATTTCCTACGTGAGTGAATCAGCCAAGGAATTTCCAGGGTAGCAAAATCAGTTGCAGAAAGCCAGCTTTTCAGGCAACACAGGAAACCTACATTATATCAGGTCAAACCTTTGGCCTGTTTAGCTCAATATGGTCTACTCTGACTGGCAGCAGCTCTCTCGGGCAAAGAGTCTGGAGAAGCTGGCGAGCGAACCTTCTCCACCCAAGGCATCTGCTCTGATCATTCAGCCAAGTTCCACATATTACGAACCAAAACGGAGGCACCAGAAGAGAAAACCCGGGGTTATTCCTTAGGAATTTGCCCAAAGCAACGCAGGTCAAAGACGCTTCCCAGCTGTTGAGATTTTCCTGCCCGCTGCCCTCTTTTACACATTTTTGGTCCGAAGATCATGCCAGCTCTAACACCCACCAGGAAGAAAAGCCTCCGTTGAATTGCAAACAGCTTGGCCCAAACGTCCCTCGAGCCCCAGGGTACAGCATCCTCAGACTCCCCGAAACAACGTTTATTTTAAGAAAAAAAGGCAGCGTGGCACCAACCTCTGGGCTTCACCTCCTCCTTTGGCAATGCCTGAGTGGATCTGAGCTATCCATGCCCCCTTTTACGGAAGGCTACTGTGCTTCCGTCAAGAGCGAGGGAGTTTCTGCTTACGAGACCTTTCCAATTGCAGAAATTGCAGATGAGGAACTTGAAAGAGAGGGGGGGGGAAGAGAGAGAGATTGAATATTCGGCAGAAAGCGTTTTTGCAATTAGCTCATAGCAGAAGGAAGGACAGCGCATGGGCACTCTCTGTCTCCTGTTGTTGTTGTTCAGTAGTCGTTCAGTCGTGTCCGACTCTTCGTGACCCCCTGGACCAGAGCACACCAGGCACGCCTATCCTTCACTGCCTCTCGCAGTTTGGCCAAACTCATGTTAGTAGCTTCAAGAACACTGTCCAACCATCTCATCTTCTGTCGTCCCCCTTCTCCTTGTGCCCTCCATCTTTCCCAACATCAGGGTCTTTTCTAGGGAGTCTTGTCTTCTCACGAGGTGACCAAAGTACTGGAGCCTCAACTTCAGGATCTGTCCTTCTAGTGAGCACTCAGGGCTGATTTCTTTAAGAATGGATAGGTTTGATCTTCTTGCAGTCCATGGGACTCTCCAGAGTCTCCTCCAGCACCATAATTCATGGGTCTCCTAAAGCCCTAGAAATACAGAAGGGCCTTAAAAAAATAAAAAAAAATGATTGATGGGTGAAACCAGTCGGAAGAAACAAACCCTACAAGACCTTTAATCCTAATAGTTTGGACCGCTGGCCTTCAAGGCTCTGGAAAACTGCCCTTCTTGAAAAAGGTATCACCTACACTAAGAGAAAGGGACGCGGGTGGCGCTGTGGGTTAAACCACAAGAGCCTAGGGCTTGCCGATCGGAAGGTCGGCGGTTCGAATCCCTGCAACGGGGTGAGCTCCCGTTGCTCGTGTCTCTGCTCCTGCCAACCTAGCAGTTCGAAAGCACGCCAGTAGCAAGTAGATAAATAGGTACCGCTCCGGCGGGAAGGTAAACGGTCGTTTCCGTGCGCTGCTCTGGTTCGCCAGAAGTGGCTTAGTCATGCTGGCCACATGACCCGGAAGCTGTACGCCGTCTCCCTCGGCCAGTAAAGTGAGATAAGCGCCGCAACCACCAGAGTCGTCCGCGACTGGACCTAATGGTCAGGGGTCCCTTTACCTTTACCTTCACACTAAGAGAATCGAAAAGGCAGAGGTTGAATCACACACAGAGATATTGCATGTGGGTGGATCTCCTTTCTTATACAAACTTTGAGCCACATGGTCATTCAGGGCCACCAGTATATGCAAATGTCAAACTCATTTAAGACCCCCGTAGAAACTTTATTCTCAACAAGGATGGCGCTCACAGGTGGAGAATGGATTTATTTTGACTTTTCTTTCTTATTTGTAAAGAGAATCCCTGTATGAGTTAATACTTTATTAAGCCTTTGGAACTGAAGTATATCTTTGGACTTGTTTTTCCAGACTATGACACTCCACAGTCCAAATTTTCTGATTCTTTCCTTTTCTTTTTTGCGGTGGGGGTTATGTTTTGTACATTTTTTTGTTGTCAACAAACTCTTCCATTGTTCCTCCTCCTCCTTTTTTAAAATAATTGATTTTTAAAAAGGAGGAGGAGGAGGAACAACAACGGAAGAGTTAAACGGGTTGTGGGGACTAGGAGAAAGGAGGTTCAGTTCAAGTCATAACTCCTAAAGAACAGCTATTAAACAGTAATCCATCGGCTCCTTTGACCCGTTGATGATTTGGGCAACAATTCACCTGCACACACGCACACACACACACACACACACACACACACACAGGACACACAATGCAGACCCTCCAAGTGTCCCTATTTTCCAGGGACAGCCCCGGTTTTCCAGAAGCAGTCCCAGTTTCTGATTGGATCCTGGAAAGTCCCGTTTCTCCTTAAGACGTCCCTATTTTCACCAGAGAAATGTTGGGAGGGCGTGTAGTCATGCAACCCCCAAGGAGCCAAGGAGATAAGTAACTAGACAACCTTGGAAAGGCATCTGAAGGCTAGGGAAGATTTAAAAAATGTTTAACGTTTTACTATGTTTTTATCTATGTTGGAAGCCGCCCAGAGAGGCTGGGGCACCCCAGTCGGATGGACAGGGTATAAATAATAAAGTTGTTGTTGTTGTTGTTGTTGTTGTTCAGGGGTAGGCAACCTAAGGCCCATGGGCCAGATGCGGCCCAATCGCCTTCTAAATCCGGCCCGTGGACAGTCCGGGAATCAGCGTGTTTTTACATTAGTAGAATGTGTCCCTTTTATTTAAAATGCATCTCTGGGTTATTTGTGGGGCATAGGAATTCGTTCATTTCCCCCCCCCCCCAAAATATAGCCCGGCCCCCCACAAGGTCTGAGGGACGGTGGACCGGCCCACGGCTGAAAAGGTTGCTGACCCCTGTTGTTGTTGTAAAGGATATCCCGGTTTTCATTTGAGAAATGTTGGAGGGTATGGAAACATGATGGCTGGGACGATGACAAAGAGTTTCGCCGGAGGGCACAGACATTCCAGCCGCTGAACACTGGAGCCATTCAGCCCCCCGCCTGTCTGCTTCCAAATCTTATCGACAAAAATCATGAGCGCTACAGGTGGGGGGGAGCTGAATTTCTCCGCAGGCCAGGCAAGTCACACAAAACGACCGCAGAACGAAGCCACCTTCTAAACCGGTTGCTTTCCGCAACGGCTCTGCTCTACGTCCGCGGTCACCTGTTGAACAGGTGAACCACCTGTTGCCGGGATCTGCAGGTGGGGAGGGCAAATGCTGTTGCATTCAAGTCCTCCTTGCCGGCTTCCCACCAGAGCATCTCGCCAAAGAGTTTTGTGCTCCAAACCTGGATCTTGGCATCCAGGAAATTCTCTTTGGACACCAGCTTGCTGATCAGAAGGTCGGCGGTTCGAATCCCCGCGACGGGGTGAGCTCCCCGTTGCTCGGTCCCAGCTCCTGCCCAACCTAGCAGTTCGAAAGGACGTCAAAGTGCAAGTAGATACCTTCCTGTGGCGGGAAGGTAAACGGCGTTTCCGTGCGCTGCTCTGGTTCGCCAGAAGCGGCTTTTGTCATGCTTGCCACATGACCTGGAAGCTGTACGCCGGCTCTCGGCCAATAAAGCGAGATGAGTGCTGGAACCCCAGAGTCAGACACGACTGGACCTAACGGTCAGGGGTCCCTTTACCTTTACCAGTTGGGGGGGGATAAGAAATGTCCCTATTTTCATCTGAGAAATGTTGGAGGCTATGTCCTTAATGGGTCGTGCAAACCGCTATTCTGAATAAACACTTTGTAATAGGGGAAGGTGGGGGCGCACTGGGGATGAATTGATGGAACCGAGGGGGCGCTGGCCTGATAAAGTTTGGGATCCCCTTGCCCAAACGTTTTTCAAAGTGGGCCAGATTTGATGAACGTGAACATGAGTAAGGGCCGACCAAAGCTGTTGAGCTTTTTTAAGGATTTACCCCCACGTTGTTGAGCTTTTTTTAGAGTTGAAGGTGCTGGACTTTTTTAGAATTTTACCCAAGGACATATACTGCCACTGGGGCCGGACTGAATCGACTGGCGGGCTGGATTAGGCCCCCGAAACGGACTCTGGACATGGCTGTAAGTGTCCCCCCACCTTACATTCTGCAAGGAACGCTCTTCGCTGCAGCAAGTTTTACATTCCAGAATGTAATGCAACTGGGTTCATTCACTGCTGCTGCTGGGGGTCAGGATCCGCTCTCTTGTGAGTTGCAGGGCGCCGGATCCGATAGGGCAACGGCCTTGACCCACATTTCCTGCTCCAGGAAGTGCATTAAGACATGATCCAGCGCCGGGCAGGAAATGCAATGCGAAAAAAAAGACAGGCGCTTACTGAAGCGGAGAGAGAGGAGCAACGCCTCTGCTCTCATTTCTGTGCTTTGCTTCCGCCAGCGTGGGCTAGCTGGCTGGATCAGGCCAAGGGCCTCGTCCTCTTCTCGCACATGCCTGTGAGAAGCCGGCATGCAGGATCCGAGCGCAAGAGCCCTCTCCCCTCCTGCATTTTCCAGCAACTGGGATTCCGAAGCAAAGGGTCGAATCCAGCCTTCCCATGCCCGGCCCCTGGCCCTCCTTTGCTTCAGCGGTCCTGCGATGCCCACAAGTTGCCACTGTTATTATTTCATATACCACATCCTTTTCCGTGTGGTGCACAGTTCAAATCCCCACCCAGACCATGAAGCTTGCTCCGCTGTGCCCTTGGGCCAGTCACTGCCTCTCGGGCCTATCCTACCTCGCAGGGTTGTTGTGGGGCTGAAAGGTGAATGGAGAGAATCACGTGCGGACTGGAGGATGGGGCACGCTTGCTTTCTCCTGCTCTGGAGGCTAGGACCCGGATTCAAGTTATGAGAAAGGAGATCCCAAGTAAACATCCGGAAGAACTTCCTGACAGTAAGAGCTGTTTGACCGTGGAACAGACTTCTTCCAAAAGTGATGGACTCCCCTTTCTTGGAGGGTTTTAAACAGAGGGTGCCTGGCCGTCGGTCAGGGGATTCTGTAGCTGCGATTCCTGCATTGCAAGGGGTTGGACTAGATGACTCTAGGGGTCCCTTCCAACTCTACAATTCTATGATTCATATATATATATTAATTAATAATAATGATGATGGTTCCAGGCAGTGCCAAAGTGAAAAACCTATTACAAAAAATATATCCACACGTGGTTAAAATCTATATATATAAAAAATGTTCCCATTGCGTGCGTGACGGACACCACCTTGCCTCCGTAACTGCTGGACCAAATCTCATCAAATTAGGACACAGCGTACCATGACCATCAAGGAAGGATCTGGCATAATAAAAATTCAAAAAGACCACACCTGACATACCTAAAATAAGGAAAAAAACTGCAAATAAATTGGCGCGCACATATGACATCACCAGCAAAACAGCGCCCTCTAGCAACAGCTATACTGGTACTACAGCTACAAAAGCAGAAAAACTGGCGCAGCTATTACACATCACCAGCAAAACCTCAGAGCTCCGTCGGCCATTTGCAAGCTCACAAACCGGTAATTGAAAAGGGGGGCGGCTGAGAAGAGGGTAATTGAAAACGGGGGTGGGGACAGAGAAGGGGCAGACGGAAGTTGAACAGGGGAACTTCTAGGCAGGCACAGTCACCACAGCCTGGGTCGTCGCCGTTAATGCCATCAAATGCAGGCCCAGCCCAACCGCCACCCCAGGCCCCTTAGCCACCCCGCCACCGTGAAAGGCAGGCCCCGGCCCTTCTCCACAGCCGCTCACGATGACGCTGTCAGAGCCAGCCTGGGCCCGCCCGCTGCCCACTTCCCCCACCGCAGCTGCCATGAAAGGCAGGCTGGACACCATCCCCACAGCCGCTGCCGGCCCTCTCCTCTCCTACCACCACCCACAGACGCAGCCATCAACACCACAGCATTCACACACATAGCCACAGCAAGACGTGGTCAGGTCAGCCTAGTGACCAATAAAACCATTCCCTCGAAATGTTAGAAGCATCCATAATTAAAATGTACAATAAAGAAAACCCACTGAACCAATGAAAACAATAGGAACAGGATGTTTGGGTTCAGGAGATCAAGGGAAGGAGGCTGTTTTAACAGGTGTGTCTCCCTGAGCTGGGGGGATGCCAGCACTGATGGGGTGCCCTGTGTTTCAGAAGGAATTGCATCAGGCCAGGCCTTAGAAGCGTAGAATCCTACGAGTCTTAGAGTTGAAAGGGACCCCTAAGGGTTGCAGTGCTTGGGACTTTTAGAGATGGTCGTTGCCCTCCTCTGCCCACCTTCCAGCTTGTCAACATCCTTCTTAAATCGCGGTGTCCAGAACTGTACACAGGACTCCAGGGGTGGGCAGAATAGAGCGGGACTATTCCTTCCCTTGATCTGGATACTATATTTCTGTTGATGCAGCCTAGAATAGTATTTGCTTTTTTTGCTGCTGCTTCACACTGTTGGCTCACGTTAAGCTAGTGGTCCACCAAAACCCCTAGATCCTTTTTCACATGTACTACTGTCAGTCCAGGTGTACTAAGAATTCTAAGGTCTCAAATGTAAATTAAATGTTCATAAATGTACAAGGCGTGAAGGATAGGCGTGCCTAGCGTGCTCTGGTCCATGGGGTCACGAAGAGTCGGACACGACTGAACGACTGAACAACAACAACAAATGTACAAGGCAAACACATATGTAAGTAAATAAACCACCAGAGCTTAGGGCTTGCTGATCAGAAGGTCGGCGGTTCAAATCCCTGCGACGGGGTGAGCTCCCGTTGCTCGGTCCCACCTAGCAGTTCGAAAAGCATGTCAAAGTGCAAGTAGATAAATAGGTACCGCTCTCGGTGGGAAGGTAAACGGTGTTTCCGTGCGCTGCTCTGGTTCGCCAGAAGCGGCTTAGTCATGCTGGCCACATGACCCAGAAGCTGTACGCCGGCTCCCTTGGCCAATAAAGCGAGATGAGCGCCGCAACCCCAGAGTCGGACACGACTGGACCCTAATGGTCAGGGGTCCCTTTACCTTTACCTGTACTAAACAAGTGCAGGGGACCCGCATTCAGAGAGCCAGGCAAGGTGGAGCTGGTTATTTGAAATTCTGCCAGCCAGGGCACCAATCCGCAGCAATTGCTCTGCCCGAGAGCCCCTAAGGGCTGACTCATCGATGAGAGGTCCCGTCCCATCCTGTGAGTCACCCAAACCACCCTGGCTTTCCCATCGGGAGGCCTCTCGCCCACCCCCTGGCCTGCCCAACCCAGCAGACCCAGCCTGCAGTGCCTCGGGCAAAACGTGAGCCCTGCGAGGAAGGCACGCAGCGGTGACGCCAACCAGCGAGGGGAGTGCCTACGGCACAGCATCCCGTCTGCGGTTAACGGTGATTTATTTTAAGACGGGAGACTCACAACTGCCACTTCCCCCTATCCTGGGAATCTGCCTCTGCCGCAGAGCTGGGGGACGTTTTCCACCAGAGGGCCACATTCCCTTCCATACAAGCTTCTGGGGGCCACATGGCCAGTGGGGTCAGGGTCAGGAGGGAAAGTAGGCGGAGCAACGAACGTGAATCTTACCTGTGAACAGCAGGCCAGCTTCCAAACACACACATAATTTTGCATTAGTTTTCAAATTTAGATCAATTTCAATACAATACTGCCATGAGATTTTGACTTCCTATCCTTACTTCCATGATGCTTCTGTTCAAATCATTCATCTGCTGGCATGCACGTAATATTTCTCTAAAGCGTGTATCTTACAGTACATTCCTTTCATCATTCATAGAATCATAGAATCATAAGACTTGGAAGAGACCCCAAGGGCCATCCAGTCCAACCCCCTGCCAAGCAGGAAACACCATCAAAGCATTCCTGACAGGTGGCTGTCAAGCCTCTGCTTAAAGACCTCCAAAGAAGGAGACTCCACCCACACTCCTTGGCAGCAAATTACCACTGTCGAACAGCTCTTACTGTCAGGAAGTTCTTTCTAATGTTTAGGTGGAATCTTCTTTCTCTAATGTTTAGGTGGAATCTTCTTTCTTGTAGTTTGAATCCATTGCTCCGTGTCCTCTTCTCAGGAGCAGCAGAAAACAACCTTTCTCCCTCCTCTATATGACATCCTTTTATATATTTGAACATGGCTATCATATCACCCCTTAACCTTCTCTTCTCCAGGCTAAACATACCCAGCTCCCTAAGCCGTTCCTCATAAGGCATCGTTTCCAAGCCTTTGACCATTTTGGTTTGCCCTCCTCTGGACACGTTCCAGCTTGTCAATATCCTTCTTGAACTGTGGTGCCCAGAATTGGACACAGTATTCCAGGTGGGGTCTGACCAGAGCGGAATACAGTGGTACTAATAATAATAATAATAATAATAATAAACTTTTATTTATATCCCGCCCTTCCCCGCCAAAACCGGGCTCAGGGCGGCTAACAATCAAATACAAATATAAAAACACAGATTAAAAATACAGATATAAAATACACTTTAAAACTTAAAAATTTTGAATTTTAAAAGTTACACTAACAAATTACCCCAAAAGCCAAAACGGAACAGCTCCGTTTTACAAGCCCTGCGAAAGGGTGCTAACTCTTGCAGGGCCCTCGTTTCTTGTGGCAGATCATTCCACAAGTTGGGGCCAGTACTGAGAAGGCCCTGGCCCTAGTTGAGCCAGCCTAGCATCCTTATGGCTCGGGACCTCCAAAATGTTATTGTTTGAGGACCTTAAGGTCCTACACGGGGCATACCAGGAGAGGCGGTCCCTTAGGTACGAGGGTCCTAGGCCGCATAGGGCTTTAAAAGGTCAAAACCAGCACCTTAAACCTGACCCTGTACTCCACCGGGAGCCAGTGCAGCTGGTAGAGCACTGGGTGAATGTGGTCCCGCGGCAAAGACCCCGTAAGGAGTCTCGCCGCGGCATTCTGCACCCGCTGGAGTTTCTGGGTCAGCTTCAAGGGCAGCCCCGCGTAGAGCGAGTTACAATAATCAAGTCTGGAGGTGACCGTCGCATGGATCACTGTGGGCCAGGTCAGGGCGAGAGAGAGGTAGGGGACCAACTGCCTAATACGGCGGAGATGGAAAAATGCCACCTTTGCTGTGGCTGCAACCTGCGCCTCCATGGAGAGGGAGGCGTCAAAGGTTACCCCCAGACTCTTGACAAGAGGGCGCTGGCACTAATTGAACGCCTGCAAGGGTTGGGGGTTGGCCCCCCAACCCCATGTCGTCCCGACCTAGCCAAAGGACCTCTGTCTTCGAAGGATTTAACTTTAATCGGCTCCCACGCATCCATCTAGCCACAGCTTCCAAACACCTGCCAGTGTGTCTGGGACTATGTCGGGACGGCCGTCCATCAACAGATAAAGCTGGGTGTCATCAGCATATTGATGACAACCCATCCCAAAGCTCCGGACAATCTGGGCGAGAGGGCGCATAAAGATGTTAAAGAGCATTGGGGAGAGAATTGCACCTTGCGGCACTCCACACACCAAGGAGTGCCGCGGGGACATCTCATTCCCTAGCGCTACTCTCTGTCCCCGACCTGAGATAAAGGAGCGCAGCCATTGTCGGACTGTGCCCTGAATCCCCACGTCGGCAAGGCGGTGGTCTAAAAGTTCATGATCGACCATATCGAAGGCTGCTGACAAATCTAAGAGAATCAGCAGTCCCGATCCGCCTCGATCCAGCTGTCTACGGAGATCATCCGTTAGCGCGACCAAAGCCGTTTCAGTCCCATAGCCAGGGCGAAAGCCGGACTGAAATGGATCCAAAGCCGATGTTTCCTCCAGAAACCCACTAAGTTGTTCAGCAACCGCTCTCTCAATTACCTTACCCAAGTACGGAAGATTCGAGACGGGCGGTAATTGGATAGATCTAAGGATCTAAAGAAGTTTTCTTTAAGAGCGGACGCACCACTGCCTCTTTCAACTCCCTGGGAAGGTCCCTGTGCCAAGGGACAAGTTGATAATCTCACCAGGGGGGCCCGCACCTCGTCCGGGCACGCTCTAATCAGCCAGGACGGGCACGGGTCAAGGGGACAGGTGGTGGGCCTTCCAGCTCGGAGGAATCTGTCTACATCGGCAGGGAGTATCCGATCAAAGTGGTCCAATACTGGGCCCGAAGACAGTCGAGGGGCCTCTAGCTCCGTTATTGTATCCAAATTGGGTACAATACTATTACTTCCCTTGATCTAGATGCTATATTCCTATGGATGCAGCCCAGAATTGCATTGGCTATTTTAGCTGCTGCATCACACTGTTGACTCATGTCAAGTTTGTGGTCTACCAAGACTCCTAGATCCTCCCTTTGGGTATATTTCAACTCCCACCTGCCATTTCATTTGACTGCAATATTTTCTCAAATAATCCGAAAAGGGTCTCCGTTTCTTCTTTATTCATCTGAATGATTCAAGTCACTCAATCCGCTGAGCCAGCGAACCGAGACCTGGGTTCGAATTCTTAGGAGTCCAGAGAGCAAGATGCTCGGTCTAACATCCCTCACGGGAAGGACGTCTGAGTGGACAAAATGAAGTAAAACAAGGACAAGTTCAGCGTGACCCAGGCTTTAACCCCGAGACACATTTTCAGCGCTTCGAGTACAGTATATGGAGCAAAAAATTAGATGGTGTGCTTGCAGTTAGTCACAACCTACTGGCAACATTTCTGCTCTTAAAGCCCTGCCCAGATTCTGCTGGCATCCCATAATTCCATGGGGAAGTGCCATTACCAGCACTGAGCACAGAATCCCTCCTCCTGAAAATTGCAGAGGTCTTTGTTAAATAAAGTTTACCCGAGTTTTTTTTCCTCCTCCCTTCCAGTTCCTTTTTCCTTTTGGTTGTGCCTTTTAGATAAGACAGTGGTTTTTTGTAGGACACTCTGGCAGCCCTTTTGACCCAAGAGCAAGGGGGGGCAGGAAACAGGTCAATAAAACAGGATTACGGCAGCACAGACAGGGTTGGCATCTTGCAGGGCAATGTCCGGCACCCGAAGGAAATTTGGTGTTCTGCTTAGCCTCCTTGCAAACAGCAGCATTTATGCCAATTCGCTTCCTTTGCAGAATAAAGCTCCACTTTGGCACAACATCCCGGAATTTTTGTTTCGCTGTTGTTGTTGTTGATTTTGTTTCTCTCTCTGCCTCTCTTTCTTTTCAAACTGCAAATAGCCCTGAGGGTAACTGGGAGATTCCTCCAGCAGCTAAACAAACCTTCCAAGATAGAATCCTAGAGTTGGAAGAGACCCCAAGGGCCATCCAGTCCAACCCCCTGCCAAGCAGGAAACACCATCAAAGCATTCTTGACAGGTGGCTGTCAAGCCTCTGCTTAAAGACCTCCAAAGAAGGAGACGCCACCACACTCCTTGGCAGCAAATTCCACTGTCGAACAGCTCTTACTGTCAGGAAGTTCTTTCTAATGTTTAGGTGGAATCTTCTTTCTTGTAGTTTGAATCCATTGCTCCGTGTCCGCTTCTCTGGAGCAGCAGAAAACAACCTTTCTCCCTCCTCTATATGACATCCTTTTATATATTTGAACATGGCTATCATATCACCCTTAACCTTCTCTTCTCCAGGCTAAACATACCCAGCTCCCTAAGCCGTTCCTCATAAGGCATCGTTTCCAGGCCTTTGGCCATTTTGGTTGCCCTCCTCTGGACAGATGAGGAGGGTGATAGGAATATGGACAGAGAAGGAAAGAGCTGGAAGGCAGGGGTCCAGAGCTGACCCCAACCTCAGCCCTTGAGGCGGGAGGAAACGGGGCAAACCTCTACTTTGAAGCTCGTGGGATTTGCAGCACAGAAAGCGTTACCGATGCATCTTTTGTATTTTGGGGTTTTTAATGTTGCACATACATTCCCCCCCCCCCATCAAAATAAAAATCTTACTGTGTTTAGTATGACCTGAAGGTAAAGGGACCCCTGACCATTAGGTCCAGTCGTGACCAACTCTGGGGTTGCGGCGCTAATCTCGCTTTATTAGCCGAGGGAACCGGCGTACAGCTTCCAGGTCCTGTGGCCAGCATGACGAAGCCGCTTCTGGCGAACAGAGCAGTGCACGGAAACGCCGTTTACCTTCCCGCTGCAGCGGTACCTATTTATCTACTTGCATTTTGACATGCTTTGAACAGCTAGGTTGGCAGGAGCAGGGACCGAGAAACGGGAGCTCACCCCGTCGCGGGGATTCGAACCGCCGACCTTCCGATCGGCAAGCCCTAGGCTCTGTGGTTCAACCCACAGTGGCCACCCGTGTCCCCCTAGTATGACCTAAACCACTTAGCAAACCTAGACAGCATCTTAAAAAGCAGAGACATCACCTTGCCGACAAAGGTCCGTCTAGTTAAAGCTATGGTTTTCCCAGTAGTGATGTATGGAAGTGAGAGCTGGACCATAAAGAAGGCTGATCACTGAAGAATGGATGCTTTTGAATTATGGTGCTGGAGGAGACTCTTGAGAGTCCCATGGACTGCAAGAAGATGAACCTATCCATTCTGAAGGAAATCAGCCCTGAGTGCTCACTGGAAGGACAGATCCAATACCTTGGCCACCTCATGAGAAGAGAAGACTCCCTGGGAGTTGGGAAAGATGGAGGACACAAGGAGAAGGGGACGACAGAGGACAAGATGGTTGGACAGTGTTCTCGAAGCTACCAACATGAGTCTGACCAAACTGCGGGAAGCAGTGGAAGACAGGAGTGCCTGGCGGGTCACGAAGAGTCAGACACGAATAAACGACTAAACAACAACAACAACAAACCACTTTGGGATTGAGCATATTACTTTAAGCAGTGGACAAATATCCCTAGTGATGATTAATATAACCACTCGCCCGCCATTTAGGAGACACGACAGAGGAGATATGACAGCCATCTTCAAGTACCTCAAGGGGCTGTCCCACGGAAGAGGGAACATGCTTATTTTCTCCTGCTCTGCAGGGTAGGACTCAAACCCACGGCTTCACGTTTCAAGAAAGGAGATTCGACTAAACATCAGGAAGGACTTTCTGGCGGTAAGAGCAGTTTGACTACAAGACGGAAAGTTGTGGACTCTCCTTCCTTGGAGGTTTCTCAGCAGAGGTTGGAAGGCATCTGCCATGTTTGCTTTAGCCGAGATTCCTGCATTGCGGGGGGTTGGACTAGATGACCTTCCAACTCTACAATCCTTCGATTCCCTTGCTTCCCTCCCTGATCCTCTTATTTCGGGGAACGTTTGTGGGCATACTGTCACAGCTGCCAGGACTCCTCTCTGCCACCCACCCCCAATAAGTCTCCAAACCCGTCTCCAGACACCGTCACCCATCCATGCCTCTCCCTTCCTTCCATTTACCGCCTCCTGCTCCAATTCCCGGGGAGAGGATGGCGGGAGAGTGCAGTGCGGAGAATTCTGCTCCTTCTCTCCCCCCCCCCGGCCCCCGTCTCCCTGCTGTGACTTGTGAGTTGTTCTCGCTGCCCCATTTACCGCTTGGCATGCCGCCCCGCCTGAGAATTCCCAGCAGTAAATTTCCACTTGGATCTCTTCATCCGCTCAGTTCTACGGATCTGCATTTCTCTCTGCTTTTTGCTTTGCTTCCCCTGATCTGCTATTTCTCTCTGCGCAGGGAGGTCCTCTTTGTTTGGTGAAGCAGTGGGGGTGGGGGGCGTTTTTTTAAAAAAGGGCAAACCCTAAAAAAGTCATATTTCATCAGGACATCCCCTGGCAAAATCCATAGGTCTTGCTGCAGCCTGAAGAGGCTGTTAATTTCTCAGAAATAGGAATAAACTCGGAGCCAAATATTAAAGCATTCATCTCCTTTGTTTTGCACTCTCTGTGCATCAAGTCAGTTCTTGTTGTAACATCCAATTCAATCATTAGTCACTTGAGAAGGCTCTTTATTTTATGAGGCTGCGAACCCTGGTTGTCGTTTTTCATTCTCCTCCCCCTTTCTCTCTCTTTTTATTTCAGAATTCCTATTGGTTTGTTATTTTAACCTCATAACCATAGCTGTCAACCCTCCCTTTTTTTTTTGTGGGAAACTCCCTTATTCCAATGCCGTTTCCCGCTGCTATCCCGGATTGTTGATATCCCTTAAATTTCCCGGATTTCAAAGGAAGGCAGCTCCTCTCCCTCCCTGCCGGCCAGGGAGGCTCCTCAGCTGCGTTGCTCGGCTGCCAATAAGGAGTCTGAGACCGACTGGGGGTGGAGCTTGCATGCCTTGTGCAGCCAGACCCTCACGCCCAACCAGACAGACAGCCTGCCTGCCGTCTACGCGCTCGCTCTTTTGCTCACCCCGTTCGCGCGCAGCCTCTGGAGCGCAGGGTGGCGAGGCTACTTGGTGCCATTGCACCGCCCTCGCGCATCTCTTATTTCAAATCCGAAAGCTTGGGAAAAATCCCTTATTTTCAATCGAAAGTTGACAACTATGCTTATAACAAAGTCTCAAAGGCAAACGGGCCCAACCAGTACCTGATACTGGGAAGCATTGATGCCTCTGACTGTGTAGCCCTCCTGGCTAGCAATCCATAGTTCTCTCCTTCCTCCTTGAATTTGCCTAATCCTCTTCTAAAGCCATCCAAGTGGTGGCCATCTCTGCCTCCTGTGGCAGGGAGTTCCACAGTTCCAACTATGCGCTGTGTGAAGAAGTCCTTTCTCTGTGCCATGTGAACTTTTATGAACATCTCTCAAAGTCCCAAGCGCTGCAACCTTTCCTTCCTTATTCCGAAAGCTGCTTAGTTCTTTTGACTAAAACACACACCAAAACCACAGTGGGTTTTTTGATTGACTTGCCGCCTTTCGGAAATCTCCCCCCTCGATGTCAATTCCGCCTTTGAAATCCCGGTACGCTCGGGTTGCAAACGTGATCCATGCGGGAGGCACGTTCGCAACCCACAGCGTCCGTAACCCGCAGTGCTGCATCTGCGCACGTGCGTGATACAATTCGGCGCTTCTGCACATGCGCAAAGTGCAATTTAGTGTTTCTGCGCATGCGCGAGCACCAAAACCCGGAAGTAACCCGTTCCAGTACTTCTGGGTTCAGCGCCTCCATAACATGAAAACGCGCAACCTGCAGCAATCGCAACCGAGGTATGACTGTAATGTCCAGGAATATCTGGACGTATGGAAAGCTCTACCTTTTCTGTTTTGTTTTTTTAAAAAAAAATTAAATATTTTATTGGGTTTTTATCACATACACTACCACCCACCACCCACAAGATACATACAGAATACATACAAAATACATACAACAAACAACACATAAAATACATACTAACATACCAACGAATTAAGTTTTAAACATAACAAGATTATTTTTCTAGCAATTCCATTCATTACATATACAAATACTAATACTGGTCAAATGTATAAATATATATATATAAATATTCACAATATACTACATTGTAATTTTTATAGACTTCCCTTAAATCTCTCTCATTAATCCAGATTATCCTCGACAGAAAAAGAAGAAAAAGAAAAGGTAAATGACACTGACATCCATATTATTGTAATTATTAAACCTTTGTTTGACTTCATATTTATATTTAATCCTCGTTTCTTTATGGTATTTAACGTAGATTAACCTAATACATGCGCCATGTTGGCGTTACACCGTTCCTTTTAGATAAGATAAAAAGCTACTCCATTCCTCATGTATTTATCCCTTGGGTTTTCTTTAATTTTTCAGAGAGGAAGGCCAGTTCACTATACTCTAAGGTTTTGTGGAGCCAATCTCTTTTACTAGGGAGTGCTTTGTTTTTCCAGTGAGCCGCTATCAGAGTTCTTGCCGCCGTGGAGGCGTACAGAAAGAAGTTCTTCATTTTACTAGGTACGTCGGGAGATGTTATTCCCAATAAAAGGCTTCTGGTGTTTTTGCAAATTTAACCTTGAGGATAACCTCCAATTCCAAATGTATTTCGTCCCAGAAAGATTCTACTTGGCTACACCCCCACCAAATATGATACATATTTCCAATCTCGTCACACCTCCACAGGAAGCTCTACCTTTTCTGAACCCATTTCCAATATCCTTTTTGAGTGGAGGCGACTGAACTGTACATAGAATGGCATCCTCAACCCGCCTGAATCGGCCCCGCTCTGCCCTCTCAAATCCCCTGCCCTCCACCTCACCCTGCGGCGTGCGGAAGTCCAGCCTCTGCCCTCGTTTGCTATAAATACAGCGGGGCCTGGATGTCCCTGTGGCTTCTGAGAAATCCCTGGCCCCTCTGAGCACCGCCTGCGGGCACCGTTCCAGCTTCCTTTGACCAGGCCCTGACCTGCAGCCCCAAATAATGCTGGCTCCCCGAAGCTCCGTCTTCCTCTCTCGGAAGACCTCCCTTGCAACCGGGCCAAGCTCAAGGTGTTAACACTTCATAAATAAAGCCCTTCGCACCTTGAGACTAGTTGACCTGCAAGATCGCCTTACCCACGTGGGCCCAATTCACCGCTTTAATCCGCAGAATTGGCACAACTTGTCTCGAGAGACAACGGAGCGTGCCTCGGAGGGTGAAGTCAAACCGTTGGAGAATCGCAGCGCCCGCTGTGGCTGCAGAGGCCGGCAACTCGGGTCTGTTGCCTACCGTGTTGTTTTTGCTCTGTGTGTGTGTGCATGTGTGGCCTTTTTGGTGTGTGTGTGTGTGTGTGTGTTTTGTGCTGTTTTTCTTTTCTTTTACGGGACGGCATGCAATTTTGTTGCACTTGTATAGCGTTGTGCCTGTACTTGTGCAATGACAATACATAAATTATCTTATCTATCTTATCTGAAGTGACCTGCAAGCCTGGGCAGTTTGTCTGGGGTCCTGGGCTGCCCAGACGACAAGATGTGGCCCAAAGGAAAGCAGAGCAAGACATTTGGCACCACCTGGGCTGCAGGAGTTGCTGGAAGCAGGCAGACAAGGTGCCACCACCCAGTGGCTGCAGCAACCAGATGATTATGGGCCGGCCCTACCATTAGGGCAAAAGGAAACAGGGCAGGAAATGGTTAACCACTTTCATTTTTTTTTAGTTATTTTATTTTTGATTGGGTTTAGAAGGAAACAGCTGAGGGGGGGAGCGAGCATTTCCTCCTCTGCCTCAGGCAGCAAAATATCTTGGCTTGCGCTGAAACCTACTAGATAGACCCTAAGAGAGAAAAGGATGCAATTCCTTTTTTAAAAAAAAAGGGGGGAGGGAAATGGGGTCGGTTACCCCGAGACCCACACACAGAGGTCCCCCACATCTACTTTGACAAGCCGTGCATTCCAACATAGAGACGGGGAAATGTGGCGTTCACCCTGGGAGGGTGCCGTTTGATAAGGAGAGGTAAAGGTAAAGGGACCCCTGACCGTTAGGTCCAGTCATGACCGACTCTGGGGTTGCGGCACTCATCTCGCTTTACTGGCCGAGGGAGCCGGCGTACAGCTTCCGGGTCATGTGGCCAGCAGGACTAAGCTGCTTCTGGCGAACCAGAGCAGCGCACGGAAATGCCGTTTACCTTTCCACCGGACCGGTACCTATTTATCTACTTGCACTTTTGGGGGTGCTTTCGAACTGCTAGGTGGGCAGGAGCAGGGACAGAGCAACGGGAGCTCACCCCGTCGCGGGGATTCGAACCTCCGACCTTCTGATCGGCAAGCCCTGGGCTCAGTGGTTTAACCCACAGCGCCACCCGCATTGGAGAGGAGCTCAGCTTAATTTGGCACACTCCAGTTGCAATGGATTTCGGGTGCAACGTGCTGCAGATGCCAACTTCCTCCTGAAGAAAGACTTTGTTAACAACTGCGGTGCTAATAATGCCAAGGCTCTCCATGAGTTTGCCCAGTCCTTTTAAAACCCTGCAAGTTGGTTGCCATCACTGCCTCCTGTTCCATAGTTTACCGTATTTTCCGGCATATAAGACGACTGGGCGTATAAGACAACCCCCAACTTTTCCAGTTAAAATATAGAGTTTGGGATATACTCGCCGTATAAGAAATACGACCTGGCGTATAAGACGACCCCCGACTTTTGAGAAGATTTTCCTGGGTAAAAAGTAGTCTTATACGCAGGAAAATACTGTAATTATGGTGCTGCAGGAAGAAACCCTTTACTATATTTTTATCTGTTCTGCATCTTCCAACGTTATATGAGAGAGAGAGAGAGAGAGAGAGAGAGAGAGAGAATTTGTAACTGGCTGACTGACCGAACCCAAAGGGTGCTCATCAATGGCTCCTCTTCATCCTGGAGAGAAGTGACTAGTGGGGTGCCACAGGGTTCTGTCTTGGGCCCAGTCTTATTCAACATCTTTATCAATGACTTGGATGATGGGCTTGAGGGCATCCTGATCAAGTTTGCAGATGACACCAAATTGGGAGGGGTGGCTAATACCCCAGAGGACAGGATCACACTTCAAAATGACCTTAGCAGATTAGAGAACTGGGCCAAGGCAAACAGGGTGAATTTTAACAGGGAGAAATGTAAAGTACTACACTTGGGCAAAAAAATGAAAGGCACAAATACAGGATGGGTGACACCTGGCTTGAGAGCAGTACATGTGAAAAGGAGTCTAGGAGTCTTGGTAGACCATAAATTTGACATGAGTCAACAGTGTGATGCAGCAGCTCAAAAAGCCAATGCAATTCTGGGCTGCATCAATAGGAGTATAGCATCTAGATCAAGGGAAGGAATAGTACCACTGTATTCCGCTCTGGTCAGACCTCACCTGGAATACTGTGTCCAGTTCTGGGCACCACAGTTCAAGAAGGATATTGACAAGCTGGAACGCGTCCAGAGGAGGGCAACCAAAATGGTCAAAGGCCTGGAAACGATGCCTTATGAGGAACGGCTTAGGGAGCTGGGTATGTTTAGCCTGGAGAAGAGAAGGTTAAGGGGTGATATGATAGCCATGTTCAAATTGATAAAAGGATGTCATATAGAGGAGGGAGAAAGGTTGTTTTCTGCTGCTCCAGAGAAGCGGACATGGAGCAATGGATTCAAACGACAAGAAAGAAGATTCCACCTAAACATTAGGAAGAATTTCTTGACAGTAAGAGCTGTTCGACAGTGGAATTTGCTGCCAAGGAGTGTGATGGAGTCTCCTTTGGAGGTCTTTAAGCAGAGGCTTGACAGCCACCTGTCAGGAATGCTTTGATTGTGTTTCCTGCTTGGCAGGGGGTTGGACTGGATGGCCCTTGGGGTCTCTTCCAACTCTAGGATTCTATGACTGTTCCTCTTCCTCCAGGCCACGCAGGATTTTACACATTTCCACTTCTTTCTCGCCTTTTCTCTAACCCGAAAAGTCCAAAACATTGCAAGCTTTCCTGTTTCCACTTGGCTTCTTTCACCTCCGCCTGCATTTCCTCAAACGACTGGTGCAACCCTCATTTTCTCTTTTATTCTGCGAACTTAAATCATTTTTCCCCTCCACCCCACCTTTGCCAACTCACACACGAGTGCAGATTCCTGGAGCCAGCATTGGAAGCCGAGGGGCTTTTGGGGTCACTTCGTGAAAATGCCCTCACAGCTGGACAGGTGCACGCCGATCCAAACCGCACTGTCAAAATCTGAACGAACGAACGAGCGGCGCAGAGAATCTCCCTCTAGCCCATAAAACCAACAGCGCAATCAAACCACTTTGCAAAGTTCCTCATAAACCAGAAGGCCAAACTGGAGTGGGTTAAGCTATTAAATATGAAAAGATAAGGCCGAGAGGGGACTTCCTTGAGAGCAAAACGAAGGAACCACAGCCGGGCCCGATCAGAAAGGGCGCTCTATTCCCCGACCCTCCCAGTCTGGCAAGGGGAACAGACACCGATTCATCCCGATTCATAAAAGAGCACGCAATAAAATGTTCAAAGGGAGGAGGAAGAGGAGGAGGAAACGCAAAACACAGGAGCGGGGGGACACCCTGTTTTCACCGAGCTTGTGCAGGAGACTTTCCCAAGATACACTGAAATAAATAGCTATACCAAGAACTATTGTTAATACTCATGATTTTCAGACGCTACATTTGAAAAAGATTTCAAAAAAAGACAGAAATTATAAGATACCTCTCCATAAGCCTCATTAATTTACACTTTTTCAAAAAAAAACGAGGTAAGGAACCAAATACTATGAAATGCTATATTATTTTTCATTATTCTGTTCAATTATAATGAATGATACTTTAGAACCTCGATGTATTTCGACATATTGTTTGATGCTGTAGAACCATGATGTATTTTGACATATTATTTTATATTACCAGCTGAAGAAGGCATCTGCTCCGAAACAGGGCCCTGTCCTGGTCCCTAGTTTTGCATCGTACGTCTGGTCCTCACTCCGGAAGTCCTTATTTCGACTCCTAATAGACTCTTCATTTCGGCTTTACATACAAAACGCTCTCCTTGAACTTTTGAATACGGATTTATATTCATTGTATTTGGTATTTTGTGTGCCTTATATTATACATAATATCATACTACACATATTATTGTGAGTTTGAGTCTGTATCTTTGTTTGAAATTATAATTTTTGTTTTAATCTGCAACTGCATTTAAGACTGTAATTCTTAACAGAATACATACCCTATTTGATTTTGACTCACGAGTAGATATTATTTCTTTTGTTGAAACTTCTGCCCAGAGTTCTTGGTATAGCTATTTATTTCGGAGACTTTCCCAAGGCATTGCGCCTGATGGGGGTCGGTCCGATTTCTGAAGCCCTTGCCGCCTCCATGGGCACCCCAAAACCACACGGGGGGCAGCGCCAGCCAGCTCCCTTTGGCCTCTCCCTACTGCTGCCTCCCTAAGGCTGGAACAACGTACCTTTCAGGCTCTTTATTATTCTATAAAGCGGCCCTGGAGGGTGGGGAGGGAGAGGAAAAGAGGGAACCCCCCTTCTGAGCCCCCTCCAGTCACCCCAACAACGTGAGAGAGACAGGGCGAAGAGTATGTTTAGCCTGGGCTAGAGGGAACGACTCACCTGGCAGCAGACGGGAAGGGGGCGACGGCTTCCTGGAAATCAAAGCAAAACCTGGCACCGATCCGTCCCTGCTGACCGCGCGCTTCGCCAGGGAGCAGCCAGGTCCCCCTCGGCCTCGTAGCAGGAGCAGAAATGTTTGTGGGAAGGTCTGTATGTAAGGGGAATTTCTGGCCTATTCTTCCGGCAGACAAAGAGCCTTTTCTCCCCGCTCTCCGCGCTGGGTGAGGGCGCCCTGCTTAGCTTCTCCTGGACTGGGCACAGATCCCCGGCTCTCTGAAGAGAAGCTCAAGCAAAGGGCCACATCCAGCCTTCTATCTGCGGGGGCCAAGATCAGAAGACCAGCCTCCTTGAAGATCAGAGCGACCCTTTATTTCCAGCCTGCAGAGAAGGGAAAGTCAGACTGGCAGAGAGTTTGGGGGCCCCTGAAAAAGCTTCCCAAATCACAACACATCCATTCATCTTTCAAGGGCCCCGTGACTTTCCTCAATTATTTTTCAGGAAGCCAAGAGCAGGCTCCAGAGGCAAGGAAGCTGTAACTTTGGACTCTACAGCCAGAGATAATAAAATAACATAAAAAATCCCAGTCACCTGGGCAGCAACAACAACAACAACCAAAAGACCCGAAAGCAGTCAGAAATACCAAGGACATAAAAGGATTGGAATTGCAAGAAGGAAGAAGAAGAAGATGATAGACATTACAAAAGATAGAAAAAAGATCACAAAAGAAAGAAAGGCAGAACAACCAACAGGAGGAGGTCAGGAAAGGATGGAAAAGATGAAGAGGAGGGAGCTGCAGAGAGAGAAGGAAGAAGACCCATTGGGTCAAAAGAACTGGTGGACACGGTTTGCGAAAAAGGAGGGAGTGGGGTGAATTGGGTCTTTTTCTGATAAAATGGGTGGTTTTTCTGGTTTTGAGGACAGTGAGTATGGACATGGTTATTGGCATGAATGGCGAACAAGAAATATGAATTATGAAATGATTAAGTAAAGGAAGATATAACGGCTAAATACTCTGAAACTAAAGGGAGGAAGGGGGAATAAGGAGGAATACAGGGAAAATGTAAAAGCATTTAGAAGCTTAGGTGTGGAACTAGCTTAAAATAAGAAAAATGAAAGGGTGATGTATTAAAAGAGGAAATTTGAACCTGATAAAGAAGATTATTGATGAATTCAATAGCAGGGAGACGGGGAAGTCACTTGGAATTTGTATTTTGGGAAATTAGAAATGCCTGACCCAGGAATTGGGTCAGGCCCAAGCAATGTTATGAAGTAATATAAGTAAGGTTAATTGTACAATGAATGTCAACCCCTGCGAGAGGGGGGGATGAAATGTGGGCTTCCCACAGTGAGAGGGGGGAAGTATGGAAAATTAACTGAAATGTTATGTGCTTATAAAATTGTAAAATCCAATAAAAGTTATTTTTTTAAAAAAAACAAAAGACCTGGAATTTCTCTCCATCCCTGGCTTGCTGCTGAATTCTTAAAACTGCCCCGAAATTGGGAGCATCCTCCCTCTAACCCCAGATATGCGGTTGTCGGAGCCGCATTGTTTTCCCAGCTGCAAAAGAGGAGGCTGGAGGGCAAGCCTCGATTTGTGCGCATGGCACCAGCCGGAAGCCTCGGGGATGCAGCTTCCAAGCGCGCAAGCCAGGAGATGTACATCTCCCCTTTGGCACCGTTGCCAGGAACAGCTGTGGCACGCAAGCCAAGGCTTGCATCCCAGAACCCAGCGCCGGGCGCACGAGTCTTGGCTACCGCAGCGGCTGGCGGCTCCGCAGGCCTCGTCCCCCCTCGGCTACCTGGCAGACATGCCAAAGCCTGCCTCCATCTCCTCCTGCTTCAGAGGGATCTGGGTTTTACCAGCGCGGCTCTCTCGGAAACCTGAGCGGAGTCCGTAAAATTCCCCAGCTTTAGCAAATCTGAGCCGCCGGCAGACTTCGGTTAAGGACTGCGGCTCAGCGGCAGAGAACCAGCTACACCTGCAGAAGTTAAAACTATGGGACTCCCTGCCACAAGATGGAATACTGTGTCCAGTTCTGGGCACCACAGTTCAAGAAGGATACTGACAAGCTGGAACGTGTCCAGAGGAGGGCAACCAAAATGGTCCAAGGCCTGGAAACGATGCCTTATGAGGAACGGCTTAGGGAGCTGGGTATGTTTAGCCTGGAGAAGAGAAGGTTCAGGGGTGATAGGATAGCCATGTTCAAATATATAAAAGGATGTCATATAGAGGAGGGAGAAAGGTTGTTTTCTGCTGCTCCAGAGAAGCGGACACGGAGCAATGGATTCAAACTACAAGAAAGAAGATTCCACCTAAACATTAGGAAGAACTTCCTGACAGTAAGAGCTGTTTGACAGTGGAATTTGCTGCCAAGGAGTGTGGTGGAGTCTCCTTCTTTGGAGGTCTTTAAGCAGAGGCTTGACAGGAATGCTTTGATGGTGTTTCCTGCTTGGCAGGGGGTTGGACTGGATGGCCCTTGGGGTCTCTTCCAACTCTAGGATTCTAGGATTCTAAGATGCAGCAACAGACCGCCGAGCCAGATGGCTTTCAAAAAGGATTGGACAAATAAATTGACGGATAAAGCTATTGGTGGCTACTAGCCGTGACGGCTAAGCTCTGGCTTCCTAGCCAGAGGCAGCAATGCTTCTGAATACTGGTCGCTTGGAAACCACAGGAGGGGAGAAGGCTATTGGGGTTGGATCCCGCTTGGCCCCTGTGAGAACAGGGTGCTGGGATAGATGGGCCACTCGCCTGATCCGGCAGGCTCTTCAATTCCTGGCATCTCCAGGTAGAGATGGGAATGTCCTCAGGTTAAAATCCTGGAGAGTCCCATGGAACTGAATGCCAACTAAAATAAGCTCATTCGACCCAACAGCCTACTCATTTCAAGGCTGCTTCCTATGGTCCTACACACCTGCTATCATAGCTGTCAACCCTCCCTTTTTTTTGGCGGGAAGCTCCCTTATTCCAATGCCGTTTCCCGCTGCTATCCCTGATTGTTGATATCCCTTAAATTCCCCGGATTTCCAAGGAAGCAGCTCCTCTCCCTCCTTGCTGGCCAGGGAGGCTCCTCAGCTGCGTTGCTTGGCTGCCAATCAGGAGTCTGAGACCGACTGGGGGCGGAGCTTGCATGCCTTGTGCAGCCAGACCCTCACGCCCAACCAGACAGACAGCCTGCCTGCCGTCTACGCGCTCGCTCTTTCGCTCACCCGTTCGCGCGCAGGCTCTGGAGCGCAGGGTGGCGAGGCTACTTGGTGCCATTGCACCGCCCTCGCGGCATCCCTTATTTTCAAATCCGAAAGTTTGAAAAAATCCCTTATTTTCAAATCCGAAAGTTGACAGCTATGCCTGCTATCAGGTCAGATGACCAAGAAAGAGGCAGCGTTTACTCAGGGGTTAAAACCTTTAACACAGTGTCATAGCCCCCCAATGAGCTCATAAGTCGGTTTAAGAAGTGTTTGTGTTTTTGTCTTATCATTTTATGCTGTGAACCACCCTGAGATCTACAGATGAAGGCCAGTATACAAATTTAATAAATAATAATAATAATAATAATAATAATAATAATAATAATAATATCAGATTACAGTCTAAACTGGGTTCACAAATTCACTTGCAGCCATTAGATGTCTACCTCTACAATCAGCATTCCAAAAATGTAGGGTTTTTGTTTTGTTTTGTTTTAGAAGAGCAAGTTGCTAGTCCTCATGTCTTCAAAAACATGCTTGGAGATAACCCCCCATAGGACCCACAGACATAAAGAGAGAAGCAGGTGTCGACAAACACTGAAATCACACAAAGTAACAGAAATATTCCAGTGAAGGTAGAGTTTCACCACTTTGCAAGACCAAAAACGGCATTAGCATGGCTAACCCAAGATGTTTTTCTGCCCCAAGATCAACTGCACCCCATGATGCCTGACACAACAACCCTGCAAAGGAGTCCCTCAGATCGCAACGCTGCTCCACTATGCAAATCTTAAAAAAAAAAAAACTCCGTATGAACAAAGCTAGCAATGGGGAAAGTCCCTTCACTGCCCCACCATGTCCCACACTCACTGTGGGAAACCCCCCTCCCCCTCCCCCCCCGGCCACCTGTCAGGGATGCTTTAGTTGAGATTCCTGCATTGCACGGGGTTGGACTAGATGACCCTTGGGATCCCCTTCAGCTCTGCAGTTCTCCGATTCTATAAGCAGCAGCACACATTTGCAAGCCCCCCAGAGCACCCGAGACCCAATTACATGCACTTAAAACGATTTTCCCCTCTGCAGCTGGAGGCGGCTGCAAGACCTATTTAAAATCCGCCCCCCCCCCCAAATGCAAACCATTTCCTATGCATTTATACTTTAAAACGCAACTAGGACACAAAACCCAAGTTATTCGTGCATTCCAGCAAGAAGCAGGAAAGGAATTTTGCATACTGAATTCTGCGAGGCTGACTTCTGCGTACTGAGAGGGAGGAGTGTAAAACAGGCACCTCCAACCTTCGGCCCTCCAGATGTTTTGGACTACAATTCCCATCATCCCTGACCACTGGTCCTGTTAGCTAGGGACCATGGGAGTTGTAGGCCAAAACACCTGGAGGGCCGCAGTTTGGGGGTGCCTGGTTTAAAAGGTGTGGGGAAATGCAAACAGAGGTTGATTTCCAAGCAAAGCTCAAATACATAGAAAATAATGGCAACCGCGGTGTTTTAAGTTCTGCACCCAATAATGTTCCCGGCTTCGCTTTTCTGAAGTGACACCTCTCCCACAGCAAAAATATTGAGAAGCCCGCTTTGCAGAAATGTCACGGCCTGGCAGGGGCGTAGCAAGGGGAGGCCGATGGGGGCGGGCCGCCCCGGGTTCCACCCCAGAGGGGAGGTGACACTTTTTTTTATTTAAAAAATATATTTTTTTAAAAAAAGTTTTTTTTTAATTTTAACTTTTGGGGGAAAAAGAGATAATAGACACACACACACAACCCCCCACACCTCACAAAGTGGCACCATCAGAGGGGGGTGACACTTTTTAAAAAAAAAATTATGTATTTTTTTATTTTAACTTTATTGGAAAAAAGAGATAATAGACACACACACACAACCCCCCACACCTCGCAAAGTGGCACCATCAGAGGGGAGTGACACTTTTTTTATTATTATTTTATATTTTTTTTAATTATTATTATTATTTTAATTAAATTTTAACTTTATTGAAAAAAGAGAGATAATAGACACACACACACACAAAACTCCCCCACACCTCACAAAGTGGCACCATTAGAGGGGGGTGACACTTTTTAAAAAATGTTTTTAAAAAAATTATTTTATTTTTTTTAAAAATTAAATTTTAACTTTATTGAAAAAAAAGAGATAATAGACACACACACAAAAAAACCCACACATCGCAAAGTGGCACCATCATTTTTTAGGGGGGGGTGGGGGTGACTTGCTATGCCACTGGGTGCAGCTCTGCCAGTGCCCTGGCAAAGTGGTGGGGTGGGGTGACAAAAAAAATTCCGCCCCGGGTACCACCTGGGCTTGCTATGCCTCTGCGGCCTGGCCCTGTTTTGTAGCCTCTCCAATTGGGCGCCATCCAGCTGTTTTGGACTACAAGTCCCACGGGCTCCTGGGAGTTGTAGTTGCAAATGGCTGGAGGGCGCCAGGATGGGGGCCTGGATATTGAAGCACAAGATTTACGAGCTGTTTCTGACCCCCCCCCTCCCGCTTTTGCAGGGGGTTGGATTGGATGGCCCTTGGGGATCCCGCCCCCCCCCCCAAGCTCTGAGATTCTATGGCCCCAAGAAACTTTCATTTTATAACGCATATAAAACAGACAGAACAATCATAACCTCCTTCGTGCGTAATCCTCGCTTGGCTCCTGCATCCATTTCACCAGCAAGTCACTAGCAAGCGCGGGGGGGGGGGGGCGAAAAGGATCAGCGGAGGAAGCTCCCAGAAATTCAACAGGGGAAGCGCTTCTCTGAATGACAAAAGCGAGTGGGGGGGGGAAACTTCCCCTCTTGACTTTGTGCCTGCCTCGCACAAAGTTCACACACACACACCCCGCGCGCGCTGCTCCCATCGGTCTCTTGAATAAGCTTTCCCTGTTGAATGTCTGCCTGCTTTGCACAAGCTCAGCGGGGGAGAGCTTCTCCAAATGAGGGCGAACGGGGGCTGTGTTAGAAGCGCCCCCAGCCCGTTGACTTTCCCCGAGGCAGGCAGAAAGCCAACGGGGACCGCTTCTCCAAAAGGCGAAAGGTGGAGAGCTCTCCCCGTTGAATGTCTGCCTGCCTCGCAGCTCTTCAAGGCTCCGCTGCCCCGCCAGAGGCAAACCGCTCCCAGCACCCGCACCCAGCCCGAGGTCCACTTACCGCCGCGCCGACTCCTTCCCCGGCGCCTCCTTGCGCTCTCGCCCGGCGGAGGCGGCGCCTGGGCGGGGGGACGAAGCGCTCGCCGCCGGCCAAGCGCCTCCCCGGCCGGCCCTCCTGCCTGCCTGCCTGCCTGCCTGCCTGCCTTCTTTCCTTCCTTCCAGGCCGGCGGGCGAAGAGCTGGCCAGACGCTGCCGCCACGGACGCCTTCGCCCTTCTTTTTCCTCCCCGGCGGAGACGCGCAAAGAGAGGAAAGCCGCGAGAGGAGGGCAGAGGAGTAGCGCAGGCGAGGCGCTCCTCCTTCGCGCGCGCGGGCTCCGCTCCTCCTCCTCCTCCTCCTCCCTCCTTCCCTTTCTCCGCCGGGGAAAACTGGGAGGAAACTTCCCCGCGGGAGGGGCGGAGGAAAGGCGCGGCTGCCCGGGAAGGAGAGCACCTTTTGCACCCAGGGCAGCAAGGCTCCTTGGAACTGGGGTTTTACCCCCCCACTTAAACTGCACTCCGTTGGTTGGAGCGTGCCGGTGTTGATAACATCGAGGTCGCAGGTTTGATCCCCCTAAGGGACAGCTGCATATTCCTACCTGGCCGGGGGTTGGACTAGATGATCCCTGGGGGTCCTTTCCAACTCCAAGGTTCTATGACTCTATACCACAAGCTTTCTCCTGTTTTAGGGCCAGCTGAACTGGGGGCGCTCTCCATCTCCGTTTGGGAAAAAGGGCTTGATGATGCACTATTTATATTATTATTATTATTATTATTATTATTATTATTTTCCAATAAATTTGTATTGGTTTTATCAAATTTAAACAATAAAACACACAAACAACAATCAAACAGAAAAAACACAGCATACAATAAAACAAATAAAAACATACACGAATCCTTTTAACCTGTCATTCTTTCTCATCATTGTGGGTTGACTTCCTCCCGTCCTCTCTTCCTGCGTACCTTGTAAATCACCTTTAGTCATTTCTTTACATCATTGAAAACCTTTTTAGTTAAATTCTTAACATCTCTACTTTTCTATTATCCATAACATTTATTCAAACAATTATAAAACATAGATCTATTTTCTAACTCTACAGCCTGATCTATCTTTCAGCTTACTTCTACTCTTTAATCTTACAATACAATTATTATTATTTTTATTATTATTATTATTGGCTTAAGGAAAACAGGCATCCTTTAACAGCAGCATCGCCCTCCCCTGTCCATTCCTACTCAAAAGTAAGTCCCATGTAGGTAAAGGTAAAGGTAAAGGGACCCCTGACCATGAGGTCCAGTCGCGGACGACTCTGGGGTTGCGGCGCTCATCTTGCATTATTGGCTGAGGGAGCCGGTGTACAGCTTCCAGGTCATGTGGCCAGCATGACTAAGCCGCTTCTGGCGAACCAGAGCAGCGCACGGAAACGCCGTTTACCTTCCCGCCGGAGCGGTACCTATTTATCTACTTGCGCTGGTGTGCTTTCGAACTGCTAGGTTGGCAGGAGCAGGGACCGGGCAACAGGAGCTCACCCCGTCGCTGGGATTCGAACCGCCTACCTTCTGATCAGCAAGCCCTAGGCTCTGTGGTTTAACCCTGGGTTAAACCAGCGCCACCTGGGTCTTATTCCCCAGGGACAGAGTTGCAGCAGGCAGCCTAAATCATAGATGTGTAGAGTTGGGAGGGACCCTCAAGTGTCATCCCGGCCGGCGCAATGCAGACATCGCAGCTAAAGCATCCATGGTGGATATAGACCAAATCCCAGGCAAATACACCATCAAAGGTGCAATCATGTAAAAAATGAGGGGGGTACTGGAATAAGAGCCTGCTGGATTGCACCGTAACAGAAAGACTTGCCCATTGCATCATGGGCACCAATGAATGCACAACTAATCCAGAATGTGGCAGATAGACTGGTGACTGGGAGCGGCCGCCGAGACCACATAACACCGGTCTTGAAAGACCTACATTGGCTCCCAGGACGTTTCCGAGCACAATTCAAAGTGTTGGTGCTGACCTTTAAAGCCCTAAATGGCCTCGGTCCTGTATACCTGAAGGAGCGTCTCCACCCCCATCATTCTGCCCGGACACTGAGGTCCAGCTCCGAGGGCCTTCTGGCGGTTCCCTCCCTGCGAGAAGCCAAGTTACAGGGAACCAGGCAAAGGGCCTTCTCGGTGGTGGCGCCCGCCCTGTGAAACGCCCTCCCAACAGATGTCAAGGAAATAAACAACTATCTGACTTTTAGAAGACATCTGAAGGCAGCCCTGTTTAGGGAAGCTTTTAATATCTGAAGGACTATTGTATTTTAATATTTTGCTGGAAGCTGCCCAGAGTGGCTGGGGAAACCCAGCCAGATGGGCGGGGTATAAATAAATAAATAATAATTATCATTATTATTAATATCAAAAATGTGTCCGGAGGGGCTGCTTTGCCTTCCTCTCCCTGCCATGGGTTCAGCGCTGCCTCTCAGCTGCTCAAGAGCCAAATAAAATACCTTCGCGATGAACTGGACCACTGGTGCCCTCTGGAGTCCGATTCCTGGACTTGCATCGAGACCCAGCGCTTGACACAACATGGCCTGAGCAGCTGCTGGGCCACAGATTTTGAGATACCGCCTCTCTAGGGAGCAGCAGAGCGTCGTGCCTCGTGGAAAACGCCAGCAGCTGGATTTGGGTTCAGCCTCAAATGTGGGTTCTCTACCCTGACTGCCTACAAATCATTGTCCGGACTAAGCACCTTCTTCTTTTGAAATCCATTGGATAAAGACACTTGTGTTTTGTATTGCTTCTGAATCTCATTTCAAAAGAATCACATTGCGTTTGGCAAGACACCGCCACTGACATACAGGATGAGGCCGTGGCTCAGCGGCAGGGGAGAGATTCTGTCTGGAATCCTAAAGTGCCGCTGCCTGCCAGTGTAGACACTACTGAACAAATGAAAAAGATGAAAATGAAAGGCACAAATACAGGATGGGTGACACCTGGCTTGAGAGCAGTACATGTGAAAAGGATCTAGGAGTCTTGGTAGACCACAAACTTGACATGAGTCAACAGTGTGATGCAGCAGCTAAAAAAGCCAATGCAATTCTGGGCTGCATCAATAGGAGTATAGCATCTAGATCAAGGGAAGTAATAGAACCACTGTATTGGTCAGACCTCACCTGGAATACTGTGTCCAGTTCTGGGCACCACAGTTCAAGAAGGATACTGACAAGCTGGAACGTGTCCAGAGGAGGGCAACCAAAATGGTCAAAGGCCTGGAAACGATGCCTTATGAGGAACGGCTTAGGGAGGTGGGTATGTTTAGCCTGGAGAAGAGAAGGTTAAGGGGTGATATGATAGCCATGTTCAAATATATAAAGGGATGTCATATGGAGGAAGGAGAAAAGTTGTTTTCTGCTGCTCCTGAGAAGCGGACACGGAGCAATGGATTCAAACTACAAGAAAGAAGATTCCACCTAAACATTAGGAAGAATTTCTTGACAGTAAGAGCTGTTAGGCAGTGGAATTTGCTGCCAAGGAGTGTGGTGGAGTCTCCTTCTTTGGAGGTCTTTAAGCAGAGGCTTGACAGCCACCTGTCAGGAATGCTTTGATGGTGTTTCCTGCTTGGCAGGGGGTTGGACTGGATGGCCCTTGGGGTCTCTTCCAACTCTATGATTCTATGATTCTATGAAAAGACCCTGATGTTGGGAAAGATGGAGGGCACAAGGAGAAGGGGATGACAGAGGTCAAAGAAGACAATTGAACTTTGGAACATGGAATATACAGGAAACCGTGTTTATGGAAGACAATCTTACTCGGCTGATCTTAATCGCCAAAGAAGATGATTGTATGAAGTTCAGATCCAGCAGAACCCTGCGTCCTTGTGGCCATCGCTGAGGACAACTGATTGCTGCTTTGGGGGTATATATATATATACTCTTCCAACTCTAGGATTCTATGATTCTATGAACTAGATGGACTCCTTATAGGTCAGCATCTTCTGCTGTGGGCCCTGGAGGAGGGGGTCAGCCAGAAGGCAGTGCCCCCAAACGCGCCCTCCGGCATTAAACTCCTGTTTGCCACTCCAAGCCTTCGGCTTCCAGGAAGCCCTATGAATTGCACGAACAATCAAAGGAATAAATAAATAAGCTTGGCACCCCAGTGCCATGGTGATGGTCCTCATGCAACAAAAGCGTGACTCAGCGGGAGCAGCTGGCAATGCCACCGCTGCGATGACTCAGCACAAGGCTGCCTCCTCCTCCTCCTCCTCCTCTGCCTCTCCCTCCCTTCACCTCTGTGCCCCCTGGCGTCCGAGCCACCCATCCTAACTCCCCAAAGGTGCCCCCGGGAGACTCACCTGGAGTTGTGCACCATCCCGGAGGTGGGAGGAGGAGGGGAGCAGAATCTCACAGGGAACAAGACTTTCCTTTCCGTTAAACGAGATCCGTGTGCCGTGGGCGGAATTAAAAAACGGGGAATATTTACTTGGAATAAAAAGGAAAGGGGGAGAGAGAAGCCATTCCGGTTGCCTTGCCTCGAGGAGGATATTGCAGCATTGGAGAAGGTGCAGGAAAGGGCCAATTGAGTGAACCCACAAGGGAGGGAGGTTGCAGGGTTTGGGACTTCTTAGGTTAGGGAAAAGGTGAGCTGACAGAATTGCATAAATTGGCGCATTGCCTGGAGAAAGTGCTTAGAGAAAAGTGTTTCTCCCTCTCTCATAGCGGTAGAACTCAGGGGCCTCCAAGGAAGAGGCAGGGAAGAGAAAAAGAAAGGACTTCTTCATGCAGCGCAGAGGTTAAACTATGGAACTCACTGCCACAGGAACTCGCTGTCAACTTGGGAGGCTTTAAAAGGGGATGAGACAAATTAATGGAGGAGAGAGCTGTCGATGGCTCTGCTCTGCCCTCCCCAGTTGGAGACAGCGACGCTTCTGAATCCCAGTTGCTGGAAACCGCGAGAGGGGAGAGGTGCTCTTGTGTTCGAATCCTGCTTGCGGGTTTCCCTTTTTTTTTTTTACGTTCTTCTGCTCTTCAGTTGACATGGGGCAAAGGAGCAGGAGACGCAGCCTCAACCAGCTTCCATGCTTTGCAATATTGCCATGCACCAAACAAGTCCCCAACGTCGCAACACCCTACAGCCCACCTGGGACGCTCCAGATGTTTTGGACGACAATCCTCATTGGCCTCAGCCAGGACAGCTGCGGTCGAAAACATCTGGAGGGCAGCCAAGACTGCATAGCGATGAGAACATCAGAAGAGGCGGGAAGGTAAACGGCGTTTTCGTGCGCTGCACTGGTTCGCCAGAAGCGGCTTAGTCCTGCTGGCCACATGACCCGGAAGCTGTACGCCAGCTCCCTCAGCCAGTAAAGCGAGATGAGCGCCGCAACCCCAGAGTCGTCTGCGACTGGAGCTAATGGTCAGGGGTCCCTTTACCCTTTACTTTTTAAGGAAAATTAAGACATTCCAGGATCAAATCAGAAACCTTCCATAAATCCGGGACTGTCCCTGGAAAATAGGGAACACTTGCAAGTTCTGCCTTACGCTCTTGCCTTATCTGAAAACTCTTACCAGATGCAGACACAGAGTATTCTCTCTCTCCTTCCCCACTTCGTGGTTTTTGCCCCCCGGCATGATCAACTATTGGGGAGGAATCAAAAGCTCGCAGGCTACTTTGTGATATTTTATTCGGCTTAAACTTCAGAAGAGTCCGGCTGCCGGGACAGGCCAATCAGAACAGATTGATTGGCAGGTGGGCTGCCTCGTCAAAAGTTGTCCCGTGGGGGCGGGGCCAAAAAAGGTTCCCCACAACTGCAATAATTATATCGCCCTAATGTGGATATCGCCCTAATGTGGAAATTAGAAGACGCCTGCTTCTTGGGAGAAAAGCAATGACAAACCTAGACAGCATCTTAAAAAGCAGAGACACGTCACCTTGCCGACAAAGGTCCGTATAGTTAAAGCTATGGTTTTCCCAGTAGTAATGTACGGAAGTGAGAGCTGGACCATAAAGAAGGCTGATCGCCGAAGAATTGATGCTTTTGAATTATGGTGCTGGAGGAGACTCTTGAGAGTCCCATGGACTGCGAGAAGATCAAACCGATCCATTCTTAAAGAAATCAGCCCTGAGTGCTCACTAGAAGGACAGATCCTGAGGTTAAGGCTCCAGTACTTTGGCCACCTCATGAGAAGAGAACACTCCCCGGAAAAGACCCTGATGTTGGGAAAGATGGAGGGCACAAGGAGAAGGGGACAACAGAGGATGAGATGGTTGGACAGTGTTCTCGAAGCTACTAACATGAGTTTGGCCAAACTGCGAGAGGCAGTGAAGGATAGGCGTGCCTGGCGTGCTCTGGTCCATGGGGTCACGAAGAGTCGGACACGACTGAACGACTGAACAACAACAATGTGGATTTGGGGTTTTTTCTTATCATGTTTATGCTTATATGATATGATCACAAAAGGAGGCAGCAGGTGGCGCTGTTTCACACACACAAGTATTTCCAAGTGCCGCCACACGAGGGCGCCAGATGTTCAGTCTTTAGTAAAAGCGTTCGCATTCTGGAAAGCAAAGGTATATTATTATTATTTTATTATTAATACTACTACTTTGAGGGGTGGTGAATATTTTTAATGTTGTGCAAGTATTATACCTTTAACAAAAGAAATGAAAACAATCATAGAAGTTTGCCGTCCAAATATGATAGAATCCGGTGCTAATTTTGATTATGAGAGTTTGTGATCCGATATTTATGCCATATCTTGGCATACTGCCATATTGCCTCTTTTGTACACGTTTCTTTAAATATTTTCCTTTCATCTCCTGACCACACTCACTTTCTTTTTGTCCCTTTTATTGAATTGTTTGAATACTGTTATCCTCGTTTATTATCAATTTAATAAAATAATAACACCGTGTCTTGCCCCATCTTCGGGGTGACAGCTGGCCAGACGCTGACGCCACGGACGCCTTCCCCCTTCTTTTTCCTCCCCGGCGGAGATGCGCAAAGAGAGGAAAGCCGCGAGAGGAGGGCAGAGGAGTAGTGTAGTCGAGGCGCTTGCTCTTTGAAGGTGGCTCTCATATATTTATTAAATTTATATTTATTAAATTTTAAACTTTAAATTGTATTTTAACTTGCATTTTAATTGATTGTTTTGTATGTTTTGTTGTGATTTTATGGGTGTTAGCCGCTCTGAGCCCGGTCTTGGCTGGGAAGGGCGGGGTATAAATAAAAATTTATTATTATTATTATTATTATTATTATTATTATTATTTATTAAGTATTATTATAATTATATACCCCCTTTCACCCAAAGGTCACAGGGCGGTTCATATTGCCTCTCAGTCTCCTCTTCTGCAGGCCAAAGATACCCAACTCTCTCAACCGTTCCTCACAAGGCTCGGTTTCCCGGATCTTTTATCATAGAATCATAGAATACTAGAGTTGGAAGAGACCCCAAGGGCCATCCAGTCCAACCCCCTGCCAAGCAGGAACACCATCAAAGCATTCCTGACAGGTGGCTGTCAAGCCTCTGCTTAAAGACCTCCAAAGAAGGAGACTCCACCACACTCCTTGGCAGCAAATTCCACTGTCAAACAGCTCTTACTGTCAGGAAGTTCTTCCTAATGTTTAGGTGGAATCTTCTTTCTTGTAGTTTGAATCCATTGCTCCGTGTCCGCTTCTCTGGAGCAGCAGAAAACAACCTTTCTCCCTCCTCTATATGACATCCTTTTATATATTTGAACATGGCTATCATATCACCCCTGAACCTTCTCTTCTCCAGGCTAAACATACCCAGCTCCCTAAGCCGTTCCTCATAAGGCATCGTTTCCAGGCCTTTGACCATTTTGGTTGCCCTCCTCTGGACACGTTCCAGCTTGTCAGTATCCTTCTTGAACTGTGGTGCCCAGAACTGGACACAGTATTCCAGGTGGGGTCTGACCAGAGCGGAATACAGTGGTACTATTCCTTCCCTTGATCTAGATGCTATACTCCTATTGATCGTCTCAGCCGCTTCCGATGCAAAGAGAGAAGAGACGCAGGGTTGCTTGAATTCTTTTATTTTGAAATAAACGGCTCCGATAACAACATATGAAATCTCGCTTCTTCTTCTTTTGCCCCCACCCAACCCTAACCCAACCCCTGAAATGCAAAAGGGGCTTCAAGGACCGCCCCCCCCCAAATAAAACAGTCTTCAAACCCCAGAGGCTGCCCGTTTGCCAGGCTTCCAGATTTTGCAGGGAGAGAAAGAAGGCAACAGGCTCGAAGGAGGAAGCCTGCGGGAGGCTTCGGCCCCCGAACCTATTGCGAAAAGGCCCCCCCACACCCCGCCTGCAAAAGCAGAAGCTCCCTCCACGGCCATCACAAGCACACCAAAACAGAAAAGACTTCCCCACCCCACCCCAACCCTCAAAAGGCAGTTCTAAATAACAATTATGGAGTAACACAGAGAAGAGTGAAAAATAGCAGCCACTGAACCAGACGGATAGATGTACAAGGCTCCTGGGAATGTCCAGAGTGTTTTCTTCAGCTACCTCCGCCGGGGGGAGGGGGAGATTTGCAGGGAGAGGGGGCCCCACCAGCCACGGCAAGGACCTGGGGGAGGCAGCAATCTGGAGCAGAAAATTTGAAATTTGCTTCTCCACCCATCCTGGAAAGGAACTGCAGCGCTCCCTCGCACTCAGACCATTGCAAAGCACCCACGCAACTGTGGCTCGGTTTAAATTGTGTGTTTAAAACCGAGGGCAGGGCAGGGGTCTGTCGCCTTTCCTGGCCGGAGCAAAGCAGTCGTGTGGACGGACTCGGAACCAAAAAGGGGAAAGGACATCTGGCCTGCCGCTCGCCGTCAAAGGAAACGTCATATTTCCACCACCCATTCCCCAGCCTTCCCCAACTGGGCCCCCTCAAGATGTTTCGAACTACAGTTCCCACTAGGCTGTCTCCGGTGGGGCTGGTGGGAACTGTAGCACAAAGCGTCTGGAGAGGTGACCAGTTTAAAAGCCACAAACTGGTTACGCCAGCCTCCGGCACCCTGGAGCCCTCCAAGCTGCTTCGAACTACAACTCCCATCAGCCAGATGTGGATTTAGGGGAGCGCGGCCGGGTCGGCTGCACTGGGCGCTGAGCTGAGAGGGCGCCGCTGCAATGACAAACCACGGGAGGCAAGAGGCAGGGTGGGGAGTGGATTTTGGTGCTGAAATTTGAGAGCCCAAACTCCGCCACTGTCATAAGCCCTGGCATCATAAGGCTGTTCTGGGTGGGGCTGATGGGAATTATAGTTCAAAGCACCCAGAGAGGGGACAAGTGAGCGCTTTGCTACGCCTGTGAGTGGAGATCATAGAACTGGGCGGGAGGGGGTCAAAGGGGACCTCCCAGGGTCATCTAGCCCAACCCCGTTTGCTCCCGCTGAGCGTGGCAGACAGGCGTGGAGGTATCTTTTCGGAAAACACAAACCGCGTTGGTGACGCCGGCCTTCGGCAAGCTGGGGCCCCCGCAGCTCTTTTGAGCGACAACTCCCAGAAGGCCCAGCCGGCGCCGTGGGAGTTGTAGCGCAAAAGAGCCGTTGGACCCCGGCTGGCCAAGGCCTGGGTCCACACAGACAAAACAAAGGCCGGGTGCGCGGATGCGGAGGAGAGGCAGGCAGGCAGGCCGTGGCGCTCAGTTGACGCTGTCCTCGTCGCTGGCCTCGCCCCGGTCGTCTTTGGTCTCGGAGAGGCTGCTCTCGTCGATGTTCTCGAGGGAGTCGGCGTGCTGGATGGCCAGATCCGAGAGAGCCAGGCTGGGCAGGGTGTTCTGCTCCGGGTAGAGCCAGGGCTTGAAATGCGGGTTGTGTTTCTGCTTCCAGTCTGGGTACTTTAAGCAAGCCTTGTGCATCTTCTTCATCGCCTGGAGAGAAAAAGAGAGAGGGGAAGAGGAAGCAGCCGAGGCCAAAGCCGTGGAATCCAAGAGTTGGAAGGGACCCCCCAGGGTCATCTAGTCCAACGCCCCTGCAATGCCCAACGTGTGACTCGAACTCGCCGCCCTGAGATTGAGAGTCTCATGCTCTAGCGAGCGAGAGCATATTCTGTCCCTAGTGGCCTCCTTCCCCTTCGGCAAATAAAGTTTCTGCGCCCGCCCTGTGGAACGCTCTCCCATCAGATGTCAAGGAAATAAGCAACTACCTGACTTTTAGAAGACATCTGAAGGCAAGCCTGTTTAAGGAAGTTTTTAATGTTTGATGTTTTATTGTGTTTTTAATATTCTGTTGGGAGCTGCCCAGAGTGGCTGGGGCAGGGGTGTAGCAAGGGGGGGCAGGGGCGGGGCGCCCCGGGTTCCACCCCAGAGGGGGGTGACACTTTTTAATTTTTTTTTTTAATTTTAACTTCGTTGAAAAAAAGAGATAATAGACACACACACAACCCCCCACACCTCACAAAGTGGCACCATCAGAGGGGGGTGACACTTTTTAATTTTTTTTAATTTTTTTTAATTTTTTAATTTTTTTTTATTTTAACTTTATTGAAAAAAAAGAGATAATAGACACACACACACACAACCCCCCACACCTCACAAAGTGGCACCATCAGAGGGGGGGGGTGACACTTTTTATTTTTATTTATTTTTATTTATTTACATTTTTATTATTTTTATTATTTTTATTTTTTTTAACTTTATTGGAAAAAAGAGATAATAGACGCACACACACACACAACCACACACACCTCACAAAGTGGCACCATCAGAGGGGGGGTGACACTTTTTATTTTTATTTATTTTTATTTATTTACATTTTTATTATTTTTATTATTTTTATTTTTTTTAACTTTATTGGAAAAAAGAGATAATAGACGCACACACACACACAACCACACACACCTCACAAAGTGGCACCATCAGAGGGGGGTGACACTTTTAATTTTTTTTTAATTTTTTTTTTAATTAAAGTGGTGGGGGGTGACAAAAAAAATTCCGCCCCGGGTACCACCTGGGCTTGCTACGCCTCTGGGCTGGGGAAACCCAGCCAGATGGGCAGGGTATAAATAAATTGTTGTTGTTGTTGTTGTTGTTGTTGTTGTTGTTGTTGTTGTTGTTAGAGACCACAAAGCTGCATCTGTCTGGCCCCGCATTTCGGACATGTGCAGGGCTGATGCGTTCAATTTCACCACACAGCCTTCTGGACCTCGATTTCTGAAGCAAAAGAACAGCGTTGTTGTCATCTGTTCTTCCCCCAGGTGGGGAAAAATCCCCAGACGATGAAATGAAATGAAATTCAAAAAAACAGGCCTCTTTTGCTGGGCAGGAACCTCAGAAGAACTCAAGACGCCTTCCGCCTCTGGAAAGCTAATATGCTCGCGAAGAACAACTGTGCTCTCTCTCTTGCAGTTCTGGGTTTTTTAATTAAATGGAGGTATTGTTTCATTTGCTGATGCGCTCTCTTCTCCGGTGCCCTGGTGGGGTTTAGCGTGACATCTCAGCAACAGGGCTAATTAATCCAGCGATGGGCTCATGGAAAAGGAAAGCGACCAGCAACAGGGCGACCTGCCCAGGTCACTGGGAGACCGCAATGCGCTCAGGTGGCCTCTGTGGGTGTCAACATCGAAGTGCCGTGTTTCCCCTATTTTAAGACACCGTCTTATATTTTTCTTCTCCTTCAAGAAAACGCACTATGGCTTATTTTGAGGGGATGTCTTATTTTTATTACGTAAGCACGCCTTGGCAAGGCCACGCTCGAGTTCTGGGGCTGCGAAGGACGGGCGCGGAGCTCTTTGTTTGCTTGCTGGCAGCGGGGGGAGAATCCAAGCTGAGCTTTGAGGAAACGGGCACCAGAGAGACCCGCTTTCGCTGGGCGCTCTCTCCTGCTTTGATGCCAGCTTGTCAGTATCCTTCTTGAACTGTGGTGCCCAGAACTTGACACAGTATTCCAGGTGGGGTCTGACCAGAGCGGAATAAAGTGGTACTATTACTTCCCTTGATCTAGATGCTATACTCCTATTGATGCAGCCCAGAATTGCATTGGCTTTTTGAGCTGCTGCATCACACTGAGGAGCGGAGACGCGAACCCGGTTCACCAGATTACGAGTCTACCGCTCTCAACCACTACACCACACTGGAAAGATATAAATGCATAAAATAATAAATATCCCGTTTGTCTCACATGCAGAAAATGAGTTTAGCCAAAGGGGCTCAGGATGCTCTGCCTTGGGGGGGGGGTTGGTCCTGTGCAGCCCCATTTGTGGTCCCCCAGGAAACATGTTTTTCCTCTGCGTCACCAGCAACAGTCCACAAACTTATTATTTCCATGGAGAGCCTAAGGATGAGGCTGGCAAGTAAAAGGAAATATGGCAACTGGCAGCCAGGACAAAAGAGGCAGAGGAAGGACGGACGGTTTTCTTGACTTACTTTGGGAGCGAGGAACTGAGAGGACTTGTTCACCACCCACTTTGGCAAAGAACCTGAGGAGGGGAGAAGAGTTTTTAGAGTGTGACACAGTCCAAGGAGAAGAAAACACACCCACCCACCTGAAAAAGGAGTACAAAATTCAGGCAGGAAGGAAACACAGTCCCTGGAGTCGTGGTCCCTACATACCGTATTTTTCCGTGTATAACACGAGGTTAAAGTAAAGGGTAAAGGGACCCTTGACCGTTATGTCCAGTCGTGACTGACTCTGGGGTTGCGGCGCTCATCTCGCTTTACTGGCCGAGAGCCGGCGTACAGCTTCCGGGTCATGTGGCCAGCATGACAAAGCCGCTTCTGGCAAACCAGAGCAGTGCACAGAAACGCCGTTTACCTTCCCGCCGGAGCGGTACCTATTTATCTACTTGCACTTTGACGTGCTTTCGAACTGGTAGGTGGGCAGGAGCAGGGACCAAGCAACGGGAGCTCACCCCGTCGCGGGGATTCGAACCGCCAACCTTCCGATCAGCAAGCCCTAGGCTCTGTGGATATGTCATACGTTCCATACTTTAACCTTTCGTGTACATGCACACTTCACGAAAGCTCATACCAAGAACAAACTTAGTTGGTCTCAAAGGTGCTACTGGAAGGATTTTTTTGTTTTGTTTTGTTTTGACTATGGCAGACCAACACGGCTACCTACCCATTCCATACTATGATAGGCAGTGATTTTTTTTCTAGAGAACTCTCCACAAACGCCTCCCTTGTTCTCTTAGAATGGCAATGGCACCCACCTGAGAGGGGCCGGATCTGAGTTCCGGCAAGTTCCGGCTGAGAAAAAGCCCTGAAGATAGGTGATTTTTGTGCGCGCACCCGGCAGAGGCTGGTTTCGCCAACCCCTCGGTGCGCCTCTGCCTAAGTAACTCATTGTGATTTGAACCTGCTCATGTAGGCCCTACATTCTGAGCCTGCAGGAAGGGAAAATAAATTGTCTCCATCAACATCTATGTGGCAGCCCTCCAGATATTGGAAGGTGGCTCTCATATCGCCTCTTAAATGTCTCTACTTCTCCAGGCAAATTCAGGAGGAGGAGGAGGAGGAGAGGGCTATCGAAGGCTACTAGCCAGAATGGCTGTGATCTGCTTCCACAGTTAGAGGCAGGTGATGCTTCTGAATCCCAGTTGCTGGAATTGGAATCTGCAGGAGGGTGGAGGGCTCTTGTGTTCGAATCCTGTAGGTTTCGCTTTCGGGCATCTGATTGGACTACTGCAATGCGCTCTACATGGGGCTACCTTTGGAGGTGACCCAGAAACTACAATTAATCCAGAATGCAGCAGCTAGACTGGTGACTGGGAGCGGCCGCCGGGACCACATAACACCGGTCCTGAGAGACCTACACTGGCTCCCAGTACGTTTCCGAGCACAATTCAAAGTGTTGGTGCTGACCTTGAAAGCCCTAAACGGCCTCAGTCCTGTATACCTGAAGGAGCGTCTCCACCCCCATCATTCTGCCTGACACTGAGGTCCAGCATCGAGGGCCTTCTGGCGGTTCCCTCACTGCGAGAAGCAAAGCTACAGGGAACCAGGCAGAGGGCCTTCTCGGTGGTGGCACCCGCCCTGTGGAACGCCCTTCCAGCAGAGGTCAAAGCGATAAACAACTATCTGACATTTAGAAAATACTTGAAGGCAGCCCTGTTTAGGGAAGTTTTTAATCTGTGATATTTTAATGTATTTTAATATTTGTTGGAAGCCGCCCAGAGTGGCTGGGGAGACCCAGCCAGATGGGCGGGGCACAAATAAAAAATTATTATAATATTATTATTATTGGCCACTGTGAGAACAGGATGCTGGACTAGGTGGGCCCTTGGCCTGGATACAGCAGGCTCTTTTCCTGTTCTTATGGTCCTCAGTGTCCTTCACCTTTCCAAAAGATTCATATTCTCCAGAGCTGGCAGAAATTCTCTGCACAGCTGGAGTCTGTGCTTAAAGGACTAAAAAAAGGATAACTCCCAAATCTGCCCAGCTTTAGTGCCTGCAAACTCCCCGCGCCAATCGCCGGCGCTTAGCAAATTCTGCGCTGCCGAACGGCACAGGGGCTGTACTCTTGGCAGCCTGGACTGACTCCAAGGTCAAAACAAGAGAAGGTCCTTTATAGGCTCAGACACGGCTGATTAGGGGCAAAGCTGGAGAGAGGATTTCATGGATGGCCAAGGCTGCAGAGAACAAGGCTCCGGCTCCGCTTCCTCCTCTCCCTGCTTTGCTAAAATTAGCCTGAATAATTCTGCAACAACCATCCCTAAACCGTGACCATAGATTATGCAATATTTCTTGCATAATTGGAGCTTTTATCAATTGCATCAATTGATGGGAGATTCAGGACAGAATTAAAAAAGGACTTCTTCACGCAGCGCATAGTCAGTTACAGGTAGGCAGCCGTGTTGGGGACGCGGGTGGCGCCGTGGTCTAAACCACAGAGCCTAGGGCTTGCCGATCGGAAGGTCGGTGTTTCGAATCCCCGCGACGGGGTGAGCTCCTGTTGCTCGGTCCCTGCTCCTGCCCACCTAGGAGTTCGAAAGCATGTCAAAGTACAAGTAGATCAATAGGTACCGCTCCGGTGGGAAGGTAAATGGCGTTTCTGTGCACTGGCTTAGTCATGCTGGCCACATGATCAGTAAGCTGTACGCCGGCTCCCTCGGCCAATAATGCGAGATGAGCGCCGCAACCCCAGAGTCGGTCACGACTGGAACTAATGGTCAGGGGTCCCTTTACCTTTACCTTTAGCCGTGGTGGTCTACCATAGTCAAAACAAAATAAAAAAATTCCTTCCAGTAGCACCTTAGCATAGCTGTCAACCCTCCCTTTTTTTGCAGGAAACCCCCTTATTCCAATGCCGTTTCCCGCTGCTATCCCGGATTGTTAATATCCCTTCAATTTCCCGGATTTCAAAGGAAGCAGCTCCTCTCCCTCCCTGCCGGCCAGGGAGGCTCCTCAGCTGCGTTGCTCGGCTGCCAATAAGGAGTCTGAGACCGACTGGGGGCGGAGCTTGCATGCCTTGTGCAGCCAGACCCTCACGCCCAACCAGACAGACAGCCCGCCTGCCGTCTACGCGCTCGCTCTTCCGCTCATCGCTCTTCCGCTCGCTCTTCCGCTTGATTTTTACTTGGACGAGCAATATTTCAAAATAAGAAGTTGTGTTGCTGGCTCTTCATGGACCTTAAAAGGACCTGAAAAGTTGTGGCTCTTCATGGACCTTACCTTTGGGGTCTACCTGGGCCAGGTAGGTGAGGCTGCAGTTCTTTTCTCCTTTTCCCTGGATCAGGTAACCAGTTTGAATGGAGACGGCTCTCACCATGTCTTTCCTAGGAGGGTATTTCTGGGGACGGCAAAAAACAACAACAACAAACTATTGAAATCGAAACACTGCCATGAGGCAGCCAGGACCACCAAACTTGCAGCTCCCAAATTGCCAGCAAGGAGCCCCCTCCTCTCTCCAAATCTGGAGTTAATTTAGGGGAAATATGTGCTGGGGGGGCAGCTGTTGTTGGTGCTGACCTTGAAAGCCCTGAACGGCCTCGATCCTGTATACCTGAAGGAGCGTCTCCACCCCCACCGTTCAGCCCAGACACTGAGGTCCAGCGCCGAGGGCCTTCTGGCAGTTCCCTCCCTGTGAGAAGTGAGGTTACAGGGAACCAGGCAGAGGGCCTTCTCGGTAGTGGCGCCCGCCCTGTGGAACTCCCTCCCGTCAGATGTCAAGGAAAGAAACAACTGTCTGACTTTTAGAAGACATCTGAAGGCAGCCCGGTTTAGGGGAGTTTTTAATGTTTGATGCTGTATCGTGTTTGTAATATTCGGTTGGAAGCCACCCAGAGTGGCTGGGGAAACCCAGCCAGATGGGTGGGGTATAAAAAATATATTATTATCATCATCATCATCATCATCACCATCATTTGATCTCCCTGTGGGAGTTGTATGGGGTGTTGAGGGTGGGGGAATCCCAGTTGCTGGAAACCATGGGAGCATAGCTGTCAACTTTCGGATTTGAAAATAAGGGATGCCGCAAGGGCGGTGCAATGGCACCAAGTAGCCTCGCCACCCTGCGCTCCAGAGGCTGCACGCGGACGGGTGAGAGAAAGAGTGAGCGCATAGACGGCAGGCAGGCTGTCTGTCTGGTTGGGCGTGAGGGTCTGGCTGCACAAGGCATGCAAGCTCCGCCCCCAGTCGGTCTCAGGCTCCTTATTGGCAGCCGAGCAATGCAGCTGAGGAGCCTCCCTGGCCGGCAGGGAGGGAGAGGAGCTGCTTCCTTGGAAATCCGGGGAATTGAAGGGATATCAACAATCCGGGATAGCAGCGGGAAAGGGCATTGGAATAAGGGAGTTTCCCGCAAAAAAAGGGGAGGGTTGACAGCTATGAATGGGGGAAAGGGCCTTTGCAGATGCCAAGGTGGGGTCTCAGGGCACCATGGTGCCCCCGGCATGCCCCGTTCAGGACCCCAGTATTAAATCACCCCGAAGGGCAAACCTTCCTGTTTAGCTTTTCCTATAACAGGCACACCACTTGCTGCAAGCTCGCTGCACCTAAAACTCTAGCACATGTGTACAGACTACAGGGGTAGGTAACCTAAGGCCTGTGGGCCAGATCTGGCCCAATCGCCTTCTCAATCCGGCCCGCGGACGGTCCGAGAATCAGCGTGTTTTTACATGAGTAGAATGTGTGATTTTATTTAAAATGCATCTCTGGGTTATTTGTGGAGCATAGGAATTCGTTCATTATTTTTTTCAAAATATAGTCCGGCCCACCACATGGTCTGAGGGACGGTGGACCGGCCCACGGCTGAAAAATGTTGCTGACCCCTGGTACAGAGCATCGTTCATGCACACCCCTCCTCCTCGCTCTCCCCTCTCCAGAAAAAAAGCCTGTCGCTCACGGGATGTTTGACGGAGTAGTTCATGATGATGAAGTCTTTGCCCATGGGGAGCCAGGAGCGCAAGGTGATGACATCGCGGTTCTTCAATGGTTTGGGGCACTTCCCTGCCGAAAAGCGGAGAGGAAGCGTCATCTCGGCAGAAGCAAACAGACATCCTGGCTTGCAACTAACAACTCTCAGCCCGCTCCCTGCAGCCAATCTACTGTGTGTTTATAATTGCACACACAAAAATTATATGCCTCTCGGTTGCGTAGAGGAAAAACCCTTGAAGCGGCTTATGGTAGGAAAACAGCATCAAGGTTATAACTAAAAACAAATAAAGCTTTGAGATCTTCCTTACAAGATCTCAAAGTAGCTGTCTTATTGCAAAGGAATTTCAGAAATAGACTGGAAAGAGAAGTTGCTGAATTGCAACTCATTACCAAGCTTAAAACCATGGAGAGACCTGGTCTGAACAAAGACATTGGATTCTTATCTCATTATACATGACAAAGCTATTTTTAACCTTCTCACCCCTTGCTTTTTCCTGTAAGACTAATTGCAGTAGTTAACAGTCGTCAACAGGTTTACCACAGCTATCAGCCCATCACCCATTCCCACCACCCTTCTGAGTAATACCCCTCCCCACCCTCTCACTATATATAAGGGTCTGGTGACTTCTGTTTCAGTGTATCTGAAGAAGTGTGCATGCACACGAAAGCTCATACCAAGAACAAACTTAGTTGGTCTCTAAGGTGCTACTGGAAGGAATTTTTATTTTTTATTTTGTTTTTTCGCCGCTGGCTGGCTTGTGGAGCTGGGGAATGGAGAGGGGCGGGCCAGCGAGGAGGGGTGACACCCCTCCTCACTGGCCCGCCCCTCTCCCTGCCCCGAATGGGCTCCGCCGACGGAGCCCAGGCGGCGGCTTCGGGAGTCTCTGCGGGCTGCAGAGACTCCTGAAGCCGCCGCAAGCCCGGCACTCCCTTCGGGAGACTCCCGAAGCTGGTGCCTGGCACCCCCGGGGGTGCCTCTTGGCTTCCCACCCTGGGCAGCCAAGGGGCTAGAAACGCCCCTGCATAGAAGAGTAAAGTTAATTGCCCCGTGCCTTAAGGGTGATGTCCTGGCGGAGGCACTGCGGCCACAAGGCCACGATCCAGAATCCAATGCCCTCTGAGCATGCGAAGCTTCCTTCGATGGCTGTCCGCATCACCCCAAAGGTGTGGGAGGGACGGAAGCAAGGCACACACATACACCCCCCCCCCCGAGACTGAACAGAAGAGGCTGCTAGCTAGTAACCCACCAACAGCCCTCTCCTCCGGGGTCAATCTGAACACGGCTGCAGTTTCAGGAGGGACCCCTAGATTTGGCTCCGCTGGCCAGATGTTTGGGGATGCAACTCCCAACAACCCCAGCCAGCACAGCTGGCCTTTGTTTGGGGGAAGGCCAAAACATCTGGGCAAAAACATCCGGGCGACTGATGGCTCTAAATAACGGCAACCGATGACAGCCTGCCTTTCCAAACCTGCCCCCCCCCAGACGATTTGGGCTGCAGCCCCCGAGAGCCTCGGCCGTTCCAAACATCTGGAATGCCCCTCTTTGGCAAAGGCTGCCCTTAGACAATAGCCGCCCGCACAACCTCCCCCAGCGTCTCACAGGAGTAGTAGCCCACATCTGCGTTGACCGTCAGCTTGCCGATGTCGAAGGTCTCAATGACGTTGGTGTCCCACTTTTTCCTGTACTCAATGTCGTGAAGGACGTCATAGAGGGTTTCTGCCGCAACGTCCTTGCACTCTATCCTGCACTGGAGAGAAATGGGGCGTCAGATAATAATAATAATAATAATAATAATAATAATAATAATAATAATAATAATTTATTGTTTATACCCCGCCCATCTGGCTGGGTTTCCCCAGCCACTCTAGGTGGCTTCCAACAGAACATTAAAATGCAATAATCTATTAAGCATTAAAAGCCTCCCTAAACAGGGCTGCCTTCAGATGTCTTCTAAAAGTCTAGTAGTTGTTGTTCTCTTTGACATCTGACGGGAGGGCATTCCACAGGGCGGGTGCCACTACCGAGAAGGCCCTCTGCCTGGTTCCCTGTAACTTGGCTTCTCGTAGTGAGGGAACCGCCAGAAGGCCCTCGGCGCTGGACCTCAGTGTCCGGGCAGAACGATGGGGGTGGAGACGCTCCTTCAGGTATACAGGACCGAGGTCGTTTAGGGCTTTAAAGGTCAGCACCAACACTTTGAATTGTGCTTGGAAACGTACTGGGAGCCAATGTAGGTCTTTCAAGACCGGTGTTATGTGGTCCCAGCGGCCACTCCCAGTCACCAGTCTAGCTGCCGCATTCTGGATTAATTGCAGTTTCCAGGTCACCTTCAAAGGTAGCCCCAGGTAGAGCGCATTGCAGTGATCCAAGCGAGAGATAACTAGAGCATGCACCACTCTGGTGAGACAGTCTGCGGGCAGGTAGGATCTCATCCTGTGTACCAGATGGAGCTGGTAGACAGCAGCCCTGGACACAGAATTAACCTGCACCTCCATGGACAGCTGTGAGTCCAAAATGACTCCCAGGCTGCGCACCTGGTCCTTCAGGGGCACACTTACCCCATTCAGGACCAGGGAGTCCCCCACACCTGCCCGCCCCCTGTCCCCCCCAAAACAGTACTTCTGTCTTGTCAGGATTCAACCTCAATCTGTTAGCCGCCATCCATCCTCCAGAAACCCAACAGCACCGCAAATGCCGGCACTAATGCCCACCGGATCCCTTTCAAGGTGGAGTGGGTAACCTGTGGTCCTTGGGCCATGTAGGAAGATGGTTTTTATGGAGTCAGAGCCATCAGTCCACCTGGCTGGGTGTGGTCGACACTGACTGGCAAAGGCTCTTCAGAGTTTCAGGCAGGGGGTCTCTTTCCCAACCCTAGATGTCAGGGACCGGGCCGGATGCTGGAAGACCCTCCAAGTGCCCCTATTTTCCAGGGACAGTCCTGGATTTACAGAAGCCGTCCCAGTTTCTTATTTGACCCCAGAGTGTCCCACTTTTCCTTAGGACGTCCCTATTTTCATGGGTGAAATGTTGGAGGGGATGGAATAGGACACCCCTATTTTCATGGGAGAAATGTTGGAACCTATCAACAGGAATCCTGTCAGACAGGATAAAAACAACACACTAAAATTTCTGCTGGGGACCACCTCTTTCTGGGATGTAGGTATAATGTATGTTGGTCTTGGGCTCCAGGGTGGGCAATTTCAAAAGTCTATATAAGGGTTTGTGCGCCATTGTTCTGGGTTCCTTCTCCTGCGTGTGGTGAGTGGGGACCCTGTTGCAACAGTTTAATAAAGATCAGGCTCACTAGCTGCTTTGCTTCTCAATATTCTCTGGCTGGCCTCTGTTATTTTCTTCTACGGATAGAGAACCTACAAAATGACTCTATACCGGCTCTTGGGTACCCAAGGGAAAAGGAGCAGGTTTTTCTTATAACAGTGTGTTGAGAAGATATTTCATGAGCTGGCAGCGTCTAAAGGGCAGAGCTCAAACGACACCCACCCACCCATATATATGATTTTATTTCTTACACAAATATCGAGGCACATGGTCACTCAGTGCCTCAAGCATATGCAAACGTCTGGCTCATTCAAGGATATAAAGGTAAAGGGACCCCTGAGCGTTAGGGTCCAGTCGCTGGGGTTGCGGCGCTCATCTCGCTTTACTGGCCGAGGGAGCCGGCGTACAGCTTCCGGGTCATGTGGCCAGCAGGACTAAGCCGCTTCTGGCGAACCAGAGCAGCACACGGAAACGCCGTTTACCTCCCCGCTGCAGCGGTACCTATTTATCTACTTGCACTTTGACGTGCTTTTGAACTGCTATTTTGGCAGGAGCAGGGACCGAGCAACGGGAGCTCACCCCGTTGCAGGGATTCGAACCGCCGACCTTCTGATCAGCAAGCCCTAGGCTCTGTGGTTTAACCCACAGCGCCACCAGCATCCCTACATTCAAGGCTATATAGAACCTCTATTCTCAATTGTGAGGGAACCCACCGCTGGTGAATGCTTTTATTTTTCTAAATCTCTATTATTTGTAAACGAGACACATAATCCCACTTGAAAAATGTTTCCTGTCTCAGAGCTGAGCCACGAAAAACCTGAAAGTCCCATTTTGAAAGACGTGTTCCACCTTCAGAGCTGCCAAAGTTTGCAGCATCCTTTTGCAGAATAATCTTCCCTCCAATTAACCATCTGCCAACGTTTAAATAAATCCGCATTTCAACATCTCAATAAAGTTGACTCTAAGGGCCTTGTTGAAGAAAGTTAGGAGAATTTTTAAAACTGCATAAGAGAAACATCTGGAAATATACATAAAGCAATCCCACCCTAATCACAATGTTTATAGATAAGTATAGGCATCCTTCAGTTATTGTTTCCATAACAGTGCAACGCTACACAATCCTGCACACGGCTACTCACAAGTAAGTCCCCCCCAAGATCAATGGAACTTACTCTCAAGTAAGTTAGCCAGGATTGCAGCCTCACTGTCAAAAAGTTGAAATGCTCGCCTTCATGTTGTTCCAATAATTTAATAAACCAAAGCCAATTATCACAGTAACAGATTATGTCTTCTTCCTTTAGTTACAGCGTAATTTATCCATAATTGCATATTCATATAGTTTCCTTTTTCATTCCTTAATTGGGGAAATTACATTCCTCTCCAAACGTCTTGAGCCAAAAAGCTTTCATGTAAACACAACAATGCAAATTCTGATTTACAGCTATTGCTGTATATAAAATGGCATCATTTTATACTGTTGATGGGAACCTTATCTTAATTATTGTTTGCTGCTTGGGGGTTGGGTGCTTGCGTGGCCAAAAGGCAAGCTAAGGAAATGCGAAGGAAGAAATGAAATTTGCAGCTTAATAGAGAGAAGCTCCAGAGCCTAGGGCTTGCCGATCAGAAGGTCAGCGGTTCGAATCCCTGCGACGGGGTGAGCTCCCGTTGCTCGGTCCCAGCTCCTGCCCACCTAGCAGTTCGAAAGCATACCAGTGCAAGTAGATAAATAGGTACCGCTCTGGCGGGAAGGTAAATGATGTTTCCATGCGCTGCTCTGGTTTGCCAGAAGCGGCTTAGTCATGCTGGCCACATGACCCGGAAGCTATATGCTGGCTCTCGGCCAATAATGCGAGATGAGCGCCGCAACCCCAGAGTCGGTCACGACTGGACCTAATGGTCAGGGGTCCCTTTACCTTTTACCCTCCTGTAAGAAGAGCCATTTGCACTATTCGTAAGCAGGACCAAATTAACCTCAGCTCCCCCATGACACACAAACACAGCCCAATTTTAATTAAATTATCAGAAATTTAACTTCTGCAATGCCATTTTTTCCCTCCTCAGAGGCGTATTTCAACACAGTCTCTTGCTTTCGCTCGGAGATAAAAAAGTGTTGTTCAGTAAGCATAGGGAGAGCCCTGCTGGGTCAGACTATAGACCAGAGGCTGATCTAGTGCAACTTCCTGTTCCAGAAACCCACAAGCAGGACACGAGTGCGAGGCACGCTCCCCACATCCAGGGCAGATAAAAGAAAGAATTTCTTCACGGAGCCACGGAGAGCCCTCTCCTCCTCCCAGAACCTGTCTGATTCTCTTTCAAAGAGACGACTCTGTTGCATCCGAATTTGAGGCTGGATTTGCTTAGTGCAGCTGGGTATGCGTCGGACTCACCGATAACATAGGAAGTGTCTTTTGGATCAGGCCGGCGGCCCATCTAGTCCAGCCTCCTGTTCTCGCAGAGGCCGCTCAGATGCCTGTGGGAAACCAGCAAGCAGGATTCGAACACAAGATCAATACTCTATCTGTGGTTTCCAGCAACTGGGATTCAGAAGAATTGCTTCTGAACGGCAGCGCATAGCCATCCTGGCTAGTAGCCGTCGATAGCCCTCCCCGCCTCCATGAATTTGTCCAATCCTTTTTCAAAGCCATCCTCGTTGGTGGCCATCACTGCCTCCTGTGGCAGGGAGTTCCACAGCTTAACTATGTGCCTGAAGAAGGGCTTTGTTTTACCCATCCTGAATCTTCCAAGATTCAGCTTCCTTGGAGGCATCATTTTATAAACTTCTATCATGTTGCCTCTTCCTCGACGTTTCTCTCAACTAAAGAGCCCCAAACGCTGCAATCTTTCTTCGTTGGGGAGTTTCCTCACAGGGGAGGAAATCGCTGCATCTCCTCAATCATTTGGGTTGCCCTTTTCGGAAACTTTTCTGATTCTGCAATATCCTCTTGGTGTGAGGCAGCACCTTTCCTGAGAGCAACCAAAATGCCGCAGTAGTTTTGCAAGCTCCTGGGTTCTCCAGAACTCTCGATTGGGCAAGATGTTGCACAGAGCCAGGGGTGCAGGGTGGGTGCCTCTGTGCGTGTAAAAAAAGCCGGATGTTGTAGCCATGAGGTCGGCTTTTAGACTCAGCTCCAAGGTGGAGATTGCAAGGCGGCGAGATTATCAGGTTGCACGCCTGGGATTCTGGGATAAAAGAACTCTCCACCCCTGAGAACTTAAAAGTGTCTGGCTTGTAACCCAGAACTGTCTCAAACTGTAAAGGAAACTCAGAGCTTCCCACGGCAGGCAAAGAGCAGATTTAAAGAGAAACACGGCAGTCTTTAACTCAGCAAATCCAGAGGTTGATTTTGTGGGCAGAACTTGTTGAAAAGAGTCAATGGAAGTCAAACTGTACAGTATTATCTATTGGTTGGAAGGGATAGTTACAGGTAGGTAGCTGTGTTGGTCTGCCGTAGTCGAAACAAAATAAAGAAATTCCTTCCAGTAGCACCTGAGAGACCAACTAAGTTTGTTCTTGGTATGAGCTTTTGTGTGCATGCACACTTCTTCAGATAGGAAGGGATGCAACACTTAAAATAAAATAATGCAGTCCATCAGAATCACCTTTCTGTGGTTGCCAACAAAGAACCGGCCGGCAGAGAATTTGCTGGCGTCTGTCCATCTCAGGAGACAATGAAGAAGTGCTCTTTCGGGGGTGAAGGCAAACTGTTGAACAGCTGCAGCGCTGTTGCTGTGGCTGTAGAGACCGATAGGGGAGAGAGATGTTTTGTTGCAGCTGGGGCAGATGAAGGCGTCCGGTTGTGCTGCTGCAGATGCAGCCGGGCGTTTCTTCTCTCTGCTCTCCTCCCAGAGGTCATTCCTCCTCTGGTCACTGCTATAGATGCACAACCTGACTGTCTCCAGGCAGTGCCGTCGTCTGCAAGGGATTCCCACAGGGCGGGGTTGGTGTTGCCAGCCTTCGTGTCACGTTTGCAGACATCTTAGTAGTGCGGAGTTAGTCTGCCAACAGGCCTTGTGCCTGAAGCCAGCTCCCCGTAGAGAACATCCTTGAGGATCCTGCCGTCTTCCGTTCTGTGGACATGGCCAAGCCAGTGTATATATTGCAGAGACAGGAGTGTGAATAGGCTGGGAATGTGGGCTTAAGAGAGCGCATCTTTGAAACTCTGTCCTGCCCTGAGAGGCCCAAAACCTTCCTGATAATAATAATAATAAACTTTTATTTGTACCCCGCCCTTCCCAGCCGAGACCGGGCTCAGAGCGGCTAACAATCATAAAACCACAACAAACCACAAAACAATCAGTTAAAAATGCAAATTAAAATACAATTTAAAATTTACAATTTTAAAATGCCACCTCATTCCAAAGGCTCAGAGGCATAGCTGTCAACTTTCGGATTTGAAAATAAGGGATTTTTCCCAACTTTCGGATTTGAAAATAAGGGATGCCGCGAGGGCGGTGCAATGGCACCAAGTAGCCTCGCCACCCTGCGCTCCAGAGGCTGCGCGCGAACGGGTGAGCGAAAGAGCGAGCGCGTAGACGGCAGGCAGGCTGTCTGTCTGGTTGGGCGTGAGGGTCTGGCTGCACAAGGCATGCAAGCTCCGCCCCCAGTCGGTCTCAGACTCCTTATTGGCAGCTGAGCAACGCGGCTGAGGAGCCTCCCTGGCTGGCAGGGAGGGAGAGGAGCTGCTTCCTTTGAAATCCGGGGAATTTAAGGGATATTTACAATCCGGGATAGCAGCGGGAAACGGCATTGGAATAAGGGAGTTTCCCACCAAAAAAAGGGAGGGTTGACAGCTATGGTCAGAGGAGCTTAAAAGATGCTATTTGGTGGGATTTTATCTTATGTGCAACAAATTCAGACACACAGGCCTTTCTCCCTACAGTACAACATGAAAATTGGCTTCCTTAATGGCCTTAAGTACTTTCTCATCCATAATATTCAGTCTCTCTCAGATATTCTGTGCTGCTTTTTTTTGTACTTCTGCTCTTTTGATTAGGGCTGCCTCAGCAACTTTTGGGGTGTCCTGGTTTTTACCTTTTGAAATACGGCACCCCTGCTTTTGACTGTATTGATTTTTCTGATTTATTTCAGGAACAGAATGGCCAATGTAGGGCCAAGACAGAGCCCTGCTTCCCCACTGAATATTCAGCAAACATGATGAGGCTGCAGAAATGGAGTTTTGGCCCCCAAACCTGAAGATTATGAGAATTTTGAACATCCCTCCTTAGACTCGTTTTCTCCTCCCTGCAGCCCCAGGACACAAACACACACGGCTCCTTTGGCAAAAGCACACTGCCTGTGTCACATGCCGGCAATCGTGGCCAAGTGGGTCTGTGGATCCATTTCCAGGCTCTCTCATTATTAATCAGGCCTATCATTTTTGCCGGCTTACCAGCCGAGCCTCTAAATATTTCATCAGCCAGCCGGAGTCATTTCTCGCCTTCCGCCCGCCAGAAGACTGCCGAACAAAGGAGGATGCGTCCCGACCCGGGAAGCCACGGAACGGAAAGGTTGGCAGCCCCGAAACCCGATGCTCAACACCGATACCCACAAAGAGCCCCCCTCCACCTCCTGGGCAGAACATCGGGCGGGCTGGGACCCACGGCGGCGCTTGGCTTTCAAGGGTGCTCCGGGGCCTTTTGTGAAGGGGATGAATGGCCTAGACCGGCCATTGTGCCCATTTCAAAGGCGCAGGGGCTTGTTTTTCCACTGCACCAGGTGGAACTGGAGAAGCACTTTTTTGCACAAGGGAGGGAGCCACAAACAGCGCTGGAAAAAGCCGGGGGGGATCAGATATGGGGGGGTAACAAGGCTGGGTGCAAAGGCAGGGCAAGGGGCAGGAAAGGCACCAGACATGCTACAATGGAGTTGGCTATGCATTGCAGGTTTGGGGGTTGGACTAGATGGCCCGTGGGGGTCTCTCCCAGTCCTGCAGTTTTATGATTCTATGGCCCAGGTCCAGACCTAAGAATAATAATAATAATAATAATAATTTTTTTATTTGTACCCCGCCCATCTGGCTGGGTCTCCCCAGCCACTCTGGGCGGCTTCCAACAAATATTAAAGTACATCAAAATCACAAGTTTAAAACTTCCCTAGACAGGGCTGCCTTCAGGTATTTTCTGAATGTAGGATAGTTGTTTATCACTTTAACCTCTGCTGGGAGGGCGTTCCACAGGGCGGGCGCCACTACCGAGAAGGCCCTCTGCCTGGTTCCCTGTAGCTTTGCTTCTCGCAGGGAGGGAACCGCCAGAAGGCCCTCGGCGCTGGATCTCAGTGTCCGGGCTGAACGGTGGGGGTAGAGACGCTCCTTCAGGTATACAGGACCGAGGCCGTTTAGGGCTTTAAAGGTCAGCACCAACACTTTGAATTGTGCTCGGAAACGTACTGGGAGCCAATGTAGATCTCTCAGGACCGGTGTTATGTGGTCCCGGCTGCCACTCCCAGTCACCAGTCTAGCTGCCGCATTCTGGATTAATGGCAGTTTCCGGGTCACCTTCAAAGGTAGCCCCACGTAGAGCGCATTGCAGTAGTCCAAGCGGGAGATAACCAGAGCATGCACCACTCTGGCAAGACAGTCTGCAGGCAGGAAGGGTCTCAGCCTGCGTCCCAGATGGAGCTGGGAGACTCCCAAGAGACAACCCTGGACAACCTACACCCTGGCTGGTTCCTCTTGCCCCTTTTAAGATAATAAGAAGAGCCTGCTGGATCAGGCCAATGGCCCAACTAGCCCAGCATCCTGTTCTCTCAGGGGGCCGACCAGATTCTCCCATGGGAAACCAGCAAGCAGGATTCGAACACAAGAGCCCTCTCCCCTCCTGCAGTTTCCAGCCACTGGGATTCTGAAGCATGTCTGCCTCCAACTGCGGAGGCAGAGAATAGACATCCTGGCTAGTAGCCACCGGCAGCCCTCTCCGCGAATTAGTCGAATCCTCTTTTTAAGCCATCCGAGACTTTAAAAAGTCCCACTGAGGACAGTCAGCACCATAGTTGTCAACTTTTGGATTTGAAAATAAGGGATTTTTCCAAACTTTCGGCTTTGAAAATAAGGGATGCCGCGAGGGCGGTGCAATGGCACCAAGTAGCCTCGCCACCCTGCGCTCCAGAGGCTGCGCGCGAACGGGTGAGCGAAAGAGCGAGCGCGTAGACGGCAGGCAGGCTGTCTGTCTGGTTGGGCGTGAGGGTCTGGCTGCACAAGGCATGCAAGCTCCGCCCCCAGTCGGTCTCAGACTCCTTATTGGCAGCCGATCAACACAGCTGAGGAGCCTCCCTGGCCGGCAGGGAGGGAGAGGAGCTGCTTCCTTGGAAATCCGGGGAATTTAAGGGATATCAACAATCTGGGATAGCAGCGGGAAACGGCATTGCAATAAGGGAGTTTCCCGCCAAAAAAGGGAGGGTTGACAGCTATGGTCAGCACTCACGCTGGATGGGTGTGGGATGGAGGCCTCCTTCCCACGGTCTTCGCTAGGGATGGGCGGCCCTCGCAAAGGGATCCTGCAAATACGTGGAGAACCCAAAGAGGCCTGACTCAGTGGCAGGTTCTGGCGGGCTGGTTCAAACCCAGCCCAGCTGAGAGCAACTTCCCAAGCAAGGGCTGATAATATGAGGTTTGAGGAAGGGTAAAAAGCAAGGGAAAAACCTCCGGAGTTTGAAGCGTGGGAAACCTCCAAATAAATTTAAAAAATAATTTGGCAGAATTGGAACTTTTCTTTTTTATTATTATTATTGGATTAATAATTTGGAATGTAATTTGGAATGTTTCAATGTGATTTTGTTGTATTGAAAATCTTAATAAAAATGATTTGACCAAAAAAAAAAAAAAAAAAAAAGATAATATGAGGTTTGCCTTCTTATCTCCAGCTTGGGATGCCACCCACCTCCTCCTCAGGGGGGGGGGGGGCGACAGATGGCCCATCCCAAAATAGCATCAATATGGCTCCAGGAGCGGCTGTGGAATATCAGCAACGGAAACCCACTGACATAAGATGTGAAATGAAGATATATAAATACTTGGAGAATGCTCAGCAAATTTTCAGCTGTATGCATGGGGGGGGGGGGGATAACTTCAGGAGAAGAACAGGTTTGGCCTGTTTGTCCAATATAGAGAGCAGAAGGGCACTGTTGCCATTTGATGGCATACACAATGTTAGACGATGAGCAATTAAATAGTCCTGAGATGGTATGTTTGATGTTGTTGGGGCCAGTAATGGTGTTGTCCGGGTGTATGTGGCAGCTCTCTATATTGGACAAACGGGCCAAACCCTACGCCAAAGGATAAATGGACATAAATCTGACATCAGGAATCACAAGACAGAGAAACCAGTAGGAGAACACTTCCATCTCCCAGGACACTCTATACAAGATCTCGAAGTAGCTGTCTTATTGCAAAGGAATTTCAGAAATAGACTGGAAAGAGAAGTTGCTGAATTGCAACTCATTACCAAGCTTAAAACCATGGAGAGACCTGGTCTGAACAAAGACATTGGATTCTTATCTCATTATACATGACAAAGCTATTTTTAACCTTCTCACCCCTTGTTTTTTCCTGTAAGACTAATTGCAGTCGTTAACAGTCGTCAACAGTTACAGGTATCTGAAGAAGTGTGCATGCACACGAAAGCTCATACCAAGAACAAACTTAGTTGGTCTCTAAGGTGCTACTGGAAGGAATTTTTTATTTTTTATTTTGTTTTGACACGGAAGCAATGTTTGACATCAACCTTGTTTGCCATCGAATCTTTAGAATTTATGGGAGCAAAATCCATCACAGCACTTTCCGTTGATACATACACACACAGAGAGAGAATTTTAATTAGGTCAGAGGTTTCCAACCTTTTTGAGTCCCTGGCTTTCTGTGGCTTCGCTGTGGGGCTCAGGGCCCCAATTATGTCCCCCCTTGCCTGCAGAGCTGGCAGCCCCTCACCCCTTTTCAAGCCCCCTCCCTTGTAGAGGGTTCCCTCAGCCTCCTCTCCTCTCCCCTCTCCTTGGGAGCCCTCTGGGCAGCCGCAACTGCCGCCCCTGGTCTCTGAGCTGCCCCCCCCCCCCGCCCTAAAGAGAGGTGCCTCCTCACACTGCCCCACAGGGGCCTGGGAATTGCCCCCTGGCCTGCCCCAGAGGAACCATTCGCCTGCAGAGCTTGTAGGCAGGGCTGCTGTAACAGACAAGCTTTTGCAAGCCTTTGGGAGGCAGAGTCGTGATAGGGCATCAGAGGAGGGAGGGAGGGAAAGCCACGGCACCCTGGTTGAAAACCACTGAGGCCACCAGGAGCTCTCAGGGCTGCTTCCCTGCATTATCCACTAGGTGGCAGCACTGTAGATTTTATGAGAGCAGATCTAATGACACAGAATAAAACCCTTTTAGATAAGATACCGGTAATAGATAATTTATTTATTGTCATTGCACAAGTACACGCTTGTGCATGCCATCCCGTAAAACCAGAAAGAAAAAGGGAAAAAAAACAGCACAAAACACACACACATACACCCATCACAGCTCTCCAAGGTCATATTATCTGGTTACAGCATTTAAGATGGTTATAGCTCTTGGGTAGAAACTGTTCTTCAATCTATTTGTTCTTGATCTAATTGTTCTATATCTTCTACCCGAAGGCAGTGGTACCTATCACCTTTTGGTACCTATCAGAACAGAGTGCATCTAAAGCAGGGGTAGGCAACCTAAGGCCCGTGGGCCGGATCCGGCCCAATCGCCTTCTCAATCCAGCCCACGGACAGTCCAGGAATCAGCGTGTTTTTACATGAGTAGAAGGTGTGCTTTTATTTAAAATGCATCTCTGGGTTATTTGTGGGGCCTGCCTGGTGTTTTTACATGAGTAGAATGTGTCCTTTTATTTAAAATGCATCTCTGGGTTATTTGTGGGGCCTGCCTGGTGTTTTTACATGAGTAGAAGGTGTGCTTTTATTTAAAATGCATCTCTGGGTTATTTGTGGGGCCTGCCTGGTGTTTTTACATGAGTAGAAGGTGTGCTTTTATTTAAAATGCATCTCTGGGTTATTTGTGGGGCCTGCCTGGTGTTTTTACATGAGTAGAATGTGTCCTTTTATTTAAAATGCATCTCTGGGTTATTTGTGGGGCCTGCCTGGTGTTTTTACATGAGTAGAATGTGTCCTTTTATTTAAAATGCATCTCTGGGTTATTTGTGGGGCCTGCCTGGTGTTTTTACATGAGTAGAATGTGTCCTTTTATTTAAAATGCATCTCTGGGTTATTTGTGGGCCTGCCTGGTGTTTTTACATGAGTAGAAGGTGTGCTTTTATTTAAAATGCATCTCTGGGTTATTTGTGGGGCCTGCCTGGTGTTTTTACATGAGTAGAATGTGTCCTTTTATTTAAAATGCATCTCTGGGTTATTTGTGGGGCCTGCCTGGTGTTTTTTACATGAGTAGAATGTGTCCTTTTATTTAAACTGCATCTCTGGGGCATAGGAATTTGTTCTCCCCCCCAAAAAAAGATATAGTCCGGCCCCCCACAAGGTCTGAGGGACAGTGGACCGGCCCCCTGCTGAAAAAGTTTGCTGACCCCTGATCTAAAGCACCAGTGAATAATAATAATAATAATAGGCTGACATGATGTGCTAAGTAACGCAAGCCTCTGGGGGCTCCCCTCTGATGTCTCACTTCACCGGTGGCACACCATTTTCCTTGGTCCACCTCAGCCTTCCCTAACCTGGTGCATTCGAACTACAACTCCCATCATCCCCGGTTTGCTCGGGGCTTCTGGAAGCACAGCTGAAGTTGAGGGCTACAGACCTGGCTTGAGAGCAGTACATGTGAAAAGGATCTAGGAGTCTTGATAGACCACAAACTTGACATGAATCAACAGTGTGATGCAGCAGCTCAAAAAGCCAATGCAATTCTGGGCTGCATCAATAGGAGTATAGCATCTAGATCAAGGGAAGGAATAGTACCACTGTATTCCGCTCTGGTCAGACCTCACCTGGAATACTGTGTCCAGTTCTGGGCACCACAGTTCAAGAAGGATACTGACAAGCTGGAACGTGTCCAGAAGAGGGCAACCAAAATGGTCAAAGGCCTGGAAACGATGCCTTATGAGGAACGGCTTAGGGAGCTGGGTATGTTTAGCCTGGAGAAGAGAAGGTTAAGGGGTGATATGATAGCCATGTTCAAATATATAAAAGGATGTCATATAGAGGAGGGAGAAAGGTTGTTTTCTGCTGCTCCAGAGAAGCGGACACAGAGCAATGGATTCAAACTACAAGAAAGAAGATTCCACCTAAACATTAGGAAGAACTTCCTGGCAGTAAGAGCTGTTTGACAGTGGAATTTGCTGCCAAGGAGTGTGGCGGAGTCTCCTTCTTTGGAGGTCTTTAAGCAGAGGCTTGACAGCCACCTGTCAGGAATGCTTTGATGGTGTTTCCTGCTTGGCAGGGGGTTGGACTGGATGGCCCTTGGGGTCTCTTCCAACTCTAGGATTCTATGATTTCACCCAAAGACAAAATCTGTCAGATAAAATGTGTGCCTAACTAAAAGTAAGAAAAGCCCCTCTGGATCAGACAAGAGAGGCATCTCGCCTGGCATCCTGCTCCCCTGGGTTGGCCACAGGATGCTGGCCTGATCCAGCAGGCTCTTAGGCCGCTTTCGAGACCCACCGTCTCCGCAGCAGTGAGGCCTCTTGGGGTCCCCACGGCTGCCTTTGAAGCCCGGCCCGGCTTCTCCGTGCCAATTAGGCCGCCGAGGAAGCAGGAATACATTTCCATCGATTTACATTTTGCTATTTGATCTCATCTGGGAAGCGTTCCCTTTGATCCCCAGGGAAAAGCAAGCCGCTCTCCTCTCCTTGGCGCGTCGCGATGCGTTCTCAAAACACCCGGCAGCTTATCTGCCATTATGCCGAATAAAAGCAAACCTAGATTTTCCTTGCCGGCTCCTGAAACTCATCTGGGGATAACCTGCGCTTGTTTCGCGGGAGACGGAGAGATTACGCCACGGATCCTGCAGCGCCTCTTGCCCTCCCCCAGGAGAGGTGTGCGGCTGTCATCTGCATGCCCTCGTCACTCCAATTCAACACATTTCTTCACTTCCTTGACTGAGCCGGACGCTAAGCTCCTTGAAGGCACAAATCTCCCTCCTTTCCAGATATTTTTGGAAACACTCAGTCCTGCCGCACGAAAAGTTGCACTCCAGAGATTTTACTTTTTCGGACTAAGCGGCACAGGATTGTTCTCTGCAGTGGGTGCACAGTGGCTGCACTCCTAACCAGAGCCAGCTGCGTGGCATGGACTTGCCAGCACACGCACAAATTGTAGGGGGGAAGTGGATTTTGGGGGAGCGGGGAGGACACCGTACTGACTTTAGTCTCACAACTGAAAATTTCGTGGATAAGAAAAGCGAATACTCTGAATACTCTGTAGCTTAAATAATACTCTGTAACTTAAATAGAGTATTACTAGCTGTGATTCTGTGGAAGGACGTGTGGATCCAGAATTGGCCTCCACAGTCACTTACGGACTCACTGTTAAAACCGTGTTTATGGAAGACAATCTTACTCGGCTATGATGTATCACCGAAGAAGAAGAAGAAGAAGAAGGGGTCCCTTCCAACTCTACAATTCTAGGACAAGTAACTGCAAGACTCCCAGTCAGCTACTTTCTGAGTACGTTTCCGAGCACAATTCAAAGTGTTGGTGCTGACCTTGAAAGCCCTAAACAGCCTTGGCCCAGTAAACCTGATGGAACGTCTCCACCCCCATCGTTCAGCCCGGACACTGAGGTCCAGCTCCTAGGGCCTTCTGGTGGTTCCCTCCCTGTGAGAAGTGAGGTTACAGGGAACCAGGCAGAGGGCCTTCTCGGTGGTGGCACCTGCCCTGTGGAACTCCCTCCCGTCAGATGTCAAGGAAATAAGCAACTACCTGACTTTTAGAAGACATCTAAAGGCAGTTCTGTTTAGGGAAGCTTTTAATGTTTGATGTTTTATCGCTTGATTATTATTATTAATTATAATAATATTAATATTCTGTTGGGATAGATAGATAGATAGATAGATAGATAGATAGATAGATACTTTATTGTCATTGTACAGAGTACAACAAATTTGGATGCCATCCCACATTTACAGCCACACATACATTTACACATTTACAGCCACACATACACATACATACCATCCATTACGACTAATATCATATTATTTGGTTACAGCATTTAAAATAGTTATAGCTCTTGGATAAAAACTGTTTTTTAATATATTTGTTCTGTATCTTGATTTAATTGTTCTGTATCTCTTGCCCGAAGGCAACCGTGCAAACAGACTATATCCAGGATGAGATTAATCCTGTTTGCCTTTTTGAGACAACGGGAGCTGTATAGTTCATCCAAAGATGGGAGAGGATGACCGATAATATTTGGGGCTGTGGTTATGACCTTCTGAAGTATCTTCTTCTCCCTGGTTGTGCAGCTGGAGAACCAAGCACAAATACAGTATATAAGAATGCTCTCTGTGCTGCCTCAACAGAAGGACACCAGCAGTCTCTCACTCAGATTGTTGTTCTTTAAAAGTCTGAGGAAATAAATTCTCTGCTGGGCCTTCTTTACCAGAGCAATGGTATTAGCGCTCCAGGTCATACCCTGCTTGATAATTACTCCCAAAAACTTGAATACAGCCACCCTCTCCACCCGGTTCCCACCAATATACAAGGGCTGAATGTCCGCCTTTTTTTCTCTGTAGTCCACCACTAGTTCCTTGGTCTTAGCGGTATTAAGTGGCTGGGGAAACCCAGCCAGATGGGTGGGGTATAAATAATAAATTATTATTATTATTATTATTATTATTATTATTATTATTATTTACTTTATTTTTTATTCTTTTTCATTAAGCACTTTGTTGAATAGTCACAATGCTTTTAGGTTGGATACTGTATACAGGTTCTTTGGAACGGTCCTAGCAATACCGTCTCAGTTCTTTGGAGAAAGCAACTGCCCTGTGGGTCTCTGCTCCCCGAACCAGCTAACTCTCCTGTTTCTGTGTCCAGGGCCGTCTTAAGCATATCCGGCACCGTGGTGCAGAAGGGGCGGGGGCGACGTTCTCGGCGCCCCTCCCCCTCCCCATCTCCCCGCCCCCTGCGCTGGGCAGCTCGAGGCTCGCTTGCCGCGCAGTCCTCAGCAGTCCCACCAGTGCCACAGAGCAGGCAGGAAGGAGAAGCGCGCTGCATAGCTTTGTGTGGCACCGGCGCTGCCTCCTTTCCCAGGCAGGAAGCGAGAGAACACGGCTGGCCGTGGGAAGAGCCACCACCGCCAAGCATGCCCTCGCAGCTGTTCCCGGTCGGTCCTGGACTTCCGCTGCTGGGCGCCCCTGAAGGGCGAGCGCCGTGGTGCAGGGCGTCACTAACCCTAATGGGTAAGGCGGCCCTGTCTGTGTCCCATTAACCTCACAGGGGAAGGAGTCTGTCTTCATGGTTTCTGGTGCAGATAAGGTCGTTCATTTCACACTCCACAAACAGCTTTCCACCTGCTATTCGTCTCTTTATTGCAGTCTCTTTTCTCATCCCGTTTCTGCAACTGATCGAATGTCGCACTGTCTAACGCCACAACGCTCTCTACTTTCCTGTCATCAAACTCTCTCTCCCCCCTTTGAAGGAAATCTCAGTGTTCTTTAAACTGCTTTCTCTTTTGATGGTTATAACATCTCCATTGCGACTGATGATCACTTTGGGCTTGGCAACTCTAGCCATCTTCCTGGTGGCAAAGTCTGCGCCAAGTTCTTTCAGAGAGTCATCAAATTTTTTCAGTGGAAACCAGCTTCCAAGTTCCCCAAAACTGTTCCCGCATGATGTAGGATTAACTAAGCCTCCTGAGGAACTTCTTACAAGTTCAACTAAGCACCACAAAGAGCACAGCACCTCACGGCCATCTTCTTAGTGGCTTCCACTGAGCCTCTTGGGCTTGCCGGTCGGAAGGTCGGCGGTTCGAATCCCTGCGCCGGAGTGAGCTCCCGTTGCTCTGTCCCAGCTCCTGCCAACCTAGCAGTTCGAAAGCACACCAGTGCAAGTAGATAAATAGGTATCGCTCCGGCGGGAAGGTAAACGGTGTTTCTGTGCGCTCTGGTTTAATAATAATAATAATAATAATTTTATTATTTTTACCCCGCCCATCTGGCCAAGTTTCCCCCGCCACTCTGGGCGGCTTCCAGTCAAATATTAAAACAATACAGCATTAAATATTAAAAACTTCCCTAAACAGGGCTGCCTTCAGATGTCTTTTAAAAATAGGATAGCTGCTTATTTCCTTGACATCCGCTGGAAGGGCGTTCCACAGGGAGGGCGCCACTACCGAGAAGGCCCTCTGCCTGGTTCCCTGTAACCTCACTTCTCGCAATGAGGGAACCGCCAGAAGGCCCCCGGCGCTGGATCTCAGTGTCCGGGCTGAACGATGGGGGTGGAGACGCTCCTTCAGGTATACAGGACCGAGGCCGTTTAGGGCTTTAAAGGTCAGCACCAACACTTTGAATTGTGCTCGGAAACGTACTGGGAGCCAATGTAGTTCTCTCAGGACCGGTGTTATGTGGTCCCAGCGGCCACTCCCAGTCACCAGTCTAGCTGCCGCATTCTGGATTAATTGCAGTTTCCGGGTCACCTTCAAAGGTAGCCCCACGTAGAGCGCATTGCAGTAGTCCAAGCGGGAGATAACCAGAGCATGCACCACTCTGGCGAGACAGTCCGCGGGCAGGTAGGGTCTCAGCCTGCGTACCAGATGGAGCTGGTAGACAGCCGTCCTGGACACAGAATTAATCTGTGCCTCCATGGACAGCTGTGAGTCCAAAATGACTCCCAGGCTGCGCACCTGGTCCTTCAGGGGCACAGTAACCCCATTCAGGGCCAGGGAGTCCCCCACACCTGCCCGCACCCTGTCCCCCAAAAACAGTACTTCTGTCTTGTCAGGATTCAACCTCAATCTGTTAGCCGCCATCCATCCTCCAACCGCCTCCAGGCACTCACACAGGACCTTCACCGCCTTCACTGGTTCTGATTTGAAAGAGAGGTAGAGCTGGGTGTCATCTGCATACTGATGAACACCCAGTCCAAACCCCCTGATGATCTCTCCCAGCGGCTTCATATAGATATTAAAAAGCATGGGGGAGAGGACGGAACCCTGAGGCACCCCGCAAGTGAGAGCCCAGGGGTCCGAACACTCATCCCCCACCACCACTTTCTGGACACGGCCCAGGAGGAAGGAGCGGAACCACTGTATAACAGTGCCCCCAGCTCCCAGTCCCTCTAGACGGTCCAGAAGGATGTTATGGTCGATGGTATCAAAGGCCGCTGAGAGATCCAGCAGAACTAGGAAACAGCTCTCACCTTTGTCCCTAGCCCGCCGGAGATCATCAACCAGCGCGACCAAGGCAGTTTCAGTCCCATGATGAGGCCTGAACCCTGACTGGAAGGGATCCAAATGGTCCGCATCCTCCAGGCGTGCTTGGAGTTGTTCAGCAACCACCCGCTCAATCACCTTGCCCAAGAATGGTAGATTTGAGACTGGACGATAGTTGGCCATAATGGCCGGGTCTAAAGATGTTTTTTTAAGAAGCGGTTTAATGACCGCCTCTTTCAGCAGGTCTGGGAATACTCCCTCGCCAAGGGAAGCATTCACCACCCTGCGAAGCCCATCGCCCAGCCCTTCCTGGCTCGATTTTATTAGCCAGGATGGGCAAGGATCAAGAAGACAGGTGGTCGGTTTCACTCGTCCAAGCAGCCTGTCCACATCCTCGGAAGTAACAGATTGGAATTGATCCCATAAAACATGACTAGACAGGGCTCTAGCACTCTCCCGCCCCGGCCCTGCTCCCACGGTGGAGTCTACCTCCTTCCGAATCTGAGCGACTTTATCTGCAAAAAACTTTGCAAAAGCATTGCAGGAGATCTTGGGGTCCCTACCAGACCCCGATGACGGAGGTGGTTCTGCTAAATTGCGAACCACCTGAAAGAGTCTCCTGCTGCTGTTTTCTGCAGATGCAATGGAAACGGTGAAGAAGGTCCTCTTCGCCGTCGCCATTGCCACTTGGTAGGCTCGAAGTTGAGCTCTAGCCCGTGTCCGGTCTGATTCAGAATGAGTTTTCCGCCACCGGCGCTCTAGCCGTCTCAGCGACTGTTTCATCACCCTCAGCTCCGGGGAAAACCACGGGGCTGTCCGGGCTCCATGCAATCGGAGAGGGCGCTTCGGAGCCAGACAGTCAATTGCCCTGGTTAACTCCACATTCCAGCGGGCCACCAGGGAATCGGCTGAAAGGCCATCAACATGGGATAAAACATCCCCTACCACTCTCTGGAAGCCAATTGGATCCATTAAGTGGCGAGGGCGGACCATCCGAATTGGTCCCACCTCCCGGCAGAGGGGAAGGGTCGCGGAGAAGTCCAGTTGCACCATCATGGTGCTCTGTTGCGCCAGAAGCGGTTTAGTCCTGCTGACCACATGACCCGGAAAGCTGTCTGCGGACAAACGCTGGCTCCCTCAGCCTGAAAGCGAGATGAGCGCCGCAACCCCATAGTCGCCTTTGACTGGACTGAACCGTTCAGGAGTCCTTTACCTTTTCACTTTTACAGCTTCCTTCTACCGGAGGAACCTCTGCCAAGTTAGTGCCCTCCAGATGTTCGTTGGACTATAACTCCCATCAGGCTGTGCTGGTGTCCTCTGCACCAGGTTGGCAGAGGTTGCTCTGATAAAAATCACCTGTCACATGGAAGATGGAGCCAGCTTGTTTCCTGCTGCTCCAGAGGGCAGGACCTGATCCGAGTCCTGCCCACTAGAGCAGGAGAAAACAAGCTTGTTCCATCGTTCATGTGACAGCCCTTAAGATCTCTGAAGATGGCTATCATATCTCCTCGGAGTCTCCTCTTTTCCAGAATCCCTTAGAAGGTGGTAGACTCACCTTCCTTGGAGTTTTTTAAGCAGAGGTTGGATGGCCACCTGTCAGGGGTGCTTTAGTTAATAAATAATAAATAATAATAATAATAATAATAATAATAATAATAATAATAATTTATTTATACCCCGCCCATCTGGCTGGTCTTCCCCAGCCACTCTGGGCGGCTTCCAACAGAACACTAAAATGCAATAATCTATTAAACATTAAAAGCCTCCCTAAACAGGGCTGCCTTCAGATGTCTTCTAAAAGTCTGGTAGTTGTTTATTTCCTTGACATCTGGTGGGAGAGCATTCCACAGGGCGGGCGCCACCACCGAGAAGGCCCTCTGCCTGGTTCCCTGTAACTTGGCTTCTCGCAGGGAGGGAACCGCCTGTTGAGAGTCCTGCATTGCAGGGGGTTGGACTAGATGATCCTGGGGATCCCTTCCAACCCTATAATTCTATGATTCTTCTATGAGCCATTTCCAGGGGGTGGAGGAAAGGGAGACGAACCTGAGCAGAAAGGAGCAGAGAATCGGGAGGGAGACGAGATGGAAAAAAGCTAGACCCTCCCGTGCGATCGAGGTGGTGCAAATTGGGCTGGTGTTTCCGGCTATCTCATGGCTACCTCTCGACTATTTTTGCTGCCACACAGGGGCCAGGGAGTGGGAGAAGGAGAGGGAGAAATTGCAGCTCTGGTAGCGTTGTCATCAAGGCTGGACCGCAGGTCTCCCGAAATACTTAGCTGGCAGCTAAGGAAGAGAGAGCCGTTTTTAGCCTCTGACGTAAAGTCAGCCAGTAAGTGCACTTTAGGGCAATTACGTGGCTTTCCAATCGAAACGAGTGCCTGGAGTATCCCAAAGAGGGTAAGAGGATATCTTGCCTCTTTCTCCGCGCTGACGCCGCTGCAATCATAACAGAGCCAGCTGAGGTCAGGAATCAGTACCGGGGGGTCAAGAGAAGCCAAAGTCAAGAGCAGTCCAAGTCAGGAACCATCCGGAGTCAGGTACACAGGATCAGGATGAGCAGGCACAACCACGTCCTTCAGCACAGCAGTTGCAGGTGCTGGTGAGGGAAGCAGCCGGCCTTCCTTAAGTAGCCAGCTCATCACCACGCCTCTTACGAGCTGCAACTGCCTCCAATTGCTCCCTACAGCTGAGATGGGAGGAGGGGAGGGGGCCCTCCGGCTCTTCTCCTCACAAGGGCCTGATTCTGGCTCAACTTCTTCCTCCTCCTGTTCTGGCCTTCCCTCTTCCCCATCTGCTTCTTCCTCTTCTGAGGAGTGTCGCCACCAGTCTTCTTCAGGTAAGAATCCCTCCATTCCTCCGGACTCTTCCGTGGTTGCCGCTTCGCCTAGGGGGGCTTGCCACCACTCCTGCTCATCTGGTGCAACCCTGACACCCCTGCTCTGAACAACCCTGGAAGAATTGCACCACCGACACCAGACGTTTTCCTGCAATGTTCTCTGTGTTTCCAGAGCTCTAGGAGGAGCCTGGCTGCAGGATCAGGCCAATGGCCCACCTAGTCCTGTTCTCACAGTGGCCAACCAGATGCCTGTGGGAAACCCGCAAGCAGGATTTGAGCACAAGAGCAACTCTCCCCTCCTGCGGTTTCCAGCAACTGGCATTCAGAAGCATTGCTCCTTCCAACCATGGAGGCAGAGCAGAGCCATCCTGGCTAGGAGCTATTGACAGCTGTCTCCTCCTCTGTGAATTTCACAGAATCATAGAATTCCAGAGTTGGGAGGGACCCCAGTGGTCATCTAGTCCAACTCCTTGCAATGCAGGAATATGCAGGTGGCCTGTACAGGGATCGAACCCACAACCTGGGTGTTACCAGCACCGTGTACCTCCTTTCAAAGCCATCCTAGTTGGTGGCCCTTGCTGCTTCCTGTGGGAGGGAGTTCCACAGATTAATCACATGCTGCGTGAAGGACTTCCTTTGCTCCGTCGTGAATCTTCCTGCATTCAACAAGTTCTAGAGTTACAAGGGAGGGAGGGAAAACACAGAGAGGGAGCCACTACCGAGAAGGCCCTGTAACCTTCCCTGTAACCTTCGCAGGGAAGGAACAGCCAGAAGGCCCCCGGAGCTGGACCTCAGTGTCCGGGCAGAACGATGTCACTATCCTTCTTGAACTGTGGTGCCCAGAACTGGACACAGTATTCCAGGTGAGGTCTGACCAGAGCGGAATACAGTGGTACTATTCCTTCCCTTGATCTAGATGCTATGCTCCTAGTGATGCAGCCCAGAATTGCATTGGCTTTTTGAGCTGCTGCATCACACTGTTGACTCATGTCAAGTTTGTGGTCTACCAAGACTCCTAGATCCTTTTCACATGTACTGCTCTCAAGCCAGGTGTCACCCATCCTGTATTTGTGCCTTTCATTTTTTTTGCCCAAGTGTAGTACTTTACATTTCTCCCTGTTAAAATTCATCCTGTTTGCTTTGGCCCAATTCTCTAATCTGTTAAGGTCATTTTGAAGTGTGATCCTGTCCTCTGGGGTATTAGCCACCCCTCCCAATTTGGTGTCATCTGCAAACTTGATCAGGATGCCCTCAAGCCCATCATCCAAGTCATTGATAAAGATGTTGAATAAGACTGGGCCCAAGACAGAACCCTGTGGCACCCCACTAGTCACTTCTCTCCAGGATGAAGGGGATCCATATCGATATGGGGCTATTTGTTTAGTTCCATTCTATTGTGGATTATGTTTCCTTTTTTCCTTTTTTTTCAAAGTTCTTTCAGATGCTTTTAATTCTGTACAAATGTATTCTTCTGACTGATGGTCGAATAAAAGAATGATGATGAATATCCCAGGTGGGGATCTGACCAAGGCAGAAGAGAGTGGGACTGTTCCCTGAACACTATACTGAGTTGGACTGCATTGTGTCTAAGGTTCCTTTTTCACATGGGAATTGTCTTTGAGGCTGCATCCTCGTCTGTTAAACACATGCCATCAAGGAGCGACAGGCTGTGTGGTTTGTGTGAATCATGCCTTTCCACATATCCATAATGACAGGGAACAGGAGGATGCAACCAGCGCCCACATTTTCATGTCAGTTGGGAAAACTCAGCTACTGTTGTTTGGAAGCAGATCAGGGTGGCTGTTTAAACATTAACTAACACGCAGAGTCTCATAAGTGAGATGTGTCATTTGATGCCAAGATGAGCCAGGCTATCGGCTGTTCCCAGAACTGGCTCCCTGCCAAAACCTTTCAGGGTTAGATTGTGCTCCATGACGTATCCTGAACATCTATTGAGGGAGAAACTGACGGGGGGGGGGGAGGCAAGAGAGGTGAATGGCAGGTGCTTAAACAAAACAAAACCCCTTCTCTCTTTCGCGCAACCCGCTCATTTATTACGCTGATAAGGAGCGTCATAAAATAATCTTATCTAGCCGCTGTCCAAGTCCCAAAAAATAAAACAACCCTAAAGCTATATACTGCAATCGAGCCACGATAAGATTATAAGCGGGGACCGGAATAGAAGCCCAAATGCAAAACCAGCACAGTAAAATATAAATTAAGCCTGCCACCGATAACAGGAGGACTTGAACCAGATCTTAAAAGGATGGGAAGGATCAGGAAAACCTAAAGAACCGCAATGAGGGTGTGGGGTGGGCTTCTCTTGGGAGAGCGTTCCATAGATGCGGGGCCACCACCAAAGGGGGGGTCTCTCTTGTTGCCTTCCTCTGAGCTTCAGGTTGAGGAACCCCACAGAGAAGGGGCTTCCTAGACCTTAGTGTGATGGCCTGGGACTCGGGCTCACATTACCCTCGGGACCAGCGGGACTGGCGAAATGGCTCCCACGCTGCTTGCATATCCTGTTTTATCCGTTATCCTTGACATTGTCCTGTCCTGACAGATTGGCTGCGTGTTTTGTTTTTTGTTTGGCTGCAAGGCCGCCCTAGAAACATCATTTCAAAGGGCAGGATATAATTTGTTCTATCCATAAATCAATAAATCAATGATGGGGTGGGGAGGGGGGAGCGAATCCTGCTGTTCCCAAACAGCAGAGAAGGAGGGGGAAGCTGTTTCTGGACTGGACAACATCCAGACGCAAACAGGGCTCAAAGGATGAGCTGAATTCCCCTCTGCGCAAATTAAAATAAAAGGAGACCCCACCTGCCTCCCTGATGTAGTCCAGACCAGTTAAAAGCATTAACGTCTCTTTTGCTGCTTGCGAGAACCGATAATCCCCGTCGCCTAGAAGACAGGCATAGAGAAAAGTGTTCTCCCTCTCTGAGAACACTCAAACTTGTGGGCATCCCATAAAGCTGAATGTGAGGAGATTTAGCACCTCTTCATGCAGCACAGGGTTAAACTATGGAACTCCCTGCCACAGGAGGCAGTGGTTGGAGTGTTCGACTAAGACCTGGGAGACCAGGGTTCGGATCCCCACTCGGTCACGAAGCTCTCTGGGTGTGATCCTGAGCCAGTCACTGCCTCTCAGTCTAACCTACCTCACAGGGTTGGGGCGGGGATTAACAGAGGAGGGGGAGAAACATGCAGGCCACCTCCAGCTCCTTGGAGGAAAAGGTGGGATATAAATGCATCACAGAGAGAAAGAAAGAAAGAAAGAAAGAAAGAAAGAAAGAAAGAAAGAAAGAAAGAAAAAGGAAGGAAGGAAGGAAGGAAGGAAGGAAGGAAGGAAGGAAGGAAGGAAGGAAGCTTTAAAAGTGGATCACACAAATTTGTGCAGCAGGATAAGACTGTGAAGGGGTGAGGGGAAAGGCACTTTGCGCATGCTCACAGTCATTTTCTTCACGACTTCAGTACTCCAAGTATTGAAAACAGGCTGCCAGGATCAGCTCCAGACCAGCACAGTTTCTATGGCTGCCATAGAAATCTCTGGATTTTCCCAGACATTACTGGGATTTCAAGGGAGGAAGTGACGTCCGGGGGGGGGGGGATTTCCGGAAGGTGGCGCTTTGTCCTGGATCTTAGGCAAGTTAATCGAAAAATTGTGGGGTTTTGGGGTGGCTTTTTCCCACCAAACTTTCGGGGGGGCCTGGTTTCTACTTTTTGAAATGTGGCAACCCTAACCGTTTCTCTCTTGGCAACTGCAATCTTTAGGGAAGGGCAGGAGACTCAGAAGGCCGGAGGCGTCTCAAGGACGTGCACAGATGCAGGAAGAGGCTTATCTTTTTATGGAACCAGTAAATCTAAAGGGCCGGTGAAACAGTCAGAAGAAGAGGAAGGGCAGGGGAAGAGGAAGAGAACTGGTCTAACCAGATGCAGAGCTGAGTTCCCACTTACTGCTAGATCTCCTTGTTTCAGAGGCCTTGTTTCTGACAACTCGGGCGCCTTCACACTAAGCCGTGGTTTATTAAACTATGGTGAAACATGGACCACTTACAAAAGCCATCTCCAACTCCTCAAAAGATTCCATCAACGGCGTCTCTGAAAATTTTTTAGAAGACAGGCAAACAAATACCAGTGTACTGGAAGAAGCAAAGATCACCAGTGTCGAAGCAATGATTCTTCAACATCAACTTTGTTGGACTGGTCATGTTGTGCGGATGCCTGATGATCGTCTTCCAAAGCAACTACTCTATTCCCAACTTAAAAATGGAAAGCGTAATGCTGGTGGTCAACGAAAGAGGTTTAGAGACTGTCTCAAGGCAAATCTTTAAAAATGTGGTATAAAGACTGACAACTGGGAAACACTGGCCTGCAAGCGCTCCAGTTGGAGAACAGCCTTGACCAGAGGTGTCATGGGCTTTGAAGACACTCAAACTCAGGACGCAAGGGAGAAATGTGCCAAGAGGAAGGCACGCTTGGCAAATCCACACCGTGATCAACTTCCCACATGTCCCCACTGTGGAAGGACGTGTGGATCCAGAATTGGCCTCCACTTACGGACTCATTGTTAAAACCGTGTTTATGGAAGACAATCTTAGTCGGCTACGAGGAATCGCCAAAGGAGAAGAAGTGTTATGTGTGAGTCTCATCCAGAGGCTAAACTATGGTTTGCTTACTGCCAACAAAACACAACAAACCATGGTTTGCTGCTGGCTTGTGAACTTGGCTTTGTGTGAGCTACGGCTGTGTGCAAACCTAGCACGCTTCCTTCCCCAGAAGCGGATTTAGGGGAGTGTGACTGCTTCGGTTCGGTCACACTGGGAGCGGAGCCTCAGGGGCGCCGCAACGATGATATTTAATGGGAGGGGAGAGGCAGGGGCGCCAAATTTTGGTGGCGCACAAGGCGCCGTTGAAATTTGAGACGCCAAGATGCGCCACTACCTTTCCCGTGGTTTGTTTGGCAAGACACTCCTTCAGTAAGCCCAAGGCAAGCACAGCCAGTGGTAGTGTAATAATAATAATAATAATAATAATAATAAATTATTTGTATCCCGCCCTCCCCGGCCGAGGCCGGGCTCAGAGCAGCTAACATCATAACATCATGTAGTTGGCTAGAGTGTTGGCCCCAGGACCTGGGAGATCAGAGTTTGAATCCCCACTCAGCCACAAAGCTCATGGGGTTACCTTGGGTCACTGCCTCTCATCCTACCTCACAGGGTTGTTCTGGGGATTAAATGAGGAGGGGGAGAGCCATGTGCACCCCTCAAGCTCCTTGGAGAGGAAAGGTGGACTAGAAATGCAATGGATAAATATTAAAAGCCAAAAGAAATAACGTTTTCTTGAAACAAGCTATGGTTTTTCTGATTGTCTGCGGGGCAACTTGTGGTTGACTCGTGGTCCGTTCAACAAACCACCGTTTAGTGTTGTGTGTGGACAGTGCTGAGCGAGATTAGTAGCGCAGAGCCTGCACCTCTCCAGATGTTGGAATTGTAGAATCTACAGAATTGTGGAGTTGGAAGGGACCCCGAGGGTCATCTGGTCCAGGCTTCCTCAACCTCGTCCCTCCAGATGTTTTGAGACTACAATCCCCATCATCCCTGACCACTGTTTCTGCTAGCTAGGGATCATGGGAGTTGTAGGCCAAAAACATCTGGAGGGCCAAGGTGGAGGAAGCCTGATCTAGTCCAACCCCCTGCAATGCAGGAATCTCAGCTAAAGCATCCATGACAGATGGCCATCCAAGCTCTGCTTAAAAACCTCCAAGGGAGTAGAGTCCACTACCTCCCAAGGGAGTCTGTTCCACTGTCAAACAGCTCTTAGTGTCAGAAAGTTTTTCCGTATTGTTATAAGAATTTAAGGGAAATATCCCGGTAAAGGGTCCGATTCCGGGTAAAATCCTAAAGATACTTCAGAAGGTCATAACCACAGCCCAAGATATTATTGGTCATCCTCTCCCATCTCTGGAAGAACTATACAGTTCCCGTTGCCTTAAAAAGGTTGACAATATTTTAAAGGATCCATCTCATCCAGGATATAGCCTCTTTGCACCACTGCCTTCGGGTAGAAGATATAGAACAATTAGATCACGGACAAATAGATTGAAGAACAGTTTCTACCCAAGAGCTATAACCATCTTAAACGCTGTAACCAGATAATATGACCTTGGAGAGCTGTGATGGGTGTATGTGTGGCTTTTTTTGGTGTGTGTGCGTTTTGTGCTGTTTTTTGTTTCTTTCTGTTTTTTTAACGGGACGGCATGCAATTTCATTGCACTTGTATAGCGTTGTGCTTGTACTTGTGGAATGACAAGAAATTATCTTATCTTATCTTAAACCCCAGCAGGACGTTGTTTGGAACCCCTGCGGGCGTACAAATAACAGAGACCTTGTAACTTGAAGCCTTGGGTTCGAGTCCTACCCTCCAGAGCAGGAGAAAACAAGCTTGCTCCCTCTTCCGTGTGACAGCCCTTCAAATATATGAAGATGGCTATCCTATCTCCTCTCAGTCTCCTCTTTTCCAGGCTAAACAAACCCAGCTCCTTCAACTGCTCCCCATAAGGCTTGGCAGACTCCAACTCCCATCAGCCCCAGCCAGCATGACCAATGGTCAGTGATTATGGGAGTTGTAGTCCAGCCACATCTGCAAAGCCACAGATGTTCCCCTGCTCCTGTGCTTAGTGGAACAAGGGTCCGATTCTGCATCAGGCAGCTTTTCATGTTCCTAAATAGATCCCAAACTTCACAACAAAACACCTAAGGAAGAAGCCACCTTACTTGTTAGAAATGGCAGTTGAAATTAGGGCATTTTATTTTTTTTAAAGATGGACCTTTTTCGGATCTGAAGAGATACAAAGCTGCCATTTCCATCTCACAACTTGGGCAAGGATTCTGCCGCCTGCATTTCACGCCCTCGGTTTGCTGAATAGTGCAACTGTGCAAACATATCATTCCTAGCAGCATAGTTAACGTAAACGTGAGAACACACTCCTAAGATGTATATTTCTCAAAGCACAAAAAGGTCTCATTTTTTTTTAATGGAGAAAAAGTTAGTGTCAGAAGCAAGCTTGACACTAAAAATTAAAAGCAGAGCTGGATTAACGCCTAGTCCATTGAAAATCCTGTGAAATCGAGAGGTAGGTCAGCAGAGTTGCATAAGGCAATACCGGTAGACGGTGCCCTGAATTTCCATCCACAAGTTGGATCTGTTAGTCTCGCCCTTAGCGGCATCCAAAATCTGGCGGCTGAAGTTGCTCCTTCACTCTTTGCATGGTTAAAGGTAAAGCTAAAGGGACCCCTGACCATTAGGTCCAGTCGTGTCCGACTCTGGGGTTGCGGCACTCATCTCGCATTATTGGCCGAGGGAGCCGGCGTACAGCTTCCGGGTCATATGGCCAGCATGACAAAGCCGCTTCTGGCGAACCAGAGCAGCGCACGGAAACGCCGTTTACCTTCCCGCCGGAGCGGTACCTATTTATCTACTTGCACTTTGACGTTCTTTCGAACTGCTAGGTTGGCAGGAGCAGGGACCGAGCAACGGGAGCTCACCCCGTCGCAGGGATTCGAACCGCTGACCTTCTGATCGGCAAGCCCTAGGCTCTGTGGTTTAACCCACAGCGCCACCTGGGTCCCTAGTCTCACCCTTAGCGGCATCCAAAATCTGGCGGCTGAAGTTGCTCCTTCACTCTTTGCACGGTTAGGGATGGGTAAATCTGTCAGTCTCAATTTCTCTGTTTTCCACTCTTAAGTGGAATTTTGCAACAAAACAAAAAAAATTAAGTCCTCGTGACAATTCAGCAGCTTTTAAGGGAAGACTTCTCCTAACGCACCCATCTTTATCTGCAGTTTTGCCCAATATACCCATTTTTGCAAAGCGGGTTTCGCTTACATCATGCATTTTTTGTATGGCAGTGTGGTGCAATGGTTAGAATGGCTGGGATAAGAGAGTTGGGAGAGGAGGGTTGTTATAATTCTAAGGACCTACTTAAGGACTCTATACAGGCTCTTAGATACAGTACCCCATAAGGTAAAAGGAGCAGGTTTTTCTTATAACAGTTAGAATGCTGGCCTGGGATAGAGAGTTGGGAGAGACCAGGGTTCAAATCCCCGCTTAGACAGCACAGGAAGACAGGCCTCACACCATTTTGACTCCCAAACTGACAAACTGTTTCTCTGCAAGGAAGGAGGGGGTGATTGTCTCAGGAAAATAAAGTGATAATTCCTGGCTTCCTGATACCTGAGTGCCAGACAAAAGGGTGTGAGTAACTTGGCTGGGAAACAGGGAAATGTAAATCTCTCTTTTGTTTTACTTGATGGGTTTTTGGGTGGAGGGCAAGAGGAGGTATGGGGAGGGTCAAGGATGCTCAGATTACTGCTACCAGACCTCCCCTTTCGTGATGTAACTGTGATGTATCTGGGAGGGGGTCCTGGGTTACACCCCTTTTTGTGATGTATGTATGATGTATAGGGGGTGGTCTTGAGCGGGAGGGGTGAATTTCAAAAGTCTATATAGGAGCTGGCACACCATTGTTCTGGGTTCCTCCTCCCTCCTCCATTTTGGGAGCGAGGGCCCTGTTGCAACAGATATAATAAAATTTTGCTTCTCACTTTTTCTCTGGTTGGCCTCTGTAATTTACTCCTACTGATGGAGAACCTGGGAAGGCTCTTGTGTACCCCATAAGGGAATAAGAGCAGATTTCTGTTTATTTCAAACCTCACTGGGTAACCTTGGGGACCAGCCCCCAGCAGGAAAACGACGTAGTCCGCCTTGAGCTCCTTAAAGGAAAGGTGGGATATAAAACGTGCATTTTTCTGCACATAATTATGTGCAATTTTGTTTATGTTTCTGGGCTGGAATTTTGCACTGCAAGAGTCGGAGATGTGGAAATTTCCAACGATGGCTATGTTGGAAATCTGTGCAAATCAGATTCACCTACGAATGCTACCCATAGCTGTCAACCTTCCCTTTTTTGGTGGGAAACTCCCTTATTCCAGCGCCGTTTCCCGCTGCTATCCCGGATTGTTAGATATCCTGTAAATTTCCCGGATTTTGAAGGAAGCAGCTCCTCTCCCTCCCTGCCGGCCAGGGAGGCTCCTCAGCTGCGTTGCTCCGCTGCATTGCTCACCAATAGTTACAGAGAATAGGATGTCATTAGACAACAGCACTGTTTGTGCTTTGCTTGCATGTAAAACCAACAACTCTGGCCCAGCCCACAAATACACTCCTTCCAAAAGAGTGTTAAAGGATGCAAAGCCTGCAACACGTTTGTATAATAAGTCGTTAATGGATGCCAGAGAGCCAAAAGAGTGAACCTGATCAATCCACCCATGAAGAATTGACGCTTTTGAATTGTGGTGCTGGAGTCCTGTGGACTGCAAGGAGATCAAACCGGTCCATTCTGAAGGACATCGGCCCTGGCTGCTCACCGGAAGGACAGATCCTGAAGCATCTCATGAGAAGAGAAGGCTCCCTGGAAAAGAGACCCTGAGGTGGGGAAAGATGATGGTGTGTAGCCTGGTGTAAATTAATTTGTAGCCTGGGGGAATTACCGCGGCGTGGACTGTCCCCGAGAACCGTAGACTGTCCCTGGGACAGGTGAGGCTGCTGATCCCTTATTTTCAAATCCGAAAGCTGACAGCTATGATGCTACCCGGCCACATCCGAACCCAAACAGCTCACCAATCGCAGAGAGGAGGCGGAGAGCAAGGGCTGGAAGGAGACAGTCTAGGTTTCTCTAATGCAGAGGGAAAGTAACATTCTTCCTGCCCGTTGTGGATGTTTCTCTGTCTGGCTTTGAAGCCTGGATGCAGGCCTCTGAAGCAGAGACAATATTCTTCTCCCTCTCTCCCCTTTCTTTTGAAAGAAGGGAGAAACAGGAACCTGTAACCTCTCTTGCCTAAGTGTGAATTTATACGCCAGAGTGAATGTCAACCCTCCAGCAAGGACTGATAGAAGCTTCTCATTTACCCAACAATGAGCTAAAAACTGCCTCCCCCGTGGAGAGTGGGAAGCTTTGTATCGGCAAAGTGTAAATGCCGAAGCAGAAAAAGCTGTCAACTCTGCACAATGAAGACTCTCGCTTCTAAAAAAAGACCCCGCCTGCTTCTCAAGGCTTGCAAAGAATCGCTTTCAAAGGACACAGTGAACCGGCTTTCACCTGAGTTTCTCTTCAAATTGCCACCTTTCTTCTCCTGCAAGGGCTCCTCTGCCTTACACACTACTAGCCAAGGGTTCAAGAAGCAACGCTTTCCCGGCCCCACACCCCAGCGGTGCTGGGAAACTGCACCAGTTTAATTCCTGCCTGCTGTGCAGCAGTGAAAGGCGTGGTAGGCCTGGCACAAAATAAGGTGCCCAACACCTGCCTTTCTGCCGAGAGAAAACTCTTGCCTCTCTCCAAATGTAGAAGCCTAAGAACCTAATTGGGACGCGGGTGGCGCTGTGGTCTAAACCACTGAGCCTAGGGCTTGCAGATCAGAAGGTTGGTGGTTTGAATCCCTGTGATGGGGTGAGCTCCCGTTGCTCGGTCCCTGCTCCTGCCCACCTAGCAGTTCAAAAGCAAGTAGATAAATAGGTACTGCTCCAGCAGGAAGGTAAACGGCGTTTCCGTGCACTGCTCTGGTTCGCCAGAAGCGGCTTAGTCATGCTGGCCACATGACCCGGAAGCTGTACGCCGGCTCCCTCGGCCTATAGAGCGAGAAGAGCGCTGCAACCCCAGAGTCGGTCACGACTGGACCTAATGGTCAGGGGTCCCTTTACCTTTACCTGTGAAATCGCCTTACCCACATACGTCCACTCAGAAAGTGATGGACTCTCCATCACGGGCAGTTTTTAAACACAGGGTGGATGTCCATCTGTCATATAATATTACATCTTGTTATATTTATTGTTATTTAGCATTACCTGACATTTTCAGAAGGTAAGATGAAAATCCTTTGGTTTTCCTTGAAGCAGTTTATGTGCTGCTGCTTCTTCAAACGTAGCCTTACCAAGCTACACGTTGCCCAATCACAAAAAATAATAGCAGGTTTGGATTGCTTACCCCCAAAAACATATTTTAAGGCCCTCAATGAAAAATTAAGTTTCAACCCCTAAAATGACACACCCTAGTGTGGGACATTCTCTCAGTAGAGCTGTGCCTTTGTTATCTACTTATCAAATGTATCTTCCCACCTTTTTCTCCAAGGAACTCAAGGTGGCCCAGGTGAGGCTCCCCCTCCTCATTTAATCCCCCCATCAACCCTGCGAGGTAGGCTGGACTGAGAGGCAGCCACTGGCCCCCAAGGCCACACCCTGCATGTGGCCAAGTGGGGATTCGAACCCGGGTCTGCCAGGTCTTAGTCCAACTCTTAACCGCTACACCACGCCGGCTCTCTTGGTTTCTAGCCATGCGTAAGGTCTATCCGTCTCCTTCTCTGAAACTCTCAACAGCATCCATCGACCTCCCCTCATAAATCTGACTCTGAAGAGCAGCTGGTCAGCTGCAAACCCTCGTGGGAGGCCCTTTTCTCGGTCCCACCACCCTCACAGGGACGCTTGGTGGGAACGCAGAAGAGGGCCTTCTCGGTGGTGGCTCCTTGCAAGCAACTTCGAAACTCCCTCTCTAGAGAAGCCAGACAGACTCCCTCCTTGCTGTCCTGCCACCAGCAGATGAAGGCTTGCTTGTTCCAACAGACTTTGGGGATCTGGCTGCTTTTACTGAAAGGTCGCTGTTTTTATTGCAATTATTTATACTTTATTGTTATTTTACTGATGTTAGCCGCCCTGAGCCCGGTTTCGGCTGGGAAGGGCGGGGTATAAATAAAATTTATTATTATTATTATTATTATTATTATTATTATTATTATTATTATTATTTGTATGGTTTTAATGTGTGTTGTCTGATGGTCTGAAGCTCAACATCAAAAAAACTAAGATCATGGCCATTGGTCCCATCACCTCCTGGCAAATAGAAGGGGAAGAAATTGAGTCAGTGAGAGATTTCACTTTCTTGGGTTCCATGATCACTTCAGATGGTGACAGCAGTCACGAAATTAAGAGACGCCTGCTTCTTGGGAGAAAAGCAATGACAAACCTAGACAGCATCTTAAAAAGCAAAGACATCACCTTGCCAACAAAGGTCCGTATAGTTAAAGCTATGGTTTTCCCAGTAGTGATGTACGGAAGTGAGAGCTGGACCATAAAGAAGGCTGATCGCCAAAGAATTGATGCTTTTGAATTATGGTGCTGGAGGAGACTCTTGAGAGTCCCACGGACTGCAAGAAGATCAAACCGATCCATTCTGAAGGAAATCAGCCCTGAGTGCTCACTGGAAGGACAGATCCTGAAGTTGAGGCTCCAGTACTTTGGCCACCTCATGAGAAGAGAAGACTCCCTAGAAAAGACCCTGATGTTGGGAAAGATGGAGGGCACAAGGAGAAGGGGACGACAGAGGACGAGATGGTTGGACAGTGTTCTCGAAGCTACTAACATGAGTTTGGCCAAACTGTGAGAGGCAGTGAAGGATAGGCGTGCCTGGTGTTCTCTGTTCCATGGGGTCACGAAGAGTCGGACACGACTGAACGACTGAACAACAACAACAAAATGTGTGTGTGGTTTGGTCCATAGAGTATGGGACTCTTAATCTCAGAATTGTGGGTTTGAGCCCCACATTGGGCAAAAGATTCCTGCATTGCAGGGGGCTGGACTAGATGACCCTTGTGGTCCCTTCCAACTCTACAATCCTATGATTCTATGATGAGAGAGAGAGTGTGTGTGTTTTAATTCTATCAATGTTAAATTTGCTTTTTGGTTATTGTATGCCCCCCCTACATTTTTAGCAGTTCTTATTTTTAACTGTAAGTCGACGAGTCCCTGTCAAGGAAAAAGACAGGGTATAATTAAATATATTATTATAACAACAACAACCACCAAGAGTAATCTACCAGGTGGTGTTGCACTTTTGTTTATGCCTCTGTGCCTTTCTCAGGAGCGCTCGCTCTCTCTCTCTCTCTCTCTCTCTCTCTCTGTGTGTGTGTGTGTGTGTGTGTGTCTTTCTTTCTTAGAAGGGAAAATAGTTGAGATTGCAAACTGCGAGATGGGGAAACAGATTCTGGGCATCTTAAACCGCTGCCTCATTTCACCATCTCCAATCGATGGGACTGATCAATTGGAGGAAACAGGGTATCATATATCCATCTCCCACCCCTGTTTAGGCACAATTTTGGAGGGTAACAATTCCTCTTAACTAAGCCAGGAAAATAAAAAACGTTCGATTCTGATTATTATTTTTTTAAGAGAAAATAAAAGAAATCTCTTTCAAAGGCCTGGATCAAGAGATGCAGGCACATGGACCTGGGGTTGCCAGCTTTTTCAAAATGCCTCTGCTGCTGTGCAGGGACAGCTTGGTACCTCAGTATCTGCCACCGCAGGCAGATTTCATGTTTACAAAAAGCATGGTGTTTATTTCCAGGCTGCAAAAAAGCTTCACCGGGAGATTTCCACAGACCGAGCTGCTTCCAAACAGCACAAGAGCACTTGATATCATTCGCTCCTGCTTCTGGTCAGTTGCCAAGCCTAACAGGATCCACGATGCCTCAAGGATCTCCGAGGCCCGTCCTCCAAATCCACCTTTTTAAAATCTGTGGCGAATGAATCTCTTCCTTGACACCACTTAGCCGTCATTCCGCATGGATGCAAAGCACCGAAGGAGCCACCAGAGCCCATTGATCTTTGCTGCTGCTTAGAGACGGCGTCTCGGAGGCACCGGCTGACCTCTGGCCCCAGAGTGCCGGGTAACGTTAATGGGATGGAGACATCCGTTTCCCCCCCTCGGGAAACTGATCCCCCTGCTCCATCTCTTTATGTGATTAAGTAAAGAGGATCTCTGCTAAAAAGCTTCAGGCATACGAGACAGAAGGAGATGGATGAGGAGGCAGATGAGAAACCGGGAAAGGAATCATATTTTCACAGCTCACTCGCATGATGGGGGGGGGGGACTTTGGGTTGGCTCCTATAACTGTCTTTTCAGTCCGGTTTGGTTGTCCTCTTTGCCAGAGTGATTGGTCTTATGAAGGTGGAGGACTCTCCTTCGGGAGAGGTTTTTAAGCAGTGGTTGGATGGCCAAATAGGCAACAATAGAATAGAATAGAATAGAATAGAATAGAATAGAATAGAATAGAATAGAATAGAATATAGAATATATTTATTGTCATTGTCCCCTTTGGGGACAACGAAATTACTCGGCTGCTCCATCCACCCAGATAGGGCACTCCACGCAAAAACAAAACAACTACAAAAACACTGATTAAAACCACACAGTATGATACAACATAACAGGTAAGATTAGATGACTTTCAAAGTCCAGGCTTCCCATTCAAGGCCGAGATCGCTCTGGAGAAGAAGCTGTTCCTAAGACGGCTTGTTCTTGTCCTCATCGTCCTGTATCTCCGTCCCGATGGCAAGAGCTCAAAGAGATGGTGACCAGGATGCGATGGATCTTTCACTATGTCCAGGGCCTTTCTGTGGCACCTCGTGGCATAAATCTGCTCTAAGGTGGAGAGCGAGCAGCCAACAATGCTCTCTGCTGCCTTAACAACTCTGCACAACCCCATCCTGTCCTGGGTAGTACAGCTTCCGTACCACACACATAAGCCATAAGTGAGCACGCTCTCAATGGCACAGTGATAGAAGGCAAGCAGCAGCTTTTGCGGAAGATGGTTTTTCCTTAGAATTCTCAGGAAGTACAGTCTCTGCTGCGCCTTCGATCTCGACCCCCGTTGGACGCCATAGCATTCACAAGACCCAGAAAAGCTGGCTAACAAACGCCACGTTTAAAATGCATGGGTGAACCGCCTCACTGTGTATCTGAATGACATGCATGGTATTTGGCAAAGCCCGAGCATGAGTTTTCTGTATAATTATTAACAATAATTGGTATCCTGCCCTTCCTCCCCTCCTAGAGTAGCCCTGGATGAAGAGAGGTGTCAGAAGCCCTTTCTGTACAGCAGGCAGGCATGGAGGGGAGGGGGCAGCAGAGCCCCTGACTCCTTGCATAGGAAAGGAGGTCTCCAAAGCAGCTTCTCGCTCCCCTGCATGAAAAGTTGCATGTGATAAAACCCCCTGGTTCAACCAACCTTGCCTCCGTCAGAAAGGGGGCCCCGTGTAAGATGCCAGGGCCACAGCCCTACCCTGGGTCATAGGGAGATGACAATTATTGCCTCCCTTACAGGGTTGTTGCCAGTATTAGGGAAACCATGTATGTGAGGCACTTGGAGTTCTCCGAAAGCTGTGTACGTTGCAAAGCTCAGCGACAAACAGTGTTAGGAATTCAGATTATATAAGCTAGGCGACCAAATGGCTCCTTAAACCAGGGTTGCTGTTGCCAAAATGGAATGTCCAGACGACTCCAAAGTCGTATTTTTTCCTTGCGACTTTTGGGTACCTGAAATTCATTCTGATTGTGCCGGGTGACAGGATTCTACAGGATGCGGAATTGGTGCGTGAAAACAGTCCTGAGCCAAGGATCCCCAGGTGGTGGAGACTTCAGGGACCATCCTGGCACCCGGGCATCTTCACTTGGTCGCAAGCGGCTGATAGCCAGGTGCAAAATGTGCCTAGGGAATTTTGAATGCTTGGAGAGCATCTCCGGGGGGCGGGGAGGGGGCACTAATCTGCAACCTGAAAGAATCACTGCCGGTGAGTGAAGGCAATATGGAGCCAGTCCGTCTCAGCATAAACTTCCTATGTTCTTAAAGAATAACTGCATTAGGCCATCCGTCATTTATTATATAGTAGTTAGTATGTGGAGTTAGTATGTGGATCCAGGTGGCGCTGTGGGTTAAACCACAGAACCTAGGGCTTGCCGATCGGAAGGTCGGCGGTTCGAATCCCCGCGACGGGGTGAGCTCCCGTTGCTCGGTCCCTGCTCCTGCCCACCTAGCAGTTCGAAACCACGTCAAAGTGCAAGTAGATAAATAGGTACCGCTCTGGCGGGAAGGTAAACGGCATTTCCGTGCGCTGCTCTGGTTTGCCAGAAGCGGCTTTGTCATGCTGGCCACATGACCCGGAAGCTGTACGCTGGCTCCCTCGGCCAATAAAGTGAGATGAGCGCCGCAACCCCAGAGTCGGACACGACTGGACCTAATGGTCAGGGGTCCCTTTACCTTTACCTTTACCTTTATGTGGAGTTCAGGCAAAGGCAGCCAAGATTCTAGTTCCAGTGCAACTTCAACGCTCTCTGGAGAAAATTCTCTCTCCCTGCCTGGCCTACCTCACAAGGTTGTTGTGTTGATAAGGAGGGAAAACACTGTAGTGATTCAGGGATCATTCTACTGCTTCTCATAGGATTCAGAGAACTTTGCAAACCTGACCAACTAAATGAAACATCGCCCCTGGGAGGAAGGCCAGCATCATCTTAACCCGGTAGAAAGGGGAGTTGCTAAGTCGGACAGAGGGTGATCTCGTGAAAGACTTGCACCAGGAAGTTCCTGGTTCCCAGCGCAGTGAATCACTGGTGGGTGGGTGTTTGCACTGCAGCCTCCCTGGAGCTTCAGGGACAGAGTTCGGGTGACTTAGAAGTTCAAATAAAAAAGACCAAGATTTTCAGGTTTGCACAAATGCACACGCCCCCCCCCCAAAAAAATTTTTTAACTTGGTGCGTGCAGGGAAAGGAAAACATAGCCGGAACATTATATGTTTTCAGCTGGTATAAAAGCATGCACATGTTCCGCTTTCTCAGAAGTCTTCATCAGTTTCTATCTGACAAAGAGTTCTGTGAAACCCAGAAATCTACATGTTCCGAAGCGGCCCAGTTCAAGACACCACTCCATAGCGCCTCGTAACTCCTGCCCTTTTGTGAGTTATTAATCTCACGCTTGTCTGCTGCCTTGGGGGACTTGCTTCATTTTGTGGCGGTGACTCTGAGGATTGTGCAACTGAATTTCTAACGAAATGCCTTATCAGGGACTTCCATGCAGCGGTCAAAATATCAGGTTAAGAGGAGAACCTGACTTCCCAGCAAAATGCAACTTAGGTTTCGAAACTTCAGTCGCCAGGCCTTCTGGCGCGGTTGGGAGTCATCTGTGGGGTACGTGGCAACTCACAGGAGTGGTGCAAGGCCACAGGTGCCCTCTCACACATTTCCTTTTCGTGAGGCTCACGTGGGACAGGTTCGCTATGGGCTACAGCTCCCTGCATATTAAATACCTCAAAATGCTACGTCTGAAAACTGCCTTGGGTTTCCTGCATTGACCCCAAAAGAGGCAGAAAAGTAGAAGTGGCAATTGAGGGAAAAGAAAAGTTGTTAATAAACAAGAGAATTTTTTTAAAAAAAAACAGCCCTGTGGCATGAAGCCCCAACAAAACCCTGGTTGCTTGCGCTGGGCCAGATCCTTCCCTGCTCCACGGCGCATTCCTTACCTTGATCTTGTGCAGGGATTTCTCTGCCTCAAGGATCTGGATCCACACCACAATCCCAGACTTGTTGTACGTGAGGCTCCAGCCGGCGTCAGAATTGCACTCCGTCCGGAAGTGGTCGAAATCTCGGTCGTCCGGAATCTGCACGCTGTCCCGGGTGGACATGGCGTCGAAGTCGAGATGTACAAACCGGCACAACCAAAACCGTAAATGTCAGTGTGTCTCAGCAAAATGAAAAGCGGCTGAGATGTGAAGCCTGCAAGACCTTCCTCCGGTTTCCAAGCCAAAACTGGAGAGGCCGGTTCTATTTTTTCTTTTTTTTTTCCTTGTAAAACTGATTTCGCAGCGATTATGAAAGAACAAGGAGGTTTTTGTCTCAGATCAGGGGGGCGGGGAGAGCACGGAGGCAGGTGGAGACGGAGGGGGAACTAAGTTAGCCAGAGAAATCAGACTTGGCAGAGGCGTCTCTCCCCAGTGGACAGGTGTCCAACCCCTTTTGCCAAGGCGAAAGCGGACATGGATATTATAAGTATAATACTTAACAGCACGCTGCAGAGAACTCCTGAGTTCTTCCTTTTCGTGACGGAGGAGGAGGGAGAGGAGGAGGAGGAAAGGGGGCAGAGCCACCCAAAGGAGACGCAGAGGAGAAGTCTGCGTGGCTTTGGTCGCCTGCCAAAGCCTGGGCGCTGCGTTGTTGTCGTGTCCTGTCGGGAACCAGCCGCGCAGGTGAGTCACAGCCTTAGATCCAGCCCTCCGGGAGGGAACAGGTGAGAGTGGAAGGACTTCCTCCTCCGGCAATTGGCTCGGACTCGTCGTCCTCCCTCCGCCCTCCTTTCTCAAGCGCCGAAACCTTCCTCCCCGCCTCTCAAGAGATGGCTGCAAGAGGAAAGGGGAAGAGGGCGAGACCCCTTCAACAACTCCTAGGAGAGTTGTTCTCCTCTCCCTTCCGCTACGGGGGAAGAAAAGAAAACACGAAGGAAGAAAAACTGTCTGCGGGGGTGATGCCAAAGTGGTCCTTCCTTGGGATGCAGGGAGAGTTCAAAGGATGCTGAGTCGCCAGGCTGGACCAGTCGGGAGAAGAGCCGGTCTCTGGGGCCAGGCAGCAAAGCGGGCACGCAGGGCGCCCTTTCTCTCCTCTTCAGAGAGATGGGGGGAGATGGGCTCACATTGCCAAGCCAGAGCCCTCGCCCCTCGCCTGCTGCTGCTGCTCCCCCACCTTCCCCGCTCCTCTCCCTCACTGGGCAGGCACACAGCCCCCCTCCCCACACCTCGCAGGCCGGGCGCCTCCTTGGAAGAATCTGCCTGCCTTTTTCTCTCAAGGATGCAAAAGCAGGCGGGGGAACAAGGCTAGACACACACACACACACACACACACACACAGAGAGAGAGAGAGAGAGAGAGAGAGAGAGAGTGAGAGAGAGAGAGACTCACCTCCCTGGGCGCCCTAGGCTTCTGCTGGGTCCTACTGTCCTGTTTCTAAAAAGAGGAGGAGGAGGAGGAAGGATGCTCTGAGCTTCCTTCTGCCCTGGTGCTTTCAGATCTTGGAGGGAGGGACGGTGGGCGGCGGCACTGCAGCCTGGATGAGCTCCCCGATTTTGCAGAGAAACCATTTCCTTGGAGGGCTTTTTATTGCACAGCCTTGAGATGCTGCTTGCTTGGACGGGTCCTTACTTAGGGAAGAAGGCAGGTGCAAAAAGAGGAGGGTGGGAAGGAAAGAGTGTGTGCGGGGGGGGGCGGGGAGTCCCGTTTGAGGGTGCACCTTAAAAGCAACACATCAGGCAAAAAAAAAAGTCTTTTCTCCTTGCTGGTGTGCTGGTGGTAGTTCGTTTTTATTTGCAGGGAAGGTTAAACTACGGAACTCACTCCCACTAGAAGCAGGGACGGCTTTGAAATGAGACACATTGATGGAGGAAAGGGCTCTGTGGCTCCTAGCCAGGATGGCTAGGCTCTGCCTCCACAGTTGGAGGAAGCAATGCTCCTGGACACCAGAAGGGGAGAGCGCTCCTGTGTTCGAATCCTCCTTGCAGGTCTCCCATTAGAACACCTGGGTGAAGAATTCATTTCTTTTCTCTGCCCCGAATCTTCCAACATTTCAGCTTCCTTGGATATCCACGAGTTCTAGTGTTACTAGAGTTATTAGAGTTCTAGAGTTCCATGCATAATTTTAATAAACTTCAATTTATCATGTCACCTCTTCCTCGCCTTTTCTCTAAGCTTGAAAGTCCCAAACACTGCAGCCTTTCTCCACGGGGTGGGGGATTCACTCCACCCTCTGCCTCATTTTGGTTGCCCTTTCCTAAACCTTTTCCAGCTCTATAACGTCCTTTCGTAAGGATATTGCTCTGCCGGCCAAGAACCAGCTGTGGCTTTTTGCTTGGAAGTGCACTTTGCCCATGCTCAGTAGCTGCTTTGTTTTCGTACATATCATGTTCCTGGGTTAAGCCCTGACCTAGACTAAATCCTCCCTTAACCTAAAGTCTGTCCCATCTTCACTCATTGTGAGAGAGAGGCATTCAAAGCAGGGGGCTGGACTAGATGACTCTTGGGGGGTCCCTTCCAACTCTACAGTTCTATGAAAATCCCCAGTCGGGGCTAGCCAATTAAAAACCAGTTTGATATGGCCAAATATTCAGTGTTGCATAATTGCAGAGGCCCCTCCACAGCACAAGCTGGGTAGCGGCAGATATTTCCCCAAACAGCATTAATGCACTTAATTAAGCCATGTATCTAGCTCATTAAAGCACAGTATTTAGAAGTGGTGCTACCCTGTGCTTCCCCAACCTAGTGCCCTCCAGATGTATCAGACTACAACTGCCATTGGCACTGGCAGGGCCTCTTGGGAGTTGCGGTCCAGCACATCTGGAGAGCACTAAGGGAAGGCAGATCTGCGTATATTACATGGACACTTAGCACAGGTTGGCACACGCACAAACGCTCACCTGAAAGGCTCCGATAGCATCAAACTAGTTTTGCTGGTTTGTGTGGCGGGGGGTCAGTTTGGATGATGCCCTGGGTTCCCTTCAGTTCGTGGGTTCCTGCATATGTGGGGGAAAGAAGGTATGAGCCAGCTTGCCAAACCAGTCCTTTTGGTTGGGGATGGCTTGTTAAGCAATAAGATTAGCATAACGTGCCAGAAGTTGCTCGGAGCCATAGAATAAATGAGCGGCCTTTCCTCCACCCCGTCTCCTAGCTCTGAGCAATAGCTAGAGCTGTGTAAGTGAGCTGAGCTGGGAAACAAGCTGGAGACAGAGAGACCTGCTTGCTCCGTGCTGGATCCAAAGCTGTGACTGATGGAGAAGTAAGACCTGTTGGGGTGTAGATGCTGTGAGCCCAGCCGTGTTATGCTCAGGTTGCATATATGGGGAAATAAAACCAGATATCCGAAAGACATCGCAATCTCTGCTTATCTTCCTCCCGAGGAAACTGAACCCTGAGTAATCGCCTGGAACCCCTGGAATCTCATCACTGGGGTGAGGAGTGGCAATAGGGCGTGCACACTCACACACATACCCCTTAAATGCAAAGTGCCTTAATAATGCATGTTTGCTGCTAATAAAATGTTGATGGGCATCATTAGTTTCTTCCTCCAGCCCAGAGGCTGCCTTCTCTCCCTGTGTGGCTTCTGCTGCCTATGCAGTCGGGGCTGCATCTAATTCTTGTTCTGGGCAAGGCAAAGGCAGGTTGGAAAGATAATTAAGGCAATCAGCATGGCTAATTCCCTGGGAAGCAATCGCCTGCAGCCATCCCAAAGAGGCTTAATGATGGGGATGTGAGCTGGTATACCCTGGTCCCCCTGTGAAAAAAGCACGCCCCCTCTTCCTTGCCTTTTCTCTGAGCTAAAAAGTCCCAAATGCCGCAACCTTTCTCCGCAGGGGACTCGCTCCATCTCCTGGATCGTTTCTGGACTTTTCCTTGCCTCCTCCCCAAACAACAAAGGTAGCCCAATGCGGTGCTTTCCAGAGGTTTCTGGAGCCCAACTCGGCACCATCACCCCTGACCATTGGGCCACTCTGCTGGGGCTGATAGGGAGATGGAGTCCAGCACGTCTGAAGGGCCAGGGGGTCTTACTGATCTCTGTCAAGGAGGTTTCCATGTCACAGAATCAGAGAATCATAGAGTTGTGAGGGACCCCAAAGTTCATCTAGTCCATGGGTAGGCAAACTAAGGCCCGGGGGCCGGATCCGGCCCAATCACCTTCTAAATCCGGCCCGCAGATGATCCTGGAATCAGAGTGTTTTTACATGAGTAGAATGTGTCCTTTTATTTAAAATGCATCTCTGGCTTATTTGTGGGGCCTGTCTGGTGTTTTTACATGAGTAGAATGTGTGCTTTTATTTAAAATGCATCTCTGGCTTATTTGTGGGGCCTGCCTGGTGTTTTTACATGAGTAGAATGTGTGCTTTTATTTAAAATGCATCTCTGGCTTATTTGTGGAGCCTGCCTGGTGTTTTTACATGAGTAGAATGTGTCCTTTTATTTAAAATGCATCTCTGGGTTATTTGTGGGGCCTGCCTGGTGTGTTTACATGAGTAGAATGTGTGCTTTTATTTAAAATGCATCTCTGGCTTATTTGTGGGGCATAGGAATTCGTTCCCCCCCCAAGAAATATAGTCCGGCCCCCCACAAGGTCTGAGGGACAGTGGACCGGCCCTCTGCTGAAAAAGTTTGCTGACCCCTGATCTAGTCTAACCCCCTGCAATGCAGGAATCTCAGCTAAAGCATCCATGACTGTTTTCTCATAGTAAGAATGTAAGGAGAGCTCTGATGCGTCCGAGAAAGGTGGGTCTATATCACCTACCTGGGAGCATCTCACAGGAGCCAGCCAGGTGTTTTTCAGATAAGCACACACCCCAACGGCCCCCTTCTGGTGGTTCCTATTCTGCGGCTTACAGCCTTGGAGGTTTAATTTTGAACAGCCACTCCAAGATCTGTTATTCCCCATTGATTTATCCACTCTCATTTTGGAAGGCCAGTGTGGTGCATTGGTAAGAGTGTCGGACTAGGCCCTGCCTCTCAGCCTAGCCCTACCTCACAGGGTTGTTGTGAGGCCTAAACGAGGAAGGGGAGAAAGGCACATACGTCACCTCGAGCTCCTGGGAGGAAAATAAATCCACCAAGTGAATAAATAACCAATTTAAAGCTGTCCGTGCTGGTGGTCACTGCGGCAGCAAATTCCACGCTTTGGCATGAAGGAGAATGCTAGCCGGTTTGGAATAAGCTCAGCAGCCAAAGCTATTTTGAGAATAAGATGGATGAAAGAAGGATTAGAATAATTATAATATGCAGCAGTGAATGATACAGGAGGAAACCACGGAAGGGTGGAAGCGAAGTCGATCAATAAGGGAATCTATTTTTGAACTGTTTGACTGACTGTGTTATACTTGTGGGGGGGAATTATAATTTTTTTAAAAAATAAAAGAGCATGTCATGTGTGGACCACGACTAAAATAATGCCTTGTAATCTTTCTGTGTTGTGTAAAGGCACAGTGAGCTGGCTTTGAACTGTCCTTTCAAGAGCTACTCAGTCTCTACAGACGCTCTGCCAGTGTGGTGTAGTGGTTAAGAAGCGGTAGACTCGTAATCTGGTGAACTGGGTTCGATTCCCCGCTCCTCCACATGCAGCTGCTGGGTGACCTTGGGCTAGTCCCACTTCTCTGAAGTCTCTCAGCCCCACTCAATTCACAGAGTGTTTGTTGTGGGGAAGGAAGGGAAAGGAGAAGATTAGCCGCTTTGAGACTCCTTGAGGGGAGTGGTAAAGGTAAAGGTAAAGGGACCCCTGACCATGAGGTCCAGTCGTGTCTGACTCTGGGGTTGTGGCACTCATCTCGTTTTATTGGCCGAGAGCCGGCGTACAGCTTCCAGGTCATGTGGCCAGCATGACAAAGCCGCTTCTGGCGAACCAGAGCAGGGCACGGAAACGCCATTTACCTTCCCGCCAGAGCGGTTCCTATTTATCTACTTGCACTTTGACGTGCTTTCGAACTGCTAGGTTGGCAGGAGCAGGGACCAAGCAACAGGAGCTCACCCCGTCGTGGGGATTCGAACTGCCGACCTTCTGATCGGCAAGTCCTAGGCTCTGTGGTTTAACCCACAGCGCCACCTGGATAGCAAATCCAAACTACTCTTCTTCTTCTTCTTCTTCTTCTTCTTCTTCTTCTTCTTCTTCTTCTCTCTTCCCCTCCCCGTTCTGTTCTTTTGGACCCAGGGAAAACCACCCCCAGGAAAGTGTCCAGAGGCTTGCCAAAAAGCTGCATATAACCCTTTTGAATTAAGTTAACCTCCGACACCTGCGCAGGTGCCGAATTAAAAAAAACCAAGCCCCAACAGGCAGCACAGCTTCTCTGTAGACAAATCCGGCATGGTTTTCCGATTAAGGGTTCCTGAACCTTGCGGGGCCACACACACACCTCGCTTGGTTTTAGAAGACATCTGAAGACAGCCCTGCAGAACAAACTCCCATCAGATGTCAAGGAAATAAACAACCTTCTGACTTTTAGAAGACATCTGAAGGCAGCCCTGTTTAGGGAAGCTTTTAATGTTTGGTGTTATATTGCTTTATTATTAATAATAATATGTTGGGAGCCGCCCAGAGTGGTTGGGGAAACCCAGCCAGATGGGCGGGGTATAAATAATAAACTATTATTATTATTATACGTATTACTGTATTATTATTCCCTAAACTCATTTCCAGTGCCCCCTAGCCAACTCCCCAAAGATGCATTAGAACAGCGGTTTGCAAGACCCTCTCAGGAAGGTAACAACAACAATTCCATGTTTTTCACCCATGGTTCCCAATTGGTGGTTCAGGGGGGGTCCGCATAACCCACCCAGGGGGTTTGCGGCACCATTCACACACCAAAAGCCACCATAGAGACATCCACATTTTCAAAAGCGGGGGGCCCTTGGCTTGGCTTTCGAAAAACAGGGGGGGGGGCTGCAGCACTTAGCTAATGGGGAGGCTCTGCTTTGTTGCCAAACAAAGTGTCACTCCTAAAACTCTGCTTTGGCCAAAGTCTGTGGAGCATCAGCGCCATCTCATGGGTGCATGTGAGAGTCGCATCCCAGGCTGCCCTGCGAGGCTGGTTCACGAGGTGGAGGTGAGGTGGGGGGCAAACATTTTGGGCTGTTCACTCACAACTTGGATCCAAAATACCTGCAGGTGTTCTTGCATGCCGGAGAGAAGAAGAAGATTTTGGATTTGATATCCCGCTTTATCACTACCCGAAGGAGTCTCAAAGCGGCTCACATTCTCCTTTCCCTTCCTCCCCCACAACAAAGACTCTGTGAGGTGAGTGGGGCTGAGAGACTTCAGAGAGAAGTGTGACTAGCCCAAGGTCACCCAGCAGCTGCATGTGGAGGAGTGGGGAAGAGAACCCGGTTCACCAGATTATGAGTCCACCACTCTTAAGTACTACACCACACTGGTGTATCTTTTATTCGAGACCTACGAAACAAGGAGCGGTTCGTCAGTGGAACGGTCTCCCTTGGGAGGCTGTAGACCAGTGATGGCGAACCTTGGCACTCCAGATGTTTTGGGACTACAACTCCCATCATCCCTGACCACTGGTCCTGTTAGCTAGGGATGATGGGAGTTGTAGTCCCAAAACAGCTGGAGTGTCAAGGTTCGCCATCACTGCTGTAGACTCGCCTTCCTCGGAGGCTTTTCAGCAGAGGTTGGATGGCCATCTGTCAGGGATGAGTTAGCCGAGATTCCTGCTTTGCCGGGGGTTGGACTAGAGGACCATTGGGGGTCCCTTTCAACTCTACCGTTCTATGATTCTAAGGGACGGTCCAGAATTTGAGAACCTTCTCTTAACACAGCCAGAGCGGTTGCCTTCTGCCTCCGCTGTGGGAGGCCGTTTTATGTTCTTATGTTTAAGAACATAACCTTCCCCACAGCCAACCACACTTGTAGACACCCATTTTTAGAAAGTTTAAGGATCTAAGAAGAGCCTTCTGGATCAGGCCAATGGTCCATCTCTCGTTCCAGCATCCTGTTCTCAAAGTGGCCAGCCACCAGATGCTTGTGTATACCTGAAGGAGCGTCTCCACCCCCATCGTTCAGCCCAGACACTGAGGTCCAGCTCCGAGGGCCTTCTGGCGATTCCCTTGCTGCGAGAAGCCAAGTTACAGGGAACCAGGCAGAGGGCCTTCTCGGTGGTGGCACCCGCCCTGTGGAATGCCCTCCCATCAGATGTTAAGGAAATAAACAACTATCTGACTTTTAGAAGACACCTGAAGGTTTAATGTTTGATCTTTTATCGTGTTTTTAATATTCTGTTGGGAGCTGTCCAGAGTGGCTGGGCAAACCCAGCCAGATGGGCAGGGTATAAATTTATTATTATTATTATTATTTGTTGTTTAGTCGTGTCTGACTCTTTGTGACCCCATGGACCAGAGCACGCCAGGCACTCCTGTCTTCCACTGCCTCCCGCAGTTTGGTCAGACTCGTGTTGGTGGCTTCGAGAACACTGTCCCACCATCTTGTCCTCTGTCGTCCCCTTCTCCTTGTGCCCTCCATCTTTCCCAACATCAGGGTCTTTTCCAGGGAGTCTTCTCTTCTCATGAGGTGGCCAAAGTACTGGAGCCTCAGCTTCAGGGTCTGTCCTTCCAGTGAGCACTCAGGGCTGATTTCCTTCAGAATGGAGAGGTTTGATCTTCTTGCAGTCCATGGGACTCTCAAGAGTCTCCTCCAGCACCAGAATTCAAAAGCATCAATTCTTCGGCAATCAGCCTTCTTTATGGTCCAGCTCTCACTTCCATACATCACTACTGGGAAAACCATAGCTTTAACTAGATGGACCTTTGTTGGCAAGGTGATGTCTATTATTATTATTATTATTATTATTATTATTATTATTATTATTATTATTACTGAAACTCACAAGCAGGATTTGAGCACAAGAGCCCTCTCCCCTCCTGCGGTTTCCTGCAACTGGTGTTCAGAAGCATTTCTGTCTCCAACCGTGAAGGCAGAGCATAGCTATTGTGGCTGGTAGCCTTTGACTGCCCTCTCCTCCTCCATGAATTTGCTGAAGCCTCCTTAAAAGCCACCGTAGTTGGTGGCTATCGCTGCTTCCTGCAGAAGGGAGTTCCGCAGTTTAACTCTGCACTGTGTGAAGGAGGTATTTCTTGTCTCCGCCCCAAATCTTCCAAACATTCAGCTTCATTGGATGCCCATGACTTCTAGTGTTAGGAGGTAAAGGTAAAGGGACCCCTGACCATTAGGTCCAGTCGTGTCTGACTCTGGGGTTGCGGCGCTCATCTCGCTTTATTGGCCGAGGGAGCCGGCGTACAGCTTCCAGGTCATGTGGCTAGCATGACAAAGCCGCTTCTGGCGAACCAGAGCAGCGCACGGAAACGCCGTTTACCTTCCCGCCGGAGAGGTACCTATTTATCTGCTTGCACTTTGATGTGCTTTTGAACTGCTAGGTTGGCAGGAGCAGGGACCGAGCAACGGGAGCTCACCCCGTCGCGGGGATTCGAACCGCCGACCTTCTGATCGGCAAGCCCTAGGCTCTGTGGTTTAACCCACAGCACCACCCGCGTTAGGAGAGAGGGATAAAAAAAAATTCTCCATCCCAGAACGGCTCTCTTCCTTGCTGTTCCGTATATTTCAATAGATCTGTTTCTGAGATTGTTTTAATTCTGTTAGAATTTAATTGCTTTTTAAATATTATCTTTCAAACATTTTTAGCTTTTGTATTTTATCTGGGTCATTTTAATTGGCACGAGGAGCTGCTTTAAATCCTGGTCTGGGCTATAATATTGATTCTACTGCTACTGCTACTGCTACTACTACTACTACTACTAATAATAATAATAATAATAGTTGGGATAGGAACAAAGGCAGTCTTCTTCTCCTGAGCCAGATCTTGGATTCATTTAGCCTAGCATTCCTTCTGCACAGGAACTCTCCAGAGCAGGGGTCGGCAACCTAAGGCCCATGGGCCGGAAGTGGCCCACGGAGGCCGTTTAACTGGCCCCGAACCGAGCCGCCCACTCGACAAGTCCCCACGCACTGCGCTAAACCGGAACTTGCTTCTGCACAGGCGTGATTTTTGGTATCTGGGCATGCGCAGAAGCGATTTCCGGCGCCACGGACATATCCGTCGTCGTGCTGCGCCGGTTCGGCCCACGGAGGATCTCCGCGGGAGTGATCCGGCCCATGCCTGGTAAGCCTTGCCGACCCCTGCTCCAGAGTTTCAGGCAGGGGGTCGCCAGGAATTTGAACCCGGGACACACACACACACACACACACACACAGGCATGTGAAGCAGGTTGCCTGTGGCTTGCTGAGCCCGGGGTAGCTGGGGGCAGGGCTGCGAATCCACCCCAGGACTCCTGTCTCACTGCGGGGCAGCAATCCGAAGGCAGGCCTCCTCTATGCCAGTATTTGTTTCCCTGGAGCAGGGCATGTGGGAAGAGGAGGAGGGGAAACAGCGTCTGGCTTGCCACATGTGCCAGTAAACAGAGGCAGATGGGTGAAGGAATAAACAGAGCAGCTCTCTCTGAGCTGCAGAGATGAGTCATGCCAGGGAGGAGAAAGTGGCTCTGCATTTTCTCACAATTTCCGTTGCTGTGATTTCTCTCTCTCTCTCTCTTCCAGGCAGCCGAGCAGAGGTGCAAACAAACATGTCTGTCTCTTGGTTTACATGTGAGTTGTGTGTTTCGTTCTTCTTCCAAAGCAATCCTCATCATCAAATCTTTATTGCGGTCCAGAGACCCAACAATTCATTACAAAACAATACACAATTTCGACAGCCCGCTTTCAGGTTACACAAGCATTTTGTTCAGACTTAGGAACAGGGATCATTGGTTCTTGCAACCACCGATAGAAACTTCGCCACTGCTAATGTTCTGTCATTTGTCCGGTCTTCCAGTAGGAACCTGACATAGTAAGCCTCTGATTTTCCCGGGAAAGGTACTAGCAAGGGTGATATCCAAAGCAATAGAAAGCTGAGACCTTCTTCATCTTTTGCAGGGCTGGTTTCTTTGCAACGTGTATCTATTATTACCGGTATTATTATTATTATTATTATTATTATTATTATTATTATTATTATGGATGCCATGGATGCTTCAGCTGAGATTCCCGATTCCTGCAATGCAGGGCATGGGACTTGATGACGACTGGGGTCCCTTCCATGATTATAACTGTTTATATGACCCCTGGGCTCTCACGTGTGGGGTGCCTCAGGGTTCCGTCCTCTCCCCCATGCTTTTTAACATCAATATGAAGCTGCTGGGAGAGATCATCAGGGGGTTTGGGCTGGGCGTTCATCAGTATGCGGATGCTACCCAGCTCTACCTCTCTTTTAAATCAGAACCAGTAAAGGCGGTGAAGGTCCTGTGTGAGTGTCTGGAGGCGGTTGGAGGATGGATGGCAGCTAACAGATTGAGGTTGAATCCTGACAAGACAGAAGTACTGTTTTGGGGGGACAGGGTGCAAGCGGGTGTGGGGGACTCCCTGGTCCTGAATGGGGTAACTTGTGCCCCTGAAGGACCAGGTGCGCAGCCTGGGAGTCATTCTGGACTCACAGCTGTCCATGGAGGTGCAGGTTAATTCTGTGTCCAGGGCGGCTGTCTACCAGCTCCTTCTGGTACGCAGGATGAGACCCTCCCTGCCCGCGGACTGTCTCGCCAGAGTGGTGCATGCTCTGGTTATCTCCCGCTTGGACTACTGCAATGCGCTCTACGTGGGGCTACCTTTGAAGGTGACCCAGAAACTGCAATTAATCCAGAATGCTGCAGCTAGACTGGTGACTGGGAGTGGCCACCGGGACCACATAACACCGGTCCTGAGAGATCTACATTGGCTCCCAGTACGTTTCCGAGCACAATTCAAAGTGTTGGTGCTGACCTTTAAAGCCCTAAACGGCCTCGGTCCTGTATACCTGAAGGAGCGTCTCCACCCCCACCGTTCAGCCCGGACACTGAGATCCAGCTTCAAGGGCCTTCTGGCGGTTCCCTCCCTGCGAGAAGCAAAGCTACAGGGAACCAGGCAGAGGGCCTTCTCGGTGGTGGCGCACGCCCTGTGGAACGCTCTCCCAGCAGAGGTCAAAGAGATAAACAACTATCTGACATTCAGAAAATACCTCAAGGCAGCCCTGTTTAGGGAGGTTTTTAAACTGTGATATTTTAATGTATTTTAATATCTGTTGGAGGCCGCCCAGAGTGGCTGGGGGGACCCAGCCAGATGGGCGGGGTACAAATAATAAATTATGATGATGATGATGATATCCCACCTTTCCCCCAGACTGGGACCCAGCCTAGAGGAGAATGTGAGACGATAGGATAGACACCTTCCAATATCCGAAGGGCCGCCCCATGGAAGATGGAGCAAGCTTGTTTCCTGCTGCTCCAGAAAGGAGGTTCCGAACCAATGGATTCAAATGACAAGGAAGGAATTTCCAACCAAACTTCACTGGCCACCGCTGCCCAGGGGTGGAGCAACGGGGGGCGTTGGGGGGTGGGCTGCCCCGGGTGCCACCCTGGAGGGGGGGTGACACTCGGCGCCACCCCCCGCGACTCCCAAGCTGAGCCCCGCCGCATGGCACCCCGTCCATGCAGCGGTAGCTCATAAGGTTGCTGCTCGCGCCCGGCAGCCTGGACGGACTGCGCGTGTGTGGAATGCCGCACATGCGCAGTCCGTCTGTGCTTGCGCTGCTTGAGGGCATCCTGATCAAGTTTGCAGATGACACCAAATTGGGAGGGGTGGCTAATACCCCAGAGGACAGGATCACACTTCAAAATGACCTTAACAGATTAGAGAATTGGGCCAAAGCAAACAAGATGAATTTTAACAGGGAGAAATGTAAAGTACTACACTTGGGCAAAAAAAAAAATGAAAGGCACAAATACAGGATGGGTGACACCTGGCTTGAGAGCAGTACATGTGAAAAGGATCTAGGAGTCTTGGTAGACCACAAACTTGACATGAGTCAACAGTGTGACGCAGCAGCTCAAAAAGCCAATGCAATTCTGGGCTGCATCCATAGGAGTATAGCATCTAGATCAAGGGAAGGAATAGTACCACTGTATTCCGCTCTGGTCAGACCTCACCTGGGATACTGTGTCCAGTTCTGGGCACCACAGTTCAAGAAGGATACTGACAAGCTGGAACGTGTCCAGAGGAGGGCAACCAAAATGGTCAAAGGCTTGGAAACGATGCCTTATGAGGAACGGCGTAGGGAGCTGGGTATGTTTAGCCTGGAGAAGAGAAGGTTAAGGGGGGATATGATAGCCATGTTCAAATATATAAAAGGATGTCATATAGAGGAGGGAGAAAGGTTGTTTTCTGCTGCTCCAGAGAAGCGGACACGGAGCAATGGATTCAAACTACAAGAAAGAAGATTCCACCTAAACATTAGGAAGAACTTCCTGACAGTAAGAGCTGTTTGACAGTGGAATTTGCTGCCAAGGAGTGTGGTGGAGTCTCCTTCTTTGGAGGTCTTTAAGCAGAGGCTTGACAGCCACCTGTCAGGAATGCTTGGATGGTGTTTCCTGCTTGGCAGGGGGTTGGACTGGATGGCCCTTGGGGTCTCTTCCAACTCTAGGATTCTATGATTCTATGCTGCTCCCGCGGCAACCTTACGAGCGGCAACTTGTAAGGCTGCCACGCGCGAAAAGCAGCACGGACGGGGCAGTGGCAACTCATAAGGTTTCTGCGGGAGCAGCAGCGCCAGCATGGACAGACTGCGCATGTCACGATGTACGCATCAGGACGAACGGTGCATGCACACGAAACTCCTATCAATCAATCAATCAATCCACTTTATTTCAGCTTTAAGCTCATAACACAAGACAACACAAGAACAGCAGTTACACTCACACAGTTGAATTTAAAATTATTGGCAATAAAATTAGAGGTAATTAAGACTTAATAAGTATACAAGATAGTGTAAATATTAATTCAAAACAATGTCAATTTCCAATCAACAGTCCATTTCGTCTCTTGTATAAGCTCCTATCTCTAAGGTGCTACTGGAAGGAATTTTTTGTTTTGTTTTGTTTAGAAACACACAGAGAGAGACAGACGTGCATCAGTTCCAGCCGTCCCTCCATGGTCTCTGCTCTGCACTTCAGGAAAATGTGTTGCCTCCTTGCAGGCTATGACTCAGCCCTGCAAGGAGGGCTCCCCTGAATTCTAAGCACCCACAGCCCACCCAACGCAGCACTGTCTCCCTGGAAGCCCAGACGGCGCCTCGGATGCAGAGGCCGCTTCATCAGGCCAGCGCCCTGCCGCCACCCGGTCCTAACGATCTGGGCTGCTCATTAGTGTCTGCAGCTGCTTCTGTCGGCTTTAATTTAAATACTCGGCGGTACACAGACAGGGGCAGGGGCAATGCCCAAGGGCACGGCGGGAGGCAGTGGCGGAGATGAAGACCAGGGAGGGAGGGAGAGATGGTGCAGCAGAACAACTGAGGGGTGAGAAGAAGCTGTTTGCATGGCCTTCAGTGGACCCCCTTCCTCTCTGCAATACGGATAATGCAGCTGGCCTTCTTTACAGGGACGTCGTGCTCCTGCCTGAGATAAAAGCCAGAAAAAGAGAGACAAATGGTGCAGCAGAGAGCAACTGAGAACAGGAGTAATAATAATAATAATAATAATAATAATAATAATAATAATAATAATTTATTATTTATACCCCGCCCATCTGGCTGGGTTTCCCTAGCCACTCTGGGCAGCTTCCAACAGAACATTAAAATACAATAATCTATTAAACATTAAAAGCCTCCCTAAACAGGGCTGCCTTCAGATGTCTTCTAAAAGTCTGGTAGTTGTTGTTCTCTTTCACCTCTGCTGGGAGGGCGTTCCACAGGGCGGGCGCCTCTACCGAGAAGGCCCTCTGCCTGGTTCCCTGTAGCTTTGCTTCTCGCAGTGAGGGAACCGCCAGAAGGCCTTCGGAGCTGGACCTCAGTGTCCGGGCTGAACGATGGGGGTGGAGACGCTCCTTCAGGTATACTGGACCGAAGCCATTTAGGGCTTTGAAGGTCAGCACCAACACTTTGAATTGTGCTCGGAAACGTACTGGGAGCCAATGTAGATCTCTCAAGACCGGTGTTATGTGGTCTCAGCGGCCACTTCCAGTCACCAGTCTAGCTGCCGCATTCTGGATTAATTATAATAATAATAATAACAACAATTTATTATTTATACCCCGCCCATCTGGCTGGGTTTCCCCAGCCACTCTGGGCGGCTTTCAACAGAGCATTCAAATACAATAATCTATAAAACATTAAAAGCCTCCCTAAACAGGGCTGCCTTCAGATGTCTTCTAAAGGTCTGGTAGTTGTTGTTCTCTGACATATGAAGGGAGGGCATTCCACAGAGCGGGCGCCACTACCGAGAAGGCCCTCTGCCTGGTTCCCTGTAACTTGGCTTCTTGTAGTGAGGGAACCGTCAGAAGGCCCTCGGCGCTGGTTTCCGGGTCACCTTCAAAGGTTGCCCCACGTAGAGCGCATGGCAGTAGTCCAAGCGAGAGATAACTAGAGCATGCACCACTCTGGCGAGACAGTCTGCGGGCAGGTAGGGTCTCAGCCTGCATACCAGATGGAGCTGGTAGACAGCCGCCCTGGACACAGAATTAACCTGCGCCTCCATGGACAGCTGTGAGTCTAGAATGACTCCCAGGCTGCGCACCTGGTCCTTCAGGGGCACAGTTAACCCGTTCAGGACCAGGGAGTCCCCCACACCTGCCCGCCTCCTGTCCCCCAAAAACAGTACTTCTGTCTTCTCAGGATTCAACCTCAATCTGTTAGCCGCCATCCTGGTGGAGTGAAACCCTCGGTTCGAATCTCCCCTTGAACTGTTTCCATGGCCTTCAGGGAGCCCCTTCCTCTCTGCAATACGGATAATGCAACTGGCCTCCTTTACAGGGTTGTTGTGCTCCTGAGATAAAAAGCCTGCAAGGAGTCCTGCGGCATCTGAAAAGATTCAGGGCAGATAAAAGAAGTAACTTCTTCGTGCAGTGCAAGTTAAAATACAGACGTCGCACCGGAAGGAGGCAGAGATGGTTTCCAACGTAGGTGGCTTTAGAAGCGGATTAGACTAATTCACGGAGGAGAGGAATAGCAATGGCTACTAGCCAGGATGGCTCTGTTCTGCCTCCGCAGCTGAAGGTAGTGAATGTTTCTGAATATCAGTTGCTGGAAACCAGTTGCTGGAGGATTTCAGAGGGTTGGGAATGGTGTAGCACAGGGGCCAGCAAACATTTTCAGCAGGGGGCCGGTCCACTGTCCCTCAGAATTTGTGGGGGGGCGGACTATATTTGGGAGGAGGGATGAACAAATTCCTATTGTCCTTTGGTTGTCCAGAGGAGGGCAACCAAAATGGTCAAAGGCCTGGGAACGATGCCTTAGGAGGAACGGCTTAGGGAGCTGGGTATGTTTAGCCTGGAGAAGAGAAGGTTAAGGGGTGATATGATAGCCATGTTCAAATATATAAAAGGATGTCATATAGAGGAGGGAGAAAGGTTGTTTTCTGCTGCTCCAGAGAAGCGGATACGGAGCAATGGATTCAAACTACAAGAAAGAAGATTCCACCTAAACATTAGGAAGAACTTCCTGACAGTAAGAGCTGTTTGACAGTGGAATTTGCTGCCAAGGAGTGTGGTGGAGTCTCCTTCTTTGGAGGTCTTTAAGCAGAGGCTTGACAGCCACCTGTCAGGAATGCTTTGATGGTGTTTCCTGCTTGGCAGGAGGTTGGACTGGATGGCCCTTGTGGTCTCTTCCAACTCTATGATTCTATGATTCTATGCCCTACAAATAACGCAGAGATGCATTTTAAATACAGTGGTGCCCCGCAAGACGAAATTAATTCGTTCTGCGAGTCTTGTCTGTTTAGGGAAGTTTTTAATCTGTAATATTTCAATGTATTTTAGTGTTTTTTGGAGGCCGCCCAGAGTGGCTGGGGGGACCCGGTCAGATGGGCGGGGTACAAATAATAAATTATTATTATTATTATTATTATTATTGTCGTCTTGCGAGTTTTTTCGTCTTGCGAAGCACGGTCCTGCGAACCACTAGATGGCGCTGTTTCCCATAGAAATGCATTGAAGCGCGGTTTCCCATAGGAATGCATTGGGAACTCGCAAGACGTTTTCGTCTTGCGAAGCAAGCCCATAGGGAAATTCGTCATGCGGAGCGACTTCAAAAATGAAAAACTCTGTCGTCTAGCGAGTTTTTCGTCTTGAGAGGCATTCGTCTTGCGGGGTACCACTGTAAAAGCACACATTCTACTCATGTAAAAACACGCTGATTCCCGGACCGTCTGCAGGCCGGATTTAGAAGGCGATTGGGCTGGATCTGGCCCCCGGGCCTTAGTTTGCCTACCCATGGTGTAGAACAAAAGGCAGTGGATGTGGAGAAAGAGTGATGTACATTTCTCCCTCTCCCATAATCCTACAGCTCCAGAATCATCCCGTGAAAATGACCAGCAGGAGATGCACATTTGCAGCCCCAAAATGTGGCAGCGGCTTCAGAACTGCATTAGACGACGACCAATCTGTTTGAAGTTATCGGCTGGCAAAGCTAATGAACCTCCATGCTGAGAGATAGTCTACCTTGGAAAATGAATTGTCTGGAAGCGAAACCAGAAGAAAGCTTTCACCTTTGTGTCCTGCTTGTTGGGCTTCCAGGGAACCTGGTGGGCCATTATGGGATGGAAGGTGCTGAACTAAGTGGACCTTTGGTCTGATCCAAAGTGTGTGTGTGTGCGGCTTCTGCTGCAAACACATCCAATTGCAAAAATTTAACAAATTACAAATATAACCAAAGTAGTCATAAACAACAAAGAAGCATAAAAAAGCACGCAACCAAATTGATACAATTTCCATATAAATCATAACGACATCTAAAATGAAGATACAAAAAAGTTACCATCAATAACAGCAACAATCCAACAATCACACACACATGCATTGTGTCCAGTTCGGCCCTAAGAATATGTGGAAATGTTGAAAATTGCTTTTACAGGAAGGATATGCCAATCCCTTCCAAATATAGTATACAATATAGTATTCTCTAGGGTGGCAAATGACTCGTTCAAACAACAGGCCAAAAGGGTCACAGTAGAAGTTGTGGCCATGCACACCACTAGCAACGCTATAGCTGCAACCCCAGTTTGAACCCTGGTCGCTCCTAGCTCCTGGTCTGACGCTCTAACCACTGTACGACACTGCCTCTCCCAATGGGCTGCTTCTGCTAATCTCCTGCAGGGAGAGGCTCGCTCTTGGGGAGCAATCACCTTTCCATTAGGAAACAGACCAACAATTGCCCTGAAAATCAATTCAATTATATTAAATAAGATACTCCCCCCCACTCCACACTTTTGTCCAATGGCGGGTCTCGAACTCGCGACCTTCTGGAGCGCGCCTTCCCTCCAGCCAATCGCATTAGCCGCCGCAGCAACAGCAACAGTGGCCTCCTCCCTACCGGATAAAGGCCCGCCGCTCTCCTGCGCATGCCTGCCTACATTTCCCAACAGGCACTTCCGCCTACGAAGGCAGCTCTTTGTTGACGCACGCGCGTGGAGGGGGGGCGCCCGCGTATCCACGGGAAACGTAGTCCTCCCGCAGCCGTGCTCGGCCGTCTTCAAACGGCCGCAGGACTACATCCCCCATGATCCCTTTTCACGCCGGCGCGTGTCCTCTCCTCACAGCGCCGGCGCCCTGGGCTCGTCCGCCATCTTGGTTTCCAGGGTGACAGGACCGTGGTGGCTGGCAGTAGGCCGGCCCGACCCGGCGCGGGGCGGGCGGCGCGCGGAGCGGAGCGGAGATGCTGGCCTGCCTGATGAGCAGGCCTCTGCCGCCGAGTCTGGCGCGGCTCTTCGGGGCGAGGGCGGGGCTCCCGCTGCCGGCGCGCGGGGCCTCGGCGGCGTCCGCGAAGTCGGCCTCGTCGCTGGCCGGGCGCGAGGAGCTGCAGTACCCAGGCGAGGCCGCTAGGGGCCGCCCGCAGCGCCAGTCGGCGGCAGAGGGAGAAGAGGAAGAAGTGAGGCTGGCGAAGCTGCAGCGCCGCCGCGCGCCCTCCAGGGGGCGCTGCGGGGACGAGGCGCTGTGGCCGCCGTGCAAGGCGGCGGCCGCCAGGGGGCAGGACGCGCAGCAGCTGGGAAGATACCCCTGCGAGGCGGGCGCCGCCCTGGCGGCGGGCAAAAGGGCGGCAGCCGAAGGAGGCTGGCTGCCCAAGCTGCCCTGCCAGGAGGAGGACCAGCAGCTGCCATCCGGGGACGCTAGCGCCCGCCCGCTACGCAGGGAGCCTAGCGGCCTGCGCCTCTGGCCCAACCCGGAGCGGGCCGGGCGCCACCGCAGCAGAGGGAACCGTGGCAACAGGCACGGCCCCAGGGTCCCGTCCTTCTCTGCCACCGCCGTGGCAGCCGCCGGGCTGGCATTCTGCTACAGCAAGGGCAACGTCTCCAAAGGTGACCGCAGGGCGACGCTCTCCAGCAGGAGGAACTCAAGCCGCTAGTCCTGTGCAAGGGACGGTGGGGAGGTTGACGAGGGATGCTGGGACTTTGGGGGGTTTTGCTTGCTGTCGGGGCCGGACCAGGTCATCTTGCCGCCCGGGGCAAAGTGGAAAGAAGCTCGCCCACCGCCGCCTCACCCTCTGCTACTGTCTCCTCTGTTGCTGCCGCCTGAGGCAGCCTAGGGAAGCCCTTGTGAGCTGAGGGAGGCTGGAGAGGAGACGGGCGACAAGCAGTAGGAGGCAGTGAGTGGCTGGCTCCGCAGGGTGTGGATCTGACACTCCTCCCAGCTGTGCGCACCCTGCTGTCTGAGACCGGGCGGGCCGGCCCTGCTTATTATAAATAATAAACATAATTGCACTTTTATCTCGCCTTTTTCTCCAAGGAGCTCAAGGTTTCACCCACCACTTGCTTCAACCTCCACAACAACCCTGTGAGGTAGGTTAGGCCGAGAGAGGCAGCGGCCGGCCCTCCAGATCACACCTAGTGAGCTGCATAGTGGCCAGTTGCGGGATCCGAACCCTGGTCTCTTCCTGGTCCTAGTCCAACACTAACCGCTGCCCCACACTGGCTCCTTCTATGTTGAGGTTCTTGCTTTTCCCATCATTACAGTTACAGCCTAGAGAAAAGATCCGCCTGCCTGAATTCCTGTATGCGCTGGAGTGCTCTTAGAACCGTTGAAGCAAGGCTAATAAAAGGCAGTGTGTGCGTAGTGGTTAGAGGGCTGGGCTAGGACCTAGGAGAAACGCCCAGTCAGCCGTGAAGCTCCCTGGGTGACCCTTGGGGCCAGACACCCCACCTCAGCCTAACCTGCCTTACAGAGTTGTTGCGAGGAGAAAGCACAGAGGAGAAACCTTGAGCTCCTTGGAGGAAAAGGTGGATAAAAATGTAATAAACAAAGGATATAATAAGTAATAATTTAGAATTTTGGTCACAGTAGGAGTAACGTGTCAGTGTTCTGCGTTCCTGTTAACCAGCCTGATGCCCCTTCCCTTGGTTGTTTTGGATTACAACTTCATTGGCCCAAACCAGCATATTTCCTAGGGGATTCGCCCATGCTCCTCTTCTCAGTACATGTGAGAAGGAGTCTAGGAGTCTTGGTAGACCACAAACTTGACATGAGTCAACAGTGTGATGCAGCAGCTAAAAAAGCCAATGCAATTCTGGGCTGCATCAATAGGAGTATAGCATCTAGATCAAGGGAAGGAATAGTACCACTGTATTCCGCTCTGGTCAGACCTCACCTGGAATACTGTGTCCAGTTCTGGGCACCACAGTTCAGGAAGGATACTGACAAGCTGGAACGTGTCCAGAGGAGGGCAACCAAAATGGTCAAAGGCCTGGAAACGATGCCTTATGAGGAACGGCTTAGGGAGCTGGGGATGTTTAGCCTGGAGAAGAGAAGGTTAAGGGGTGATATGACAGCCATGTTCAAATATATAAAAGGATGTCATATAGAGGAGGGAGAAAGGTTGTTTTCTGCTGCTCCAGAGAAGCGGACACGGAGCAATGGATTCAAACTACAAGAAAGAAGATTCCACCTAAACATTAGGAAGAACTTCCTGACAGTAAGAGCTGTTCGACAGTGGAATTTGCTGCCAAGGAGTGTGGTGGAGTCTCCTTCTTTGGGGGTCTTTAAGCAGAGGCTTGACAGCCACCTGTCAGGAATGCTTGGATGGTGTTTCCTGCTTGGCAGGGGGTTGGACTGGATGGCCCTTGTGGTCTCTTCCAACTCTAGGGTTCTATGATTCAATTCATTTGCCTGTTGGTGTCTCAGGACAATAATGAATTCTAAGAGGGGATTCTCCTTTTTTTCTGTGACCTTAGTGGTGCATACAGGGTACGTCTCCAAAAAATGTGGCAAAAACTTGATGTTTTTGCATGTCGTTTTTTAGCTTTGTATTTTTAAATCAAAGTTCAGTTGATAATCTGTTAATGAGGTTTTAGTTTCTTTCCATCGTGACAGTTGTTACAGTAATGGTTTTTGATAAAGTTCATAATTATTATTATTGAAACAAGTAGTCCTACTTTACATCCTCATCCTCAAAGTGCATTTTGAGGCTAGTTTTGTATGGTGTACTTACAGCATTACGGCCAGGAGGTGGCATATTTGAACCACCTGTTCCCAAAGTGGCAACCTTATGCCACTTGAGGTTTGCAGCCTTCTTCTCCAGCTTGTTTTTGGACTACAAGTCATGTGTGCTGGCTGGGGCTGATGGGAAGGGACTTGTAGTCTAGACCATCGAGAACCCCAGGAAGACTGTTTCAAAAGACCCATTCCTGGGCCTTTCTCACGCAGGGATCGGCTTTTGTTTTGAGTGTCCAGCTGTGCATTAAAAGATGTTTTGATTGCTGCTCCTTGCCTTGTAGCTTCTGCACTGAAGTCTTATCTTCAGGGTCATACCCTGGGAGTGTGGGGGCAACACCTAGAATCATAGAATTGTAGAGGAAGAAGGTACCCCAAGGGTCATCTAGTCCAACCCCCTGCAACGCAGGAATTGCAGATCAAGAATCCCTGGTGGATGGCTACCCCACCTAGAATCATAGAATCATAGAGTTGGAAGAGACCCCAAGGGCCATCCAGTCCAACCCCCTGCCAAGCAGGAAACACCATCCAAGCATTCCTGACAGGTGGCTGTCAAGCCTCTGCTTAAAGACCTCCAAAGAAGGAGACTCCACCACACTCCTTGGCAGCAAATTCCACTGTCAAACAGCTCTTACTGTCAGGAAGTTCTTCCTAATGTTTAGGTGGAATCTTCTTTCTTGTAGTTGGAATCCATTGCTCCGTGTCTGCTTCTCTGGAGCAGCAGAAAACAACCTTTCTCCCTCCTCTATATGACATCCTTTTATATATTTGAACATGGCTATCATATCACCCCTTAACCTTCTCTTCTCCAGGCTAAACATACCCAGCTCCCTAAGCCGTTCTGTTGAATAACCTCACTTGAAGGAGAGGCCACCACCTCCCGAGGGAGTCCATTCCACCGCTGAACAGCTCGTACCGTCAGAAGATTCTTGCTAATGTTTAGTCAGAATCTCCTTTGGGTTTGGGTCTTACCTTCTGGAGCAGCAGGAAACAAACCAGACCTAATTAACCTTTAGGGCCATCCAAGTTAGTGACTATCACTGCCTCCTGCAGGAGCAAGCCTAACTGCGTGAATTGTTCCAATTTAACCACTAGGCGCTCACAGCCCTTGCTTTACCGTGGACAGAAAATTCCCCGGGGTTGGGGAAAGGCCACTGGCCCCCAAAAACGTGTGGCTGCCTGGCTCAGTAGGCAATAAATAAAAATTTATTATTATTATTATTAGGCAGTGCTGCAGCTCTAAAAAGCAGGTGTTTGTGCGTTGATTTCTGTTCTGTTCCATCTCAAAGAAATTTAAGTGGAGAGACTGCCTGGTCAAACACTTGATAGGTAACCTCAGTGTGGACCTGATAGTGGGATTCTTTGTGTGTGTGTGGTTTGAATCAGCTTTGAGGGGCGGGAGGCAATAACTGAGCAGTTCCAAGTGGTCCCCCCAGAACCAAACCTGGCGGAAAGCAGGAAACTTCCTTTAAAAAGGGGTGGGTGGGTTCTTCTTCCTTCTTGCCTGTCCTTCTCGCCACCTCCAGTTCACAGCGATTCCTCTCCTTTGTCTTTTCCAGAAGACTCTCTACTGGAAGCTGCACAGGTCAACAACATTTCCGAAGTGGACAGGTGAGCCCCCTGAATTCAGCCCTGCTGGTGCGAGGGGTGGCCGGGAGATCTCTGCTGGTGGCGTGCAGCCATCTTGGGAGAAAACACTAGTGTGTGCGGTCTACAAATTATATCTATATAACCTCACAATTTTTATATACTACTTGATTGTAAAAACCCAACAACAGCCACCTCAAAGCAGTTTACAAAGAGAATAAAACCGTAAAACTGTCAGTAAAGACCGCTCTTTAAAATATTCAAAAGAAAAAATCAGCCACAAACTAAAAAAAGAAATTAAAAACACACATCAACATGCCACATGTTTGAGTTGGCTTGTCTAAACAAAACTGAAAAGGGTAGAGTGAAGGATTTCTGCCTGGTGTCAATAGGCAGGGAGATCCAGATTGTAGGTGCTGCCATGCTACAGGCTGTGGAGTGATGATTCTGCAGATATATTTTCTTGGGGCCAAGGTCCATTTGTTGATGTACTGATGGGCTTTCTCTAGGAGAAGCTATGAAAGTTGCCCCCACAGGGGGCAGTGATGGCCACCAACTTAGATGCCTTTAAAAAGAGGACCAGGCAAATTCATAGAGAATAAGGCTATCAGTGGCCACTAGCCAGGATGGCTGTGCTCTGCCTCTATGAACAGAGGCAGAAATGCTTCCGAAGACCAGTTGCTGGAACCACAGGAGGGGAGGATGCTCTTGTGCTCAGATCCTGCTTGCTGGTCTCCCACAGGCATCTGGTTGGCCACTATGAGTGCAGCCTGCTGGACTAGATGGGCCCCGTTTGGTCTGATGTAGCAGACTCTTCTTTTGTTCTTTTGCTTTAGAAGTGACACCTCTGCACCTGAATATTATTATTATTATTATCATTATTATTATTATTAAGCATGCCTCAGAGCTTGATTTCCTACCTTGGACTGCCTTCCCCCCCAAAAAGCAAGGTGTTAGCAGTTGTTTGTGAGGGAGAGGCCCTCTGTACATGCTATGACTGTAGTGACTGGGTGACTGGGAGCAGCCGCCAGGAGATCTACATTGGCTCCCAGTACGTTTCCGAGCACAATTCATAGTGTTTGTGCTGACCTTTAAAGCCCTAAACGGCCTCGCTCCTGTATACCTGAAGGAGCGTCTCCACCCCCATCGTTCAGCCCGGACACTGAGGTCCAGCGCCGAGGGCCTTCTGGCGGTTCCCTCACTGCGAGAAGCAAAGCTACAGGGAACCAGGCAGAGGGCCTTCTCGGTGGTGGCGCCCGCCCTGTGGAACGCCCTCCCAGCAGAGGTGAAAGAGAACAACAACTACATGACCTTTAGAAAACACTTGAAGGCAGCCCTGTTTAGGGAAGTTTTTAACCTGTGATATTTTAATGTATTTTAATATCTGTTGGAGGCCGCCCAGAGTGGCTGGAGGGACCCAGCCAGATGGGCGGGGTACAAATAATAAATTGTTATTATTATTATTACTATGGGGTGTTCCCTTCGCCACAGTTCAGTTTTCCACACCCTCAGCAGCTGATCCCTGGCACTGAAGTGCCCTAGTGCTGGGGTGTTCGATTAAAACGCTGGCTCTCCAAGCCATGACTGGAACCAGCGGACTGGCATGTTTGTGTGGCATATGCCCACTTTGCACAGTCTGCTTCGCCCTGTTCAGATCAGCCTTCATGCCCCCTGTATTGTCCAGCAACCAGGTCTCCACCTCCCCTTCCCGGACCATGTAACCCCCCTCTCCTCTCTTCCCCGCACCCCCGAGCCTCTTCCCGGCCTGTCTCAGGAAATGGCTTCCTTGTGCCCAACGCAGCCAAGGTCTGGCCTGCATCAACGCTCCTGATGGGCAGCGAACTGGGCCCCTGGCAGTAATTGCAGGAAGCGGCCTGATTATCTTTGAGTCAGCCCAGGTCTCCTGGCCTCTTTCCCTCCCATCTCCTTGCTTCAGCTTCACGTTCCCAGCAGGCGATTCTGGAAATCGCTTTTGGCCGCTGCAATTGTTCAAACCTTCGGATGGCATGTAATTTGGGGAAATGCCTCCCCAGATCCCCTTGCTCCTTTGAGCTGCCCTGGGCTGGATGATGTGCTCTGGAAGTCACCACTGTACCCTTATGGGACACAACATCCAGCTATCCCCTCTTGCACTCGGGAAATAGTGTGGGTTTGAGTTAGGCTACCAGCAGGAGAAGGGACGCTGATGGCGCTGTGGTCTAAACCACAGAGCCTCTAGCACTTGCCGATCAGAAGGTCGGCGGTTCAAATCCCCGCGACGGGGTGAGCTCCCGTTGTTCGGTCCCAGCTCCTGCCAACCTAGCAGTTAGGAAGCATGTCAAAGTGCAAGTAGATAAATAGGTACCGCTCCGGCAGGAAGGTAAACGGCATTTCCGTGCACTGCTCTGGTTCGCCAGAAGCGGCTTAGTCATGCTGGCCACATGACCTGGAAGCTGTACGCCGGCTCCCTCGGCCAATAAAGCGAGATGAGCGCCGCAACCCCAGAGTTGGACACGACTGTACCTAATGGTCAGGGGTCCCTTTACGTTTACCAGCAGGAGAACAGTAATGCTTTCATGTTACATGGCTAAGATATCAAAAAAATACTGTTTTTTTCTGTGTATAAGACACCCCCATGTATAAGACGCCCCCTACTTTTGGGGACCCCAAATTTAGAAAATGGGCATATGCACTATCCGTGTATAAGACGCCCCCAGATTTTTAACCTTATTTTAAAGTAAAAAACCCTAGTCTTATACACGGAAAAATACGGTAATCTTCACCAACATTTGCAAAAGCCGGCATTGGCTCTCCCTGTGATACCATTCTGCCTGCCTTGTCTGTCTGCAAGGTGAGGGCTGTGCATAGATGCCACATGCTAGAATATTTACCTTCAACTCTCGGAAGGGCCGTCACATGGAAGAGTCCTGGGGGACCTGCTCCCTGCCTTGCAGGCCTATTTCTACCTGGCCTGGGAGGCGGGGCCTGGACTGACTCCAGCTACAAAAGCTGAGGCTGCTGAACACACTCTTGCACTGGGGTGTTGGTTAGGGGTTTTCGTTGCTCTTGTTGATACTACTTTTTTGTATGTTTTTAAATCTTACGATTTATGTGGAAATTGTTCAGTTGGGTTGTGCGCCTTTTGATGTGATTTACTTATTGTTTATGACTACTTGTGTTGTGTTTGTAATTACGTAAATATTTTTATTTTGTAAGCCGCCTTCAGCATAGTTTTAACTATGCAAGGGCTGCATGCAGTTAACATGATGGTGATGATGCAAGCTTGTTTTCTGCTGCTCCAGGCGGGAGAACATGATTAAAATTGCAAGAAAGGAGATTCCGACTAAGCATTAGGACGAACTTTCTGAGGGCAAGAGCTGTTTGACAGTAGAACGGACTCCCACAGGAGCTCGTTGACTCTCTCCTTCCTTGGAGGTTTTTAAACAGAGGTTGGGAGGCCACCTGTCAGTGGTCCTTTATCTGCAATTCCTGCATGGCAGGGTGTTGGAATAGATGACCCTTGGGAGTCCCTTCCAACTCTGCAATTCTAGGATTACTGGGCTTTCGGTCCAGTATACCTGAAGGAGCGTCTCTACCCCCATCATTCTGCCCAGACACTGAGGTCCAGCGCCGAGGGCCTTCTGGCGGTTCCCTCACTACGAGAAGCCAAGTTACAGGGAACCAGGCAGAGGGCCTTCTTGGTGGTGGCCCCCTTCCTGTGGAACGCCCTCCTATCAGATGTCAAAGAGAACAACAACTACCAGACCTTTAGAAGACATCTGAAGGCAGCCCTGTTTGGGGAAGCTTTTAATGTTGAATAGATTATTGTATTTTAATGTTCTGTTGGAAGCCGCCCAGAGTGGCTGGGGAAACCTAGCCAGATGGGCGGGGTATAAATAATAAATTATTATTATTATTATTATTATTATTATTATTATTATTATTCGCTCTTGGGATGAAAACAGTGGAGGCAAATGGGCTGATTAGACAGGCCATTTTTAGGAAGCTGGCACTGTTTTTCTCTCTTGAGATCATTATGTTGCCTGTGTGTGTGTTTAGGGGGTGGGAAGGATCTCATTCCGTAAGTGTTGCAAACCTCAAAGCTTGGGGGCACCTCCTAAAGAAGTCGAAAGTTTCCCTAAAGCACCAGTACCCCCCCCCCGGCTGTTAAACAGTAACATCTGGGGACGGGGAGAGGGTGAGAAGTGCTGTTTAACTGGCCTCTGCTGCTGCTGGGGACAGAAGCTTTTGTTGTGGCCAAAAGTTCAAGTTTCCAGCTTCCTCTTCCTCCACCTGTCAGGAGGGCCCGGCTCGCAGGCGCTGAGCACAAACTCAAACATGCCCTTTGGGCTCCCGGAGTCGCTCACCCAGAACTCCTGGGCTCGGAGGCCTGAATAGAAGCCCCATATGTTCCGCACGGGAAGGGGGTGTGCGGGGAGGGGAGCCAAGTGCCTATGCTGCAATAGGAGATGCCCAAAGCCAAGCGATTCACTGGATCAGCTGCCTTCTTTGCTCTGAAGGGGGGGAATCCTTCTTTCGCTCCCCCAAAAGAACAAATTTATCCTCCCTGAGATGCATCCCTTCTCTTTCTCTCTCTTTCCCCCCGCCCGATTAGTGGGGTGGTTTCTGTATCTTCCAAAGGGCCCCTGGCCAGAAAGCCCCCTCTGGAATATTGAATCATAGAATCATAGAGTTGGAAGAGACCACAAGGGCCATCCAGTCCAACCCCCTGCCATGCAGGAAACACCATCAAAGCATTCCTGACAGGTGGCTGTCAAGCCTCTGCTTAAAGACCTCCAAAGAAGGAGACTCCACCACACTCCTTGGCAGCAAATTCCACTGTCGAACAGCTCTTACTGTCAGGAAGTTCTTTCTAATGTTTAGGTGGAATCTTCTTTCTTGTAGTTGGAATCCAGTGCTCCCTGTCCGCTTGTCTGGAGCAGCAGAAAACAACTTTTCTCCCTCCTCTATATGACATCCTTTTATATATTTGAACATGGCTATCATATCACCCCTTAACCTTCTCTTCTCCAGGCTAAACATACCCAGCTCCCTAAGCCGTTCCTCATAAGGCATCGTTTCCAGGCCTTTGACCATTTTGGTTGCCCTCTTCTGGACACGTTCCAGCTTGTCAGTATCCTTCTTGAACTGTGGTGCCCAGAACTGGACACAGTATTCCAGGTTCTCACCATATTGGGGGGTTCTCACCATAAACAAGGAGGCATGAATTTGGCGGGCGCCTGAAGCCGCTTCTGAATACTAGTTGCTGGAGACCAGGGCCGTCTTAAGCATATCCAGCGCCGTGGTGCAAAGATCCCTCAGGCGCCTCCCGTTTTCCCAGAGTTGTCGACCTTCTCCCAAGCCTCTGTGGGGATCGCTCTCCTCCCATGGAGGCTTGGGAAGGAAGCTGCACTCCCGCCAGCCTTATAGTTGGCTGGGTGCAGCTTCCATCCTAAGCCTCTGCAGGGATCGCTCTCCTCCCGCGGAGGCTTGGCGGGCGAGCAGGGAAAGGGGAGGCCACTGGCAAAGCCGCGCAGCTCCCCCACTCTCTGGGGCGCCCCTGAGAGCGCGCCAGTAAGCCCAGTAGGAAAGACGGCTCTGCTGGAGACCCCACAGGAGAGGAGAGTTGCTCTTGTGTTCGAATCCTGCTTGTGGGTTTCACACAGGCATCCAGTTGTCCACAGTGAGAACAGGAGGCTAGGCTAGATGGGCCGTTGGCTTGATCCAGCAAGCTCTTCTTACATTCTTATGAGTTGCACCTTCCCAGTTTAACCTAGTCCAGGGAGGCAGGCAGACCAGCCTCTCTGTGTGGTAACATTCTCGCATGGGGACGTTTACACTTCCGTCGGATGAGGTTGTCTGTCAGATGCTAATGATGATAGCATTTATAGAATGCCATAGACTATCCAACAAATTTTGCACAGTGTCCTGTCATAACTATTACAATTGTTTGTGGAATGCTCTCCCCGGGGAGGTTCACCTGGCGCCATCATTATACGTGGGGCTACCTTTGAAGGTGACCCGGAAACTGCAATTAATCCAGAATGCGGCAGCTAAACTGGTGACTGGGAGTGGCCGCCAGGACCACACAACACCAGTACTCAGAGATCTACATTGGCTCCCAGTACGTTTCCGAGCACAATTCAAAGTGTTGGTGCTGACCTTGAAAGCCCTAAACGGCCTCGGTCCTGTATACCTGAAGGATCGTCTCCACCCCCACCATTCAGCCCGGACACTGAGTTCCAGCGCCGAGGGCCTTCTGGCGGTTCCCTCCCTGCGAGAAGCAAAGCTACAGGGAAGCAGGCAGAGGGCCTTCTCGGTAGTGGCGCCCGCCCTGTGGAACGCCCTCCCAGCAGAGGTCAAAGTGATCAACAACTACATGACCTTTAGAAAACACCTGAAGGCAGCCCTGTTTAGGGAAGCTTTTAATCTGTGATGTGTTGATGTATTTTAATGTTTACTGGAAGCCGCCCAGAGTGGCTGGGGATACCCGGCCAGATGGGCGGGGTACAAATAATAAATTATTATTATTATTATTATTATTATTATTATTATTATTATTATTATTATACGCCTTTAGGTGCCAGGTGATAACATACCTCTTCAAACAGGCCTTTAACTGATGATGAGCCAATACCCTTTTAAATGCTGGCTTCTGGGACTGATGGGAACTGGATGGTTCCCAGGTCTCTCAGCCCTGCTCTCCAGGGCTCACTTTCTAGTCCTGCGCATGGAATTCCAAGTTTTCAACTCTTTCTGTAAATTTGCAATGCTCGTAGTTGTGGAACAGGAGACACGGATGAGACTTATTCTTCCACTTTGCAAATTCCTGGCTGAACCTTGTGTTGCTACTCTGTGAAAATGCACCTCTAGGTGTCTGCGGATAAGCAGCTGTTTGGGAGCCATTCAGCCGAGTGCCTCAGGTGTTATTTGGTTAAAATGCGGGTAAACATCCTTAAAGATTGATCAGAGAATTTTATTTAATTAACAATAAAATACCCCTGCTGGTAAATACATTTGGTTGTCTAGGAGCTGAGCAGTGGTCGTCGCTCTATTGATTTGTTGTGATTAAATCAGGCTGGGAATATATTAATGATGATCACGAGTGCCCTGAACATAAAGTTCAGCCATTTCACAAAGCTGCTAAGTTGCTCAGCACCAATGTGCTGATTTTAAAAAATGCCCCTAATTGAAATGTCGATGCACGCTGTGCTCCTCGATGGCGCTGCGGTCATCCTGCATTCTGACTTTTTCAGTTCATCATTCTAGAGGGCCTTAAGCAACTTGTGTCCTGTTCCTGAACACAGGCTCTTGTCGATGACCATGATCAGTGAGGGCTTTGTGGCTTCATCTTGCTGTGGGCAAGCGGCAAAAGTCACTCTGGAGCACCTCCCATGACCCAGAACAGGCATAGTCCTTATGATGCCCCATCCAGATGTTGTATTCCAGCTTAAGAGTCTATGATTCTATTACCTCAACCTCTCTCTCTCTCTCTCTCTCTCTCTCGCGTATTTTGTAAACTAAAAAGCCCCAAACGCTGCAGCCTTCTGGGGAGTTACTCCATCCCATTGATCATTATGAGTGCTCTTTTCTGAACCTTTTCCAACTCCACAATCTCCTTTTTGAGGTTGGGCAATCAGAACTGTATGCGATATTCCAAATGTGATCACACAGTAGATTTGCCTGAGGGCATTTTTTGAGTCTCCTCCTTGAGAGGCCAATGATGCACTCACCTAGCACTCATACAGAGTCACAAATGCCTCTGGAAAGCACAGCAAGAACAGTAGGGATCAGGGCGAGAGCCAATGAATTGACCCTATAGAACCGTAAAGACAGACCTCTGAGGGGTGGATCTGCCTAGGGTTGCCCCTGTGATATGTAGTGTGATGGGGAACAGCAAAGCTAAGGGCGACTTTTGGTCGGGCGGTGGGAGGACCTTTGGAGAGCTTCCAGATGGAGCAGGGGTGTGGGTTTCTGCCGCAGGCGATGCTGCTTTGAGCATGGGCCATGCAGCTGCAAGGCGCTCTCTGGTTACTCCTGTAAACACAGCCCTGTCTGCTCAGTTGACATCCAATCCGGGTCTCCCCCAGGCTGATGCAGCCCATCACTACAGGTTCATTTCCTCTCCTTTTTGGCAGGCAAGGGAAAATCTGTTTGGCTCGAGCACACAGTCCTCTTGGGGTGATGGGCTGCCCAGAAGGGTACTCGCCCTTGTGAGTGGGCAGGCCTCGGAAGACAAATGGCGCAAAGCAGAACTTGCCTTCCTCATTCATCGGGGCAGGCAAGCTTTTCCCTTCGAGAGCCACATTCCCTTGTGGGGAGGAGTCTCTTGGGGGTTTCATGCTGGCAGTGGGAGGAGCTACAGTTGAAGGTGGGTGGGGCCAAAGTTAATTCTGCATTAACTAGTCCAGAGTAAAGAAACCCCACTCCACCACCCCCGAGTTTTCAGGATGGCTGCCTCAAACGAAAATTCCCAGTCCTGGGCAGGCCTACTAAGAAGTAAGCCCCACTGAGTTTGATGGGGTTAAAGGTAAAGGTAAAGGGACCCCTGACCATTAGGTCCAGTCGTGTCCGACTCTGGGGTTGCGGCGCTCATCTCGCTTTATTGGCCGAGAGCCAGCGTACAGCTTCCAGGTCATGTGGCCAGCATGACAGAGCCGCTTCTGCTGAACCAGAGCAGCGCACGGAAACGCCGTTTACCTTCCCGCCAGAGCGGTACCTATTTATCTACTTGCACTTTGACGTGCTTTCGAACTGCTAGGTGGGCAGGAGCTGGGACCGAGCAACAGGAGCTCACCCCGTCACGGGGATTCGAACCTCCGACCTTCTGATCAGCAAGCCCTAGGCTCTGTGGTTTAACCCACAGCGCCACCTGGGTTACTCTCAAATAAATAAGCAGAGCATTATTTTTTCAGTGCACCAGCCCGATACAGCTACTGTTCAGGGAAGTGAGTGAAAGTGATTCCATCCTGACTTTCGTTTAATATAATAATAATAATAATAATAATATTAATATTATTATTAATAATAATAATAATAATAATAATAATAATTTATTATTTGTACCCCGCCCATCTGGCCGGGTCTCCCCAGCCACTCTGGGCGGCTTCCAGTAAACATTAAAATACATCAACACATCACAAATTAAAAGCTTCCCTAAAGAGGGCTGCCTTCAGGTATTTTCTAAAGGTCATATAGTTGTTAATCCCTTTGACCTCTGACGGGAGGGCGTTCCACAGGGCGGGCGCCACTACCGAGAAGGCCCTCTGCCTGGTTCCCTGTAGCTTTGCTTCTCGTAGTGAGGGAACCGCCAGAAGGCCCTCGGCGCTGGATCTCAGTGTTCGGGCTGAACGGTGGCTTTTTATTTTCCAGCTGGAACTCGCCGGAACTTAGTGCATGTACACACACACAGCAGAAGTCTTTCTATTCTCAATTAGCTGGGAGACAAACTTCTCCAAGCCATAGCATACAACTTAGAAAATAGTTTTAAAATAACATCCATTTGTGTCTATATTGCCTCTTCTAGTTGTTCTGATACTGTGTACATAGAATAAGGGGAAATGCGTTCAGAAGCCAGGAAAGCAAACAAGGAAGAAGGGACTGGGGTGGGAGGGAGGGAGGGAGGGAGGGGTCACCTACCAGTGTCTGTGGATGGGCAGGTTGTTTAACTGAGTTGTAGCTGCTCCATGGCTAACAGATATGCTTCCTCTCCCTCTTTCTGTCTCTCTGTTCAGGTTGTTGCAGGAAGGTGCCAGTGTGAACGCCCGGCACAAACTTGGCTGGACAGCTCTGATGGTAGCTGCTATAAACCGAAATGCAAGGTGTGTTATTTATTTTTCTGTGTAAAAAAGGTGCATATGACACCCACTCATGTAAAACACCAAGGCAGCAATATTCGCAAATGCCATCAAACATGCGACACATTAAGCATGGTAGGAAATGATCCTTAAAATGTCTGGCTCATCTTGGAAAAATTCAAGCAATTGAACAAGCCTGAATAGGCTTTAAAAAGGTCTCCCAAGAGGCGTCCAAAAGGTAGCAGCGAGGTCGCCTGTTGACTTTGCCGGAAATTTGGTGTGCTAGGTTTCTTTACCGCCTTTCTTACAGGAGATTCTGAGGGCTATATACAATTTAAAACATTAGAACTGAACAAAATGGAAACAACTGATACAAGTAATAAAGTAATAAAATAGCCACAAAATTGAAGGAAGACCTCAGCCTCCACAGGGCTGGTGAAGTAAACATGTATTGGGTTGTGTCCAAAAGAAGGCGAGCAGAGAGGATATTGGATATGATAGCCATGTTCAAATATATAAAAGGATGTCATATAGAGGAGGGAGAAAGGTTGTTTTCTGCTGCTCCAGAGAAGCGGACACAGAGCAATGGATTCAAACTACAGTACAAGAAAGAAGATTCCACCTAAACATTAGGAAGAACTTCCTGACAGTAAGAGCTGTTCGACAGTGGAATTTGCTGCCAAGGAGTGGGGTGGAGTCTCCTTCTTTGGAGGTCTTTAAGCAGAGGCTTGACAGCCACCTGTCAGGAATGCTTTGATGGTGTTTCCTGCTTGGCAGGGGGTTGGACTGGATGGCCCTTGTGGTCTCTTCCAACTCTATGATTCTATGACCGTGATTTTGGCAAGGGGGGGTGCCACAGTCAAGGGGCTGAGCTGGTTTTTGGGAGAAAACTATTTGGCTTCCACTTCCTCCAGAGTGGCCCGTGGTGGGTTCACGTTCTCACCCAGCTGAGAATGCTCTTCTTGTTGCACAGTGTCCTGCTTTGAGCGGAATGCACAAAATGTCTAGCAGCGGGACATGAATAGAGAAGCCCAGTTTGGGGCGTTGTGCGGTGTGTACTCCTGCAGTGAATGATGGTTTGGGTGTGTCCTTGCCCAGCTCCCACCCATTCCATTCCATTGCAGCCCCTTCTGCCCTCTTTCCACTTTTCAGCAGCCAAGTGTCAAAGGGTGCAAAACAGGGCATTGTTAAACGATGGAGGGTGATGGTCGCCAACTTGGTTGGCTTTAAAAGAGGATTAGGAAAGTTCACGGAAGATTAAGGCTACCTATACCTATACCTATACTCTGCCTAAACTGCAGTATGCCTCTGAATAGAATAGAATAGAATATATTTTATTGTCATTGTCCCCTTCGGGGACAACGAAATTACTTGGCTGCTCCATCCACCCAGATAGGGCACTCCACGCAAAGACAAAACAACTACAAAAACACTGATTAAAACCATACACACTGATTAAAACCATACAATGATAAAACATAACAGGTAAGATACCAGTTCCTGTTGCACTCAGGTTCTGCTCGGAGGCTTCCCAGAAGAGGCAACAGGTCAGTGACTGGGAGGACAGGATGTTGGACCAGATGGGCCTTTGGCCTGACCCAGCACCCAGGCTCTTAAGAAAGGCTTTGCTCCTTTTGGGATTTGCAGTGGTTGTTACCTGCTCTGCGCACCAACACTACAACTCATGAATATCCACCGAAACCGAATGTTGAAAAATTCAAGGCAGATAAAAGGAAGGACACCAACATGGATGGCTTTGAAAGAGGGATGGACAAAATCATAGAGGAGGGGACGATTCATGGTTGCTAGCCATGATGGCCATGGTCTGCCTCTACAGTTGGAGGCAGCAGTGCTTCTGAATACCAGTTGCTGGGAGCCACAGGAAGGGGGTGCGCTCTTGTGTTCGAATCCTGCTTGCGGGTTTCCCATTGTGGTATCTGGTTGGCCCCCGTGAAAAGAGGATGCTGGACCAGATGGGCTCCCATTGGCCTGATCCAGCAGTTTGTCTTCTTATGTTCTTAAGGCTTCAGAAACAGGGTGGGTTAGAAATCAGAACCTCATTATTCATAGCATAGGAGCAGGATAGGCTTCTGCAGGTCCGCCCACAGGGTTCCGTTGCCTCGCTGCAGGCTTTTCCCTGCCGATCCTTCTTTGCCTTTGTGTTTCCTGTCCTTTCTGGGCCGGAGGAGCCTCTCTGCCCTAACATCCCTTTAGGTTCCCAGGACAATCGCCGTGTCTCCTTGTAACCTTTAAAGGCAGCTCTTCAATGCGTTCAGTCTACAACTAAATTCAATTAGTTTTCTTATTTAAAGATGGAGCGAAAGAGGGCGGGCGGCGGGGAGAGAGAGAGAGAAATCCAATTTTCGGAAACGTGGGACAGCCAGTTGGAATGGGCTTTGATGTTACAACCTCTCAGGGGCGCTTTACTTAGTCACAAGTTCATAAGCAAAAAAGGCCTAATTATTTGGGAAAACACAGGATTAAACGGGCGCACAAAGGCCGAATATCCGCTCTCGGGCGACGCGATACAAATCCATGTGCCGAGTTCGTGTGTGGTGCAAACTTTGATGTGTGCTATGACAAGCTGAAAGTCGTGACCCCCTCGGGGAGCTCCTTAAGACAGGCCAAGAGGCAGGGGGGTAGACCCTGGGGGTCTGTTTGTTTAACTTTGATGTCCGAGCAGCAACGGGCTCCCTTGTTTGCGGGGCTGTGGAGGGGTGGGTTGAGCGCCCCCCCGACCTTTGCAGGTGGACAATGGCCAGCGGCGGAGTGTGACGATTGTTGACCATTCCGAGTGGCTGGTGGACCAGAACAGGGTTTCGGGAGAAAGGCTGTTCATGGTACAATAATTGCCCCAGATGGTTCCTGGTCCTAGCCTTTGCCCAGTGTTAAGCCTTTTATCTGCAGAAGTGGCTGAAGCTCCGACTCTGTGCACGCCTGCCTGGTGCAGAACCAGTGTGGTTCCTTGGCTAAGGCTTGGTACAAAATGTTTGTGGGAGTGGCGGCTTAATCTAATTTCTTCCTTGTTTTTATAAGAAAGGTCCTTGGATAAATGGCTCTCACTTGGGCCAGCCTCTGGGAACATAATGAGAAGCCGGTGAAGTCAATGCCATAGTTTCCCCTCTTGCAGGCAGAGGATAACGCAGGGGCATTGCCCTGATTCTCAGTCTCCCGGTTTCCCTGATGTCAGGTTTTCTTATCGGTTGCTCAATAGTAACACCAAACCATCTTGTCTTTAAGTCTCTTTATTTCAGTGCAAAGCTATTTACAGTGCAGAGTTCAGTTTTTCATGTCTGCTCAGTCACTAGCAGAATCCGGAAGTGCCTCCCTTCTGTTTTGGCGCCAACACAAAAGCCTCGGCATCCTGAATTGCCGCCTTCTCCTCCTACGTGAGATATGCGCCTGAACTGACGCCTCCCCCTCCGAGCGAGTCTGCTGGGTGGTGCCAGGTCTCCCAGCAACTCCCTGGACACCTGGCACTCCCTGGCTCCCAGCCACTAACTGCTCCACCCCTGAAGAGGGGCTGCTAGATCCACTCGAAGACGAATCTGTTGTTAACACAGGCTGCGGCTCCCTGTAAGCACTCAGAGCTGGACTGGCAGGGGTGGGCAGATCCCTGACACCTGGGCTTGGAGCTCTCCTTGCGAGACGCACTTTCCATTTGCTCTAAGGGAGATCCGTTTGCAACGGACCTCCAGAGTTTTGCAGCCTGGTCTGTTACGTGGTTGTTTTTAATATAAGGCAGCCTTTGCCAGCCTGGTGCCCTCTGGGTGTTTGGGCTTGATGGGAGTTGTAGTCCAAAACATTTGGAGGGCACCAGTTTGGTGGCAGCTGCTTCGAGTTGTATGTATGTCAGGGGCAAGCGAGAACCGTTTTGGGAATCCCTGCTCCAAATAGTTTATTCATGCACGCCACACGTCCCATCTCTCAGTGGAAGTACACCGTGGAGGAGGAGTGGTCCTCAGTTGCTGCAGCTGCTCCAGAGGGCGCAGACCTGGGTGGGAATGGCTGCCTAGGCTCTAGATCAGTGGTGGGTAACCTTGGCACTCCAGGTGTTTTGGGACTACAACTCCCATCATCCCTGACCACTGGTCCTGTTAGCTAGGGATGATGGGAGTTGTAGTTCCAAAACACCTGGAGTGCCAAGGTTAGCCACCACTGCTCTAGATTGTTGTGCGCAGGGAACCAGAGCTGTGGAAGCGGCTGTAAGCGTAATCTTCAGCAATAAAGAGTTAACCACCTGCCGTGTGCATGCCTTTGAATGGGAAGCACCCTTGACACCTTCCCTCCAGAGCAGGAGAAAACAAGCTTGTTCCAGATTCCATGTGACAGCCCATAAACCTTTCTAGGTTAGCGGCCACCATTGCCTCTTGTGGGAGCGAGGACTTTTTCTCCCTCTCTGTGTTGTGCTTGTCACGGGGTCCACATTGACCACCGGCTGCCTTGATCAACCAGATCTGGCTGCTGCTGTCCAGAGCCCCTGGCTCTTTTTTTCCAGCAAACTCCCATTCCTTCTTTTCACGGGGTTGGACTAGATGACCCTCAGGGTCCCTCCCAGCTCTGCAGCTCTTTGAGTCTATCAGCCCAGCTGTCGCGGCGCAATCGTCCCTTCCAGCCCTTCCTCCCGATCACGTCACCCGGCTGCTAACAGCAGAAAGCACTTTTGCCGTCATTGATTTAACTGCCTGGTGAACTTTAGTTAAAGGCTGCCCTCTGGGTCAATGCAGATTTTTATATATGTGCAGATGAGGAGGCTCTGCTGCTAATGCAATTAAGACCTGATCAGCAAATTAAAGGCCTAGTTTGTTGAGGCGACTGAGCACCAGCTCAATCACAAGTTATTGAAACTCACAAGGCTGCCTGCTTCATAATGTATTTAGTGGGCCCCTCTTATGAGGGGCGGGGGGTGTGCTTCACTGTCTGTGTCCTGGAAGCATCTCCACACACACACACACACACACACACACCGTGCAAAAGCCCCAAAGAGGAAGCAGACTCACTGTGGGACTCAGGGTCACTTCACGCATCACACAAGAACACGAGAGAGACCAGGGTGCCCCGTTTCCCTTTTTTAAAACCCCATGTCTGCTGTCTCTGTGGTTTGTTTCCAGGTCCTCATGGAGCAAGCAAGTGCTCAAAGCCTGGCTTCCTGCAATAGTCATGTGCTGCACCCATCTTTGCAGCCTTGTGAGATTTTGGGATACATGAAATGGGACTTTGGGAAACAGTCACACCTGAAGTTAACGATGCCACTTTTGAAAAGGGGCAGAAACATCATCCACTTAATTGATGCAATAAATCAGCAGGAATTCTGATTGCAGAGTAAAATTTGCATCATTCTTTGGGGTAGCCTATGGAGCTGTTGAAAAGCTGGGACTCTGAAGTTTTGAAGGAATAGCTCTCTGATCTAGCTGGCTGTAATTCGGTAGCAGGATTCTTGCTTTCTTGTTCTTTGTTTAAAATAACTAAATCCCCCCCCCTCTCTCTCTCTCACACACACACGTGTTTTAATCACTTTGTTGTTATTACGATCTCATAACCCCCCACCTCCAAGGCCTGTCGAGTCCTGTGATAGGATATAAATGCAATAAATGAATAAAAATGACTTTTTAATGGCTGTTTTACTTCTCGTTCACCTTTGCAAAGGCTAATTTGCTTGAAAGTTGGAGTATGTTTTGTTACCTGCCAATTGGACAGGGCCAATCAATATCTGTAATTGCTCAAATGTCAGGCTGCCTCTGCAAAAGGGAACAGTGGTAATGTGAGCTGCCTGGAGGGGATGGCCTGCCATTTTCTTGGGACATTAGGCTGAAGGGCAGTTGCATGTGAAGAAGACCCTTTATAGCCTCTCCATAGATCAGGCTGTTCCTTCCACTTCCTGTTTACAGCAGTCCAGGCATGGGGTGTGTGGCAGTAGTAGGGGTGAATCCAAGCAGAGACGCCTTGGTGCCTGCAGTGCTGCAGGTGGCTCAAGCCAGTGAGCCAAGGAGCAATGCCGCAGAGGGAGGGGGCAAAGGCTCATCACCGCACACCCTCTTTCCAGGTGGCCATCCTGGGCTCAGCCAGAATATAGGGACAGCCTAGCTGGAGCAGACCATATCTTGTCTTCATGGGTTCTGCTCTTTGCCCTGTTTTCTCAGCTCCCAGCTTTGCTTATTTGAAAGTGAGCCCCTTGCCCACCCCAACAATACCTTGCTTAACTCCTTCCCCAAGGACAGTGATGGCTAACCTTGACACTCCAGATGTTTTGGGACTACAACTCCCATCATCCCTGACCACTGATCCTGTTAGCTAGGGATGATGGGAGTTGTAGTTCCAAAACATCTGGGGTGTCAAGGTTAGCCATCACTGCCCAAGGAAGTTCAGGAACCAGGCAGAGGGCCTTCTCTGTAGTAATAATAATATAATAATAATAATCTATTATTTATACCCCGCCCATCTGGCTGGGCTTCCCCAGCCACTCTGGATGGCTTCCAACAGAACACTAAAATGCAATAATCTATTAAACATTAAAAGCCTCCCTAAACAGGGCTTCAGATGTCTTCTAAAGGTCTGGTAGTTGTTGTTCTCTTTGACATCTGAAGGGAGGGCGTTCCACAGGGCGGGCGCCACTACCAAGAAGGCCCTCTGCCTGGTTCCCTGTAGCTTTGCTTCTCGCAGGGAGGGAACCGCCAGAAGGCCCTCGGAGCTGGACCTCAGTGTCTGGGCAGAACGATGGGGGTGGAGACGCTCCTTCAGGTATACTGGGCCGAGGCCGTTTAGGGCTTTAAAGGTCAGCACCAACACTTTGAATTGTACTCGGAAATGTACTGGGAGCCAATGTAGGTCTTTCAAGACCGGTGTTATGTGGTCTCGGCGGCCACTCCCAGTCACCAGTCTAGCTGCCGCATTCTGGATTAGTTGTTGTTTCCGGGTCACCTTCAAAGGTAGCCCCACGTAGAGCGCATTGCAGTAGTCCAAGCAGGAGATAACTAGAGCATGCACCACTCTGGCGAAACAGTCTGCGGGCAGGGAGGGTCTCAGCCTGCGTACCAGATGGAGCTGGTAGACAGCTGCCCTGGACACAGAATTAACCTGCGCCTCCATGGACAGCTGTGAGTCCAGAATGACTCCCAGGCTGTGCACCTGGTCCTTCAGGGGCACAGTTACCCCATTCAGGACCAGGAAATCCCCCACACCTGCCTGCCTCCTGTCCCCCCAAAACAGTACTTCTGTCTTGTCAGGATTCACCCGCCCTATGGAACGCCCTCCCACCAGATGTCAAAGAGAAAAACAACTACCAGACTTTTAGGAGACATCTGAAGGCAGCCCTGTTTAGGGAAGCTTTTAATATTTAACAGTCTACAGTGGACGCTCGGGTTACAAACGCGATCCGTGCAGGAGGCGCGTTCGCAACCCACAACCCGTTGCAACCCGTGCCGCTGTGTCTGCACACGTGCGTGACGCAATTCGGCGCTTATGCTCAAAGCGCAATTTAGCACTTCTGCGCATGCTCGAGCGTCGAAACCTGGAAGTAACCCGTTCCGTTACTTCCTGGTTCAGCGCAGTGCACAACCCGAAATCGCGTAACCTGAAGCGGCCGTAACCCGAGGTATGACTGTATTGTATTTTAATATTTTGTTGGAAGCTGCCCAGAATGGCTGGGGAAACCCAGCCAGATGGGTGTGGTATAAATAATAAATTGTTATTATTTTATTATTATTCATTATACAGCTTTAGACGCCAGGCAGAAACGTTCCTTTTTAACCAGGCCTTTGTTTGATCTGATTTACATCCTATTCCCTTTTAAAATGTGTTTTTTGGGGGGGAGGGGCTATTGGGTTGTTGTTTTTATTTTAATTATGTATTTTGTGGCTTTATAACTTGATTTTATTTTGTGAACCGCCCTTAGACCCCCGGGTATAGGATGGTGTATAAATAATAATAATGTACAGTATATACAATCGATAATATATATATATATTATTTTCCAACAGTGTGGTAAAGCTTCTGCTCACGTCCGGAGCTGACCCAAACCTAGGAGATGAGTTCAGCAGCGTCTACGAGACGGCCAAAGAGAAGGGGCTCCACTCCCTGGAAGGTAACGCAACGCGGTTTGTTTGTTTTTCATTTATTTATTTCATAAATAATCTATACACTTTTTGATTGCAACAAAAACCTCAAAGTGGTTTACAAAAAGATAAAATAAAATAAAAAATCACAACCATGCTTTAAAACATACAAAAGTTAAAATAGATTAAACAGATTAAAAATACCTCAATTTCCTAAGCATAAATAAACTCAGGACCATCTGTTGAACAATGATAGGCGATTCAGGACAGAAAAAAGAAAATCCTTCACACAGCACAAAGTTAAACTAAGGAAATCTCTCCCAGAGGAGGCAGCAATGGCCTCTTAACCTGGATGGCTGTGAAAGGGGCTTAGACAAATTCATGGAGGAGGAGTTTGGATTTGGATTTGATATCCCACTTTATCACTACCCGAAGGAGTCTCAAAGCGGCTCACATTCTCCTTTCCCTTCCTCCCCCACAACAAACACTCTGTGAGGTGAGTGGGGCTGGGAGACTTCAGAGAAGTGTGACGAGCCCAAGGTCACCCAGCAGCTGCATGGGGAGGAGAGGGGAATCGAACCCGGTTCCCCAGATTACAAGTCCACAGCTCTTAACCACTACACCATACTGGCATAATGATCTCCAGAGAGAAAGACAGTGCCAGCTTCCTAAAAATGGCCTGTCTAATCAGCCCATTTGCTTCCACTGTTTTCATCCCAAGAGCGAAAGCCCAGTAATTCTAGAATTGCAGAGTTGGAAGGGACTCCCAAGGGTCATCTATTCCAACACCCTGCCATGCAGGAATTGCAGATAAAGGAATTGCAGCTGCATGTGGAGGAGCGGGGATGCGAACCTGGTTCACCAGATTACGAGTCATCTTGCCTGATCTACCTGTATGATCTGGTCCATACCCGTCACCTGGGGTCTGCAACTTTAATTTCTGCTGCTTTTCGGACAACTTAAGGTCTTCCACATCGCCTCATTTTTCTCTCTGGCAGCAGCAGAACGGAAATTTTGCAAAGGGCTTTGCCGTTCTCCAGCAATGCCATTTCTTTGAATGCTAACCTGAGTTGCCATTTATTTAGGAAAGGCCAGTCAAGGTTAAAAGTCAGGGTCAGCAGATCAAATTTCAGAGCAGAAGGAAAAGAAAGAAGAGTACTTGCAGGCGTGGGCAGCAGCCTCTTCTCCAGCACTGAATGCAAAATAGCATCTTAAACAAAGGAAAGCATCTTGCTAGACTTGGTTCACATCGAAAATATATCAACTAATGAATTAATTTGGTGGGGAGGGGCTGCATCCTCTGCCCTTTCCATCTATAAAACTTTTTGGCTGAGGAGGGGAGGAGTGGGATAGCTGGAGTGGAGGAAAATACAGCCACTCAGAAGGACGTTGCATTAATTTTGGGGGTGCGGGTTGACATGTTTTATTAAAAAGAATAAATTCAGCTGCATTTTTTTTGAGAGCAAGAGAGAGGGAGGGAGAAAGGAGGCTGTGCATGCGAGAAAAGAAAAACTGCCTTTGTTTTGCAGGGTTATTTTTAACGATTTGCATATTTTGTGTATAAATGTGTTGTTTTTTTCATAAAAGCATCCAAATCGGGGGAGCTGTGCAGCAGGGCCGCCACGCGCAAAATATATTACAGACATTTATATGGATGGCAGGGAGGGGAGATGGAGAGCTGAAAATTTCCAGGCTCCCCCGTGATTGATGGCAGGCGAGGCTCCCCTTGACGCTTTATTGAGTTTCCGATGATTATCTCTCGCGGAGACATTTTTTACGGATGACGGCCGAGCTGTCACGGCGGACCACGGGGGGAAAAGCAGCCCAACAATAATAACGCTTTAATCTTTTTACTGCACTGCTCCCTAGTATCTCAGATTCATCTTCCCTGACACCAGCCACTTGATTATCCTGCCCCTCCCTGGATAGGCAAAGGAGAGCAGGGAAGCAAACAAACAAACAAACAAATAAGCAAGCATATCTATATCCCCCCCTCTGAAAAAAACACCCCCTACACAAAGCATGGTCATACAAAAGTCACACCAATTGCTACTTCTGTAGGTGTTGAGGTTTATTAGCAGTGATGCCAGACAGGAGAGAACCCAGCTATTAATTACAATATTTTAAGATGTGGCTCCTTTTATAACTTGGGGTTTGTTTGGGTGGGGGGAGTGGAAGGCGGTGGTAGCAAGGCGACGTAGCCGCGGTTTGCTGCCGAGGAGCTGATCTGAGCCCCTGTTCCCCGATCCTGCTAAGCACTACTCGCCCCAAGAATGGGGAGAGGAGGAAGGGCTCAACTTTGCAGGGATGCCTCCGCTGCAGAGCTTCTGAGCCAATTCCTGAGCCGGCTTAAGTGCCACTGATCATCCCAGGAACCCATTGGGGAAGGAGAGCCAGCCAGAGATCCCTTCACCCTTCTTAGAATTCACTGGCGGTTGGGAGGGGGGGGCACTTGAAGGAGAGTCAGCCCACGGCACTTTCTCTGGTCTAACACCAGCGGCAGCCTTGCACAAGGGATGGAGCCTGGGGAAGAAATCACGGTCCGTCCTCCGGACTGTTTCCTTGTTTGAAGAGCATCACAGGGGGCTGGCGGGGGGCGTGGCTTAGTGGTACCTTGCATGTGTTGTGCATGGGAAAGGCAGTAAATCTGGAAAGGGCCTTGGGTGGCAGCCACAGCACTGGGCAGGGTGCTCTGACTTTGCTTAAAGCAATTCTGTGCATTGTGTCCTTGTGTCTCTCTGCCCATCTCCCCTGCGCACAGCAGGTCCAGGGACCCTAAAGTCTTGAATCAAGTAACAAGAAGCCTTTTGCCTGGGGGTTTTTAATAAGCCACTTGGGTTCTTTTTATTTCATTCATTTTATTTGTATGCCGCTTTTCCATCCAAAAAAAACACAACCATGCTCACACCTGCTTGCAGCAAAGAAACAGGGATGCATTTCCTACAAGCACTGCAAAAACAATTTCATAATATAGTGAAACAATAACATAGCAACCATTTCACAGCATAGCAAATCAATAGCATACAAAAAAACCACATTCCAATTCTAGAAATATAACAAGATTATTTAAACAACATTATTATTATTAATTATTGAATTTGTATACCGCCCTATAGTCTCATGTCTCAGACCACATACCCTGTGGTCACATTTTCAGATTCGTTTCTGTAGCCATGAGGACTAGCAGCGTTGAGTTGATATCTGCAGTCCTCCACTCAGCTAACAAAAACACATTAATTCCGTCAGATACCGGGTATTTGAAGTGCAAGGGCAGAAGTATACCCAGATCTTTTCCTGGAGGAGTAGGCTTATCAGTGGCTATGCTCTGTTAAAAGCATCAGTGCTTCTTGAATGCCAGTTGCTGGAAGCCACAGGAGGGGAGAGGGGGTCTTGTGTTCGAATCCTGATTGCAGGTTTCCCGCAGGCATCTGGTTGGCCACTTTGAGAAATGGGCACTGGGCTAGATGAGCTCCCTTTGGGCTGATTCACCAGGACAATGCTTACGTTCCTCTGGTGTCCCTTTCTTTGAGGACCACCTAGCTAGATATCTCAGCTACTTCTCCTCCATCCAGCAGTGGCCATGATTCATCTTCTCCCCCTGCCATCCCCTTCTCTTTGCAGTTCTGGTCACACGGGAGGACGACTTCAACAGCCGTCTGAACAACCGGGCCAGTTTCAAGGGCTGCACGGCTTTGCATTATGCTGTGCTGGCGGATGATTACTCCACGGTCAAGTTGCTTCTGGATGGAGGTAAGGGAAGAGCCGTCATCACTGGGCGTGGGGAGGGCAAGGGGTGCCATTTGCCTGCTGGAACTTTGGGCGCAGAATCTGATGACAGAGGCAGCATTTTTAGTCAGCATAGTTGTTGCACACACACAAAAGAAAGAAAACGGCTCACGTTTTCTTTTTCTTTACATATATTTACTACATAGCAAGTATAATAACGCGGGACCCAGGTGGCGCTGTGGGTTAAACCACAGAGCCTAGGGCTTGCTGATCAGAAGGTCGGCGGTTCGAATCCCCGCGACGGGGTGAGCTCCCGTTGCTCAGTCCCTGCTCCTGCCAACCTAGCAGTTCGAAAGCACGTCAAAGTGCAAGTAGATAAATAGGAACCGCTCTGGCGGGAAGGTAAACGGCGTTTCCGTGCACTGCTCTGGTTCGCCAGAAGCGGCTTTGTCATGCTGGCCACATGACCTGGAAGCTGTATGCCGGCTCTCGGCCAATAAAGCGAGATGAGTGCCGCAACCCCAGAGTCGGACATGACTGGACCTAATGGTCAGGAGTCCCTTTACCTTTAAGTATAATAACAGGTGCCAAATAAAATAAAAGTAGGAAAGAATGTCTGGAAGTAAACATAAAGGAACAAATTTCCATATCAAAAATAATAAATGAATATCACAAGGTTCCAAGTAAAACAGTTGGGTTTATATTATCCTGCACCTTATTATTCCGAAACATTATAAAAGAATTCTCAATAAAGGCATTGTCTTGATGTCTGCCCTCTCAGCTTCTTGCCATATACCTTGCATACCACGTCCCAGATTTCAGTGATCTATTCTCACATTTTCAAAATATTTAGTGGTGCTGCTTCATTGACTCCTCGTCTGGAGGAGGCAGGCAGGCCGACCTCAAGGAGAGGGCCCAGCTTCTGGTGCTCCTCTGAGCCCTGGCCCCGCAGCATTGGCAGATTTGGAGCTTTGCATGAGGGGCTCTTTTCATGGATGTTTGGGCAACTTGCACGCCGTTTCGGGGGGCTCCTTTCCCGTGTGTTTGGAGAAGCTTTTAGTCAAACAGAAGCGAGGTGGGCTGGCGCAAGGGTCGCGACCTCCTCTTTGGGGCTTACTTAGCTTAATGTGCTCGAGCCCACATTCTCGAAGCCTAGTTTCCCAGGGAGACTCCCAACCTGTGGCTTCCCTTTGTCCTAAATGTGAACGCCCTCTCTCCTCCCTGCCTCCCCCCTCCCCCAGTGCCAGTCCTTACTACAATTATCCCAGCCCCCCAACACACACACACACACCCCAGTGCATTCTTCGGATTTTGTTCCAACTCCATCGGAGTCTTGATGGTCTTTTAAAAGCTCGCTGGCCTTTGTGAAGACAACGTTGCCATGTGCTGTGCCTTTGACATTTGAGAGCTGGGCGCTTCCTCCGCGCCCTTTGCCCTCTCCTTCACGCTCTTCCCACACCTGCCTTTTTTCCAGAGTGCCCTCTGGTCTGGCCAACACTTCCGCCTCTGCTGGCCACTCTGCCCTCGGGGCCAAAGCCATTAACCACCCAGGCTCCCCGCCTTCCCTTAAACAGCCACCCCGTCCTTTGGTGGGGGTGGGGTGGCTGTCCCTTTCAGCCCCCGCGGCCCGGCGAGAGGCAGCCTCCACCGCACTCCGTCGCCGTGGCCTTTGGCGGCCCCCCTCGCTGAATCACTTGACCCTTCCTTGTGGTCAGCCTGTCCGTGCCCAGCAGACCGCGAGATGCGAGTCCCCCTCTCTCTGTGGGCCGCTCGCGGGCTCCTGACCTGCGCTGACACCACTCAATGGCCTGCGTGGGAGAAGGAGCGCCCGCCTCGCAAGGCACTTTTCAGGCTTCATTCAGCCCGTTCCATCCCCGATCGATCCTTGGGTTTTGTGTTCCTTTTATCGGCCCAGAAAGGGGCCCAAAGCAAGCAACACGCGCAGGTTGGCGGGGGCTTAATAATGCACGCTGCCTTTTGAATACGGTTGCGGCATATTATTACGGGGCTTAACAGTTTCCTCCACCTTCTTGCTCTGGGGCATTTCGCAGCCAGAGAGCAGCAATCCTTGGTGATGGAAGCTGCAAGGAAGAGGAGGAGGGCAGCGTGCCCTGGTCCTATAGGGCTGAGTCTTCTTCCGCTGCTTCTGTGGCAAAGTCCCTGTCCCTTGACGGAATGAATGGGGGCAGCCAAAATTAGCAAGGGGGTGGAGCGACTCCCCAGTGAAGAAAGGTTACAGCGTTTGATTTGGGACTTTTTCACTGAGAGAAAAGGCGAATAAGAGGGGACGGGATAGAAATTCATAAAATTATGTGTGGCATGGCGAGAACAAAATAAAAACATTCCTTCCAGTAGCACCTTAGAGACCAACTAAGTTTGTTCTTGGTATGAGCTTTCGTGTGCATGCACACGAAAGCTCGTACCAAGAACAATCTTAGTTGGTCTCTAAGGTGCTACTGGAAGGAATTTTTTTATTTTGTTCCGACTATGACACACCAACACGGCTATCTACCTGTAAATGGCGAGAACAGGTGGAGAAAAGTTGTGGGCATCTAATGAAGCTGAATGTTGGAAGATTCAGAACAGGCGCAAGTTAAACAGAGCCGACTTAAACAGTGGAACTCCCTGCCACAGGAGGCAGTGGTGGCCACCAACCTAGATGGCTTTAAAAGAGGCTTGGACTAATTCATGGCGGGAAGGGCTGTCAGTGGCTAATTAGACTAATGAATTAGTCTAATTTTATTCAGTCTGAATCCACAGCTGGAGGCAGCCATGCTTCTGAACGCAAGTTGCTGGAAACAGCAGGCGAGGAGAGAGCTGCTCTCATGCTCAAATCCTGCTTGTGGGCTTCCCATTAGGGCATCTAGCTGGCCACCATGAGAACAGGATGCTGGACTAGATGGGCCATTGGCCTGATCCAGCAGGCTATTATGTTCTTACCGTGTCTAGATTCTTTGGTTAAATAGGATAGCCCTCTGCTTCATTGGCTAATTTAGTTTTTCCTCAGAAGGTGAAATACTAATTTGCTCATGTTGTTCCTGATTACCTTAAAACAACTCAGGTGGTAGAATTGTATAATGTGGAATTGGCCCTTGCATTCTCTGCTGTAGACTTGATGCCCTACAGACCTCTGTTTTTTCACAGGCCTCTTTGCAGCATATTTCCATGAACGGGCTACCTGTCCCAGTGCCCTTGTCTCACCCCTGGCATTTGCGCAGGGCAAAAGGCAGCAAGGACCATTGCGTGGGGGCTCTTGCCCCAGCGCAGCGCCCGTCTCCGTCATTCGCATAGCAAAAGACTGTGGTCTGCTCCAGTGATGTAGGTTGGGGTGATTGCAATGGTGGTGTCGCATCAAGCAGAGCTATGGAGAGGTCAGGTGTGGGCACAGAAGGGAGTGTGATGGAAGCAGCCCAGAGAAATGTAAAGTACTACACTTGGGCAAAAAAAAATGAAAGGCACAAATACAGGATGGGTGACACCTGGCTTGAGAGCAGTACATGTGAAAAGGACCTAGGAGTCTTGGTAGACCACAAACTTGGCATGAGTCAACAGTGTGATGCAGCAGCTAAAAAAGCCAATGCAATTCTGGGCTGCATCAATAGGAGTATAGCATCTAGATCAAGGGAAGTAATAGTACCACTGTATTCCGCTCTGGTCAGACCCCACCTGGAATACTGTGTCCAGTTCTGGGCACCACAGTTCAAGAAGGATACTGACAAGCTGGAACATGTCCAGAAGAGGGCAACCAAAATGGCCAAAGGCCTGGAAACGATGCCTTATGAGGAACGGCTTAGGGAGCTGGGTATGTTTAGCCTGGAGAAGAGAAGGTTAAGGGGTGATATGATAGCCATGTTCAAATATATAAAAGGATGTCATATAGAGGAGGGAGAAAGGTTGTTTTCTGCTGCTCCTGAGAAGAGGACACGGAGCAATGGATTCAAACTACAAGAAAGAAGATTCCACCTAAACATTAGGAAGAACTTCCTGACAGTAAGAGCTGTTTGACAGTGGAATTTGCTGCCAAGGAGTGTGGTGGAGTCTCCTTCTTTGGAGGTCTTTAAGCAGAGGCTTGACAGCCACCTGTCAGGAATGCTTTGATGGTGTTTCCTGCTTGGCAGGGGGTTGGACTGGATGGCCCTTGGGGTCTCTTCCAACTCTAGGATTCTATGACTCCTTAACAGGAGCTCAAGCAAACCCCATTGCATATGCAACTCGTGAGTGCAAATGCAGAACTTACAAGGTTGTTCATTTCCAGTCTCCACTTCCAAACAGACCGCAGGATTCTGGTTCGGAAGATGATGTTGAGCTTGTCCCAGTGCAGTTGCCACTCTTCTGCCCACGTTGTGGGTTTGCCCTTAAAATAGAGGAGCATCTGCCAAGGCCCTCTCCACCCACCCAGTCCCTGCTTCTCTGTGCCTAGATCTCTCTCCCTTTCTCTCTCTCATCCTGCTCATATTTACAAGAGAATGTGATAAATTCCGTATTGATTCCTTCTGTTGCACTGTAAATTTTGCAAAAGATGATTAAATAGTGCAATAGAGTCTGCCAGCGCCAGGGCTCAATATGTTGTGGGCCGGCGGTATCGACCCCCCATATCTGAAGGCAGCGAGCTCCAACCCCAGCAGCCCCAGACCAGTAATTAAACTCCGGCGAGACCGGGATGTAAAAGCCAATCTTGTCACGGCGTCGAGGGCTCCAGCGTCCCGACACGGGGAGCGCAATAAGCGCCTGACCAGCAGCAGGTTTATGTCTGTGTCGAAGCTTTTAAGAATAGTTTCCCCACAGGGTGGGGAGCAAATGGAGCCCTCGGAAGTCTTTCTGGGCACAGAGGTTTGCGCACTGACACAACCATTTGTAAGACATTTAATAGCGCCATATAAAGGGAACGGGGAGGGGGAATGTTTGTGTGTGTGTGTGTGTGATAGGAGACAGAAGTCACTGACTCTCTTGCACTTGTTTTTTCCTTGCTGCACACACCAAGAAGGTTCACACATTCGTGGCGGCATAGGAGAGGGGGAACCGTGTCACGGCTAAAAATTGGCCGCTGTTTCTTTGATGCCAAAATAAGAAAGTCAGCATGAGTCAGCAGCCTACAATGACTCATGCTATTGCCCACCTAATTGTACCTGTGTATATAAAGTGGTTAAATGTTAGTATGGGTTGGTTGGTTGGTTGGTTGGTTGGTTGGTTGGTTGGTGAGAGCTGGTGGTGTTGGTGTGTGTAATAGCTGTTAGTCGTGTTTGCAAACAAAAGACTCTTTTTTAAGAATAAAAGCAGTACTCTGCAAAGATACTCTGCTCAAAGACTCCTTTATGCCAGTGAGGGTTCGAGGAGCAGGCGAAGGAGTAAAAAAGGAGATCAGAACCTTTATTAAAACAACACTGATAAACCGTACCACTGTTAAGCGGGTCTGAATTCCCCCTCAAAGAAAGAAGGCAATGGCCCTGGAAAGTTAGGAGGAGGCTCAAGCCCTAATTCTCCATAACACACCGACTTTCCATGTGCCAGGCTACAGTGGAACCTCGACTTACGAATTTAATGTGTTCCGAAAGCACACTTGTAAGTCGAAAATTTCGTAAGTCGAAAAACGGCATTCCCATAGGAATGCATTGGAAACGTAAGTCGAAAAATTCGTAAGAAAACCCTGTGTAAACCTTCGTAAGTCGATTAAACCCTATCTAAAACTTCGTAAGTCGAGTAAACCACATCTAAAATCCAAGCGGATTTCCTTTCGGAAGTCGAAAAATTCGTAGGCACGCGCCCGCTTTTTCCCTTTCGTGAGTCGAAAAATACGTAAGTCGAGTACTTCGTAAGTCGAGGTTCCACTGTATTTTTGAAATTAGAGAGCAACAAGAATGCAAGAAGATCCTGGTGAATCCGGCCAGGTGGATCTTCTCTACAACATTTGACAGAAGGAGAAGTTACCCATTCATGTTTGGGTATCAGGCATCCTGTTCTCACAGTGGCCGACCAGACGCTTACAGGAAAGCTGCAAGCAGGATTCGAACACAAGAGCACACCCCACTTCCTGTTCCTTCTAGCAGCTGGTATTCAGAAACATTCCTCCAACTGTGGAGGTAGAGCCTTTGATAGCCCTTTTCTCCATGAATTTGTCTACTTCTCTCTTGAAGCCGTCCATGTTGGTGACCATCACTGCCTCCTGTGGCAGGGCGTTCCATGGTTTAAATATGCGCTGCATTAATAAGTCCTTCCTTTTATCTGTCCTGAATCTTCCAACATTCAGCTTCCTTGGATGTCCACAATTTCCAGTGCTAGAAGAGAGGGGGAAAACATTCCTCTGTCCAGTTTATTTCTTTAATTGATAGCTCAAGAGCATATGAGCAGTCCTGCTAGATCAGGCCAAAGGCCCATCTAGTCCAGCCTCCTGTTCTTACAGTGGCCAACCAGATGCCGCAGTGGAAAACCACAAGCAGGATTCGAGCACAAGAGCATTCTCTGGCAAATGGTATTCAGAAGCATTGCTGTCTCGAACTGCAGAGGCAGAGCAAGAGCCATTATGGATAGTAGCCATTGATAGCGTTAGGGGACTAATGTGGTCCAACACCTTGTTCTCCCAGTGGCCAGTCAGCTCTTACAGTCTGTTCCACTTCTGGCCATTTAAGAAGAAGAAGAAGAGGAGTTGGATTTGATATCCCGCTTTATCACTACCCTAAGGAGTCTCAAAGCGGCTCACATTCTCCTTTCCCTTCCTCCCCACAACAAACTCTCTGTGAGGTGAGTGGGGCTGAGAGGCTTCAGAGAAGTGTGACTAGCCCAAGGTCACCCAGCAGCTGCATGTGGAGGAGCAGGGAATCGAACCCGGTTCACCAGATTATGAGTCTACCACTCTTAACCACTACACCACACTGGCTCAGATGAAGAAATCAGACAGCACATCCAGAAAACTTCCAGACTCAAGCTTATATGAGGATCTAATGGGAGGGACTTTTACCATTTTTGGCCGCTTTAGAAAACCCTCTCTGCGTACACTCCTGCTGTGGGTAATGTGTTGCAGTGATGCTACAGCAGAGAGAGTCTTCTTTGCTCCCTGGCCTCCCTTAAACAGCAAGGTAGCATAAGTGAAGTGCTTTGAGCATAAGAACCTAAGAAGAGCCTGCTGGATCAGGCCAGTGGCCCATCTAGTCCAGCATCCTGTTCTCACAGTGGATGGTCAGATGCCATAGTGGGAAACCCACAAGCAGGATCTGAGCACAAGAGCAACTCTCCCCTCCTGCAGCATGAGTTTGCCCAGTCCTCTTTTAAAGCCATCCGGGTTAGTGGCCATCACTGCCTCCTGCAAGGGCAAGTTCTGTAGTTTAACTACGCAGTACGTGAAGAAGTCCCTTTCTTTTATCTCTCCCGAATGTTGGAAAACATTCAGCTTTGTGAGATGTCCTCGAGTTCTAGAGCAGTTCTGTGGTGCTATGTAAATAATGATTGCTGTTATGGAAAGATTCCCTGAGAACTGTGACTTGTTGCACCTTGACTTCAGAATGTAAAAGAGCCTGCACAAGGTTGTGGGCCCAGAAGAAGAAGAAGAGTTTAGATTTGATATCCTGCTTTATCCCTACCCAAAGGAGTATCAAAGCAGCTAACATTCTCCTTTCCCTTCCTCCCTCACAACAAACACTCTGTGAGGTGAGTGGGGCTGAGAGACTTCAAAGAAGTGTGACTAGCCCAAGGTCCCCCAGCAGCTGCATGTGGAGGAGCGGGGAAGCGAACCCGGTTCACCAGATTACGAGTCTACCGCTCTTAACCATTACACCACACTGGCTCTCCAGAAGAGGAGACCTCGGCCCTTTTGGAGGCGACTTGAGGGTGCCCAGCATCCCATGTGTCCCGCCCTTCTGAGCTCAGTTGTATAAATATTCCGGGAAACGGCTTTCACCTGCCATGCCCAGCTGAGACAGGTGACACTTTGTCGGTGAAGGTGATTAGAACCATGAGCTGTTGGCAGAGAGAGCTGGATTTATTGCGGCTGGCGCAGAGCTGCTGCTATCTCCGTTTTTAAAAAGCTACCTGTGAAGTATCTGTGCCGCCCCATATCAGAAGCACGTTTATTTTACTGGAAAAAGGGTGATCATGTTAATTCAATCACGGTGAGGCTCAGGAGGACAGGAGTCTCTTTCTATTACTTTAACTAGCCATGTAGAGCAATAAGGATGTCAGGGCTTGTCAGAGATGATGGCTGATGACACGGCGTCATCCGTTGTACTGCTGCGAAGGCAGCTTCCTCATCGCAAAGGCTGGACTGGCTGTTTTGGGGCTTGAAGTCAGTCCTGCTGACTGTAGATAACATTTCATGCAGTCACACACATGCACACACTTCCAAAGTCCTACTGTGACTTCCAGAGAAGAAACCTTGCAGCCAGTTTATTCCTTGTAGCTGATGAATGTAGTTGCTGTTTTGGATATCTTGCTCACATAGCTTTTTTTTATTATTTCTCTGCTTTGGATATCTCATATTGCAATGAAAATGATGGCAAGAGGCTACTTGGGTTGATGGAATAAAGCAGCATTAGTGTGGAGACCCTACGACCAAGGGGACAACCACCTATGTGATTGGTGGACGATCTAAAACTAACAGCTGGTCTTATGTGGGTACAGACCAGAAAGCAATTGAGAGAACTTGGGAGAGGCGTATATCCCCTGTAAAGAGAGAGAAAAGGGAGCAATTTTATCATGGAAGGGAAGTGCAACACAGTTCTTCCTAGAATCACAGAGATGGGGTGCTGCATGCATCCATTTAGTCTCACCCCTGGCTGCTGCAAGCGGGAGGTTGCTCACCCTGCAGAGCTCCACAGATGCAGGGGCACTGGTTTGAGTCGGCAGGGGCTGTTGTGCATAGAGCCGTAAGTCCAGATGACGCAAACAAAGTGAAGCAAAGTGACATTCTGCAGGGATCAGCAATCATACGAGAGCTGGTCTGACTCAGGAGACGCTTCCTTCCTTACCCCAGTATTTGACAGTGTTTAAGGCAGTGGGTGCTGGAGAAGTCTCGTCCCATGGACTGCAAGTAGATCAAACCTATCCATTCTGAAGGAAATCAGCCCTGAGCGCTCACTGGAAGGACAGATCCTGAAGCTGAGGCTCCAAGACTTCCTCATGAGAAGAGAAGACTCCCTAGAAAAGACCCTGATGTTGGGAAAGATTGAGGGCACAAGGAGAAGGGGACGATAGAGGATGAGATGGTTGGACAGCGTTCTCGAAGCTACTAACATGAGTTTGGCCAAACTGCAAGAGGCAGTGAAGGATAGGCGTGCCTGGCGTGCTCTGGTCCATGGGGTCACGAAGAGTCGGACACGACTAAACAACAACAAGGCAGTGGGTGTATACAAAGCTCCTCCCTCAAACCATGCCACATTTTTGCTACGGAGCAGGACTCCATGCCAAGTAGCACACGGCATCCACCTCTTCATCCCTCTTGATGACTTTAAAAGAAGATTAGACAAATTCATGGAGGAAAAGGCTATTGCTGGCTGCTATCCATGATGTCTCCGCAGTTGGAGTGATGCATTTGAACGCCCGTTGCTGGAAACCACGGGAGGGGAGAGAAGAGGATGCTGGACTGGATGGTCCAGAAGGAGGGAAGGAGACAGACTCTTGAGAGCTGCCTGTTGCTGTATTTTTTATTTAAACAAGAGTACATTATTGTGAAATTTGTTGTCATATTAATTATTAGCAATTGCAATGCCTTTCTGCACTACAGCAGCCAACAGCAAAATTATCAAGTACAAAATCAATACAAATATGACAAGCAAACAAAGGCCAGGAGGAATTAGAACAGCAGGTTGCAAATGGGAGCAGCTATAAACAAAAATGCCACTTTAACAAGCGGCTGCCAACAAACTTAAGGACTAGACTCCCTTTTCGAACGTGCCCCCCACCCCACCCTCCGCCATAATGCGCAGAGATAGGTTTTGAAAGGGATCAGACAGAAACCAAGGAGGATCGGATCTAGCCATGGGATCAAACCTATCCATTCTTAAAGAAATCAGCCCTGAGTGCTCATTAGAAGGACAGATCCTGAAGTTGAGGCTCCAGTACTTTGGCCAACTCATGAGAAGAGAAGACTCCCTAGAAAAGACCCTGATGTTGGGAAAGATTGAGGGCACAAGGAGAAGGGGACGACAGAGGATGAAATGGTTGGACAGTGTTCTCGAAGCTACTAACATGAGTTTGGCCAAACTGCGAGAGGCAGTGAAGGATAGGCGTGCCTGGCGTGCTCTGGTCCATGGGGTCACCAAGAGTCGGACACGACTGAACGACTGAACAACAGCAAGGTCTGTGGGGCTTCCCTGTTCAGAGGCAGTATACCTGTGAGTCGCAGGCAAACCAACATGGCAGGGGGTGCTGAAGAGTCTTGCCTTTGTGGTGGCCTGTTTCCCAGATGCTTCTAGCTGGCCACAGCCGGGGACCGAGGCTGCTGGACTTGGGGGACCTTTGGGCTGACACATCCTCTCGCATTTGTATGCTGCCTCCTAAGACAGATTGGGAGGGGCGGCAGGAGGAGTGCCAACTTTGTATAGGGGATTTGACAAAGTAGCATCACAGCTGCAACCCCCCTGCCCCCCCACCAGTCAGCCTCTCTCTCTTTTGCACACTTCCCCCCCCCCCTTGCCCTGCAGTTATTAACAAGCCAAAGCTATCCGGCAGAGCCGCATACATCCATAATCCCTTCCCTCAGCCCTCCGTATTGACAGTTATCTGGAATCTGAAGGAATTCAAGACAAATGATTAAGAGGATGGAGTTAATAAAATTTGAAAAATTGAGACCTGTCAGTCCGCTAAACTTTTTTCAATACCACCGACAGGAACATATTTCCCCAATGAGTGACCTTCTGCAGCTGCTCGGGTCCTGCGCTGCTGGGGTGGCGTTGGGAGCGAGCCGGCCTGCTATTTATCAAATATTATAAGCCGGGGCCTACTAATAATATGAGCTGAGCTGGGGAGGGCTAAGGCAGGCAGGCAGGGGGAGCCTGGGGCGTTGCCCAGGTGTTGGTTCTCTGCCAGAGACAGCGAGTGGGAGGTGACAAATTGCATCCCATAACGGCTCTGGAAGGTTGGTGCCCTCTCAGCAGGCGTGTGCCCTGTGGTGGCATGGAGCGCAGTCTCTGCTCCGTGGGGCCAGCTGCCCCGACTCTGCAGAGGGGCTGAGGTCAGGCCAGGGCTCTCGGGGGGAAAGCCAGTGGCCACCCTCTGCGACGACAGCGGTGATGGGTTAGCAAGTGTCTTGACACCCCAGTTATTTATTGGAGCATAATATTTTATTGCCGCCGGTACCGGAGGTGGCCATCGACCGCTTGTGTGAGCCTGGTTCTATCAATTATTGCAGCAATTAGTCAAGTCGTCAAAGCCATTAACAGGGGGATTAGGCCAATATTGGTTAGCCATTATTAATAGATCAACGGGAGGGAATTTAGGGTCTTGCAGGAGGAAGGCAGAGCTGGCCTGGAGGATGCTCCCTTGGAGGGGCCCGAGGAAACTTCCTCCTCCTCCTCCTCTTCCAGAAGAGCGCAAAACTGTTGTGTAAGAAAAGGAATTAGATGCATTAGATGTGGGTCACTGTCTCTTTAAAAGATATTGAGTGCCCAGGGCAGGCCGTGTATAATCTCACCTGTTCTGGGTCTGATCATATTTTTTATTGGGCGCGACAAGGCTCACAACAGAAATTACTCTGCGTCGGATGTTTATGGAGCACATTTTTCATTCTGCAAGCAAATATAGATCCCTTTACGCCGGATGTTGGAAATAGCTAATCTCCTTCTCCCGGGTTCGTAGCAGCAGATCAGCCAGTGCCGACAACGCCGTGACAAGGCGACAAGCAGAACGCTGTTCCTGTGGTTTGGAATTTGCACTGCAGGCACCAGGATTCTGCTGCGGAGCTGCCTGTTGCTGCTCCTCTCAAAGCCCATTTGGGTGGCGTGAGCCTAGGCCTTAAAGCAGCTCAGAACCTTAGTCCACTGAGGCTGCCATGGTCTTTTCAGACTGGAGGTCTCTAGCCGAGAGAAGCCTCCCGCCATCTCTCTTGCTCAAGATCCTTTTATCTGGAGGTTGAACTTCTAACTGCTTGATTCTGAACCTGGGACGTGGTGAGCAGAGCAATCTCTCTGCCACTGAGTACAATTCCCACCCACTCCGGGGTCTTAGTTGACACTGCCTCCAAGGAAGAGTGATTTCCCCTTCCCTGCAAGCATAAGAACCAGTAGCATGCTCTCTTACGCAGACAATTGTTATCTGAGGCCCTTCTTCGTGTTCCCCTTCCATGGGAGGTCCGGAGGGTGGAGACATAAGAACGTGCCTTTTCAGTGGTGGCCCCTTGCTTCTGCTGTCTCTGGGGCGGCTCGCCTGCCTGGCAGCAGGCAAAAACATTGCATTTTAACCAGGCCTTTGGCTTTTTCCTATAGTCTTTTAGAGTGGGTGAGATGTTCTCTTTTTATATATATAATAGTTTTATATATATGGTTTCACATCTAACTCTTATGTTCAGGCAAGTTCATCTTCAAATTTAACCTTTTATCTAGAGTGGGTGAGATGTTCTAATGTAGGGGTCCCCCCCCGCTTTTATGTGATCTTTTCTTTGTAAGTTGCTTTGAGTTACTGTGGCAAAAAAGCAACTAATAAATAACAGTAATAGTGAGGCTCTTTAAAGGAAAAGCGATCCACCCACGGCGAGCCAAGGTACAGAGGTGAGAGATTGCACGAGGGGCCTGAACGGAGAGAGCAAAGAGTGGCTAAGGGGCACGATCGCTTTCACCCCTCTTCTTCCTGCCATCTTTCATTGTCATGTTGAACATTAGCAGCCCACAGCAGGGCAGTCTCCCACAGTGGAGGCCGTGAAGCAAGAGCACCACGCCGAATTGCGGCCACTCCAGCGGGGCTGTTGGAGCTCTGTCTGCCCTTGGCGGGAGAGTGGACGGCTTGCTTCTCCAGTGGGGTGTTACGTTTGTCCCTGAGTTCTGCAGCTTCTGCAGCCAGTGTGGTGTAGTGGTTAAGAGCGGTAGACTCGTAATCTGGTGAACCGGGTTCACGTCTCTGCTCCTCCACATGCAGCTGCTGGGTGACCTTGGGCTAGTCACACTTCTCTGAAGTCTCTCAGCCCCACTCACCTCACAGAGTGTTTGTTGTAGGGGAGGAAGGGAAAGGAGAATGTGAGCTGCTTTGAAACTCCTTCGGGTAGTGATAAAGCGGGATATCAAATCCAAACTCCTCTTCCTTTTGCCAAGGCCTCTTGTTACTGGTGACGCATCCCTTTTGCTGTGTCCTTTGACATCCATACGTGTCGCCGCTGGTGGCACATTGTCCCTTTTCCGATCCGCGCCCTGCTCGGAGCAAAGGTTAAAGAGGACCCCGGATAGCTCAGAGGCTGTAAGCTGCCCGTCATCTGACTCCGTCCCGTCTTTTCCCTTTCAGGTGCCAACCCCCTGCAGAGAAATGAAATGGGGCACACGGCCGTGGATTACGCACGGGAGGGGGAGGTCATGAAGCTCTTGAAAGCGTCTGCAACAAAGGTGAGGATTCAAAGACTTGGGTTTCTCCCTCCCTCCCTCCCTTCTAGTGCCAAAATCCAGGGATGGCACAGAAACTGTCCCAGGGTCTTGGCCTCAGAGAGAACGTTGCGAATGCGCTCTGTGCTCAGCCGGTGATCAAATCATATTCAGGGAATGGTTTCTGTTATTAATAAATCCCACCAAAGCATTTCAGGTCACCTCCAATGTGTGCCTGCCTTCCTGTTCCACCCTTCGGAGAGGTGGGCAGCAAATAAAGGGGTCCGTTGCCCTGCTGTGCCAATTTTCTGAAATTTGATAGATGGGGGTGGGTTCAGGGGCAACTCAAGTAGATGCAATTTGAATGCATCCATGGCTCATGGGACAAAGGTTCTGGGGTCCCACCGTGCTGCTTTGGATTCTGACAGCTCCCCTGTTGCTTCTGCAAGAGGCTGGATGTTTAATGGGAAGGGTGGCACACAACCGTGCTTGGTGTCACCTTGCTGGCAGTGCCTTCAGCAGAGAGATGGGGTAGAAAATAACTAAACCTCATTATGCCAACACTCCTCCTGTTGGTAAGCGCTATGGGTTAAGAGGGGAATAAACATAAGAGCCTGCTGGATCAGACCAGTGGCCCCTTCTGGCCCATGCCACAACCAGATGCCTGTGGGAAACCCACAAGCAGGATTTGAACACAAGAGCAACTCCCGCCTCTTGTGATTTCTAGCAACTGGGATTCAGAAGAATCTCTGCCCCCAACTGTGGAGACAGAACATAGCGATCCATCATGGCTGGTAGCCATCGAGAGCCCTCTTTCATGACTTTGCCTAGAGGTCTAGCATGGTGGCCATCACTGCCTCCTGCAGCAGAGAGTCCCACAGTTTAAGTGTAACAACAACAACAACAACAGTTTGTTATTTATACCCCACCCATCTGGCTAGGTTTCCCCAGCCACTCTGGGCAGCTTCCAACAGAGTATTAAAATACAATAGTCTATTAAACATTAAAAGCTTCCCTAAACAATGTGAAGAAGGACATCCTTCTATCTGTCCTGAATCCTCCAACAAGAGGCGGGCCTTTGTGCCATTGCATAAAGTTATGACACTTGTCTCCATGCATCTTGGGGGGACTTCAGAAGGACGAGGAATTGGATGGGTCACAGCAGTCCTGAGCCTGGTCTTTGGCAGCTCTCTGGAAAATGGACCCCCGGACAGTAGCTTCCCTTTTATTCCCTCCTCTTCTTCCTGTCCTCTCCCTGCTACCAAGAGTCAGGCCCCGCTGTCGCTGTGCCCCATTCCCAGCCCAAATGTGTATGGGCAGGCTCCTGCTGTCACCACCTTCTTCTTACTCGTAGCCGAGTAAGATTGTCTTCCATAAACACAAGTTTTAACCGTGAGTCCATAAGTGACTGTGGAGGCCAATTCTGGATCCACACATCCTTCCACAGTGCGGACGTAGGTTTCCGGGTGGGAGCTGATCACGGTGAGGGTTTGCCAAACGTGTTGCTGTCACCACAACCATAGGGGCTCTTTCACTTCCAGCAATGGTCACTTGCTCCGATGTTAATATGCTTTTGCACCACACAAGGTGGCAACTTCCAGGGCTAGGGAAGAGGAGCTTGTCCACGCGAGTTCTGCCAAGCATGTGGCAACCCACCCCCTCGCAAGAGATGGATGCTGTTGGGAATGAGCTGTTGCTGGAGGGAAGCCGTTTGAAATGTTTATAAAGGAAATGTCAGGAGTTGCATGCTTATTAAATCTCAGCAAGGAGAAGGGAGAGAGAGAATATCATGCTAACTTTAATGGGTCTCTGGAGCCTTCCTCCACGAAGGAGAGCTGCCCTTTAACTAACTTTTTCTCCACAAAGCCTTTGGATGATGAGGGGGAGACGCACAGATCTGCGCAGGGATGGGTCTTGCTGAAGGAGGCAGCGGCGGGTGCATAAAAATCTCGTGCTCTTTGGGGCTGCTTGGTGATGAATGTGCAGCTGAAGGGGATGTGGTGGCAGAGGGGTTGCCAGTCCTGCGTTCCAGCCCCGCCGAGAGTCTTTGAGAATTTATTGCTCATTTTGATCACTGCTGCAGAATGAATTGGTGGCACTATTAACGGGACAGACACATCCCATCGATTTTATTTACATACGCTGGTGACAAGAGCAACAAGGAATCTTCATATGTGAAATCAATTTGTTTTTAGGAGAAAGTCTCCTGCTCCTAATGGCCTGCTTCTCGTGAATCAGAGCCACCAGGTCAAAGGCTGGAGCAGGCCAGAGGCTAGCGGTTAGGTTGGCTGTTGGGCCTTCCTCCACCCTCTCTCCCAGTTTCCACCACCAGCTGGAAGCTGTTAGCAAGCCTGTCCTCAAAGGGCATGGGTGCTCAGTGGGCACACCCCACTGGCGCTCTCCCCATTGCAAAAGTAGATGGTTGCATCTGCATTCCCAAATACTTTTGCGAAAAGGCCATTGCACCTCCCCTCCTAATCTCCAAAGCCTCTTCTCTCTGCAAATCTTCCCGTAATTGGAGCTGTGACTGGGAGGGGTGCCAGGGTCTTTAATGAGCAATAAAAGGAAAAGAACACAATTACCTGGCTCCAAGAACGAGCCCGTTGTTGACATCTCAAGGTGAGGCCTCCTGGCAGAACTCATGGAGCATATTCTCCAGTTGTAACGCTTGGCCTGGCACTCTGGTAAACTCAGGAGTTTGATGGGACAGGTTGGTCCCACCTGTTGCACAGCGCAAGGACGCTGTCTTATATCTGCTTCCTTGGAAGGTTCAGGATGGAGAAAAGAACTTCACACAGCGCACAGTTAGACTATGGAACTCACTCCCACTGGGGGCAGTGATGGCCACCAACTTGGATGCCTTTAAATGAGGCTTAGACAGAATCATGGAGGAGAAGAGGGCTATCTGTGACTATTACCCATACTGGCTATGCTCTGCCTCTACAGCTGGAGGTAACTTCTGAATGCCCGGGTCCTGCTTGCACTGTGAGCAGGTGGCTGTTGCTCTAAATTTGTGGCTGCTTTGCAGTGGGCCTGTGTTATTGTTCGTGTGTGTGTGTGTGTGTGTGTGTGTGTGTGCTGGTCCCGTGGGTTACCCGAAAGGCGAGTTCCAAGTCCGGTCTGTGGTCAGAGGTGCAACGTAAAGGCAGTCCGTAGTCACTGAAGCTGGGTGCAGGGCAGGGCGTCAGGCAAAGTCGGGAACAGGTAGGCAAGCAGGGAACCAGGGCGGGTCAGGAGCTCAGGCAGGAAAGCAGGACAGGTTTCAAGCCGGAACACTGGCAGGAACTGGTCAGCAACGATGTTGCTCCTGCAACTTGGGGCTGGGGCTGGCCGGCTTTTATCTGCCCTGAGGCAGAGGGCAGCCCCGATCCTCTGGTGACTCGCCTCTCCTGGCTTGGAGGCGAGCACTCCTCCTGCGGGAACTCAGTTCTCTTCGCCTCTCTGCCCTGAGCCTCTGCAGCTCAGGAGAGGCTGGAGGGTTACCGGACCCAGAGGCAACCTCAGCTTCCCCTGACAGGGCTGGGAGTGGAGCACCTGCAGGCAATGGGTCCTCCATCCCATCAGGAGCCAGAGCAGACTCAGCTGATGCCTGCACCTGAGGATCCAGCACAGGTGAGGACCCTTCAGACTCAAGCCCTAGCCCCGGCTCTGCTGGTTCTGGAGGCAGGGAATCCTGTGCAGGCTGGGATCCCTCAGGTTCAGCATCTGAGTCTGAATCCCAGGCCATCACAGTGTGTGTGTGTGTGTGTGTGTGTGTGTGTGTACAATATGTACATGCATATAATATTTTTTACTTCAGATGTTTTTACACCACTTAGCTACATCTCTTACTCACATCTCTTAAGCATGTACATGAAACAAGCCACATAAAGTGAAACAATAAAACAATACAATTCTTTATCATAATACTGAACCCTTCCTTAAAATGCTTGCTGAAACAAGAACATCTTCTTCTCACTGAAGTTCAGCAAAGAAGCTGCATGTCTAATCTCAGTTGGGAGGGAGTTCCACGGGGGGAAACTCCCCATAAGATCTAAGTGATTAGGCCTTGAATGGAAAAGAGGCATTTACATTTAAAGAAATTAAATACAGTGGCACCTCTAGTTACGAACTTAATTCGTTCTGGAGGTCCGTTCTTGACCTGAAACTGTTCTTAACTAGAGGCGGTGCTTTTGCTAATGTGGCCTCTTGCTGCCGCTGTGCCATCAGCATACAATTTCCGTTCTCATCCTGGGGCAAAATTCTCAACTCGAGGTAACTCTTCCAGATTAGCAGAGTTTGTAACCTGAAGCATTTGTAACCTGAGGCGTTTGTAACTCGAGGTACCACTGTAATAGCCCATGCCTATGCAAATTCACTTACAGGTAAGGCACACTGGAGCTTTCACCCAGGTAAATGTGCATAGGGATTGCAGCCAAAGCTGGGTGTTCTGGCTGCAACCACAATGTCACATAGCAGTGAGTTCCACAGGTTGTTTGCGCATTTTGCAGAGACGCTCACCCTGGCAAGACTGCCTGTTGGTTTCAGCATCTAACTCTTGAGTCTCTGCATTTTGAGAAGAGTCCTGTTCCTAGACGATGTAAATTAAACACACACACAAAAAGATTCTCACTCCAGCAGGCAGATGGAAAAGAAAGGCAGTTTCCTTGCTGAGGCAGCCCTTTCTGGGGTTTTGCCCACTCTTGAGCTTTTGTGTAGCTCTCTCCCCCTTCCCCCTGCCTTTCCTCCAGCCCGTCAATCACATCCGATAACATATATATTATGGCAGACCTGCTCTTGTGCATTATTTTCTTTTCAAAATGTAAAGAGAGAAAAGGCAGGAGGAAAAAAAATTGGCCTATATATTTGGAAAGACATAGATGTATAGATGGGGCCGGAGTAGTTTGAGGCTGGTGATATATACGGAGCCTGAGGGAGCGACACCATTGGCGCTCTGGATTCAATCCAGCAAGTGCCGTCCCACTGGGATCCGCAAGGAAGTTATTGCTCCATTTTGAAGCATCAGGACTGATGGGGTGTCTCGGTTACAGGGTAGACGGATAACAGCAGCCAAAATTGGATTGGTTGCTATTTATTTTTTTTAACTTCTGTCAAGGTCACTACCGTAACAGGAAAACACCAGAAAAGCCGGCCGGCGGATTGCGCTGCGGGTTTCTCAAGCAGCGGCTTCGGCTGACGCTTTTGCGACAAGAGCCGGTGTGCTGCTGAGTAGGGGGATCAGACCATGGAGGGTGGTCCAGCTGGTCCAGCGTTCTCTCCCCACCCACCCACAATGGTCAGCATGACAGTGACAGCCCTCTGCTGTTGCTTCTCCTCAGCACCTTTTCTTAGAATCCGAGAATCATTGAGTTGGAAGCAGGGTGGATAAAAATCAACGATTAAAAAAAAATTTAAAAAAATGGATTTTTTTGATTTAAATTGGATTTTTTTTATTTAAATTGGATTTTTAAAATAAAATGCTTTTGGAGGAAAAATCTTTCTAAATATAGTCTTCTATTTAAGTTACATTGTAGTCCAAAGGCTATTCATCAGGAAATAAGGATTTGTTTTAAGTTTATCAAGTGTGCTAAAACTCAGTCTAAGTTTTTTTTAAAACGTTTAACCACATCAGTTAACAAACATGGATACATATGCTATCATGTTATTGTTTTAGTTAAATAAATTGTTTAAATGGTTATTAAGGAAATGATTATTTTTCTCCTTCCAATAAAGTACAGCAGAAAAGTTGTCCAAATATAAACAGTTAACTTATTAAACCTCACCATAATTTCATAATTATCTGTCTATGTATTTCTAGTAGTATAACTAAATCAGTAATTCTTGATAACTGTAAAAACTACTCTGAAAATTTATTATTCCAAAAATGAAACCTTCATATGGTTGTAAATATTAAGATTATACCGGCAAGAATGAGTCTTTCTGTAAAAAAAATATTTAAATCAAGCCTTACTGACTAGTGATTTAAATCGTGTTTTAAATCGTGATTTAAATCAATTTGATTTAAATCAAATCCACCCTGGTTGGAAGGGACCCCAAGGACCATCTAGTCCAACCCCCTGCAATGCAGGAATCGCGGCGGATTCTTCCAATGGCCCTCAAGGTTTTCAGACCTACACCCTTTTGCAAACTAATTGAAACAAGGCATGTTTTCTATCTTACTCGTAATCGTGTACTCAAAACAAACACGGAAAGTCAGTTGGTCCTTATGGTGTCAGAAGCCTGCAGCCAATAGAAGGAATGATGCGCTTGCCACAATATATTGAGGTTCTACGAAAGAGGGCTATTCCAGAGCTGGGAAAGAGGTATCCTGGCGGTACTGGGATATTGCAGCAGGACCTAGCCCCCTCTCACACATCAAAAGTGGTGAAGAAATTCATGGCAGAGCAGCAAACAGAGGTACTTGATTGGCCAGGGAATTCCTCGGACGTAAATCCCATTGACAATTTGTGGGCTATATGCAAAAGTTGCCTCCGTGCTGTAGACTGTACGACTACGGAGAAGCTCATTCAGGCGCTGATTCAAGTGTGGCACAGGGATCCGAAAATCAACAGCGATTGTTCGAAACTAGTAGACTCCATGCCAAACTGTGTTCAAATGCTGCTTAAAAATAGCAGAGGTCATATCCGTTACTAATGTACGTATATGCGAGTTTTGTACAATAAACTACATTGTTTGTTTCAATTAATTTGCCCAAGGGTGTAGGGCCCATCTTTCATTGAAGCATGCACTTGGCGAGAGCCAGTGTGGTGTAGTGGTTAAGAGCGGTAGACTCGTAATCTGGGGAACCGGGTTCGTGTCTCCGCTCCTCCACATGCAGCTGCTGGGTGACCTTGGGCTAGTCACACTTCTCTGAAGTCTCTCAGCCCCAGTCACCTCACAGAGGGTTTGTTGTGGGGAAGGAAGGGAAAGGAGAATGTGAGCCGCTTTGGGATTCCTTCGGGTAGTGATAAAGCAGGATATCAAATCCAAACTCTTCTTCTTCTTCTTTATTTTATTTTTAACCACATCTTAGATCAGTCGCCTCTCACCCTCCAGCTGAAGGCAAATGCTTTATTTTGAGAAATGCCACTTCATTTCCCATGCATCTGAAACTGAGGAGCCTTCCCTTCCCCCTTTCATAAATCTCAAGAGATGCTGTTGGAGAGAGAGCGTGGCCACCCAGTTTGGGCATAGTGGGCTAAAATCTCTTAATTTGAGGATCATCAATGCAAGGCTGTGTAGTAGGGAGAGGTCAACTTACTCCCTGCTCACCTGCTTCTTCCCAGTGTCCCCCCCAAAAAGCCAGTGTACCCCTATGTCTCTCTCTAGCACAGGGGTAGGCAACCTAAGGCCCGTGGGCCGGATGCAGCCCAATTGCCTTCTCAATCCGGCCCACGGACGGTCCGGGAATCAGCATGTTTTTACATGAGTAGAATGTGCCCTCGGTCCTGTATACCTGAAGGAGCGTCTCTGCCCGGACACTGAGATCCAGCGCCGAGGGCCTTCTGGCGGTTCCCTCACTGCGAGAAGCAAAGCTACAGGGAACCAGGCAGAGGGCCTTCTCTGTAGTGGCACCTGCCCTGTGGAACGCCCTCCCAGCAGAGGTTAAAGTGATAAACAACTATCCTACATTCAGAAAATACCTGAAGGCAGCCCTGTTTAGGGAAGTTTTTAACCTGTGATTTTGATGTATTTTAATATCTGTTGGAGGCCACCCAGAGTGGCTGGGGAGACCCAGCCAGATGGGCGGGGTACAAATAAAATATTATTATTATTATTATTATTATTATTATTATTATTATTATTATTATTATTATTTAAAATGCATCTCTGGGTTATTTGTGGGGCTTAGGAATTCGTTCATCCCCCCCAATATACATCTAAATATTCATTCCTATATATATATATATATATATATATATATATATATATATATATATATATATATATATATATATATATATATATATAGTCCAGCCCACCACGTGGTCTGAGGGACGGTGGACCGGCCCATGGCTGAAAAAGTTTGCTGACCCCTGCTCTAGCACATAGAGAAGCTGCTCTAGAAGAGAGGTCCCCGGTTCCCTTCTCTTGCGTGCTGGTTTTTAACCCCAGAACCCAGCGATGGCACCAGGTTGGATAGCTTTAAAAGTAAGAGCTGTTTGACAGTGGAACGGACTCCCACGGAAGGTAGTGGATTCTCCTTCCTTGGAGGTTTTGAAGCAAGAGGTTGGATGGCCACCTGCCATGGACGCACGTAGGGTAGGGCATTTTCAGCCACCCCAGGCTTTCTCTGTCTCCCTTCCCCTCCCTCCTGGTTTTCTGCTGCACTTTAAAATGCTGCCTCTTATTTGGAGGCTCTGCGGTAATTAAGCTTTTTTTATTAAGTTTCCACTGGTTCATTTTTGTGACCTTTCTCTGCCGCCATGGATGCAGTTCTTATTATTTTCCTTGCATATTCATTCTACATGTGCATCTGACTCATGTTTGCTAAAAGCATTGGACGCTCGGTGTGAGCAGAAAAGTGGGCTATAAATGTCTTAAAATGGAGAAACACGTCGTTCCTACACCCAGCTAACCTCGCGGCAGGTGATAGAGAAGCTTGTCTCACGGACGTCCTTACAGCATGGATGTTGGGGTATCTTTTTAAGAGAGCAACTTCTATTCCTTTCCACAGTTCCAGGAAGAGCAGCGCAAGAGGGAAATAGAGGAACGGCGAAGGTTCCCACTGGAGCAGAGACTCCGGGAACATATCATTGGCCAGGAGAGCGCCATAGCAACTGTTGGAGCTGGTAAGATCTGGGGCTCTGATTTGATTAACCTTCTGCTCTGCAAATCCTGCAGAGAAGCTGGAAGGGGGTTAGTTAGTGTGTACGCACCAACACGTGTGTGTGTGTATCACATAAATGTTATGCCATAATTTTATTTAGAATGTGTGTGTGCACAAAACAGTCAAGAATACCGTAAGCTGCAAAACCGAGGATTTCAGCTTTTTAAAACTTTTATTCTTGTTTGTAGAGAGCCGCTTTTTTAATTGCTGGGTTTTGTGTTTTGTTTTGTTTTCCTTTGCCTGAGATGAAATCCAGGAAAATACAAGGAATGTTGTCACCGGTGAAGGTCTGGGCACCATTTGTGTGTTGCAGCTGCCTACGGCTGTAGTACATAACCCTGCAGTTTGGCACCTGGCGCAGAATTCTGGCTCCTGAAAATGTCAGAATTCGTATCTGGAAAGAAAAATGCATTTTAGTTCCTAGGATTGTAGGAATAAGCTTGGGAAGCATGTTCCTCGTGAAATCATAGGTGCCACGGGAAGGACAGAGAACCAGGGGCTTCAGTTCCCTTGGCCTGCAAAAGTGGGCCAGATGAGAGGAATGAAGCAAAAGATGGAGCCATAGCATGGTGGTGGCCATGATCCTTTGGCCAAAAAGCTGGGGACGATAAGAGTTGGAATCCAGATCCTCCTTAACATCCTCTCAAACGGAACCATTTTTTCAGATGATCTCTTAGCCACACTGAATAGAGCAGTATTACTACTGCACTGCTTGTATTAGGAAAGGAAGCTCCTCTTATTGCAGGGTATAATGGCTTCAGCCTTTCTTGCCATAGCATTACTTGGCTGGCTTTTATTCCACATTGGGGGTTTTTTAAGCAGTATATACATTGCAAATAATAATAACGATGATAATAATAATAATAATAATAATAATAATAATAATAATAATAATAATAATAATAATTTATTATTTATACCCCGCCCATCTGGCTGGGGAAACCCAGCCACTCTGGGCGGCTTCCAACAGAACATTAAAATACAATAATCTATTGAACATTAAAAGCCTCCCTAAACAGGGCTGCCTTCAGATGTCTTCTAAAGGTCTGGTAGTTGTTCTCTTTGACATCTGAAGGGAGGGCGTTCCACAGGGCGGGTGCCACCACTGACAAGGCCCTCTGCCTGGTTCCCTGTAACTTGGCTTCTCGTAGCGAGGGAACCGCCAGAAGGCCCTCGGAGCAGGACCTCAGTGTCTGGGCTGAATGATGGCGGTGGAGACGCTCCTTTCCCCAGCCACTCTGGACGGCTTAAATCTTTCTTTGTGCATCCCACTCTGCTGGTGAGAGCAGGGTGTGCAGTGCTTTTCCCCCTGGAAAAACAGGCACTGGTACTCACCGTGAAGTTATTGCATTAAGTGCTATGTTTTTTTAACAACAACAAAAGGTGCCGGTACTGCGTACCCTTGTGTACCCCCGGGGGAGGCACTAGTTGTGAGAGACAGGATCGTACGCCGTGTGAGATAGCAAAGAAATAACATTTTTCCTCCCTGACATGCTAGTTTTCTGTGTGCAGGCTTTCTTCTGTTCTGCTTTGCTGCAGGGGGGAGCGTTCAGTCACGTGAACCTCCCGCTTCCAGGCAGAAGGGGTACAGCGCACACCCAAATTAGCCAATTTATTCAGAGCTAGGCTTTGTCAGTTTTGCAATCCATCACAAAGTTTCTCATGGGTCGCCTTCCATGAAAGAAAAAGTTTTCTCTCTGGATTGGCCTTCAGAGAATGCGGCAGAGTCACAAACAAAGTTGAAATGTGGGGTGGATTCCTAGTGTCTGCTCAGCGCATGCCCATCCTTGGGACCCAGAGGGTGCTCCTCTCCCAAATAAAGTCACTCTTATGTCCTGGAGCCTGTCACAGGAGACAGGTCCCTCCTCCAAAACAGAGAGATCTTTGGAACTTGGGACTGCACTGGGAGGCAGAAACAATGCGGACGACTTCAGGGCCTCGGAAAGTATCTCTGCGCCCTTCTCCCGGAGTCCATTGTGTAGTAAATAAAGAATATTAAAACTCTTTGTCAACCTCCTGTTACTGAAATCTCCCCCTGTTGCGTTTGCGAGACCATTAACGGCGATAAATGGAAGGAAAGGGGTTGTGGGCTGTTGAAGCCTCTTTTTATATTTTAACTGTGGCCAAAGGCCAGGCTGAGGAGCCCCCAGAAGGCAGGAACTGATCCTAAGCACCTCCTAATGAGTCAGGGATGGTTCACACAACCTACTCCCTGGCGGGAACCATCCTCACAGCTCTGCAAAGGCCTCTTTTGGCCTGTTAATATGAGTCATGAAAGACCGGAGGAGGGAAGTTGAGTACAAGTCCGGATGGCCTTCTCATCGCCTGAAATCCCATCTCCCAGAACCTGCAGCCCTCCAGAGATTTTTGACTACGACTCGCTGTTGTAGCAGATCGGGGAAAGCTGAGTTTAATGTAGAACAGAGTGAGCTACATTAACATCATCATCATCATCATCATAATTTATCATTTATACCCCGCCCATCTGGCCGGGCCTCCCCAGCCACTCTGGGCGGCCCCCAACAGAACATCAAAATACAATAGTCTATAAAACATTAAAAGCCTCCCTAAACAGGGCTGCCTTCAGATGCCTTCTAAAGGTCTGGTAGTTGTTGTTCTCTTTGACATCTGAAGGGAGGGCATTCCACAGGGCGGGCGCCACTACCGAGAAAGCCCTCTGCCTGGTTCCCTGTAGCTTTGCTTCTCGTAGTGAGGGAACCGCCAGAAGGCCCTCGGCACTGGACCTCAGTGTCCGGGCTGAACGATGGGGGTGGAGACGCTCCTTCAGGTATACTGGACCGAAGCCATTTAGGGCTTTAAAGGTCAGCACCAACACTTTGAATTGTGCTCGGAAACGTACTGAGAGCCAGTGTAGGTCTTTCAAGACCAGTGTTATGTGGTCTCGGCGGCCGCTCCCAGTCACCAGCCTAGCTGCCGCATTCTGGATTAGTTGTAGTTTCCGGGTCACCTTCAAAGGTAGCCCCAGGTAGAGCGCATTGCAGTAGTCCAAGCGGGAGATAACATGTCACCTGGCTTTGGATTCTTGTCTTGGATGAAATAATGGGAGCTATTCAACATTCCTTCCAGTTTAATGATTTGGGGGGCTGGGGGGGAGGGGAGAGGCAAGCAAGCTTGAGATGAGCTTGGAAATAAATGGGAAACCACTGACGCCTGATAGAGCCTAAGCGAAGCCCTTCTTGGTAGAGGATCTATATTCTCCGTCGCTGTTTACGCTGCCTCACGGCTGGGATGGGAAGAATGAAATCAGGGGAAATGAATATTGATGTGCAGATTGGATGAATTTGAATAATTTGTAACGATCGTATCCTTCATGTTTTAAGTGCGTGAGCCTTCCTGGGCAATGCACAAAGATCCAATCAAAGGCCTTGTGCCTTCAGGCAAAAATCGTGCAGAAAGTGGCATTTTTTCTGGTTGCAGAATTTGCGTTTGGGGGCAGGAGACGGTGGGATGCTTATGACTCTGGTCATCGAAGCAATTGGTGACTCGTCATTTGGTTAGGCTGTTAGGGATTCTGCCTCGCTTGCAGGCAGTGGAGGAGAAACCTGAACGGAGCACATGGGACATGGCTGAGCAATAGCGGAGACCCCATGAAAAGTGGGCAAGGCCTCTTCCCCGCCTTTGCTCTGCCGCTGCCTCCAGCTTTTTAAGCATCTTTCTGCAAGCATGAGTTCTAGGGACATAAGAAAGAGCTTGGTTCCTCTAGAATCTGACGGGCTTGGGTGGCCCGGAGCTGTGCGGTAAAGGAAGATCGCGGAACGTAGCTTGGGCCTTGGGTTTGGGAGGGCGAGGCTCTCCCCTGCAAAGGCACCACATGTGCACCCTGGTTAGAGAAAGGCTGTGCCTGGAGGCAGCAGCGGGGGCTAATTAGGGAGCTTTGATTAATGGGCAGGGCCTCTCTCTGACACAGGTGGTGGTGGGGCTCGCAAGAGCAGCTGCCTTCGTGGAACTTCCCTTTATTGAATTAGGCAGGACAAGGCGCCCTCTGCCTCGGGATATCGCGCCAGGAAGGGGAGGCTTGCTGGTGCTTTTGCTGCCGCCTGTCCTGATGGTCCCAACCTGTTAGGCTTTGACGTGGGTGGGTGGGAGGGCGCGTTCTTGACAGTTACTCTGAGCAGCCCTTGCCCGTCTTTCAAGATGGGCTGCCAAACGCAGGGCACACTTGGCATACCTCCTGACAGCGAAGCGACTGCTGTGCTCACGGTCTAAACGCTGCAGCAGTGTGCCCCCCACCCCATGCCAGTGCGTGTTGGTGTGGGGGAGAGGAGTGTCAGCGTAAAGGTAAAGGGACCCCTGACCATTAGGTCCAGTCGTGTCCGACTCTGGGGTTGCGGCACTCATCTCGCTTTATTGGCCGAGAGCCGGTGTACAGCTTCCGGGTCATGTGGCCAGCATGACAAAGCCGCTTCTGGCGAACCAGAGCAGCGCATGGAAACGCCGTTTACCTTCCTGCCGGAACGGTTCCTATTTATCTACTTGCACTTTGATGTGCTTTCGAACTGCTAGGTTGGCAGGAGCTGGGACCGAGCAACGGGAGCTCACCCCGTCACAGGGATTCGAACCGCCGACCTTCTGATCAGCATGCCCTAGGCTCTGTGGCTTAACCCACAGCGCCACCCTTAATTCAGCTGCTAGCTTGCTAGCTCCTAATGCTCCATCCCAGGACACAGGATGGTTGACAGTTGTCAAGCAAGCGTCACATTCTTTGACTTGCGTTTAGGGGCATACCTGGCGCCTGCTTTATTGCTTCAGTGGGCTCACTGGGACACAGTTTGAGAAGCTTGATCTGAGGTTCGCATCTTACATTCTTCTAGCCTGTTGTCTCACTGCTTCTGCCCAGTGTGGTTGCTCAGGGCATCAGCTTTGTTGGCAGAGAGAGAAAGTGCATTCAGGTCTTTTGGGGAGCAAGAGTTGACTGAAGGCAACAACAAGAGGATGTTTCCAAGGGATGCCCCAGAATATAAGAACATAACAAGAGCCTGCTAGATCAAGCCAATGCCCCATCTGGTCCAGCATCCTGTTCTCACAGTGACCAGCCAGATGCCTCCATGTGAAACCTGCAAGCAGGACCCGAGCATGAGAGCAACTCTCCCCTCCATCAGACTCTAGCAGCTTGTATTCAGAAGCATCGCTGCCTCCAACTGCGGAGGCAGAGCAAAACCATCATGGCTAAGTAGCCTTTGGCGGCCTTATCCTGCTCCTTAAATTTGCTTAATCCTCTTTCTTAAGCCATCCAAGTTGGTGGCCATCACTTCTTCCTGTGGGAGCAAGTTCCAAAGTGGAAAAGGATGAAGACCGAACGGTCAAGAGCGGATACAGACATGCAGAAACGAGCACCCACTTGCATAGCTGTACTGTGTTGCTTTCCCACTTACCGGTATTTGGTGGGCATTTTGCTTGTAGTAGGAGCATTGAAGGTTGTCATATACTGAGTCCATCTAGCTCTGCATTGTCTACACACTGACTGGCAGCAGCTGTCTGCAGTTTAGCACACTGTTTTCTTGGTGCAGAGTGGGAGTGGGCTGGCGGCAGGAATCTGGCCCTGTTTCTGCCTTGACCCCTTTGGCCACCACCTTCCTGCCTGGCTGACCCACGTCCGCCCATCGAACTGAGCCACCGCAGCAGTGGGGAAAGCCATGCAGGGCCCCTTGAATGCCAGCGCCTTGCCTCGCAAGGGCAAAGTTGGTCTTTGGTTCATGCCCGAAGGACGTCACCCCTTTGGCGTCACGAGCCCGGCCAGGCCGAGAAACCCCACAGAATGAATTGATTTGATAAATGGACATTTATTACACTCACAAATTGGCTGAAACCAATTTTGGTCACGTCAACCCCTGATAACTGCTGGGGTATTGATTTGTGTAAAGTAATACAGTGAATTTATCAGTTCAATAGCCAGCTTGAAAGGCCTCTCAGAGACCCAGCGCTGTGGCGGCTCTGCATTTACGGAGGGCAAAAGAAAGCCCAGGCTGGAAAGGGCTCTGGAGCCAGGGAAGAGGCCCAAGGTGGCAGCGCCTCCTTCCCTCCCTCTCTTGTGCTCTTTCTCCCTCTGCTGCTCCCAGAATTTCAGCCAGGACTGCCGCGTCTTAGTTCCTGCACAGCCTTTCTGCAAAAGTGAGGAGAGCGGATCTGCCTAAAATAGGGGTTGGATTCCCTCCGTGGCCAGGGATGAAAAATGGATGGTGCAGATGTTCTGGACAGCTCAGTTGGTTACAGCGTGGTGCTGATAACGCCAAGGTTGTGGGTTTGACCCGCTTATGGGACAGCTGCATTTTCCTGCATTGCAGGGGGTTGGACTAGATGATCCTCAGGGCCCCTCCTAACTCTACAATTCTATTACTCTACGTTGAGCCACCGGCGTCTTAACTGCCACATCAGCTGGGCTTTGCTCTGTTGCTAACCAACTCTTTGACCTTCCAATCCTAGGCAGTGCTGCACAGTGTAGCTATCAAATTACTTTTATCTGCAGAAAAAACCCTTGCTGTCTTTTCTCGATTGGCTTTCGCAGCAGCCCTGCCAGGCAGACCTCCATTATGCCCATTTTGCGGATCGGGAACTGAGGCCGAGATCACCGTGGTGGTCCAGGTCTCCCAATTTCCAAATTGCTACTGAGTAATTATAAGTTGCTTTCTGCCCTTTGCTCAAAGTCAATATAAAAAATATATATTTCCAAGGGGTCTTGCAAGAGCATCGCAGAACCAGCGCGCTGAGAGGGTCTTTCTTGCATTTTACTTGTGGAATTTCAACCAGCCGGCCTTCAGCCACGTATGTTTGAAATCACATGAGTTAAATGCGCTTAAGATGTGGCCATACTATAATGCGTCTGAATAGCAGTTGTCAAAAACCGCAGGAGGCAGTTTTATGCTGCACTCTTATGCTGAGATCTTGCTTGGGGGGTTCCCCACAGGCAACTGGTTGACCACTGCGGGAACAGGATGCTGGGCTCGATGGGCCACTGGCCTGATCCAGTAGCCAGGCTCTTCTTCCGTTCTTATGGAAATGAAGGAAAGGTGACTTTGTCTGCTCCAGAAGGAGAAGGGCAAGGAAGGAAAGCAAGAGCCCTCAGAACCACCACCACGCTCTCGCGGTCTTCCCCTGAGCAGCAGCTGTTGAGTGTGGCCACCCCCAACGTCCCTGAATATGTATACCTGTGCAAAATTCGTCTCTGCTCCCGCCCTTATAAAGAACAGTTCCCGGCTGCTCTGTAGGCCCATCTCTGCCTCTGTGCTGAACAGGCCTGAGGTCAGGACGAAGGAGCCTTGTCTCTCAGGTGCTCACAATGAGCTCTTGCCAGTGTTGCGCCGGGAGCTCCAAACCAGCACTGTTTCCAGGAACATTGATACTGCAGCCAAGTTTATTGGTGCTGGCGCTGCCACCGTAGGTGTAGCTGGCTCTGGTGCTGGCATCGGGACCGTATTTGGCAGTCTTATCATTGGCTATGCCAGAAACCCTTCCTTGAAGCAGCAGCTCTTCTCCTATGCCATCCTGGGTTTTGCACTCTCTGAGGCCATGGGGCTGTTCTGCTTGATGGTGGCATTCCTCATTCTCTTCGCAATGTGAAGGAGCCGGATGTGCTGCCTGTCGTGTGCTCTCCTCTCTTTCCCCCCTGTGTTTAGTCCAGTGTGTACGACAACCTGATTGTTCTGTGGCAGATAGGGGAAGCCCATCTGTTAACCAAATCTGTCCAGCTCAGAGGGGGCAAGTCAATAAATGCCGACGTGGGGATTCAGGGCACAGTCCGACAATGGCTGCGCTCCTTTATCTCAGGTCGGGGACAGAGAGTGGCGCTAGGGAGGGAGTTGTCGCCGCGGCACTCCTTGGTGTGTGGAGTCCCGCAGGGCGCAATCCTTTCCCCGATGCTTTTTAACATCTTTATGCGCCCTCTTGCCCAGATTGTCCGGAGTTTTGGGCTGGGTTGTCATCAATATGCTGATGACACCCAGCTTTATCTGTTGATGGACGGCCGCCCTGACTCGGTCCCAGACACACTGACCAGGTGCTTGGAAGCTGTGGCTGGATGGATGCGTGGGAGCCGGTTGAAGCTAAATCCTTCGAAGACAGAGGTCCTCTGGCTGGGTCGGGGCGACATGGGGCTGGGGGGCCAACTCCCATCTCTTGCGGGGGCCCAATTAGTGCCAGTGCCTTCTGTCAAGAGTTTGGGTGTAACCTTCGACGCCTCCCTTTCCATGGAGGCGCAGGTTGCAGCCACAGCAAGGGTGGCATTTTTCCATCTCCGACGTATCAAGCAGTTGGTCCCCTACCTTTCTCGCCCGGATCTGGCCACAGTGATCCATGCGACGGTCACCTCCAGGCTTGATTATTGTAACTCGCTCTACGCGGGGCTGCCCTTGAAGTTGATCCAGAAACTCCAGCGGGTGCAGAATGCTGCGGCGAGGCTCCTTACGGGGTCCTTGCCGCAGGACCACATTCATCCAGTGCTTTACCAGCTTCACTGGCTCCCGGTGGAGTACAGGATCAGGTTCAAGGTGCTGGTTTTGACCTTTAAAGCCTTATGCGGCCTAGGACCCTCGTACCTACAGGACCGCCTCTCCCATTATGCCCCGCAAAGGACCTTAAGGTCTACTAATAATAACCTGCTGGAGATCCCGAGCCATAAGGCTGCCAGACTGGTGTCAACCAGGGCCAGGGCTTTTTCAGTTCTGGCCCCAACCTGGTGGAACACTCTGTCGCAAGAGACTAGGGCCCTGCGGGATTTGACATCGTTCCGCAGGGCCTGCAAGACAGAGTTGTTCCACCTGGCCTTCGGGTCGGACACTTAAAGTCTGATGGTTTCCTCCCCCTGGTTTGGTAATGGGTGCAAATGAATCGGCATTTTAAACTGGTTTTTAACTTGTATTTTAACTAATTGGTTTTTATTCTATTGTGATTTTTACTGTTGTTAGCCGCCCTGAGCCCGGTTTCGGCTGGGGAGGGCGGGGTACAAATAAAAATTTATTATTATTATTATTATTATAAATACTGTATTGGTATACAAAAAAAAAAAGAACCACCACCACCTGGCTGCTGAAAGTCCTGCTCAGCACCACCTCCACCTGCTAAGACTTTGCCAGTCACTCCCCAAACACTTCCACTCATATCCCTTCAGGTGTGAAGAGTTAACATTTGCTTCCATTTGAAGAAGAAGAAGAAGAAGAAGAAGAGGAAGAAGAAGAAGAAGAAGAAGAAGAAGAAGAAGAAGAAGAAGAAGAAGAAGACTGAGCTCCTTCCCCTCCTAAAACCCACACTTTTCATGGTGTGACTCTGGTCACGTCAAACTGCTCCTTCCTTTTGCACAAGGAGCAAATGGCTGTCACCACCCTCTCCTAAAAAGATCAGTTGAGCAAGGCCTGATTCCGGCCTCATATTTTCTTGCTTTCATTTTAAAAACACATGGAAGGAAACAGGCAGAAAACATTCAGAGATGCCCCCCCCCTCTCTCTCTCTCTGTTGTTGAAATGATCATTATTTGGAGACCCATGTCTGGAAAAGCTCACTGGCCCTTCTCCAGAGTTCGTCCTCTGCCTCTGGGTGCTTCTGGACATGCTATCCACATTGCCCTTCCCTGCAAGAAGCACAGTGGCCTGTTTCCAAGCATCTGGTGGTTCTCATTTGCGCTCTCCTTCTGTCTGCCTTTCCCTCCCCTTCCATTATCCTGCTCGGCTATCACTGACGATCTTTTGCTCGTCATTCCTTTTCAAGCTTGGCATTTCGCCTACTTTTAAGGAGCGCCTCTGTCAAGCGTAATACGTCGCATCTCCGGCCTCGCTGACCTCTGTCGACTGCCAAGACAGGGCTGAGTGGAATTTTAAAAAGCCGCCTGCGCAGGTGAGCGCTCTCTGCAAGGAGGCCCTGTCTCTCGCAACACAGCGCGGCAGGCGTTTGCCAACCTGGCGCCCGTTCCGGGTGTCGTTGGGCTGCAGCTCCCATCAGCCCCACCCAACGCACCAACTCACCAACTTGGGGGAAGGCTGCAAAGCACAGCTCATGCAGCATCCTCTCTTCCTTGCACGAAGTATCACAAAACACTTTTATGAGAGTGCCTACACTGACAGGCAGCAACTCTCCAGGGTTTCAGGCAGGATGCATCTCTTCTCCCAGCCCTGCCTGGAGGTGCCTGGGATTGAAGCTGAGATGTTCTGCACGCAGGCCAGGTGCTCTGCCCCTGAGCTATGGTTCTGCAGCTTTTGAGAAGTGCGTTGGAAGGCAGAGGCCTTGTTCTAAATAGGACTGGAAACTGGGAAGGCCTTCCTCGGATGAGGCGTCGCTGCCTCTCTTTGATGATGTATCAGCATAGCTGTCAACTTTTGGATTTGAAAATAAGGGATTTTTCCAAACTTTCGGCTTTGAAAATAAGGGATGCCGCGAGGGCGGTGCAATGGCACCAAGTAGCCTCGCCACCCTGCGCTCCAGAGGCTGCGTGCGAACGGGTGAGCGAAAGAGCGAGCGCATAGACGGCAGGCAGGCAGGCTGTCTGTCTGGTTGGGCGTGAGGGTCTGGCTGCACAAGGCATGCAAGCTCCGCCCCCAGTCGGTCTCAGACTCCTTATTGGCAGCCGAGCAACGCAGCTGAGGAGCCTCCCTGGCCGGCAGGGAGGGAGAGGAGCTGCTTCCTTTGAAATCCGGGAAATTTAAGGGATATCAACAATCCGGGATAGCAGCGGGAAACGGCATTGGAGGGCCGGACTATATTGGGGGGGGGGAACGAATTCCTATGCCCCACAAATAACCCAGAGATGCCTTTTAAATAAAAGGACACATTCTACTCATGTGAAAACATGCTGATTCCCGGACCGTCCGCGGGCCAGATTTAGAAGGCGATTGGGCCGGATCCGGCCCCCGGGCCTCAGTTTGCCTACCCATGATGTAGCACGTGGAGTAGCTGGTGTGGTTTGGAGGTTTGTGGCGCCATTTTTTATGTTGTGTGCTGACTTTCCTGGGTGGCTTTGGCATGGTGAAGTGGTCCTCTGAATGCTTCAAAGCACACCAAGATGGCGCCTCGCCCTGTCCTGACTGAAAACTGCTTCTTGAACATTTTCCAGGAGAGGAGGAGTCACGGTCAGGACACGGATCAGGGGGTTCAAGATGCTGCTTCCCCATGCCAGACCAACCCAGAAAAGCCAGCCTCGTGGTGAGTTGTGCACCTCTGAGAAAAGGGGAGTGAGGGTTGAATAAGTTTTCAGCCACAATTTCACACGTGTGCAGGGAGTTTGTTTGTAAACGTATTTACATGCTGCCAATTCATAAAACAATATATACAAATTAACATAAAACGCCATTAAAAATCCTGCCAAGTTCTGTGTCAGGAACAGCCTGTTCTGCAACTTGCAGAAATTAAGCAAAATCGGCTGCATGCTTTTGTTTTGCACGATTTATTCTGTTGGGGGCTGCTTGCTTGAGGCTGACACGGGGCAGAGCATTGCAGCTTCACATCACCGCTGCTCAGAAATCCAGCTCCTGCCCACATGCATTTTCAAGCCTGTCTTTATAAAGACAAGAGCTTCATAGAGTTTTTGAAGCAAAAGCTGATTTTCTCAGAAGGCTAAAGCAGCAATCCTGCGCCAGGCCTTATACTTGGATGGAAGGACAGAATCCAGGCAGCCACATGTGGAATAGTCAGGGCATTTCTTGGGTCAGAACTCACGAGCAAATATTTATTTAGGAATACTGTACCCCACTTTTCACTATCTGCCCCAGAAGTGACTATTATGGTAAGATTAAAGAGTAGAAGTAAGCTGGAAGATAAGGGAGGCTGTAGATTTAGAGGATAGATTTAAGGTTTATAATTGTTGGAATAAATGATATTGTCATTAGGATAGAAGAGATATTTGAGGTTAATTAATTAAAAATGTTTTCAATGATGTCAAGAAATTACTAAAGATGATATACAAGGAACGCAGGAAGAGAGGATGGGAGGAAGTCAACCCACAATGATAAGAAGGATGAATAGGTTAAAAGGAATTATGTATGTTTTTATGTGCATTATTGTTGTTGTTTTCTTTTTGTTTGTTTAATATTGTTTGTTTTTTTGTTTAATGGTATTCTTTTGTTAAAACCAATAAAAAAAATTGGGGGGGGGGAAATATGAAGTGACTATTATTCCGTTTTCTAAAGAAGTCTCTGGAGCTTCTCCTGTTGCTGCGCTGAGGCTCTGCCCCTTCTTTTTCTCTACTCTCCCCAATAGCCCAAATGCCCCAGTTCCAACTTCCATATAACACTGCACATCCCACCCCCAAAAAGAATGCCCACTGATTACATCCGTTAGGCACCAGTGACAAGTGTTTAAGAACATAAAGAGAGCCTGCTGGATCAAGCCCATGAGCTTTTTGGCCAGCATCCTGTTCTCACAGTGAACAGATCATAGCATTGTAGAGTTGGGAGGGACCCCAAGGGTCATCCAGTCCAGCCCCAGCCTCTCAGCTAAAGCATCCATGACAGGTGACCATCCAACCTCTGCTTAAAAACCTCCAAGGAAGGAGAGCCCACCACCTCCCGTGGGAAACCTGAAAGCAGGATTGGAGCACAAGGGAAACTCTCCTCATCTGTGGTTCCCAGCAGCTGTCATTCAGAAGCATTGCTGCCTCCGACTGTAGAGGCAGGGCAGAGCCGTTGTGGCTAGTAGCCATCACTGCCTCCTGTGGAATTGAGTTCCAAAGGTGAACTGTGTGCTGCGTAAAGAAGTCCTTTATTTTATGTGTCCTGTCCTTTGCTTTAATGCAGCTGCCAGACCTCAAGCACAGCCACTGAATGTAAACAAATGCTGCCCCCTTGTTCTCATGTGATCACTTTTCCCTTCCCTTTTTTAAACGCTGTGCGTGTGCTGTGATCTGAGAGTGCAGAGCTGCGGTCGGGGTGCCAAGAGCAGAAGGATCCACAGGGATTCTGTCTGCCCCAGAGGGCAGGTTTGGCCAACCCAGAAGTTTTAAGTGCTGCTCCTCTGCAAAATAGATCCTTTTGTGTTCCAAACCCTTCCCATGTTTCCCTGGCATATCTCCCCTGCATCCTCCTCCATCCTAGCACCATTATTTATGGCAGCCCATGAGTCTTCACAAGGCTGCCGTGACCTTGAATTCAAGGCTTCCTTCCCGTTAGCGTCGGAGAGGTAGCAAACGTCTCCTTCCCAGGTCTTTGAGCACAAAGGTGGCGCTTACAAGCTGGAGAGCTATTGAGCCTCTAGAATCTCTCTTTCACCCAACCCTTCACCCTCCCCTCTCGGTCCACCCGACAGGTCCCTTTCTGGTTCATTCAGTGTCCATCCTCCCTCCTGTTTCCCTGGCAACGCTGAGTGCACATCCTGGAAAACTTTATCCGAAATCTGCTCTGGGCAGCTTTCCAAATCCATGCTAACCTGATTAGGTATCTCTGGGGGCCTTGCTGGCTAATCAAATTAGGTAGCTCTAATGGCAGCGAAGACTTTGAGTGGGCAGAGAGCAGTAAAACATAGTGTATACTTAGTGATAATTATACTTGCTGTTGTGTCATTGATTTATATGCCTTTCCCTTTTTTATGTGCCCAGATATATAACCCCTTCCTTTGTTTTTCTTGCATTTTCGATTGCAGCCATTCGGAGGAAGGAAAATGGCTGGTATGACGAGGAGCATCCCCTGGTTTTTCTCTTCTTGGGATCATCAGGAATAGGTAAAGTCGGCGTCCTTTTCTTTCCCCCTTCTTTCATTTTTTGGGGGATGAGGCAGTCTGGTCCAGCCCCAGACAAAACGCCAGTGCTGCTTTTTCCACACATGCTAGAGATAGAAAAACCACAGAGATGTTGCACCGCGGGTGGGCCAGAAATCTCAAGTCTAGTTTTCAAGTACTTTTCTGGGCTCAAGTAAAGGACAGGTTTTTCAGTCCACTTACCTTCCCCCTGCCCAGACACTGCCAGTGGTTCAAGTCATCGGCAAACACATAAGTTGCAACAGCATAATAGTGGCATTGAACGTGAACTGTCCCAAATTCCACATGCAGGCCAGGTGAAACCCAAAGTATTCACGTGAAACATAGAAAAATTATTTTTTATTTATTCAGTTGCAAAAATATTTGTATACTGCTGTGTCATTAAATAAAAAACAAAAAACACCACCAAAGCGGTTTACAGAAATAAAAGCATAAAGCCATGCAATAAAACCATTAAAAGGGTAAAAACAGACATCAGTTCACCAGGATCATTCCTACCCATCATATTGTGGTTTTTTTTTTTTAAAAAAAAGAATTTGAAAATCCTTAATCGTAGCACCATCCCAGAAGTCATCAAGAGTTGTATTGCCTTCCGCATGCTTCTTGCCAGCTCCAGCAAAGGGTGGCCCCGGGAAGAGCTGTATGTGTTGCCAAGGCATCCACACCCCACAAGTATAGCTGTCAACTTTCGGATTTGAAAATAAGGGATTTTTCCGAACTTTCGGATTTGAAAATAAGGGATGCCGCGAGGGCGGTGCAATGGTACCAAGTAGCCTCGCCACCCTGCGCTCCAGAGGCTGCGTGCGAACGGGTGAGCGAAAGAGCGAGCGCGTAGACGGCAGGCAGGCTGTCTGTCTGGTTGGGCGTGAGGGTCTGGCTGCACAAGGCATGCAAGCTCCGCCCCCAGTCGGTCTCAGACTCCTTATTGGCAGCCGAGCAACGCAGCTGAGGAGCCTCCCTGGCCGGCAGGGAGGGAGAGGAGCTGCTTCCTTTGAAATCCGGGAAATTTAAGGGATATCAACAATCCGGGATAGCAGCGGGAAACGGCATTGGAATAAGGGAGTTTCCCGCAAAAAAAAAAGGGAGGGTTGACAGCTATGCCCACAAGTGCTAAACCAAACTGGCACCCTGAGATCTAATTCCATTTTTGAAAGACAGAAGCAAGTCTGTAGTTCCTGTTGCAGAGCAAAGATTGAGAAGCTCCAGCAAAGGCAAGGAAGCTCGAATGGACCCAGGAAGAGCCTTCTCATTGGAGTAAAATCGTGGGCGGGGAGAGCAAGGGGACCCAAGGCCCAGTCAGCATTCTGGACCCCTGTGTTGTTTCAGGTTCTAAGCTCTGGTTAGCACCAACCATGGTCTGGCATGGGGTCTGAATTGAATCACCCTTTCTGAGACACGGAACCAGGCAGTGTTAGAAACTGGGGTAGAAAAGCTAGGAGCCAAACGACTCCTGGGTCCAGAGTTGTGGGCGCCAAAAACAGAATGTCTAGATGCCACCGGGGGGGGGGGGGTCAGCAACACTTTTAATTTATTATTTTGATAAGCATGAATTACCCTATATACTCGAGTATAAGCCTAGTTTTTCAGCACATTTTTTGTGCTGAAAAAGCCGCCCTCGGCTTATACTCGAGTGAGGCAGGCAGTGGCTCCTATGAAGCTTTCCCAGGTTTTTTTGTGGTAAAATTGGGTGCCTCGGCTTATATTCGGGTCGGCTTATACTCGAGTATATACGGTAATACGCAATTTGCGTAAGTACCACATTTTAGCAGAAATGGTTAACACATGTTTAATTTGGTGTTGGCAATAAAAATATTAGTACCATACTTCAGTTTTCAAAATACTCTACTCTTTATTATTAAACTCCTTAACATATTGTCTATCCTTAACATATACTTTGAGGCTTCAAAGCACATACATTTCAGTAATCCTTGAGTGTCAGCCAGGCGCAAAAAAAATTGGCACCCAGAATTTTTGAGGTGCTTTTTGGCGCCCTGCTAATTCCGAACCCTGGAACCAGGTGGATGAGAGAGGAGGTGAGGTGGAGTAATGGAAATTAGGGGTGAAGAGGCAGGACAGAGCTTTTAGCAGAGAATAAAGTGTGGCTTTGGAAGGTACAGTATGATTGCATCTTACACACATCTAACATGTGCTGTTTCAACTATACATGGTTGAAGACCAGCTGGCTGAAATCACACAAATCAAATGTAAGCGGATAGCTCAAAAGATCCTTTTGAACAGGATTTTCCTGGCATGGAGTGTGCTTTTAAACTGTCAGACTTGCATACCAGGCCATGATCTCAAGACAACCCTGTGAGATTTCACGAGAGCATCCCAGAACCCAGTAAGCAAACCTGAGAGCTTTAAAGTTCTCTGCCTTGCTTGGAAGGTAAGGCGGTCATGCAGGCGTGCTTCGGGTATACACCTTTGTTGCGTATATGCACCGTCACCAGGGCGCAACCCCTGCGCAAGATGCAATTGCACTGGAAAGGGTGCAGCAGCAGGAATTGGCAGCCCCTGGTTGTAAAAGGATGAGCCAAGGGGCGGATTGTCGCTCAGGAGTCTTCCCTCTGGCATCTCGTCTGGGTCAGGCAGACCCTGGAGTGCCCTTTCACCTTGAGGGCACCTTACCAGGGTCCTGCAGGGGCTGCTTTGCGCAGGTACATGCCTCGCAAGGGACGAAATCTCCCTCCGCAGTGGGGGCTGACATGTTTGTTGATACCATGTCGATGTGGATTTATTCCGTAATATGTGCTTTGAATTATTGATCGCCTTCATGCCTAGACTTTTATGATAGACGTTGCATATAAATCCAATAAACAAAGAATATTGTGTTTTCCAGCAAATCTGCTCCTTGTCTTGAAGTCAAGGACGTTGCGTTGGGGGAAGACTGGGTTGGTGGCCCTCGGCTCCATCGCTCACCTGGCCCTCCAAAGCACTTTTGCACAGCAAAGCCTTCAAGACTTCCTTTTTTTTCCCGTGGGGGCAGCAGGGACAGTTCATTTTTCTTTGCAGTTTATGTTTTCCAAAAACAACCCCACAAAAGTTATTTTAAGAGCAGAAGGTATTATGTCGCCCAACGGTCCCCAGCCTGGTGCCCTCCAGTGCTTTGGGCTGCAGCTGCCTTCAGGCCCAGCTAAGCACAGCCATTGATAGGAGTTGTATTCTCAGCACATCTGGAGGGGCACCAGGTTGGCAGTCCTTTCTGTCATCTTACAAAAACGTGACCATGATAACTGATAGTTTTGTGTAGGGAGAGTTTGGGAGGCCTTTATAGGGTTAAAAGAATCAGTTTCCATCCACCAGTTCCATTCTAAGGAGGCCAAGAAGAGCTCAAGGTGGGACTGTGCAGACGAAGGGGCAGGGGAGGGCAGCCGAGGAAGGAAGTGAAAGCAGAACCTACGGGGTCCATCCCTGAGACTGACAGCTGTCACTGGTATGGGTGCTTCAGGGAACCCCGTTTGTAAGCAGAGCATCAGACGAGCCCATGGCCCATCCAGTCCAGCATCCTTTTCTCACAGTGGCCAGTCTATGCGGCAGCTAGACTGGTGACTGGGAGCGGCCGCCGAGACCACATAACACCGGTCTTGAAAGACCTACACTGGCTCCCAGTACGTTTCCGAGCACAATTCAGAGTGTTGGTGCTGACCTTGAAAGCCTTAAATGGCTTCGGTCCAGTATACCTGAAGGAGCGTCTCCACCCCCATCGTTCAGCCCGGACACTGAGGTCCTGCTCCGAAGGCCTTCTGGCGGTTCCCTCACTGCGAGGAGCAAAGCTACAGGGAACCAGGCAGAGGGCCTTCTCGGTGGTGGCACCCACCCTGTGAAACGCCCTCCCACCAGATGTCAAAGAGAACAACAACTACCAGACCTTTAGAAGACATCTGAAGGCAGCCCTGTTTAGGGAGGCTTTTAATGTTTTATAGATTATTGTATTTTAATGCTCTGTTGAAAGCCGCCCAGAGTGGCTGGGGAAACCCAGCCAGATGGGTGGGGTATAAATAATAAATTATTGTTATTATTATTATAGTCAGGTGCCTGTGGGAACCCCGCAGGCAGGATCTGAGCACAAGAGCAACTCTCCCCTCCTGTGGTTTCCAGCATCTGGCATTCAGAAGCATTGCTGCCTCCGACTGAGAGAGCCACAGGTCATGCCACTGTCGCGCCACTCCCTCCAGCGCTGCCTGCCAGGGGATGTGAGAAAGGCTGGACTCACGGAAGGGGAGACCATGCTGTGGCTGACACCCAGCATCCTTGCCGACTCAGTTTCCAGGTGTTTGAAACCTGTTGGGGGGGAGCCACAGTGTGGGCTTTGTAGCCCAGGATGTCCCACACTGCCAGTGTGGTGTAGTGGTTAAGAGCGGTGGACTCGTAATCTGGTGAACCGGGTTCGCGTCCCTGCTCCTCCACATGCAGCTGCTGGGTGACCTTGGGCTAGTCACACTTCTCTGAAGTCTCTCAGCCCCACTCACCTCACAGAGTGTTTGTTGTGGGGGAGGAAGGGAAAGGAGAATGTGAGCCGCTTGGAGACTCCTTCGGGTAGAGATAAAGCGGGATATCAAATCCAAACTCTTCTTCAGTGGACACAGGAAAAGGTGATGCTGTTGCAGTGGTTCTTGTGTTCCTGGAGTAGCTTGAGAATTGAGCCTGTGCTGTGTTTGTTTTTGTTTCTTTAAGTATATATTAGCCCAGTTAGTAGAAGACTCTTAATCTCAGAATTGTGGGTTCGAGCCCCGTGTTGGGCAAAAGGTTTCCTGCATTGCAGGGGGTTGGACTAGATAACCCTGGCGGTCTCTTCCAACTCTACAGTTCCATGATCTCACTTGCAACACAGACGCTGCAAACGAGTCTTGGTTTTGTTGTCACGCGAGAGCTTTTTGCATGGTCTCTTCTTGATGTTCTTATCAAGGCGTTTTCTCTGCCACTTCTTGAACAGGCAAAACTGAACTGGCCAAGCAGACTGCCAAGTACCTGCACAAAGATGTCAAGAAGGTAAGGCCTCTGCTCTCGGTTCCCCTAGCGGAACAGCCTTGTTTCCCCAGGCGTCAGTGGATGGAGCGGCAAGGGACCCTGGAGGCATCGACCAAGAGGGTTCCCATTTCACAATTTCCTCCCTGGAGCTGCTCTGGAACAATAACCCCTGCAGAATCCGCACAGGCAGCCCATTCCTGTGCACGACCTGATCCAGAAGAGTTGCCCTGGCCACAACTGTGGCTTCTGTGGGAGCGAGTCACCGCTTTAAAATGTTGCAGGTTTTGGAGTTACGCAGGATGCCGCTCTGCGCGCAGGTTTCCAGGGCAGACCCTCCCCCCCCCCCCCGGTCCCTTTTCCAGTTACGTTTTCGTCCTCGCTGCTGTGGTTACTGGCTCCACATCAAACACCACAACAGCCAAGGACAAACAGGCCGTGCTAATTCAATGGCATGCTCAGAACAAGCGGTTCATTAAAGTCTAATCAGTTTGTTGGTTATTTAGTTAATTAATGCATCAAAGAGGGCGTCACAGAACGTGGAGAGAATTATTGGGGAAGGACAGGAGGAGAGGGCAGCCTATGACAGCAGCTGGCGGGTTAAGGGAGACGTTATTACTGAGATCTCGTTTCTGTGCCGCCTCATCCTCTGGATGTGCAGGAAAAACCTCACTGGTTTTTAAACAAAGGACAAGATATTCTGATTGTGGCTTCTGCATCATTGGTTACCTTTTACAGTCCAGCCCAGCCGTCTTGGGTACATTTGAATGCAGGAATGCAAGAAACGTTGGGCGTGATTTGGGTGAAAATTCTGGCCGCTGTGTTTGGAGAAAGCCCAGGGATGCTCAGTAACTTGGGGGTAGAGCATCTGCTTTGCAGGATGAAAGTCCCAGGCTTGGTCCTCTATGACACCTCCAGGTAGAGCTTAGTTTGTGCCTTGCCTGAATCCCTGGGGAGTTTCTTGGGTGGCTTCAAGCTCTGCTCAGTCAGCCCAAAGGGGGCATATGCAATCCAGCATCCCTATTAACCAGTAAATAAATAAATCAAGCCATATCATTGGTCTTTCTCCCCCTGCGTAGTCTACTGGCAGCCACTCTCCAGGGTTTAAAACTCAGCTGTTCTCAGCCCTACCTGGAGATGCCCGGGTGAGGGGTGGGTTTGAACCTGGGCCCTTCTGCAGTCAGAGCAGATGCTCTGCCACTTCTCCTCCTAACAGCTTTTGTGCATACAGATCAGTGTGCAAAGGGGGGAGACGACACACAGGTCTCTGCAGAGCCTGGCGTTGCAACAGGCACGCTCTGTCAGGGCTCCAGGATTGGCTGCAGCTGCCTGTCATCAGCACCAATAAACGAGTCCCTTTTTGTTTCCTTTGTGCCACCAGGGTTTCATCAGGCTGGACATGTCTGAGTTTCAGGAAAGGCACGAGGTTAGTAAGAGAGATGCACACCCTCAGCACCACCGACACTGTTTGAAGATCCCAGAATCGCACCTGGCGACACTTGGCATTCTCACCTTTGCTGACACCCTTCTCTTGGTGGCAGACTCTGTCCAGATACTCACCCTTGCTCCTCCAGCCTCACCTGGAAAAAGAAAACTTAACATTTCTATGGCGTGCTCTATAGAACACCATCTCCCATACATTCCTTCCTGAAGGAAGGTAGCTTTATTCCGTGTTCCTTGTTTCTTGGATGCAAGATTAGTTGGGATATAAGGCTTTTTCCATGGTGCCTGGAGAGAGATCTCAAGCCATCTCCTTGGTTCTCTTTCCTCCCCTTTTTATTTATTTTCTGTTCATTCATTTATTCATTTTTGTTGCTGTTGTTTTGGCCTTGCTATGAAAGGCTCAGTATTGTCTGAAAGTGGGAATCTGTTGCAGAATAAGCTTGTTGGCTTTTTTTTTTAATGAGAAAAAGAGCAGATTTCTAATCTAGTGGTTCCTAAACCTTTTGGGGACCCCATCCCCTTGGTTCCACAAACTCAACCCCAGTTCCCCCTACTCTATAAAAACATTATTCAGAATTGCAGTTTGCAAGAGCCAACGCCCTCCCATCAGATGTCAAGGACAACTATCTGAAAGGAAAGTTTTAAATGTTTGACATTTTACTATGTTTTTATATGTGCTGTAAGCCACCCAGAGTGGCTGGGGAAATCCATCCAGATGGGTGGGGTATAAATACTATTATTATTATTACTACTACTACTACTACTACTACTGAGGAAGAAAATAACATGATAAAATTTAAAACCATTAATTTCACATTTATTCAAAATACTCTTAAAATGGTTTAATTTAATTAATTCAACCAAACTGATGAACTCGATACAGTGATACTAGCTGTTCAAAGTCTGATAGTCATTTAGACTTTCAGTGCCCCCCCCCCTGCTGCCCTCCTTGCCTCTTAGTGCCCCCTTAGGTTATCCCACTGTCCCCACCCCCAGGAGATGGTACAACCACTAGCCTAGTCCCTGTTGATCAAATATTCCTGGTGAGGTTTTAGAACATGAGTGGAAAGCAGAGTGTAGTACAGAAGGTCTTTAAAGTGTCAGGGCCCCTTCAGAGCTACTTGCCAAGGCTTCTATTTCTGGGCCCTTGAGCCAATAACTCAGCTGCCTCTGCTCTCCGTGTCCACCTCCCATTCCTCCAGACCATGCAAAAAGATTTTTTTTTTAAAAGCCACCACTGTATATCCCTTAAAACGTAGATTGAGGAGCAGAACTGATTCTGCAACATAAGCAGCCATGTGATGATGCGCCTAATTTTCACATTGCGGTCTTAGTAATTGGATTTCCTCCATTCCAAATGCACCCAGCTCTGGACGTACGGTCTTTTCCTTGCTCTCTCGGTGCGCTGAAATCGGATGCTGCAGGCTCCGAACTCCTCGTGCAGGCTAGTCTTGCTTTAAGTCGCAGCGGGTCTCTTTCCCCAGGCCCAGGGCGTGGGCGTCCCCATCTGACGCCTGTGGCTTCTTTCCTTCCCAGGTTGCCAAGTTCATTGGCTCTCCGCCAGGTTACGTCGGCCATGAGGAAGGCGGGCAGCTCACCAAGAAGCTGAAGCAGTGCCCCAATGCCGTGGTGCTCTTTGACGAAGTGGACAAGGCCCACCCGGATGTCCTCACCATCATGCTGCAGCTGTTTGATGAAGTAAGACCGTCTTTTTAAAGAAGCCACCCAAGGCCCCTGTGGCAACGTGAGGTTCCTGTGTGATTTGGCAATACACCCTCGCTAGCCAGTCAGGGAAGATTTACTTGGTCCACACAAAAATGCAAGCCATCAAGTTTTGAAAGGCACATGTTAACCCAGATGACACACACACACCCCCAGCACATTGGACCCTGTTTTGTGCAATAAATGTTTGCCTGCTCCTTTGGGCTGCTACAGCAAACAGAGAAAACTGTGCACGTGTACATCACCACAAACCCAGAAATGGCACAAAAGGGGCAAAAACGGCCCTAAAAGAGTACAAAAATGGCGCGAAAACAGCACCCAGCAATCCCAGGAGCCCTTGCACCAACCTTTGAGGCCTGCGGAGAGTTGGAGCAAGGAGGTTTGGAGGGAGCAATTGCGGCATTTGCAGGTTTTTCCAATGGCGTTCCAAATATACGTGATTTAAACGCACGGTACCTCAGAACATAACCCCCACGTAAATGGAGAGTTGCCTGTATTTTATTTCTTGCATCTTGTATTCCTCCTTTTCCTCCAAGGAGCTCAATGTGGCATACAGTTCTCCCCCCCTCCTCACTTAATCCCCACCACAAATCTGCTGAGAGGCACTGAGCTTCTTGTGCCAAGTCGGCATCTGAACTCAGGCCTCCCAGGCTCTAGTCCAACGCTCTAGCCGCTGCACCACACTGCCTCTAACATATTCATCCATATTAACCAGTGGCAGATTCCATTTTGTAGAATAGCCATGGGGAAGGATGATAAGCTGATGAGGGGGTGCTGAGCCCTTCCTTTCTCCAGATGACCAGGGCATTTGCTTCGTCATTATCTGGTGTGCCACCATAGGGACTAGTAGCTTGCACTCTGCTGCTCCTTTTCCACCCTCCTGCGCCCATGAGCTCCGGCATCCTTGAGTCCTGAACTTACAGGTGAAACTCGAAAAATTAGAATATAGTGGAAAAGTCCATTTATGTAAGCAACTGTTTTCATTAGCTACTGGACTTTAATATATGAGATAGACTCATGACATGCAAAGCGAGATATGTCAAGCCTTTGTTTGTTATAATTGTGATGATTATGGCGTACAGCTGATGAAAACCCCAAAGTTGATATTGTTAAGTTGGGGTTCTCATCAGCTGTACGCCATAATAATCACAATTATAACAAACAAAGGCTTGACATATCTCGCTTGGCATGTCATGAGTCTATCTCATATATTAGTTTCACCTTTTAAGTTGAATTACTGAAAGAAACGACCCTTTCCACGATATTCTAATTTTTCGAGTTTCACCTGTACTTGCATCACTTTACTTGTTTCCCACTTGCTTGGGGTGAGGGGCATTGATAGATGCGCAGCTACGCCTTGGGGTGGTTGGTTTGTGCCTGGGGACGTCTGACTCCTCCAGGCTGACCCGCACTGGCACGCTTGGCATTCCCCTGAGCGCGTGCAGATTTCACCACCCTCCTGTGTGTGTCCTCACTTCTTGGTGTGTGTTTGTTTTTTTATTGCGTGGTGGTGGTTGTTGGTGGTGGAGGGCTTTTCGGGGCGGGGGGGGGCTTCTCTCTAGGATTAATATCACCGGTATTGCATAGATCATGGTGGCAGCCGCTAAATGCGAAATCAATTCCTGAACCGCCTGCCTGTCCGAGCAATAACCGAAATGTTAATCCCAAGCACCCGGCGCGAATTTGTGTCCTTCAGCTGGGCCCGCCTGCGCCTGGCAGCGTTGGGAGGGAGGGGACAGGCGGCTTACGCTTTTGTTTTATTTTTCTTCTCTCCCCCTCCCTGCCGTTCGCCAAATTGGTATTTTCGAAAGGTTCTCATTTTTAGAGTTGTTGGAGGGAGACAGAGGAGGGGAGCGCTCAGAGTGGGGGCAGAGGCAATGACTCTCCTGTGCAGCAACCCCCAAGTGCCTCTTGCCCTCCCCTCCGGTTAGCAGTGTATGGTATTAGGAACCGTTATGACCTCATGTCTGATGAGGGAGCAGCTAGAACAATCCCCCTGTACCAATGATATGTCTTTATAGCTCACAGCCGTTGCACTGCCAGCATATTAAACTGGCTTTCTCCAGCACAAGTAAGCTGCCTTTCGGGGGTGGGGCGGGTGCACAGGCAGTGCCCAAATGCTCCCATTCCTCTTCCAAGCAACGTAGAACTGCAGAGTTGGAAGGGACCCTGAGGGTCCTCTAGTCCAACCCCCCGCAATGCAGGAATTTCAGCTAAAGCATCCATGGCAGATGGCCACTCAACCTCTGCTTTAAAATCCCATGCAATTCTGGGCTGCATCAATAGGAGTATAGCATCTAGATCAAGGGAAGTAATAGTACCACTGTATTCCGCTCTGGTCTGACCTCACCTGGAACACTGTGTCCAATTCTGGGCACCACAGTTCAAGAAGGATACTGACAAGCTGGAACGTGTCCAGAGGAGGGCAACCAAAATGGTCAAAGGCCTGGCAACGATGCCTTATGAGGAACGGCTTAGGGAGCTGGGTATGTTTAGCCTGGAGAAGAGAAGGTTAAGGGGTGATATGATAGCCATGTTCAAATATATAAAAGGATGTCATATAGAGGAGGGAGAAAGGTTGTTTTCTGCTGCTCCAGAGAAGCGGACACGAAGCAATGGATTCAAACTACAAGAAAGAAGATTCCACCTAAACATTAGAAAGAACTTCCTGACAGTAAGAGCTGTTTGACAGTGGAATTTGCTGCCAGGGAGTGTGGTGGAGTCTCCTTCTTTGGAGGTCTTTAAGCAGAGGCTTGACAGCCACCTGTCAGGAATGCTTTGATGGTGTTTCCTGCTTGGCAGGGGGTTGGACTGGATGGCCCTGGTGGTCTCTTCCAACTCTACGATTCTATGAAAAGCCTCCAACAAAGGAGAGTCCACCACCTTCTGAAGGAATCTGTTCCACTTTCGAATGGCTCAGAAGGTTTTGCACTTTAGTCGGAATCTGCTTTCTTGTCCCTTGGATCCGTTGGTTCTGGTCCTCCCTTCTGGAGCAACAGAAAACAAGCTTGCCCCCATCTTCCATGCGACAGCCCTTCAGATATTTGAAGATGGTTCTCGCATCATAATAATAATAATAATAATAATAATTTTATTATTTTTACCCCGCCCATCTGGCCGAGTTTCCCCCGCCACTCTGGGCGGCTTCCAATCAAATATTAAAACAATACAGCATTAAATATTAAAAACTTCCCTAAACAGGGCTGCCTTCAGATGTCTTTTAAAAATAGGATAGCTGCTTATTTCCTTGACATCCGCTGGAAGGGCGTTCCACAGGGAGGGCGCCACTACCGAGAAGGCCCTCTGCCTGGTTCCCTGTAACCGCACTTCTCGCAATGAGGGAACCGCCAGAAGGCCCCCGGCGCTGGATCTCAGTGTCCGGGCTGAACGATGGGGGTGGAGACGCTCCTTCAGGTATACAGGACCGAGGCCGTTTAGGGCTTTAAAGGTCAGCACCAACACTTTGAATTGTGCTCGGAAACGTACTGGGAGCCAATGTAGTTCTCTCAGGACCGGTGTTATGTGGTCCCAGCGGCCACTCCCAGTCACCAGTCTAGCTGCCGCATTCTGGATTAATTGCAGTTTCCGGGTCACCTTCAAAGGTAGCCCCACGTAGAGCGCATTGCAGTAGTCCAAGCGGGAGATAACCAGAGCATGCACCACTCTGGCGAGACAGTCCGCGGGCAGGTAGGGTCTCAGCCTGCGTACCAGATGGAGCTGGTAGACAGCCGTCCTGGACACAGAATTAATCTGCAGTCATCAATTAATCATCTCTCAGTCTTTCTTTATGGCAGCATTCCCCCCAACTTGATCCTTCCCAATGTATTGGACTAGATCTCCTACAAGGGCTGTTTTCTGGGGATCACATTCCGCAGCCTCCTTGCAGGGCAAAGAGGGCCTTATGCCTGAATCAGCCCCCAGAAACTTCCCTTTCTAACGGTAGGCTTTGCGTCGATGCCACTCCTTGTGCCTTATGGAGGAGTCAGACTCTGCTGTTTGTTGCTGTTTCCGAAGGGCCGGCTGACAGACGGGAAGGGGAAGACCATTGACTGCAAAGATGCCATCTTCATCATGACCTCCAACGTGGCCAGCGACGAGATCGCGCAGCATGCCTTGCAGCTGAGGCAGGAGACCATGGAACTCAGCCGGAAGAGAATAGCCGAAAAACTAGGTACCCGTTCCCCCTCTGTGCATTCCTCCCCAAACCCCAACCTGCGTGACATCCTTTCTGCTGGATCAGACAAAGCTCTGTCTGTCCCATGTCTCTTTCAAGTGGCACCAACCATATCCCCCAAGCACAACCTCAAGGCAACAGGCTGCCCCCAGCAGCCTGCATTTAGCTACCTGCATTTAAGTCTGGGGTGACGGCCACACCTCTTCCTAACCGCATGCCAGTGTGGTGAAGCAGATTAGAATCACCCCACTTTGCCACAGCGGTTGGCCCTGAGATCAACCCATCTATCATGAGACCGGGATTCAAATCCCCCACTGCACCATGAAACTTGCCCCAGGGCACATCCTTGGGCCAGTCACTGCCTCTCAGCCTACCCTACCTCACAGGGCTGTTGTGGGGATTAAATTTGGGGGGGTGTCAGCATACCCCGCCTGGGGCATTTACTGAGACTGCCCCAAAGCCAGAGCACAGCCGTGTGTGCACATCCCCGGCTACAGAGAGTCCGGTGGCACTGTCATATGTGATTGTTCCCAGTGTGAAGAACAACAAACACAAACCATAATTAAGGCTAAAACTATTTATTGTATTAATAGTGCAGAGAGATTCCCTGCTCTCAGCTCATTAGGCAGAGCTGCCATAAAGACATCTTTCGAACTCTAGGGCTAGCTAGAAGAGTAAGCCCAAAGGCTAGAATTACAACAGTACAGTAAAACAAACATTCCATGTAAGGAAAGATAAGGCTGCTTTCTCACGGCTTGGTGAGACAGGCAAAAGTGAAACCATTCTCGCAGCAGCTGCGTGCCGCTCGGCTTGGACAAAAATCATAACAGGGGGTTGGAAACAATGTATGCCAGGTGGCGCTGTGGGTTAAACCACAGAGCCTAGGGCTTGCCGATCAGAAGGTCGGCAGTTCGAATCCCTGCGACGGGGTGAGCTCCCGTTGCTCAGTCCCTGCGCCTGCCAACCTAGCAGTTTGAAAGCACATCAAAGTGCAAGTAGATAAATAGGTACCGCTCCGTCAGGAAGGTAAACGGTGTTTCCGTGCGCTGCTCTGGTTTGCCAGAAGCGGCTTAGCCATGCTGGCCACATGACCTGGAAGTTGTACGCCGGCTCTCGGCCAATAAAGCGAGATGAGCGCCGCAACCCCAGAGTCGGACACGACTGGACCTAATGGTCAGGGGTCCCTTTACCTTATGGCACCTTGAGCTCCTTGGAGAAAAAAGTGGGATATAAATGCAATCAATAATTTGTGCAAACTGGCTCACGACACTCTCAGGACACTGGGAAAGCAGAATGAGCCAAGCTGCGGTGCTGGCTTCCCAAGCCAACAAGCAGGAGCAAAGGAATCCCCTGCTCTGGAAAGTGTGCTGTATTTGTGGGGCTCCTTGCACCCTGAGCCAAGCTTGTGCCTTTTCCTTTCAGATGACGTCCAGATCACAGACAAGATAACTATCTCGAAGCAGTTCAAGGAGAACGTCATTCGCCCCATCTTGAAGGTACAGATGGTGCTGTTTATCGCTAGCCTTCCCTTTCAGCCGTCTTGGGTTTCCAAGAGTGGAACGCCCCAAAGCCTCAGGTGTTTGTTTTCAGTCCTCCTCTCCCGTCTCAGGCGCTCAAATGGATGAGAGCAGAACTCCGACCTGGGTCAGAGGAGGGCTCCTCAGTTGTTTCCCGCAAGCAAGCCACTGAGCCGAAGGCGCTTGCACATTAATGCCCCATGTCAAGAGGAGAGGCTGGTTTGGCTGGCATTCCTCACTGCCACCTTCAGTCCCAGATGCCACACACTGACTGGGATGGCGAAGCAGATGGTGTGGGGGGGGCCTTAGGACTCCACCCCAGACCATCGTTGAATTTCAAGAAGACAATTTGATATTTATGTGTCGCTGTTGCTCAGGTGTGAGAAGTGCAGAGGATCATTATATAACATATACATATAGTGTACACTTAGAATTATAGCTCAAGAATCCCTGACAGATGGCCATCCAACCTCTGTTGAAAAAACCTCCAAGGAAGGAGATTCCACCACCTCCCAAGAAAGTCCACTCCATTGTCAAACAGCTCTTACTGTCTCTTACTTAGCAGATCGTACAAGATTTTTTACAAAATCCTCGTAATTTTTCCTAGACAATATTTACCAGTACAGTGGTACCTTGGTTTGAGAACAGCTTAGTTTATGAACAACTTGGATTAAGAACGCTGCAAACCCGGAAGTAGGTGTTTTGGTTTGTGGACTTTGCCTTGGAAGCAGAACATGTTGAGTGTGTTCCATTTGTAAATTGAGTCCCCCGCTGCTATGAGAAAGCACGCCTTGGTTTAAGAACGCTTTGGTTGAAGAACGGACTTCCGGAACGGGTTATGTTCTTAAACCAAGGTACCACTGTATAGCGGGACCTAGGTGGCGCTGTGGGTTAAACCACAGAGCCTAGGGCTTGCTGATCAGAAGGTTGGCGGTTCGAATCCCTGTGATGGGGTGAGCTCCCGTTGCTCGGTCCCTGCTCCTGCCAACCTAGCAGTTCGAAAGCATGTCAAAGTGCTAGTAGATAAATAGGTACCGCTGCAGCGGGAAGGTAAACGGTGTTTCCGTGCGCTGCTCTGGTTCGCCAGAAGCGGCTTTGTCATGCTGGCCACATGACCCGGAAGCTGTATGCCGGCTCCCTCGGCCAATAAAGCGAGATGAGCGCCGCAACCCCAGAGTCGTCCGCGACTGGACCTAATGGTCAGGGGTCCCTTTACCTTTACCTTTACCACTGTATAGCAGCACACATTTATTATGTAGCATTGGGGACATTCTTATGGTGCTGGAGGAGACTCTTGAGAGTCCCATGGACCGCAAGAAGATCAAACCTATCAATTCTTAAGGAAATCAGCCCGGAGTTCTCACTGGAAGGACAGACCCTGAAGCTGAGGCTCCAAGACTTTGGCCACCTCATGAGAAGAGAAGACTCCCTGGAAAAGACCCTGGTGTTGGGAAAGATGGAGGGCACAAGGAGAAGGGGACGACAGAGGACGAGATGGTTGGACAGTGTTCTCGAAGCTACCAAGATGAGTCTGACCATGCTGCGGGAGGCAGTGGAAGACAGGAGCGCCTGGCGTGCTCTGGTCCAGGGGGTCACGAAGAGGCGGACACGACTAAACAACTAAACAACAACAAAAATATCGTAATATAACAAACATCCATCCGAAAAGAAGTCCGCACTAGCTTATGGGAATTCTCATATTTTTTAGAAACACACTGAACAGGAAAATTGAGAGCCTGCAATCCTATATGTTTACCTGGGAGTAAATTACGGCGCTGGAGCAAAGCAAGAGTGTCCCTGGTTCACACTTAGATGGGGGTAGAGTCCTCCTAAGCAACTTAATGAAGGGGAGCCCACCAGAAGTAATTGGGGGAGGGGAGAGGTTCTGCTCATTCGTCCTTCTGTTCATTTCGATTTGCTTGCACTTCTCCTGGTCTGGTTTTGTCCTCCACGGACAGCGATTTCAACATGTTACAGGGGGTTTTCCCTGCAGACTGCTCATCCGCTTTGCCTCCCCAGCAAACCTCTCTGCTCTGCCCCTTTTCCTCCTGCAGGCTCACTTCCGGAGAGACGAGTTCCTGGGAAGGATCAACGAAATTGTCTACTTCCTCCCCTTTTGCCACTCGGAGCTCATCCAGCTGGTCAACAAGGAGCTGAGCTTCTGGGCTAAGAGGGTAAGGATCTTCGCCCCCACGCCTCCTCCCTCCCCATGCATTGTGTCTTACGCACAAACACCCACCTCCCAGCACTTCATTTAAAGGGAGAAAGAAATCCTTGCTGTTAATTCCCTTGAAAATGTGAAGATAGGGTTCATAAATGCGAACACAAATATGTCACTGCAGACACATAATTGAAAAATCACAAGTTAAATCCAGGAGCATGTTATCCAATTCTGCATTTTGATGACAGTTAGACCCAACAGCATTTCACATACCTCAGTTTCTGGAATTTTGCACCAAATTTGTTACGATCCTGAGCTTCTGTTTTAAAATAAAAAGCAAAGCAAGTTCCTGGTCCTTATTATTATTATTATTATTATTATTATTATTATTAAGCTGTGTTTGAATAATTAAAATCAGACGCCTGTCTGTAAAAAGCACCAGCAATCAAGAGAGTGGAAATTCTGTGTCCTTCCCAGTCACCTTCCCTTCTCTTGTGGTGTCTAATTTCCTAATCATAAGTCGCTCATAGAATCCTAGAATTGTAGAGTTGGAAGGGACCCCCAGGGTCATCTAGTCCAACCCCCTGCAATGAGTGGCATTATAGTTCAGTGGTAGAATATTGGCTTTGCATGCAGAGAGTTACCAGCCTCCCCAAGAAAGACTTGGACACTCGTTCCCAAAACCACTTCCTCTCTGCTTATTAGGCAGTGCTGAACTAGATGGACCAGTCACCTGACTCAGTATAAAACCGCAGCATGCATCCCATAGTACAGTGTTTCAGAACATAGTTTGCCTGCAGAGGGTCCCAGATTCATTCCCTGGTGCCTTCAGGTAGCGCTGGGAAGGATCCTTCTCTGGAGCCTTGAAGAGCTGCTGCCAGCCAGTGAAGGTAATACTGAGCTGGATGAACCCAGGTGAGGGCCTGGCTCATCATAAAGCAGCAACAGACAGGCATGTGAAATCACTTTTAATGAAAAACAAAAGTCAGAATAAGCATTTAGATTAAGAAATGATATACAACGCAAACAAATCTTCCGCACATGGTTTTGTTTTGTTTATTTGTAATGTGCTCTGAGTGCAGAATTTGGGTGGCACTTCCTTGGGGTGGAAACTTCACTTTTTAAAAAGAAATGAATAAAAAATGTGGCCTTGTGCAGTTGCCATGACTCTTGTAAAATTTGCGCAGAAAGAAAACTCCACACACACATTACCTATTTTATTCGGATGAATATTTGATGCCAAACCATTTCAAATGTGTGCGGTTAGAAAAAGTAAGTTTAAGGTAATAATATGGCCTTAATTTACACAATATAGCACTTAACGGGATCGGGGTAGGTTGTAATAGAACCGATTCCCTTCTTAGCCGTTGTCAGCTCTGATGAAGCTGTTTTCCAGGGGAAGGAAATTGCAGTACTTTTAAAAAGAAGCAAAACCCCACACCCGCAATTCCTCTCCAGCCATATAGATTTTCTGCGCGGCGGTATTAAGAAGATGTCCTCATTTCACCAGGATCACGGTGGAGGACAGTGTTCAGGCAAGGGGTGGGGCGGTTTGCTTTCCATAGATAGGAGACTCCGGCCCAGAAAGCTCTCTGCTCAGCCCAGTGCAAACCATCCTCTGCTTCAGAGAGCGAAAGCGTGGCCATCTGATCCCAGTAACTTGATGCTTCTTTCTCCCCCTGCAGGCCAAGGCAAGACACAACATCACCTTAGTGTGGGACAGGGAGGTGATGGACGTGCTGGTGGATGGCTACAACCTGCACTATGGAGCCCGCTCCATTAAGCACGAGGTGAGCGGGGGGGACAGGTAGGGACAGAGGGGTCTCTTGCTCCTCTTCCAGTGCTGATGGAAGGGACCTGGTCATAGCTGTCAACTTTCGGGTTTGAAAATAAGGGATTTTCCCAAACTTTCGGATTTGAAAATAAGGGATGCCGCGAGGGCGGTGCAATGGCACCAAGTAACCTCGCCACCCTGCGCTCCAGAGGCTGCGCGCGAACGGGTGAGCGAAAGAGCGAGCGCATAGACGGCAGGCAGGCTGTCTGTCTGGCTGGGCGTGAGGGTCTGGCTGCACAAGGCATGCAAGCTCCGCCCCCAGTCGGTCTCAGACTCCTTATTGGCAGCCGAGCAACGCAGCTGAGGAGCCTCCCTGGCCAGCAGGGAGGGAGAGGAGCTGCTTCCTTTGAAATCCGGGGAATTTAAGGGATATCAACAATCCAGGATAGCAGCGGGAAACGGTGCTGGAATAAGGGAGTTTCCCGCCAAAAAAAGGGAGGGTTGACAGCTATGGACCTGGCGGCAAGGCTTGCCTTCTCCCTCAACTAAGATGCTCCACAAACGCTGCTGCAACGTTGCCTCATAGGGGAGCTGCTCCACCCCCAAGGTCTCATCCCCCATGAGCATATATGAAATTAAGGTTTTGCGGCCCCCTTCCAACTCTGCAGCATGATTAACTGATGTGCAGTCTCTTGAATGTGCAGTCTGCAAGTCTCAAGGCTTCTCCTGCTTACGGCAGCCCGTGTAGGCTGGATGTCTGTGTTTTTGTTTTTTAAGTCATTTTTATTTGGTTTTACAAATACAAAGTTATAGACAAATAGAAAACGAAAAACATATCCATATAAAGAGATTCCTCCAAATCTCCAGACTTCCTCCCACCCCCTCCATGGAATCCACTTTTAAACATTTATTACTACATATTCTTCCACACTCCGATTTTTATATCAAACCATATTATCCATGATAATTGTTACACTACAAGCGAGATCAAAATCCTGCTGATGTTGCCCTCTGCTTACAGTGGCCTCCTAAATAACTTATAAACGTTTCCATTCTTTTATCAATTTATCTCTTGATTTCTGAGTTTTCCGGTCAGTTTTGCCATCTCTGCATAGTCCATCAGCTTGGTTTGCCACTCCTCTCTGGTAGGGACTTCTTTCTATTTAATTTTCTATCCTGCCTTTTCTTAAAAGAGCTCAAGGCAGCTCCCCTCTCCTCTCACAACAACCCTGTGAGGGAGGTTAGGCTGGAAGATAGGAAGTAGGCCAGGACCCCTCCGGGAGCTTCACGGCTGCGTGTGGGATTTGACCTGGGTCTGTGTTCCTAATCCAGAACTCTTCTCACTACTGCATGGCTCATCTGGCTTGACACCTGGCTTGAGAGCAGTACATGTGAAAAGGATCTAGGAGTCTTGATAGACCACAAACTTGACATGAGTCAACAGTGTGATGCAGCAGCTAAAAAAGCCAATGCAATTCTGGGCTGCATCAATAGGAGTATAGCATCTAGATCAAGGGAAGGAATAGTACCACTGTATTCCGCTCTGGTCAGACTTCACCTGGAATACTGTGTCCAGTTCTGGGCACCACAGTTCAAGAAGGATACTGACAAGCTGGAACGTGTCCAGAGGAGGGCAACCAAAATGGTCAAAGGCCTGGAGACGATGCCTTATGAGGAACGGCTTAGGGAGCTGGGTATGTTTAGCCTGGAGAAGAGAAGGTTCAGGGGTGATATAATAATAATAATAATAATAATAATAATAATAATAATAATAATAATAATTTATTATTTGTACCCCGCCCATCTGGCCGAGTTTCCCCAGCCACTCTGGGCAGCTTCCAATCAAATATTAAAACATTACAGCATTAAATATTAAAAATTTCCCTAAACAGGGCTGCCTTCAGATGTCTTTTAAAAATAGGATAGCTGCTTATTTCCTTGACATCTGCGGGAAGGGTGTTCCACAGGGCGGGCGCCACTACCGAGAGGCCCTCTGTCTGGTTCCTGGAACCTCGCTTCTCGCAATGAGGGAACCGCCAGAAGGCCCTCGGCGCTTGGATCTCAGTGTCTGGGCTGAACAATGGGGGTGGAGACGCTCCTTCAGGTATACAGGACCGATAGCCATGTTCAAATATATAAAAGGGTGTCATATAGAGGAGGGAGAAAGGTTGTTTTCTGCTGCTCCAGAGAAGCGGACACGGAGCAATGGATTCAAACTACAAGAAAGAAGATTCCACCTAAACATTAGGAAGAACTTCCTGACAGTAAGAGCTGTTTGACAGTGGAATTTGCTGCCAAGGAGTGTGGTGGAGTCTCCTTCTTTGGAGGTCTTTAAGCAGAGGCTTGACAGCCACCTGTCAGGAATGCTTGGATGGTGTTTCCTGCTTGGCAGGGGGTTGGACTGGATGGCCCTTGTGGTCTCTTCCAACTCTACGATTCTATAATTCTATGATCTCTGTCCCTGCTCCCCAGGTTGAGCGTCGAGTCGTGAACCAGCTCGCCGCCGCCTACGAGCAGGACCTCCTTCCCCGCGGTTGCACCTTGCGGATCACGGTGGACGACTCAGACAAGCGGCTCATGAAAGCCAAGGGCAGCTCGTCCCCCGCCGAGGGCCAGAGGAAGGGCCCCACGCTGCGGCTGGAGATAGTTGAGAAGGACAGCAAGAGCCGGAAGCTGGACATTCAGGCCCCGTTGGCTCCCGACGAGATGTCCTATACTTTATAGGCCCGTTGGGGTGCCCCCTGCGGAGCTTCAGGTTGTGTGGTCAGTAATAAAACAATCATGAGATGTAGACGGAGGAGTAAGGAAGGTGGTTTGGGGGACCCGGGTTTCTCTGGAGACCAGAGCTTAGCTGGGAGAGAGAGGAAGAGAGATCCTTATAGCTCAAATCACTGCTACAGCCTGTTGAGACAGGGCTACCCTGTGCAAAACCGATGGCCGGGTTCAGCCCGCCGCCCCGCAGAGCTGTTTGCGAGGGTGGGAGGTTTGTGCTTTGGGTGGGGCAGGGCTTCTCAGGGGAAATAAGCACGAACTTCCTTGTTCCAGCCAGCTGCTGTGCCTGCCTCCCTCCAGCCCAAAAGTGATGCTGCAGAATGTGTTGGGTGCCGATTCAGGTCTCAAAAAGTGACTTTTTCAGACGCTCACCAAGGTGAAGGTGCTGGGTGTGTTTTTTTCCAGCCACCTGGGGCACCACCAGATCTCTTAAGTTATTGCAATAAATGTAAATGGAACCCAAATGCGCTCCTCTCTTCTTCTGTTCATCTTGGGCATTTAGGTGGTGGGGGGGGGGGGGGAGGCGGAGAGAGACCTCCTGCACATGCTCGGCTGAAATGCACGGGAGTGTGCTGGTCCCGTGGGGTATCCAATAGGCAAGGTCTAAGTCCGGTCCAAGGTCAGTGGTACATGTAAAGGCAGTCCAAAATAACTGAAGCAGGGTCCAGGGCAGGGAGTCAGGCAAAGACAGGAACGGGTGGGTAAGCAGGGAACCAGGGCGGGTCAGGAGCTCAGGCAGGAAAGCAGGACAGGTTTCAAGCAGGACCACCGGCAGGAACTGGTCAGCAACGATGTTGCTCCTGCAACTTGGGGCTGGGGCTGGCCGGCTTTAATCTGCCCCAAGGCATAGGGCGGCCCCGATCCTCTGGTGACTCGCCTCTCCTGCTTGGAGGCGAGCACTCCTCCTGCGGGAACTCAGTTCCCTTCGCCTCTCTGCCCTGAGCCTCTGCAGCTCAGGAGAGGCTGGAGGGTTACCGGACCCAGAGGCAACCTCAGCTTCCCCTGACGGGGCTGGGAGTGGAGCACCTGCAGGCAATGGGTCCTCCATCCCATCAGGAGCCAGAGCAGACTCATCAGATGCCTGCACCTGAGGATCCAGCACAGGTGAGGACCCTTCCGACTCAGGCCCTAGCCCCGGCTCTGCTGGTTCTGGAGGCGGGGAATCCTGTGCAGGCTGGGATCCCTCAGGTTCAGCGTCTGAGTCAATCCGAGGCCATCACAGGGAGCTATGCAGGTGGACAGTTTGTAGAATCCTAGAATTGCAGAGTGGAAAGGCCTCCTAAGGGTCATCTAGTCCAACCCCCTGCAATGCAGGAATCACATCTAAAGAATCACTGACAGACGGCCATCCAACCTTTGCTTAAAAACTACCAAAAAAAGGAGAGTCCATCACTTTCCAAGGGAGTCTGTTCCACCATCGAGCCGCTCTTACTGGCAGAAAGTTCTTCCTGATGTTCAGTTGGAATCTCCTTTCTTGAATCCATTGGTTCAAGCTTGCTCCATCCTCCACGTTGGCAGTCCTTCAGAGATTCAAAGATGGATGTCATATCACCTCCCAGTCTTCTCTCCTGCAGGCTAAACATCCCCAGCTCCCTCAACCATTCCTCATAAGGCTTGGTTTCCAGACCCTTGACCATCTCAGTCACCCTCCTCTTGCAACATCCTTCTTAAACTGTGGTGCCCAGAACCGGACACAGTTCTCCAGGTGGGGGGTCTGACCAACACAAAGTTGTGTTGCGTTGCGTTGCGGTTTGTGCAGAAGAACATCCTGCTGATTATGCCTTCTGCCTTTTCTCCCTTAAGGGTCTGCCTGCATCACTATTCCTTGTTACGGTGGTGGGGCAGTTCTGTTCTCTGGCTTACGCTTTCGTTCTCTTCTCTGCCTGCCTAGGGACGCAGGTGGCGCCGTGGTCTAAACCACAGAGCCTAGGGCTTGCCGATCAGAAGGTTGGCGGTTCGAATCCCCGCGACGGGGTGAGCTCCCGTTGCTCGGTCCCTGCTCCTGCCCACCTAGCAGTTCAAAAGCACGTCAAAGTGCAAGTAGATAAATAGGAACCGCTCCGGCGGGAAGGTAACCGGCGTTTCCGTGCGCTGCTCTGGTTCACCAGAAGCGGCTTAGTCATGCTGGCCACATGACCCGGAAGCTGTACGCCGGCTCCCTCGGCCAATAAAGCGAGATGAGCGCTGCAACCCCAGAGTCATCCGTGACTTGACTTAATGGTCAGAGGTCCCTTTACCTTTACCTGCCTGCCTAGGAGCTGGTGGCTCTCATGGTGAGGAAGCTGGAGCTCACAAAAGCCAAGAAACATGCCCAAGCCATCACAATTGGGCTCAGCTCTCCAAAGCCGCAAGACTGAGGGCGTCCTTTTTGTCCTTCCCAAACATGTGCTTCCTCCTGCTCTTCCTCATGGGATTGTTTGCTGCTCTGAAATTGATTTAACAGTAATAATAATAATATTTTTTTTATTTGTACCCTGCCCATCTGGCCGGGTCTCCCCAGCCACTCTGGGCGGCCTCCAAACAGATATCAAAATACATAAAAATATCACAGGTTAAAAACTTCCCTAAATAGGCTGCCTTCAGGTATTTTCTGAATGTCAGATAGTTGTTTATCTCTTTAACCTCTGCTGGGAGGGCGTTCCACAGGGCGGGCGCCACCACCGAGAAGGCCTCTGCCTGGTTCCTCAGTAGGGAATATTGTGCACCCTGCCATGGTTTAAAGCGGGGAGGAGCAACGTTGGAGAGGAAGAGGTAGCCAGTGGCCAAGAATTGGCTATGATTCCTGGTTGAACCAGATGACGCTTGGCGTCCCTTCCAATGCTACACTTCTTTGATTCAAACTGCAGAATGTTTGGTGGGAGAGTTAGTCCCTCTTTACCGAAACAAGAGCATAAGACGAGCCTGGCTACCGGATCAGACCCAGCTTCTAGCTCTCACAGCGGCCAAACAGATGTCGCCTTGAGAGAAACCCGCAAACAGGACCTGAGCGCAACAGCAGCGCTCTCCTTGCCTATGGACCCCACCCTAAGTGGTATTCAGAGGCATTGCCTCCCCCAGCAGTGGAGGCAGAACATAGCCATCCTGGCTGGTAGCCATTGAGAGCCCTCTCGTCCAGGAGTTTGTCTAATCCTCTTGTAAAGCCATCCACGTTGGTGGGCATCACTGCATTTCGTGGGAGCAATCTCCATAACTTAACTATGCATTGCGTGAAGAACTACTTGCTTTTGTCCGTCGTGCCTCTTCCAGCATTCAAGCATCCTTTAATGGCCTCTCTGGGCTCTAATATTAGAATAGAATCATAGAATCCTAGAGTTGGAAGAGACCCAAGGGCCATCCAGTCCAACCCCCTGCCAAGCAGGAAACACCATCAAAGCATTCTTGACAGATGGCTGTCAAGCCTCTGCTTAAAGACCTCCAAAGAAGGAGACTCCACCACACTCCTTGGCAGCAAATTCCACTGTCAAACAGCTCTTACTGTCAGGAAGTTCTTCCTAATGTTGAGGTGGAATCTTCTTTCTTGTAGTTTGAATCCATTGCTCCGTGTCCACTTCTCTGGAGCAGCAGAAAACAACCTTTCTCCCTCCTCTATATGACATCCTTTGATATATTTGAACATGGCTATCATATCACCCCTTAATCTTCTCTTCTCCAGGCTAAACATACCCAGCTCCCTAAGCCGTTCCTCATAAGGCATCGTTTCCAGGCCTTGGACCATTTTGGTTGCCCCTCCTCTGACACGTTCCAGCTTGTCAGTATCCTTCTTGAACTGTGGGCGAAAGAGAGAGGGAGAAAAACACCTCTCCACACCATGTACAATCATTTCCTCGATCATTTCCCTGTTTCCCCTTATGTGCCTTTCCCCCTCGTAGAAAAGCCTTTCCTCGTGGGAGTTCACTCCACCCCCCTGATCGTTTCAGTTGCCCTTCTCTGAACCTTTTCCAACTCTGCGATATCCTTTCAGAGGTGTGGCGACCGGAACTTCACACGGTATCCCAAGTACGACCTCCCCATAGATTCGTACAATGGCGATACTGTTGTTTGTTTTTGGCCCCCAGCCGCAGACAACACTCCTGGGGATGGGCCCAGGGCCCAGCTGTGGACGGTGCCAGCTTTTGCACAAGAAGCTGGCGATGCGAAGATGCCACGGGTTCAGATTGATCGATTGATCGCCAGTGAGCATATATATAACTCTGATAAGCATGCAGAGCTTCAGCCCCATTGATTGAGTTTGCCTCGAGGTTTGGCTGCTAATCTAATTACGGCCGGAGGATTGAGAACAGGAACCTGGGTAGGCATACCTTTATTATGATGATGATTATTTATCAGTTATAGCACTCCCAAAGTGTTCTGCATTTCTTATTTATTTCGTGGAGCAGCCGTAGCTCGCAGGGCTGAGAATCAGCCTCATTAAGTGGAGCGGAAGGATAACAGATTTGTCAGCCTTGTCAGCGATTTCATTCGCAGCAGGGGAAAAGTGGGGAGGTGAGAGTTTGCTTTTGGGGCCCTGCTTTGCAAAGAGAGTGGCTCTCGGGGGTGGGGTGGGGTGCTCTTGCACCCGGACGTCCTGGCGTGGCTCCCCGCACAGCCTTTGGCTCCCTGGGACGGGTTCTCCAAGGAACCTTTTGAGTACACCGGCTTGCAAAAGTTGTCTCAAAACATACCGTATTTTTCGCTCTATATGGCGCACCTGACCATAGGACGCACCTAGTTTTAGATGGGAAAAGCCCCATTTTTTTGAGGATCAGTTCAAATCTCTGCAGCTTCTTTTGCAAAGGAGAAAAGCCCCATTTTTGAGGATCAGCTCAAAGTTGTTGAGCTTACTTTGCAAAGGGAAAAAACCCTGTTTTCTGGGGTTTAACTCACAGTTCTGCAGCTTCAGGAAGCCATTTCTACAGTTTCCAGACAGATAATCTAATCAGCCAGTCACATGTCGCTGGGGAAACAGCCTCCCTCTGCTGGAATCTCTCTCCCTTATCTCTCTCCCCGATCGTTTGCTGAGCAGCTGCTCAGAGGGCTTCCTTTCAACACCCCCTTCTCTCTCTCTTTTTTTAAAAAGCACATCTGCTTTTGCCCCTGGGCAGTTCAGCTCCTTTCCCCTTACTTTTTAGGAGGAAAAAAGTGCGTCTTATGGAGCGAAAAATACGGTACCTCTGCACTCAGAGCAACGAGAAGTCCACCTCTGCCCCATTTCCATGCTTCTCCGCATTGCAGGGGGTTAGACGTTGTGGGAGGCAGTGGGTTGCCTCCCCACAGCAGTGGGCAACTTGGCTCCCTGTTGTGTGGATCCTCCTGAGCTCTTTGCAAGCCACCATTCTCTGCTACCACTGTTATGATATACCCGACCTGGGGCCAGTTGTGAGACTGCCCCAAAAGCCAGCGCACATCAGATAACCAGCACTCCGGACTCTCTGTGGCCGGGGATGTGCTCATCTGATGTGCTCTGGCTTTTGGGGCAGTCTCACAACTGGCCCCAGGTCGGGTATATCATAACAGTTGGCAGCATGCCTGTTCTCCGCATAGGGCACCCACTCACCTGAGCCATGTTGGGCAAAGAAAGACATAAGGACATAAGTAGAGCTTGCTGGATCAGGCCAGTGGCCCTTCCTTTTTGTGGCCAGCAGAGGCTAGAGCAAAGAGGCCAAATTTGCTAGGCATGTTCAAAGTATTCAGCTTGCAGAATCGGCCTTTTCATGGTGCAGAATTTGGAAGCATCCAGAGCAGGCATAGGCAAACTCGGCCCTCCACATGTTTTGAGACTACAATTCCCATCATCCCTCACCACTGGTCCTGCTAGCTAGGGATCATGGGATTTGTAGGCCAAAAACATCTGGAGGGCAGAGGTTGAGGAGCCTGATCCAGAGCCTCGTGCTTCTGATCACAGCTCTCCCTCCTTAAGGTTTAAAAGCGGCAGACTTCATGCCTTCAGCCTCTCCTCTCCCCACCCTAGTCCTTCCATTCCCGGCACCTTGGATTTGTAAACCCAACTGGAAGCACTTTGGTTTTTGAACTGCACCTTAACCCCGCTTTGTTTGATTAATAAAATTACGTTTAGTAAGAAAGCCACAAATGCACTCATTCTTGGTGCTTCAGTTCCTGGGTCCCATCTCTTATCGGAGTACGATTCTGCATCTGTTTATAAAATTTATACCCTTGATTTTGAAAACCCTCAAAGCGGTTTACGAAAAAGATGAAGCAATAAACCTTATCAATAGGAAGAATCCGCAACAATAATTTTAAGACTTTTGAAAAGTTAAACAACAATAGACTAGAAACAGATTAAAACGTGCATCAACTTTCTAAACATCTGGGTAGACTTGTCTAAAAAATGTTTTTGGCAGAATGTTCTTGGTTTGACCCTCGTGGACCAGATGGGAAATGGGCGAAAGGCAGAAGATTCCTCAATGGTGCTCCAAAGCGACAAGGACCTCTGGGGCCTCATCCTGCTGTCTGCTGTGATGAGGAGGCTCAAGCGTTCACAGCTTTGAGCCTTGTGTTCCCTCCTATTTTGCAATTCTCACCTAAGAGGAGACGGAGCAGCCTCCTTTCCAACCCAGCGGTTCCCAAACCTTTGGGGGCCACCCCACTCCCCTCTCGGTTCCATAAACTGCTCCCCATCACCCCCTACTCTATAAAAATCACTGTTCAGAACAGCAGGTTGCATGACCCACTAAGGAAGATAATAACCCAACAAAATTCAAAACGGGAACAATTAAATTGCACATGTATTCAAAATCCAAGTGAAATTATTTTAATTAATTCGACAAAAGGGATGAACTGCATCCAGCTTTCCAAGGCCTGATAGTCACATGCACCTCCTGCCCCCCTCTGCCCCCCCCCAGTGTGGTGTAGTGGTTAAGAGCGGCGGACTCGTAATGTGGGGAACCAGGTTCGCGTCTCCCCTCCTCCACATGCAGCTGCTGGGTAACCTTGGGCTAGTCACACTTCTCTGAAGTCTCTCAGCCCCACTCACCCCACAGAGTGTTTGTTGGGGGGGAGGAAGGGAAAGGAGAATGTGAGTCGCTTTGAGACTCCTTCGGGTAGTGATAAAGCGGGATATCAAATCCAAACTTCTTCTTCTTGCCTTGAAACAGCTTGAAACTGATCTTCCCATCTCAAGGTGGGGGACAGAATCTGGGCAGGACGTTCTTGCGAGTAGGGCGAGTGTTGCAGAGTTGTGGGTCAGCAGCAGGGAGGGTGAAGAGGGGAGGCAGCCCAGGCTCTTAATGTCTTTTCAACAGGTGCTGCTAGAGGTTTGCTGGCTTGGGATCTTACACTTTTGGAATGTAGTTTTTTGAATCGCATTGTATTGCTTTGTATGCATTATATTCTATCGAAGTTTCTCAGTTTCATTAAATGAGCTTTTATAAACCGCTTAGAGACTGTCTTGGTATTAAGGAGCATCATCATCATCATAAATATTTAAATGACAGAATTGTAGGAAATGGGACTATCCAAAATGTGCGCCTAGCCTCCGATATCACAGCTGCCCCAGAATGGCTTGCGGATCACTCGCTTGCTATCCAGGGAGCAGGATGCATGAATGAATGAGAGGAGATTGATTGATTGATTGTGTTTATATTCCTTCTTTTTTCCTCCACGGAGCACAATGAGACATACACATATTTTTTCTCCCAGATCCCTATTTTATCCTCACAAGAGCCTTGTGAGGTAGGCAAGGCTGAGAGGCAGCGAATGGCCCCCGTGGTCACACCCAGTGAGCGGGGGATTTGAACCCTGATCTTCCAGGTCCTGGTCCGACCCTCTAACTACAGTGGGACCTTGGTTCTCAAACGCCTTGGTTCCCAAACGCCAAAAACCCAGAAGTTTTCAAACGTTTTTCAGAAGCCGAACGTCCGATACGGCTGTTGGCTATTGTTTCCCGGGCACCTGCACCAATCAGAAGCTGCGCCTTGGTTTTCGAACATTTCGGAAGTCAAACGGACTTCCGGAATGGATTAAGTTTGGCGCTTTTGTTTTTGCTATTTATTTTGCGTTTTCAGTTAATTTGTTTCTGTGACTGTGTGGAACCCAGTTCAGCTACTGATCGATTGATTGTGTGACTGCGGAAATGGATAAAAGCCCCCCATCCAAACAATGACCATCTTCAGTGCAGGTAAGAAAAAATAATAATTTTATCATCTCCTGTTTTATTAATTTTATAGTACAGTACATTGTTCATTGCTTTCATTTTATGGATCAGTGGTCTCGTTAGATAGTAAAATTCATGTTAACTTGCTGTTTTAGGGGGTTTTTAAAGTCTGGAATGAATTAATTCGTTTTGCATTACTTTCTATGGGAAAGCATGCCTTGGTTTTCAAACGTTTTGGTTTGGAACGGACTTCTGGAATGGATTAAGTTTGAGAACCAAGGTACCACTGTACTACACTGCCTGGCATATGTTTGTCTCTCAGTGTTCAGCATCAGGCTGGTGGCACAGCACATGGGGCTTCCTCATATATAGAGATGAACTTCAGCCTGCTAATCACATCTGTGTGTGTGTGTGAGAGAGAGAGAGAGAGAGAGAGAGAGAGAGAGAATATCCAGCTCCCTTCTCCCAAATGAGGGTATAAAAGGTCTTATTGAATTTCCATCGTTTGGGAATCTTGATCATGCACAGTGCATACTTTGTAGAGGGACCTGGCAAATTCAGAGCAACATTGCCAAGCACCCCTTCCCCCCCCCACAGAGAAAAAAGCCCCAGTGCCAGTCACTTTAGCATCATAATTAAAGTGGGGCGCATGCCCTCTCGAAATGAAGCCCCCTTGTGCATGGAAGTGCCCGCCAGTTTGAGCCCACACCAAGGGAAGCCAGTGTGGTGTAGTGGTTAAGAGTGGTAGACTTGTAATCTGGTGAACTGGGTTCGATTCCCCGCTCCTCCCCATGCAGCTGCTGGGTGACCTTGGGCTAGTCCCGCTTCTCTGAAGTCTCTCAGCCCCACTCACCTCACAGAGTGTTTGTTGTGGGGGAGGAAGGGAAAAGAGAATGTTACCCCCTTTGAGACTCCTTCGGGTAGTGATAAAGCGGGGTATCAAATCCAAACTCTTCTTCCTCTTCTTCTTCTTCCTGATCCGCCCGCCAGCACTACCCCAAGGCCCCCCACCTTTTAAAACCGTGATTATCTGCAGGGAGTTGGGCTAGATGACTCTTGGGTGCCCCTCCCAGCTCTGCCATTCTGCCATTGTGTCCTGGGTACATTCCCAATCCTCCTCAGTCCAACCCAGGATTGTTCCTGGCTTGCAAACAAGCCCCGGGTAAGAAGGGGACCCGCTCGCTTATCCACAAGGGACAGGGGCTGAAGCACAACACACGCACCCCGATTTGTTTTAATTGTGTTTAGCTGGGAGGCGGGGGGGTTGGGAGGAAAGCAGGCCGAGGCGGCGTGCCTTTAAGCAAACTGGCGAGGGTGAAAGGGCTGCCTGTGACAGATCAAATAAATGTGCCATCGCAGTCAAACCAAGGAACAATAAAAACCCAGGCAGAGGCTGGAGGAGAGAAACAGTAGCCTGTGACAGCAGAAATTCAATTACCAGCAGCCTTCAGCCCCGTGCCGGGGACAGTAATTCAATTAGGCCCATGCAGGCTCCCACTACCAGAAGGGGCTGCAGAGCTGAGGGCTGGGGTGGTCCCACGTCGTCCTGGCCTCATCCTCGCCCGGGCGGCTTCATCTGCGTCTAGAGCAAATAATGCCACACTGCCAGGTGGAGGAGGAGGAGGAGGAGGGTCTGAGATGGAGCTCGGCAAAGGTTTGGCCAAACCTTGCATCCTGCAGCGCAAAGCCCCTTGGGTGGAACGCAAGGGACGCCTGCTGGATCAGACCAACTGTCTGTCTAGTCTGGCATCCTGTTCTCACAGTAGCCAACCAGAGGCCCAGCAAGCAGGATCCAAGCACAAGAGCCCTCTCCCCTCCTGTAAAATAGCCTGTTGGATCAGGCCACTGGTTCACCCTGAGCGGCTGCCTGCTCTCACTGCGGCCAACCAGTGCCATTATTATTGTTGTTGTTGTTGTTGTTGTTGTTGTTGTTGTTGTTGTTGTTACGCCTTTTTCCCCAGATGGGGACTCAAGGTGGATTACAGATTAAAAAGACAGAAACATAGATAAAATTGGAAAAGCTAAAAAGATAGAAAAGATAATATTAGCAAGTAATTGAACACTAAAAGGTAAAGGGACCCCTGACCGTTAAGTCCACTCGCGGACAACTCTGGGGTTGCAGCGCTCATCTCGCTCTATAGGCCGAGGGAGCCGGCATTTGTCCGCAGACAGCTTCCAGGTCATGTGGCCAGCATGACTAAGCCACTTCTGGCGAACCAGAGCAGCGCACGGAAACGCCGTTTACCTTCCCGCCGGAGCAGTACCTATTGATCTACTTGCACTTTGACATGCTTTCAAACTGCTAGGTTGGCAGGAGCAGGGACAGAGCAACGGGAGCTCACCCCGTCACGGGGATTCGAACCACCGACCTTCCGATCGGCAAGCCCAAGAGGCTCAGTGGTTTAGACCACAGCGCCATCCGCGTCCCCTTAATTGAACACTACTGGAATTAAAACTGCATACAGGCAATGGGCAGTTCATGTGGGGGTCCAAGCCTGGCCCCTGCACCTGTTGGTGGAGTGCACATACCGCTCCCTGCCCCATTCCGTTCCCATTCTTCCCTCTTCCAGGTCACGCCTAAAATGTTCATTTCCTGGTTGTGGCCGTCACTACCTCCTGTGGGCGGGAGTTCCACAGGTTAAATATGCGCTGAGTGAAGAAGGGCCTTATTTGATCTCACATGAAAGGGTTGTTGTGGCCTCCCTGGATGTCTTAGTCCTGCGACAGAACCAGAAATGGACAGGATAAGCATGCGGGTGTCACCTTGCCGGGTCAGACCGGAAGATCCAATTTAATCCAACAGCCGCCTCCTCGCTGTGGACCATTGGATGCCTCTGGGATGTTTGCAAAGAGGACAAATATCTCTTCCCTGTTGCTCAGCCCATAGAGACTGGCATTCCATGAAATGGGGCCTGCAGAGCTGGAGGTCCCAGGGTTGGACTAGATTTTGGCTGCATCAATAGGAGTATAGCATCTAGATCAAGGGAAGGAATAGTACCGCTGTATTCCGCTCTGGTCAGACCTCACCTGGAATACTGTGTCCAGTTCTGGGCACCACAGTTCAAGAAGGATACTGACAAGCTGGAACGTGTCCAGAGGAGGGCAACCACAATGGTCAAAGGCCTGGAAACGATGCCTTATGAGGAACGGCTTAGGGAGCTGGGTATGTTTAGCCTGGAGAAGAGAAGGTCAAGGGGTGATATGATAGCCATGTTCAAATATATAAAAGGATGTCATCTAGAGGAGGGAGAAAGGTTGTTTTCTGCTGCTCCAGAGAAGCGGACACGGAGCAATGGATTCAAACTACAAGAAAGAAGATTCCACCTCAACATTAGAAAGAACTTCCTGACAGTAAGAGCTGTTCGACAGTGGAATTTGCTGCCAAGAAGGGCGGTGGAGTCTCCTTCTTTGGAGGTCTTTAAGCAGAGGCTTGACAGCCAACTGTCAGGAATGCTTGGATGGTGTTTCCTGCTTGGCAGGGGGTTGGACTGGATGGCCCTTGTGGTCTCTTCCAACTCTATGATTCTATGATCTCCCACGGGGTCCCTTTCAACTCTCCAGTTCTATGATTCTACATACAGTGGTTCCTCTGGTTATGTACTTAATTCGTTCTGGAGGTCCGTTCTTAACCTGAAGCACCACTTTAGCTAATGGGGCCTCCCGCTGCCGCTGCGCCGTTGCTGCCCGATTTCTGTTCTCATCCTGAAGCAAAGTTCTTAACCCGAGGTAATATTTCTGGGTTAGCAGAGTCTGTAACCTGAAGCGTATGTAACCCGAGGTACCACTGTATTTAAAATTGAGACGGATTCAGCTAAAGCTGAATCAAGCCTGGAAGCATAAACACTCAGCATCTGAGTGTTGGGCCAAAGACTTAATACCCTGGATGGCAAATAATGATCTATATGTGTAAACTAAGATGGAGGTATTAATGTTTACTGTGTTGTTAATGTTTGCTGATCTTTCTTTCTTTCTTTCTTTCTTTCTTTCTTTCTTTCTTAAATTTTCAATTTTAAACACACACACCCCAGTTTTTTAAAAGGCCTGAGAGGGTGACGAGTGAAGCCTTCTCTGTTATGGCCCCTGCCCTTTGGATACTGCTTCCCTGCACCACCCCCCTTTCTCCTGGGCTGTTTGTGTCCTTGCTGCTTGTTTTCTTCGTTCCATCTTACCTCCCATTTTCCTCATTTCTTCCTTCCTCTTGATCTGCTTTCCCCCTTTCCCTCCTCCTCCAGTTTCCTTCTTCCTTCCTTCTATTTCCTTTCCCTCCTTCCCTTCCCTACTTTCCTCTCCCCTTTGTTGCTGTCTTTATTCCTCACTCTCTCTAGTGCCCATCAACACTGCCGCCGCCCCCCACGCATGACTCACCATTGAACAATATACCCAATAAATAACAATATTTTTTTAAAAAATCATCAGTGGCATGAACGCTCCAGCTGTTGGTCCTTTTTCCATTCGCTTTCAAAAGCCCTTTAATGCCAGCTGCTTCCTCCCCACAACAGGTTACATCTTAGCTCTCTCTGTTAAGCAAAATGTGGATTTCGTTCCCTAAACCTCAAGCACTGAGCCTGGTTTTTCTAGATGCCTGAACCATGCGCACACCCCCCCAATCTGTTGCGCTTCTCTTGAGACTGAAAGCTGTCCATCCTCTGCTGAACCCAGACCAAAGATCTTATCCTGTGCACATATGAGCATTGCGTGGCCCCCAGTCACCTTCTAAGCGGCCCACAGGACCCCTTCCTCCTGCCCAGTGGGTTGGCACTGGAAACAGCTGAGCAGCACGCGACTCAAAGGCAAATGTGATTTGCTAGGCTAGCGTGGTGTGGTGGTTAAGAGCAGTGGACTCGTAATCTGGTGAACCGGGTTCGCATCCCCGCTCCTCCACATGCAGCTGCTGGGTGACCTTGGCCTAGTCACACTTCTCTGAAGTCTCTCAGCCCCACTCACCTCACAAAGTGTTTGTTGTGGGGGAGGAAGGGAAAGGAGAATGTGAGCCGCTTTGAGACTCCTTAAGGGGAGTGATAAAGCGGGATATCAAATCCAAAACTCTTCTTCTTCTCCCCCACCAGACAGCCAGACATGCCAGTGAAATGCAATGGAGAGAGAGAGCACTTCCTTTCGCCAGTCTGATATGTGCTGCCTCTGAACGTGGAACAGCCACCCCAAGCTTATTTTATTTATATACTTATATCCCACTTGTTTTCTCTCCATGGAACTCAAAAGTGGCATACAGGTGGTTCCCCTCCCCTCCTCATTTAATCCCCACAACAACCCTTTGAAGTAGGCTAGACTGGCGGGCGACGACTGGTCCCAAGTCACACGCAGCGAGAGTTTCATGGCCGAGGGATTTGAACTCAGGTCTCCCAAGTTCTAGTCTGGCACCACTCTTGAGAGTCCCATGGACTGCAAGAAGATCCAACCTATCCATTCTGAAGGAAATCAGCCCTGAGTGCTCACTGGAAGGACAGATCCTGAAGCTGAGGCTCCAATACTTTGGCCACATCACGAGAAGAGAAGACTCCCTGGAAAAGACCCTGATGCTGGGAAAGATGGGGGGCACAAGGAGAAGGGGGCGACAGAGGATGAGATGGTTGGACAGTGTTCTCGAAGCTACTAACATGATTCTACTGGTACTTGTTGTTAAAAGACATGTGGCTTCCATGCAGGGTTCGAAGGGTATAACATAGTCAAAAGATGCAGGGAAATCCATACGCTTTGCACGCAATGAAGGGGTGTTTATTTGGGTAAAAATAAAAGGAGACAGAAATAAAAGCCATATCGTTGTGAGAATCCGTTGCACGACACCAAGCTGGGCAGAAGACTCGGCTTATGCATTCCCTGATCAGATTACTGAATTTGCAAAGGCGAGAGACATCTGCAGTTGCTAAGGCAGCTACATTCATTCCTGGATGGGAAAGCCCAGCCACGGTAGTTCTGTGTTGGTTATTCCAAGATCAAATTACTGCAAGGCAATATATGTGGAGTTTCCCTTGTACCTGATCCAGTCACTGCACTTAGTGCAGAATGCTGCAGAGCAATTGCTGACAGGATCTGCATTGGTGGCCAATTTCCTACCAGGCCATGGTCAAGATGCCACTATTAGTATATAAACCCCTGTTAAATATCCGGTGTTATGTTGGAGGGGATGCTAGGAAACAGGGAATTATGTTCACATGTTGTGGGGGTGGGATGTAAATATGTACAATTTTTTGGGCAAAGGGTGTTTAAGGAGCCAACAAAAATCACTGGGCTAAAGCTGACCAAAAGCCCAGAGGTAGTATTATTATCAATTTACGATGGGGTGGAAGGTTCGCAGGCTATGAAGGACTCGCTCACAAATTTATTGACAGCTGCGCGAAATATTATAGCTAGGAAGTGGAAGGGGCAAGGTGACTATAAAATGGAAGAATGGTATAAAGAGGTGTGGGATACAGCTATTACCGGTAATGATAAATTAACATGTGCCATTAAGGTAAGACGGGGAATATGCAGGAGAAATGATTCTGAGGAGGTATGGAGGGTGCTTGTAGAATTTGTACTGTTAAAACGGAAAGGGGCCAAACCATCGCAAGAGGCGTTGAAATTTTGGGAGGTTGGATAGTTACAATGGAATGGTCTCAGTGGTGGGGTGCACATGTTTATTCTAATTCTAGCAGTATTGTAATTTAAAAAGAAAAAGGGAAGGGAAAATTTAGAAAATAAAAAATAAAATAAAACTCTTAACAGTGTGGCACCAGTTTACCTGCAGGATCACCTTACCCTATCCATGCCCAGTCGACAGCTTCAAGGTGCAGAACTGGCACTGCTACAAGTAACACCCATTCCACCTTTGTAAGAGCTTGGTCGTTTAGTGTGCTGGAACCTACACTTTGGAACTCCCTGCCTGTTGACATCAGGCAGGCGCTTTTGCAACACTCTTTGCGGCGCCTGCTTAGAAACATTTTAGTTTATACAATTCTACCCCGGTATGTGTGGGACGTGGGTGGCGCTGTGGGTTAAACCACTGAGCCTAGGGCTTGCCGATCAGAAGGTCGGCGGTTCGAATCCCCATGACGGGGTGAGCTCCCATTGCTCGGTCCCTGCTCCTGCCAACCTAGCAGTTCGAAAGCACGTCAAAGTGCAAGTAGATAAATAGGTACCGCTCCAGCGGGAAGGTAAACGGTGTTTCCGTGCGCTGCTCTGGTTCGCCAGAAGGGGCTTAGTCATGCTGGCCACATGACCCGGAAGCTGTACGCCAGCTCTCGGCCAATAAAGCGAGATGAGCGCCACAACCCCAGAGTCGGTCACGACTGGACCTCATGGTCAGGGGTCCCTTTACCCTTTACCTTACCCCGGTATGTGGAACCTTGACCTGCTCCGGAGGATAGGCTCGATCCAATGGATTCAAGAAAGGAGATTTCGACTAAACATCAGTAAGAACGTTCTGACAATCAGAGCTGTTTGACAGTGAAACAGACTCTGTTGGAAAGTGATGGGCTTTCCCTCGTTGGAGGTTTTTAAGCAGAGGTTGGGTGTTCATCTGTCAGGGATTCATGCATTGCAGGGGGTTGGACTAGAGGACCTTTGGGGTTCCATCCAATCTACGGTGCTATGATTCCATGACCTGTCTTTTAATCTGTTTTCAGTTTACTGCTGGTTTTAGTTTTTCGAAATGTTTTATTAACTCTTTTTACCATTCGTTTTATTCTTTTTGTGAAATGCTCTGAGGGTTTTTTTTTGTTTTCCGTTTTAACAATCAAGTGGTGTGTAAATTTCATGAAATGAAATAAACCATTTAGACTAAACACTGGGGGGAATAAAAAAAAATTCCTCACAGTACTATCTGTTCATCTTCAGCCTTGAAAGGCAGCAGACTCTTCTTGGTTAATGGCTTTTAGGCAGAGGTTGATGGAGCATCTATCGAGTTGCCCTAACAACAGCTGCTGTAGGAACACAGGAACCTGTCATATACTGAGTTAGACCATTGGTCTATCAACCTCAATGCTGTCTACACTGACAGGCAGCAACTCTCCAGAGTTTCGGACAGGACATTCTCAGTCCTGCTTAGAAATGCCAGCGGAGATTGAACCTTCTGCAGGCATAGCAGAAGCTGCACACCTGACCTCATCTGCCTACGCAGGAGGGTGGACTGGCCAGATGTCCTTTGGGTTCCCCTTTAGCTCTGTCATTCCGTGCAGTTTCACTGTAGCCACAAATAGCCATGCTAGGCCTGGATGGATGGGTGTAGCCCGTCTGACCGGCGTCTCGGTTAGCAAGTCTTCTGGAGGCAGATATCCAGCTTGACAAATTCCAGATGAGTTCGCCACGAATCCAGAACCTTCAGAAATCTGGCTCTGTCTCCGAGCAGGGCTGTGAGTTTGTTGTGAGAGTCTGCAAAACCCGCAGGAAGCACAGATCTGTCCTGCAAGGCCAGGGGACAGTCAGGAGGAAGAGCAATAAGTCTGCACAATGTGGGGTAATAGATCTGTGGTGTTTATGTTTAGGCTAATATTAGGATTTAGTTAGGACTTGTGTGTTATAATGGGGGTATGCTGCAAGGCAGTCTCTGTGTGTATTAGAAAGGGGGTGATGCAAGGGGTTTGAGGTGTTTAATTAGTGTTTATGTGTAATATACTGTGTGTCAGACTTCGGGAATGTAATCAAGATCCATGTGTATTGGAATGTGCTACCTCCACTTCAGCATCAGCAATTAGCATGTGAAGAGTGAAAGTAAATGTCCTAAGTGCGTACCAATGCTGGTCAATCAACAAGCGTTGATGAAGTCAGGGGAGCTCCTTTGTTAGGTGACACCTGGGGAAATTAACCATTAGTACTGGGAAGCATTGTACTTGGACCCAGGTGGCGCTGTGGGTTAAACCACAGAGCCTAGGGCTTGCTGATCAGAAGGTCGGAGGTTCAAATCCCCATGACAGGGTGAGCTCCCGTTGCTTGGTCCCTGCTCCTGCCATCCTAGCAGTTCGAAAGCACGTCAAAGTGCAAGTAGATAAATAGGTACCGCTCCGGCGGGAAGCTAAACGGCGTTTCCGTGCGCAGCTCTGGTTCGCCAGAAGCGGCTTAGTCATGCTGGCCACATGACCTGGAAGCTGTATGCCGGCTCTCGGCTAATAAAGTGAGATGAGCGCCGCAACCCCAGAGTCAGACACGACTGGACCTAATGGTCAGGGGTCCCTTTAACCTTTACCTTTTACTTCGAAGCATCAAAAGGACTGACCAGTATGGTTTTCCCAGTAGTGATGTATGAAAGTGAGAGCTGGACCATAAAGAAGGCTGATCGCCAAAGAATGGATGCTTTTGAATTCTGGTGCTGGAGGAGACTCTTGAGCACAGGTGTCAAAGACAAGGCCCGCGGGCCAAATGCGGCCCGCGAGACCTCGTCATGTGGCCCGCGAGCGCGCGCTGATTGGCGGTGGGCGGCGAAGGTCAGCGCGCGCGAGAGGAAGGGAGCAGAGCGGAGAGAGGAAGACTCGGAGTGCTTATTGTTTCCCGCCAGGGACAGAGTCGGGAAGGCGGATTGGTGGAGGGAGCGGTGGGCATGGCCACTCGCGAGAAGTAGGCGGGGGAGCCGAGGCGCGAAGCTCTGGGGTTGGCTGCGGCGTCTCCGCACCAAGGTTTTTTTTTCCTGGGCCGTTTTGGCCCAGCGCGGCTTTTTGCCGCCTCGGGGGTGCCCCGCGTGGCTTTTTGCCGCCTCGGGGGTGCCCCCGCACCATTTTTGCCTTGCCGGGTGAGCCCGGCAAGGCTTTTGATTTTCGGGCCGTTTTGGCCCAGCGCAGCTTTTTGCCGCCTCGGGGGTGCCCCACGCGGCTTTCTGCCGCGTCGGGGAAGCCCCCTGCACCATTTTTTCCTTGCCGGGTAATCCCGGCAAGGCTTTTGATTTTCGGGCCGTTTTGGCCCAGCGCAGCTTTTTGCCGCCTCGGGGGTGCCCCGCGCGGCTTTCTGCCGCGTCGGGGAAGCCCCCTGCACCATTTTCCCCTTGCCGGGTGATCCCGGCAAGGCTTTTGATTTTCGGGCCGTTTTGGCCCAGCGCAGCTTTTTGCCGCCTCGGGGGTGCCCCGCGCGGCTTTCTGCCGCGTCGGCGAAGCCCCCCGCACCATTTTTGCCTTGCCGGGAGATCCCGGCAAGGGTTTTGATTTTCGCGCCGAAATGGCGCAGCGCGGCTCTTTGCTGTGTCGGGGGCGCCCCGCGCGGCTTTTTGCAGCGTCGGAGAGGCCCCCCGCACCATTTCGGAGCCGCCTGCAAGAGGAGGAGAGCTGCGGGAGCCTGGCCATCCACCTCGAAAAGGTAAGTGACCCCCGATTTCTCTTCCCATAGGAATGCATTAATCCGTTTTTAATGCATTCCTATGGGAAATATGCCATATGTGTAATAAACAGTGTTTGGCAATATTTGTATGTTTAGTTATTACTTAAATTATTACAAAAAACAGTAATAATTGAATGCAGTGACAATAATTTATGATAATAAAGAGTGGACACATAGTCCTACAGATACAACCGGCCCTTTGAGGGTGACCAAACTGCTGATGCGGCCCCCGATGAATTTGAGTTTGACACCCCTGCTCTTGAGAGTCCCATGGACTGCAAGAAGATCAAACCTCTCCATTCTGAAGGAAATCAGCCCGGAGTGCTCACTGGAAGGACAGATCCTGAAGCTGAGGCTCCAAGACTTTGGCCACCTCATGAGAAGAGAAGACTCCCTGGAAAAGACCCTGATGTTGGGAAAGATGGAGGGCACAAGGAGAAGGGGACGACAGAGGACGAGATGGTGGGACAGTGTTCTCGAAGCCACCAACATGAGTCTGACCAAACTGCGGGAGGCAGTGGAAGACAGGAGTGCCTGGCGTGCTCTGGTCCATGGGGTCACGAAGAGGCAGACATGACTGAACGACTAAACAACAGGCAGATAGATAGATAGATAGATAGATAGATAGATAGATAGATAGATAGATAGATAGATAGATAGATAGATAGATAGGCAGTGGAAGACAGGAGTGCCTGGCGTGCTCTGGTCCAGGGGGTCACGAAGTGTCAGACACGACTAAACAACAACACCACTTGGAAACACCAAAAGGACTGACCACTGCAATGCAACCAAAATAATGAAGGCTTAGCTTTGAGGAGCAGGAGGATGAGGAGAGACGCCTCGGAGGACTGCATCTCTCCAGGATTTCAGCCCTACCTAGAGATGCCACTGGAAACTGAATCCAAGATCTTCCAGATGCTGTAGTGTCAAACTACAGCCATTCCCTATCAGCTCCCCAAACCTTAGCTCAGTGCAAGGCTTCTTCTGTGCACAGAGATCAGTCAGTGTGGAGGGGGGGGGTCTTCACAAGCCCCGTTACCTGGAGACCCCCAGGGACTGAATTGCAAAGCAGGTGCTGTGGCACAGAGTTCCCCCCACCCTCCCATCTTTCCCTTCCCCTCCAGCCTTTTTCTCTCCTCCTTTTGTCCGCCCGCCATCTCTGTGCAATGTGCCCAATTCTGCCCCTGGCTTTGGGCAGGCATGAGCAAGGGGCCTGCCCGCCGCCTCCCCCTCCCCTCCTCTCGCGTGGCAGCCTGCTGCCTAATTAGTTTAGAGGGGAAACTTAATCGAATTAACTTTTTCACAACTCCCGCAGCCTGACAGTTGGGGCTCTCTTTCACCAGCGCCTTGATCTAATTAGCTTGTTTAGCAACCTGTCCACCTCCCCAGCCTGCCTGCTCAGCCAACAGCAGCAGCAGCTGTGGGTTGGGGGGGGAAGAGGAGGAGGAGGGGCGCCTTTCACGAGGGAGCCTGCTCACATATTTGTCCCAGGTCCCCCTTTGGCGGGGTCAAAGGCTCCTGCCAGGCTGGAGACAAAGGGACCTTGAGGGTCACCATCAGCTGGCAGCAAGTTCTCCAGCGGGAGGTAAGGAGAGCTGGCTGGATCAGGCCAGTGACCCATCTAGTCCGATATCCTCTATTCGCAGAAACCCACAAGCAGGACTCAAACTCAAGAGCCCTCCAAGCATCACTGCCTCCGACTGTGCAGGCAGAACAGAGACATCCTGGCTAGGCGCCACTGACAACCCTCTCCTTTCCTGCAACATTTCTCCCATGAAAATAGGGACATCCTATTCTAATTTTTTTATTTTATTATTATTATTATTATTATTATTATTATTATTATTATTATTATTTATTAATACCCCACCCATCTGACTGGGTTGCCCCAGCAACTCTGGGCGGCTTCCAGCATATATGAAAACATAATATAACATAAAGCATTTTAAAAACTTCCCTACACAGGGCTGCCTTCAGATGTCTTCTAAAGGTTGTCTAGTTACTTATCTCCTTGCAGCTCGAAGGGCGCATAACTCCAGACCCCTCCCAACATTTCCCCGATGAAAATAGGGATGTCCTAAGGAAAAGCGGAACATTCCAGGATCAAATCAGAAACCAGGACGGCTTCTGGGAAACTGGGAATGTCCCTGGAAAATAGGGACACTTGCAGGGTCTGCCATGAATTTTAAAGCTTTTAAAGCTATCCAAGTTGGTGGCCGCCTCTGCCTACTGTGGGAGGAAGTTCCGCAGATTAACTATATGTTGTTGTTCAGTCGTGTCCGACTCTTCGTGACCCCATGGACCAGAGCACGCCAGGCACGCCTATCCTTCACTGCCTCCCGCAGTTTGGTCAGACTCATGTTGGTCGCTTCGAGAACACTGTCCAACCATCTCGTCCCCTTCTCCTTGTGCCCTCCATCTTTCCCAACACCAGGGTCTTTTCTAGGGAGTCTTCTCTTCTCATGAGGTGGCCAAAGTACTGGAGCCTCAACTTCAGGATCTGTCCTTCTAATGAGTACTCAGGGCTGATTCCTTTAAGAATGGAGAGGTTTGATCTTCTTGCAGTCCATGGGACTCTCAAGAGTCTCCTCCAGCACCAGAATTCAAAAGCATCCATTCTTCCGCGATCAGCCTTCTTTGTGGTCCAGCTCTCACTTCCACACATCACTACTGGGAAAACCATAGCTTGAACTATACGGACCTTTGTCAGCAAGGTGATGTCTCTGCTTTTTAAGATGCTGTCTAGGTTTGTCATTGCTTTTCTCCCAAGAAGCAGGCGTCTTCTAATTTCGTGACTGCTGTCACCATCTGCAGTGATCATGGAACCCAAGAAAGTGAAATCTCTCACTAACTATGAAATCTCTCATTAACTATATAGTGAAATCTCTCATTAACTATATGCTGCTGTGTAAAGAAAGGCTTTATTTTCTCAGCCCTAAATCTTCCAACGTTCAGCTGGGTTCTAGTGTTAACAGAGAGGCAGAAAAATGTTTCTCCTTTCATAAAGTTCCATCATGTCGCCTATTCCTCACCTTTTCCCTAGTCTAAAAAGTCCCAAATGCTGCAACCTTCATTCATAGGGGAGTCGCTCCACCCCATGGATCATTCTGGTTGGCCTTTTCTGGGTCAAATGCCACCAAAATGGGGGGGGGGGTGTGTGCAGGACTGGGACTGGCCAAAGGGTCCCTCTGCCTGGTCCAAACTGGTCTCCAGCGGAGAGAGACAGCGTGGTGTAGTGGTTAAGAGCTGTAGACTCATAATCTGGTGAACCGGGTTCGCTTCCCCGCTCCTCCACATGCAGCTGCTGGGTGACCTTGGGCTAGTCACACTTCTCTGAAGTCTCTCAGCCCCACTCACCTCACAGAGTGTTTGTTGTGGGGGAGGAAGGGAAAGGAGAATGTGAGCCGCTTGGAGACTCCTTAAGGGGAGTGATAAAGCGGGATATCAAATCCAAACTCTTCTTCTTCTCCCCCACCAGACAGCCAGACATGCCAGTGAAATGCAATGGAGAGAGAGAGAGCACTTCCTTTCGCCAGTCTGATATGTGCTGCCTCTGAACGTGGAACAGCCACCCCAAGCTTATTTTATTTATATACTTATATCCCACTTGTTTTCTCTCCATGGAACTCAAAGGTGACATACACGTGGTTCCCCTCCCCTCCTCATTTAATCCCCACAACAACCCTTTGAAGTAGGCTAGACTGGCAGGCGGCGACTGGTCCCAAGTCACACGCAGCGAGAGTTTCGTGGCCGAGGGATTTGAACTCAGGTCTCCCAAGTTCTAGTCTGGCACCACTCTTGAGAGTCCCATGGACTGCAAGAAGATCAAACCTCTCCATTCTTAAAGAAATCAGCCCTGAGTGCTCACTAGAAGGACAGATCCTGAAGCTGAGGCTCCAAGACTTTGGCCACCTCATGAGAAGAGAAGACTCCCTGGAAAAGACCCTGGTGTTGGGAAAGATGGAGGGCACAAGGAGAAGGGGACGAGATGGTTGGACAGTGTTCTCGAAGCGACCAACATGAGTCTGACCAAACTGCGGGAGGCAGTGGAAGACAGGAGTGCCTGGCGTGCTCTGGTCTGTGGGGTCACGAAGAGTCGGACACGACTAAACAACTAAACAACAACAACAAACTCTTAACACCACACTGGTTTATTGGATTTATAGTCCTTCCTTCAAAGAGCCATGGGTAGCTAGCTGAACTGAACAGGATGTCAGCTTCGGTTGTAGTTAGTTTTGCAGGGGTCTAGGCAAGAACCAGCATCATATAATCATAGAATCCTAGAGTTGGAAGAGACCACCAGGGCCATCCAGTCCAACCCCCTGCCAAGCAGGAACACCATCAAAGCATTCTTGACAGATGGCTGTCAAGCCTCTGCTTAAAGACCTCCAAAGAAGGAGACTCTTCTTGTTCATCTTCTTGTTGTTCGTTATCATCTTCTTGTTCGTTATTTATACGCCACCCATCTGGCTGGGTGAACTATAGTTATGAACTGTTATCAGTCTACCTGTGTGTACTGTACACACTCCTAAAATATTAGCGCATAGGGCAATAGCATGAAAACATTTTTAAAAAACATTGAAAACAGTACAGATCACTAAAATGACCAAGCGATGGACACTTCTTTCTCATTCTGAAGTTATTTCATCTGCTTGAGCTTGATGAAACAGCCTTGAGCCTGAAGTCTTGAAAAAGCCCAACAAAATTAGTATCCCCATAACACAGGTGAGACGACTGAGGCTGAGGCTACCTGGAAGGTCAAGGAATGGCCATAGGACAGTGGAAGAGCATCTGCTTTGCATGCAGAAGGTCCCCACTGGACCCTCACCTGGAACCGTGCAGAACCACCTGCCAGTCAGTGTATACAATATTGAGCTAGATGGAGCAATGGTCTGAATTGGTACAAAGCAGATTCAAGAAACAAATGTGGGACTTCTGGTTCATAGCTCAGCCTCTCAACTGCTATACAGCACTGATTTAACCAAGGGCTGGTAAAGGTTTTGATGGCAGCTTTGATCCTTGTTGGCCACTGTGAGAACAGGATGCTGGACTAGATCGGCCATTGGCCTGTTCCAGCAAACTCTGGCCCTCCAGATGTTTGGGACTACAATTCCCATCATCCTTAGCTAAGAGGACCAGTGGTCAGGGATGATGGGAAATGTAGTCCAAACATCTGGAGGGCCAGAGTTTGCCTATGCCTGGGCAAACTCTTCTCTTGCTCTGTCAACCAGATGTTCTCCTTGGGTTGCATTGCCTTCTCAATTCCGTGCAAACCCGAAGCAAACATGCACCTCCCATTTTGACGTCCCTCCTCTAAGGTTGCCAACTTTTTAAGGGCAAGGCTCTCCTGCCCAAGCAGCAGAAATCCCACCAGTGAACCTTTTCTCAGCATGTAGGGACCATAGAACTTCCATGGCTGAATTATCTTTGCTGCTGGGTTTTTTTGGCCATTGTGGAGGGTAAAAAGCACAGGAGCTCTGCTCTCAAAAAAGTTATCAACCTCCCTCCCCCCCAAATTCCCTCGCATGGCTCCTCTGGAGAAATTGCCCCATTGAAGCCCAGGGACAAAAGGTTTCAATGCTAATTCGAATTTCAAATCCCCTTTAGTGAAAGTGTCTGTCTTGAAAATGCCCTTAATCCCTTCCCTTCCCCTTTGGATTTCCCTGCAAAACAGGAGGGGGCACTTGGACTTTAAAATCCATTAGGACCCAGTAGGTGATTTTGCATTCATGTGATGCAACTGTACAAATACAGGGGAGAGTCAGGGAAGGCACAGTTCCTAAGAATGCTTCATTTGTGGAGAGTGTTGTTAAATATTTTGAAGGCCAACCATATTCCACCAAGCCTTCCCAAAAGGGTGATATTGTCCTCACCACTGTTGATTTCTGAATAGTATAATGTTGCTTTGATAGGGATTTTTTAAAATCTCATTATTATTAATGTATTGTTTGGTGCTGATTTCTGTTTTGTGCATTTCTTTTATATCCTTTTGACCATAAAATGAGAGCCACTGTGGTGCAGTGGTTAGAGTGTTGGTCTCTAGGACCTGAGAGAGGCCAGGGTTCGAATCCTCCCTCAGCCATGAAGCTCGCTGCATGTGACCTTGGGGAAGTCACTGTGCCACCTCACAGGGTTGTTAGGAGGATGACGTGGTGATGGGAAGAAGCCACCTTGAGCTCCTTGGAGGTTAATTTGGGATACAAATGTAATGTTAATAGTAATCTATATATATAAAAATGTTCCCATTGCGTTCACGGCGGACACCACCTTGCTCCGTAACCGCTGGACCAAATCTCATCAAATTAGGACACAGCGTACCATGACCATCAAGGAAGGATCTGGCATAATAAAAATTCAAAAAAACCACACCTGACATACCTAAAATAAAGAAAAAAATGCCAAAAAAAATTGGCGCACACATTAGACGTCACCAGCAAAACAGCACCTTCTAGTGACGGCTATACTGGTACTACAACTACAAAAGCAAAAAATTGGCGCAGCTATTACACATCACCAGCAAAACTTCAGAGCTCCGGCGGCCATTTGCAAGCTCGCAAACCGGTAATTGAAAAGGGGGGGGGCGAGAAGAGGGTAACTGAAAATGGGGGTGGGGACAGAGAAGGGGCAGACAGAAGTTGAACAGGGGAACACCACAGCATTCACACACACAGCCACAGCAAGGCGTGGCCGGGTCAGCTAGTTTATAAATAAATATTGTATGCAGCACAGAACCTTTCAGGCACAACTGATGCCCATACTTTCAGCATTAAGGCTAGTGTGCCTTCAATCCAGGGCGCTCACTTAGACAGTGGGTTGGAGCTCCATCTCAAATTGCAATCCCCTTCCTACCTACCCCAGCATCAACGGTCCAGGAACTCTGCTGTCCTTTCTTGCATTTGGACATTGATTGATTGATTGATTGATTGATTGATTTGCCTCCTCTGCCTTTCCACCCCAACTGGGAGCGCTCAAAGCAGCATCCAATCATCACCTGCATCCAGAAAAAAATAGAATTAAGAATTCAAGAAAATTCCACAAAGCAGACTAATTTCAGGAGCAAGGAGAATCAGAAGACATCACAGGGAGATTGAAAAATAGATATCCAACAGAAGGCAGCTTGTCAAAGCCAAAAAGCAGGTATAGGCAAACTCTGGCCCACCAGGTGTTTGGGACTACAGTTCCCATCATCCTTGACCACTGGTCCTGTTAGCTAGGGATGATGGGAATTGTAGTCCCAAACATCTGGAGGGCCGGAGTTTGCCTATGCCTGCCAAAAAGTCTTCCCCTAGAAGTGAAAGACCATAAGGGTGAAAGCAAGGAAAATTGCTTATGGCAGGGAGTTCCATAGTTTCTACACTTCTCTAAGCTCCCATAAGGCCAGGTAGGCTTAGAGGGCTTCATCTGATATCCAGGCCTCAGTTTCCTCACCTCTGATATGGGGAGATGGTCTTTAACGTATTATAGTCCAGCAGGGTTCAAATACCCTGTGTCCACAGACCCATTTCTGCCATGGCTTGTCTGCCACACAACCTCTGCCCTTTGCCAAACACAGAATTGTCTGGCTAGGAGGGTGTTAGGACATAGCTGTCAACTTTCAGATTTGAAAATAAGGGATTTTTCCAAACTTTTGGATTTGAAAATAAGGGATGCCGCGAGGGCGGTGCAATGGCACCAAGTAGCCTCTCCACCCTGAGCTCCAGAGGCTGCGCACGAACGGGTGAGCGAAAGAGTGAGCGCATAGACGGCAGGCAGCCTGTCTGTCTGGTTGGGCGTGAGGGTCTGGCTGCCCAAGGCCTGCAAGCTCCGCCCCCAGTCGGTCTCAGACTCCTTATTGGCAGCCGAGCAACGCAGCTGAGGAGCCTCCCTGGCCGGCAGGGAGGGAGAGGAGCTGCTTCCTTGGAAATCCGGGGAATTTAAGGGATACCAACAATCTGGGATAGCGGCAGGAAACGGCATTGGAATAAGGGAGTTTCCCACCAAAAAAAGGGAGGGTTGACAGCTATGTGTTAGGAAGCCATATTCTGCTTACAGGGGGCCATGTCTCACTGCTGCGACCTCACCTGGACTGAAATGGTGCCTTGAAACTGCTCATTTAACATGCGAACCTAAGAGGAGCCTGCTGGATCAGGCCAATGGCCCATTTAGTCCAGCATACTGTCTCCACAGTGGCCAACAGGGAAGCCAGCAAGCAGTATTCAGGCACAAAGGCCAGCCTCCTCTCCTGTGGTTTCCAGCAACTGGCATTCAGAAGCATCTCCTCCTCCCTGAATTTCTCTAATCCTCTTTTAAACACATCCAAGTTGCCTTCCGGGGGATCGAGTTCCATCGTTTGACTATGCGCTGCGTGAAGAAGGACCTTATTTTCTCTGTCCCAAATCTCCCAGCCTTGAGCTTCATCGGCTGCCCACGAGTTCTAGCATTATGAGAGAGGGAGAAACGCTTTCTCCATTCCGTGCATCATTTCATAAAATGCCATGTTGTCGCCTTTTACTCGCCTATTCTCTAAATGGAAAAGTCCCAAGCGCTGCAACCTTTCTGCTCTTTTGCGCTGCCCAAGATCCATTCTTGGTGCCTGATTCACACACCCATCGCTCGTTATGGGTTTGGGGGTTCTGGGAGAAATGGGGGACCAGGCTTTATTTAGCCCCATCTGAGCCTGCTAAGCTGATGTCTTCAGCTGAGAGATTCAGCCTTCTACACCCTGTAACAAACATCAGCAGAGAGATCAAGGAATGGTCGGAGATGTGGGCAGCTGTGCTTCTTCAGACGACGTATCCATGTCATATGTGGATTAGGTTAAAGGTAAAGGGACCCCTGACAGTTAGGTCCAGTCGTGGACGACTCTGGGGTTGCGCGCTCATCTCGATTTATTGGCCGAGGGAGCCGGCGTACAGCTTCCAGGTCATGTGGCCAGCATGACTAAGCCGCTTCTGGCGAACCAGAGCAGTGCACGGAAACGCCGTTTACCTTCCCGCTGGAGCAGTACCTATTTATCTACTTGCACTTTGACGTGCTTTCGAACTGCTAGGTGGGCAGGAGCAGGGACCGAGCAATGGGAGCTCACCCCGTCATGGGGATTCGAACCGCCGACCTTCTGATCGGCAAGCCCTAGGCTCTGTGGTTTAACCCACAGCGCCACCCGTGTCCCCATCATAAGTGGATTAATGCTTCACTTTCTGGGGCTCAGATTCTGGGACCTGCAAGGAAGGTGTCCTCGTCTCCCTGCCCCTCTGAAGCCTTGGCCACTGCCTCCAGGGGAGCGGCTGGCCGAGATAGATGCGCCTTTGATTAAAGACAAATGGAAAGGGAAGGAGCACAATGGAGCCAAAGGCCATTGCGGAGAGATGTCTCAAAGCAGGAGACCGAGATGCAGATGTCTTGGTTGACAGGAACCAAGACAGATTCTTTTCCCCGAGTTGCACTGAATAGAGAAGGTAGAGCAGAGGAAGATGGATGGATGGATGGAGAAGCAGGAGGGAGAGGATGAGTGATCGGAAACTGATGCTCAATCAATCGGGTTCCTCCCTCCTCGGTCAATTTCACTTTGTCCCTTTTGAGGCCAAGGGGACTAATGAAGACACGGAGGACTGGGACCTTTCTCTCCCCACAACTGGAGGGAGGCACTTTGGGGCCACGGAGCATCGCAGCAGTCAGCGATCCAGGAGGATCGGGGCCTTTGGCTTTTCCTGCTCCCAAATATTCCTTAACCACTGACCTGAATTCATAGCTGTCAACCCTCCCCCTTTTTTTGCAGGAAACTCCCTTATTCCAATGCCCTTTCCCGCTGCTATCCCAGATTGTTGCTATCCCTTAAATTTCCTGGATTTCAAAGGAAGCAGCTCCTCTCCCTCCCTGCCGGCCAGGGAGGCTCCTCAGCTGCGTTGCTCGGCTGCCAATAAGGAGTCTGAGACCGACTGGGGGGGAGCTTGCATGCCTTGTGCATCCAGACCCTCACGCCCAACCAGACAGACAGCCTGCCTGCCGTCTATGCGCTCGCTCTTTCGCTCACCCGTTCGCGCACAGCCTCTGGAGCGCAGGGTGGCGAGGCTACTTGGTGCCATTGCACCGCCCTCGCGGCATCCCTTATTTTCAAATCCGAAAGTTTGAAAAAATCCCTTATTTTCAAATCCAAAAGTTGACAGCTATGCCGGAATCAGCCCAGCCCTTGCTGCAGGAAGGAGGTGCATTTGCCTTGCTGAAGTGCTGCCAACAAATCCATCCATCCAGATGTTGACAGTGGCCATCCAAAGGACTCGACAGCTGGGCTGCAAGGTGATGAACCTACACCAATGTTTGCCAACTGGGTGCCCTCCAGATGTTTCGGACTACAACTCTCATCAGCCCCAACCAGCATAGCTGTATCCTCCCCCATGAAATTGTCTCGTCCCCTTTTAAAGCCATCTAGGTTGGTGGCCATCCCTGCCTCCTGTGGCAGGGAGTTCCATAGTTTGAATACACACTTTGTGAAGAAGGGCTCTCTTTCATCTGCCCTGAATACTACAGCATTCATCTTCATTGGAGGTCCCCAAGTGTTTGTGGGAGGGGAGGTTATTGGTTTATTTTGTTTTTATCATGTATTTTGTGTTTCTATTTTGCATTTTTATGCTGTGAACCGCCCTGATATTTTTGGATGAAGGGCACTATTCAGATTTAATAGATAAATAAATAGCGTGGTGAGAGAAGGAGGGAAATTTTTCTCTATCTATGTTCTCCATTTTACATCTATGAATAACATTTTGTGTCTGCGGGGATTGTTGCCCTGCCTGGTTTCTAAGGCTGGATTTCTATCCTTTTTCCTGGAAGTAAACTCTAAGGGCTCCGGCCACCTTTCCCCCAACACTCTGCCCTCCAGATGTTTTGGACTACATCTCCACCAGCCCCCCCTCCACCAGCCTGGGAGCTGTAGCCAAAACATCTGGAGGGCAGTGGGTTGGAGGAGGCTAGTGGACTCCTGCTTTGGATCCATTATGTAGAGCAAAGCTGTTAATTCAGCCTCTGCCAACCTGGCTCCTTCCAGATGTTTTGGACTATAGTATTCCGAAACATTGGGAGGGTAAGAGGTTGGGGAAGGCTGGTTTAGGGAGATTTGCTTCGTAGGACACAGGGGTGGGATCAGGGCTATCAGTCATTAAAACTGCAACTCCTGCATTCACAGAAATAATAACATGCTAGTAATGCTAGGATTTTTGCCTCTCCCTAACTGGGTGGTTCCTATGCAATATTTTTCTTTACAGCATTGGACTTTCCTTTCGCTTCCAGGCATATCCGCAACTGAGCGTCCTTTCGGCTTTGGCCCAGCCGCTTCATCAGCTCTGAATCTACTTGTACTTGTCCTCTGCTCTTCCTCAGTAGCATGTTGGACGCCTTCCGACCTGAGGGGCTCATCTTCCAGCGTCATAACTTTTATATGCCTGTTGTCTTTGTCCATGGAGTTTTCTTGGCAGGGATACTGGAGTGGCTTGCCAGTTCCTTCTCCAGGTGGATCACGTTTAGTCTAAACTCTCCACTATGACCTGTCCATCTTGGGTGACCCTGCACGGCATAGCTCATAGCTTCTCTGAGTTATCCAAGCTCCTTCACGACGACAAGGCAGTGATCCATGGAGATGCTTTTGAATTATGGTGCTGGAGGAGACTCTTGAGAGTCCCGTGGACTGCAAGAAGATCAAACCTCTCCATTCTGAAGGAAATCAGCCCTGACTGCTCACTGGAAGGACAGATCCTGAAGCTGAGGCTCCAAGACTTTGGCCACCTCATGAGAAGAGAAGACTCCCTGGAAAAGACCTTGATGTTGGGAAAGATGGAGGCCACAAGGAGAAGGGGACGACAGAGGACGAGATGGTTGGACAGTGTTCTCGAAGCGACCAACATGAGTCTGACCAAACTGCGGGAGGCAGTGGAAGACAGGAGTGCCTGGAGTGCTCTGGTCCATGGGGTCACAAAGAGTCGGACACGACTAAACGACTCAACAACAACAACTGGGTGGTGTGTCCTGGCCAGAAACCCAGAAATTACGCACACACACAAATCCCAGAGTGATCTCAGAATCTACAGTAGGATGGAGTAAGAAAAGGGTGGGGAATATTGCTGACATTTGAATAAGGCCTTAAGGTGGAAAGTGTCAGTAGAAAACAGCTCCCCGCTTTCATGAAAGATGGGGCCACTGGTCCATCTAGCTCAGTATTGTCTACACTGACCGTCAGCAGCTTGTTTAAAAAAATAAAAAGTGGGAGCTTTTTTATTTCTTTCTGGGATGCTGGAATTGGATCCTGCTTGTGGGTTTCCTACACAGTGGTCGACCACTGTGAAAATGGGGTGCTGGGGAAATGGGATCCTTATGTTATTTTGTGTTGATTCCTGGGACCCTTTTTGGGTTGATGGTCGGGTAATTGGGAACATAGGAGCCAAATCCTAGGGGGTGAGGGGGTTGCCTGCCCCCCCCAAAAAGTTGATGGGCATTGCCCTTCAAATGGTGATTGATTTTGTGGTGCGGGGCTTACCCCCCATATTTTATTCACCCCTGATGGGGAATAAATAAATGATCTGAGGTTGCCCTCTGCTCAGCTGCAGCCAGCGGAAGAATGAAACCCACCTCCTTCTGCTCTCTTTTCAAGGCAGCAATTTTTAAAAGGCAGTTCACAATAATAATAAAAATGTCATTAATAGCAATGAAAGGCCTGGGTCTCTGCATACACCCACCCACCCCAAAATATTAACATTTCCCTGGCTCCCTTTCCTCAGTGGCAGGTGCGTAAATGGGGGTGATATGGGACCTCCCCCCCCCTTTCTGGCGTCTGTAAACCAAAGCTTGGGTTCTGCTCTCCTACAATGGAGTCCTGGGGGTCTGATGGCATGGGAGGGGGGATGATTGAATTAGCGGGGAGGGCCAGGGACTGCTTAGTGCCAAGATTGAAAGGCAGATATTTGCCTTTAAAAGGAATTAAGGAAAACATTAACCACTTAATGACCAGAGGGGGGAAAGAGCTGCTTCTTCCTCCACCCCCCACCCTCCTGCTTTCCTCTCCCCCCTCTCCAAACATCCAGACACTCGGGCTGTCCATTTCTAATTTGGAAGATGTATTTGTGCATTTGCAATGTCAAAGTTCGCCCCCCCCCCACCCTCGCGCAAGACCGCCAACCCCACTCCATGGCCAGAGGGGCCTGGTTCAGACATTACACAAGAGGGTTTGTATAAAGGCAACTCTTTCTCTGCGCCAAATATGCAGAGGGAATTTTAAGGAGAAAGGCTGGGGGTGAGCCGGCTGCCCATTGTTGCTTTCTTTTTGGTTATCATGGGGTGCACTTGAAATTATATTTTATTGGGGAAATTTCTGCCACAAACACACATCACCATAGAAAATAGAACTTGCAATGGAGTCTGGGAAGGAAGGAAGGAAGGAAGGAAGGAAGGAAGGAAGGAAGGAAGGAAGGAAGGAAGGAAGGAAGGAAGGAAGGAAGGAAGGAAGGAAGGAAGGAAATGGAAGGAGGGACAAAGGAAATGAAGGAAGGAAGGAAGGAAGGAAGGAAGGAAGGAAGGAAGGAAGGAAGGAAGGAAGGAAGGACAGAAAAGGAAGGAGGGAAGGACAGAAAAGGAAGGAAGGAAGGAAGGACAGAAAAGGAAGGAGGGATAAAGGAAGGAAGGCAGGAAGGAAGGACAGAAAAGGAAGGACAGAAAAGGAAGGAAGGCCAAAGTAGATCTATTTGTCAAAATTTTTCTTCTATATGCTCTTGGCAGCTCAAAGAGCAATTGCAACTCAAACAGCCCAAAATCTTACACTGGGTGCCTGGTACTATTCCCTCTAGATAGAATATAGTGATAATGGATAAAATTATACATAACTTGAAATTTTAACTAGAAGCTTGTTATATATAATTTGGCGTTCCTTTATGCAAGCCATTGATAGTCCTCCATGAATGTGCCTAACCCTCTTTTAAAGCCGCCTAGCCACCACTGTCTCATGTGGGAGGGAGTTCCACAGTTTAACTGTGCACCGCATGAAGAAACAGAGGCATTGAGGGGCGATTGCAGGGAGGGAGAGGGAGAGGGAGAGGGAGAGGGAGAGAGAGAGAGAGAGAGAGAGAGAGAAGTTCTCATTGCCTGCTGCTACCTTGGATGTCTGGGATGTTGGCTGAGTTAAGCCTTCTCAACTTTGCTTAGACTCATGACAGATGCAGACCTAGAAGTTAGGAAGTGGCCTTGTCCCTGATCAGACTCTTGATTCAGCAAGCGCAGGACTCTCTGCTTTGACTGGCAAACGGCCACCTGTCATGGATGCTTTAGATGAGATTCCTACATTGCAGGGGGGGTTGGACTAGATGACCGTTGGGGTCCCTCTCAATTCTACGATTCTATGATTCAAGGCCCTAGCATGGCGGCAGAGCGCCTGCTTTGCATGCAGATAAATCCCCCAGTTCAGTGGCATCTCCAGGTCGGGCTGCCTGCAAAAAAAATGGAGAGTGGCTGCCAGTCAGTGCAGACACTATTGAGCTAGATGGGCAAAGACTCAGAGCATCAGAGGCCGTCTCCGCCACCCCAGGCTCCTAGGTGTCAAGAATAGGGAAGCTTGTTCCCCGTTATCTGCTCCCGGATCCCCTTAGCAAGAGGTGACAAGTAAATTAATAATAATAATAATTAATAAGAATAATAATAAGAATAAATCTTTATTGTCACTACACCACCTGTGTGCAGTGAAATTAAACGAGCCCCCCTCCCCCCACACACATGCACTCAGTCTTGTTCGCACTCTGTGTGCTTGTCGGAAGGAGGCTGAAAAGGGGGGGGCGGTTCTGCATGCCAAGCAGCTACCCCTCTCCAATTTCTCCCCGACTTCGTTGTGGGGCGGGGGGGGGACGCCCTTCACCCCGGCTGGAGTCAACCCAAAAGGATCCCAGCCGGACGGCAGGATCTGCCAGGGAATCTGCCTCGACCTCCCAACAGGACGCTGCGCAGAAGGGAAGGGAAGCGTGGCCTAGTGGTTAGAGCGTCGGACTACTAGGAGCTGGGAGAGCAGGGTTCGAATCCACCGCTCCAATGTGTGACCTTGGGGGCCAGTTACTGCCTCTTAGCCTCCCCTACCTCGCAGGGTTGCTGTAGAGATTAAACGAGGAGGGGGAGCAAAAGGTGGGCTGGATGCAAGAAATAAATGAAGATGCAAGCGAGCGAAGTCTGGCAGGCGTCTTAGGCTGAGAATCTATACTATCACAAACTGAGAAAGGAACAAAAAGCCCTGAACGTTGGGTGCCGGGCATGGGTGCCCCCTTCTTCTGCCCTGCTTCCCCCCACCCCCGCGACTGCTGCTCCTACAACCTTCGGCAGGTCTACTCGGAAGTAAGCCACTTCCTGTTGAACCACCCCAGGGGCTCCTTCCCGCGAGCCGACAGAAGCAAGCATCTCGCCATTGTGAATATATAAATCATATCATAATGAAAATTACCCTCCCCTTTTGACCATACAGAGATTACCATTCAGAGGAGGGCGCAGTAAAAAAAAAACAAGTTTTTAAATCGCTTATAATGTTTTGTGCCCAGCCAGGTACGCGTGAACCGTATTAGCCTGAGAATCGGTTTTCACCGCCCAACTGGCCAAACGAGCCCCTATCCGTTGCGCGCGCCCAGCTACACTTTCCACGTCCCCTTTCCCCCGGTTTCTTCGCAACTTGGGCAAGTTTTGCACGGCCGGGGGTTGGCCTAGATGTCCCTTGGGGTCCCTTCCAGCTCTAGGATGCAAAGTCCTTCCTTAGTCAACGCTGAGAAAAAAACAAACGGGGCGCGGAAGAGAGGAGGACGAGGGCAGGGTTTTGTTGCTGTTGAAATGACAATGGCAGGTTTCAGCACAGGCTCTGCGCTTAGCCCTCCCCGCAAAACAGCCCTGCAAGGCAGGCCAGTCTGTTTCCCTCCTACTAACGAAGAAGGAGACACCAAAGGTGGATGTGGATCCTTTAGAAGAGAAGAAGAGTTTGGATTTGATATCCCGCTTTATCACTACCCGAAGGAGTCTCAAAGCGGCTCACATTCTCCTTTCCCTTCCTCCTCCACAACAAACACTCTGCGAGGTGAGTGGGGCTGAGAGACTCCAGAGAAGTGTGACTAGCCCAAGGTCACCCAGCAGCTGCATGTGGAGGAGCGGGGACGCGAACCCGGTTCCCCAAATTACGAGTCTACCGCTCTTAACCACTGCACCACACTGGCTTTAATAACAAGGTTGTGCGCTGCACATATTCTCAAAAGATTCCGTTCTGGTTGAAGCAATGATTCTTCAACATCAACTTCGTTGGACTGGTCATGTTGTGCGGATGCCTGATGATCGTCTTCCAAAGCAACTACTCTATTCCGAACTTTAAAATGGAAAGCGTAATGCTGGTGGTCAACAAAAGAGGTTTAAAGACTCTCTCAAGGCAAATCTTAAAAAATGTAGTATAAAGACTGACAATTGGGAAACACTGGCCTGCCAGCGCTCCAGTTGGAGAACAGCCTTGACCAAAGGTGTCGTGGGCTTGGAAGACACTCGAACTCAGGACGCAAGAGAGAAACGCGCTAAGAGGAAGGCACGCTGGGCAAATCCACACCGTGATCAACTTCCCACATGTCCCCACTGTGGAAGGACGTGTGGATCCAGAATTGGCCTCCACAATCACTTACGGACTCATGGTTAAAACCGTGTTTATGGAAGACAATCTTACTCGGCTACGAGGGATCGCCAAAGGAGATGGGGGTCCTTTCTCATTTCCCCTTTGGACCAGAGGAGGTTGGGGGCGGGGCCAGCAGCCGTCGGAGGCAGAGATGCTTCTGTATCCCAGTTGCTGGAAACCCCAGGAGGGAAAGCGTTGCTCTTGGGCTCGGATCCTGCTCACTGGCTTCCCTTAACGGGCATCATCTGGCTTAGCGCCGTGAGAGCAGGATGCTGGAATCGGGGCACCATAGACATAGGAGGAGCCAACGCCTAGGGGCCCAGGCCCCGTCGGACCTCCCCATAAAACATTTGAGGGGCCCGCCCACCCCAAGTTGATGGGCATCGCCATGCAAACATTGCGCGTGCACTGCGTTTTGTTTATGCGGGGTGGGGCTTACTCCATCCCCCAAGTTGGCGTTCCTGACCCTGGTGGTCCTGATCCTGCAGAGCTCTTCTTAAATCCTTACAGCAGTGCCCCTGTCTGCAATTTCCCCTTTTGGGGTATGACCCGCTGCATGGCCCCCATGAGAACGGGACGCTGGAAAGATGGGCCTGATCCAGCGGTTCTCTCCTGGTGCCCTGAACGTTTTTTTAAACACGGGGAACGGGGCAGTTTGTGTGGCGAAACTTCTCTGGCCGCGGAGGCAAATGGACTCACCCTGCTGCAGCCTCTCCTGCTGCACTGAGGAGGCCACCCGAAAGGGTTAACGGCTGGCTGAGCGACGGAGGGAGGGAGGGAGGGAGGGGTGGGCGGGGCGGCGGGCAGCCCCCCCTCCCCGGCCGCCCCTCCCTCCCCCCAATCGACTCCCGGCGAGATTGTCATGCAAAGGACCCTTGTTTCCCCGCGCGCCGCCAACTATATCACCCGTCCGCCCCGTCGGTGCGCCTCCAGAGCGGGACGAGGCACCTGCAGCCGCCGCCCAAGCCGAGGGGGCCCCCTCTCTCTCCCTCTCCCTCTCTCTCTCTCTCACCCCGGGCCTGCCGGCCACCCTGCAGATCTCCCGACCCCGGGCCCGGCTCCCCATGTACAAGATGGATTACTCCTACCTGAACTCGTACGACTCTTGCATGGCGGCCATGGAGGCGTCGGCGTACGCGGACTTCAACTCCTGCAGCCAAGCCAACACCTTCCAGTACAACCCCATCCGCAGCAGCTTCGCCGCCAGCCCGGCCTGCCCGCCGCTCAGCACCGCCAACTGCACCCTGGGCGCCCTCCGAGACCACCAGCCCTCGCCCTACGCCACAGGTAAGGGCGCCGCGCCGATGGCCGGCTGGGATGGATGACCCCGCCGGGTCCCACACCCGGCGCCGAGGCTCTAGGAGACGAGGGCTCCGTTGCCGAGGCGCGCAGGAGGAGGGCACCCCCAGCCTGAGACGGGCACCCGGCTGGTTTGCCCCGCGGGCCGGAGGCGCGGCTTCGGCCGGCCCGCCTGGAAGCCGCTCCCGAGTGGGGTCCGCTGGTTCCAGGGGCCAGGAGCGAGGGACACCTTCTTTGGAATATTGGGGAGGCAGAGACACCCCCCCAAAAAAGAAGCCCAGTGCCTCTCCCCGTCTCTCTGTCTCTCTCTCTCTCTCACCCTGGTTCCAATTTTTGTCTTGCAACCCGGCCGACCCTCGCCGCTTTATTTCCTTTCCCCCCTTCGCAGAGGGTGGGGGGGTGGGGGAGCTCGCAACCCACCAGGTATAAACCAATTTTGCAAAATGCAGTTATAAAGATATAACATTTGTGCCTAATCGAGTTAAAGGGCTCCGTCGCCCCTCTGTTCACAGCCAAAACAAATTAATGCGTAATCGGGTTAGAGCAAATGGAAGGATTAGATCAAGGAATCTAATTCGATATTTTGCAGAAATTGCTCCCAGAAAAATATATATACTATTTTTTTATGGAATTTATTAATCTGGAGGAAGGAAGCGTCCGTCGCTGGCGGTTTTTTTTAGGCTGGCGGGGAGAGGTTTATCTAGTTTACCAAGAAGGGCGCGATCCGGTTCGGGCTGAGGACCTGGTTTCTTCGCTGAGCATCGTCCTGCAGGCTGGCAGCCTAAGGGGGATTAAAAAAAAAAAAAAGGAAATCTATGTTATAACTTGTAGCGATCCGATTGCAATAATTTCCAAAGCAAAAATTTTAACTAACTAAAACTGTGCTGGAATTTGACGGGAGGAAGGATTTGCGTTTACAACGTATCTGGAAGAGAAATTCCCAAATGTGGAATTTGATGAATTAATTTGTGTTTGCCAAAAAAAAACAAAAAAAAAAACGACGACGGCGAAGCATCTGATGGTATCCTAGAGACGAACAGGTTTCCTTTGCCACAGGTAATCTGTTTTGCCTTTAAGATACCCCAGAAGACCTTTCCTGGGTTTTCCTCTAAAACCCAGGCGCTTTTAAGGCAGTTCTTTCCCCACCCCTTGAAAAGAAATTCTGGGTTTTGCGTGACTTATACGCTTTGGAATGCGTATCGTGCGCCGGAATTGGGCTCCGCGGTGTAAGAAGGACGCGCTTCCTCCTGTGTAAATGTAGGCAAAGCGAGGCAAGACGCCACCCAACAGGCCAAGAGCCCTTCAGGAGAGGCAGACGGGGTGTTAATTTCACTCACACACATACACACGGAGAGACAGTGTGGCATAGCGGTTAGAGTGGGAGACCACTCACTCAGTCTCAGCCTAGCCTACCCCAGAGGGCTGTTGTGGGAATTAAATGAGGAGGGGACTGAATGCCCCCCCCAGAGCTCATTGGAGGAAAAGGTAAGCTAGGAATGCAGTGAATAAAACGATAAAGATATTGTTACAAGCCAACCCAATCTCTGCTGGGCAATGCTCAAGATACCAGGGACTCTTGACAACATATCCCTTCCGCTCTCCTCTCATTTTCCTCTGCAATAATTGCCACGGACGAATATCACGGTATCTGAAGAAGTGTGCGTGTGCACGAAAGCTTATACCCAGAACAAACTTAGTTGGTCTCTAAGGTGCTACTGGACAATTTTTAATTTTTTTTATTTATTCTGCCACGGACGAAGCGTTCTGTGTGACTCTCCAAACCTTGGTACGCCTCATGCCTCTCGCAAGAAGGAGCACGTTTGATCTGAGACCAACCCGGATTTAGCCCACTTGGGCGATATTTCGGTGTAAAATAAAGGAAATTAAATACAGGACCACGACAATTTAAACTCAAAATCTCCATCTCTTTCCCACGTGGTCCCGTCCCGTTCCCCCCCCCCCATCCACCTGTGTTTTTTTGAGGGAGGGGAAAGTGCAGCTGGGTGCGATTATCTTCCAATAACACTGCTTGAAAAAACCTCCGGCGCATCTCACCATTCTGGGGGTCGCTTTTAAAACGCCATTCCGGTTTGGGAGAATTTGGGAAGGATCTAATAATCGGATATCGGCCGTGTAAGAGAAGTAAGTCCCCCCCCCCCTAAGTAAATGGGCGTCGGGGTTTGGCCTTAATGACTCATTGAATCCGATGGGGTGGGGGGGAAGAGGGTGAAGTATATTTAAAACCCTGCAGTTGAGTTTAATGGACCTGGAAAAGTGCCCTGGTGTACCGCCTTAAAGCGATTTTGCGCGACATCGGAATTATTTCATTCCCCCTTCATTTCTGGCGCGAGCAAAACACAATCCGGATTTTGCTTCTGGAGTTAGTCGTTGCAATGATAAGTCAGTCGGTTTGCAAGGACCGAATGGAGGTTTCGTCAACATTTTTAGCCATTCCAACCCACTCATTCGCTCGACAGTAAAGATAGGAAACGAATCCGAATTTAGCGACAAGAAGGAAATTAATCCGGATTTAGGAACAAATAGGAAACGAATCCTGATTTAGCAACAAACATCAAAACACTGAGGTCTCTTGTTTTGAAGGCACAAAACTCCGAAATAAGGGAGGCGGCGCACTCCTCAAAGCGAGACCCTTGCGGTCCGTAAGCATCTTACCTGAGATTTAAATTGTATGCATTTTTACAAGGGAAATACGCCTGAAAATGAATCTGGTTTATAAGGACGCGGTCAGAATAGATTCCTAGTCGATTTCAAGGCAGCTGTGTAGATGCTTGAAAACGGTGCTTGAAATAGACCTGGGGGTGAAAAAAATAGTTTCAGTTGGCGAACCCCGAAAAGGTACCCAACAATTTGGGGACAGAGGAATCACTTTCCTTAGTTCAGTTTAAAACAGAATGACTGGACGACCGTGGGCCGCTCAGATTTAATTCAATCGCATCGTTGCCAAGTCGGATTATTGCAAATGTCGAAGTATAGATGTAAAGCGGACCGAGTGTTCAAGAATTCAAGAGTGAAAGCAGGGGCGGGCGCGTCAGGCGACATCTGGGGAATTCATTTATTAAGTCCCCGGCTATCAGTAAATGTGTGATCCAACGCGGCTGCCTGGTTTTCCAGCAGTATCACCATCTAATTTATTATTTATTGCATTTATCTATTTATTTATTGCATTTATTGCATTCATTCATTCATTTATTGCCTTTATAGCCCGCATTTCCCTACCAAGGATAATAATGATAATTTTTATTATTTATACCTCGCCTATCTCTCCTCCTTAATTAATCCTCACAACGACCCTGCGAGGTAGGTTAGGCGGAGAGAGGCAATGACTGGCCGCCCGGTCACTCGCACCCAGCGAGTTTCATGGCCGATAGGGGGATCGGGACCCTGGAGTCCCGGGTCCTAGCCCGACGCTCTAACCACTAGGCAGCACATTTCCCCCCGTATTCGGAGCAATAAATGCCATCCAGGCGAAATTCCATCCGCAGCCGCGCCTCAAGAGCGATGTGTCTTCACTTCTCCTGGGCGCCTTCTGCAGGAGAGTACAGCTCTGGGTTCCTTCCCCCAAGCGCTAGCCTAGGCCTGTCTACTCAGAAGTAAACCTCATTGGGTTCCACTGAGACTTTTACTCCCCGGGGAAAGCGCGCGCATGATTGCGCACGGCGCTTGAACCCGGAATCCAGCTGCTCAAACGGAATGATGACAAAACAGCTGGGAGGCCACCGATATGTTAAATTTAATTTTAAAATTAAATTACTTTAATTATTTTTATTTATTATTTTAATGCTTTATTTGTTTATTGTTTAAGGCTCTCTGCCTACTGCGCAGAATGCAACGGGCGGCGGCCGCTCTCTACTCGGAAGTAAGCGCCGCTTACATTCCCCACAAAAATAGCAATCGGGTTTCAGCCCGAAAGAGGATCCCGTTTGGGGATGTTCCCTCCAACTCTGCAGCAGGATCCGACCCCTCGTTTTCTTCCCGGCCCGGGCAGAGTTAAATAACAGAGATAACCACCCACAGCCCTGGTGCCATCGCCACCGGGGAACATAACGGCGCCGCTGCCTATTAATAAATGTTCCAGAGTTTTTAATTTATTTATTTTTTAAATCTTTTTTTTAATTTTAACAATCTTAAGGACCATCCTATTCTCTTGCCTGAGAGCCCATCGATCTGCATAAAGTCCGTTTGAGTTAATCTGGATTGAGTTAATCCGGTCTACATACAACCCTCCTACCCAAATCAGGAGTGCGACTCGCCTTTTAAACAACGGGAGTGAGGGGGGGCGGGAGAAAAGGCTTTGATAGAGGCACCCGGATTCCCTCGCCCTGCTGAGCACCTGAACGAATATGGATCGCCTGGTCTTAGATGGAAAACAAAAGCCAGTCAGGTCGAAAAGGAACCAGAATAAAGTTGGTTTAATTTGTCTTTCGTCAGACATAGAATTGTAGAGTTGGGTGGGAAACCCCCGAGGGTCATAGAATCATAGAATCCTAGAGTTGGAAGAGACCCCAAGGGCCATCCAGTCCAACCCCCTGCCAAGCAGGAAACACCATCCAAGCATTCCTGACAGGTGGCTGTCAAGCCTCTGCTTAAAGACCTCCAAAGAAGGAGACTCCACCACACTCCTTGGCAGCAAATTCCACTGTCGAACAGCTCTTACTGCCAGGAAGTTCTTCCTAATGTTTAGGTGGAATCTTCTTTCTTGTAGTTTGAATCCATTGCTCCGTGTCCGCTTCTCTGGAGCAGCAGAAAACAACCTTTCTCCCTCCTCTATATGACATCCTTTTATATATTTGAACATGGCTATCATATCACCCCTTAACCTTCTCTTCTCCAGGCTAAACATACCCAGCTCCCTAAGCCGTTCCTCATAAGGCATCGTTTCCAGGCCTTTGACCATTTTGGTTGCCCTCCTCTGGACACGTTCCAGCTTGTCAGTATCCTTCTTGATCTGCGATGCCCACAGTGAGTCTACAACAGACTTCCTCCACCTCGGCCCTCCAGATGTTTTGAGACTACAATTCCCATCATCCCTCACCACTGGTCCTGCTAGCTAGGGATCATGGGAGTTGTAGGCCAAAAACATCTGGAGGGCCAAGGTGGAGGAAGCCTGGTCTACAACCTCCCAAGGGAGACTGCTCCATGGTCAAACAGCTCTTACTGTCAGAAACTTTCCCCTGAAGTTTAATCGGAATCTCATTTCTTGTAACTTGAAGCCATGGGTTTGAGTCCTACCTTCCAGAGCAGGAGAAAACGAGCTTGTTCCCTCTTCCATGTGACAGGCCTTCAGATATTTGAAGATGGCTGTCCTATCTCCTCTCACTCTCCCCTTTTCCAGGCTAAACATGTCCAGCTCCCTCAACCGTTCCTCATCAGGCTTGGTTTCCAGACCCTTGATCATCTTGGTCGCCCTCCTCTGCCCACCTTCCAGCTTGTCAACAACCTCCTTAAATTGTGGTGCCCAAAACTGGACACAGGACTCCAGGTTGGGGGTCCGACCAAGGCAGACTAGAGTGGGACTACTCCTTCCCTTGATGTGGACATTAGACTTCTGTAGATGCAGCCTAGAATAGGGTTCGCCTTTTTTGCTGCTGCATCACACTTTTGATTCATGACTTGTGGTCCACCAAGATCCCTGGATCCTTGTCCTGCTAATAAGCCAGGTCTCCCCCCACCCCCATCTCATATTTGTGCATCTGGTTCTTCCTACCTAATTGCAGGGATGAAATCCACTCGGTTAGTTTGGGCTTCAATCTGTTAAGGTCATTTTGAATTCCGATTCTACGACATTAGCTGCCCCCCTCAATTCCTTCAGCCAAGTCATGTAGAGAGGTACGTGTTTTGCTCTCCAGAAAGTCCCCCTGAGCCCAAAGGCCTCCGAAAGTGGCCCCGAGTCTGAACCCCGAGTTAAGAAGCGGGGAGCCAATCGCGACTCCCGACCTCGCTGGGATCATTTCTGACATCTCCTCAGCAAAGCCAAAGGGACGACAGGGGTATTGGGCCCTGATCCCAGCGTGGATCCTTTCCCTCCGAGTCAACGTGAGCAGCGCAGAGAGGGATCCCGGCGGAAGCGCATCTCCGATCCAGCAGCTCCGCCTGAAACCGAGGGAGGGATGCGGCAGGCGGAGCCCGTCCACTTCGAAGCCAGAGCGCGGCGGGTTGGAAGGGCTTTACTCCCGAGTAAGCGCGGGTAGCGCGTCAGCAAACTGGAGCCAGTGGAGGCGGAGTAAAGACAGTTGGGTTGGAACTGGAAGCTCGCCGCTCTCGAGGTGCGCGTTTAAGGAATCCCTATATAACGGCTGCAGAAATGGAGTTGTTACCGCGGTTTGGAGAATCTTAGGACCTGGAGAAAGTGGATGCAGGAAAGATCTCCCCCACTCTTCTTATATAACACACGAAATCGCGGACACTCGGTGAATGTCGGAGGATTCAGGACGCATAGCAGAAAGTCTTCCTTCAAGCGACACAGAGTTAAAATGCGGAACTCCCCGACACTGGAGGCAACGGTGGCTTGAAAAGGAGGAGAGGGCTATCGAAGGCTACTCACCAGGATGGCTCTGCTCTGCTTCTGAATCCCAGTTGGAGGAAAATGCAGGGGGGGTCGGGGGGGGGTCTCTTGCGCTCGTATCCTGCTTACAGGATCCCCAATGTCGGCGGCCACTGTGAGAATAGGATGCTGGTGGTGTAGATGGGCCGTTGGCCTTGACCCAGCAGACTCTTCTCATGTTCTCATCATAATCATCAGTGTAAACCGGAGTCACTCCAGATTCGTGCTAGCTAGGTTCGTGTCACTCAGACGCCGGGCTGCCGGCGCCGCCCACGCAGCGCTTGACTTGCGGGTCTCCTTCTCCCGACCACCGGCTGATGATCGAGCGCTATTTGCGGCCGCAGGGGGCTTCAGAATCGCAAAGCAGCTGCCACCGGAGCTGACACCTCAAGGCTCAGGAGACCCCCGGCTATTCGGCTTTCCCCAACAACGTCTCGATTTTTGGTGCTTTCTCTCCAGGGAGGCCTGGAAGTGGAAGGAGGTGGGGTCCCCCTTTTACCGTTCCCCACACCCTTTTCCTGACATGGGGATGTCGAAGCTGCCTCATTCAGTATTGAGCCAGCCCATTGATTCACCTACCTCTATATTGCCTGCACTGGTTGGCAGCATCTTTCCTGGGTGTCAGGTAGGAGATTCTACCCCACGCCCCCAAACCACCTTGAAGAGGCCAGGGATTAAACCTGGGTTCTTCTGCAGCAGGCCATGAGCCACATATAATAATAATAATAATAATAATAATAATAATAATAATAATAATAATAATAATTTATTATTTGTACCCCGCCCATCTGGCCAGGTCTCCCCAGCCACTCTGGGCGGCTTCCAGCAAACATTAAAAAACAATACATTAACATGTTACAGATTAAAAACTTCCCTAAACAGGGCTGCCTTCAGATATTTCCTAAATGTTATGTAGTTGTTGATCGCTTTGACCTCTGCTGGGAGGGAGTTCCACAGGGCGGGCGCCACTACTGAGAAGGCCCTCTGCCTGGTTCCCTGTAGCTTTGCTTCTCGCAGGGAGGGAACCGCCAGAAGGCCCTCGGAGCTGGACCTCAGTGTCTGGGCTGAACGGTGGGGGTGGAGACGCTCCTTCAGGTATACAGGACCGAGGCTGTTTAGGGCTTTAAAGGTCAGCACCAACACTTTGAATTGTGCTCAGAAACATACTAGGAGTCAGTGAAGATCCTTTAGGGCCGGTGTTATATGGTCTCGGCGGCCACTTATAGTTACCAGTCTAGCTGCTGCATTCCAGATCAGTTGTAGTTTCTGGGTCACCTTCAAAGGTAGCCCCACGTAGAGCGCATTGCAGTAGTCCAAGCGGGAGATAACTAGAGTATGCACCACTCTGGCGAGACAGTCTGCGGGCAGGTAGGGTCTCATCCTGCGCACCAGATGGAGCTGGTAGACAGCCGTCCTGGACACAGAATTAACCTGTGCTTCCATGGACAGCTGTGAGTCCAAAATGACCCCCAGGCTGCGCACCTGGTCCTTCAGGGGCACAATTACCCCATTCAGAATCCCCCACACCTGCCCGCCCCCTGTCCCCCAAAAACAGTACATACACACACCCAGCACACCTGTTGCATTTGTTCAGAGCATTTGCTTGGACTGCAGAAGGACTCAGGTTTAATGCCCGGCCTCTAGAGGAGGTGTTGAGGTGAGTTGAGCAGAGCTGGATAATTCCTGTTTCAGGTGTGTCCTGAAAAGCCAACCTTTCTTTCCATAGTTTAAGAAATTTACAGCATGCCTGTCTATGTCAGCATATCTACTTGAGTGCAGCGGACAAACTCCCAGCAATTTCATTATAAAATAGTCAGAAGAGGAGACAACAACATGATTTCTCGGTTATATTTATGTATGTCATTGATGACTGGCTGTAAACAGCATTGGGGGCTATCTGAAGATGTCTGTCCAGCAACTGCAGGTGTCGTCCGAGGAAAAGTTTCAAGACTCATTTAGCCAAGGAATTCTGTGTAACTCTAAAAGATTACATGCATCTATAAGAACAGCAGCCATTGGTGTGGTTTTCGTTTCTTCCACAGCTCTCCTAAGTACAATGAATTTTGAGGGGTGAGGCTGTCTTGGCTGCTGGCAGAATTGCTACATGCTTTTAAAATACTGGTATAATTTAGGAAACCTAAGCATACTTCTTAATTTAACTTCCCCACTCTTCAGAGAAGTTGGTGGTTATATTATGAAGCAGTTATATTATTAAATGATTATATCATCTTAGTGGTTGTATTATTAAGTTGTTCCCCTAGCGATGGTCGATGATACGCATTTGCATCTTCACTGTAATTATGCAAGCATCAGTACCAGTTTAGCATCTCAGCTTTTAAAATTTCTTTCTTCTATTGATATTGGGGGTGGGGGGGAGGGACCCCTCCCCAGACACATGTTGGGCTCCGGTCAGTTTGCAGGATCTTATTCTGAACTCTAAGCCACTTGGCTGTTATGATTGCTAATACTTAGTGCTTATATTATTGATCAAACCTATCCATTCTTAAAGAAATCAGCCCTGAGCGTTCACTGGAAGGACAGATCCTGAAGTTGAGGCTCCAGTACTTTGCCCACCTCATGAGAAGAGAAGACTCTCTAGAAAAGACCCTGATGTTGGGAAAGATTGAGGGCACAAGGAGAAGGGGACGGCAGAGGATGAGATGGTTGGGCAGTGTTCTCGAAGCTACTAACATGAGTTTGGCCAAACTGCGAGAGGCAGTGAAGGATAGGCGTGCCTGGCGTGCTCTGGTCCATGGGGTCACGAAGAGTCGGACACGACTGAACGACTGAACAACAACAAATTATTTATACCCCAGCCAGATGGGCGGGGTATAAATAAATTATTATTATTATTATTATTATTATTATTATTATTATTATTATTCAGTGTATATCCTGCCCTTCTCCTCAAACGGAATCCAGGGTGGCAAACACATATTTAAAGCACCATCATCAGAAAACTTCTAAGCACAGCTTTAAAGCAATTGCATTTTCCCAGCTGACAATTTCAGGGTTGCTAGGAACAGTATCCTTCGGCCATCAGTGAGAGACGGGTGCACCTTGCCAGGGAAGGCATTCCACAAATGGGGAGCCACCACCGAAACGGCCCTGTCACACGGCCCCCAAGACCTCACCTGCCAATAATACTAATAATAATTTATTATTTATACCCCAGCCACTCTGGGTGGCTTCCCACAAAATATTAAAAAATACAATAAAACATGGGATCCAAGATCGTTGTTATTGAGAAGGAGGTATTTTACGTAGGTATTTGGGTCCCGAGTCATTTAGAGCTTTGTATGCTAGTCCTAATGCTGTGAATCTCCCTGGTAGCTCACTGTTTTTACAGTGTACAAAGTGCTTTACACAGAGAGATTGTTACAAGAACCCTGTAAGGTAGGATCATATAATTATCTCCATTTTGTAGATTTGGGGTGGTGGAATGTGAGGTTGAGAGGCAATGGCTTGCTAGGCCACCTTATTTTTTACAGTTGAAGCCAAAGGGGATGCAGAGGGGAACCTCGGTTTCCTTCCAAGCTAGCCTTCCACAGCATGGAGCTCTCCAGGTGCTTGGGACTACAACTCCCATAATCCCCAGCGTGGTTTGGGACTACAACTCCCATAATCCCCAGCCACGACTGGGGCTGATGGGAATTGCAGTCCAGAACATCCTGTGGGTCACCAGGTTGGGGAAGAAGGCTGCTCCAAACCCGCAATACTGGAAATGGACAAGGGGTGAGCTCAGCAGCACAGAACCATAGACTTGCAGAGTCGTAAGGGACCCCAAAGGTCCTCTAGTCCAACCCCCTGTAATGCAGGAATGCCACGTGACCCTGTCTTTCGCCTTCTAAGCCAGGGGCTCTTTCTCTCCCCTCTCTCTTCAACCAGTTCCCTACAAGTTCTTCTCGGACCCTTCCACCATCAACGAGAAACGGAAGCAGCGCAGGATTCGCACCACGTTCACCAGCTCGCAGCTGAAGGAGCTGGAGAGAGTCTTCGCGGAGACCCACTACCCTGACATCTACACCAGGGAAGAGCTGGCCCTCAAAATAGACCTCACAGAAGCCAGGGTGCAGGTGAGGGGCTTTATGAGTTTCATGGCCCAGTGGGGAATTGAACCCTGGTCTCCCAGGTTGTAACCACTATCAGGGCCGGATTTAGGTTTGATGAGGCCCTCAGCTCCTGAAGGTAATGGGGCCCTTTATATGTCCAGCTGTCCTTTGTCAACAACAAACTGCCGCTGCTTTTTGTGTTGAATATATGCTAGATGGTCATTTATGGACGTAATAGGTATCTAAAGCCATTTGCACATGTTGCCATTCGATCAGAATTACTGATCGAAAAAACGTTAGTATTTTTATGTTGTGAACCGCCCTGAGATCTACAAATGAAGGGCAAAATAACAATAACAATAACAATAGCAATAACAATAACAATAACAATAACAATAACAATAACAATAACAATAACAAATTATTATTTATACCACGCCCATCTGGCTGGGTTTCCCAGCCACTCTGGGTGGCTTCCAACAAAATATTAAAATGCAATAATCTATTAAACATTAAAAGCCTCCCTAAACAGAGCTGCCTTCAGATGTCTTCTAAAAGTCTGGTAGTTGTTTTTCTCTTTGACATCTGGTGGGAGGGCGTTCCACAGGGTGGGTGCCACTAATAATAATAATAATAATAATAATAATAATAATAATAATAATAAGGATGAAATAATTTCAGGCAGGGAGTCTCTCCTAGCCCTAGCGGGAGTTATCATTGGGGACCAAACCTGGGACGTTCTGCATGCCAAGCAGCTGTTCTGCCACGGAGCTGCTTGTTGCTCACCTGCCCTCCCCTCCTCCTCCTCCTCCGATCCAGGTCTGGTTCCAGAACCGCCGCGCCAAATTCCGCAAGCAGGAGCGGGCGGCCAACGCCAAGGGCCAGAATGGCAGCAACGGCGGCCCCTCGGCCAGCAAGAAGCCGGACCCCCGCTCCTCTTCGGAGGACGACGAGTCCAAGGAGTCCAACTGCAGCCCCACCCCGGACAGCACCGCCTCCCTGCCCATAGCGGGCAGCCTGAACAGTCCTGGCAGCAGCCTGAGCCCCAGCCCGGGCACGGGGCAGCAAGGTCTGGGGCCCGGCCACACCCCCCAAGCCCTCAAGGCGCCCCTGTGGGCTGGGGTCAGCACCAGCAATGGGCCCACCAACACGGCCGACCTCCTGAAGGCCTGGCAGCCGGCCGAAACCATGTCGGGCCCCTTCTCTGGGGTCCTCTCCTCCTTCCACCGGAAGCCGAACCCCCTCAAGGCCAACCTCTTCTAACCGCCTCGGACTGAGCGCCGCCAGCCTGCTCCGCTGGGTGCCCCACGGAATAGCTTCCCCTCCACCCTCCTCCGCTCCTTCTGTAGCTGCTAGTTTTCGTCTTGCGGGGCGGGGCCCGGCTCAACCTTAAGGGAACAACAGCCATCATCTCGCCGTGTCCGGGCAACCACGAATTCTTTCCACAGGGCTGGACGGAGTCCAGCAACGCCCATTTCCCAACTCTGTCTGGAAAAATGAAGTCTTGCTTGCATCAGGCATTGCGAACATCTGTGCAGGCCCTCCAGATCTTGCTGTACTACAAATCCCATCACCCCATGCTGGCTGCTGGGAGTTGCAGTCCAGCAAGCGTGGATCTGAAGGGACACAGCTGCTCCCAGCCCTGGTCTCCAACCTTGGCTGGTTTCTGTGCGAGAGATTTTGCCCTCAAGAGAGTAGAATTTGTTTCCTTTTCCTGATGTCAAGTGATTCTGAGCAAAGAGTCGCTCCTGACCCCGGCGGTGACTTGTCGGCTTGCTTCGAAGGCTGCCTAGCTTTTTTTTGGTCTCGCCAGCCAGCGGTCACTGATGACGGCGTGGAATCTAACAGCAGAAGGGCTTTTGTCACAGTGGTTTCCCCCCGGCTTCACTGTCTCTGCGGAAAATCAAGTTTGGCCAAGTGGACGTCAGTGAGCAAAGGAGAGAATAAGCAGAAAGGAACCTCCAAGGTCATTTATGTTGTTTCCAGAGGAGATCAGAGAAGCAACAAGTGATGGGAGAGGCAAGCTCTGCTTCCTTTTCATGAACTCACCAGGAATTTTGGGCTGGAGACTTGAGTAAAAACGTGGGGACATGTGAGCGACCCTGGACCACCCCACACAAACTGGAGGGCTGATCTCCCCCCCCCCCCTGATCTGCAGAACTTCCTGGCATCTTTATTTACCTCTTTCTGAGACTTCGGAGCTTCCTTTTGACTTACGGACACTTGGGCTGCGTTTGCAGCTCAGGTAGGAGGACTCCCCGTAGGAGGAAGATGGACTTTGTAAATCATTTGCACCCCCCGGTACTTTTCGGACCTGACCTTTCTTCCAAGCGGGAGGCCAGTTTTGCGAGCCACCCGGTCACCCCCCCCCCAGCCTGCTGCCTCTGGAATAAGGGACGGCACTTTGGTTGAGCAGCCCAACTGGAGAGAGAAAGAGAAATTTGGGGATATTTGGCAGGCTGGCTGTATGGTCTCCTTGATGGCCAGACTCCCCCAAACCATTTCCTATTGCAAGGGGGGCAGGGCAGACCTGACGCTGTCCGGTGAAAAGGGGGCAAGCCTCTTTGGGGCACCTTTCCTGACACCGCTGCCTTTGCTTGCTTGCTGTTGGTGAGAATCAGCGGGTCTCCGTCAGATCCCGAGGGAAGAAGGGCGAGCTCTTTATGCTGGAATTCCCCCCGTCTCTCCGCAAATCTTCAGCCCATGCGAACCTTGCTCAGAGGGGCCTAGGCAGAAGCAGGGACGCTTGGGCCTGGCAATTCGCCTTGCTTTAGCCATAAGGATCGAGGGAGGTCCCCGCGAGACCTTGCCCAGGGCAGGTGGTGAGATGCCAGCCTCTGTCCGCGTTGGCAAACCCACCCACAGAAAGTGCATCCCACGGACTATGTAGATAAATAAGACTGTGCTTCTAAGAGACACCTGTCCATATGCACACAGCCTCTCAAGTAGCTTGTGATGTTGAGAAGGTCTTTTGTCTGCCTGAACATATGATCTCACCCTGCAGTCCCTGGCTGCGTGCGGAGAGCCGGTGTGGTGTAGTGGTTAAGAGCGGTAGACTTGTAATCTGGGGAACCGGGTTCGCGTCTCCGCTCCTCCACATGCAGCTGCTGGGTGACTTTGGGCTAGTCACACTTCTCTGAAGTCTCTCAGCCCCACTCACCTCACAGAGTGTTTGTTGTGGGGGAAGGGGAAGGAGAATGTGAGCTGCTTTGAGGCTCCTTCGGGGAGTGATAAAGCGGGATATCAAAACCAAACTCTTCTTCTTCTTCCAAAAAGAGCAAAACAATGAAGATCAACACCGCAGGTACCTTCCTCGTCCTTCCGACCCCATTAAATGGCAGTGACCCAGTCCCATCTGTTCCCCCACATCTCCCAAGTGGAATGGACTAGTCCGCAAGCAGCTTCTGGGCTAGTCAGTTTCCCTCTGGAGAAAGGAATCCTGGGGCGGTGGGGGAAACAGGATTGATGAGAGGCAGATGCAGCCCAGCACTGGTTTGGGTTATCCCCACCCGCAATTGCAAAGGGCTGCTTGGGCAGATGAGTGAATCAGCACTCGGATGAAGTTTCCTTAAATCAATCTCCCCCAACCTGGTGCCACTTCCTGGAGTTTGGGACTAGAACTCCCATCAGCCCCAGACTTCTACAGCCATGCTCACTGGGAACTGTAGTATCGAGCCAGACCATGAATGCTTTAGTCTCTAGTGCCACATGCCACCTTTCCTGGTTCTGCCGCTTTGGAGAGAAGCCGTATCACTAGAGCAGGGGATGAGGAACATGCGGTCCTCTGGATGTGGGTGGGCTGCTGCTATCACTGTTGACATGAGTCAACAGTGTGATGCAGCAGCTAAAAAAGCCAATGCAATTCTGGGCTGCATCAATAGGAGTATAGCATCTAGATCAAGGGAAGTAATAGTACCACTGTATTCCGCTCTGGTCAGACCCCACCTGGAATACTGTGTCCAGTTCTGGGCACCACAGTTCAAGAAGGATATTGACAAGCTGGAACGTGTCCAGAGGAGGGCAACCAAAATGGTCAAAGGCCTGGAAACGATGCCTTATGAGGAACGGCTTAGGGAGCTGGGTATGTTTAGCCTGGAGAAGAGACGGTTAAGGGGTGATATGATAGCCATGTTCAAATATATAAAAGGATGTCATATAGAGGAGGGAGAAAGGTTGTTTTCTGCTGCTCCAGAGAAGCGGACACGGAGCAATGGATTCAAACTACAAGAAAGAAGATTCCACCTAAACATTAGGAAGAATTTCTTGACAGTAAGAGCTGTTCGACAATGGAATTTGCTGCCAAGGAGTGTGGTGGAGTCTCCTTCTTTGGAGGTCTTTAAGCAGAGGCTTGACAGCCACCTGTCAGGAATGCTTTGATGGTGTTTCCTGCTTGGCAGGGGGTTGGACTGGATGGCCCTTGTGGTCTCTTCCAACTCTATGATTCTGTGATTCTGTGATTCTGTGATTCTGTGATCAGGACTGGTTCACCTTTAAGGAAACTGGGTGCCACCACATGCTGATAAGACTCTGGGCCCAGACACGGGGCGTTTTAACTCCACGGCATTGAGTGGGCCCCACATCTCACAACTCAAGATTTAGGGGGTTTTCCATCCTTGTAGGCTTTGTAGCTTTTCCAGCTGCTAATGGCCCCATCCTGTGGCGGTCCTCTGCGGCCATTGTGCCGGTTCACAGGTGGCACAACCCACGTGAGGCCCCGTGAAAAGGCAAGGCAAGTGTGCAAGAACGCAGCAGTGCTCTTGCACAACTCCCGTCCCAAGTCAGTGGGCCAGGAGAACTTCCTCGCGGGTCGTGCCCAGGATGCCGCCACAACTCAGGAAGGTGGAAAGGTGGCGTTTGCTCAAGCCCCAAGGTGGGCTGGAGAAGAGTCCCTTTTATGTCACAGTATGTTCAAAGGGACCCAAGTGGCGCTGTGGGTTAAACCACAGAGCCTAGGGCTTGCCGATCAGAAGGTCGGCGGTTCGAATCCCCGCAATGGGTGAGCTCCCATTGCTCGGTCCCTGCTCCTGCCAACCTAGCAGTTCGAAAGCACGTCAAAGTGCAAGTAGATAAATAGGTACCTCTCCGACGGAAAGGTAAACGGCGTTTCCGTGCGCTGCTCTGGTTCGCCAGAAGCGGCTTAGTCATGCTGACCACATGACCCGGAAGCTGTACGCCGGGTCCCTCGGCCAGTAATGCGAGATGAGCGCCGCAACCCCAGAATCGTCCGCGACTGGACCTAATGGTCAGGGGTCCCTTTACCTTATTTTCAAAGGAGGATTTCGTGTTTGTAGCCAAGCTGTTGGGGAAACAATGCATTCCGGGTTTTCATTGTTAGAGAAAGTATTTTCATGAAATGGTGGCTTGCCACATGTGTCTCAGAATCTCCAGGGTGTGCTTTGCAGCAAGGGGAAAAGTGTGGCGGGGAGTAGTTCTGTTGCACCCCTGTCCTGACCCACGCCCCCTCCCATCAACGGATATTTCGACTTTATATCCTGCAGACCCTTTCAGCATTTGGGGACCTGCCACCTCTAGTCAATTACTTCTTAATGCAGCGCATAGTTGACATGTGGAACTCCTTCCCTCAGGAGGCAGCAATGGCCACCATCCTGGATGGCTTTGATAAGAGGAAGAGACAAATTCATGGAGGAGATGGCTATTGATGGCTACTTGCCAGGAGTGGTTAAGAGCGGTAGACTCGTAATCTGGTGAACTGGGTTCGCTTCCCCGCTCCTCCCCATGCAGCTGCTGGGTGACTTTGGGCTAGTCACACTTCTTTGAAGTCTCTCAGCCCCACTCACCTCACAGAGTGTTTGTTGTGGGGGAGGAAGGGAAAGGAGAATGTTAGCCGCTTTGAGACTCCTTCGGGGAGTGATAAAGCGGGATATCAAATCCAAACTCTTCTTCTTCTCTGCTGTCTCCACAATCGAGAGGCAGAAATGCTTCTGAACGCGCCGGTTGCTGGAAACCACAAGAGGGGAGAGTTGCTCTTGTGCTCAGATCCCGTTTGCCAGTTTCCCACGGGCGACTGTGAGAACAGGATGCTGGAATAGATGGGCCATTGGCCTGATCCAGCAGGCTCTTATGTCATTGGGGAGAAATTTAAGCAGGCTTTGCAACAGGTGGGATTTAAGGTAGCAAGACTCTTAAGTGCTTCACTGCTGGTTTCATTGGGGCTATAACCCCCAATGATGATTGGCGCTGTGTTGACAGGTGGGCTCGGGCTCCTTTATTTAGGTGTCTAGGCCAGGCATCCCCAAACTGCGGCCCTCCAGATGTTTTGGCCTACAACTCCCATGATCCCAACTAGCCATGTTCAAATATATAAAAGGATGTCATATAGAGGAGGGAGAAAGGTTGTTTTCTGCTGCTCCAGAGAAGCGGACACGGAGCAATGGATTCAAACTACAAGAAAGAAGATTCCACCTAAACATTAGGAAGAACGTCCTGACAGTAAGAGCTGTTCGACAGTGGAATTTGCTGCCAAGGAGTGTGGTGGAGTCTCCTTCTTTGGAGGTCTTTAAGCAGAGGCTTGACAGCCACCTGTCAGAAATGCTCTGATGGTGTTTCCTGCTTGGCAGGGGGTTGGACTGGATGGCCCTTGGGGTCTCTTCCAACTCTAGGATTCTATGATCCCTAACTAACAGGACCAGTGGTATGGGATGATGGGAATTGTAGTCCAAAACATCTGGAGGGCCAAAGGTTGGGGATGCCTGGTCTAGGCGTTATTGGGGTCCCCCCGAGGTCTGCTTCATTGTGGAACAGCAACAGTTAGGGGGGGCAGCAGCATGGAACTGCCCCCACATGCCACGGCACAGTGAAGTCTTTATGGGAAATCTGGGCTCACAGTCCCACCCAGGATTCCTGGCTCCACGTGGCTTCAGTAAGGCCAGGGCTGAGGGGAGCTGTGTCCCACCCATAGCTGGAGACGCAAAGGCGGCAGTGTGGCACCATTCTAGGAAATGACGCAATCTTAGGACTCCCTGAGCCACGGAAAAAACAAACCTCCCAAAGGAAAGATAAACAGCAGGTTCAGCTTGCGGTGCTCACCTGGGTCTTGGAGGGGGGGGGCAAGAGGTTCAGGCCCCAAAGGAGGGCGATATGGATAGCATCAGGATGGCTGTGTATGGAAATGTGGGGCTATAGGAGCCTGCGAGCGAGCCGCACCTCCTGCTCGAGAAGAGGGTGCCTTTGGGGCCAAGACTTTAGCATCCTAAGGGAACAAGGGGCTCCCCCCACCTCCACGAAGGAGCAGCTTCCAAGCCCCCAGGGCTCAGCTCTGTGGATGCTTGGAAGAGGATGGTTCTCCAGGCTTTGTTTTGCTTGTGTTATTTCCCCCCCCCCCATTTATTATTTTTTTAAAACCAACAACTGTTCCGTAATTTATTGAACTCATTTGCAAAAATATGCTAATCTAAATAAACTTAATTTATTGAAGAACTCCCACGAGTGCGAGTGCTCCTTTTGAGAGAAGGAATATGGTTGGGGGGGGGGCGGTATATGGCGAGACCGAAGACAGCCTAAGCCCCAGCCCTGGGCAGGCAGAGCGGACTTCAAAACACACCGGCCGGCCGCAGCCCCTGCCCATTCTCATAATCCAAACGCCAGTTAAAACGGTGTGTGCAAAATTGCAATGGTTTCCGCTGGAACGCCTCCAGGCCGCTTAGGATTGGGTTCCTGGTGTGGACTGAAGTCGCAGAGAGCCATCACCAGGTCTGAGAATCAGATGCACAACACCTTGGGCCCCATGGAAGAGAAGATACAGTACGAGGGAGAGCAAGTGTGGTGTAGTGGTTAAGAGCGGTGGACTCGTAATCTGGGGAAGCGGGTTCGATTCCCCGCTCCTCCCCATGCAGCTGCTGGGTGACCTTGGGCTAGTCCCACTTCTCTGAAGTCTCTCAGCCCCACTCACCTCACAGAGTGTTTGTTGTGGGGGAGGAAGGGAAAGGAGAATGTGAGCCGCTTTGAGACTCCTTTGGGTAGTGATAAAGCGGGATATGAAATCCAAACTCTTCATCTGACATGGGGGTCCGGTTCCAAGGGTTCGTGTGTACATGAAAATGGCATGCACTCAAACATTTCAGCCTACCCCACAGCTAGCAAGGGGGTGGGGAGTGTCTTCCCAGGGTCTGTGTCATAGCTGTAAAGTTTCTTTTTTTTGCGGGAAATTCCCTTATTCTGAATAGGATTCCTCGCAAGAAAAGGGAAAGGTTGACAGCTATGGTCTGCGTACTGAGCAGGCCTTGCCCATTGAGCAAGGCAGAGGGCTTAAAAACTCTTTCTACATTGGGATGCGGGTGGCGCTGTGGGTTAAACCACAGAGCCTAGGGCTTGCCGATCAGAAGGTTGGCGGTTCGAATCCCTGCGACGGGGTGAGCTCCCGTTGCTCGGACCCTGCTCCTGCCCACCTAGCAGTTCGAAAGCACGTCAAAGTGCAAGTAGATAAATAGGTCCCGCTCCGGCGGGAAGGTAAACGGCATTTCCGTGCGCTGCTCTGGTTCGCCAGAAGCGGCTTAGTCCTTCTGGCCACATGACCTGGAAGCTGTACGCCGGCTCTCGGCCTATAGAGCGAGATGAGCGCTGGAACCCTAGAGTCGGTCACGACTGGACCTAATGGTCAGGGGTCCCTTTACCTTTTTACCTTACGTTGGGGAACCCCAAGCAAACCCAGGGCAAAAAGAGTTTTTAAGCTCTCCATCTTGCTTGGATTGAACTTGCACAATTGCCTCCAACTGCGTACACCTGGAACTGTGTGACTTAAACGTGCCTGAGAAGCGATCCATCCTGCCAATAAAAACGAGGGGAGGAAAACAAGAAATCACGACGCACTTCTTTAAGCAAACAAGCCCTTTTATTGCGTCAGGATGCAGGCGGTGGCAAACTAAGGACATGAAATGCAAATACCGGGGTTCGTTTTGGGGGGACGACGGCAAATCGTCGCGATTCCTGGTTCAGCCCACGAAATAGTAAACGCATACAAAGTGTCCCAAACGACAATTAAATTAAAACATTAAAACAAGTACATCTATAAAATACGGCACAGTAGAATTTAGTAGGGTTAGAACTCACACCAAACGCTAATAATGAAAAGAATGATAACTGAACCCACACCTGGGAGCAAATTTCGCGGGAGGGACAAAGCGCACACAGAGAGGGAGGTCCTTCATTTTAATTTCAGAGAGCTGCTCCTTTGCTGAGGTGTGGAAATGTCCCACAAAGGGAACGGTTTCCTCGCAACCTCCTGCAGGTAGAGGAGCTCCCTTCCCCCTCACCAGCAATATTATAAAGTAAGGCACTAGGGTATTAGAGCAATTACCCAAGGGGAAAAGGTGAGCGGAACCGAGACTGGAACCCAGAACTTGCTTCCTGACTTCTGCAAGTTTGTCTATCGTCAAGATCCAGGTTCCTGCCCTGGATCTTGGGAACGGTCTCCCTGCAGGCACCGAGGTTTGCATCTGTGCGGGAGGAAGGCATCGCGTGAGCCGCCTTCCCCGGATCGAGGCCAAAGAGCAAGCAAAACGAGGAAACTCCCTGGGAAGAGCGGACTCGAAAAGATGCCGGGCTCAGGTGGCTCCCTGGGGGGAAGTGAGGAGGGCAAGATTCCACTTGTACACCCCAGGTCACGCGTGTGTCTTCGAGGCCTGCAAAGGAAGGACCCCGGGGAAGGAAGGCGGCAGGGGGCTGATGAGGTAGACTCCAGCACCAACCAATACACGCAGGGGCCGAGCCAGGAACCCTCATCTGTTGGCGTGATCAAGGCACAAACCGTACAGCGGGGAGAAGCATGCGAGCCCAGAGCAGTATTTCTCAGGCTCTGGTCCCCAGCTGTGGTTGGACTACAACTCCCATCATCCACTGGCCCTGCTAGCTAGGGATGATGGGAGTTGTAGTCTTAAGGCCAGCTGGGGAACCACGTTTGAGAAACACTACCCCAGAGCCAGGGCCGGCGCGTCCATTTAGGCGAACTAGGCAGTTGCCTAGAGCGCCAGAATGGAGGGGGCGCTGGCCAGCCTGCCCCCCGCCCCTGCCCCAACCAGCGGCGGAGCGAGCAGGTTGGGGCGAAAACCGCGGCGGCGGGGGCGCCAGAATGGAGGGGGCACTGGCCAGCCTGCCCCTCGCCCCCCGCCGGTGCCGCCCCAACCAGCTGCAAAAATTGTGGCGGCGCGGGGTGCCCGGCGGGCAGGGGGCGGGGCACCGTACGTCATGCGCAATGACGTCACGTGCCCCGCCCCCTCGCCTAGGGCGCAAAAACCCCTAGCACCGGTCCTGCCCAGAGCGACTGATCTCGCAGAGCCATCGCCCCCACCTCCCTCTCCAGCAGCAGAGGGGGGCCGTTCTGCATCTGTCCCGCCTTGCAGAGGCATCCCATGTGCCCCCATTGGCCGGCCCCACTTGATTGGCTGCTCTGGGGTGCTACCCGGCCCCTGTGTCTGAATGAGCTTCGCCATCTCCGCAAAGCACCCCTGCGGGATTTGCGCGGCAGACCTTCTTGCCAGGGGCAAAGCTAGGCTTTCGTTTCGCCCGGGTCAAAGACTCCGTTTGGCACACACCCCTGTGCACATTGGCTGGGGGCCTCAATGCCGAGCCTCTGGAGGCTTCATCTGGAGCAAAAAACCTGGCTGGTTGCCGCCCCCCCCCCCCAGCTACGGCTCTGGTCTAGCTCAGACGTTTGGGGCTACCTGAGGTTATTTTGCAGATTGTCATTCACGGGGCCGCTCAGACCCTGTGCGGAGAGCTGCAGGTGGGGTCTGTTTAAGGCTGAACGCTTAGAAAATCAAGAGGCACGTGAGCAAAGCCCTTGGGCTAACTGGTGAGCCCCTGAAGGCTGCGTAATATTTCACAGGAGGCAAGAAATAGGCTTGGGGGGGGGGAAGAGGGAGGGCTCCCCCACCGCCCCACTGCAGGCTGGGGACGGGAAGGAGACGCCTTTCCAAGTGGGAACGATGCAACAAGAGCGTGACGCGAAGCAAACCGGGGCTGGGACGTCCCTTGGGCGGCACAAATAATTCCCCAAGGCTTCTGGAGGGATTCCGGGGCAAGGAGAAATCTCTGCTTGCATGACCCCCGAGAAAACCAGGGAGGCCAGAGTCTGGTTGAAAGGCCCCCGAGAGCAGAGACACAAAGCCAAGACCCACCAGCAGAGCACAACACAGCCGGCAGATATGTCCCCACACCATCCACGCCCTGCCCCTTGGCCTCAGTAAAAGGGGGCTGGGTTAATGGCGCTCATCTCAGGAACTCCCACCCGCCCGATAAACCAGAGTTGGTCCAGAGGCACATGGAGAGCGGAAAACGTGGCTCTCTGAAAGGAAGAGCAAAACAAAAGCAAAACAAAACAAGGATCCTTCTTTCGCTGTAATAAATAAGAATAATTTAACCAGCAGCACAGAGAGGAGGTGGAAAGGGGTTGTGGGTGGGGTGGGGGGAGAGAGAGAGGATGGAAGGGGCGTTTAAGGGTGCTGATCTGAAATGCTTAGCCTGGACCACTTGCGATTCCCCGTTTCCTGCCTGGGAGGGTCCCGATCCTTGCAGGAGCCAAGGAGGGGCATGGAAGCGCCAGCACTGGGTCTTCGGCAACCTCGCAGTCGGCTCCAAGTCTCGGGGGACACCTTTGGGGTGTCCGCCTGGCTCTGCCATCGTTCCCTCCCCTCCGGGGGGCTGGAGGAGGGGAGACCTGCTCCGTGACGCTCTGCCAGCCGCCCCAACATCTCACACGTGGCAGGAGTGGGCGAGAAGGAGAAGGGGCTCAAAACCAGAAGGAAGGAAGGAAGGAGGGGCGTCGGGGGGGGCGGGGTGGCAGGGAGGTTCCCACTACTTCCTGAGCCTCAGGCTCTCGAGAACCAGGCGTTTGTGTTTGGGGTCCATCATGCCAGCTTCTTCCAAGTCCTCGTCGGTGATGTCGCTGCAGGGAGAAGAGAAAGAGATTCAGGGCCCAGAAACCAGGAGGTTCGGTGGACAGAGGACCGATGTCCACTGCGCCCCAAGATCCCATCCCAGAGAAAGGTCAGAGGACCCGCTTGGACTACTGCAATGCGCTCTACATGGGGCTGCCTTTGAAGGGGACCTGGACACTATAACTAATCCAGAATGTGGCAGCTAGACTGGTGACTGCGAGAGGCTGCCATACACCGGCCTTAAAAGACCTTCATTAGCTCCCATCGTTCTGCCCGGACACTGAGGTCCAGCTCCGAGGGCCTTCTGGCGGTTCCCTCACTGTGAGAAATGAGGTTCAGGGAACCAGGCAGAGGGCCTTCTCGGTGGTGGCACCTGCCCATCAGATGTCAAGGAAATAAACAGCTATCTGACTTTTAGAAGACATCTGAAAGCAGCCCAGTTTAGGGGAGTTTTTAATGAGAGTCCCATGGACTGCAAGAAGATCAAACCTATCCATTCTGAAGGAAATCAGCCCTGAGTGCTCACTGGAAGGACAGATCCTGAAGCTGAGGCTCCAAGACTTTGGCCACCTCATGAGAAGAGAAGACTCCCTGGAAAAGACCCTGATGTTGGGAAAGATGGAGGGCACAAGGAGAAGGGGACGACAGAGGGCGAGATGGTTGGACAGTGTTCTCGAAGCTACCAACATGAGTCTGACCAAACTGCGGGAGGCAGTGGAAGACAGGAGGGCCTGGCGTGCTCTGGTCCAGGGGGTCACAAAGAGTCGGACACGACTGAACTAAAGAACAAAAACAACAATCTTCCTTTAGTGGGCTGTGCCAACTGCTGTTCTGGATAATGCCTTTTGTACGGTAGGGGAGGGGGAGCTGGGGATGAGAATATGGAACCGATGGAGGGGGGTGGGCCTGGAACAGTTTCAGAACCACTGAGAAAGATAGTCCAAGTTTGGGCTGGGAGGAATTTCCTCCAAGCTCACCTGTAGGAAATGGATGCTGCACAGAGTGGGGAACGAGTGCCCCCCGGTGGCCAAAATAATGCTCTGCAGCACCTGAAGTCTGTGGGACGCGGGTGGCACTGTGGGTTAAACCACAGAGTCTAGGATTTGCTGATCAGAAGGTTGTCAGTTCGAATCCCCATGACGGGGTGAGCTCCCGTTGCTCGGTCTCTGTTCCTGCCAACCTAGCAGTTCGAAAGCACGTCAAAGTGTTCTTGTTGTTCAGTCGTTCAGTCGTGTCCGACTCTTCATGACCCCCTGGACCAGAGCACGCCAGGCACTCCTGTCTTCCACTGCCTCTCGCAGTTTGGTCAGACTCATGTTGGTAGCTTCGAGAACACTGTCCAACCATCTCATCCTCTGCCGTCCCCTTCTCCTTGTGCCCTCCATCTTTCACAACATCAGGGTCTTTTCTAGGGAGTCTTCTCTTCTCATGAGGTGGCCAAAGTATTGGAGCCTTGGCTTCAGAATCTGTCCTTCCAGTCAGCACTCAGGGCTGATTTCCTTCAGAATGGATAGGTTTGATCTTCTTGCAGTCCATGGGACTCTCAAGAGTCTCCTCCAGCACCATAAAAAGCATCAATTCTTCGGCGATCAGCCTTCTTTATGGTCCAGCTCTCACTTCCATACATTACTACTGGGAAAACCATAGCTTTAACTATACGGACCTTTGTTGGCAAGGTGATGTCTTTGCTTTTTAAGATGCTGTCTAGGTTTTAAGATGCTGTCTACTTGCACGTCAAAGTGCAAGTAGATAAATAGGTACCACTCCGGCGGGAAGGTAAACGGCGTTTCCGTGCGCTGCTCTGGTTCGCCAGAAGCGGCTTAGTCCTGCTGGCCACATGACCCGGAAGCTGCACGCCGGCTCTCGGCCAATAATGCGAGATGAGCACCGCAACCCCAGATTCGGACACGACTGGACCTAATGGTCAGGGGTCCCTTTAGCACAGGGGTGTCAAACTCAAATTCATCGGGGGCCGCATCAGCAGTTTGGTCACCCTCAAAGGGCCGGTTGTATCTGTAGGACTATGTGTCCACTCTTTATTATCATAAATTATTGTCACTGCATTCAATTATTACTGCTTTTTGTATTTTAAATATATATTACACATATATGTGTGTATGATTATATATAACATATTTCATTTTCAACTGCATATTACTCAGTATCTGTGTGTATATATAATAATAATATAAGGTTTCAGGGGGAGGGGGCATGTTCAGGGAGGAATTAAGGGGGAAAGGGGGATATTTTAGTAAGGTTTCAGGGGGAGGGGGCATGTTCAGGGAGGAATTAAGGGGGAAAGGGGGATATTTTAGTAAGGTTTCTGGGTGAGGGGGCATGTTCAGGGAGGAATTAAGGGGGAAAGGGGGATATTTTAGTAAGGTTTCAGGGGGAGGGGGCATGTTCAGGGAGGAATTAAGGGGCAAAGGGGGATATTTTAGTAAGGTTTCAGGGGGAGGGGGCATGTTCAGGGAGGAATTAAGGGGGAAAGGGGGATATTTTAGTAAGGTTTCAGGGGGAGGGGGCATGTTCAGGGAGGAATTAAGGGGGAAAGGGGGATATTTTAGTAAGGTTTCAGGGGAAGGGGGCATGTTCAGGGAGGAATTAAGGGGGAAAGGGGGATATTTTAGTAAGGTTTCAGGGGGAGGGGGGCATGTTCAGGGAGGAATTAAGGGGGAAAGGGGGATATTTTAGTAAGGTTTCAGGGGGAGGGGGGCATGTTCAGGGAGGAATTAAGGGGGAAAGGGGGATATTTTAGTAAGGTTTCAGGGGAAGGGGGCATGTTCAGGGAGGAATTAAGGGGGAAAGGGGGATATTTTAGTAAGGTTTCAGGGGGAGGGGGGCATGTTCAGGGAGGAATTAAGGGGGAAAGGGGGATATTTTAGTAAGGTTTCAGGGGGAGGGGGGCATGTTCAGGGAGGAATTAAGGGGGAAAGGGGGATATTTTAGTAAGGTTTCAGGGGGAGGGGGGCATGTTCAGGGAGGAATTAAGGGGGAAAGGGGGATATTTTAGTAAGGTTTCAGGGGGAGGGGGCATGTTCAGGGAGGAATTAAGGGGGAAAGGGGGATATTTTAGTAAGGTTTCAGGGGGAGGGGGCATGTTCAGGGAGGAATTAAGGGGGAAAGGGGGATATTTTAGTAAGGTTTCAGGGGGAGGGGGCATGTTCAGGGAGGAATTAAGGGGGAAAGGGGTATATTTTAGTAAGGTTTCAGGGGGAGGGGGCATGTTCAGGGAGGAATTAAGGGGGAAAGGGGGATATTTTAGTAAGGTTTCAGGGGGGGGTGTTCAGGGAGGGATTTTGGGGGGAGGGAGCATGTTCCTCACTCGTTTCTGAGGGAAGCCGGAGAGTTGCTGGCGAGTCCGGCAAGAGGCTTCCTTTCTGCCGGTGACTCAGCTCACAAGATGAAGTGGGAAGGAACGTGCAGCGAACGGGGAGAGCAGCTTTGGAAAGCCCGCGAGGCCAAAACGGCCGAAAATCAAAAGCCTTGCCGGGTTCACCCGGCAAGGAAAAAATGGTGCGGGGGGCTTCCCCGACGCGGCAGAAAGCCGCGCTGGGCCAAAACGGCCCGGGAAAAAAAAACCTCTGCTCCCTTCCTCTCGCGCGCACGCTGACCTTCACCGCCCACCGCCAATCAGCGCACGCTCACGGGCCACATGACGAGGTCTCGCGGGCCGCATTTGGCCCGCGGGCCTTGTCCTTGACACCTGTGCTTTAGCACCTGAAGTGAGAGGCTAGGAAAGCACACCCACTGATGCTGACATCCCCTCCCACCCCCATGGCTAGGACCCCTCCTCTTCTGATATCCCTCCAGGGGTTTTCCTCACCTTCGATGCCAGCCTCAAGCTCCCAGGCCTCATTTCTCTCGGCTCCTAACCAAATGCTCCCCAGCACCTCCGTTTCCCTGCTCTCTTTCTACCAAGGTATTATCTCTGCCCTGAGGAGTGACGCCTTTAAGTCCTTAGTCGCCTCCTACAGTCCTTTCCCCGAGGCCTGGTCCACCCTCAAAGGCTTGCCCAGGCCTTCGGCTCAGTTTATAACCGTGATGCTGAGTGACCACATGCCTCAATATTTGTATAAGGAATAAAATCATGCTGTGTAGCAAAAAAAACAGTCATTCGAGCTCTGCCATTTGGATACTAATAATAACAATCAATCAATCAATCAAACAATCAATTTTTGTATCCTGCCCGCCCCAGTCACTCTGGGCAGCTTCCAACAGGGTTTACCACAACACAACTGAACATCACACATTAAAAGCATCCCGATAACAGGCCTGCCTTGAGAGGTCTTCTAAAAGTCAGATAGTTATTTATCTCCTTGGCATCTGATGGGAGGGCGTTCCACAGGGCGGGTGCCACTACTGGGAAGGCCCTGCAACCTCACTTCTCACTGGGAGGGAACCGCCAGAAGGCCCTCGGCACTGGACCTCAGTGACCGGGCTGGACGATGGGGGTGGTAGACCCTCCTTTAGGTATAGATTATTTAATAGATTATTGTATTTTAATGTTCTGTTGAAAGCCGCCCAGAGTGGCTGGGGAAACCCAGCCAGATGGGCGAGGTATAAATAATAAATTATTATTATTATACAGGGCCGAGGCCGTTTAGGACTTTCAAGGTCAGCACCAACACTTTGAATTGATACTTATAGCTGGAGAAATGTAGTTTATGCGAGATCTCTTCAACGAAGGCGCTTTGCCAAACGCTTGAACACAAGAACAGAAGAAGAGGCTGCTGGATCAGGCCAATGGCTCCAAATTCTTGAGACTGGACGTCTTCCCGGATTTGGCAACGGAGTCCTGGGCTGCTGCGCAGAGGTGGGAGGCACGTCCTTTATCCTTTCGGCTCAAGGAAGGGGGTGCCCTGGAGGAGACTCACCTGAGGAACTCCAAGTCGTCCCAGCCGTTGTGGATCAAGCCCTCCTCGTATTTCTCCATGCCGATCGCTCTCAGCCACTCGCCCACACTGGACTCACTCTGCCTGGAGCTGCTGCGGCCGTCCTGGCTAAGGGTCTGAGAGGCGGAAGAGGGACAGACACATCGGACAAAGGAAATGGACAAGCTGGAAGGTGGGCAGAGGAGGGCGACCTAGAGGACTGAGGGCCTGCAAGCCAAGCCCTGTGAGGAACGGTTGAAGGAGCTGGGTATGTTTAGCTTAGACAAGAGGAGACAGGATAAAGGTAAAGGTAAAGGGACCCCAGACTGTTCGGTCCAGTCGCAGAAGACTCTGGGGTTGCGGCGCTCATCTCGTTTTACTTAAAAACTCTTTTTGCCCTGGGTTTGCTTGGGGTTCCCCAACGTAAGGTAAAAAGGTAAAGGTACCCCTGGCCATTAGGTCCAGTCGTGGACGACTCTGGGGTTGCGGCGCTCATCTCGCTTTATTGGCTGAGAGCCGGCGTACAGCTTCCGGGTCATGTGGCCAGCATGAATAAGCCGCTTCTGGTGAACCAGAGCAGCACACAGAAACGCCGTTTACCTTCCCACCTGAGTGGTACCTATTTATCTTCTTGCACTTTGACGTGCTTTCGAACTGCTAGGTTGGCAGGAGCAGGGACTGAACAATGGGACCTCACCCCGTTGCGGGGATTTGAACCGCCGACCTTCTGATCGGCAAGCCCTAGGCCAGTGATGGCTAACCTTGACACCCCAGATGTTTTGGAACTACAACTCCCATCATCCCTAGCTAACAGGATCAGTGGTCAGGGATAATGGAAGTTGTAGTCCCAAAACATCTGGAGTGTCAAGGTTAGCCATCACTGCCCTAGGCTCTGTGGTTTAACCCACAGCGCCACCTGCCATCTTCAAATATCTCAAGGGCTGCAGGTGATTGGAGGCTGAGAGGGAGGTCTTGTTGTCTGGGCAGCCCAGCACCCCCAGACCCACTGCCCAGACTTGCACCCTCGGGAGGTCACTCCAGTGCTGCTCACGCAGCAAAAACAACACAGGAGGCAGCAGTTATACGTTTCCAGTCTCTGCAGCCACAGCAGGCGCTGTGATTCTCCAGCGGTTTGCGTTCACCCCCGGAGGCGCACTCCATTGTCTCTCGAGACAGGCAGGTGCCTACACTGGTTTCAGGATGTGTTTTTGTTTTCAAGTTTTAATTACGTTGTTTAGTTTGTTTTTACAAGGGATGCGGGTGGCGCTGTGGGTTAAACCACTCAGCCTAGGGCTTGCCGATCAGAAGGTCGGCGGTTCAAATCCCTGCGACGGGGGGAGCTCCCGTTGCTCGGTCCCAGCTCCTGCCCACCTAGCAGTTCAAAAGCACGTCAAAGTGCAAGTGGATAAATAGGTACCGCTCTGGCGGGAAGGTAAATGGCGTTTCCGTGCGCTGCTCTGGTTCGCCAGAAGCGGCTTTGTCATGCTGGCCACATGACCTGGAAGCTGTACACCGGCTCCCTCGGCCAATAAAGCGAGATGAGCGCCGCAACCCCAGAGTCGGTCACGACTGGACCTAATGGTCAGGGGTCCTTTTACCTTTACCTGAGTTTGTTTTTAGACAGCACACCGGCCCTTGGAGATTTCTGAAATATTGCTATCGAAATGCTTTTAAAGAAAGGAAGGGAAAGAGAAGAGGAAGAAGAGGAGGAGAGATGGACGAAGCGCCTTTGTGGAAAGGCAGGGCAGAAATTCAGTGTGGGCAAATATTGATCCTGATGAGATCCTAAACCCTTTTATAATAATAATAATAATTTAATAATTTATAATAATTTGTTATTTGTACCCCACCCATCTGGCTGGGTCTCCCCAGCCACTCTGGGTGGCTTCCAGCAAATATTTAAAAAAAAATACATTAACATGTACATTAACATGTATTTTAATCCTGGAGATTTCCCCACTTTGCTTTGGGTCCAGGGGTGAAGAACATCTGGGGCAATTTGGGCCTTGCTGGCCAGAGAGGCTGACCCCCCCACCCCCACAACTGCCTCTCCTGACCCTTGCCCAACTTCTGCTTGCTCTCCCCTCCCTGTTTCCAAAGAAGAAAGTGGATTCTGCAAGTTGGATCTCTATTTCCCAAGGACTCCACCCCTCTCCCACTCATTTTTATTTTTTATTTTTTGGAGGGAGGGGGCTGATTCCCCAATGGGCACAGCACACCTCCCTCCCTCTTTCCCTCCTCCCCGCCCCCAGAGCGTACCTCTTCTGCCAGGTCTTCCTCGATGCTCTCGCGAATGGACCGTGGCGGGAAGGCGATGGGGCGGCTGTAGTCGGGGTGCATGCACCGGTGGTGGGGCAGATCCAGCCTCACTTTGGTCAGGGGGTGCGCTGGGGGCCGCCCCGACTGCTCCCTCCCCAGCGCGCCGCCGTTGCTGCCGCCGGCATAGTCCACCTCACTGAGGGTCTTGGCCATCTGGAGGACGGAGCAGGAGCGGTCGTCCAGAGGACCCCCGGGCCCCTGGGGGGCATTGGGGGGCTCCATCAGGAACCCCGGCCCCAGGGACGGAGCCGGCCTCGGGTGCACCTTGGGGGGCTTGGCCTCCAGGGGCTCGCTGAAGGCCACGGTCGCTCGGGCCTTGCTCGCTCCGGGCTCTTCCACCCGGGTCCCCGCAGGTGTGTAGAAGGAGTCCCCGGAGACGTCAAACTCCACCAACTTGGGCAAAGGGGGTGGCGGGAAGTCGGGGGGTGGCAGGTTGAGGACCCCTTGCTCCTCCTCCTCCGAGCTCTCCTCCGCCCGGCAGGGGGGTTGCTGCGGCCGCCGGTGCTCAGCCTGGATGGGCACCGTGATCTGGACTTTGTTCCTGGGGGCGGGGGGCTTGGCCGCCGTCACCGGGGGCAGCTCCGAGACCAGCAGCTGGTGCGGGACCCCCTCCAGGACGTAGTAGGCCGGGTTGTTGAAGCTGTTCTTCAGGGGGGGCCCGTCGGGATCCGGGGGGGCGTCCGGCCTGGGCCTGGGCAGAAAACAGGACGGACAGCCGAGGTGCTTAGGAACGAGACGAAGCTAGCTTTATTTTTGTGCTTAGGTCATATCACATAAAATATAGACAGATTTTAGCTAGGGATGAAGCCCTCGATCTGGCGCTATCCAACGCGGCCAGATTATCCACGTGGTTCCCTCGCGTGAAGGCAGTCAGATCGCCGGCCCATTATCTGAGTGACCTGATAAATCCCAAGTTAAGAAGGGCCTTCACCCTAGCACGATTCCACGCCATCCCAACAGCATTCCTACAGGGTGTATTTCCCAATACTCCGCTGGAGCTTCGACTCTGCCCATGCAACAAGGGAAAGATAGAGGACTTTATCCATTTTTTCTTCCACTGCCCTCTATATGTTACAGTTAGACCCAGGCTTTTCCTCTTAATCCCGCTGACCATCGCCCAGGACGACGACCGCATGAAATACTTATTGGTAGACGCCAACCTTCTGGTCACACGTGGTGTGGCTATCTACATTTTATAGGCACTGAAACTCAGGACCACCTTCTCAGCTAAATTCCCATAAACCTAGACCTATGTAACTTCCTGACATAGTCACTGTCGACATGCCCTGTTATTGCTTCTTGTTTTATCTGTTTCATCCAGCATGATTTTATTTTAGATGTATTTGTGCAAAGGGTGCAGGGTGTATCTGTTGTATTTTGTGTACGTTTGCGGCAGGTTTCCGCCTGGTTTCTCATTGTGTGCTATGGCCATATGGCTAATGCAATAAATAATATTTGATTTGATTTGATAAAACATAGAATTGCAGAGCCGGGAAAGATCCCAAGGGACGTTTCATCCAGCCCCCTGCAATGCAGGAGTTTCCTTGGACCAAAGCAATCACTCTGCACCATGACGATAAAAGGTAAAAGGACCCCTGGACGGTTAAGTCCAGTCAAAGGTGACTCTGGGGTGCGGCGTTTGTTGGATGTAATCCTCTGGAGCAGTCAAGTACAACATTCCTTGTTTTGCTAGAGTGGACATGCAGGGGATGTTGGTCCAGCCAGTCCCACTTCCTGTTACACCTGGCTGGAGCATCCTTCCTTTGCATGTGACCAATAGGTGGGCGTGACCTTCCCAGACCTGGTAAAAGGCCAAGTCATGTAGCCATCTTCCTTTTCCTTCTCTTTTTCGTCCTGCCTGCTTCCTGCTTCACCTGGATGGCACTCTCAGCCAGCAGTCCCTGGGTTATCTCCCATATGGGGTAAACCTATTTGTACTTAATTGTAACCTTAAGCCAAAAGCCTGCCTTCAGAGATCAATCACACTGCTCTGCCTGATCGTGAGTAAATTTATTATTGTTACTTATGAACAAGACTGTGGTGTCTTTATTCTTTTAAGGAGGGAATGAAAGGGGTCTTACCAGGAATAATAGAACTTAAGAGATTCTTAAGAGAGTTAAAGGTAAAGGTAAAGGGACCCCTGACCGTTAGGTCCAGTCGTGTCCGACTCTGGGGTTGCGGCGCTCATCTCGCTTTATTGGCCGAGGGAGCCGGCGTACAGCTTCCAGGTCATGTGGCTAGCATGACTAAACCACTTCTGGCAAACCAGAGCAGCGCACGGAAACGCCGTTTACCTTTCCACCGCAGCGGTACCTATTTATCTACTTGTACTGGTGTGCTTTCGAACTGCTAGGTTGGCAGGAACAGGGACTGAGCAATGGGAGCTCACCCCATCACGGGGATTCGAACCGCCGACCTTCTGATCGGCAAGCCCAAGAGGCTCAGAGGTTTAGACCACAGCGCCACTCACGCCCCCAACCGTGATAATAATGGGCAGGTAGCCACATTAGCTGCTGAGGACCAGGTGCGAGTCCTTGGTCAATTTGGGACACTGCCGGTGACTTAATCCGCTTCCATTGCTGGGGTGGGTTGGCCCCTTTCCTGAGGATTCAAATGATTCCACGATCCGTTTGCAGGTGACTCACCTGCCCTGCGACGCCTCGTCTCTGGAGGTGCCGCGATGGGGAGCCGGTGGGCGGCTGGCTGTCTGGGTGCCGGGCTTCTCCAGATCATCTAAGAGCTTCCCAACGGGGCAGGCGGACATCGCCGGGGCGTCCCCAGGGGAATGTTTGCGCCCCACAGATCTAGTGGAAGAAAGGTTTGAGGAGGTGCACCGATGAGGCCTTTAGGCCCAGAGGTTGCAGGAGGCTGCCTGAATCTCTTTGCTTACCAGTCCCTAGGAGCGCGAAGAACGTAAGAATTTCTAGCTGCTAGATCAGACTAAAGGGCCACGGGGACCAAACAGGGGCCCCCGTGGGAGCCCCACACGCAGGGCCTGACTGGAACAGCAAAAAGCTGATCAACACCGGCTTTTGTTTTATTTTGTTGTTCTTAAAAAAAGTTGGGAGTTCTTGTTGCAAAATACACTGAAATAAATGTACCAAGAACTCTGGCCACAAGTTTTAACAAAACAATGTGGAATAACAATAAGAATTACAGTCTTAAACAAAAATGTTTGAAAGACTTTTCAAACATTTTTGTTTAAGACCGTAATTCCTAACAGGATTGATATGCCATTTGTACTTACTCACGAGTAAACTTATTGTTTTATTTTGTTGTTCAGCAAGACTGGATACCTATCAAAAAATAGCTCCAAGTGGCTTACTTAAAATGGCAGTTGCATGCAATGACACCCTTTGAAAGCTGGGCACCCAAGCCTCTTACAAATGTGGCAGTGTGGCGCAGTGGTTAGAGCGTCGGACTGGGACCTGGGAGACCAGGGTTCAAATCCCCCACTTGGCCATGAAGCTCACTGGGCCAGTTACTGCCTCTCAGCCTAGCCTGCCTTGCAGGATTGTTGTGGGGATTAGAGACCGCATACACCAAACTGACCTCCAAGGAGAAAAAGGCTAAATATAAATGCAATAGACAAATAAATGTGGGTGCACAGCACCCCCAATCCAGTCTTTGCCTTTCAAGGAAACTGGGAAGAAATGGAGGCAGGCCATCAGGTTTTGCTTTTAAAAAGGAAAGAGGTTTTTGCTCTGCTGCTTCGATCCTGCCTAGTCACTGTAGTTCCTGTCCTGGAAGCTGTCCCTCTTCCCTCGATTGCTTCAAGACGGCCCTGATCCCAGAGTCTTACTTGGCGTAGTCGAGGTTGGTCCGCGTTGCTACCGGCTGAAGTTTCCCTTTGGCGGCTCCTGTCTCGTCCTTATCGATGCTGATCCATTCTGTGGGAAGGGAAGGGGAACAGGCTCTGAGTGCGGATCCAACCCTGGGGTGGACCTCCCCGCCTTGCAGTAGATCAAGGCCGTTTGCACAAACTACATTTCCCCAAATCGGAATGAAATCGTGATTTGCACAGGGCTGATAAAACGTTAAGAAGGGCCTGCTGCTGGATCAGGCCAGGGGCCCGTCTTAGTCCAGCATCCTGTCCTCACAGCTACAAACCAGATGATGGTTCGGAACCTGCAAGCAGGATTTGAACACAAGATCAACTCTCCTCTGCTGAGTTTTCTAGAAACTGCTATTCAGACGCATCGCTGAGCAGAGACATCTTGGCTAATAGCTCTCTCCTTCCCTGAATTTGTCCCATATTCTTTTAATGCCCTCTCGTTCGGGGGGGGGGGGCGTCCCTGCTAGTGGGGCCAGGATTGGCCTGTTGATTGGAGGTTCCCCACCCTCTGCTTTAGAAGTTGACCCACCCAGCATTACATTTGTCATAATCTACCGCATTTCACCCTCATCGCCAGCAGTGTTGCGTAGTGGTTAGAGTCCTGGACTGGGACCTGGGAGAGGTCAGTGGGTCCCTGCCTCTCAGCCTGGCCTGCCCCCCAGGGTTGTCGCGGGGGGTTAAATGAGGAAGGGGGTGAGCCACACGCCCTCCTTAGGGGATATAGATGCAATAAATAATAATAAATTACTGTTATTATCAGCACCGACTTCTTGTTTTTTATTATTAAATGCTTTACCGTATTGGTTAAAAACTTTATAACAGAAATGTTCAATGGATGTTGAAAACAAAACAGAAGAACAAAAATAAACATTCATTCCTTAACGGACACTTGCTTTGTACATCAATTTGTAATTAAATTTAGCATCACCTCCAATCTTCCCATTGTGTTCCCAAATTAAATTACTTAAATTCGCACTCTTAACTTCCTTTTCTCTGTGTTAATTAGCTTACTACAAAATTTATTTTATAATATCCTATTTGCAAACCGAAGTTCAATCCAAACCTGCCAACAGATTAATATTTTGACAGTGTTCTTTTACATAGACTCTGTATACGTCCCGCTCTCTGATAATTTTTTCATCAGTTAACATCTCGTAGCCTTGCTGATAGTCTCGCCAGCTCAGCTCAGCTCTCTTATTTTATTTTGCCAGCCTGATTTAGGTGGAATTAATAATAATAAATTACTGTTATGATCGTCTTCAGCAGAAGGTCCCAAGGTGCTTTGCAGCACAGAAAAACCCAGAAAATAAAAAACCCTCCTTAGCCGGGCACACTGTGGAGAAATGAGGGTTCCCCCCTCACAACCTCCCGCCCCCCGTGCTGGCAGCCCCCTCCCTCTCCTACTGCTCCTCCTCACCGTAGAGCCTCTCGCGGGTCCCCATCCTCTCCGCCGGGACCCGCACCTTCATGGAGCCACGGATGTTGCCCGTCTCCTCACCGCGGTGTGACAGGTAGGTGAGGAACTGCTGGGCAGTGCTGCCAATCATGGACTTGAGGGCAATGACACACTCGCCTGCAGTGGGGAAGAAGAAGAAGAAGGAGGAGGAGGAGGAGGAGGAGGAGGGGAAGGAGGAGAAGGAGAAGGAGAAGGAGAAGGAGAAGGAGAAGGAGAAGGAGAAGGAGAAGAGGAGAAGGAGAAGGAGAAAAGGAGAAGGAGATGGAGACGGAGAAGGAGAAGGAGAAGGAGAAAAGGAGAAGGAGAAGGAGAAGGAGAAAAGGAGAAGGAGAAGGAGAAGGAGAAGGAGAAAAGGAGAAGGAGAAGGAGAAAAGGAGAAGGAGACGGAGAAGGAGAAGGAGAAGGAGAAGGAGAGTTTGGATTTGATATCCCGCTTTATCACTACCCGAAGGAGTCTCCAAGCGACTCACATTCTCCTTTCCCTTCCTCCCCCACAACAAACACTCTGTGGGGTGAGTGGGGCTGAGAGACTTCAGAGAAGTGTGACTAGCCCAAGGTCACCCAGCAGCTGCATGTGGAGGAGCGGGGAAGCGAACCCAGTTCACCAGATTACGAGTCCACCACTCTTAACCACTACACCACACTGGCTCACCATACTGGAGGGGCAGGGTGGGTCAGGGCATGGGGCGAGAGAGGCCCAGCCCAATGGCCATGGCGGAAGCAGCCTCGCCCCCCACCTGGTGCCCTCCGGCTGCCTCCGACTGCAACGGTCATCCGCCTGGCCTGCCACTCAGGGTTGTTGTGAAGTTTAAACTCTTGTTGACAGGGCTGTGTCACGAGGGCTGACTCCTGATTTAAGGCATCTTAGTCAATCAGCCCAACGAGGGTTGGGCTTTTGCGGGTGAGCTGAGAGTTTGTTCGGACCCCGCGTGAGAATCCGTTTGCGTCGTAAGAAAAATGAACTGACGTTGATTTATATATTATCTTAGCAACTCTGCATGAATGTCACATTTTTAAATTGCAGGTAGGTAGCCATGTTGGTCTGCCGTAGTTGAAACAAAATAAAAAAATTCCTTCCAATCTCCCAGGACACTCTATACAAGATCTCAAAGTAGCTGTCTTATTGCAAAGGAATTTCAGAAATAGACTGGAAAGAGAAGTTGCTGAATTGCAACTCATTACCAAGCTTAAAACCATGGAGAAACCTGGTCTGAACAAAGACATGGGATTCTTATCTCACTATACATGACAAAGCTTTTTTTAGCCATCTCACCCATTGCTTTTTCCTGCAAGGCCAATAGCAGTCTTTAACAGTCGTCAACAGGTTGTTTACCTCACCTATCAGCCTATCACCCATTCCCACCACCCCTCTGAGTAATACCCCTCCCACCCTCTCACTATATATAAGGGTTTGGTGACTTCTGTTTCAGTGTATCTGAAGAAGTGTGCATGCACACGAAAGCTCATACCAAGAACAAACTTAGTTGGTCTCTAAGGTGCTACTGGAAGGAATTTTTTTATTTTACATTTTAAAATGCAGCTGTGCGTTTGCGTAATGTTTTGCTCGAGTCATCTGTTGTCGCTTTGATTTTTGTACACCACTTAGAGATATTTTAAATACATTCAGTGGTACAGAAATAATCAATCAATCAATCAATGAGGGTTGTGGGAGTTGGGGATGTGTAGCCTGAAGAACAGGAGACTGAGAGGGGATGTGAGAGCCACCTTCAAATATCTCAAGGGCTGTCCTGTGGCAGAGGGAACAAGCTTGTTTTCTCCTGCTCCAAACGGGAGGACCTGAACCCATGGCTTCAAGTTACAGGAAAGGAGATTCCGACTAAACATCGGGAAGAACTCTCTGACTGTAAGAGCTGTTTGACAGGGGAACAGACTCCCTCAGAGTTGGTGGACTCTCCTTCCTTGGACGATTTCAAAGAAGGTCGGATGGCCATCTGTCGGGGACTCTTTGGCTGTGATTCTTGCATTGCAGGGGTTTAGAATCATAGGTGAGGAGCTGGAAGGGCCCCCCAAGGGTCATCTAGTCCAACCCCCTGTAATGCAAGCATCCCAGCTAAAACATCCCTGACACTGAAACTCTGCTTGACTAGAGGACCCCTTGGGCAACTTTCAGCTCTGCTATTCTATGAAAGACCTGCATTGGCTCCCAGTACGTTTCCGAGCACAAGTCAAAGTGTTGGTGCTGACCTTGAAAGCCCTAAATGGCCTCAAAGGCCCAGTAGACCTGAAGGAGCGTCTCCACCCCCATTGTCCAACCCAGACACTGAGATCCAGCACCGAGGGCCTTCTGGCGGTTCCCTCCCTGAGAGAAGTGAGGTTACAGGGAACCAGGCAGAGGGCCTTCTCGGTGGTGGCACCCGCCCTGTGGAACGCCCTCCCACCAGATTTCAAGGAAATAAACAACTATCTGACTTTTAGAAGACATCTGAAGGCAGCCCTGTACAGTGGTCCCTCGACTTACGAATTTAATCCGTTCCGAATGGCCATTCGTAGGTCGAAAAAGTTCTTAAGTCGATTTCCCATAGGAATGCATTGGGAGAAAAATATTCAGAAAAATTCGTAAGTCGAAAAAAACCGCATCTAAAATTCGTAAGTTGAGGAAACCGCATCTAAAACCGGCAACGATTTCCATTCGGAGGTCGAAAAATTCGTAGGCCTGCGGCCACTTTTTTCATTCGTAAACCGAAAAATACGGATGTCGAGTACTTCGTAAGTCGAGGGACCACTGTATTGGGAAGTTTTTAATGACTCGTGTTTTATCGCTTGATAATGATGATGATGGGAGCCAATCAGAGTGCCTGGGGAAACCCAGCCAGATGGGCAGGGTATAAATAATAAATTAATATTATAAATTATTATGATTGTGATTCTATGAGTCTTGAAACCGGCGAACTGATTCAGCCTGCAAGCGGATAGCAAAACACTCTGAAGTCCAGCCTTCCTGTCAAGGCTGCCATGCACGGACGAAAGTCCAGTCCTAGGTCCTGGTTCTGACACGCACCTGGTTCCCCACCGCCACCTCCCAGCTCCTTACCATAGGACTCGTAGCCATCCAGGGATTTGACCGTCAAGAGGATGTGCTGGTCTTGAAGGTATTCAATGTCGGAGAGGATGGGCTTAAGCTGCAGGCGGAAGAACGAAAGGAGATGAGTCGAGGCCAACGGGAGCGTCAACGCAGCTTTACTTTGTGTGTCCCTTTGAACACTCTTAGTGGCTCTGTTTGCTCCAGAGGGGTGTCTTAAGTCCACTAACAGAAACCAAAAATAAGCAACACAATGGCCAATGAAAGTTTGAAAGTAGTGTATATATTTTTTCTTCTTGTAAAATAACAGAAAGGCAACGAACAGTGATCCGGTATTGCCACTGTTTCGTTTCTGTCTTCTTCAGCATATAATAACTGTAAGATATAAACAGATAAACAACTAAACACCTGCATGGACATGCATCACAGTCATCCATGAAAACAATACATGTAATGTAAATATACATAACACAATGCGCCAATATAATAATGAAAAATAATAACACACCTCACCATACAATGGAAATTTTCAAGGAGCAGTGGTCATATAAATATGGCAGTGGTTACATATTTATTGTTTTCATGGATGACTGTGATGCATGTCCATGCAGGTGTTTAGTTGTTTATCTGTTTATATCTTACAGTTATTATATGCTGAAGAAGACAGAAACGAAACAGTGGCAATACCGGATCACTGTCCATTGCCTTTCTGTTATTTTACAAGAAGAAAAAATATATACACTACTTTCAAACTTTCATTGGCCGTTGTGTTGCTTATTTTTGGTTTCTGTTCGAAGAGTGCAACACACAGGTTTTTTTGTCTTGTTAAGTCCACTAACAGCAGGGCCTTTAGCGTGGTGGCACCTGCCCCTTGGAATGCGCCTCCAATGAACTTCAGGTAAGCGCCAGCAGTATTGGCACAATACCGGTGACCAGATGGAGTGCACCTCTCAGCAGAGGCTCCTCTCTGCCCCCCCCCCCCCGTTCCAATAGGCCCCTGGGGCCCCTCTCTGCCTCTTGCAGCTCAGGGACCTTCTGCACCCCCAGACGCTGGCAGGAGGGCATGGGGGAAGAGCCGCCTCACCGTCGGCAGCTGCCGGGACGACCACTGCACTTTCAAGAAGTTGATGTTGTCGCTGCTCTGCGAATCGTTCTCAAAGCTCTTCTTGAATTCTGGAGGGGGGGGATGGAAGTTAAGGGTCAGCCCCAGCCAGGGTGGCTATTTCCACAAGCACACCCCCAAAACACACACACACACAGACCTTCTAGGCAGGCAGAGTAGAACTCTATGAAGAATTTGGTCCTGCTGGCTGTCTTCACAATGGCCTCGACGCTCTCAAACTCAATGTAGGCCTGGTCTGAAGATTTAGAGAGACCTGGAGGGTGGGGGGAGAGACGGAGGGTGGGATGCGTTGGAGGGGGAGACCCTGAACAGATCCCCTCCCTCGGGAGGCCAAACTGCCAAGGACCAGTGGGAAATGGGGACTGGATACAGGAGGTCAGAGAGCCAACATGGCATAGTGATTAGAGTGCTGGGGGCCCAGGGTTTGAATCCTCACTCGGCCCATGAAGTTCATGGGGTGACCTTTGGGGGCCAGTTGCTGTCACTCAGCCTAACCTAAACGGCCTCAGTCCAGTATCCCTGAAGGAGCGTCTCCACCCCCATCGTTCAGCCCGGACACTGAGGTCCAGCTCCGAGGGCCTTCTGGCAGTTCCCTCACTACGAGAAGCCAAGTTACAGGGAACCAGGCAGAGGGCCTTCTCGGTGGTGGCGCCCACCCTGTGGAACACCCTCCTGTCAGATGTCAAGGAAATAAACAACTATCTGACTTTTAGAAGACATCTGAAGGCAGCCCTGTTTAGGGAAGTTTTTAATGTTTGATTGAGTTTTTAATATTCTGTTGGGAGCCGCCCAGAGTGGCTGGGGAAACCCAGCGAGATGGGCAGGGTATAAAAAAAAAAAAAAAAAAAAATTATTATTATTATGGGATGTTTTTAGCTGGGATTCCCGCACTGCAGGGGGCTGGACTACTTGACCCTTGGAGGTGTCTTAAAGGTAAAGGTAAAGGGACCCCTGACCATTAGGTCCAGTCATGACCGACTCTGGGGTTGCTGCGCTCATCTCGCTTTACTGGCCAAGGGAGCCGGCGTTTGTCCACAGACAGCTTCCGGGTCATGTGGCCAGTATGACTAAGCCACTTCTGGCAAACCAGAGCAGCACACGGAAACACCATAACCTTCCCGCCGGAGCGGTACCTATTTATCTACTTGCATTTTGACATGCTTTCGAACTGCTAGGTGGGCAGGAGCTGGGACCAAGCAATGGGAGCTCACCCCGTCGCGTCGCGGGGATTCGAACCGCCGACCTTCTGATCGGCAAGCCCTAGGCTCTGTGGTTTAACCCACAGCGCCACCCGCGTCCCTGGAGGTGTCTTCCAACTCTGCAATTCTACAGCTCTATACCTGTGCCGCCTCAATCCCTCTCCGTTCAGGTGAATGCATTACACGCTCTCGCCATTTCCCAGTACCTTTCTTGGAAACAAACTGGGACGTGACCCCAACTTCAAATGCCGCGAAGACAGGGGAGTGGTCGCTGCTCACAATGTCATCCGTGCATCCTGACAAAGAAGGATAAGAGCGTCAGGGGAACTCTGCAGGATCAGGCCAATGGCTTATCTAGTCCAGCATCCTGTTCTCACAGGACCAGATGCCCTAGCAAGCAGGATCCGAGCACCAGAGCATCTCCCGCCCCTCCTGTGGTTTCCAGCAGCTGGTTTTCAGAAACATGGCAGCCTCCGACTGCACAGAACTCACCGTAAGAGTTGCTGTTCATGTGGGTTTCCGGATAGGACTTCCAGAGGATGCGGTCACACCAGGAGGGAACGTTTGTCCGCACCTGGGAACAAAGAATCGGGGTTTTCTTTTGTTTTTATTGAAACTCAATTACAACCAAACACAAATATTCTGATTACAATAATATTACACTGTCTTAGAGTGAAAACAAAAGCCAGTCAGGTCGAAAAGGAACCAGAATAAAGTTGGTTTAATTTGTCTTTCGTCAGACATAGAATTGTAGAGTTGGGTGGGAAACCCCCGAGGGTCATAGAATCATAGAATCATAGAGTTGGAAGAGACCCCAAGGGCCATCCAGTCCAACCCCCTGCCAAGCAGGAAACACCATCCAAGCATTCCTGACAGGTGGCTGTCAAGCCTCTGCTTAAAGACCTCCAAAGAAGGAGACTCCACCACACTCCTTGGCAGCAAATCCCACTGTCAAACAGCTCTTACTGTCAGGACAGAAACTAAGGCTTAAGGAAACTAACTTAGCAAGTTTGCTTTGTAGTATATTACACTATTTAAGTTTAGTTGGGGGGCTCTTGCCATTATTTACATCCTTAAGCAGTTTACTACAATTTTGAGTAATTCTGTTCAGGAGCGACTCCAAAGAGTTTTTGGAAGCCATTTAGGCTGTATTAGTTGTACATGTGTCTGAGCATTTTTGTTTGAAAGCAACTTTAAAAATATTTTTGAGAGTATTTAATACATTAAGTTACATGTGTCTACGCATTTCTGTTTGAAATCAACTTTAAAAAGATTTTTTTGAGATTAATTTAACACATTATTTGAATTCACATTTACCTCGTTTCAGGGGGTTTTCACGGGGTTATTTCCCTTCTCTTTTGCTCCCCCCCCCAACACAGCAACCGAGCATTTCTCCCTACCCCCCTCTCCCATTTGCGGCCAACCCCCTTGTCCCAACTTCGGCCTTCCTCTCTCGGGCTGGCAGCACCTACCCCAGTGGGCTTCTGTTTATGCCAGACGTAGGTGTCCCGGGAGCCCCTCTCGTAGCGGTACGTGGGGGGGAAGGTGATCTCCTCCTCGCCTGGGGAAAGCGGAAGACAAACCAGAGAGTTGCACAAGCCCAGCAAACCGTGGATAGCCGTAACCAGGGCCGGCGCGTCCATTTAGGCGAACTAGGCAATTGCCTAGGGCGCCAAAATGGAGGGGGCGCTGGCCAGCCTGCCCCTCGCCCCCCGGTGCCGCCCCAACCAGCGGCGGAGCAAGCAGGTTGGGGCGAAAACCACGGCGGCGAGGGCGCCAAAATGGAGGAGGCGCTGGCCAGCCTGCCCCCCGCCGCCGCCCCAACCAGCGGCGGAGCAAGCAAACCGCGGCGGCAGGGGGCAATGACGTCACGTGGCCCGCCCCCTCGCCTAGGGCGGCAAAACTGCCAGCACCGGTCCTGGCCGTAACCATGACAAACCGGCTCCATACCGTGGTTCGTGAAGCTGGCTTGCTTCAACAAACCAAGGTTTGGCATTCACCACGTCGTGTTCAGACATGATACTAAGCTACGTTCAAAAGAAAGCAAACGCTTCCACTCTCCTTGATGCCAAAGCAGAGGAGGAGGAAGCGAAAGGCCAGGTGAGTTTTCTTCAATTCACAATTGTCCATAGTTTATTGTGACATATGAATGCAGAGGTTCTGGTGCTTCTGTTTTATGTTGCATTTATTTTCCTGTGCACGACTATTGCATTATGGTTGTTGCAAGGTTTTAAACTCCCACCCGACGCTTTAAGAGGCTGCAATTTGAATTTTCTAAATTAGTAATGGCGAGGCGTGAAGTTGCAGGTTCAAAGCTCAGCTCGAGCCTGAACGTCCTTCGCTGGGAGGAGGAGGAGGAGAACGCGGCCGGATTACTTGGCAGGGCGGCTGCAAGTCACTGAGATAATGTATATCAAAAATGTTAGAAAAACTATTTAGATAATGAGTGTTATTCACTATTAATAACATAGCCCTTTTATCTCAAGAGGTGGCACCATGCTTCACCTTGTTCCTCCCTCTCCACCCATCCTGTGGCAAGGAGTTCCACAGGCTGTGCCTTCTACTATTACGGATGCCGGCCAGCAAGTGAGCCACCCAACCTTCCTTTAAAAGGGAGTTATTAAAAACCATCTGGGACCCTTCGCTCATCACCCAAAGCCGAGTTGGAGAACAGCGGTTGCAACACACAACTCCTATAGTTGGAGAAAGAGAGGAGAGGGTGCGCAGGATCGGGGTTGAGGGGAGAGAGATCAGCTGCTCACTAAATCGCAGGAAGATCTTGTGCTTCTCCTTCTCCAGGTTGAGCTGATCCACCCTGAGGAGCGGCTCAAACTCCTTGCGATTGATGTAGCTGAGGATCTCCTGGGGGGGAAAAGATGCCACAGATCAGTGTGCGGAACCTCACAGAATCATAGAACTGTAGCGTTGACAGGGACCCCCAAAGGTCCTCTAGTCCAACCCCGTGCAGTGCAGGAACCATGGCTAAAGAACTGCTGGGAAGCCAAACTTTCTGAGTGCTAAGAACATAAGGAGAGACCAGTTGCTGGATCAGGCCAAAGGAGCCTCCCAACCAGCTCAGCATCCTGTCCTCCCAGTGGCTGGCCAGACGCCCACTATGGAGACCCGGAAGCGAGAACTGAGACTGTCTCCTTACTTACAATTCCTAGCCACTGGCATTCAGAGACCTTTACTGCTTCTGGCATTGGAGGCAGGCAAAATACGCCCCCCCCGCCAATCTCAGGGCCAGCCTAGACCCAGGCCACCCCTCAAAAGCATCTCGTTTGGGCTTCAGATGAGCAGAGCCTAGTTGTGCCTGTAGAAATGCCCTCTGCACATGCCCAAGCGCACTGCCGTCTTTCTCTGTTCCTCCACAAGTCCCTGGGATTAGTCCTGCTCCCTCCTAGAAGTTCAGGACAGATTTTAAAATAGACATACTTCTTCGCGCAGCATTGGGGACGCGGGTGGCGCTGTGGGTTAAACCACAGAGCCTAGGGCTTGCCGATCAGAAGGTCGGCGGTTTGAATCCCCGCGACGGGGTGAGCTCCCGTTGCTTGGTCCCAGCTCCTGCCCACCTAGCAGTTTGAAAGCACATCAAAGTGCAAGTAGATAAATAGGTACCGCTCTGGCGGGAAGGTAAACGGCGTTTCCGTGCACTGCTCTGGTTCGCCAGAAGCGGCTTTGTCATGCTGGCCTCATGACCCGGAAAAACTGTCTGCAGACAAACGTCGGCTCCCTCGGCCAGTAAAGCGAGATGAGCGCCACAACCCCAGAGTTGTCCGGGACTGGACCTAATGGTCAGGGGTCCCTTTACCTTTACCTTTCTTCACGCAGCACATGGTTAAAACTACTGAAAAACCTTCCAACAAGAGGAAGTGATAGCCAGTATTGGACAAAATAATGGAGGAGGAGAGGGCTATCGATGGCCAATGGCTTTGCTCTGCCTTGGCAGCTGGAGGCAGCCAGGCTTCTATTATTATTATTATTATTATTATTATTATTATTATTATTATTATTATTATTGACAAAGTAATAATCATAAATAAATAATAAAAATATGCACCCCACCACTGAGACCATTCCGTTGTAACTATCCAACCTCCCAAAAATTTCAACACCTCTTGCACTGGTTTTGGCCCCTTTCCATTTTAACAGTACAAATTCTACAAACACCCTCCATACCTCCTCAGAATCATTTCTCCTGCGTATTCCCCGTCTTACCTTAATGGCACATGTTAATTTATCATTACCGGTAATAGCTGTATCCCACACCTCTTTTACCATTCTTCCATTTTATATTCTGCTTGCCCCTTCCACTTCCTAGCTATAATATTTCGCGCAGCTGTCAATAAATTTGTGAGCGGGTCCTTCATAGCCTGAGAACCTTCCACCCCATCGTAAATTGATAATAATTCTACCTCTGGGCTTTTGGTTAGCTTGAACCCAGTGATTTCTGCTATCTCCTTAAACACCCTTTGCCAGAAAAATTGTACATATTTACACCCCACCCCCACCACATGTGAACATAATTCCCTGTTTCCTGGCATCCCCTCCAACGTAACTCTGAATATTCCTTGTTTATTTTATTTAATTATATATATATAATAGTATAATAATATATATATAATAGTATAATAATATATATAGTATAATAATATAATATAATAATTTTCTTTTATTCTTATAGACCAGGCACGTCCAACAGGTAGATTGTGATCTACCTGTAGATCACTGGACGTCTGTGGTCTGTGGTAGATCACTGGCTCCCCCCAAAGAAGCCAAACAACTTTGGCTCCCAACCTGAACCCCTAAAAATGGGCCTTCCCCCTCCCTTAAAAAAAGCTCAACAACTTTGACCTGAACCCTCCAAAATGGGGTAGATCACTGCCAGTTTTTAACTCTGTGAGTAGATCACAGTCTCTTGGGAGTTGGCCACCCCTGTTATAGACAACATTTTCAATGTGCTTCTAAATATCAGTTGCTGGAAACTGCAATCAGGAGAGAGATCCTTTTCGGCTCAGATCCTGCTTGCAGGTTTCCCATGGTGGTTATCTGGTTGGCCATGGTGAGAGTTGGTCATGGGCCACGGGCCTGATCCAGCAAGCACTTCTTCTTATGTTCTCGTGGCCCCGCACAAGCCCAGCCCTACTTCCTCACCTGAATGTCCATGTCGAGGCGGTAATTGAGGTCCCCAAACCAGAAGAGGTGAGTGAAGCGGAGGGAGATGTCAAAGGAGCTGAGCTGCTTGTCGCCCAGGGAGAGGAGACGCAGGATGTCCAGGTAATTCTGGTTCCTCCTGGATGGGGGAGATGGGAGAAAAAGAGGACAGAAGGAGAAGAAGAAGAAGAAGAAGAAGAAGAGTATGGATTTGATATCCCGCTTTATCACTACCCGAAGGAGTCTCCAAGCGGCTAACATTCTCCTTTCCCAGTGTGGTGTAGTGGTTAAGAGTGGTAGACTCGTAATCTGGGGAACCGGGTTCATGTCTCCGCTCCTCCACATGCAGCTGCTGGGTGACCTTGGGCTAGTCCCACTTCTCTGAAGTCTCTCAGCCCCACGCACCTCACAGAGTGTTTATTGTGGGGGAGGAAGGGAAAGGAGAATGTTAGCCGCTTTGAGACTCCTTCGGGTAGTGATAAAGCGGGATATCAAAGCCAAACTCTTCTTCTTCTTCTTCTTCTTCTTCTTCTTCTTCTTCTTCTTCTTTCCCTTCCTCCCCCACAACAAACACTCTGTGAGCTGAGTGGGGCTGAGAGACTTCAGCGAAGTGGGACTAGCCCAAGGTCACCCAGCAGCTGCATGTGGAGGAGCGGAGACACGAACCTGGTTCACCAGATTACGAGTCCACCTCTCTTAACCACTACACCACACTGGCTCACACGACCGAGGTGCCTGTGAGCATGGCAAAAGAAGAAGCCGGTTCTGCGCAGGGTTACTGAGCAAAATTTACTTATTTCCTTTCATTTAGAGGAGGGAGAAAAGTTGTTTTCTGCTGCTCCAGAGAAGAGGACATGGAGCAATGGATTCGCTGTTCGACAGCGGAATTTGCTGCCAGGGAGTGTGGTGGAGTCTCCTTCTTTGGAGGTCTCTAAGCAGAGGCTTGACAGCCACCTGTCAGGAATGCTCTGATGGTGTTTCCTGCTTGGCAGAGGGTTGGACTGGATGGCCCTTGTGGTCTCTTCCAACTCTAGGATTCTATGATTCTATGAATCGCTCCATAGGAAACACGCCAATAACAACAACAACAACAATTTATTATTTATACCCCGCCCATCTGGCTGGGTTTCCCAGCTATTCTGGGCAGCTCCCAACAGAATATTAAAAATGGAATAAAACTTCAAACATTAAAAACTTCCCTAAATAGGGCTGCCTTCAGTTGTCTTCTAAATGTCAGACAGTTGCTTATCTCCTTGACATCTGCTGGGAGGGCGTTCCACAGGGCGGGTGCCACCACCGAGAAGGCCCTCTGCCTGGTTCCCTGTAACCTCACTTCTCGCAGTGAGGGAACCGCCAGAAGGCCCTCGGCGCTGGATCTCAGTGTCCGGGCTGAACGGTGGGGGTGGAGACGCTCCTTCAGGTCTACTGGACCGGTGCTCCTCCAGCCCAGCAGTTCTGTCCCCAACCCCATTCCAAAATGCTCAAGAGCCCTCCAGCTTACTTGGTGTGGCGAGGAAAGGACTCACCTGGCTGTCTTCTCGTTGCCGGAGGTGAGGTGGCAGTTCACAAACCCAAACGACGTGCCGTTGAACATGAAGGAGACACCGACAGCCCCCTTATTGCCTAGGAAGGAAAATAATTGAGGTGATGCGGGTGGCAGGCATTTAGGCAGCAGAGGGGAATTGGAGAAGCTCCTCCAGTGCTGCTTCATTGCAACATTCCCGTTTCCACAAACGCGGGTGACTTTAAAAGAGGATTAGACTGATTGACGGAGGATAAAGCTGCCATTGGCTATATTCTGCGCCCACAGTCAGAGGGGGTAAAGACCTGAATACCAGTCAAGGGGAATCCCAAGTGGGGAGAGGGCTGTTCTTCTGCTCAGGTCCTGTTTGTGGGCTTCGCTTTAGGGCAGGCACCCCCAAACTCGGCCCTCCAGATGTTTTGGGACTACAACTCCCATCATCCATAGCTAACAGGACCAGTGGTCAGGGATGATGGGAATTGTAGTCCTCTGGAGAGCAGGGTGGCGAGGCTACTTGGTGCCATTGCACCGCCCTCGCGGCATCCCTTATTTTCAAATCCGAAAGTTTGGGAAAATCCCTTATTTTCAAATCCGAAAGTTGACAGCTATGCATCACACACACAGCCCAACAAGACAATGACAGAAATCTACCAACAGAATACAAATCAATATGGCTAACCTGATCAAAAAACACCCACCCACCCCACTCACACAGGAAAACAAAGATCACAACAGCCAACCATGAATGAACAATCACACCCTACGCCACCTCTCTCACCGCCAAAGGAGCACAAGCGAAGAACAGAGAACCTATACAAACAACGCTGACACTAAACCCTACATATATTAAGTAAAATAGAAACATCGTCGCCCCGCCCCACCCATCTCCCCACCCCACCCACCTCCTTCCCCCTTTCCTTCCTAATGTCTCAACAAACAAAACTGATCTGCAAAAATGTTACATGGAAAAAATACGAGAGAGACATTGCACCCACCTTTGTAAATCAAGAAAATATTTAATAATAATAAAAAAACACGGAAACCGCTAAAGCGACTTGGCTTATTCCAACCAAGACTCTTGCTGGGGGAATCTGGAGCAGCCTAGCCTTCCTCCGGACAGCTCTCCTCTTACCCAGAGTGTTGGCGATCCCGGTTTTCACGCTGGAGGTGCTGACATGGCTGATCCGGTTCTCATGTTCTGGTTTCACCAGGACGGCTATTTTAATGTTCCACAGGGACTGCATGGCGATCTGGAAAGAGGCAACCAAGGAGACGAGGTTTTTCATCCCAGGACACTGGAGATTTAAGGGAACCTGAGCAGAACACGATGTCCTTGGCACCTTGAACTATGGCTCCCCTGCATGCTCCTGTCTGCAACACTTAGGTAAAAAGGGACAATCATGGGAATAATACAGCAAAAAGAAGGGAAATAACCCCGTGGAAAACCCCCTGAAATGAGGTAAATGTGTATTCAAAAATATATTAAATTAATCTCAAAAACTATTTACAGTTAATTTCAAACAGAAATGCTCAGACACATGTACCTAGTTGTATAGAATTCCTCTCAAAAATATTTTTAATATATTTTTTAAGTTGCTTTCAAACGGAAATGCTCAGGCACATGTGACTAACTCAAAGGATAGTGATTAATGAAAAAAAACTTTCCAAAAAACTTCAAATTATGAAAATTACTGTAATATAGCCTAAATGGCTTTCAAAAACTTAAAAACAAAAAAAGCTCCTGAACAGAATTACTCAAACTCTTAGTAAACTGCTTAAATTCTATATAACTAGTTACATGTGTCTGAGCATTTCTGTTTGAAATTAACTTTAAATAATTTTTGAGATTAATTTAATATATATTTTGAATACACATTTACCTCGTTTCAGGGGGTTTTCACGGGGTTATTTCCCTTCTGTTTCATGTCTTTAACACTGGCATAAATCACAACAAACGTATATATAAATACATATATGTATATTATTCAGATTCCATTATGTTGAAGAAATAGGAAGGCGCAACAGAGAGAGTATGCCTCACCTTATCGTGAAGGGGGTTTTGCAACCTTTGAAATACGTATGGTACTCCTTGTTATAATATCATGGTGGTATGTATAATTTAATTGAATATATCACGCTTTTACTCATTTATGTATAAAAATAGAGTTTCAACTGCATCATTTCATATCATTTAGATTTCAAGTTGCTGAAGAAGCCGAAAGGCGAAACAGGTTGACTTTATTCCGGAAAACCTTGTTCTGCTTACATCATCTCATGGACTTCTTATATTATGGCATGGGATCCATAAATTTTGGGTTCCTTTTTGTACATTTGTAATCTATATATGTATTTATGTTGTCAGAGTTGTCTAGTGTTACTGTGTTGTTCACCCCGGTTGTGAGGATGATATAAAATAAGATACTACATTTATGATATTCAGCAGGTTGTGTTTGTTGTGATTTATGCCAGTGCTGTACATAACCAAGGCTTGTTGTTGGCCTGTCTGCAACACGGCAAAGGCAACATTTTGGTCCTCTCCTCTTCTCTGGGTGAGAGGGTGCAGAATGTAAGAGGAGGAACAAAAGCAGCTCAGTGACATCAGATGTGCATGGTGGGCTTTGTTTTGGTAATAATAATATTAATATTAATAATAATAATAATAATAATAATAATAATAAAAAATTTTATTTATACCCCGCCCTCCCCAGCCAAGACCGGGCTCAGGGCGGCTAACACCAAGTATAAAAACAATTGATTAAAATACAACTTAAAAAACAAGATTAAAATACAACATTAAAGTGCAGCCTCATTTCAGTAGAAACTCAAATCAAAAACTATTTGCGGAAGGAACCGTCAAATCTTCACCAAGGCCGACTATCTAGACTGGTCCTACATGGGCCAGAAAAATGCTAGGGAAGTCCCCAAATAGGAGTTCCATCACGGGGGAAAAAGGAAAGAGGGGGGAGGGGATCAAATTGATTCCAATCCAAAGGCCAGGCGGAACAGCTCTGTCTTACAGAGGAGGAGGGAGGGATGCAACTCTGGGTTGGGATTCTGGTCACCTCACTTCAGAAAAGTTGGGATTCTGGTCACCTTACCTAAGAAAGGACATTGCAGAGTTGGAAAAGGTTCGGAAATGTAAGGAGGTGGAAGGGACATTTTACCATATGTGGTGGACGTGCCCAAGGATAAAAGCTTTCTGGGAAAAGATTTATAATGAAATGAAAAAAGTGTTGAATTTGCTGCCAAGGAGTGTGGTGGAGTCTCCTTCTTTGGAGGTCTTCAAGCAGAGGCTTGACAGCCACCTGTCAGGAATGCTTTGATGGTGTTTCCTGCTTGGCAGGTGATTGGACTGGATGGCCCTTGTGGTCTCTTCCAACTCTAGGATTCTATGATTCTAAGTGTGCATGCACACAAAAGCTCATACCAATAACAAACTTAGTTGGTCTCTAAGGTGCTACTGGAAGGAATCTTTTTTATTTTGTTTCCACATTCAGGAGGCAACAATACTTCTGAACCCTAGTTGCCGGAAACCACAGGAGGGGAGAGGGCTGCTCTTTTGCTCAGGTCCATCTTGTGAGCTTCCCATTAGTTGGCTGCTGCAAGAAGAGGGTGCTGGACTAGCCGGGCCTTTGGTCTGATCCTGCAGGCTCACCTGACGTTCTCCCCTGGCTGGGGAGAGAGAAGAACACGCTCCCCACCCGCCAGACGCCCCCTCTACCTCCTCCTGGGCACCCACCGGCCGGTACTCTATTTCCGTGAACTCCTTGAGGGCTCCGCGCACAAAGTCCACCCACTCCTTGTCCCCCATGGAGTTCTCCTGGGTGCCGAAGACGTAGATGTCGTGGGGGATGGTGACCGTCATCTCGTCCAGCGTCTTGCCCAGACCCTTCGAGGCAAACCAGGAGGTAATGTTCTTGGGAGGCGGAACGCTGCCTGCGGAGGAGAAGGGGGAACCGGCCAATCAGAAGCAGGGCTCTCCAGCCTAGTGGGTTCTCCCAGAGGCATCCAGCCATTGGCCAGTCATTGCAGCGGGGGGGAGGGGGAGAGTCGAGGGGAGTCTGCTGGGACCACCCAGCTGCAACATCTTTTCGCCTAGCCTTACTCTACCGCCCAGCCTGGGACCTTATAAGGCGAATCTTCTGCTTAAATATTTTTGTTTCCGCTTAATGTTTTTGCAGAGCGTGTTCTTTGTCTTTTTGGCAGGAGCACGGATGTTCCTGGTTTTTAAGACCTTGGAAATATTTTCAATTCGTGTAATTTGCATTACTGTTGTACCTTGGAAGTTGAACAGCTTCGTTCCCGAACGTTTTGGCTCCCGAACGCCACAAACCCGGAAGAGACTGTTCCGGTTTGCAAACTGTTTTTGGAAGCCTAACGTCCGACGGGGCTTCCGTGGCTTCCGATGCTTCCTGCAGCCAATCAGAAGCCACACTTTGGTTACCAAACGTTTTGGAAGTCGAACGGACTTCCAGAACGGATTCCGTTTGACTTCCAAGGTACGACTGTATTTTGAATTTGCATTACGGTTGGGACGCGGGTGGCGTTGTGGGTTAAACCACAGAGCCTAGGGCTTGCCGATCAGAAGGTCGGCGGTTCGAATCCCCGCGACGGGGTGAGCTCCCGTTGCTCGGTCCCAGCTCCTGCCCACCTAGCAGTTCGAAAGCACGTCAAAGTGCAAGTAGATAAATAGGTACCACTCCGGCGGGAAGGTAAACGGCGTTTCCGTGCGCTGCTCTGGTTCGCCAGAAGCGGCTTAGTCATGCTGGCCACATGACCTGGAAGCTGTACGCCGGCTCCCTCGGCCAATAATGCGAGATGAGCACCACAACCCCAGAGTCGTCCGCGACTGGACCTAACGGTCAGGGGTCCCTTTACCTTTACCTTTAAGCGATGTTACGTTCCAAGGATTGCATCTAAAGCCACAATTGCATATACTGTCGTACCTTGGAAGATGAACAGAATCCGTTCCGGAAGTCCGTTTGACCTCCAAAACGTTCGGAAACCAAAGCACGGCTTCTGATTGGCTGCAGGATGCTCCTGCAGCCAATCGGAAGCTGTGGAAGCCCTGTCGAGATGTTTGGCTTCCAAAGAACGTTCATAAACCGGAACACTCACTTCCAGGTTTGTGGCGTTTTGGAGCCAATATGTCCGAGTACCAAGGCATTCGGGATCCAAGATACGACTGTAGTTGAAACATATTGGGTGCAATGGTGGGTGGGATCGCCAGAGTGTATTTTCCCGGGCGCCCAGCCGCTTTCCACCCCCTTTTAAAAAAAAATTTATTTTCTTTGCCCAAAGCACAAAAATTAAACGTGCAAAAGTCGTGGGCTTTGTACTGACACCAGGCCCCGCTTCTCAGGCTCCTCTTCTCAGGAGCAGCAGAAAACAACTTTTCTCCCTCCTCTATATGACATCCTTTTACATGTTCAAATATATAAAAGGATGTCATATAGAGGAGGGAGAAAAGTTGTTTTCTGCTGCTCCTGAGAAGAGGACACGGAGCAATGGATTCAAACTGCAAGAAAGAAGATTCCACCTCAACATTAGGAAGAACTTCCTGACAGTAAGAGCTGTTCGACAGTGGAATTTGCTGCCAAGGAGTGTGGTGGAGTCTCCTTCTTTGGAGGTCTTTAAGCAGAGGCTTGACAGCCACCTGTCAGGAATGCTTGGATGGTGTTTCCTGCTTGGCAGGGGGTTGGACTGGATGGCCCTTGTGGTCTCTTCCAACTCTAGGATTCTAGGATTCTATGATCAGGCAGGAACATTCGCTGTTCTCTTCTGGGTGCCTGCAAAAAGCATTATTGTTTACAGGCAGGCCTACCCAGGTATTTAGAAAGTTGGTACGAGTTCTAATCTGTCTTTAGCTTATTTTAACTTTCCAAAAGTCTTACATTATTGCAATTTATTCTTCTTATTGATAATTGTGTCTTGCCTTCCCGCTTTGAAGTTTTTGTTTGGTTTTGGTTTTTGCCATCGAGGGGTCTATACATTTTATGGAATAAAGATAACATCAGACTGCTCCCCGCGGCTCCTCTCTCGACCCCGACACCTGTGAAAAGCCCAGGAAAGGTTCACACATCCCCGTAGCAAGACTGACCCATATTCCATGTGCCAATGAAGATGGAGATCATGTCCGGCTCGTCCTGCTTCGAATGTCTGTTCTTCATCAGCTGCAGGAGTTGGCAGAAGGCCTCACGTTTCTGGAGCGAGCAGGGCGGGAAGACGACAGGAGGACAGCGAGACAAAGAGAAGAGCCTCAGAGAAACACAAGCAGGCAAAACCACCCAGGACTCCCCAACTTTCCATGCAATCCCTCCGTTTCCGTATTTATTCTTAAAGCAGCACGTTTCTAGCCCTCTTGATGCCAGAGGTCTCTCCGCCTTTGAACACACCAGCAATTCCACCTGCACATTGGCAGGATTACTGTAATAACATACAGTTTTATAAGAGTTACAGGTAGATACCTGTGTTGGTCTGTCATAGTCAAAACAAAATAAAAAAAATTCCTTCCAGTAGCACCTTAGAGACCAACTAAGTTTGTTCTTGGTATGAGCTTTCGTGTGCATGCACACGAAAGCTCATACCAAGAACAAACTTAGTTGGTCTCTAAGGTGTTACTGGAAGGAATTTTTTTATTTAGTTTTATAAGAGTACAGTCATACCTCGGGTTACGGCCGCTTCAAGTTGTGCGATTTTGGGTTGTGCACCGTGCAATGCAACACCGGAACGGGTTCCTCCCGGGTTCCGGCGCTCGCAAATGCGCAGAAGCACTAAATCGCGCTTTGCGCATGTGCAGAAGCGCCGAATCGCGACCCGCGCATGCGCAGATGCGGCGCTGCGGGTTGCGAACGCTGCGGGTTGCGAACGTGCCTCCCGCACAGATCACGTTCGCAACCCAGGCATCCACTGTATACATTTAAAGTAGATGAGTTCACCCTGACTCACCCTGGCACTAACAAAGATGAAGTCCTTCCGCTGAGTCTTCTCTTTCTCCTTCTCGAAGACGATTCCCAGCTTATTCTGCACCCGCTGGGATTTTATCAGCTGGCGGACTGGGGAAAAAGAGGGAGAGGGGGATCTGTATCTGTTAGAACTCGCAACTTTTAGTGCGGCAGCAGCTGCACTTTGGAACTCCCTGCCACTTGACCTCAGGAAAGCACCTTCATTGTACTCTTTTCGGTGCCTGCTAAAAACATTTTGGCTTAGACAAGCCTGCCCAGCTGTTTAGAAGGCTGGTGTGAGCGTTAACGTTTTCAGTCTGTTGCTATTTTAACTTTTCGAAAGTCGTAAATTATTGTTGCAACCTTTTCGTTTTATTGCTTTATCTTTTTTTTGTGTGAACCGCTTGGGGAGGATTTTCTCTTTTTTTACAGTGAAGGGGTGTATAAATTTTATTAAATAAATACAGAAGCGATGCGGAGGGAATGTTGGCTTCCCCCTTTCCCGTTAGCCTTCCCTTAGGAATTTGCTTTTGGGCTGCTTCACCCGCTGTGCATTTCTAGATAGACGGGTCGGAGTTTAACGCAGCCTTCGCCGACCCGGTACCTGACACCTGTTTGGACTACAACTCCCAACAGCCCCGGCCTGCACAGCCGCAAGATGCTGAGGCTCATAGGAGTTGTAGTCCAACACATCGCCGGGCAGGGGACAGGGTTGAGACAGCGTGTTCCCTGTGGGCAGGTTCTCAAATGCAGGAGAAGATGTTTCAGGGGGAAGCTCAAGCCATCAGGTCGAGGCAGGAGAATCACCAAAACATGAAGACGAAACCTATTTGTTTTTGTTTTTATGTTTTTTTGTTTTAATAATGTGTTATAGTCTTTGGTTTTTTCTTCCTTTTCCTTCTATCTTCTTTTCTTTTTCTTTTCTCGCTCTCTCCTTGAATGTATTGTATTTTTTTCACCTTGCTTTTTGGAATGGATGTTTGTTAGTTTTGATTTTGTATTTTGTGTAACTCGTTGTAATTTTTATGTGGTTGATAAATAAAGATTATTTTTAATGAAATAAAATAAAAACATGAGAACGAAACCCTCCCCCCCTCCCCAAATAAGTGTTCTTCGGAGAGGGCTTCTTCCTTAAGGTGGATTCCTCAAAAGAAGAAGAAGAGTTTGGATTTGATATCCCGCTTTATCACTACCCTAAGGAGTCTCAAAGCGGCTGACATTCTCCTTTCCCTTCCTCCCCCACAACAAACACTCTGGGAGGTGAGTGGGGCTGAGAGACTTCAGAGTAGTGGGACTGGCCCAACGTCACCCAGCAGCTGCATGTGGAGGAGCGGGGACGCGAACCCGGTTCACCAGATTACGAGTCTATCGCTCTCAACCACTACACCACACTGGCTCACCATACTGGAGAGGCAGGGTGGGTCAGGGCATGGGGCGAGGGGTGAGAGAGGCCCAGCCCAATGGCCATGGCGGAAGCAGCCTCGGCCCCCACCTGGTGCCCTCCGGCTGCCTCCGACTGCAACGGCCATCTGCCTGGCCTGCCACTCAGGGTTGTTGTGAAGTTTAAACTCTTGTTGACAGGGCTGTGTCACGAGGGCTGACTCCTGATTTAAGGCATCTTAGTCAATCAGCCCAACGAGGGTTGGGCTTTTGCGGGTGAGCTGAGAGTTTGTTCGGACCCTGCGTGAGAATCCGTTTGTGTCGTAAGAAAAATGACTGAGGTTATTATCTTAGCAACTCTGCATGAATGTCACATTTTTAAATTACAGGTAGGTAGCCATGTTGGTCTGCCGTAGTTGAAACAAAATAAAAAAAAATTTAAATTCCTTCCAATCTCCCAGGGTAGCTGCATGTGGAGGAGCGGGGAAGCGAACCCGGTTCCCCAGATTACGAGTCCACTGCTCTTAACCACTACACCACACTGGCTCTCAAGTGTGAAGGCCACAACCTGATCATCTGAGGCGGGGAGGGCAAAGGAGACTCGGATCACCGCTGGGGAGGGGTCTCCAGTGAAAGACACACTCGGGGGGGGGGCCTCCTCCTTACTCTTGTCGTGAGCAAAGGTGTTCCAGTCTTCCTGGGAGTCCTTCTGCTTCTTCAGCACAACCAGCTTCCCGCCTTCCACATCCACGCTCAAGGTGTACTTCTGAGATTTCCCGATCTTCGTGAGGTCGCCCAAGGTCAGGTCCAGCTTCACCTGAGAGGGAGGGAGGGAGGGATGGGGAGAAGGAAGGATGACCCAGGAGATGTTCCTCAACACACAAGGCAATTATTCGCGCACCTATTTGTGTTTACTGCATTTATAGGCCGCCTTTCCTCCAGGGAGCTCGAGGTGGGGCACACCCGCTCATCCTCACCACAACCCTGCGAGGTAGGCTGAGCTGAGAGTCTGCGGCTGGTCCAAGGTCACGTGGCAAAAGGGCTTTGTGGCCAAGTAAGGGTCCGAGCCCTGGTCTCCCAGGCCTTGGTTCAATGCTCTAACCACTACACTGCCGCTGCCTCCACAATTAATTGGGGAAGGGACCTTAGCTGAGAGCATGCAGAATGTCCCAGGGGCATCTCCAGGGAGGATCGGGCCCCTGCCTGAAACCCTAAAAAGCCTCTGCCAGTCAGTGTTGGCAATGCTAAGCTACACGGGCCAATGGGGACGCCAAGGCAGCTTCACAGGAATGGAGGAAAAGCGGTGAGTTAATACGCACTCTCTTTTTTGCCACCGTGTGGAAGGAGCTGCAAAAGTGACTGAATCTTGGACCCCTGGCGACCAGAAGGGTTACCATATTTTTCGCTCCATAAGACGCACTTTTTTCCTCCTAAAAAGTAAGGGGAAATGTCTGTGCGTCTTATGGAGCGAATGTGTGGTCCCTGCAGCTGAACTGCCCAGGGGCAAAAGCAGATCGTGCTTTTTTTTTAAAAGAGAGAGAGAGAGAAGGGGGTGTTGAAAGGAAGCCCCCCTGAGCAGCTGCTCAGCAAACGATCGGGGAGAGAGATAAGGGAGAGAGATTCCAGCCCCGCCCCCTTGCAGAGGGAGGCTGTTTCCCCAGCGACATGTGACTGGCTGATTAGATTATCTGTCTGGAAACTGTAGAAATGGCTCCCTTTCCTGAAGCTGCAGAACTGTGAGTTAAACCCCATAAAACAGGGTTTTTTCCCTTTGCAAAGTAAGCTCAACAACTTTGAGCTGATCCTCAAAAAATGAGGCTTTCTCCTTTGCAAAAGAAGCTGCAGAAATTTGAGCTGATCCTCAAAAAAATGGGGCTTTCCCCCTCTAAAAACTAGGTGTGTCCTGTGGTCAGGTGCGCCTTATAGAGCGAAAAATACGGTGATTTGGACCGCCTCTTTGGCTTCTGGGACATTCAGCCCAAAGTGTTCCTTTTGCACCATGGAGGGCTAAAAACCTGGGGCTCCTTCTGCACCTTCTCTGCACGCAGACAACTGCAGCTCACGGCCTCGGGATGAGCCTAAGGAGTGACTGAAAAGACTTGGCTTTTACCTCAAATGCCTGGACAGGAATGCTCTTGGCTTTTCGCGAAGAAGGCAGGGCGAGGCCAGGCTGGGCTGTGGAACTCATGTCCTGGAGAGCTTTCAGAGCCTGCAAGGGGGATGGTGAAGAGTAGGATCATAATAATTACTCGGGGTTGTCCTTGTCATTGATTTATACTCCGCTTAAACCCAAAATGGGCTTCTAAAGCAGACTGCAAATCGTAAAAAAATAGGTAAATGACGACAATTAAATTAGACAGTTAAGACAACCCTGTTGAAATAATAATAATACACACACACACACACACACACACACACACACACACACCCCGCCCATCTGGCTGGGTTTCCCCGGCCACTCTGGGCGGCCCCCAACAGGTTATTAAAAACGCATCAGTCGGGTCTCTGGCCGCAGTCCCATTTACCGTCTTTCCCCCTTTTTAAGATACCGTCTTATAATTTTTTCCCCTCAAAAAAACACAGGGTGGCTTATTTTCGGGGGGATGTCTTATTTTTATTACGTCAGTATGGTACGGTACAGCCTCCCCCTGCACGCTGAGCAGGCAGGGCAGAACTCCGCAAGAGGCGTGTTTTCCCTCCGCGCCTCTCGCTGGTTCGCTGGCTCCCTGTGCATGGGGAACAGGCGGGGCAGGAAGAGGCATCTCCCCCCCCCCCCGCGCCTCTCCCTGTGCACTAAGCAGGCGGGGCAGAACTCCGCAAGAGGCGTGTTCCCCCCCCCCGTGCCTCTCACTGGTTCACTGGCTCCCTGCGCACGCAGGAGGGGCTGAGGAGGCGGCGGGAACAATGGCGGCACCATGGCTTACTTTTGGGGTACGTCTTACTTCTCACAAAGGTAAAAAAAACCTGCCATGGCTTACTTTATGACTACGTATTAAAAAAGGGGAAACAGGGTAGATCACACTATGTTTTCCCCCGTTTTAAAATAACTGCGCTGGTTGCCAGGTCATTTCTGGGCCCAATTCAAGATGTACACGTTGGCGTTTGAAACCCTAAACGACTCAGTCCCCATACAACCAAAAGGGGGCTCCCAGGCGCCGAGATCGAGACAGGACGCCCTCTTGACGGTTCCTCTGCCCTCAGAAGCTGGGGCAGGGTGTAAGCTCGGGAGAGGGTCTCCTCTGTGGTGGCCCCTAGGTCGTGGGATTCCCACGCCAAAGAGGTGCGCCTGGCACCTTCAGAGGATGCTGAGGACACCCCCTCTTTACCCCCTGGCTTTTGACACGTGCATTATCAAGGCACACCTAATTTTCGCAAGCTGCTTTAAATTGTTGTGTTGTGTTTTAATGCTCTATCCCCCCCCCACCACCACCACCACCTGGGAGCTTAGGGCGCAGGACAGATAATAAACAAACAGCATCAGCATGAGGCTCCATCCCGCGCTCCTTCCAGAGGAGACGGGGAGGGGCAGAGGGTGCCCCCGCCCGGCACTCACCTTTTTCTCAATACTGGACAGGAAGTCCTTCAAGATGGACAGCTTCAGGACCAGGCTCTCCAGCTCCTGCTCTCCGGTTTGGCTGGCGGTCTGGGAACCAGAAGAAGGAGGGTTGGAAAACAAAGACCCAGGAGCAGCTTTCTGGCACAGGAGGGGCAGGAGACGCTCGGGGGGCCGGGAACTGATTCTGGGGGGGCCAGAGTCAAGTCCCGTTCCAGGACATTGTGGAATTTGGCCTCTAAAGCTTTTCAAAGCAGCAAAACAGAAAGAACACAGAGGACGGGCTGGTAATGAATACACAAACTTTTGGGTGAAGCTGGTCATCATCGGTTCTTGCGAAAACCCCGGCTCTGCAAGCCCCAAGGATCAGCTCATTGCTGTGCCCTTACCTGCCCCACACCTGACACAATAATAATAATAATTTATATTAATTTATTATTTGTACCCCGCCCATCTGGCCGGGTCCCCCCAGCCACTCTGGGCAGCCTCCAACAGATATTAAAATACATTAAAATATCACAGGTTAAAAACTTCACTAAACAGGGCTGCCTTCAGGTATTTTCTGAATGTCAGATAGTTGTTCATCTCTTTGACCTCTGCTGGGAGGGCGTTCCACAGGGCGGGCGCCACCACTGAGAAGGCCCTCTGCCTGGTTCCCTGTAGCTTTGCTTCTCGCAGGGAGGGAACCGCCAGAAGGCCCTCGGCGCTGGACCTCAGTGTCCCAGGTAGGACAGGTGGGAACAGAAATGAGCTCGCAGGGTTTGGGATTCAGATTCCGTTGAATTAGAGGGAAGCGCTGTGGGTTAAACCACAGAGCCTAGGGCTTGCCGATCAGAAGGTTGGCAGTTCGAATCCCCGTGACGGGGTGAGCTCCCGTTGTTCAGTCCCTGCTCCTGCCAACCTAGCAGTTCGAAAGCACATCGTGCAAGTAGGTACCTTCTGGTGGGAAGGTAAACGGCGTTTCCGTGCGCTGCTCTGGTTCGCCAGAAGCGGCTTAGTCATGCTGGCCACATGACCCGGAAGCTGTACGCCGGCTCCCTCGGCCAATAAAGCGAGATGAGCGCCGCAACCCCAGAGTCGGTCACAACTGGACCTAATGGTCAGGGGTCCCTTTACCTTTACCTTACCTCTGATCCAGTAAAATACATAAATTTATTTTTAAATTAATTTACTAGCCATCATGACTACCGTCTTTCCCCCTTTTTAAGACACCGTCTTATAATTTTTTTTCCTCAAAAAAACACAGGGTGGTTTATTTTCGGGGGGATGTCTTATTTTTATTACGTCAGTATGGTACGGTACAGCCTCCCCCTGTGCGCTGAGCAGGCAGGGCAGAACTCCGCAAGAGGCGTGTTTTCCCTCCGCGCCTCTCGCTGGTTTGCTGGCTCCCTGCGCACGCAGGAGGGGCTGAGGAGGCCACGGGAACAATGGCGGCACCATGGCTTACTTTTGGGGTACGTCTTACTTCTCACAAAGCTAAAAAAAACCTGCCATGGCTTACTTTATGACTACGTATTAAAAAAGGGGAAACAGGGTAGTAAATAAAGAAATAAAATCAGACAAATGAATAGGGGGGATAAGGTACTGACAGCCTTATTCTCGTTTGTCTAGTTTTATTTATTTATTTGGCTCCATTCACGCCCCGCCTTTTCCTCCCAGGAGCTGACGGTGTCCTGCATGGTTCTCCCCGACTCCAGTCAATCCTCACAACAACCCTGTGAGGTAGGTTGGGCTGAGAGAAGGTCACACACAGTCAGCGCCATGGCTGAGCGGGGATGCAAACTCTGCTCTCCCAGGAAATAGTCCAATGCTACGACCATTAGACTATACTGGTTCTCAAAAGCAGCCCAACTTCAGTTGGGGTTCAGACTCGGGGCCACTTTTGGAGGCCTTTGGGCTCAGGGGGACTTTCTGGAGAGCAAAATATGTACCTCTCTACATGACTTGGCTGAAAGAATTGAGGGGGTGCTCATCCAATTTGCAGGTTGGACAGGGGGGGTCAGCTAATGTCGTAGAATTGGAATTCAAAATGACCTTAACAGATTGAAGACCAAACTAACCGAGTGGATTTCATTCCTGCACTTAGGGAGGAAGAACCAGATGCACAAATATAAGATAATAATAATAATAATAATAATAATAATAATAATAATAATTTATTATTTGTACCCCGCCCATCTGGCCGGGTCTCCCCAGTCACTCTGAGCGGCTTCCAACAAATATCAAAATACATTAAAATATCACAATTAAAAACTTCCCTAAACAGGGCTGCCTTCAAGTGTTTTCTAAATGTTATGTAGTTGTTGATCGCTTTGACCTCTGCTGGGAGGGCGTTCCACAGGGCGGGCGCCACTACCGAGAAGGCCCTCTGCCTGGTTCCCTGTAACCTCGCTTCTCGCAGTGAGGGAACCGCCAGAAGGCCCTCGGTGCTGGACCTCAGTGTCTGGGCTGGACGGTGGGGGTGGAGACGCTCCTTCAGGTATACAGGACCGAGGCCATTTAGGGCTTTCAAGGTCAGCACCAACACTTTGAATTGTGCTCGGAAACGTACTGGGAGCCAATGTAGTTCTCTCAGGACCGGTGTTATGTGGTCCCGGCAGCCACTCCCAGTCACCAGTCTAGCTGCCGCATTCTGGATTAATTGCAGTTTCCGGCTCACCTTCAAAGGTAGCCCCACGTAGAGCGCATTGCAGTAGTCCAAGCGGGAGATAACTAGAGCATGCACCACTCTGGTGAGACAGTCTGCGGGCAGGGAGGGGGGGGAACCTGGCTTACTAGCAGGACAAGGATCTAGGGATCTTGGTGGACCACAAGTCATGAATCAAAAGTGTGATGCAGCAGCAAAAAAGGCGAACACTATTCTAGGCTGCATCTACAGAATTCTAGCGTCCACATCAAGGGAAGGAGTAGTCCTACTCTAGTCTGCCTTGGTCGGACACCCAACCTGGAGTCCTGTGTCCAGTTCTGGGCACCACAATTTAAGGAGGATGTTGACAAGGTGGGCAGAGGAGGGCAACCAAGATGATCCAGGGTCTGGAAACCCAGCCTGATGAGGAACGGTTGAAGGAGCTGGGTATGTTTAGCGTGGGAAAGAGGAGACTGAGAGGAGATACGAGAGCCACCTTCAAATTTCTCGAGGGCTGTCCCATGCTCATTTCAGTTTCCCTTTCCTAGACCTGTCAAATCCAGAAAGCCACTTTTAATCTTTCCTTGCAGAAAAAGGTGTTCCAGCTCCTCAGTTAATTGGGGAGGGGGCTCTTCTGCTTCCAATCGCCACACCCACCTGCTGCAAGATCCGGGAGGTCATGGGGGAGCTCTGCTGGTCAAACACCTTAGACAGGATCTCCAAGCCACACAAAACCTTGTCCACCTCGCTGGAAGAACAAGAACCAGGTTTTATATTTCTGCGGCAGAGCGGTCCATCCTGCCACCCCACCACTGCCTGGCTCTCCTTATTCTCTCTCTCTAGCTCTTCAGCCCAGACATTTGTCAGACTGTGAGGCTTTTTTTATTTAAAAAAACCACCACCACGCTCTCATCAGTTCTTTAATTGTCTGAACTTAACTGCAAGCAACGCCAAGCGCCACTTCTGCTTATTTTGAGGTTTCTAGCTGCTCCGAGCCCTGATTTGGAGAGCTGGCCTCGCAGCAACCCTCTTCCCACCTCTGTTTACCCAAAGCACGATTCATCAGCCCCATGTTATGTCAACAGGCAGGTGGACGTTGCTCTGCTCCCTTTTCCCATCTCACCTGTGCAGGCGTTTGCAGGAAGTGACCAGGGTTTTGTTTAGGTGGGGCAGGCTGCTGGCACCAGCCTTCACAGCCTCCAGGTCTAGGGAGTAACTGCCTTTCAGGTACTCGTGGGAAACGGTGCTGAGCCCGTTGGTGGTGCTGTAAGAGGAATAATAATAATAATAATAATAATAATCTATATATATAAAAAAGTTCCCATTGCGTGCGCGGCGGACACCAGCTTGCTCCGTAACCACTGGACCAAATCTCATCAAATTAGGACACAGCGTACCATGACCATCAAGGAAGGATCCGGCATAATAAAAATTCAAAAAAACACCTGACATACCTAAAATAAAGAAAAAACGCAAAAAAAATTGGCGCACACAAAAGACATCACCAGCAAAACAGCGCCCTCTAGCGACGGCTATACTGGTACTACAGCTACAAAAGCAAAAAACTGGCGCAGCTATTGCACATCACAGCAAAACCTCAGAGCTCCGTCGGCCATTTGCAAGCTCGCAAACCGATAATTGAAAAGGGGGGCCAAGAAGAGGGTAATAGAAAAGAGTGGGCCAAGAAGAGGGTAATTGAAAATGGGGGTGGGGACAGAGAAGGGGCAGATGGAAGTTGAACAGGGGAACTTCTTGAGTTTCACAAATTCAGCCACAGCTCTGAAATAGCTAATGACAGGCAGGCCGGTCCCAACCGCCGCTGTCGTACGAGGCAGGCCGAACCTCGCCGCCATCAAATGCAGGCCCAGCCCAATCGCCGCCCAGGCCCCTTAGCCACCCCGCCACCGTGAAAGGCAGGCCCCGGCCCATCTCCACAGCCGCTGACGCCGACGCCGTCAGAGCCAGCCTGGGCCGCCCGCTGCCCACTTCCCCACCGCAGCTGCCATGAAAGGCAGGCCGGACACCATCCCCACAGCCGCTGCCTGCCCTCTCCTCTCCTACCACCACCCACAGACGCAGCCATCAACACCACAGCATTCACACACATAGCCACAGCCTCCAGGTCCAGGGAGTAACTGCTTTCAGGTACTCGTGGGAAACGGTGCTGAGCCCGTTGGTGGTGCTGGAATAATAATAATACTAATATAATAATAATAATAATAATAATAATAATAATAATAATAATAATAATAATAATAATAATTTATTACTTATACCCCGCCCAACTGGCTGGGTTTCCCCAGTAACTCTGGGCGGCTTCCAACAGGATATTAAAAACACAATAAAAGATCCAACATTAAAAACTTCCCTAAACTGCCTTCAGATGTCTTCTAAAACTCAGGTACAGTAGTTGCTTATTTCCTTGACATCTGTTGGGAGGGCGTTCCACAGGGCAGGCACCACCACCGAGAAGGCCCTCTGCCTGGTTCCCTGTAGCTTTGCTTCTCGCAGCGAGGGAACCGCCAGAAGGCCCTCGGCGCTGGACCTCAGTGTCCGGGCTGAACGGTGGGGGTGGAGACGCTCCTTCAGGTATACAGGACCGAGGCCGTTTAGGGCTTTAAAGGTCAGCACCAACACTTTGAATTGAATTGTGCTCGGAAACATCCTCACATGGGGTATATACAGCATTGCACACCCATATATATATATAACTTGATTGTTTTAAAAAAACCCTCAAAGCTGTTTAATAAAAGAAAAAAACAAATTAATAGTAAGAACAATAAAAAAAAACATTTAAAAGCAATAAATGCTCTGTCCCATGAGACTAGGGCCCTACAGGACTTAACCTCCTTCCGCCAGGCCTGTAAGACAGAGCTATTCTGCCTGGCCTTTAATTTGAACTCAGCTTGATCTTTTATCAAGGGACCGCCTCTCCTGCTATGCCCTGAGGAGGACCTTAAGGTCCCTAAACAACAACATTTTGGAGGTCCCGAGCCTCAAGGAGGTTAGATTGGTCTCAACTAGGGCCAGGGCCTTTTCAGTACTGGCCCCGACTTGGTGGAACCGTCTGTCATAAGAGACTAGGGCCCTGCGGGATTTGGCATCTTTCCGCAGGGCCTGCAAGACAGAGCTGTTCCGCCTGGCCTTCGGGTTGCTTTTAGTTTAACCCTGATGTTTCATTCCTTTATGGTTTGATTGGTGGGCTACTTAAAAATGAGGCTGCATTTTAAACTTTAAATCGTATTTTAACCTGCATTTTAATTGATTGTTTTGTTGTGATTTTATGGGTGTTAGCCGCTCTGAGCCCGGTCTTGGCTGGGAAGGGCGGGGTATAAATAACAAATTATTATTATTATTATTATTATTATTATTATTATTATTATTATTATTATCTCCCTTCTCTTCCCCCCTCCCCTTTTTATGAAGATTACCCGCTCTGGAACCCCACAGCTAATTCTCCCCTGGCCTCCTCGCTGGCCCAAGTAGGACTGATTTAGCCAGCTAGCCCTGGCGGCTATCTAATATTTATTGGATGGATTCCCCCCAAATTGATTTTTGAACTTTGAATTTTATTGTTATTCATGCTTTCATACTGTATTTTACGCTGCTTTTATGTTGCATTACAATTAAGTGTTTTAAATTTGTTATTAGCCGCCCTGAGCCTGGGTTTCTGAACTAGGAAGGGCGGGGTATAAATAAAAATTTATTATTATTATTATTATTATTATTATTATTAAATTAAAAACATATCAGGATTTGTGGGTAGGCAAAACAAAAATGTTTTTAGCCGAAAGGGGCCTGGCTGATGTCAAGTGGCAGGGAGTTCCAGAGATGCGGAAGGGGTATTATTTACCTTTCGAGTGCTCCGTCCTGCACAGCAGGGGCGTTGCTAGCCAGGCCGGCGGCAGTGCTGCCAACAGGGAGGCTGGTGGACCCCGATCGGGGCGGCAGTGGGGGCTTCTCATCCTCCCCATCTGTGGAAGGCAGAAGGCAAACGGTTGGCTGAATCAGGATCACCAAGCTGCAATGTGTGGGCTGCCAGGGTTGTTTTGTTTAATACAAAAAAAAAAAAAAAACCCAAACAATAAAACTATCAGGAAGGAATAAATTAACACATCTGGAAAGTTGGAATACCAATAAACTAAAAGCAGATTAAAAGTCACACCAGCTTCCTAAACACGTGGGCTGGCTTGTCTGAACAAAAGTGCTTTTTAGCAGGCGCCGAAAAGAGGGCAGCGAGGGTGCCTTCCTGGGGTCAATAGGCAGGGAGTTCCAAAGTTATCTGTATATTTATTTTTTTTAAAAAAATTATTTACACGTAAATATCAAGTTCTTACAAATGTGGAACAGGAACTATGTGGCGCTTGTAATAGGGCCAGTTCTGCTGATCGAAGCGATCAGTCTTCTAGGTAAGCTGGTCCGAAATTGTCAAGCGCTATATCTCGCTTGGCCCTTGAGGGCTTAGAATCATAGAATCATAGAATCATAGAGTTGGAAGAGACCCCAAGGGCCATCCAGTCCAACCCCCTGCCAAGCAGGAAACACCATCAAAGCATTCCTGACAGGTGGCTGTCAAGCCTCTGCTTAAAGACCTCCAAAGAAGGAGACTCCACCTTCTCTGCCTCCCATCGGGCAACAGCATTCAGGCCTCGGCTGGGTCAGAATAGTGATCCCCTAAGGACGCGGGTGGCGCTGTGGGTTAAACCACAGAGCCTAGGGCTTGCTGATCAGAAGGTTGGCGGTTCAAATCCCTGCCACGGGGTTAATAATAATGAAGGGACCCAGTTGGCGCTGTGGGTTAAACCACAGAGCCTAGGGCTTGCTGATCAGAAGGTCGGCGGTTCAAATCCCCACGACGGGGTGAGCACCCGTTGCTCGGTCCCTGCTCCTGCCAACCTAGCAGTTCGAAAGCATGTCAAAGTGCAAGTAGATAAATAGGTACCGCTCCGGCGGGAAGGCAAATGGCGTTTCCGTGCACTGCTCTGGTTCGCCAGAAGCGGCTTAGTCATGCTGGCCACATGACCTGGAAGCTGTACGCCGGCTCTCGGCCAATAAAGCGAGATGAGTGCCGCAACCCCAGAGTCGTCCACGACTGGACCTAATGGTCAGGGGTCCCTTTACCGTTACCTTTAAGGCAGTGTTGGCCAAACTTGGGTCTCCAGCTGTTTTTGGACTACAACTCCCATCATCCCTAGCTAACAGGACCAGTGGTCAGGGATGATGGGAACTGTAGTCCCAAAACAGCTGGAGACCCGAGTTTGGCCAGCCCTGCCCTAAGGGAAGGGTCTTCCTGTCCCCATTGGTGCAAAGGGCTTTCGAGAGGGAAGCAGACAAGATCGACCACCTGCAGGCTGGGGTTCAAAGCTGTGCTTGTACCTGAGTAGTCCCTGTCCTCCGCATTCTCCTTGTCCTTCTCTCGTTCCACAGGGAAGAGCAGCGTGCAGACGAGGCCTTGGTTTGGCTGCAGGTAGAGGGTGATGAGGTCGCTCAGGGTCTTGAACCGCCTCACCTGGACCCCTTGAGATGTCTGCAGGAAAGGAGGGAGCAGGGCAAAGAGAAAGACATCAAAAAGGATGTTGGGAAAGGGTTCAGGAAAGGATCAAGGGGTGTGTGTGGAGCGATTCCCCCTTGAGGAAAGGTCGCAGAATTTAGGATTTTTTTAGGTTTGGAGAAAATGCAAGAAAGAGGCCGCATGATAGAGGCTTGGCACGGACGAAGCGGATAGAGAAACGTTGTTCTCCCTCTCTCATAGCACTAGAACTCAGGGACGGAGTTAGACTGTGGAACTCCCTGCCACAGGAGGCAGCGACGGCCACCAACCTGGATGGCTTTAAAACAGTAATAGATAAATTCATGGAGGGGGAGAGGGCTGTCGATGGCAACTAGCCAGGATGGCTATGCTCTGCCTCCCCAGTTGGATTGGTTGTTAAAACCTCTCTAAGAAGGTCGGCGGTTCGAATCCCCGCGACGGAGTGAGCTCCCGTTGCTTGATGCCTGTTCCTGCCAACCTAGGAGTTCGAAAGCACGTCAAAGTGCAAGTGGATAAATAGGTACCATTCTGGCGGGAAGGTAAACGGCGTTTCCATGTGCTGCTCTGGTTCGCCAGAAGCGGCTTAGTCATGCTGGCCACATGACCCGGAAGCTGTACGCCGGCTCCCTCGGCCAATAATGCAAGATGAGCACCGCAACCCCAGAGTCGGACACGACTGGACCTAATGGTCAGGGGTCCCTTTACCTTTATCTTACATTGATTATTGCTTTCATTTTATGCATCAATGGTTTTGATAGATATTAAAATCCATGTTTTAGGGGTTGTTTATAAAAGTCTGGGACTTTTCTATGGGAAAGCGCGCCTTGGTTTTGGAACGGACTTCTGGAACAGATTAAGCTTGAGAACCAAGGTGCCACTGTAATGCAGAATTAGTCCATCATAATCCACCAGTCATTTTGAATGCAGGGCAGACACAGAAGTATCATCTATAAGGAAGGCTGGGCCTGGACCTGCAAGTATCAGAGCGATTTCTCCATCCCCTAATTCTACCCTTTTGCTGCTGGCAGATCTCCTTGAACCTCATACAGGTAACACACGGCCCTTCCCCAACCTGGATGTTTGGCCCTGCACCTCCCACCAGGTCCCTTTGTCCACGAGGCCGTACTCTGAGCCAAACAGCTTCCCACGGCACAAAGGTCACAGGCAGACTTCCTCGGGTGCCGCCAGCCCACAAGCGTCACCGCTGGGAGGAGATCAGAAGGACAGGAGCTACTGTTCAGGAACCAGGAAGTGACAGGGGTCAGTTGCTGCAAGATCGGTCTGTGCCTTGTGACTGCAAAAGGGCTTCTAGCTCCATCACGAAATGCCTCTGGCGGCAGGATTTCCCAGAGTTGAATTAAAAGTCTGGGAACAGGCAATATTCCTATGGTTGAAAATTCACTCTAACCCAATGGGAATCGTTATCTCACTTTCTGGCTGCAGTCCCTGATCCACCTTGGCTTACGCAAATTGTTAACAAGATCAAACAAAGTGGCCTAAACCCCGAAGACCTCTTTAGTGGACCCTTGAATAAGGCAAAAACATCTATTTCTCAGAGGCTTCTCGATATCGAACTGCAAAAAGAAGATGCCTTACTTCCTGAGAATTACAGGTGTCTAAAATCTTGGCCCAACTTTTCAGCTGCCCCTTATTTATCTAATATTACTTATGAATCTTACAGATGGGCTTTTTCCAGAGCCCGATTTGAGGCACGGCCTACAGCTGTACAACACGGCAAATTCCTGCGGGTACCAATCCACGAGCGCCTATGCCCATGCATGACCAACAAGGTGGAATCTGTTACTCACATTCTTCTATTCTGTGAATTTTATCGTGAAGAACGGTCTCGTCTTATATTACCCCTTTTATCAAAATGTAAACCCTTGCAATATTATCTGGAATTTATTCCCGAAATCCTACGCAAATTCCTTTCGGAAGACTCTTTGAGCTCAGTATCCTATGCTGTAGCCAAGTTTTGCACCTTAGCCATCAAAAGACGTAAATCGCTTCTACTGGAAAATATACTATAAATTTCTTTTGCGCCATTGGTTTTTATTTATTTATTCTAATCCTTAGGATTTTGACGCCTTGTAGCGATATTCTGATCGCTGGTTTGGAATTATATTGTATTATATTGCTGGCTTTTGCTGTAGTAAACTTTGGATAGAACACCTCTGGCAGGTCGCCTAAGGCGGGAGAAGACCCGAACCCGGCACAGCCTGTGCCTATGAAGACAGGATTGAACTGGGGCGGCTTCGGAGCAGTTTCAGCCCCTGAATCCTGAACCCCACTAAAGTGACAACATTTGATAAAGAGTTGTTTTTACTCAGCCCACAAACATGGGAAGAGGTGGGTGGCAGGGGGGGCATGCAAGAGAGAAGCCCCTTGCTCTAATCCCGGGCATCTCTAGATGGGGGGGGTCTGCATATGGGAAAGGGGGGGTCTAAACCTCCCACTGCCTAACAATCATTCCCCCAAAATCCTCTTAGGGTTGTTTTGAAAAGCTTTCTCCCAGAAACCAAACGGGTGAGGGTCACTTGCTGAGAGAGTTGGGGGGGGAGAGAAGGGCTGAGCACCCCCCCCCAAGTCAATACCCCAGCTTTCTCATTACCTTGGCAAACAGGGTCCAGGCCCCCCCTGTTTGCAGAGGTCAGCGCCCAACTCGGCTCTGAGAATCTCCACTTCCCGTTTTGTTAAAAAAAGCGAATTCTGAGCCCTTCAGAGCTTGCAAACGGATGCAGTGAGGTCAAGCAATGCCCGGATAACTCAAAAAGCCAAGTGGAAGGAGAAGAGGGGGTGGAGGCGGGGTGGAATCAGTGCCTCTTTGAAGAAGATTTTCCTTCCCACAAGCCAAGCACCAGAGGTTGTTGCTTACTCAAGCCACAGAATGGGGCTTTTCTCTGCAAGGAGCTGAGATTATTTCCGCATTGCAGGGATGGGCGCCACACAGAACCCCAGAACTGGGAGGGGACCCCAAGAGTCATCTAGTCCACCCCCCTGCTGATGCATGTGTGCTTGTGTGCTTCTCGAAGCGCCCACCCACCGAAGGCGATACGGACACAGAAAGGCTTACAAAACCGATTCCCAACCGTTTCAAAGCCTAGCCAACCTCTGGAGCGCAAAACAGGAAATGCCTGCTAAGAATTCCCTGCTTGGCCAGGGCGAAGCCGCTCCAATCAGTTGACGGCTGGGGCCATCCCAGGCGAGGGAAGGAGCTTTCCTTCCACCCCCCCAGCACCCACTGCAAAACCCACCCACCCCCCTTTCCCCAGCCGTGGCGCAGGCAGAGAGGGCACGCTTAGGATTCTGCATCAGAGCTCTTGCTGCAACACAAGCTGGACAGCAAATGGGGGGGGGTGGTTTGGACCTGGGGAATGTCCTCCTTTCAGCCGCCCCCCCTCCCTCCTCCAAGGCTCACTTTTTCCTGCCTGCTTGGACGGCACAATGAGGTTACTGTTGTGCTATAAATGAACCGTCGCCCGGGCCAGGCAGACTTCCTGCCAAGATCATCAGCGTGTGGGCATCAGCAGGGCGCTTGCCAACCCCTGCTCTGCCTGGGAGACAGCGCTGGGCTAGAGGATCACCCGTTCCGCGGTCAGGAGGGAGAAGCGTCGCTCACGTCCCTGGGGGCCTCCTGCCCTGAGCTCACAGGCACCACAGTGCTGAGCCCCCCACCCCACCCCAACCTCCTGTCTTCTCATAAACCCCCAGGCAAGACCCTCCTTCTTTTCGCTGAACGTCGCCCTGAATGTAAAACGGTTATATAGCTCAGTCGGCAGAGCATGAGGCTCCGTTATTTCAGGGTTGTGCGTTCAAGACCCACATTGGGCACAAAGATCCCTGCAATGTGGGGGGTTGGGCTAGACAGTGTGGATTTGATTTAAATCAAATTGATTTAAATCACGATTTAAATCACTAGTCAGTAAGGCTTGATTTAAATCACTAGTCAGTAAGACTTGATTTAAATATTTTTTTTACAGAAAGACTCATTCTTGCTGGTATAATCTTAATATTTACAACCATATGAAGGTTTCATTTTTGGAATAATAAATTTTCAGAGTAGTTTTTACAGTTATATCAAAAATTACTGATTTGGTTTTCCTACTAGAAATACATAGACAGATAATTATGAAATTATGGTGAGGTTTGATAAGTTAACTGTTTATATTTGGACAACTTTTCTGCTGTACTTTATTGGAAGGAGAAAAATAGTCATTTCCTTAAGAACCATTTAAACAATTTATTTAACTAAAACAATAACATGATAGCATATGTATCCATGTTTGTTAACTGATGTGGTTAAACATTTTTTTAAAAAAACTTAGACTGAGTTTTAGCACACTTGATAAACTTAAAACAAATCCTTATTTCCTGATGAATAGCCTTTGGACTACAATGTAACTTAAATAGAAGACTATATTTAGAAAGATTTTTCCTCCAAAAGCATTTTATTTTAAAAATCCAATTTAAATCAAAAAAATCCGATTTAAATTTTAAAAAATCCGATTTTTTTTTAAAAAAAATTAAAAATCGTTGATTTTTATCCACCCTGGGGCTAGATGACCCTTGGGGTGTATGGTCCCTTTCCAATTCGACAGTTTCTATTATTCTATAACAGGGAGTCCCATTGTTTACGAACAGCAGCCTTATGCCATTTTGGACTCCAGGTGTTTCATAGAATCACAGAACTGCAGGTGTGGAAGGGACACGCACACGCACACACACACACACACACCCCGGGATCATCTAGTCCAGGCCTAGGCAAGCTCGGCCCTCCAGATGTTTTGAGACTACAATTCCCATCATCCTTGACAACTGGTCCTGTTAGCTAGGGATGATGGGAGTTGTAGTCCCAAAACATCTGGAGGGCAGAGTTTGCCTGTGCCTGATCTAGTCCAACCCCCTGCAATGCAGGAATTTCAGCCAAAGCATCCGTGGCAGATGAGTTTCAGACTACAACTCCCATAATTCCTGGGCACCACTTGCCATTTGACACTGGGAGCGGATGGGAGCAGGCCCTGCTGGCTGAGGCTGATGGGAAGGGTGGTTCGAAGCATCTTGGGAGCAGAGGCGTAGGAAGGTCAGGTGGTACCCGGTGCGAAAAAATTCTTGTCCCATCCCCCCAATTGAATTTTATTTTTTTATTTTTTTTGCCTGCAAAAATGGTTTTACATTATTTCATATTTTCTTACAAAGGAATAATAATAAGTAAAAATAAACTTTTATTTATATCCTGCCCACCCTGGCCGAAGTCGAGCTCAGGGCAGCTAACATCAGATATATAACATTGATATAAAATCAAACAATAATTAAATTACCTCATAAAAACATGTCAAAATCAAATAAAAGTCTAATTAGACGGCTTTCCGCAGGGTTAAGGTTGGGAACAGTAAGTGCTCCACTGAATTGAAATTTCAGCCTTCACGACATAGGAAAACGGCCAAGTAAACAGCTATTTTCGTGGAGGAGGGTCAAGATATTAACTGATATGCATGAAATTTCATATATAGCTATATAATCCCTAGTGTAGTAAGATAAGACCTTTGGAGCAGGCATTTGTTTTTGTTTTTTTTAAAAAAAACGTTTTTTATGAACCGCCCTAGTAGGGCAGTAATTGTCCCTTGATAATTTGCCACTCCCTCCATGATGGAACCTGGGCCGCCCCCCCCCCCCGCTCCCCACTTCCTATGCCCCTGCTTGGGAGTTTGCGCCTCTAAGGCCTGTGTACCATGAGGAGTCATCCGTCTTTCAGAACTGATTTCGGGATTCTCCCCTGCTACTGGAACTGCCTATCCCCCCCCCCCGGACCATTTCCTTCAAAAGCGTGCAGAGAAATCCATCCAGGGACAAAAAAAACAGCATTTTGGGTACACACGGCCACAGATCCTCGTGCGCAACCGTCGCCGGAAGCAACGGAATCTACACAAACACTGCAAAAGGAGGCGGCGAGAGGTACGGAGCTCACCTGCACGGCCAGGAAATCCTCTTCGTCCGGCAAGATCCGGTAGGTGTGGACGTGCTTCTGGAATCTATGGCAACAACAAAAGGAATTGGGGGGGGAGAGAGAAAGAGAGGTTTAAAACAGGGGAATGGCTATTGAGGCGAAGCTAGAGAAGAACTCAAATCTCTAAAATTTGAAGCTTTGGGGCTTCGTTCTCCCACCACACACCCTGATCTGGACAACCCTGATCTCTGGGCACTTGCGATGGGTTGCACTTAAATCAGGGGCAAATTAAAAGCACCACCCCAGGAAGAAAGGAAACATGGTCAGAGGCACTGCCTAGAGAACACCACAAATCTTACAAACTCCCAAACGTTCCTCTTCCACCAGACCTTGGGCTGATTACCCGTAATATTCTACAGCTTTTTAAATGGGTCTATAGGAAGGGGACGGTTGTTGTTCCTTTGGGCTTTGTTTCAATTATTGACTTGTGTTTTTATCTTGTATTTTATTCTGCAAACCAGCCTGAGATTTATTTATTTTCAAGTAGGTGTCCATTATTATTATTATTACTAGTAGACTGTAAGCCCGTTAAATTAACGGGCGCTAGAACATATGTGGTCAAACATTACTGGCTCTCCCCGGGGCCGATAACGGCTGCTCCTCCTCCTCCTCCTCCACCGCTCTCCGCTTCGCTCAGCATCCCCGCCGGCTGCGTCCGCCTCTCCGCCTTCTCCTCCTCCTCCACCGGTTGCCTGCCTGCCTGCTGCCCGGCAGTCCCGCCCGTTGGTGCGGCCGCGGCCGCCGCCAAAGCGCCCCCTCCTCCTCCTCTCCGCGCGCCCGCCCGCCTGCCTCTGCCTCTGCCCGCCTCGCGCCCACGGACACACCCTCGCCCCTCGCGGCCCCCAACGCCCAATCAGCAACGGCCGCCGCTCGCTCGCGCGCGCGCCCTCTGGCCAATCAGCACCCCGCACCTGCTGCCGCCCGAAGTCTCTGCGCTCCAATCCCTGAGTCCGTGGGGCACATGCGCAGTAGCGCAATCCCATGGACACACGGACACGACGCAGAGACACTTGCACTTACTGCACTTGCACTTACTGTTGATTATTACTATTATTTATTAAATTGCTTTCTGCAAGGCATCTCAAAGCCATTTACAGTGCAAGAAACACGCCAGAAGCAATTGCACAAATAAAAACAATTAAAAACATCTGCAGGTATCTTGTCATGAAAACAAGTTTGTAATAGGTAAAGGGACCCCTGACCATTAGGTCCAGTCGCGGACGACTCTGGGGTTGCGGCGCTCATCTCGCTTTACTGGCCGAGGGAGCCGGCGTACAGCTTCCGGGTCATGTGGCCAGCATGACTAAGCCGCTTCTGGCGAACCAGAGCAGCGCACGGAAACGCCGTTTACCTTCCCGCCGGAGCGGTTCCTATTTATCTACTTGCACTTTGATGTGCTTTCAAACTGCTAGGTTGGCAGGAGCAGGGACCGAGCAACAGGAGCTCACCCCAGTGCGGGGATTTGAACCGCTGACCTTCTGATCAGCAAGCCCTAGGCTCTGTGATAAAATGCAATAAATGCACCAGAGTCAAATACTCTTGCCACATGTGCGCCTGGGTTTGACATAAAAGCAGCACATCGGAGAAAAAAGCAATACGCCAATCTGGCCACCCCCTCCCACGTTTTGGACTACAACTCCCATCAGCCCCAGCATCCTATGGTTGTTCTTGCTGGGGCTGGTGGAGGCTGGGAGTCCAGCATTGCCAAGCGGCTGAAAGGCTGCCCACACCCCGACTGCAGGGCTCTATATATGTGTTTTACAAACTACCCACTGAAAGAGCACAGTCTCCAGAGGTCAGTTAAAAAGGGGAGGGGCAGATGAACTTCCCTGTGTCGCAACTCAGGAGCCACAACAGAAAAGACCCTGCCTCTTGCGCCCAATGTGCTATACCCTGGCTGCTGGAGGGAGGAGAAATTCAAGGCAAGACCTCCAGCAGGTTAAGAACATAGTAAGAGTACTGCTGCATTAGGTGGCCCCTCCAGCCCAGCATCCTGTTCTCACAGGGGCCAGCCAGATGCCCATCATGGGAATCCCGCAAGCAGGATTCGAACACAAGACCCCCCTCTCCCCTCCTGTGGTTTCCAGCAACTGGCATTCAGAAGCATCGCTGCATCCCTCTTTTAAAGCCATCGCTGTCTCCTGGGGGAGGGAGTTCCAAAGTTTAACTACGCGCAAGGCAGCTTCGCCCTGGGCAGCTGCTGTTGCGAGACTCTCTGGCCCTCCGGAGCACCATGCGTGAATTATGCAAAGCAGAATATACAAAACACATCGCTCGGGGATCCGCCACGTCCTTGCAAATGAGAGGCAAACTACGAGAGCTGTGCATGGCTAAACATTAAAATTATCAGGGGCTGGAAAGCTTGGGCTGGGCTGCAAAGAGGGCTGGCCTCTCTCCACCGCACGAGGCCCTGTCACAGAGCTGAACGGAAACAAAAGGCCACTTTTAGAATCACGGAATTGTAGAGTTGGAAGGGACCCCCCAGGGGTCATGTAGTCCAACCCCCTGCAATGCAGGAATCTCAGCTGAAGACTGACCATCCAATCCCTGCTTAAAAACCTCCAGTGAAGGCCCACCACATTCTGAGGGAGTCTGTTCCACCACTGAATGGTTCCTACCATCAGAAATAGACTGGAAAGAGAAGTTGCTGAATTGCAACTTATTACCAAACTTAATTGATATTGATGCTTTTGAATTCTGGTGCTGGAGGAGACTCTTGAGAGTCCCATGGACTGCAAGAAGATCAAACCTCTCCATTATTAAAGAAATCAGCTCTGAGTGCTCATTAGAAGGACAGATCCTGAAGCTGAGGCTCCAGTACTTTGGCCACCTCATGAGAAGAGAAGACTCCCTAGAAAAGACCCTGATGTTGGGAAAGATTGAGGGCACAAGGAGAAGGGGAGGACAGAGGACGAGATGGTTGGACAGTGTTCTCGAAGCTACTAACATGAGTTTGGCCAAACTGCGAGAGGCAGTGAAGGATAGGCGTGCCTGGCGTGCTCTGGTCCATGGGGTCACGAAGAGTCGGACACGACTGAACAACAACCAAACTTAAAACCATGGAGAGACCTGGTCTGAATAGAGACATTGGATTCTTAACTCATTATACATGATAAAGCTATTTTTAGCCATCTCACCCCTTGCTTTTTCCTGCAAGGCCAATTACAGTCGTTAACAGTCGTCAAGAGGTTTACCACAGCTATCAGCCTATCACCCATTCCCACCACCCTTCTGAGTAATACCCCTCCCACCCTCTCACTATATATTAGGGTCTGGTGACTTCTGTTTCAGTGTATCTGAAGAAGTGTGCATGCACACGAAAGCTCATACCAAGAACAGACTTAGTTGGTCTCTAAGGTGCTACTATGTGACATGGGTGGCACTGTGGGTTAAACCACAGAGCCTAGGGCTTGCTGATCAGAAGGTCGGCGGTTCGAATCTACGCAAGGGAGTGAGCTCCCGTTGCTCGGTCCCTGCTCCTGCCAACTTAGCAGTTCGAAAGCACATCAAAGTGCAAGTAGATAAATAGGTACCACTCTGGTGGGAAGGTAAACAGCGTTTCCGTGTGCTGCTCTGGTTCACCAGAAGCGGCTTAGTCATGCTGGCCAAGAACAAACTTAGTTGGTCTCTAAGGTGCTACTGGAAGGAATTTTTTTATTTTGTTTCGACTACCATCAGAAAGTTATTCCGAACGCTTACAATTACCAGTTGCTGGAAACTGCAGGAAAGGAGAGTTCTCTTGCACCCGGCTCCTTCTTGCAAGCACCAGCTTGGCAAATAATAATTTCATTATTTGTACCACCCCCACCCATCTGAATGGATTCTCCCAGCCACTCTGGGCGGCAAAGGTTCCCTGGCAGCGTCACACGCAGGAACGGGGGGCAGACAGTCACTAGTTGCATCAGTAAACTGAGCAAAAAAATAAACAAATTGAGACGATTATCTTCTTTTACGAGCCAAATTAAAGATCACAGGTATAATGAATTTTCCGTGTTGCACTTCCGCAGTTGACTGTTCGAAGGCAAATGACAACCACGACGTTGCAAGGCAACGGGAGACAAGGTGAACATTCACAGCTCTGATCTCTGCGAAAGTTTAGAGAAACGGAGACGGAGAGCAGGTTCCCGAACTCCTGAAATTATGCCCCTTCTCCTTTCTCCTCTCCTGACCAGAGAAAGGACAGCCTGCCCCCACGTAAGGCACAGGTGAATGTATTATTCAGCAGGCAAAGGAGATGAATAATTGGCACCAGCTTGCAGCCTCGGGACGAGAAACGCAGAGGGAGCCAGAGAGGGTGTGATGCTCTCTGGGATGTTGCGGGAGGAATCCGGCGCAAGGGCGTTGGCTGTGTAGTGTACACAAAACCTTCATGGCAAAGGGAAGGATGTGTCCTTGTGCGGCATCTACCCTGCGGCCCAATTTTCTTCTCCAAAACAGCTTTAAGTAAAGGTAAAGGGACCCCTGACCATTAGGTCCAGGCGTGACCGACTCTGGGGTTGCGGCGCTCATCTCGCTTTATTGGCCGAGGGAGCCGGCGTACAGCTTCCGGATCATGTGCCCAGCATGACTAAGCCGCTTCTGCCAAACCAGAGCAGCGCACGGAAACGCCGTTTACCTTCCCGCCGGAGTGGTACCTATTTTTCTACTTGCCCTTTGACGTGCTTTCGAACTGCTAGGTGGGCAGGAGCAGGGACCGAGCAACGGGAGCTCATCCCGTCGCGGGGATTCGAACCGCCAACCTTTTGATCAGCAAGCCCTATGCTCTGTGGTTTAACCCACAGCACCACCCACGTCCCATAAAACAGCTTTAGATAATAATAATAATAATAATAATAATAATAATAATAATAATAATAATAATAATAATAGCTCGGCTTTTAATGCCATGTGTGAGTGCCTGCAGGCGGTTGGAGGATGGATGCCTTTGAAGGTGACCCGGAAACTGCAATTAATCCAGAATGCGGCAGGTAGACTGGTGACTGGGAGTGGCCGCCGGGACCATATAACACCGGTCTTGAAAGACCTACATTGGCTCCCAGTACGTTTCCGAGCACAATTCAAAGTGTTGGTGCTGACCTTTAAAGCCCTAAACGGCCTTGGTCCAGTATACCTGAAGGAGCGTCTCCACCCCCACCATTCAGCCCGGACACTGAGGTCCAGCGCCGAGGGCCTTCTGGCGGTTCCCTCACTGCGAGAAGCAAAGCTACAGGGAACCAGGCAGAGGGCCTTCTCGGTAGTGGCGCCCGCCCTGTGGAACGCCCTCCCATCAGAGGTCAAAGAGATAAACAACTATCTGACATTCAGAAAATACCTGAAGGCAGCCTTGTTTAGGGAAGTTTTTAACCTGTGATATTTTAATGTATTTTGATATTTGTTGGAAGCCGCCCAGAGTGGCTGGGGAGACCCGGCCAGATGGGCGGGGTACAAATAATAAATTATTATTAAATTATTATTATTCTTATTTGTAAATTAACACAAGACTTTGAACCTGGACTGGCAGTAAGTGGGCAGCCAGTGTGGCTGTTTCAACAACGGGGCCACACGTTCTCGACTAGAAGCTCCCGTCAGCAATCTGGCCGCAGCATTCTGCACCAGGGGGAGCTTCCGAACCGCCTCCAAGGGCAGCCCCACAAAGAGCGCCTTACAGTAGTCCAGCCTGTAGGTAACCAATGCGTGCTCAGGGTCTCCCTGTCCAGGAACGGCTACAGTTGGCAAAGCAGACTGCAGCTGGTAAAAGCATTCCCCTCCGGCCTGCTGCTGCAGAGGATCACCCGACTCTTTGCAGAGGAAAGAGCCGCTGTCGTCCCCACCTGACCCCAGGAAATGCAGGGCTGCTGCTTTTGCAGTCAAGCCGCCCCCCCATCCCCCCCACAATTCGGTAGCAGAAGGAGAAGCGTCTTCTGAGAAAAGGACACCCACATGGGGCAGGAAGCGGAGATGGTGATTCAGCAGCGAGCTCTGAGTCAGCACCCCAGCAAAAGCAGCAGCTCAAACTTGGCTCCTGCGAAACATCTCCGAGTTAAAGCATCCGACCCGAAATTCCTCCCATCTCCGAGCTGCCGATTCCTCCTTCCTTCCCCCCACCCCCCGTCACCGGGGAAGCCTGCCAAAAACACCTGGGTCTCGCTGACCCTTCAGGGGACAAAAGCCTCATAACCATCTTCTCTGCAAAGGCTCTCCAACGCGCCTCTCGAATTCTTATTAGGAGCCTTCGAAGTTTAGGCAGGCGGCAAAAGAGGCTCTTTTTACGGCCTCCATTTTGCAAGGCCGCTTTTGTTCCGGCTGGCTATTGACGGCCTTCGGAGTAGAGCTGCCGGCGAGTGGCGGGGGCCGCGATCCAGCGGGAATCTGCCCCGTGGAAAGGAAAGAGCAGGGACAAAAGAGCAGCCTGTCGCTGGATCAGGCCAAAGGGATCAAGTCCAGCTTCCTGTTCCTTCTCACAGTGGCCGACCAGTTGACCATTGGGGGGAACCAAAAAGCAGGATCCCAGCATGGACCGCAGCTTTATCTTGCTCTTGCAGTTTCCAGAGGCTGGTGCGTATTCAGAAACACAGCATACCGGTAGGCTTTTTTTTTTTGCATGCGAGAACTTTCGGCTTTGCCAAACTGCTTTGCCCTCTAATATAATAATAGTAATTTATTATTTGTACCCCGCCCATCTGGCCGGGTCTCCCCAGCCACTCTGGGCGGCTTCCAACAAATATCAAAATACATTAATCACAGATTAAAAACTTCCCTAAACAGGGCTGCCTTCAGGTATTTTCTAAATGTCAGGTAGTTGTTTATCGCTTTGACCTCTGATGGGAGGGTGTTCCACAGGGCGGGCGCCACCACCGAGAAGGCCCTCTGCCTGGTCCCCTGTAGCTTTACTTCTCACAGGGGGAGAACCGCCAGAAGGCCCTCGGCGCTGGATCTCAGTAAACTTGCGTCCTGAGTTTGAGTGTCTTCAGAGTGTCGTCAGAGTGGTGCATGCTCTAGTTATCTCCCGCTTGGACTACTGCAATGCGCTCTACGTGGGGCTACCTTTGAAGGTGACCCGGAAACTGCAATTAATCCAGAATGCAGCAGCTAGACTGGTGACTGGGAGTGGCCGCCGGGACCACATAACACCGGTCCTGAGAGAGCTACATTGGCTCCCAGTACGTTTCTGAGCACAATTCAAAGTGTTGGTGCTGACCTTTAAAGCTCTAAACGGCCTCGGTCCAGTATACCTGAAGGAGCGTCTCCACCCCCATCGTTCTGCCCAGACACTGAGGTCCAGCTCCGAGGGCCTTCTGGCGGTTCCCTCCCTGCGAGAAGCAAAGCTACAGGGAACCAGGCAGAGGGCCTTTTCAGTGGTGGCGCCCGCCCTGTGGAACGCCCTCCCTTCAGAGGTCAAAGAGATAAACAACTACCTGACATTCAGAAAATACCTCAAGGCAGCCCTGTTTAGGGAAGTTTTTAACCTGTGATATTTTAATGTATTTTAATATTCTGTTGGAAGCCGCCCAGAGTGGCTGGGGGGACACAGCCAGATGGGCGGGGTACAAATAATAAATTATTATTATTATTATTATTATTATTATTATTATTATTATTATTCAAAGCCCATGACACCTTTGGCAAAGGCTGTTCCCCAACTGGAGCGCTCGCAGGCCAGTGTTTCCCAACTGTGGGTGTTTATACTACATTTTTTTAGATTTGCCTTGAGAGAGTCTTTAAACCTCTTTTGTTGACCACCAGCATTACGCTTTCCATTTTTAAGTTCGGAATAGAGTAGTTGCTTTGGAAGACGATCATCAGGCATCCACACAACATGACCAGTCCAACGAAGTTGATGCTGAAGAATCATCGCTTCGACACTGGTGATCTTTGCTTCTTCCAGTACACTGGTATTAGTTCGCCTGTCTTCCCAAGTGATGTGTAAAAGTTTTCAGAGACGCCGTTGATGGAATCTTTCAAGGAGTTGGAGATGGCGTTTATAAGTGTCCATGTTTCACAAGGATACAGTAAGGTTGGTAGTACAACAGCTTTGTAAACAAGCATTTTGGTTTCCCTGGGAATGTCCCGGTCCTCAAACACTCTGGACTTCAATCGGGAGAAAACCGCACTCACAGAGCTCAGGCGATGCTGGATTTGGGCATCAATGTTTTGGTCCTACAGCTCCTATCAGCTAGCACAGCCATGGCCCTGAGGCTCATGGGAGCACGACTGCCATGGCAGGGGCTGATGGGAGTTGTAGTCCAACAACACCCAGAGAGCCCCAGGTTGGGGGAAAGGCTGATCTGGCCTCGCCCCACCTGCAAGAAGGCATTTTTCCGGCTCCAGGCCTCAAATCTTGGCACGGCTGCTCTGCCACCAGCTGTGACACCCCTTGCAGCCTTACGGACGTGCGTCTCCAGCCCGGCAAGACCTCATTTGCAGGGGGCCGGCCAGGAACAGTCCTGCACAGCATATGCATTCCACAGGCTCCGGTTTCTCAGAGCCTTTGGGCTGAGCGCCGGGCGCCGCCAGCGCCAGACGCCAATGCTTTGAGGTTCGGGTTACGGCTAATCCTGAGCAGACAGAGAAGCCCCGTTCCAGAAGTCAGAGCAGCTGAGGAGAGGGAGAAAGGCCCCCTGTGCACCGAAGGCTGTTTCACAAGAATGACCCAGGCCATCATCGCTGGTCTGTTTACTCTAACACCCACCCGCCCCAATCTCTTTGGAGTTCGCATGTAGGGCTGGGAGACTCGGCGCAGGATTACCAGCCTGCGCCACGCAGGCTGCGGCTATTTTGGACCTTTCCTCACAGCCTCCTGTGCATTTCCAGAGCACGCCTCTCGCAAGGAGCTGCCAGCGGAGGCTGCGCCAAGAGCTTCCCTGTTTCCACCGTCAGGAAAGAGGAGGCACGACAAGGAGTTTACGGAATTGTGCACGGCACAGAGACCTCTCTTGTAACACTTAAACTGGTGGGCATCTAAGGAAGCCGAACGCCGGGAGAGTCGGGACGGAGAAAGGGAAGCCCTTCTGCACGCAGCGCCTAGCTTAAACTGTGGAACTCCCTGCCACAGGATGCAGGGATGGCCGCCCCAACTGGATAGCTTGAAAAGAGGATTAGGCCAATTCATGGAGCAAGAGAGGGGATGTTGGCAGCTACTGATCAGGATGGGTACTCCATGGCTGAATCCCAGTTGCTGGAAGCCGCAGAAAAGGAGAGTTGCTCTTGTGCTCGGATCCTGCTTGCTGGTTTCCCACAGGCATCTAGTTAGCCACTGTGAGAAGAGGATGCTGGACCAGATGGGCCCCTACTGGCCTGATCCAGCAGGCTCTTCTCATGTTCTTATCATCTCAGGACAGATCTGCATGCTTAGTTTCCCAAACTTGGGTCTCCAGCTGTTTGGTGTTTTTTTGGACTACAACTCCCATCATCCCTAGCTGGCAGGACCAGTGGTCAGGGATGATGGGAATTGTAGTCCCCAAACAGCAGCAGACCTAGGTCTGGGAAGCCCTACTTCGAGTGACCTTGCTCAGCGGTGCCTACACTGACCGGCAGCTATCCTCCAGGGGTCTCAGGCAGGGGGTATCTCTCAGCCCCTCCTGCAGAAGCCACTGGGGATTAATCATAACCATTGATATAATGATGTTGTTGTTGTTGCTTAGTCGTTCAGTCGTGTCCGTCTCTTCGTGACCCCATGGACCAGAGCACGCCAGGCACTCCTGTCTTCCACTGCCTCCTGCAGTTTGGTCAGACTCATGTTGGTAGCTTCGAGAACACTGTCCCGCCATCTCGTCCTCTGTCGTCCCCTTCTCCTTGTGCCCTCCATCTTTCCCAACATCAGGGTCTTTTCCAGGGAGTCTTCTCTTCTCATGTATGGGGTTATTGTATGAGGTTCTCTTGATCATGTATGGGGTTGTTGTATTTAGACTGGAGTGTTGTTGTTGTTTTAAGGCGAGCTGCTTTGAGCACAGATATATTTCTTGGAAGTGTGATATAGAGATCGAGAGACTACCGCCCAGAAGTGTGTGGCTGGGGCAGCCTGTCGCACTCTGCTAGCCGAGCAGGAGATGCGCTTGCACGGCTCGCTCCTTCCTCCATCCATCTGCCCACATGACTGCGCCTGGTTCCCCCCAGGGAGGCCTTCGCTCTCTTGGTCCCAACATCACCCTTCCCAGAAATCAAGGCAGGGCTAGTCTCGAAGGGGAAGCCAGGGCATGCCTTTAACCCCACACGCCTACGACCCTGGTTCCCACACTGCCTTCGCAGCACGAGAGAACGCCAAGTGGGCATAGCTCCTTATGCATAATGGAAGAAGATGCCCATTTTACAGATGAGAAAGAAGAGGCCCAATGCTGGACAGAGAGAGGCCCCTCGAGGGCTTCTAGCCAAGATGCCAATGTTCTTCCCTGGAGGCAGCGATGCTTCTGAATGCCAGTTGCTGGAAACCACGGGAGGGGAGAGTGATGCTCTTGTGCTGGAATCCTGTCGCTTGGAAGCACTTGGGCAGGGATGGCCACTGACTTAAGTAAAGGTAAAGGGACCCCTGCCAAGGGACCCAGGTGGCGCTGTGGGTTAAACCACAGAGCCTAGGGCTTGCCGATCAGAAGGTCGGCGGTTCGAATCCCTGTGACGGGGTGAGCTCCCGTTGCTCGGTCCCTGCTCCTGCCCACCTAGCAGTTCGAAAGTACGTCAAAGTGCAAGTAGATAAATAGGTACCGCTCCGGCGGGAAGGTAAACGGCGTTTCCGTGCGCTGCTCTGGTTCGCCAGAAGCGGCTTTGTCATGCTGGCCACATGACCTGGAAGCTGTACGCCGGCTCCCTCGGCCAGTAAAGCGAGATGAGCACTGCAACCCCAGAGTTGGACACGACTGGACCTACTGGTCAGGGGTCCCCTTTACCCTTTACCCCTTTAAAGGAACCCCTGACCATTAGGTCCAGTCGTGACCGACTCTGGGGCTGCGGCGCTCATCTCGTATTATTGGCCGTGATGGGGTGAGCTCCCGTTGCTCGGTCCCTGCTCCTGCCAACCTAGGCAGTTCGAAGAAGAAGAAGAAGAAGAATTTATTATTTGTACCCCGCCCATCTGGCCGGGTCCCCCCAGCCACTCTGGGCGGCCTCCAACAGATATTAAAATACATTCAAATATCACAGATTAAAAACTTCCCTAAACAGAGCTTGCCAGAGAGGGAGCCTGGGACTGCTCCGTAGAGTTGGAAGGGATCCCTGGTGGTCCTCTAGTCCAACCCCTTTGCAATGCAGGAAATACAAATAAATTATTAATTATTATTATTATTATTATTATTATTATTATTATTATTATTATTATTATCTGCCTGAACCCTGGGTAAGCTGCTGCCAGTCAGTGCTGACGACACTGAGCGAGATTATTCCCTTGCCCTGATGGTATAGGAGGCAGCTTCTTGTGCCAGCCCTGCGAATGATAAGAGCGGGGAAGGCAACGGATTAAACTCAGCCCCTCTGGAAAGAAAACCCGCACCTTGGCCTCTGCACCAAAGAGTTAAAGCCCCAAAGCGCCTCTGCAGACACAGCCGTGAAGTTCATCTTTCTTCCTCCTGGCGAGAGCTATTTATAGTGCATAGTGGCGGTTTGTTTTCCCATCTGCGCTGGAGGAACACAGATATATACACATATTCTCCCTCGCTGCCCGTCCCCCCTCTCTCTGCAGCGTCAGCTGCGCAGCCTGTGACTCAGTCAAAAGCACACAGACTCCCAAGCCAGGATGCCGGCAGAGGAGGAGGAGGATGGATGGAGGAGGCGGGGAGGCCTATCTTTAGCCAGCAGCGGGGGAAACCCAGCTTAGGCGGCAGCCTCTGCAGAGAACAGGGAGTTTCTGTCTCCGCAGACGGGTGGCAGGTCAGTTCTGGCTACAAAGGCACCAAAGCAGAGAGAGACAAATTGTGGGAGGAGGCTGGGGGTCGGAGGGAGGGGCTGGGGGTGCTCACACATAGAAACACAGAATGGTGGAGTTGGAAGGGGCCCCCCCAAGGGTCTGGTATTCAACTGGTATTCAGAAGCATTGCTGCTTCTGACCGTGGAGCCAGGGCAGAGCCGTCGTGGCCAGAAGTCATCCATAGCCCTCTCCTCCTCCATGAATTTTTCCAGTCCTCTTTTAAAACCACCCACGTTGGTGTCCATCCCTGCCTCCTGTGGCAGGGAGTTCCACAGTTCGACTATGCAGTGCATGAAAAACTTTATTTCCTCTGTCCTGAGTCCTCCAGTGTTCAGCTTGTCCACAGGTTCTGGTGTTAGGAAAGAAGGAGAAAAAACTCCTTCCTCTGGTCTTTCCTAAACAAAACAGACCCAAGCATCCTGCCATAGCTGTCAACTTTCGGATTTGAAAATAAGGGATTTTTCCAAACTTTCGGATTTGAAAATCAGGGATGCCGCGAGGGCGGTGCAATGGCACCAAGTAGCCTCGCCACCCTGCGCTCCAGAGGCTGCGTGCGAACGGGTGAGCGAAAGAGCGAGCGCATAGACGGCAGGCAGGCTGTCTGTCTGGTTGAGCGTGAGGGTCTGGCTGCGCAAGGCATGCAAGCTCCGCCCCCAGTCGGTCTCAGACTCCTTATTGGCAGCCGAGCAACGCAGCTGAGGAGCCTCCCTGGCCGGCAGGGAGGGAGAGGAGCTGCTGCCTTTGAAATCCGGGAAATTTAAGGGATATCAACAATCAGGGATAGCAGCGGGAAACGGCATTGGAATAAGGGAGTTTCCCACAAAAAAAGGGAGGGTTGGCAGCTATGCATCCTGCCTCTGAAGGAACACTCAGAACAACCCCAGTACTTGGCCAGGACCTTTATTACAGCCAACCAAACAGCCGCAGAAACGTCAGAAAAATGTTAGCGGCTCGCAAGGAAGCATCAGCCGCAAGACACTTCGTGCCCTTTCACATTCTATATGAGCAATTTCTTTGTTCTTGAAGGCAAGTGTGGAAAAAGAGTGAACCTCAGAAATCGGATGTATTTGGCGAACACACAGAGGCAATGCGTTTCGTGATGTTTGCTCCCCGTGAAATCTGCAGGGCCTTGTTGTTACCGCTGTCCGTTTGAAGCAACTGCAAAACCGTCCCCGTCCCCCCCGAGCTCCGAACCAGACGCTCTCCCTTCACCAAGAGTAGCTGGGATGCCTTGCAGTTTCAATGACCAGAAATTGCTAGTTGGAGGGGCCCCAAGAGCCTTTTAGCCTGGGGGCCTTTCAGGCTCAGAACTGGTAAACATCTCTTTAAAAGCGCAATTTTCTCAAAGGCAACTGAAAAGGCGTAACATGCAAAACAGCTGTATCTATATATAAATTACCCACTGAAACAAACCAACATTTATCTGTTACCACTAAATAGGTGCCTTAAATAAAAAAAAATTTCTTATGTCAGTTTGGTTGCAAAGAGATGTCCTGGACTGTTCTTGGTTTCTGGACTGGACTTTGGCAGAACTTCCAGAGCTGGGAGAGTCACAAACCATGGAGGGACATTACCTTCGGACGACACACACACACGCACGCATACACACACACACACACACACACACACACACACAAAGGCACAAATACAGGATGGGCGACACCTGGCTTGAGAGCAGTACAAGTGAAAAAAAGGATCTAGGAGTCTTGGTAGACCACAAACTTGACATGAGTCAACAGTGTGATGCAGCAGCTAAAAAAGCCAATGCAATTCTGGGCTGCATCAATAGGAGTATAGCATCTAGATCAAGGGAAGTAATAGTACCACTGTATTCCGCTCTGGTCAGACCTCACCTGGAATACTGTGTCCAGTTCTGGGCACCACAGTTCAAGAAGGATACTGACAAGCTGGAACAGGTCCAGAGGAAGGCAACCAAAATGGTCAAAGGCTTGGAAACGATGCCTTATGAGGAACGGCCTAGGGAGCTGGGTATGTTTAGCCTGGAGAAGAGAAGGTTAAGGGGTGATAGGATAGCCATGTTCAAATATATAAAAGGATGTCATATAGAGGAGGGAGAAAGGTTGTTTTCTGCTGTTCCAGAGAAGCGGACACAGAGCAATGGATTCAAACTACAAGAAAGAAGATTCCACCTAAACATTAGGAAGAACTTCCTGACAGTAAGAGCTGTTTGACAGTGGAATTTGCTGCCAAGGAGTGTGGTGGAGTCTCCTTCTTTGGAGGTCTCTAAGCAGAGGCTTGACAGCCATCTGTCAAGAATGTTTTGGTGGTGTTCCTGCTTGGCAGGGGGTTGGACTGGAAGGCCCTTGGGGTCTCTTCCAACTCTAGGATTCTAGGATTCTAATGCCTTTTCAGAAAGAGGGTTTGGTGGCTCGTGAAATCATACCCTCTGACCTGGGACCCCAGCCTCTAGCCCCAGCCTCTAAACCAGTGTTTCCCAAACTTGGCTCTACAGCTGTTATGGACTACAATTCCCATCATCCCTAGCTAGCAGGACCCGTGGTCAGGGATCATGGGAACTGTAGTCCAAAACCAGCTACAGACCTAAGTTTGGGAAACCCTGCTATAAACCCTAGAAAGTTTTATTCAGTAACGCATTAATTTATAGCTTTTAAAAAAAAACCCTCTCTGCACATGCACAGAGGTGCATATTCTGTTGCAACTTCACTTCAACCAAAAGCAACGTCACTGAAATAAGTTTTGGGGCACAATTACACCCCTTCCCTGGGACACAACGAACAAAATGACAGGCTTGGAATGGGGGATTTGTTTTTAAAGAGTCCAAGTGTGATCATGGGTGGCAAGCAACACAGATGTCCAGCTGCGGCTGCCCAAAGGGAGCCTCAAATTGCCAGCTTCTCTTAATCACAACTCCAGATCTCCCTCCCTCTTAATCCCAGGAAATGAAACGTTCCCAAGGAAACTGGGGTGAGGGGAAGGGAGAGAAACCTTTCCGTCCCCTGTGAGATTCCGCCAGAACCCTGGAGGAAACCCCCTGCCCAAGATCCAGCCAGAGTTGGATCTCAGGAACACGAAATCTCCTCCTGTTTTAATCCCATTCAAAAATATTTCTTGCCTTGGCGGAAAAGCATGGAAAGTGTGGGCAGAGGGCTGACCGAAGGAAGTGAGCCACAAATTTATTCATCTGCAATGGATCTTGCAAAGTAGGAGCAAAAGAGCACATGAATATGTACATGATTCCCTGTCCCTTGTGGCTAAGCACCCTCACCAAAATAATACAGGTGAAACTCGAAAAATTAGAATATTGTGGAAAAGTCCATTCATGTAAGCAATTGTTTTCATTAGCTACTGGAGTTTAGTATATGAGATAGACTCATGACATGCCAAGCGAGATATGCCAAGCCTTTATTTGTTACTAGTTGAAGTTAGCCCGTTCAATAACGGGCGCTAGAGGAGGAGGAGGCAGGAGGAGGCAGAACAGCGGCCGCTGGGGGGTGGAGAGGGGCTCCCTCCCCCTTCTTCTTTTCCCCCGGGGCGGCTGCATCGGCGGCGGTAGTGGCGGCGAGCCGCGGGGATTGGGCTCTGCCTCTGTGTCCGTGCGAGGCAGCGGCGCTGGCGCAACTGACAACGCGCGTGCGCCGCCGCTGCCTCGCGGACACGCCCCCCTCTCCGCCCGCTCCAATCCCTGCGTCCGTGTGGGACACGGACATGCGCAGTAGCGCAATTCCGTGACACACGGAACGGACGCAGGGACACAGCCACTTTATTATATAGGATAATTGTGATGATTATGGCATGCAGCTGATGAGCACCCCAAAGTTGAAAGTTTTACTTTGGGGTTCTCATCAGCTGTACGCCATAATCATCACAATTATAACAAATAAAGGCTTGACATATCTCGCTTGGCATGTCATGAGTCTATCTCATATATTCGTTTCACCTTTTAAGTTGAAATACTGAAAGAAATGAACCTTTCCATGATATTCTAATTTTTTGAGTTTCACCTGTAGTTACTGGTACATAAGTTATTATTAATAATAATAATATCGCTGTTCATGGAGTCTCATTTAAATAAATCTTCTTCATGAAGAATGGGTCAATCAGTGGTCTTCAACCACAACATGTATCCAGAACCTCCATTTACAGGAGCAGAATACCTCGGGAAAATAGTCTGCTTTGCTTTTGGACTTTCTGGAGAAATCTGGTTGGACAATGTTAGAAACAAGGGGTTGTAGCCAGCTACTCAGAGTAGGCCCACTGTCATTAATGCACCTGAGTTAGCCATGTCCTAACTCAGGGATACTCTGAGTAGACCTTGCATGTGGCTAAGAGCCAGGAAGGGGTCTTAGTTCACCAACAATTTAGTGGCGGGGGGAGGCATAGCTGTCAACCTTCCCTTTTTTTGCGGGAAACTCCCTTATTCCAATGCCGTTTCCCGCTGCTATCCCGGATTGTTGATCTCCCTTAAATTTCCCAGATTTCAAAGGAAGCAGCTCCTCTCCCTCCCTGCCGGCCAGGGAGGCTCCTCAGCTGCGTTGCTCGGCTGCCAATAAGGAGTCTGAGACCGACTGGGGGCGGAGCTTGCATGCCTTGTGCAGCCAGACCCTCACGCCCAACCAGACAGACAGCCTGCCTGCCGTCTATGCGCTCGCTCTTTCGCTCACCCGTTCGCGCGCAGCCTCTGGAGCGCAGGGTGGCGAGGCTACTTGGTGCCATTGCACCGCCCTCGCGGCATCCCTTATTTTCAAATCCAAAAGTTTCGGAAAATCCCTTATTTTCAAATCTGAAAGTTGACAGCTAAGGGGGGAGGGGGGGTGGATGCATGCCTTTCCTAGGAAAGCTTAAGGCATGTGTATTAAAACACGAAAATACTCTGTGTGTGTATTAAGAACAACAACAAAAAAGCCACCACAAATCACCACTCTGCTATAACCAGCAGGCTCTCGAAGGGAGGCTGAAAAAGGAAAAAGCCAGCGGGAATGAAGGCCTTTGCCTCTGTGGGAAGAACAGGCCGCAATTTGCTATTTAAAACAAAACCAAAAAGCCAAAGAACTGGGAGTCCTTCTAAGATTACTAATAGCCATAAGACAATATGCACAACAGTTTTGCCCTCTGTGTTCAGAGGATACAATGCACAGAGCAGGAAGGATCTAGGAGTCTTGGTAGACCACAAACTTGACATGAGTCAACAGTGTGATGCAGCAGCTCAAAAAGCCAATGCAATTCTGGGCTGCATCAATAGGAGTATAGCATCTAGATCAAGGGAAGGAATAGTACCACTGTATTCCGCTCTGGTCAGACCCCACCTGGAATACTGTGTCCAGTTCTGGGCACCACAGTTCAAGAAGGATCTTGACAAGCTGGAACGTGTCCAGAGGAGGGCAACCAAAATGGTCAAAGGCCTGGAAACGGTGCCTTATGAGGAACGGCTTAGGGAGCTGGGTATGTTTAGCCTGGAGAAGAGAAGGTTAAGGGGTGATATGATAGCCATGTTCAAATATATAAAGGGATGTCATATGGAGGAGGGAGAAAGGTTGTTTTCTGCTGCTCCTGAGAAGCGGACACGGAGCAATGGATTCAAACTACAAGAAAGAAGATTCCACCTAAACATTAGAAAGAACTTCCTGACAGTAAGAGCTGTTTGACAGTGGAATTTGCTGCCAAGGAGTGTGGTGGAGTCTCCTTCTTTGGAGGTCTTTAAGCAGAGGCTTGACAGCCACCTGTCAGGAATGCTTGGATGGTGTTTCCTGCTTGGCAGGGGGTTGGACTGGATGGCCCTTGGGGTCTCTTCCAACTCTGGGATTCTATGATTCTAAGGATGCCTCAAATGTGATCTAGTGCAAACTCCCAGGTGGGATGCCTTTCAAGCTGTTGTGCTTGTTGCTATATCAGGGGATTGCGCAGTGTGGCAGGAAGCCTGTGTGTCCCTCTGCCTCTGAATGAGCTAAGGACAGAGAGAACTGGGGAGGCCCAAACCCCACTGCTGCTGCTGGGGACCCAACTTTCCCCAGAAGAATTCGATTCAGATCCCTCTGTTGCCTCGGGACCAGACAGGAGCCAAACCTCTGATGGGAGACACATGTCCACACATCGCAATCCTCTTGGCTCCATATAGACAAGTTTCAAAGCTTTTCTCTGCCATAAGCAATGAGTCCTTATAAGCAAACAATGTTTACTAAAGGCGCAATTTAAATAAATAACTGGCCATTAAAAATCTGACCAGCCATAAAGGAGCAGGAAATCTACATCTTTAGGAGGAACAGTCAGGACCGAGCGGAATTTGCAGCTTTGGATGCTCAGAGGTACATCAAACAATCCACATTAGATTAAAAATAAAGGATGGTTAAGTGGATTCCATTTTCACGATGTACACGGCACATGTTCAGAACTCGTTTCCACATTATTTGCAAACGGATATTTTTTCCTGGAAGCAAACAGCACAGCTACGAGCACCAACCTTGCGCTATATTTCACCGTAGCTCCAGTTACCTCGTGTGAAAGCTCCTTAACGGTAGGGGGAAAGTCATGAAATGGAATAAACGGCCACAGAGACGCAGCCTAGGTTAAAACACCTGCCGCACAGCCGCCTATGTAACTGCAATATTATAAAATAAAATAATTCCTTCCAGTAGCACCTAGGAGACCAACTAAGTTTGTTCTAGGTATGAGCTTTCGTGTGCATGCACACTTCTTCAGATACACTGAAACAGAAGTCGCCATCTGTATTTAAAAAACACAACAGCAATACTCAGCTTGAGAAAGCGTTCTGTGTAACTTTGCAAAAGGCTCTTTTGTCTCACTTAATCCACGTTTCTCCTATCGTGGGACTAAAGGACTCCAGTGAAGTTCTGCCTGGGACTTGAACACAGCACTTTGCTTTAGCGGCTGAGTCGGGGACCAGGCTCCCCACCATAGCTGTCAACTTTCGGATTTGAAAATAAGGGATTTTTCCAAACTTTCGGATTTGAAAATAAGGGATGCCGCGAGGGCGGTGCAATGGCACCAAGTGACCTCGCCACCCTGCGCTCCAGAGGCTGCGCACGAATGGGTGAGCGAAAGAGCGAGCGCGTAGACGGCAGGCAGGCTGTCTGTCTGGTTGGGCGTGAGGGTCTGGCTGCACAAGGCATGCAAGCTCCGCCCCCAGTTGGTCTCAGACTCCTTATTGGCAGCCGAGCAACGCAGCTGAGGAGCCTCCCTGGCCGGCAGGGAGGGAGAGGAGCTGCTTCCTTGGAAATCCGGGGAATTTAAGGGATACCAACAATCCGGGATAGCAGCGGGAAACGGCATTGGAATAAGGGAGTTTCCCGCAAAAAAAGGGAAGGTTGACAGCTATGCTCCCCACCCCCCCACCCCTTCTTTTGCTAAGGAGAAATACAAATGCTGCAAATGAAGAAGGCAAAATAATACAGAGACCTGTTGGTGTGCGCTCTGCTTTGAAAACTTAACGAGGGCAGCGGGCGGCATGGGAAGGGAGGTTGTGTAGGTGTCTTGACCCAATTACCCCAATTACTGCCAAGGGTGGTGATTAAACCTCGCTTCCCAGAAGCAACAGAAAGCACATTCCAACGGGAGGAAGGAGGACTCCTACGGAAGAGAGCAGAACAAGATCCAGAGCTTGGCGGATAACTCTGTATCCGAGGAATGCGCCCTTTTCATTTATGAAGGACGCGCCCCCCCACCCCGCTCCCCACTTCCATATTATTGCACACACACAAAAAGGGGTGGAGCAAAACAAACTGGGGAGGAGTCTCCTCTTAAACACACAAGATCACATGCATGTGCACAGATATTACCCCAGTAACATCCCTATTCTAGATGATAGATGATAGATAGATGATAGATAGATGATAGATAGATAGATAGATAGATATAGATAGATAGATAGATAGATAGATAGATAGATAGATAGATATAGATCTATATACAGTGGTCCCTCAACTTACGAATGACCCAACTTACGTTGTTTTCGAGTTACGAGGGATCAAAGCGGCCGCGCGCTTCCGAATTTTTTCGACTTCCAAAAGGAAGTCGCGGCCGTTTTAGATAGGGTTTCCTCGAGTTACAAAGTTTAGATGCGGTTTTTTTCGACCTGCGAATTTTTTCTCCCCAATGCATTCCTATGGGGACTCGACTTACAATGTTTTCGATCTACCGGTACGAAGGTCCCGTCGGAACGGATTATCATCGTAAGTCAAAAGACCACTGTATATAAAATCTTTCAAGTTGGATGTTTGTTAACAACCGCCTTTATCCGTAACCCCTTGATCGATTCCGTTCAAATTTGGACACAACGTTCCATGCCCATATGGGAGTGATCATATGTACTTACATTGCACAAATACCATACCTTTCCCAGGTAAAAATGTGATTTTGTGCAAAAAAAATATAGCACCCTCCAGTGGACGTTAAACAGTACAGCACAACACACCCGTTTCCAACCCCTCCTCCTCCTTTCCCGTCAGTACCACCATCCAATCGACAGACAGATCGCCCACAAACGCTACTGCTGGCTCCGCTGGCGGGTATAGAGCCACGCTGGGCGGAATCGCCATTTTCGCAGTCTAGCCAAAAACGGGAGGGGCAAACGGAGGACACGTAGACTGAACTTCAACGAGATAAGGTGTAAGTAAGGATACGCTTTCTCTTTCATACTGTATCTTACTTTTCCATTTCACCAAATCAGCCACAGCAAGACGTGGCCGGGTCAACTAGTAGATAGATGATAGATAGATGATAGATAGATAGATAGATTTTGTTGTTCAGTCGTTCAGTCGTGTCCGACTCTTCGTGACCCCATGGACCAGAGCATACCAGGGACTCCTGTCTTCCACTGCCTCCTGCAGTTTGGTCAGATTCATGTTGGTAGCTTCGAGAACACTGTCCAACCATCTCATCCTCTGCCGTCCCCTTCTCCTTGTGCCCTCAACCTTTCCCAACATCAGGGTCTTTTCCAGGGAGTCTTCTCTTCTCATGAGGTGGCCAAAGTACTGGAGCCTCAGCTTCAGGATCTGTCCTTCTAGTGAGCACGCAGGGCTGATTTCTTTAAGAATGGATCGGTTTGATCTTCTTGCAGTCCATGGGACTCTCAAGAGTCTCCTGCAGCACCAGAATTCAAAAGATGATAGATATAGATAGATAGATAGATAGATAGATAGATAGATAGATAGATAGATAGATGATAGATAGATAGATAGATTTCACCAGCCTTTCGCTTGTGAACATGACAGGGAATTTAGAGGATGCTGCAGGCGAGGTTATTACCAATAAAGGTCATCTTGTGGCACACAACTGGCATAAAACATCGCCAAGAGCCCATGCACCAATCTCTCGTTCAGCCCATGCACCAATCCGCAATATGGATCTAGCACTTTAAGCCTACCTTGCAGGGTTGGTTGGGAAGATGCAGCACGGCAACTTTCCACTACTTAGCCTGTTTGCACGGGAGTCAGAACGTCTGATGGCTCCTTGGCACCACAGCAGAGATACCACAGGCTCAAGGTCAGGGCTGCCCAAGCAATGAGCATGGGAGGGAAGCGATTTGGAGGTTTCGCAATGTGGCTGTTTTCAGACGCAGCAGCCCAAACAGAGTACAATTGTTTCAGTTCACACAATCCGTTCCAATTGTACAACGGCAGGGACGGTGAGAAGCAGGCACGTGAGCTCTTCTCGTGCCGACCACCAGAAGTCAATCCAGGTCTCCAGTGGAAGGGAGTTCCACAGGAACGGGCTCCTAAATACCATCTCACCAACGGATACGGCCTGGCATAAACAGTAATTAATTTCTGCAGGGAAGCTCCTCCTTCTGGGACAGAAGACTTGCCTCCAAATTTCAGGTGTGGAAAGGTGACCTGCAGTTCTTCACGGGCAAAGGAAATGCACTCTGCACGTGTCCAAAGGACCTCTCCCTTATTACTGCTTAACTGCCACTAACAATTGTGGCGTTCGACGGAAGAAAACTTCCACCTTAATTCTTCACTTATCCTACATTTTTGTTATCAATTAATGTCTCCAAAGAGCTCGAGGTTTTGCAGCCTTGCTCTCTTTTACACGGGCTTGCTGTACGTTATGCTCACAACAACCCTATGAGGTAGGCGTTGTTGGATAATGGTTTTTATCCCAAAGGACATTGCAGAGCCGCTCAAACCGGAGGCGGAAAAGCCAAATAATATCCACACCCGTTCGCTAGCCTCTGAAAGCTACCACGGGACGCGGGTGGCGCTGTGGTCCAAACCACAGAGCCTCTTGGGCTTGCCGATCGGAAGGTCGGTGGTTTGAATCCCTGCGACGGGGTGAGCTCCCGTTGCTCGGTCCCAGCTCCTGCCAACCTAGCAGTTCAAAAGCACGTCAAAGTGTAAGTAGATAAATAGGTACCACTGCAGCGGGAAGGTAAACGGCGTTTCCATGCGCTGCTCTGGTTCGCCAGAAGTGGCTTAGTCATGCTGGCCACATGACCTGGAAGCTGTCTGTGGACAAACGCCGGCTCCCTCGGCCTGTAAAGCGAGATGAGCGCCGCATCCCCAGAGTTGTCCGTGACTGGACTTTAACCGTCAGGGGTCCTTTACCTTTTTAACCTTGCTTTAAGGAGCCATTGGGTGCCTAGCTGACATATCTGGGTTTCTAACACTGTATCCAGGAACTCACAAAGGCGCAGCTGTAGGCCTTGATCTCCGGGCACGGCAGCAGCTGGTGCTGTCATGTCTGCTAGCAGCAGGAGGAGCAGGTGCAGAGACAGGTGACCTCTCCAACGCGACAGGTGCTCTCCTGGGAGTAGCGGGGGGGGGGCTGCAGCTGGACAGCTTCAGACAGTTCTGCGGAGACCTTTCTTCCTAATCAGGATCAGCCCCCTTCAAAGGGTTTTGCCTTTTAAAATTCACAGGAATAAATGTTACCAAGAACTCTGGCCACAAGTTTTAACAAAAGAATAAGCTTACTCGTGAGCAAATTCAAATAGCATATCAATCCTGTTAGGAATTACAGTCTTAAACGAAAATAATAGTTTCACAAAGAAAAGTCTTTTGGAGATTGAAGTTATGATTTGCAAACGCTACATTCACCAAAGATTCAAAAGAAACAGAAATTATATATTATTCACATTCTTTTCAAAAAACGAGGTAAGGAACCAAATACTATGAAGAGCTATTTTGGGCAATGAATGATACTGTAGAACTTTTATGTATATTGTTTGATATTGTTAAAACATAACCATTGTTAGATCTGAATTACTGAAACCTTAGTACTTTGATGTATTTTGATATATTATTTGATATTACCAGCTGAAGAAGGCATCTGCTCCGAAACAGGGCCCTGTCCTGGTTTCCGGTTTTCGCATCATACATCTGATTCACATCTCAGAAGCCCTAACTTCAATCTCCAAAAGACTTTTCTTTGTGAAACTATTATTTTCGTTTAAGACTGTAATTCCTAACAGGATTGATATGCTATTTGAATTTACTCACGAGTAAACTTATTCTTTTGTTAAAACTTGTGGCCAGAGTTCTTGGTAACATTTATTCCAGTGTATTTTAAAATTTACCGGCAAAAGGAGGCGCTATGGTGCCCCTGGACACACACCCAGAAATGATGCACAAACCGCTTTACGAGCTTCATCTAATTTATCTCGACAACAAGGCTGTGGTTTAACTTGGGGTCGCCCAAAAGACGCTCTCTGCAAACCCCTAGCGCTCGGTCCACGGCCCCACTCTGAATCCACGCCATGTCTTTACAGTACCAGTCAACTGCTCTGACCTTGCCTCCACCAGGGATCTCCCAGGGAAATATGCCAGGGCAAAATAAAAAAATTCCATCCAGTAGCACCTTGGTAAAGGGACCCCTGACCATTAGGTCCAGTCGTGACCGACTCTGGGGTTGCGGCACTCATCTCGCCTTACTGGCCGAGGGAGCCGGCGTACAGCTTCCGGGTCATGTGGCCAGCAGGACTAAGCCGCTTCTGGCGAACCAGAGCAGCGCACGGAAACGCCGTTTACCTTCCCGCAGGAGTGGTACCTATTTATCTACTTGCATTTGACATGCTTTGGAACTGCTAGGTTGGCAGGAGCAGGGACCGAGCAATGGGAGCTCACCCCGTCACAGGGATTCGAACCGCCGACCTTCTGATTGGCAAGCCCTAGGCTCTGCGGTTTAACCCACAGCGCCACCCGCGTCCCATAGAGACCAACTAAGTTTGTTCTTGGTATGAGCTTTCGTGTGCATGCACACTTCTTCAGATACACGGAAACAGAAGTCACCAGACCCTTATATATAGTGAGAGGGTGGGGAGGGGTATTACTCAGAGGGGTGGTGGGAAAGGGTGATAGGCTGATAGGTGAGGTAAACCTGTTGACTGTTAGACTGCAATTGGTCTTACAGGAAAAAGCAAGGGGTGAGATGGCTAAAAATGCCAGGGCAGTTGCAGATTAAGCTTGCCATACAGATGCAGGTGCTGCTAGAGGCAGAAAGAGACGGCGGGGGGGGGGGTGAGAGTTCCAGCTGCTACCCTCCAGGCAACCCATGCAAGCACCCCCACCCCAGGAAGATTAACAGGCTCTGGCGCAGCCGAGGAAAGGAGGTCACTACTGATTGTTCTCCGACAGCCGCCTTCGCTAACCTGCTGGTTCCCTCCAGGTGGTTTGTGGACTACAAATCCCATCACACACACACACACACACCCAGCCTCCAGTGGCTGCTAGGATCACATAGACCAGTGTTTCTCAACCTTGGGTCCCCAGATGTTGTTGGACTACAACTCCCATCATCCATAGCTAGCAGGACCAGTCGTCATGGATGATGGGAGCTGTAGTCCAACAACATCTGGGGACCCAAGGTTGAGAAACACTGACATAGACGACACACAGGCACTCACCTCCTGACACGCCTTGACCGCTCATTTGCTTAAGGCACAATCAGGAGTTGGGAGAATCCAAGTGAATGGTCAGTCACCGAAAGCCCAAAGTCCCTGTCCTGCCTTTGTCATTAACCAGCTTCCAGGTTTTATAATATTTACATGAACGAGCAAGCACTTTTAAATCCCTGTACCTCTTTTACTCAGCAGTAAATCCTCCTGAGCTGGACGGTTGCCTGGCTGCCTGTCCTGCCCTCCTGAACCTTCCTCCTCGCAACTTCACTTCCAGTGTTGTTTTAACAGCATCACTTCCTGGCTGTCCACAAAAATGCCTATATTGTACCTCTTTTTGAAGGCTGTACCTCACTTTGCACTTAATTCTGCCTCGCATCCACCACTCAACAGAACCAAATCAGAGGCTCGAGGGTTTTTGTGGGGGGTTTTTTTTAAAAGAGCAATATCCCACATTAACAGGGCTCAAAGCAGGCAGTTTGATCAAAATAATTGGGTCTGTTTATTTCAGTGGGTCTGCTCTGAGCATGAGAACATTGGATGTTGCCTCAGGACACAGGAGCTCCCTAAAAGCACCAGCCAAAAAGAAAAGTGTAGCCCCAGTCCTTCAAAGCATCACAGGCCTGTCCCCAAACCCTGAATCCAGTTAAAACCTCATTTGCTTACAAACTGTGCACAAATTTCTCCTGTGGGTCAAATACATACATTTCCCCCCCCCCAACCCCAGAATTTAATTCCCAAGCACATTTTGAGCATCCAGCTTTTGACTTGTCTTCAACGTTTGGCAGTTGTTAACTGACAATATCTTTAAAAACTGGCATGCAATGGTGTCTCCGATATTTGCGTCCAACAGATGACATGCAATTGCTTTCGGTACCTTGGCTGCCAACAGTTAGGAGATCTGACAAGGGAGAGATGCTAACAAGTCTAACAGCAGGATCCCAGACAAGTCTTCCTCGTGAGTAAGCCCCGTGGAGTTCAGCGGGGCTCACTCCTAGGAAAGTACGCACAGGAGTCGGGGAAACCCGACTCAGACCCGCCAGGAAAGTCTCACAACACGCAGAGAGATGAGTCCAAAACCCCATCTCAAACTTCAGAAGCGAAATCCCAGGTTTGGAATTTGGGGGAAGCGGTTCTTCTTCCAAACCCTGAAGAATCTGCCACTTTTTAGCTCTGGCCTGAAAAGTGCTTCTGGGTGGTCCCGGCCCAGCACCGCACACGCCGCCAGAATGGGCGAGACCCGTCCGGCCCGCGGCACGACTCGAGGGCCGCCTGCAGCACGGAAGCAACGGCTGGGGAGAGGGGTCTCCAACTCCTCGGTTAACCACCAATATTTGAGGGGTCCAGGCTCCCCCCCCCCAAGTTGATGGGCACCGCCATTGAAAGGGCGTGCGTGCGCCATGGCTGGTGATCGATTTCCCCTCCCCAAAAAAACCCCAAATATTTTGTTCAAGTTGCAAGCTTTTGGGGAGACGAGCCCCTTCCCTCCCTCCCGCGCGCCCCTTCCCTTCGCCCCGCCACTCACAGCACGCACAGGGCGTAGGCTCCGGCCACGCTCTCGCTGTCGCGCACCAAGAAGCTGCCGTCGCGCCCCGCGCGGGCCAGGAGCTCTTCGGCCGCCGCGCGGCTCAGGTCCTTGTGGTACCACGACGGCGGGGCCGCGGGAGGAGGCGGCGGCGGCGGCTGCAGCGCGGCGGCCCCTGCGCCCGCCATGCCCGGAGCAGAGCGGCGGAAGCGAGGCGGGCGCTTAGCAGAGCCCGGCGGCGAGGAGGAGGAGGCGGCGCCCCCGACGGGCGGGCCGCGAGGGGCGCATGGCGGCTGCGGGAGGCTCTTGGCCCGGGGCGCCCACGGGGGATCGTGCAGCCGGGGCGGAGAGGCAGCAGCAGCAGCCGCGCTCGCTCGCTCGCTCGCTCGCTTCCTTCCTTCCTTCCTTCTTCTTCCCGAGCCTGTGGCGCTTCTCGTCCGGCGAGGCGCAGTGGCGAGGGGAGCCGCTTGGCGGCCCCTTCGAGGCGGGGAAAAGGCGCCTCCGCCTCCTTCTCCGCCTCCTCCTCCGGGCAGCGGCGAAGAAAGGGCTCCGACCAAGCAGGGACCGGGTCTCCGCTAAGCCCCGCCGCGGCGAAGGGGAAGGGCGCGCCGAGACGGGGAGGGCGTCGTGCGCCCCGGAGGCGCCCCTTGGCTCCCAGTTAGCTCCCACTTCCCACCGGGACGGAGAGAAGTTGGGAAGGAAGCGGCAGCCCCGACTCGGCTCCCGTCGCCGTCCTTCTCCGCCCGGGGGGGGGGGGACGGGGGGCGGCGGTCGCTTCCTGCTCGGCGGCGGAGTCTCCCGGGGCGACCCAGGGAAGCGGGAGAGACTTCGCAGGCCGGGGTGGGGACTCCGAGGAAAGCCCTTCGGACGCAGCGCGCAGTCGAACGGTGGAAACTCCCTCCCGGAGGAGAGGAGGGGGGCGGGTTGAGTGAAACGTTGCGGGAGGGGAGGGCAGCCCCGTCCCGCAGAACCGATCCCATGGCGCAGTGCGCGCACGCTCTTTGAATGGCAATACCCAGCAGAATATTGGATTGGGGGGGGGCCCAAGGGACCTCAGTGGGCTCCCTATTCCGCAGGAGGCAGCATATGTATTTTGGGGTTTGATATTCTGATTTTATTCTGTGAACCATCCTGAGACCTGCAGGTATAGGTAGGTATATAGATTCTAAATACAGTAATAATATTAATAAGAAGTCACCAGCTTGGGTGGCTTGTTGGAAAATGACTGGAACGACTATGATGAAAAAATAAAGGAATCTGTTGGCATCTATGAAGTGACACATAGGTTTGTCAAATGTTGAAGCTTTTGTTTTGTGTGGGATCATTTTCTATGTGGCCATGTTTAAATTGTGTTTACAGAACCTAGAATAAAAGTCTTACACTTTAAAGAGAGTCAGTGTGGTGTAGTGGTTAAGAGCGGTAGACTCGTAATCTGGGGAACCAGGTTCGCGTCTCCGCTCCTCCACATGCAGCTGCTGGGTGACCTTGGGCTAGTCCCACTTCTCTGAAGTCTCTCAGCCCCACACACCTCACAGAGTGTTTGTTGTGGGGGAGGAAGGGAAAGGAGAATGTGAGCCACTTGGAGACTCCTTCGGGTAGCGATAAAGCGGGATATCAAATCCACACTCCTCCTCCTCCTCCTCTTGAAAAGTAGGTTGGACAAATTCATAGAATCAGAGAGTTGGAAGGGACCCCGTGGGTCATCTAGTCCAACCCCCTGCAATGCAGGAATCTCAACTAAAGCATCCAAGACAGACGGCCATCCAACTTCTGCTTAAAAACCTCCAAGGAAGGAGAGTCCACCACCCCCGGGAGTCCATTCCACTGTGGAACAGCTCTTACTGTCTGAAAGTTTTCCTGATCTTGAGTCAGAATCTCCTTTCATGGAGGAGGAGAGGGCTATTGATGGCTACTTCGTCAGCATGGCTTTGCTCTGCCTTAGCAGGCAGAGGCAGCAATGCTTCTGAATCCCAGTAGTAGAAGGAGGGGAGAGGGCTCTTGGGCTCAGGTCTGCTGGGGCCCCTGGTTGGCCCCTGTGAGAACAGGATGCTGGACTAGATGGGCCATTGGCCTCATCCTGCAGACTCTTCTTATGCCCTTGAAGAGAAGGAAGTTCTAGTGTTATGAGGAAGGAAACCTTTTCTCCATCCCATGCATCATTTTATAAACCTCTTTGCATGTCACCTCTTCCTTGTTTTTTATCTAAACTAAAAGGTCGCAAATGCTGCAACCTTTCCCCATAGGGGAACAAAATAAAAAATAAAAAAATTCCTTCCAGTAGCACCTTAGAGACCAACTAAGTTTGTTCTTGGTATGAGCTTTCGTGTGCACACGAAAGCTCATACCAAGAACAAACTTAGTTGGTTTGTTCTTGGTATGGGGAAAGGTTGCAGCATTTGCGACCTTTTAGTCCTTTTAGCGCCACAACCCCAGAGTCATCCATGACTGGACCTAACGGTCAGGGGTCCCTTTACCTTTACCTATGACCTTCCGCTATTTTTAAGCAGCATTTGAACACGGTTTGGCATGGAGTCTACTAGTTTCGAACAATCGCTGTTGATTTTCGGATCCCTGTGCCACACTTGAATCAGTGCCTGAATGAGCTTCTCCTTAGTCGTACAGTCTACAGCGCGGAGGCGACTTTTGCATATAGCCCACAAATTGTCAATGGGATTTACGTCCGGGGAATTCCCTGGCCAATCAAGTACCTGTGTCTGCTGCTCTGTCCTGAATTTCTTCACCACTTTCGATGTGGGATAGGGGGCTAGGTCCTGCTGCAATATCCCAGTACCGTCAGAATACCTCTTTTCCAGCTCTGGAATAACCCTCTTTCGTATAACCTCAATATATTGTGGCGAGCGCATCATTCCTTCTATTGGCTGTAGGCTTCCGACACCATAATGACCAACTGACTTTCCGTGTTTGTTTTGAATACAGGACTATGAGTAAGATAGAAAACATGCCTTGTTTCAATGAATTTGCACAAGGTTGTAGGTTGGTGGCCGTCACTGCCTCCTGCGGGAGGGAGTTCCAAAGTTTAATGGAAGGGATTTCTCTACCCAGGATCTTCCCGTGTTCAGTTTTATTGAATGTCCTCAAGTTTTAGTGTTATGAGGGAGATGACAATGGCCAAATAGCCATAACGATGTTCCACTAGAGCTCCCTCGATACCTTGCCTGCTCTGCCCCACACTTGTGAGCTGAAGGGCTGAACTCTCTCCTCGTGTGCAGGTGGTCCCCCTCTGTTGCCACGAGGGGGGGGTGGGAGACAACCCCCTCTCTGCCCAGGGGGCCTCCCCTCCAGGGCACTGCCAGTACATGAAGGCACCGGGGCTGCGTGGGTGCGCAATTCCGCCAGCATGCATGTGGAACACCCCACTCCACCTCCAAAAAGTATGCACGCAGCCCACAAGAATGTACACCCGCCCACAGTTGAATTAATACTCTGTTTTGTTTTTGTTTTGCAGCCAGGCCTGGAGAGAGAGAGAGAGAGAGAGTGCCGATCTAGCACCCTCTGTTGGCTTTCCAGGGAGAATCCGAGATAAAAGCAAAAGACACGGAACCAAAGGGCTGTAGCCGATCCTCTTTTTTTACTTGGAGAAGTGGCAAAGCGTCTGCTTGGAATGCAGAAGGGCCAGGGTTCAATCCCCAGTGGCATCTCCAGCCAAGGCAGGGATAGATTTCCTGCCTGAAGCCCTGGAGAAGTGCTGGCAGTCATAGAATTGCAGAGTTGGAAGGGACCCCTAGAGTCATCTAGTCCAACCCCCTGCTAAACAGGAATCTCAGCTGAAGCATCCTTGACAGATGGCCACCCAACCAGGGGTGTAGCAAGGGGGGCGGGCTGCCCCGGGTTCCACCCCAGGGGGGGTGACACTTAAAAATAATTTTTTTTAATTTTTTTTTAAATTTTAACTTCATTGAAAAAAGAGATAATAGACACACACACACACACACACACACACACACACAACCCCCCACACCTCACAAAGTGGCACCACCAGAGGGAGGTGACACTTTTTAATTAAAAAAAAAATTAAAACTTTTAATTTTTATCATTTTTTTATTATTTTTATTTTAACTTTATTGAAAAAAAAGAGATAAGACACACATACACAAAACCCCCACACCTCACAAAGTGGCACCATCAGAGGGGGGTGACACTTGTTAATTTTTTTAAAATTAAAGTTGTGGGGGGTGACAAAAAAAAAATCCGCCCCAGGTACCGTACCACCTGGGCTTGCTACGCCTCTGCACCCAACCTCTGCTTAAAAACCTCCAAGGAAGGAGTCCATCGCCTTCCGAGGGAGTCCATTCCACTGCTGAATGTCTCTCACTGTCAGAAAGTTCTTCCTAATGTTTAGTCGGACCCTCCTTTCTTGTCATTTGAACCCCTTGGTTTAGGTCAACTGTGGAGCAGCAGAAAACAGGCTCCCTCCGTCTTCCCTACAGATATTTGAAGTCAGTGTTGACAATTCTGAGCTAGATGAATCGGCCAAAGGTCTTCTCCCTCCCTCTTAATAGCAAAGCCAGGCAGCAAGTGCCAACAGGGCTAGGGAGGCTTTGCATAAAGAGGAAGGGATCACGCCTGTCCCCCCCGGCCCTGGGCGGCCCAGAAAAGGCTGAGCGTGCTCAGGAGGAGGGCCGGATTTAGGTTGGATGAGGCCCTAAGCTACTGAAGGTAATGGGGCCCTTTATATGTCCAGCTGTCCTTGGCCAACAACAAATGGTCGCTGTTTTTTGTGTTGAAAATATGCTATATGGTAATTTATGGACCTAATAGGTATTTAAAGCCATTTGCACATAACAAAATATGTATTTTATCAAAGTAATTGTTGAACTGAAATACAATTAAGAAGAGGTATATTAATTGTTAAATACAGGGACCCAGGTGGCGCTGTGGGTTAAACAACTGAGCCTGGGGCTTGCCGATCAGAAGGTCGGCGGTTTGAATCCCTGCGATGGGGTGAGCTCCCGTTGCTTGGTCCCAGCTCCTGCCCACCTAGCAGTTCGAAAGCGCGGCAAAGTGCAAGTAGATAAATAGGTACCGCTGCAGCGGGAAGGTAAACAGCTAATTGAAAGACTGTATCTTCCCTCATGGAGTGGCCCTCATAGTCAACAAAAGAGTGGTGAAAGCTGTACTGGGATGCAATCTCAAAAATGATAGAATCATCTCAAAACAAATGCAAGGCAGACCTTTTAACATCACAGTAATCCAACTGGTCCCATCACCTCCTCGCAAATAGAAGGGGAAGAAATGGAGGCAGTGAGAGATTTTACTTTCTTGGGTTCCATGATCACTGCAGATGGCGACAGCAGTCACGAAATTAAAAGACGCCTGCTTCTTGGGAGAAAAGCAATGACAAACCTAGACAGCATCTTAAAAAGCAAAGACATCACCTTGCTGACAAAGGTCCGTATAGTTAAAGCTATGGTTTTCCCAGTAGTGATGTACGGAAGTGAGAGCTGGACCATAAAGAAGGCTGATCGTCAGGGGTCCCTTTACCTTTATAAGTTTGTAGCTTTCTGTATTTTACCTGTGTTTTAATTTGAGTAAGCTGCCTTGAGTCTCAGCCCAGGAAAAAGGCAGGATAATATTAATAAGTGATAATAAAATTCTCCACCACCCACTCCCCTTCAGTGGGAACCAAGTATTTAGGGCTAGGTAAAGGTAAAGGTACCCCTGACCATTAGGTCCAGTCGTGTCCGACTCTGGGGTTGCAGCGCTCATCTCGCTTTATTGGCCGAGAGCCGGCGTACAGCTTCCGGGTCATGTGGCCAGCAGGACTAAGCCGCTTCTGGCGAACCAGAGCAGCGCACGGAAACGCCGTTTACCTTCCCGCCAGAGCGGTTCCTATTTATCTACTTGCACTTTGACGTGCTTTCGAACTGCTAGGTGGGCAGGAGCTGGGACCGAGCAACGGGAGCTCAACCCATCGCAGGGATTCGAACCGCCGACCTTCTGATCAGCAAGCCCTAGGTTCTGTGGTTTAACCCACAGCGCCACCTGGGTCCCTGGGCTAGGCATTGATAATCAGGCATCGACCCTCTTCCTTGCATTTATGAAAGCAAAGGGCACAACAGCAAATGGAATTGAAGAACCAGGCTTTTATTCCTCCTTCCAGTTGTATGTTCCCAGGGGTTGCAAACGCCCCTATTCCTAGAGGCCACCAGCACCTTCTTTCCATGTCCCCGTAAGCAGACCACGTTTGTCAAGGCGACAGAAATGAACAGAAGCTGAAACGATGCTCGGAGGAAGTCCCGGAAGATAAACTCTTCTTACAGGGAAGCTGGAGTGGGAACCCGGAATAACTCTCACCGCGATAGAGGAAGTGGGAAATCCCAGTGCAATTTTGCAGGGTCAAAACTCTTCAGGATCCGAGAAGTCCCTTGCAAAGTTCACAGCAGCGTTGCTAGGCAGGCAGGGAAGAGCAAGACCAGGAGCGTCCAGAGCGAGAGACCCGCCCCAGCATTGGCATAGTACTTTGCCACATCCGCATTGGGGTTGCCCTGCGTTAGGTTAAACCACATCTGGATACAGCGCTTGCTGCCCCTCGTGAAGGTGGTATATTTGTATGAGTTGCTCCAGATCTTCTCACACAGGTCTTGTGGGGTAGGGAAGATGGACTCCAGCCGCTTGCACGTTGACTTATGGGGGCACTGGTTATACCCTGGAATTGAAGGGGAAAGATGACAGGCAGAGCAAGGCTTGTCGTTCCGAGATGCTCAGGTGGCTGGTACCCATCCCAGACAAAGGGGCAGAGTCACCAGACATCAAGGTGGCATCGTAGCAAAACTTAAATCTGTCCCTAGCAGCCAGGACGGCCACCTTAAGATAAACCCTTCCCCTGAATGGACACTTCATTGCCTGTCTGGATACCACCCACGATTTTGAATTTGGCCAAATGATTTGGACAATTCGTTTTTAAAACCAAGTTGGCATTAGTGCGCAGCCAGACAAAAACAACACCACTCACCTGGGCTGTCAAGTCTATAAGAACATTAACAAGGGCTTGCTGGATCAGGCCAAAGGGGGCCCATCTGTTGTAATATTCATTCCCTGTGTGCAGTCATGGGTTTATTGTTTTTCACATGACTGGGTATATGTTTTCATTCCACAGAGTGGGAAGTGGGAAGTGACAGCAGACAGGATGTCTTGTCTTACTATGTTCCCTAAAGTAGGACTATTGTCCTTTGTTCTTCCTCTTTGCTGCCTGATGCTAGTGAGAGAGGGAGCCATGATGTAGAGCTCCGTGTGTGTAGATATGTAATAAAGTACCGGTAGATTTAGCCAAGATGCTGAGCTGCTGTGGTCTGTTACGCTACTGCGCACACTCTGCGGATCCCTAAGTGTGCTGGATGTCTTCTGACACCTGTCGCTGTGATGTTTGGGCTGAAGAATGCCTAAGAAGCTCCCGAACGATCGCCCAGGAAGGAGGGAACATGCCAGTTGGGCATGTGTCTCTGCTGAGCCTCTACTCGTGAGTAGAGACCGTTTTATAACACCATCTAGGCCAGCATCCTGCTCTCACAGTGGCCAACAGGATGCCCCAAAGCGAAAGAAGAGTTTGAAGAGTTTGGATTTGATATCCCGCTTTATCACTACCCGAAGGAGTCTCAAAGCGGCTCACATTCTCCTTTCCCTTCCTCCCCCCCAACAAACACTCTGTGAGGTGAGTGGGGCTGAGAGACTTCAGAGAAGTGGGACTAGCCCAAGGTCACCCAGCAGCTGCATGTGGAGGAGCGGAGACGCGAACCCGGTTCACCAGATTACGAGTCCACCGCTCTTAACCACTACACCACACTGGCTCTCATCCCGCAAGCGGGATTCAAGAACAAGAACAACGCTGCCCTCCCGGGGGTTCCCAGCAACCAGGATTCAGAAGCATTGCAGGCACAGCCATCCTGACCAGGAGCCATCAATAGCCCTCTCCTCCTCCGTGAATTTGTCCGATTCTCTTTTAAAGCCATCCAAGCTGGAGGCCACCGCTGCCTCCTGTGGCAGAGAGTTCCACAGTTTAACTATGCACAGTGTAAAGAAGTCCGTCCTTTTATGTGTCCTGAATCTTCCAACATTCAAGCTTCATCGTATGCATGAGCCACCCAACGCCCCACTCAGGGGCATAGGAAGTGGGGAGCGGGGGGCGGGCCACCCCAGGTTCCATCATGGAGGGGGTGACAAATGATCAAGGAACAATTACTGCCCTACTAGGGTGGTTCATAAAAAACCTTTTTTTTCTTTTTGAAAATGCCTGCTCCAAAGGTCTTATCTTACTACACTAGGGATTATATAGCTATATATGAAATTTCATGCATATCAGTTAATATCTTGACCCTCCTCCACCAAAATAGCTGTTTACTTGACTGTTTCCCTATGTCGTGAAAGCTGAAATTTCAATTCAGTGGAGCACTTACTGTTCCCAACCCTAACCCTGCGGAAAGCCATCTAATTAGACTTTAATTTGATTTTGACATGTTTTTAGGAGGTAATTTAATTATTGTTTGATTTTATATCAATGTTATGTATCTGATGAGCCCGACTTCGGCCGGGGAGGGCGGGATATAAATAAAAGTTTATTTTTACTTATTATTATTCCTTTGTAAGAAAATAGGAAATAACGTAAAACCATTTTTGCAGACAACAAACAATTGGGGGGGGGTGACAAGAAATTTTCCGCACCGGGTACCACCTGACCTTCCTACGCCTCTGGCCCCACTCACCTTTCAGACTTAGCCCCGTGATTGGGTGGTGGAGATAAGGAACTGGCCCTCTGACCTGGTCTAGTTCCACACCCTTGGGTTTGAAATAAACTAGGGGCATAGTATCCTGTGTGAACCGGCCAGAAGTCCCACCTAGGCAACTCTTTCCCCTCCTTCAAACTGTGTGATATGATATCGTTTGATATGAAGCTTTGGATGAGCTTCAAACTGCCGTGGGAGGCGGACGCACCAGGAAGCTCCTGCTCTCTGCAGCACCGACTGACCTTGGGACCAGTCCCAGCCCACGTGCCAGTTCTTCTTGCACGTCCATTCATTCCGACAGTCATTCCACCACTCCTCACAGTCTTCTTTGCACAGCGGGACATCCAGGATCCTTTCTTTGCGCCAGGTCTGGTCCACCTGCACGAGGAGGAGTAAGTTAGATTTATGCAGGGGTTGGGGGAAGGTTGGGGAGAAGTGGAAGGGCAAAACTCTGCACCCGAAGATTAATGGCCCTGGAAATCCAGCACAGCTTGCATCTGGTACGCAGGCTGAGACCCTACCTGCCCGCAGACTGTCTCTCCAGAGTAGTGCATGCTCTAGTTATCTCTCGCTTGGACTACAGTACTGCAATGTGCTCTACGTGGGGCTACCTTTGAAGGTGACCCAGAAACTGCAATTAATCCAGAACGCGGCAGCTAGACTGGTGACTGGGAGCGCCACCGAGACCACATAGCACCGGTCTTGAAAGACCTGTATTGGCTCCCAGTACGTTTCTGAGCACAATTCAAAGTGTTGGTGCTGACCTTTAAAGCCCTAAACAGCCTCGGTCCAGTATACCTGAAGGAGCGTCTCCACCCCCACCGTTCAGCCCGGACACTGAGATCCAGCGCCGAGGGCCTTCTGGCGGTTCCCTCACTGCGAGAAGCAAAGTTACAGGGAACCAGGCAGAGGGCCTTCTCGGTAGTGGCGCCCACCCTGTGGAACGCCCTCCCTTCAGATGTCAAAGAGAACAACAACTACCAGACTTTTAGAAGACATCTGAAGGCAACCCTGTTTAGGGAAGCTTTTAATGTTTAATGGATTATTGTATTTTAGTGTTCTGTTGGAAGCCGCCCAGAGTGGATGGGGAAACCCAGCCAGATGGGCGAGGTATAAATAACAAATAAATTATTATATTATATTATTATTAATTATTATTATTATTATAGCTTGATTTTGTTAGCTCCCAAAGCCCAAGAAATGTTGTTATACGCCACCCCAATCTCTGAGCAGTGAGTCTCCAGGAGACTGCCCAGGTTCGGTTTCCTTGGAATGAAGGTCAGCAGAGACTGATGTCTTTAGGATAGCTGGTTTTATTTACACAGGTATACAACCTGGGCACAAGATGGAGGGGCTCACAGCACTAAGACCTCAACTGATCTTGCTTCTCCATTCATCACAGCTTTGGATCCACCACAGAGCAAGCAGGTCTCTGTGTCTCCAGCTTTTATAATGATGAACTGTTTAATAATAATAATAATAATTTATTATTTATACTCCACCCATCTGGCTGGGTTTCCCCAGCCACTCTGGGCGGCTTCCAACTGAATATTAAAAACAATACAGCATCAAACATTAAAAACTTCCCTAAACAGGGCCTCCAATTGTATTTTAAAAGTAAAATAGCTGCTTATTTCCTTGACATCTGCTGGAAGGGCGTTCCACAGGGCAGGCGCCACTACCGAGAAGGCCCTCTGCCTGGTTCCCTGTAGCCTCACTTCTCACATGGAGGGACCCGCCAGAAGGCCCTCGGAGCTGGACCTCAGTTTCTGGGCTGAACGATGGGGGTGGAGACGCTCCTTCAGGTATACTGGACCAAGGCCGTTTAGGGCTTTAAAAGTCAGCACCAACACTTTGAATTGTGCTCGGAAACATACTGGGAGCCAATGAAGATCTTTCAGGACCGGTGTTATATGGTCACTCCCAGTCAAGGAGTTATGGGGACCATTGATGGATCACGTATCGAACTATCACCCATACATGAAGTCAAAGGCAGGATTTGAATTATAAGCAGATTATTGAAAGAACCAATAATATTGGGGTTTAGAGAATAAAAACGTGTTATAAGACAGCTAATAAAAAAAGTTTTTAAAAAATCAGGAAAAGAAGGGTAGAAAGTCAAGAAGAAGCTACATATGTTAAAGAAAAACAGATGATAAATGCTTTGAAATATCTTTGGAGAATTAATAAAAACTATATTTAAAACAAATTGAATTAACTAATTTTAACTGGATGTTGAATAAATGGGCAATTAATTGTTATGGTTTTGCATTTTTTCATGTTACTGCCTTCCCTAGTGGGTCATGCAAACCATTATTCTGAATAACGCATTCTCTAGAGTAGGGGGAGGAGTTTGTGGAACCAAGGGGGGGGGCCGAAAAAGGTTTGAGAACCACGGCTGCAATTCCTTTCTCTAGACACGGAAGAACACGGGGCACCCAAAGTCCAGCAAATTCGGTCCGGTTCTCTTTTAGGGGAGCGTGGGGGGTAGATGTACACAGGTGAAATGCTGAGGCTCCCCCAAGCCCACCTTGTTAATCCAGGGGCCCAGGTTGGGGGAACATTCGTAGAGGCAGGTGTCCTGGATGAAGTGCCGTTTACACGCAGGTGACATGACCCCGCAGTGGTCCCAGTTAAAGTTGTACAGGTAGGACTTGTCATCATGTGCGGCGTGACTCGTGCTATTCGTACAGCAAGCATTTTCTTTCCATGGGGAGCACTATGGGGGGAGAGGGAAAGAGAGGGATGGGGGAGGAAAGGCCAACTCATGTAGCACCTCACCCTCCCTCCCATGTCACAACAAGGCTGGGATGTTGCAAGCAGCCTTCATTCACTCACACCCCAAGCCCTGCTTCCTAGCCAGTGGAAAATTTATTCTCATTTAAAAGGTAAAGGGACCCCTGACCATTAAGTCCAGTCCATAGCTGTCAACTTTCGGATTTGAAAATAAGGTTTTTTTCCCCAAACTTTCGGATTTGAAAATAAGGGATGCCGCGAGGGCGGTGCAATGGCACCAAGTAGCCTCGCCACCCTGCGCTCCAGAGGCTGCGCGCGAACGGGTGAGTGAAAGAGCGAGCGCGTAGACGGCAGGCAGGCTGTCTGTCTGGTTGGGCGTGAGGGTCTGGCTGCACAAGGCATGTAAGCTCCGCCCCCAGTCGGTCTCAGACTCCTTATTGGCAGCCGAGCAACGCAGCTGAGGAGCCTCCCTGGCCGGCAGGGAGGGAGAGGAGCTGCTTCCTTTGAAATCCGGGAAATTGAAGGGATATCAACAATCCGGGATAGCAGCGGGAAACGGCATTGGAATAAGGGAGTTTCCCGCAAAAAAAGGGAAGGTTGACAGCTATGGTCCAGTCGTGGACGACTCTGGGGTTGCGGCACTCATCTCGCATTATTGGCCGAGAGCCGGCATACAGCTTCCGGGTCATGTGGCCAGCATGACTGAGCCGCTTCTGGCGAACCAGAGCAGCGCACGGAAACGCCGTTTACCTTCCCGCCGGAGCAGGACCTATTTATCTACTTGCACTTTGCTTTCGAACTGCTAGGTTGGCAGGAGCTGGGACTGAGCAACGGGAGCTCACCCTGTTGCGGGGATTCGAACCGCCGACCTTCCGATCGGCAAGCCCTAGGCTCTATGGTTTAACCCATAGCACCACACGCTCAGTTAGCTTGTCATTAAATCGTACACCAGTAGAACTATAGGTTTGGAAGGTACACCCCAACTCTTAAGGCTTGGATTCCAGACCTAAGGAGTAAACCCTGCACAAATCCAGAGTGGGGTCCCTAAGGCGGTTGGATGGCACTTTGTCTGCCTCCTTCCAGCAATTCCTTCAGCCAAACTGGTGTCAAACGTCTTGGTCTGCTTTTCTTTGGACCACATCAATGAGACTTGTCTAGGCAGTCCAGGAACTCCTGACACACTACCCAGGCTTGTGGCCCTGGGATCCTCTTGGTTATTCTCTTCTGACCCCTTCCAGAAGGATGTCAACATCCTTCTTAAACCGGGGTTCCCAGAACTGGACACTGGTGGGGCCTGACCAAGATGGAATAGACTGGGACTATTACTTCCCTTGATCTGGACACTAGACTTCTGTTGATGCAGCCTAGAATAGCCTTAGCAAAAAAATAAAAATTACAAACTGGCTTTCCTTCAGAGCTATGGCCTTGCCCAACCTCTGTTGGCTGAGACTGATGGGAGTTGTAGTACAACATAGTCCAACATCAGCACCAGATTCGGCAAAGGCTGTCATTGCCCTGCATTCACTCTCTCTGGCACAGCTCAGCTCAGGGAATAGAACTGAGTTTCAGAATCCCAATGGGGGGGGGAGAGCCCCTACCTGCCCATGCAGCTCGTCCTCTTTACCAGGCACCGTCTTGTGATGTTTGCCATCCATGCACATGTTCAGCAGCGAAACATTGGCAGCCCCGGCAGCCAAGAAAGCCAGCAGCCCCAGCAACCTCGTGCACACTGCCATCTCCCTGCAGATGGTGGCCGGAGAGGGGGGGGGGGACAGATGCAAAGAACCTGGCTTGTCAAGGCTGAAGAGGGCAGCTTTGTCGGCTGCTCTCAGTGACATGAACTGAGCATGTCTGGAGCTGCGACCAACATTGCCTGCAACAAGGGCAGGAAATTGCAGCAGATGCTTCGGCCCCCACCTCAGTCATCTTTCCTTAACTCCCTCCCTCCCCAACTGTGTCTACCCACCCAGGTAAGATCAGCAGAGAACTCCCGTTACCCACACATTTGGAAACCAAATAAAAAAAATTCCTTTCAGTAGCACCGTAGAGACCAACTAAGTTTGTTATTGGTATGAGCTTTCGTGTGCACTGGAAGGAATTTTTTTATTTGGTTTCAACTACGGCTTCGTCTTATATTACCCCTTTTATCAAAATTTAAACCCTTGCAATATGATCTGGAATTTATTCCTGAAATCCTACGCAAATTCCTTTTGGAAGACTCTTTGAGCTCAGTATCCTATGCTGTGGCCAAGTTTTGCACCTTAGCCATCAAAAAACATAAATCGCTTCTACTGGAAAATATACTATAAATTTCTTTTGCGCCATTTTTTTTTTTTTTAATCCTTATGATTTTGACGCCTTGTAGCGATATTCTGATCGCTGGTTTGGAATTATACTGTACTGTATTATATTGCTGGCTTTTGCTGTAATAAACTGAGTTGATATGGCAGACCAACACAGCTACCTACCTGTAACTAGAACCTCTGGCAACCAGTTTCCCCATTTGATTTCTCAGGTTTAAAAAAAACAAAAACACTAAACTTTGATTTTTGCTGGAAAACAAAGCCTTACAAAAGAGAACAAGTGCCCTTTATATGCCCACTTGACTGCTTTGATATGTGGAACGGGCACAGTTACAGGTGCCAAGTGATATCTGTTCCTTATTGTTAAGAACTTGATCTCTCAGTGTGGCAAAACCTGCCCTCTGGAACTCCCTGCTTAATGACATCGGCCAGGCGCCTTTGCTGTGTTCTCTGAGCCTCCTGAAAAGATTTTAGCCTGCCCAGATATTTAAAAAGGTGATGCAAGATTGAATCTATTATTTTAACATTTAAAAAATCTTAAATTGCTAATTCTTCTTATCGACAATTTTATTTTTCCTTTTTTTGTGAATGGATTTGAGTGTTTTACATTCTAGTGGGGAATACATTTTATGAAATCCTATATAATAATTCCCTAATGTCCCCACGTCCGGGTGTGTGTCAGTGGAAATTTTCCACTGCGCATGTCGGAGACGGACGCAGGGATTGGACGACGGGGGAGGGGGGCGTGTCCGAGAGGGCGGCCGTGCGCAGGCGCAGCGTCAGTTGGGTCAGTGCCGCCGCCTCGCACAGACCTGGCCGCTCCTTCTCCCTCACACGTGCAGCCCCGGCCCGAAGAGCGGTGGGAAGGGGGCCGCCGCGGGGCCTGGAGCGCACAGGAGAGTTGCGTGGGAGGGGCGGGCGGAGCGAGCGGCGCTTCCTCCGCCTCTCGCCCGCCAGGGAGTCCCGGGGTGGCCGCTCTCTCCCTCGCGCGCGCTGCCTCCGCCTCCTCACGCCGCTGCCCAGCGGCGGTTGCCCTCTTCCCTTCTCCCCTCATGACCTGCCGGGATGCACGGCCTCCGCACGCCCAGCCCCCCCCCCACGCCAGGCCCCTCCAGGCCAAGGAGGAGGCGGCGGCGGCGGCAGCAGCAGCAGCAGGGCAGCCGCAGCGGGCGCGGAGGTGGCGCTGCCGCCGCTGTTTTTCTGCTGCTAGACATGCATCGGGGAGGAGAGGTGAGGCGAGGCAGGCGGGCGGGGAGGCTTTCGGCGAGCGCGCCTCATTGTGCCGCCCTTATTCCCTTTTTCGAGGCAGCTCGCCGCTGTTCTGCGCGCCCCAGACTCTTCCCGCCCGCCGCGGTGATCGTTAGCGCGGGGGCTTCGCTTGCACCGTAGCGATCCCGCTTCGCCCGGCAGCCAAGCAGGGAGAGAGACCCGCTCGGCAGCTCTGTCGCCCCGCCCTCAACGGCAGCGCCGGAGGGAGGATGAGCCGGCCGGCGGACGGACACCGGCACACCCCCCCTGCCCGCTACTACAATTCTTCCCCCACCCACCCCCGCAATAAACACACACACATCAGCTGCTTTTCTCCCCGCCCCCCATCCCCACCGCTTCTTTTCCTGACTTTATGGCGCGCGTTCTTTCCTTCCCCCTCCTAAGCCTAATACCAGCCCCTTTCTTTTCTTCCCTCCCCCTCTTTTCTTTTCTCCTCCTCCTCCTCCTCCTCCTCCTCCTCCTCCTCCTCCTGTGTCTTTCTTCCCACCCTTCCCTAGCCTGACCCATCCTGACTCTTTCCCAGTGAGCTAATCTGCAGCTGGCTGGAGAGCTGGCCGCATTTCCATGGCAACCCAAAATACTCGGGGATTTACGTTGAGGAGGACCGCAAACAGGACCTGCTTGGGGACAACATTTGGGGGTCAGGGTTTGGTGGGGAACTACGGAAGGGGGCTATCCATTTCAGTTCTCCCACTTCTGCCATAAAAAAAACACAATAACGTTTCAAGTGCCTCCCAAGCCAAAGTTACTTTGCAAAGTTGCTCAGAGGACTTTTATCCAAATTAACGTTTCCCCTCCTGCTAAAGATCCGTGCTCCAGATCACTTATTCTCAGATTATTTACCTTGAAAATGATGTAGCAACATATATAGCTACACACACACACATGGGCATAAGGGATGAAATAATTTCTTCAGGAACTGTTTATGTATGGCATAAGGACTGTGGCTCCACAGAAATGGAAGCATGCCCAGATTTCTGGGGGTGGGGGTGGGGACATGAGGGACACCTCGCCCTGGAGATATTGGGGAATTGCGCCGGTGGTTTACTGGGAAGAGATCTTAAGAGCGGTGCACTCTTGATATATTCCAGGTCCCTTCCTGGATAAACATATCAGATTTCCATTTGCCAAGCTGTAATTTATCACAAGGTACATATAACCATTCGGAAAACTGCTGGTGATATCCTTTGGCTGCCCCGCCCCGCAAGGGACGATGGGAAAAGCCAGGGCGAGAGGCGAGGCGGGCCTGAGCAGGGCACTGGTGATCGGATGAGGATATGGGGCAGGAGGGTTGGGGGCGTTATGAGGCAGGAGGGGCTGGTGAGTGTGGGAGTATGGGGCAGGATAAGTGGGGTGTTTGGGGTATGGGGCAGGAGGGGGTCGGATGTGGGGAGTATGGGGCAGGAGGGGCTGGTGAATGTAGTGGGATATGGGGCAGGAGGGGTTGGTGAGTGTAGCAGGGGTATAGGGCTAGAGGAGTGAGGGGCTATTGAGCGAGAAAAAGGAAAATGGAAGTATGGGGCAGGAGAGAGTGTGGGGGTGTGAATTAGGAGGGGATGACAGGAAAGGTGGCAGGGTGTGAGAGAGAAGTGGGTGTAGAGAGAGAGAGGCGAACTATGTGTGGAAATGTGGGAAGTAGGGGGGGAGATAGGGGGATGCAGCGTTTTTACACGTGGGGATGCGAGGTGGGGGGGGGAGAAGTCTGCCATATCACATATAATCTAGCGCCCGTTATCTTAACGGGCTTAATTTACTAGTAAGTAATAAAACAAACAACAACCCAGAGGAAGAGCCTACAACCCAAATCCACAGGAGCCAGGAAAACCATAGCCATTGAGCTGGTTTTATTTCTATCCACTTTTTAAAATAGTAACGACAACAATAAGGAAGAAAGAGGTGAAAGCAAGAAAGGAAAGATATGAGGGGAGATGAGCAGTGTTCCAAACACAGCATTATAATTCCAGAAAACTCTCATTCACAAGCATATTAGGCAAGAGTTTCTAGCCACTTTTAAGCCGGTGCTAAGATAAGATAATTTATTGTCATTGCACAAGTACAAGCACAACACTATACAAGTGCAACGAAATTGCATGCCACCCCGTAAAAAACAGAAAGATAGAAAAAACAAAACAAAAACAGCACAAAACACACACACACCAAAAAAAGCCACACATACACATACTTACACCCATCACAGCTACAGGTGAGTTCCAAAAGGAGCACCAGTCCATTCCTCCATCACTTACCTGCGCATACAGCCAAGGAAGACCCACTTTCAAACACAAGAAACCCTCCCAACAGGGGACCTTTTGTACCTGAGCATTCTCACCTGCAGCTGCTTTCTCTCTCTCAGGTGGGCTGGCAGCGCAGCTGATGAAAGCCAAGAGCTCCTTAAATCTTAAAGAAGCACACTTCCCGATATGCCTGGAAAGGGGAACTGGTTCCAAAGATCAGCCGAGGAATCGTCAGTCAATGATTGTACAAAGGAGCACTGAGCTCCCACTTGGCAGGGGACATTGCCAAGCGTGCCCCACCGAGGAGACAGAGAATATCACCTCGGAGGTGCTCCAAAACATAGAATCGAAAGAAATTAAAGTTTTGTCTATTTGTCTCTTTATTTCCATTCATGACTTGCATCCCATCAAATAAAGGTAAAGAATAGAATAGAATAGAATATATTTTATTGTCATTGTCCCCTTTGGGGACAACGAAATTACTCGGCTGCTCCATCCACCCAGATAGGGCACTCCACGCAAAAACAAAACAACTACAAAAACACTGATTAAAACCACACAGTATGATACAACATAACAGGTAAGATTAGATGACTTTAGATGACTTTCAAAGTCCAGGCTTCCCATTCAAGGCCGAGATCTCTCTGGAGAAGAAGCTGTTCCTAAGACGGCTTGTTCTTGTCCTCATCGTCCTGTATCTCCGGCCCGACGGCAAGAGCTCGAAGAGATGGTGACCAGTATGCGATGGATCTTTTACTATGTCCAGTGCCTTTCTATGGCACCTCGTGGCATAAATCTTCTCTAAGGTCCAGTCGCGGACGACTCTGGGGTTGCTGCGCTCATCTCGATTTACTGGCCAAGGGCATACGCCGTTTACCTTCCCGCCGGAGCAATACCGATTTATCTATTTGCACTTTTGACGTGCTTTCAAACTGCTAGGTTGGCAGGAGCAGGGACCGAACAACGGGAACTCACCCCGTCGCGGGGATTCGAACCGCCGACCTTCTGATTGGCAAGCCCAAGAGGCTCTGTGGTTTAACCCACAGCGCCACCCGCGTCCCATCCCATCAAATACCTTGAAGCAATTCCTCATAAAAAGCATCAGCAATAGAAACAGTTGCACTATTTCATACTGTAGCAAATGTAGCAATTGCGGGATTGGGGGTGGGGGAGAGAAACAATCTAAAACACTGTAATAAAATACCGTATTTTTCCATCTATAAGACTCGCCCATGTATATATTTTGGGACTCCAAATTGAGAAAAGGGGGGGGGGCAATTGCCCAGACTTTTTATGGGGGGGGGGGTGTTGAAAACTGCTAACCCGCAGGACCTCCACAGCCAATTGCACGCACATCTTGCCACCAATCCGTGTATAAGATGACCCCCAATTTTTAGCATAATTTAAAAATAGAATAACTCCGTCTTATACACGGAAAAATACGGTAAATATCCAATGTGAAACGGTTTCAAGTCCATGGTGACTTCTGTTTCAGTGTATCTGAAGAAGTGTGCATGAACACGAAAGCTCATACCAAGAACAAACTTAGTTGGTCTCTAAGGTGCTACTGGAAGGAATTTTTTTATTTTTTATTTTGTTTTGACTATGACAGACCAACACGGCTATCTACCTTTAACTGGTTTCAAGTCCAATATAGATGCAGCATGAGCTGGGATAAAGGGCGGCAGCTTTAAACTGGGGTGAGGGAGGTGAGGATGCAATTCCCCCAAGAGAACAGTGGGGTGAATTGGTGTGAGCTGTAAAATGGTTTCTCTTGCTGCCTGCCTGGGGAAGAGGCCTCTAAGCCAGGGGTGGTTAATTGGGCTCTTGCTTTTCCTATAAGTAAGCCTCACTGGCAAAGCCATGCCGCTTCTGTGGCCGTCCTGAAGTGTAGTGGCAAGGAATCCTGCATGTAAATCTCTTGATACACCTTTATAATAAAGCATTCAAATTCGAATAGAATTCGGAGAGAATTGTCGAGTTGGAAGAGACCCCAGGACCCTGCAATGCAGGAATATACTGCTGTCTCTTGCAGGGATCGAACCTGCAACCTTGGCGTTAACAGCGCCACGCTCTAACCAACTGAGCTACTCTGGAGTTTTGTGCATCTTGCTTCGGCATCCCTGCAACTGGGTCCTTCAAAGCATCGGTCAACCCTTTGCCCTGGTCTGCATTTGGACCTGCAGATCAGAACAGGAGGGTGTGGTGGACCCTCAGCATATACTGTACTAAGGATGTCACCTTAAGCCCTAATCCACTGCAAAGATGCTTAGAATTGTGGACTTGGAAGGGACCCCAGGAGTCATCTAGTCCAACCCCCCTGCAATGCAGGAATGAGTACTTCTTATGCGACGGCGAGTCTCCTTGACTGAAGTCTTTGAGACTTATAAGCATGCACGAAATCTGCTTGGCGTACGCCCAGGACCTCACTTAGCCTTCCTGGGACAAACAGTTTTATGGTTGTTAATAAACTGCACAGATCATTGATGAGGACTTAGCAGCAGGCAGACTGCCTTGTCAGATCAGCCCAACGTGCACCTGGGCCTGTCCTTGATTTGCGAAGCTGACAAAGCAGATTCCTGGGAGATAAGAGACTTTGCTCTGTCGATTGTGCTCGGAATCAGGTATTCAGAGATAACCTTTATCTGGCTATGGAGAAGCCAGTTAAGAGTGTTATAAGAATTCTAAGGTCTCAAATATAGAATAAATGGTAATAAATGTACAAGGCAAACACATACGTAAGTGTATAAGCCACGTGTCTGAAATAGTACAGGAGAGCAATCCTGAAGCCATTTTGACTCTCCCAAATTGACCTCAATATATTTCTCTGCAATTATGATGCTGGAGGAGACTCTTGAGAGTCCCATGGACTGCAAGAAGATCAAACCTATCCATTCTTAAAGAAATCAGCCCTGAGTGCTCATTAGAAGGACAGATCCTGAGGTTAAGGCTCCAGTACTTTGGCCACCTCATGAGAAGAGAAGACTCCCTAGAAAAGACCCTGATGTTGGAAAAGATGGAGGGCAGAAGGAGAAGGGGACGACAGAGGATGAGATGGTTGGACAAGGTTCTTGAAGCTACCAACATGAGTCTGACCAAACTGCGGGAGGCAGTGGAAGACAGGAGTGCCTGGCGTGCTCTGGGTCCATGGGGTCACGAAGAGTCAGACACGACTGAACGACTATACAACAACAACAGTCGTCAACAGGTTTACCACAGCTATCAGCCAATCACCCATTCCCACCACCCTTCTGAGTAATACCCCTCCCCACCCTCTCACTATATATAAGGGTCTGGTGACTTCTGTTTCAGTGTATCTGAAGAAGTGTGCATGCACATGAAAGCTCATAGCCAAGAACAAACTTAGTTGGTCTCTAAGGTGCTACTGGAAGGATTTTTTTTATTTTGTTTTGACATAGAATTGTGTTGTAGAGATCACCAAGGTCACCCTGTGAAAGCTTCAGGGCCCGGTGAGGAATTCGAACCCTTCTCTCCCCCAGGTCCCTCTCCGACACTTTAACCACTGCACCACGCTGCCTCTGCCTCTTTCATGCAAGTAGCCACATGCAAGCAGCTCTAGCAGGCGAAACAATCAGCTGTCAGATTCTCCCCAGCTGATTTTCCACCTCAAATGTAGCATTTTCAAACACATTAAATACTCCTCCCTTACTACCCAATCTGGTTTTATTGACCATAAAATTACACAGGGTTAAGCTTCAAGTAAGAATTGCGTTTTTTAAATCAACCAATTAAATTATTTCATTGCTTGATCGACCAACCAACCAACCAACCAACCAATCAAATAACTTGCCCCTCTCTCTCCCCCTCCCTCCTTAACAGCTGCATTAATAGCGCCGGATTAAACACGCCCCTCGCAGAGACGCTACAGGGCTCCACTGCGCAGGCGCACAGGGATCCTCCTGGGAGGGGCGTGGTCAGCGAGCCTTCCCAGCCGCTGGGGACGAGGAGGCTCCACCCACGCGCCTGCGCACTGGGCACGTAGAAAACCTAGAGCTAGAAAAAAAGTGAAGAGGGGGGAAACACTTCCGGTGAACGATGTCGATGGCCGGAAACAAACAAGATCCGAAACACCCCGCCGCAGCAGAGCGCTTCCGGGGCATGGCAGATGCGCTTCCGGGGGCATGGGGGATTCGAACCGGGGCCGGCTTCTCCCTCAGCAGCGAAGTGGGAGGTGAGGGGAGAAGGGAAGGGAAAGCGGGGCAGGAGGGGAGGAAATGCACGGGGGGGGGACCGGGGGCACCGCGGGCTCAGTGACCCGGATGCTGTTGGCCACTGGAGGTCGTGACCTTTGGCTTGCAGGGGAGCCCATTCACCCCCCCGGGCAGTTCCTAAAAGGTGCGGGGGGGGGTCTCACTCTGTGACCCCCCAAGTATTCCTGGGCCTGAGAGAAAGTGTGGGGGGGGGAGATTGTTTGATGAATCGATTGCTTAAACATTTGCCACTGCTGTTTTTGAACAGGTTTCCAAGTCACCTACAGGTGAAACTCGAAAAATTGGAATATCGTGGAAAGGGTCATTTCTTTCAGTAATTCAACTTAAAAGGTGAAACGAATATATGAGATAGACTCATGACATGCCAAGCGAGATATGTCAAGCCTTTATTTGTTATAATTGTGATGATTATGACGTACAGCTGATGAGAACCCCAACTGAACAATTTCAACTTTGGGGTTTTCATCAGCTCCACGCCATAATCATCACAATTATAACAAACAAAGGCTTGACATCTCTCGCTTGGCATGTCATGAGTCTATCTCATATATTAAACTCCAGTAGCTAATGAAAACAATTGCTTACATAAATGGACTTTTCCACCTTAGAGACCAACTAAGTTTGCACAGATAGGTATCTGAAGAAGTGTGCATGCACATGAAAGCTCATACCAAGAACAAACTTAGTTGGTCTCTAAGGTGCTACTGGAAGGATTTTTTTTTATTTTGTTTCACCTATTTATCTACTTGCACTAGTGTGCTTTCGAACTGCTAGGTTGGCAGGAGCTGGGACAGAGCAACAGGAGCTCACACAGATTCGAACTGCTGGCCTTCTGATCGGCAAGCCGAAGAGGCTCAGTGGCAGACCAACACGGCTACCTACCTGTAACTAGATAAATAGGTACCGCTCCGGCAGGAAGATAAACGCCATTTCCGTGCGCTCTGTCACGGGTGCTCCGTTGCACCGGAAGCGGTTTAGTCATGCTGGCCACATGACCTAGCAAGATGAGTGCCCCACCCCATGGTCACCTTTGACTGGACTTAACCATTCAGGGGTCCTTTACCTTGGTCCTCTGAGATGCCTGTGATACATCCAATCCAAAAGAATGCAAAACAAACCAATGTTGCTTCATTTACATGTGTTAGCATCAAGTACTCATTTTTCTAGCACTGACAGGTTGAGGTGTGTTTGCTGAAGACCATGCGTTGGGTACTGCCTGTGCCTGGAATCCCTTGGTACAATGTGGCGATGGTTTGGGTTTCATGGGCTGTGTGGCCAATGAGTGGAGGGTCATTCTTTGGGGGACAGAGGTTCAGACCTGCCCCTGTCCTTTATAGTCCCATTAGGCAAAAAAGACAGTCATGGGAATAACTGAATTACAAAAAAGGAAGTCTACACCGTGAAAGATCCCTGAAACGAGATGAGCGTATATTTATATAGTGATACTAAAACAAACAATATATTTAATGATTCAAGAGCAGACTTGCTTAAGAGAAAAAATACTCAAAAACGTAATAAACTAATTCAAAGAGATATAAATAACTCAAGAAAACCTTCCAAATAACTCCAGATAACAAGAAATAACTCAAGATAAACTTCCAAATAACCTTGACGAGTTGCCGGCTAAGATTCTCGTTTCACTGTTACGATCTATCAGTTTCCTCAGAAGGAAAAAAATACATTTATATAACTCAAAATAGTTTGTTTGCTATTAAATCTAGGGGGAGGATTAAGGAAACTTCAGAAAAAACTCCCAAACAGTAAGTGATAATTATCCAAACTTGTAATTTTAATTTTGCTTCATCCAAAAGGTTAAAAACCTAAACTCAAGTTCAAAAACAAGCTACAGTTCAACAGTTTTTGCAATAGCTTCGTAACAATAAGATCGTGTGAGCTTACATAGCCCCTTGTCGACGTGTTTTACAAGCTATGTAGCTTGTTTTTGAACTTGAGTTTAGGTTTTTAACCTTTTGGATGAAGCAGAATTAAAATTCCAAGTTTGGATAATTATCACTTGCTGTTTGGGAGTGTTTTTTGAAGTTTCCCAACCATTTTCTTCTCCCAATCCCTCAGGAAGACATGTCCACGCTCTTTCCTTCCCTCTTCCCACGAGTCACTGAGGCGCTGTGGTTTAACCTGGACCGGCCATGTGTGGATGAGAATGAGCTTCAGCAGCAAGAACAGCAGCATCAGGCCTGGGTGAGCCATGCGAGGAGCAGAGGGGAATAAAGAAGAGGAAGGAGCAGGGCTGTCAGATGGAGCCAGCCAAACATTAGGAAGAACTTTCTGACAGTAAGAGATGTTCAAAAGTGGTGGCCTCTCCTTCATTGGAGGTTTGTAAACAGACGCTGGCCTGCCACATCTTGGGGATTCTTGAGCTGTGATTGGTTGGACTGGATGACTCTGGTGGTCCTTTAAACTCTATGCTTCTGTGAAGTGAACAGGGGGGGGAAAGAGCTTTTTCCTGAGGGCAATCTCATACTTTGTCATCTGTGACATTTTAATGTATTTTGACATTTGTTGGAAGCCGCCCAGAGTGGCTGGGGAGACCCGGCCAGATGGGCACTGTAAGGGCTCAGGGTTGTCTCCTCGAGAGTAAAGAGCCAGAAACATCTGTTCTTCTAAAGCTAATACTTTCTTTACAAACTGTGTACATCGGAGCATTTTATATTCATGTCCGCTTGAGTCGGTTCCAGAATCCGGGAGTGGCTTTCGCCGGTTCCTCCCCCAACATAGAAGCTTTGGAATTCCAAAGCATCGCCTCCTTTCCTTACGCTTTCCCCCCCTACACATTTGGGGCGACGGAAGTAGCTGACTGCTTTGCTTCTCAGACCACTCAGGTGGTGCTGAGGCTCTGTCAGCATCTCTGACCCTCAGCTCCACCGCACTGCCTGGCAGTTCCTGCTCCTCACCACTGGGGCTTTCCTTGCTATCCCCGCTGGACTCCGAGCAGCTTCCCAAGAGAGGCTGCACTTCTCTCCACCCCTCCTTCCCCATCTCAAGAGCCTTGCGTGAGGTCAGATCCCTGACAGGCGGGGTACAAATAATAAATTATTATTATTATTATTATTATTATTGTCCCTTGGAAAGCCTTTCTTTCCCCCGCTTCCCCCCCCCCCAATTCACCTGCCTTCATCTTGAACCTTCCTACTGGGTGTCCTGGATTATCTTTTTAACATTTTCTTCCTTTGTCACAGTTGCAGAGCATCGCTGAGAAAGATAACAACTTGGTCCCAATTGGGAAGCCTGCCTCCGAGGTAACAACCATGTCAGCCCTTGACATACCGTACTCTGGGGTGGGGCAGGGGTGTTCTGCGCCTAGATTGGGAGGGTTTGTTCAAGGTATTTGGGCAGGTTATGGGCTGCCATTATTACTATTATTATTATTATCATCACCATCGCATACTTAGATAATGATGTCACAACAGAGGAAAGGGCCATGTTGCCCTGGGATTGCCTCCACCTCCGTCACCATATTTTTCGCTCTATAAGGCACACCTGACCATAGGACGCACCTAGTTTTTAGAGGGGGAAAGCCCCATTTTTTTGAGGATCAGCTCAAATTTCTGTAGCTTCTTTTGCAAAGGAGAAAAGACCCATTTTTTGAGGATCAGCTCAAATTTCTGCAGCTTCTTTTGCAAAGGAGAAAAGCCCCATTTTTTGAGGATCAGCTCAAAGTTGTTGAGCTTACTTTGCAAAGGGAAAAAACCCTGTTTTATGGGGTTTAACTCACAGTTCTGCAGCTTCAGGAAGCCATTTCTACAGTTTCCAGACAGATAATCTAATCAGCCAGTCACATGTCGCTGGGGAAACAGCCTCCCTCTGCAAGGGAGCTGGAATCTCTCTCCCTTATCCCTCTCCCCGATCGTTTGCTGAGCAGCTGCTCAGTGGGCTTCCTTTCAACACCCCCTTCTCTCTTTTTTTTTTAAAAAAGCACAATCTGCTTTTGCCCCTGGGCAGTTCAGCTCCAGGGACCACACATTCGCTCCATAAGATGCACAGACATTTCCCCTTACTTTTTAGGAGGAAAAAAGTGCGTCTTATGAAGCGAAAAATACGGTATTTTAGATGTGCCTAATGGCTTCACTCCATCTCTTGGGTCCTTTCCTCTCATGGTTCCTCTCACTTGGACCATTTACATCAGGCTCCCACAATTGCCACCCCCATATCATCCCTCCTTCTCCTCTGCCAGCTAAACCCTCTGGTCCCTATCGAGCCTTTCCCTGGTTGCTCTTAAAAGCGGAATGGTTCCTGCTCTCCTGGTTGCTGTTATAACCCATCTTCTGCAGAGTGCACAGAAAAACAGGCACCTGTATCTTGCATGGAGGGGCAGCAAAAGCACAAGGCCTTCTAGGCTTAATTAGGATATGAGAAATTCTAGGCTTAGGAGACTTGAAGTACCCTTTAGGAGTTATGGAACATAAGAGCCGAGAAATCCTGGACTCCTTTTAAGAAGGTTGTGACGTCTGTAAGAAAGGGAAAGGAACTGAGATGGGTGTTTCATATCATTTAGAAGGAGAGCTTGCAGGATTGAGTGGAACTTCCTGCGCAATCTGCCTTGAGGATAGCAGGGGCTGTAGATAAACTGTAATATTGTCTTGAGGGCTTACATGGTAAGTCACATGGTTGAATTTATTCGAAATATTGTTATATCACCTTTAACGGTAACAGCCGTGTGGAGGCAGTTTACAAAACATAAAGCAGAGTAGCCAGTTAAGTCAGCAGTTGACCAGGGGCTGGAACAGGAAAGATCCCACATTGTGGACGAGGGATCTGTCGCGCACAGGAGCCAGGAGGAGAGGCTGGCAGGAAAGTGACGGCTGCGCCTTTGCTTTGCCTTAGCAGACTTATGACGAGGAGGAAGAAGAGGATGACGAAGATGACGAGGACAGCGAGGAAGACTCCGAAGATGACGAGGACATGCAAGACATGGACGAGATGAACGACTACAACGAGTCTCCGGATGACGGGGAGATCAATGAGGTTGGTAGGGGGTTCCTCGCGGGTCTTGGCTTCCTTGTTCCCGGGTCTAGATCTGGGAAGAATTCTGCGGGATTCACTGGGGCGCCCTTGTAGCCAGACAGCGGACCATGAAGGAGACAGCAGTGCATACGGGGAGGGTCTCAGCAGAGGTGCAGTGCTGAAGGAGTTGAGCAGCTCAGGGGGCCTGGGCACGTAGCTCACAGCCTCACAAGAGGCTATCCGTTCGCAGTGGGCATCCCTTCCAGCTTGGCCTCTTAACAATTCATCGTTTTGTGTCCCTCCCCAGGTGGATATGGAAGGGGCTGAGCAAGATCAGGACCAGTGGATGATCTAGATTCCAAAAAGAACTAAATCCAGCCTTTGGATGTGTATCTGTCCTCCGTGGAGCAGGAAAAGAGGGGGATGCCTCCCCAAGCTGGGCTATTTGCAAAGCAGGCTGGCGTGTGTGTGATCCAGGCCTGCCCTGAATCCTTGCTGGAAAGGGGGACCCATTCCGTCCCCCATCCCTGCCGCAGAAGTGCTGCCCCGCTGGGCTCTTTCGTAGTCGTTCTGCTGAACTGTTTGAGGCAGCTAAAAACTCCAGAAAGGAAAGGAGCTGAGCTTCAGTGCTTGACTGAAAGGCAAGCCGGTCTTTTGTTTGCGTTTGGTGTGTGTTTGTGTGTGTCTGTTTTCTGCTCTCGGCAGAAACAATTTTGTCAATAAACCTTTTTCTTTTGTTCTCTGGCCTATGTTTTTTATTCTCCACCCTGGCATGTGGTTTGAGGCTCCATCACGGTGGTGGTGGTGGTGGTGGGGAATTGCCTGCACACCTCTGAGAAAAGAACATAGGAATCAAAGTGCTGCCTTCCATAGTTCTAGTTACAGGTAGGTAGCCGTGTTGGTCTGCCGTAGTCGAAACAAAATAAAAAATAAAAAAATTCCTTCCAGTAGCACCTTAGAGACCAACTAAGTTTGTTCTTGGTATGAGCTTTCGTGTGCATGCACACTTCTTCAGATACACTGAAACAGAAGTCACCAGACCCTAATATATAGTGAGAGGGTGGGAGGGGTATTACTCAGAAGGGTGGTGGGAATGGGTGATTGGCTGATAGGTGTGGTAAACCAGTTGACGACTGTTAACGACTGCAATTAGTCTTACAGGAAAAAGCAAGGGGTGAGAAGGTTAAAAATAGCTACGGGTATGTCATGTATAATGAGATAAGAATCCAATGTCTTTGTTCAGACCAGGTCTCTCCATGGTTTTAAGCTTGGTAATGAGTTGCAATTCAGCAACTTCTCTTTCCAGTCTATTTCTGAAATTCCTTTGCAATAAGACAGCTACTTTGAGATCTTGTATAGAGTGTCCTGGGAGATTGAAGTGTTCTCCTACTGGTTTCTCTGTCTTGTGATTCCTGATGTCAGATTTATGTCCATTTATCCTTTGGCGTAGGGTTTAACATTGTCTAACATTGTGTATGCCATCAAATGCCAACAGTGCCCTTCAGCTCTCTATATTGGACAAACAGGCCAAACCCTACGCTATTACCAAGCTTAAAACCATGGAGAGACCTGGTCTGAACAAAGACATTGGATTCTTATCTCATTATACATGACATAGGGACGACAGAGGATGAGATGGTTGGACAGTGTTCTCGAAGCTACTAACATGAGTTTGGCCAAACTGCGAGAGGCAGTGAAGGATAGGCGTGCCTGGCGTGCTCTGGTCCATGGGGTCACGAAGAGTCGGACACGACTGAACGACTGAACAACAACAACAATTGTGTTCAGACTGAAACAAAAGACAGTTGGAATCAGGGCAGATAATTTTATTCCCTGCAATCATTCAAGTTAGAGTTCTAAATATAATTCACAGTGTTTCCCTTCTTGCCGCCTTTTTGAACAGCCTTGAACTAAACTGAGGCCTGTTAATCAATTCCAATCTAGAAATCTCGGCGGGGGGGGGGGGGCGTTGTTTGCTGACAGAGAAGATTTCAAACTGCCAGTTGATAATTGCGACATCCAAATAGCTCACTTGCCTCTATTCTAGCATCTGGCAAGGCCTGCCCTGAGGAACTCAGATCTGCATTCCCCAGTGACTCAAACTAAATAAAGAAAAAAATAGATCGGCTTAAAAACTGGCCGGTCTTGCGCTAGGAGATGAGTGTTGGCAGGTCTTCAGTACTCGCCCCAAATTTGCATGAGAACAAAGTCATTTTGCTTTCGTTATATTTGTGCCATTTCCATGTCTGTTTGCAAGGGTGTGCTAACCAGGGGACAGGATCTTCCTTTGCTCTCCCTGCCGGCAAGGAAGGAGACAACCCCATCTCTTTATAGCCGCATCTCAGACTCTTGAGGAAGGAGCTGCCTAGGCCCCCATTGGCGATGTTATAAGAATTTTATTTTTATTTTTTTCCCCAAAATGTTATTGATTTTAACCATTTTAAGCACTTAACAATGCTGTTAAATTTCCATCCTTTCCCCCTCTCACTGAGAGAAGTAAATTTTCATCCCCCTCTCTCACCGGGCGAAACATAAACATTATACATTTAACGTAACTAACATATTAAATATCATTGCTTGGGCCTGGCCCAGTTCTGTGGGCCAGGTATTCTTCTTGTCCTCAATTTCATATTTTGGTTGACTTCCTCAAGCCCCCCCGTTGAATCCATTGTCTATCCTCTTTATCAGTTTTCCAACTTCTTAAACTTCACACTAACATAATATACCAAATACATTTTGCATAATCTAACTCCTTTTTCCCTACTTCAGCACCTTAGTACTTTTGATCCTTTCCTCATGCCTTATCAAATTCCCTTCCACCAACCTAATTTAGATTCCTAATTTCTAATTTACACCCTTCCCTCCCTCCGGTCTCGAAATATTTAGCTATATTTCCCCCTACTAACCTCCTATTATTCACATATAATCATCATTAACACCAGTATCCAAATCCAAACATCAAAACCATTTAACCAGGGGGGGAAACAAATCTGTATGTATCCTCTTCATCCCACCCCTTAAGAATTTTAAGGTCTCAAATATAGAATAAATATTCATAAATGCACACATCTCTAAATATATGAACCATGTGTCTGAAATAGTACAGGAGAGCAATCCTGGGGTCATTTTGACTCTCCCAATGACCTCAAGACATTCCTCTGCAATAAGGGGAGGCAAATGGGGAAAGCCTTCCCCTTGCCTTTTTGCTTACAAATCCTGTCTTAAGGGCGTATTTGTGTATGAATAGGGTGAGCCTGTGACCTGGACTCAGGAACTAAAGTATGAACCATCAAAAAAGAATGGCCAGGCTGCCCAGGTAATGCAATCAGTGACCATTATCAGGTATCCTGGCGGACAGGATTTCTGCTGTAGACTGCCTCTTTCTGTGATGTATGTATGATTTTTTTGGGGGGGGGCGTCTTGGGCGACCAGGTGGGCAATTTCAAAAGTCTATATAAGGGCTTTTGAAATTGCCCACCTGGTCGCCCAAGACCCCCCCCCCAAAAAAAAAAGTTTATATAAGGGCTTGGTGCTGGAGGAGACTCTTGAGAGTCCCATGGACTGCAAGAAGATCAAACCTCTCCATTCTTAAAGAAATCAGCCCTGAGTGCTCACTAGAAGGACAGATCCTGAAGTTGAGGCTCCAGTACTTTGGCCACCTCATGAGAAGAGAAGACTCCCTGGAAAAGACCCTGATGTTGGGAAAGATGGAGGGCACAAGGAGAAGGGGACGGCAGAGGACGAGATGGTTGGACAGTGTTCTCGAAGCGACCAACATGAGTCTGACCAAACTGTGGGAGGCAGTGGAAGACAGGAGTGCCTGGCGTGCTCTGGTCCAGGGGGTCATGAAGAGTCGGACACGACTAAACAACAGCAACATATAAGGGCTTGCGCACCATTGTTCAGGGTTCTCCCTCCTGCGTGTGGTGAGAGGGGACCCTGTTGCAACAGTTCCTTGAATAAAGATCAGGGTTACTAGCCGCTTTGCTTCTCAATATACTCTGGTTGGCCTCTGTTATTTTCTCCTCCTGATAGGGGACCCACTTAAGGACTCTGCATGGGCTCTGGAATACCCCACAAGGGAAACGGAGTAGTTTTTCCCCATAAAAGTGCCATCTCCCATCACTGCAGACCCGTCCAGGTGAGCTGGGCCATGCCGTCGGGAATGGCCCGGAAGTACTGCAAACTGGTCCTGTGAATCCTCCACTTATACTTGCCGCAGGCCTTGACATACTGCAGGAAATGAGGCGCGCCAGGGAAGATGATGTTGTCGGCCACGACGGTGGCCCCTTCCAGGAGGAGGTCGTGGGCCTCCAAGAGCTGCAGGTCTCTCAGGTAGCAGCGCTTCCAGTGGTCCATGAAGATGAAGTCCACGTGGCTGAGCCCGTATTTCTCCTTGAGCTGGGGGATGACTTCCTGCGAGGGTCCCCGGATGAGCTCCACCTACGCGAGAGAAGCGGTTGAAAGAGAGGCAGTGCCACCAGGATCCACCCACAGGGGAACCTGCCTTTGGGCCCATCTAGCCGAGTACTGCCTGCACTGACTGCTAGCAGCGGCTCTGCAGGATCCCAGACAGGGAGTCATGTTTGAAGGGAAACGGTTAACAAACTTATAAGCTGGCGTCTGCAGAGGGGATGTATGGATTGATAATCATAGAATCATAGAGTTGGAAGAGACCCCAAGGGCCATCCAGTCCAACCCCCTGCCAAGCAGGAAACACCATCCAAGCCTCTGCTTAAAGACCTCCAAAGAAGGAGACTCCACCACCCTCCTTGGCAGCAAATTCCACTGTCGAACAGCTCTTACTGTCAGGAAGTTCTCCCTAATGTTGAGGTGGAATCTTCTTTCTTGTAGTTTGAATCCATTGCTCCGTGTCCTCTTCTCAGGAGCAGCAGAAAACAACCTTTCTCCCTCCTCTATATGACATCCTTTTATATATTTGAACATGGCTATCATATCCCCCCTTAACCTTCTCTTCTCCAGGCTAAACATACCCAGCTCCCTAAGCCGTTCCTCATAAGGCATCGTTTCCAGGCCTTTGACCATTTTGGTTGCCCTCCTCTGGACACGTTCCAGCTTGTCAGTATCCTTCTTGAACTGTGGTGCCCAGAACTGGACACAGTATTCCAGGTGAGGTCTGACCAGAGCGGAATACAGTGGTACTATTACTTCCCTTGATCTAGATGCTATACTCCTATTGATGCAGCCCAGAACTGCATTGGCTTTTTGAGCTGCTGCATCACACTGTTGACTCATGTCAAGTTTGTGGTCTACCAAGAAGCACGAACAATCACAGGAGGTGAATCTGCCACCTCCCCCAGCTCTCCAGAGCCTGCCGCCCTAAGACAACCACCTCACTTTGGCTCTATCTCTGCCCCCCGGCAGTTTGGCAAGGGCAGCTGTGGAACCCCAAGCCACTCACGGTGTCATCGTCGAAGCCAGCAAGGCGGATGACCTTCTCGGCCACGGCCGCTTTGCGCTCGTCCATCTCCACGGTGTACAGCCGGGCGCCCAGCGGCAGCAGCTGCGCGATGAGGATGGTGGCATATCCGCAGTAGGTGCCCAGCTCCAAGACTCTGAGGGGCGCCTTCTCGTAGATCAGCCGCTCCAGGATCTTGGCTAGAAGGCACCAAAAAAAATGTTGCGTTTGGGGTGAGGAACATAGCTGTCAACCTTCCCTTTTTTTGAGGGAAATTCCCTTATTCCAGCACCGTTTCCACACTGTTTCCCTTTTTTGGTGGGAATTTACTCAATCCAGCCCCTGGACGGTCCGGGAAGCAGCATGTTTTTACATGGGTAGAACGTGTCCTTTTATTTAAAATGCATCTCTGGGTTATTTGTGGGGCATAGGAATTCATTCATTCCCCCCCCCCCAATATAGTCCAGCCCCCCACATGGTCTGAGGGACGGTGGACCGGCCCTCGGCTGAAAAAGGTTGCTGACCCCTGGACTAGAAGCTCATTGAAACCAGGTTGTGTTCAATAACTGGCACACAGTTAGGCGCCTGGCTCAATTACTGTAAATGGACCTGTGGGTGACAGATTCCTGCATTGCAGGGGGTTGGACTGGATGACCCACGGAGCCCCTTCCAACTCTACAATTCTGTGGTTCTACATTCCTTAATTGCTGCTGCGGTCTCTCTAGTCTTTGGCACAGCCTTCTAGCAGAGGCAGTCAGGAGCAGAAAGAGAGAGGGATTGTGTGACCTGGCCTTATCTAGCCTGCCCTTCACCAAATACTTCCAGGAACTCGCCGAACTGACCGGGAAACTATGCGACCAGAGGGAGGAGACGGTGGAAAAAGACTGGAAAAAAATTAAAGTATATTTAAAGAACTATTGTAAGATTTAAAGACTGGAAAAAGTTGGAAGAAATGACAGCTTACAGAGTAGAAAAATAGGTTTAAGTAATATAGATATATGATTTTAGGTTAAAACTATTACAAGAAAATGATATAAGTGATAATAATAAATAATATTTAAAGATGGCAAGAAATTACTAAAGATGATGGACAATGAAACGCAGTAGGGGAGACGTGAGGAAGTCACCCCAACATGATCAGACATAATGAAGGGAAATTATGATATATGTTTGTGTTTTTGTATTTTGTATTGTGTTTTTTGTAGTTATTATGTATGACTAGTAAATTAAGCCCGTTACAAAAAACGGGCGCTAGAAAGCTCTCCGGCCCCGACGTCGCCCCTGGAGCTGCCTGTCCGTGCTGCTTTAAAGCAGCACGGACGGGAAGCCTCAGGAGCCGGTGCTCCCTCGGCAGATCGCTCAGTCAGCGCTGAGCGATCCGCCAAGGGATCGCCTTGCCGCCGAGAGAGTGGCGGCTCCTGGAGCTGCCTGTCCGTGCTGCTTTAAAGCAGCACGGACGGTCAGCCTCGGGAGCCGGCGCTCCCTCGGCGGATCGCTCAGTCAGCGCTGAGCGATCCGCCGAGGGAGCGCCGTTGCGGCCGAGAGAGGGGCGGCTCCTGGAGCTGCCTGTCCGTGCTGCTTGTAAGCAGCACGGGCGGGCAGCCTCAGGAGCCGGCGCTCCCTCGGCGGATCGCTCAGAGGAGAGCGGCGCGAGCTCCGTTCGAGGCAGCGGCGGTGCCCCAACTGAGACGCGCGTGCGCCGCCGCTGCCTCTCGGACACGCCCCCCTCTCCCGTCCTCCAATCCCTGCGTCCGTCCGCCTGGGACATGCGCAGTGGAAAATTTCCACTGACACACACCCGGACGTGGGGACATTAGGGAATTATTATATAGGATGTTAAGTTTTTTGTTTTGTTTTTTGGTATTTTTCCTGTTTAAAACCCAATAAATATAATAAAAAAACACAAAAACTTCCAGGGCAGGTTACTGATTATCACAATTGACAATTGTCAATTGTACAACGTGTACATTGACATTGTACAACGTGTGCCCAAAATTCTAGACTAAAACCACAAAAATGGCCACAGCTATAAATAAAAAAAACTCTGACTCGGGATCAGCAGTTTTGCTGCCTGCTTTAGAAGTTTGATTGCTTCCGCTATGATCTGCTTCTAAATGTGTAGATATACTGTATTGGCCTGAATATAAGCCTCACCTTTTTTTTTTTTCCAAATTCTGACTGTGCAAAGTTACAGTGCGGCTTAAATTTGCGACCTTACAAAAAATTGGCTTTTACGATATCGCTGCTGAAACAGACATACGGTAAAATGAAACGGGTGTGAGTGCCTGCGGAATTTTAAGGGAGCGGCTTATATTCTGGTATTGTCTTTTTTCCTCCTCCCACCCCCTTGAATTTTAAAGGTGCGGCTTATATTCGGGTGCGGCTTATATTCGGGCCAATACGATACATCTAATAAAACAACATCTTGAAGGGGCGACAGGAAGCTAAAAAACTACAGAATTCTCTCCCCCAGGAGGCGGTGAGGGCCACCAGCTTGGTTGGCTTTAAAAGAAGATTCGGCAAATTCACGGAGGAGACGGCCGCTAGACACAGTGGCTATTTTCTTTCTCTGCTGTTGTGCCTCTGAATACCAGTTGTTGGGAATCACAGGAGGGGAGGGTACTGTTGCACCCATGTCCTGCTTGCAGGCTTTCCGAGGGCATCCAAATGGCTACTGGGAGAACAGGAGGAACCACAGAATGGTTGAGTTGGAAGGGACCCAAGGGTCATCTAGATCAACCCCCTGCAATGCAGGATGGGACTGTTGTAAGAATATCAAGCTCTCATATATATATAATTGTTCATGTGTGCCAAGCAAAACAAGGCCACACGTCTGAAGCAGCACAGGAGGACAGGCCTGTCTCCATTTTGACTCCCAAACAGACAAACTGTTTCTCTGCAAGGAAGGAGGGGGGATTGTCTCAGGAAAATAAAGTGATAATTCCTGGCTTCCTGATACCTGAGTGCCAGACAAAAGGGTGTGATTGCCTTGGCTGGGAAACAGGGAAATGTAAATATCTCTTTTGTTTCACTTGGTGACTTTTTGGGTGGAGGGCAAGAGGAGGCATGGGGAGGGTTAAGGATGCTCAGATTACTGCTACCAGACCTCCCCTTTCGTGATGTAACTGTGATGTATCTGGGGGCTGGTTCTGGGTTACACCCCTTTTTGTGATGTATGTATGATGTATAGGGGGGTGGTCTTGAGTGGGGGGGATTTCAAAAGTCTATATAGGAGCTGGCACACCATTGTTCTGGGTTCCTCCTCCCTCCTCCATTTTGGGAGTGAGGGCCCTGTTGCAGCAGATACCTGTATAATAAAATGTTGCTTCTCAATTTTTCTCTGGATGGCCTCTGTAATTTACTCCTACCGATGGAGAACCTGGAAAGGCTCTTGTGTACCCCATGAGGGAATAAGGACAGATTTCTGATTATTTCAGGACCTTTGGCCTGATCTAACACAACTCTCCTTATGTCCTTACCAGTGTGCACGCTCCCTCACATTACAGTTTGACCTAAGAAGAGCCCATTCCCTGGAACTCCCCGCCACTTGATTAAGTCAAGGGGCCAAGGCAATCGCATCGTGTCTCAGGCCTTCAACACGGGGTAGGTAGGTTGTTAAGAAACAAACAAAGACAAATTGAAAACAAACACATCTGGGATTCCTCACTGCATTCCCATCCCATCCAACATTTCTCTGGTGAAAACAGGGACGTCCTATTCCATCCCCTCTGTCAGTTCTCCAATAAAAACAAGGACGTCCTATTCCATTTCTCCAATGAAAACAGGGACATCCTATTATTCCATCCCCTCCGACATTTCTCCGATGGAAACAGGGTCATTCCCGCATCCCCATCGCACACCTTTCTGGGGTCCCAGGTTGCTGAGATACTCGCAGTGGTAGCTCCAGTGGTCAAAGGTCTCCAAGATGTGCTGGGGGTCTCCCGGGATGGTGTGGGTCAAGACGTACTGGAAGGCCCTCTCTTCCTTGGGGATGCCCGTCAGGTAGTCTCGCAGCCGCCGCACCAGCACTGCCCGGTAAAAGAGGCAGAAGTAGTGCCGGTAGCGGATGAGCAGCGTCACCACGAAAGGGATGAACGCCAGCGCAATAGCTGGGGAGACCATGGCGGTGAGCCAAGAAGCCGTCCGCCGTCCTCAGACCTGTGGGAGACACAAGCGGGGCAGGGCAGGCCTGTTTACTTCTCTGGGAGCAAACCTCACGGATCTGGATGGGACTTACTTCTGAGTAGACACGAATAGGACTGTTAGTCCCTTTTCTTTTTTTCCTTTTCTTTTTTTCATTAAACTTTATTAACAAATTTGCCAAATAAACATACAAAATGAAGCAAGAAAGAAAAAACATACAAAACTAAGCAAAACAATAACATATCTATATTCAAACATTACCTAACGTCCTCTTATATTGTTTCAATCATTAATATTCCTCCCCTCCTCTTCCCTCCCCCATCCCCTCCTCCCTGCTTCCCTCACCTATGTGCAATTTTATTTATTCTTCTATTATATTTCTGCTGCGTTCTTCAAACTCCTATAATAAACTTGCTCTTTTCTTTTTGTTCCTCATTCCCCTTGCGCTCCTAAATTCACAAAATTTTAGTCTCCAATCTGACAGCTCCGGAACTGTTGTTGTTTTCCAATTTTTGGCAATTAATAGTCTTGCCACAGCTGTTCCATATAAAAATATATCTTTCTTATTTTTGGTAATATCCTCTGTTAATAATCCCAATAGATATGCTTCTGGTTTTTTGTGTATTGTAGTTTTAATTTTTTTTTAATTCTTCATAGAATTTTTATCCAAAACTGTTTTATTAATCTACATCCCCACCACATATGTATTAGGGTTCCCACTTCGGCATTGCATCTCCAGCATTTATTTGAATAATTTTTGTATATTTTGGCCAATTTCACTGGTGTCATACACCATCTATGACACATTTTCATAATATTTTCTCTTATTAAATAACATGCAGTAAAATTTATATCTTGAGTCCACAATCTTTCCCACTTTACTAGATAAATTGTTTTGCCTATGTCTGTTAGTTATGGTGAATTATGTCTGTTAGTTATCTGAATTATGGTGCTGGAGGAGACTCTTGAGAGTCCCATGGACTGCAAGAAGATCAAACCTATCCATTCTTAAAGAAATCAGCCCTGAATGCTCACTGGAAGGACAGATCCTGAAGTTGAGGCTCCAGTACTTTGGCCACCTCATGAGAAGAGAAGACTCCCTAGAAAAGACCCTGATGCTGGGAAAGATTGAGGACACAAGGAAAAGGGGACGACAGAGGACGAGATGGTTGGACAGTGTTCTCGAAGCTACTAACATGAGTTTGGCCAAACTGCGAGAGGCAGTGAAGGATAGGCGTGCCTGGCGTGCTCTGGTCCATGGGGTCACGAAGAGTCGGACACGACTGAACGACTGAACAACAACAACAACATGTCTGTTAGTCCCTTTTCTATGTCTTGGGCCCAGGCTATCTGAAGGAGCGTTTCATCCCAACGAATCTGCCCAGGATCTGAGCTCTTCGGGGGAAGTCCTTCTCTCTGTCCCACCACCCTCTCGGACATCTTTGGTGGGGATGCAGGAGAAGACCTTCTTGGCAGTGGCTTCCAAACAAAGACACGCTCTTCTAAGCCCACATCCCCAGCCTGTATATCGGCGGGGACCGGGTGGAGAGGGTGGCTGTATTCAAGTTTTTGGGAGTGATTATCGAGCAGGGTGTGACTTGGAGCGCAAATACCATTGCTCTGGTAAAGAAGGCCCAGCAGAGAATTTATTTCCTCAGACTTTTAAAGAAGGACAATCTGAGTGAGAGACTGCTGGTGTCCTTCTACTGAGGCTCCATAGAGAGCATTCTTATATACTGTATTTGTGCTTGGTTCTCTAGCTTCCGCAGCGCTTCCGCCAGGATGCTGAGGACACGGGGTGGGGGTGGGGGGAGAGAGAGAGAAAGCTCTTACCTGCTCGATTGTGTCCCACCTGGAGGCTGGGATGCGGAGCCCCTCTCGACTCCCCAAGGTGTCTGGGGAGAGAGGCCGAGCGGAGCAGCATCCCTCCAGCCCAGAGCCATAAATGATGGATGGTGTCACCTAAGCTGCCTCTTGGGTTTCGCTTCGCACCTGCCGTCATCAGGTGAGAGGTGACAAGGCAGAGGGAGCTCCCCTTCCGAGGGAAAAGTGGAGGTCCCTGCAGAGGCAAAATAAGCCGCCTCGCAGGGTTACTGGGAGGATAAAAGGAGGGGAGCTATATCTATGAACCCTTGCATGAAGGGTGGCATAACAATATACTTTTTTTTTAAATGAATATTTTGAAACAACAGGCATGCCAATGCGTCCCAGCAACGGAGTGAGCCCTTTTTGCATCTATGCTCTTGATTAGGAGATTTTCAAAAACCAAATTCCTCAGTGCCAAAGAGCGTAACTGGAAACACGTTGGAACAAATCTCATTTCCCCTGGATTGTTTCGGTTCCCTTTGAGAGGGGCCAGTTTCTCCTCCCCCGATCCCACCCGCAGGTCTGGGCTTGACGTGCTTCCTTTCAGCGGCTCCGAAGGCTGAGATTAGCCCAGTGGGTGCTTTTAGCCAGAACGCTGCAAGGAAAGGAGAAGCTGAGCCTGTTGAACTTCTGCCCGCCATTCAGCTTGCACCATTACTGTTGTTGCTATTTATTAAATTTGTCGGCGGCGTCATTTTGCCCATGCTCGAGAACCACCACCGATGATGTGGTGGCAAATGCCATCAGTTTCACCGTCTCAGATTCCTTAAAAGACCCAGGCTAGCAGTAATAATACTAATACTAATACTAATACTAATAATATATTATTTGTACCCCGCCCATCTGGCCGGCCTCCAACAAATATCAAAATACATTAAAATATCACAGATTAAAAACTTCCCTAAACAGGGCTGCCTTCAGGTATTTTCTAAATGTCAGGTAGTTGTTTATCTCTTTGACATCTGATGGGAGGGCGTTCCACAGGGCGGGCGCCACTACCGAGAAGGCCCTCTGCCTGGTTCCCTGTAGCTTTGCTTCTCGCAGTGAGGGAACCGCCAGAAGGCCCTCGGCGCTGGATCTCAGTGTCCGGGCTGAACGGTGGGGGTGGAGACGCTCCTTCAGGTATACAGGACAGTATGGCGGATAAGAGTGTCAGACTGGGACCCTGGGAGAGATCCAGGTTCAAGTCCCCTCCCTTGGCCATGAGGCTCACTGGGTGCAGCGCATGGAAACGCCGTTTACCTTCCCGCTGGAGCAGTACCTATTGATCTACTTGCACTTTGACGTGCTTTCGAACTGCTACTGGTAGGTGGGCAGGAGCAGGGACCGAGGAACGGGAGCTCACCCCGTCGCGGGGATTCGAACCGCCGACCTTCTGATCGGCAAGCCCTAGGCTCTGTGGTTTAACCCACAGCGCCACCCGCGTCCTTTCTCTGAGGAAAAGGTGGGATATAAATGGAATAAACAAATAATAAATAAGAGGAGAGGACAAAGAGGTGCTTTATGAACAGCCCCTGCCCAAGATCTTAATCTGAGAAAGACACTTATTTGACTTGTAGAACACGTGTGTCTCTGAGTATGTGCAGAGTGCCTTTACCCCCTCATCACTGAGTTAATCAGAGCCTGCTCCTCCCCTTTCTCTCAACTCATGGCGATGGAGCATCTGCTTCAGAGAGCTTCATTTCCGCTGAGCTTCCCTCCCTCCCTCCCAGAAACCAAGAAGAAGCTTTCACAAAAGGCTGTATATTTATTGATTCATGTGTTAAAACGAACATTTTAGTGGATAAACAAGCCACGAAATACAAACACGCAGTATAAAATGCTGGATTTCGGGGAAAATATCACACCCACACCCCCCAGTAGTCTACTAATTTGAGGCTGGGGACAAATGTCTTTCCATGCAAAGGCAAATTCTAATCCGGATGGAAGTATGGAATGGTGGCATCCTAGAGCCGGAATCTGACTGGCACGAGAGGCCTTTTGGATAGAATAAGAGTTTGGATTTGAAGAGTTTGGATTTGATAATCTGCTTTATCACTCCCCTTAAGCGGCTCACATTCTCCTTTCCCTTCCTCCCCCACAACAAACACTCTGTGAGGTGAGTGGGGCTGAGAGACTTCAGAGAAGTGTGACTAGCCCAAGGTCACCCAGCAGCTGCATGGGGAGGAGCGGAGATGCGAACCCGGTTCACCAGATTACGAGTCTACCGCTGTTAACCACTACACCACACTGGCTCTAGGATAGGAAAGGAAGTTGCTTTTGTGCCTGAAACCGAGCATCATTTCTGCTCTTCGATGCCTCGCCTCTGCCGAGTTGCATCAGCGCAGGAGGACACCTCTGTGTTTCTGGCGTCCAACGAAGGCCGCCTTCCCCAACCCCTGGCTGGTGAACTTGCCCACCTTCCCCCCCCCCCGCCCCCCAATATCTACAGAAGGATCATGGCTCAACCGGATATCTATCCAATATTAGATACCATATCCTACCGGTAACACCATCTGGAGGAAGTGTCAGGCACGCCAGAAGCCCGGCTAAATCTATACGCATTGCCTGGCTTGATTCATAGACGTGCAAAGTTGGATGGGACCCCACAGGGTCATCCATCCCAACCCCCTGTGATGCAGGAAGATAAATCGCAGAACCTGGTGACGGGAGGGGAGGGGAGGAGGAGAAGCCGACCGCCTCTTAACACTGCATTTTCCGCACGGCCCTGGTGAACTTCTTCAGCTCCTTCTCCCCCCGCCGCCACCTCCTGACCCAGGAGAGGACCAGCCGGCCGGCTACCCTGTGCCCCATGGCAAGGACCACGGACCCAGGCCCTGCCGCCACCACTTCCTCACAGGAGCAGGCCTCTCCGTCCGCCAGCCACAGAACCGGCTTCTTCAGCTCTTCCTCCGACCAGCCGTCCTGCCTGTAAAGGGTGCGTCCCCGGAGGTCAGGGATCACCTGGAGGTCCCCGTCGATGGCAGATGAAGATTTGATGCTCATTTTTAAGGCTGCGGGAGACAGGGAGACGCGGGGGGGGGAGGGAAAAGGTTAATGGGAAGGCTCTTCTGCAAGTGGGTTTTTTCCCGCCTCCTGTTTTGCCCACGTAGCTCCCTGCCGTCAAGGCTTACCCCTGCAATTCTTGTGCCATTTCTGGGGGTCATTGGCTAGGACCCCTCCCCTCCGCATGCCTCCTCATCAGGCCCTTCCTACTCCTCTCCCCAGGCACTTCCCAAACCACTTCTGGGGATCCCCCCCGTAATTTGGGGCTTGAAGGAGAAGAGAGGGAAGTGACATTGCGCTTGTGGGCGTTTTCCCATTCACGTAATTCCCACCCGCCCCCCCGACATGCAGCACCACTTTTCCCCGGCCAGCACCATAGCTGTCAACCCTCCCTTTTTTTGCGGGAAACTCCCTTATTCCAATGCCATTTCCCGCTGCTATCCCGGATTGTTGATATCCCTTCAATTTCCCGGATTTCAAAGAAAGCAGCTCCTCTCCCTCCCTGCCGGCCAGGGAGGCTCCTCAGCTGCGTTGCTCGGCTGCCAATAAGGAGTCTGAGACTGACTGGGGGCGGAGCTTGCATGCCTTGTGCAGCCAGACCCTCACGCCCAACCAGACAGACAGCCTGCCTGCCGTCGACGCGCTCGCTCTTTCACTCGCCCGTTCGCGCGCAGCCTCTGGAGCGCACCCTGCGAGGCTATTTGGTGCCATTGCACCGCCCTCGCGGCATCCCTTATTTTCAAATCCGAAAGTATTTAAAAATCCCTTATTTTCAAATCTGAAAGTTGACAGCTATGGCCAGCACACAGAACAAGAGACTCACCAAAGTCCTGGCTGCAGACGTTCTCCAGAAATTCCTTCTCCCCAATCTCAGTATGCAGACAAGCAGCACACACTGTGTCTGAAGGAGCAAAGGAGATATACGCTAAATATACCCAGGTCCTTCAACCGTTCCTCATTAGGCTTGGATCCCGGGCCCTTGGTTCATCTTGGTCACCCTCCTCTGCCCACCTTCCAGCTTCTCAGCATCCTTCTTAAACTGAGGTACCCCGAAATGGATGCTGCTTTTCCCATTGGAATCACAGCATACATATGCTGATATCTGTCAGGGCAGGTACCCAATGGACTGGGTCGCACGGACGCACTGATTTATTTTATGTACTGCGTTTCTGTTTTGTCTGTTGCACATGCTTAAGGAAATAATGGGACGCGGGTGGCGCTGTGGGTTAAACCACAGAGCCTAGGGCTTGCCGATCAGAAGGTCAGCGGTTCGAATCCCCGCGACGGGGTGAGCTCCCATTGCTCCTGCCAACCTAGCAGTTTGAAAGCACATCAAAGTGCAAGTAGATAAATAGGTACCACTCCGGCGGGAAGGTAAATGGCGTTTCCGTGTGCTGCTCTGGTTCGCCAGAAGCGGCTTAGTCATGCTGGCCACATGACCTGGAAGCTGTATGCCGTCTCCCTCAGCCAATAATGCGAGATGAGCGCCGCAACCCCAGAGTCAGACACGACTGAACCTAACTGTCAGGGGTCCCTTTACCTTTACGGAAATAATATGTCTGACCTTCCTCTCCAATGAGCTCAAGGTGCTGCACACAGTTCTTCCCCCTCCTCATTTAAAACCCCAACAACAACCCTGCGAGGTAGATTGGGCTGAGAGAAGCCGGTGAAGGGTGCCCAGGGTCTGACCTAGGGAGCTTCGTGGGCGAGGGAGGGTGCGTGGTTCGAACTCATGTCTCCCAAGTCCTTGTCCAACCCTCTGAGGGAACCACTGAGGGGGAAAGGCAGCTCCAAGGGAAGGGAGAACTGGGCTGCTTGTGCCCCTTGCCCTGGCTCTCCTGCTCCCACAGATGGACCTCCCTGGGGACTTTCCCATCCCGGCCCCGCTCACCTCTCGCCTGTGATGGCCTGGGATTCAGACTCAGATGCTGAACCTGAGGGATCCCAGCCTGCACAGGATTCCCCGCCTCCAGAACCAGCAGAGCCGGGGCTAGGGCCTGAGTCGGAAGGGTCCTCACCTGTGCTGGATCCTCTGGTGTAGGCATCTGCTGAGTCTGCTCTGGCTCCTGATGGGATGGAGGACCCATTGCCTGCAGGTGCTCCACTCCCAGCCCAGTCAGGGGAAGCTCTGGGTCCGGTAACCCTCCAGCCTCTCCTGAGCTGCAGAGGCTCAGGGCAGAGAGGCGAAGGGAACTGAGTTCCCGCAGGAGGAGTGCTCGCCTCCAAGCCAGCAGAGGCGAGTCACCAGAGGATCGGGGCCGCCCTATGCCCCGGTGCAGATAAAAGCCAGCCAGCCCCAGCCCCAAGTTGCAGGAGCAACATCGTTGGTGACCAGTTCCTGCTTGAAACCTGTCCTGCTTTCCTGCCTGAGCTCCTGACCCGCCCTGGTTCCCTGCTTGCCTACCTGTTCCTGACTTTGCCTGACTCCCTGCCCTGCACCTAGCTTCAGTGACTATGGACTGCCTTTACCTTGCACCTCTGACCATGGACCAGACTTGGACCTCGCCTCTCGGGTAACCCACGGGACCAGCACATCGCCTACCTTCTTTTGGGAGCCGCCCCCTGTCGTCCGGGCCGGCCGGCGGGACGCAGAGCTCGTTCCCCCGGGGGAACCGGCTGCAGTTGAGCATCTCTGGCCAGGGGAAGCCGAAGGCGGCCATGACGGGGGTGCAGCCGTCCCGGACGGCCTCGCAGAGGGAGCGGCAGGGGAAGATGGGCTCGTCCAGCTCGCTGATGCAGACGGGGGCGAAGAGGGAGCAGAGGAACTTCTTGGTGTCTCGGTGGCACTGCTTGGTGAGGAGGGGCACCCAGGAGGCGGCCTGCTGCAGTGCCTCCTTCATGGTCTCGTGGCCCAGGAGGTTGGGCAAGCGCATCTCGCTGTAGCCCACACCGTGGCACAGGCTCATGCTGCTGGGCACGGGCTTGCAGCTGCTGCGGCGGCTGCTCAGCTGCGCCAGCTGGTAGGCGAAGGAGGGCGAGGAGGAGCAGGAGGAGGGGAAGGAGCAACTCCAGGTGGCCAGTAGGAGAGCAAGTGGGATCCGGACCTCCATCAGGAGCCTGGAGGGGAAAGAAGAAGGGTTTGGATTTGATATCCCGCTTTATCACTACCCGAAGGAGTCTCAAAGCGGCTCACATTCTCCTTTCCCTTCCTGCCCCCCAACAAACACTCTGTGAGGTGAGTGGGGCTGAGAGACTTCAGAGAAGTGTGACTAGCCCAAGGTCACCCAGCAACTGCATGGGGAGGAGCGGGGAAGCGAACCCGCTTCACCAGATTACGAGTCCACCGCTCTTAACCACTACACCACACTGGCTAAAGAGAGCTACAGTGGTACCTTGGTTCTCAAACGCCGAAAACCCGGAAGTAAGTGTTCCCTCCACCACGGAAGAACAAAAAAGAAAACAAATCGCCTCACATACAAAGAAATTTTCGCATATAAAATAAAATTCTTCCATATATTGGGACTTCCGTCATCCTCAATAGGGGTCCATCATTACCTTTTTGACTGCATATTTGCATATTTTTTAACTTATCGTTAGTTGTCCACATTCTTGGTAGAATATATCATTGCATAAGTTATTCAAAACATGTCAAAGATTTTATCTGAGAACAATGTTCTTTTAAATATAATTTGAATAAATCCCATTCTTTGTTAAATTCTTGGTTTGTCCGATTCCTAATTTTCCCTGTCATCTTTGCCAAGTCTACATATTCAAATATCTTCGCCTGACATTCCAATTTAGTTGGTATTTTATCGCCCTTCTACCATCTAGCTATTAACATTCTTGCCGCAGCAGTTGCGTACATAAATATATTTCTTAATTCTTTCGGTATATCTGCAGAATAATACCTAACAAGAAGGCTTCTGGCTTTCTGATTAAAGTTAATCTGAACATTTTTATAAGCTCATTAGAGATGATTTCCCAAAGTGTTTTTTTTATCTTTTTACATTTCCACCACATGTGATACATTGTTCCCTCTGATTCTTTACATCTCCAGCAAAGATTTGAGCTTGTTTTATACATTTCCCCCAGCTTGCTTGGTGTAACACATTATCGGTAGAACATCCTATATAATAATCTCCCTGTGTCCCTGCGTCCGCCGTCCGTGTGTCAGTGGAAATCACAACTGCGCGTGCGCCCCACTGACACAGGGATTGGACCGCAGAGAGGAGGAGGCTGATTGGTTCACGCCGGCCGTGACGCAGGAGCTTTCCTTGGCCGAAGAGGAGGCGCCTTCTTTGGCGTCGGGTCCTACGCGAGGCCCCGGCTTTGAGGTCTGCGCGGAAGGGCAGGGAGGCCTTCGCCGCGCGGGGAAGTCCTCCCCACCCTTCTGCGCAGGCCTCAAAGCTGGGGCCTCGCGTAGGACCCGACGCCGAAGAAGGTGCCTCCTCTCCGGCCAAGGAAACGAGCGATCCACCGAGGGAGCGCCGGCTCCTGAGGCTGCCCGTACGTGCTGCTTTAAAGCAGCACGGACAGGCAGCTCCAGGAGCCGCCACTCCAGCGATCCGCAGAGGGAGCACAGGCTCCTCACCACATATCTTCTAGCGCCCGTTATCTTAACGGGCTTAATTTATTAGTCTTCATATAATTTTCTTTTCAAGTATAGCAAGCCGTAAACTTTAAGTCATTTCTCCAAAGCTTTTCCCAGGATGCCATTCATAATAATTAGTATTATTAGAGGATTACACCTGCCATTATCTATTAAATGGCTCTGAGGGTGCGATCCAGGCACTGCCTGGAGCACAAAGCAGCCACACCAGGCAGGGACGGGAGAGAGGTTTGGGGGCTAAGCAAGGAGGAGCAGGCAAGGAGCGCTGGTGCAAATGTCACCAACCAACATCCCATGATGCCTGATTAAGTTTTCACATAGGCAAATATAGCCAGGTCCCTGCCTCCATGGAGCTTACAGAGAAGGGCTTGGTTCAAGAAGCAGGGGACGATTGGCAGATGAAAGTGATGGACTACATGGAACTCGCCGAACTGACCGGGAAACTACGCAACCAGAGGGAGGAGACGGTGGAACAAGACTGGAAGAAATTTAAAGTATATTTTAAAAACTATTGTAAGATTTAAAGACTGAAAAAAGTTGGAAGAAATGTAGATAAATGTAGCAGAAGTAGATAAATGCTGAGGTGTGAATTTAGTTATAACAACGTGTATATTGGATGATGATGATTTAAAAGAAGAAGTATGAACCTGATAAGAGGATAAGATGATAAAATATGAAACCAATAGGGAGGACGTGAAGGAGTCATATGAAACATGTAATAGAGACAAGATTGGCCTGGCCTGGGAATTGGGCCAGGCCTAAGCAAAGTTAAGGCATAATACTATTAAGGTCAGGGGCATGAGGAATGTGTATACCTCTGTGAAGGGGGGGGGTTTAGATTTAAGCCCCCCACGGTGAGAGAGGGGAGGCAAGGAAAACCTGACCGAGATGTAATGTACTTATAAAATTGTAAAACCAATAAAAAATTATTTCAAAAAAAAAAAAAAAGTTGGAAGAAATGACAGCTTACAGAACAGAAAAATAGGTTTAAGTAATATAGACTTGTGATTTTAGGTAAAGACTTATATAAGGATATAATTGATATGAATAAATAATGTTTAAAGATGTCAAGAAATTACTAAAGATGAGTGATAATGAAACGCAGTGGGGGGGACGTGAGGAAGTCACCCCAACATGATTAGACATGATGAAAGGGAAATTATGATTTATGTTTGTGTTTTTGTATTTTCTATTCTGTATTTTGCATTCTGTATTATGTTAAGCTTTTTGTTTTTTGTTTAAAACCCAATAAATATAATTAAATAAAAAAAAAGCAAGAAGCAGGGGATGACTGGTGTTTGTGTGCTATTCTAGGCATGGGGAGCCGGAGGGCAGGCAGAAGCCAAGAGACGGGGGAGAAAGAAGGAACAGGAAGGAGACAAAGAGGGTTCAGCAAAGCAGGGAAGTGGAGTCAGGCAGAAATGCCACTGGGAGAGGACCATGTGCTATTAGAAGGTGGGGAGAGTTAAATATTTGGCACGCAGTGGATATTTCATGCATTGTTTTCCAGGCTTGTTACCTTATTTCCTTCCTCAAGCCCAGGCTTCCTCAAACTTGGCCCTCCAGTACCACTGTATTCCGCTCTGGTCAGACCCCACCTGGAATACTGTGTCCAGTTCTGGGCACCACAGTTCAAGAAGGATACTGACAAGCTGGAACGTGTCCAGAGGAGGGCAACCAAAATGGTCAAAGGCCTGGAAACTATGCCTTATGAGGAACGGCTTAGGGAGCTGGGTATGTTTAGCCTGGAGAAGAGACGGTTAAGGGGTGATATGATAGCCATGTTCAAATATATAAAAGGATGTCATATAGAGGAGGGAGAAAGGTTGTTTTCTGCTGCTCCAGAGAAGCGGACACGGAGCAATGGATTCAAACTACAAGAAAGAAGATTCCACCTAAACATTAGGAAGAATTTCTTGACAGTAAGAGCTGTTCGACAATGGAATTTGCTGCCAAGGAGTGTGGTGGAGTCTCCTTCTTTGGAGGTCTTTCAGCAGAGGCTTGACAGCCACCTGTCAGGAATGCTTTGATGGTGTTTCCTGCTTGGCAGGGGGTTGGACTGGATGGCCCTTGGGGTCTCTTCCAACTCTACGATTCTATGATTCCAGATGTTTTGAGACTACAATTCCCATCATCCCTGACCACTGGTCCTGCTAGCTAGGAATCATGGGAGTTGTAGGCCAAAAGCATCTGGAGTTTGAGGAAGCCTGCAAGCTAGTTGGCTAGAGCCTGGTGCTGATAACGTCAAGGCTGCAGGTTCCATCCCTGTATGGGACAGCTGCATATTCCTGCATTGCAGGGGGTTGGGCTGGATGGTCTTCAGGGTTCCCTTCCAACTCTGAAATTCTATGTTACCCCATAAGGGAAAAGGAGCAGTTTTTTCTTCTAAAACATGGTTCCCTTAGCCCAGCATGCCCCTTCAGACCTCGATCCATTTGGCTCCAAAATGCCCACCCAGCCTGGCAGTGTCTCCCCCAGGGCGTTGTGGAGCATTCCCAGCCCTACCTGGAGATGAGTGGGGTGGGGTTGGGGTGCGAAGAACCAGGCTCCTCCTTCTGCACGCCGAGCAGATGCCCTGCCTCGGAGCAACAAACTCCTTCTCTGCAGCGCCCGCAATTTGCGCCTGGTTCCGGGCTCGCAAGCTTCCCCCCAGTCTGGGGTTCTGCTTCACCCCAGGGGCGTAGCAAGGGGGAGGGGGGCCGCCCCGGGTTCCACCCCAGAGGGGGGTGACACTTTTTTAAAAAAATTTTTTTTAAAAAAGAAATTGTTTGTTTTTTAAAATTTTAACTTCATTGAAAAAAAGAGATAATAGACACACACACACAACCCCCCACACCTCATAAAGTGGCACCATCAGAGGGGGGTGACACTTTTTAATTTTTTTAATTTATTATTATTATTATTATTTATCATTTATTATTTTAACTTTATTGAAAAAAACAGATAATAGACACACACACAAAACCCCCACACCTCACAAAGTGGCACCATCAGAGGGGGGGGGGTGACACTTTTTATTTTTTTTTTTTAATTTTTTTTTTTATTTTAACTTTATTGGGGGGGGAAAGAGATAATAGACACACACACACACACACACACACACACACACACAAAACCCCCACACCTCGCAAAGTGGCACCATCAGAGGGGGGTGACACTTTTTAATTTTTTTTAAATTTATTTTAAATTAAAGTGGTGGGGGGTGGCAAAAAAAAATCCGCCCCGGGTACCACCTGGGCTTGCTACGCCTCTGCTTCACCCCTTAGCCCTCCGTCAGGCTTTCACCCCCTTTTAGAAGAGCCTCCCCAAGTTAAGGTTTTACCTGGCTGGGTCTGTCTGGAGCAGGAAGCCCTCCTGAAGCCAGGATGTTTTCAGCTCCTCTGGAAAGGAGAGGCTCCAGCAGCAGCAGCAGCAGCCAGGGATGCGTTTGGTCTCGAATGAGCAAGACGGGGGAATATAACTGCAGGGAATCCGGTGGGGCTCACAAAAGGGCTGTAAAAGGCGCGCGGGAGGGGAGGGGGGAACCCACCCTGTAATTATACCTTAGTTCTCTCTCCAGAACAATAAACTTAGATCTGGAGGCTGTTTGTTCCCCCCACCCAACCACCCAAACTGAGGCCCCCCCTCCTTCTCCTCCTAGTTGTAGCTAAGGAACATTTATGCCACGCTAAATGGTTTCTGCCTTGGAAAGCCAAAAAACGCCTCAGAGCAAAAGCCACTATCTCTCCCAGCCATCGGGGGGGGGGGGGAGGTTGGAAACTTCAAGAGAAGAAAGGGAGGGAGACCCCCAAATAGCAATGCATTTCCTTAAGAGCATAGATAAGGAGGAATTCGCTTCTCAAAAGCTGCCTCCTCTTGCCCCCAAGCACATTTAGTCTGCATACTTAGTCTGACATATATCCCACTTCAGTGGGGCTTCCTCCCAGTGGAGCATGTCTAGGGCCTCTGCCTTACAATCACTATTTTTTCCTCTTTTCTCTTGCCAAGGTGCATAAGTCAATTAGCGAAATCTACCCCGGAGGGAAGTCCAACATCTGCATGAATAAGAGGCCCAGAAGTGCTCCAAAAGGAGCTCTCTGAACTGAGAGCGAATGTGTGGTAAAATGGCAAATGCAATTCAGTGCAAACAAATTTATAATGATGTGCGTGAGTGCAAAAATATAGGTAAAGGTAAAGGGACCCCTGACCATTAGGTCCAGTCGTGTCCGACTCTGGGGTTGCGGCACTCATCTCGCTTTATTGGCCGAGAGCTAGCGTACAGCTTCCAGGTCATGTGGCCAGCATGACAAAGCCGCTTCTGGTGAACCAGAGCAGCACACAGAAACGCCATTTACCTTCCCGCCGGAGCAGTACCTACTTATCTACTTGCACTTTGACGTGCTTTCGAACTGCTAGGTTGGCAGGAGCTGGGACTGAGCAATGGGAGCTCACTCCATTACGGGGATTCAAAGCGCCGAGCTCCTGATCAGCAAGCCCTAGGCTCTGTGGTTTAACCCACAGCGCCACCTGGGTCCCTATACAATATATATATATATATATTCCTAATTTCACATATTGACTCACGGCGCCTGAACTGGTTGTGATGGACCAGGAACAGGAGCTTGGGTTTGCAGCAGAGAGCTCAGTGAAGATGTCAACCCAGGGAAACAGGCAAATTCCACGCTAGGGATAATTAGGAAAGACCATTAAAACTGCCGATATCACAGAGCCATTATGCGAGTCTATTGTGTGACCGCATTTTGAGTACTGTGTTGATTTCCGGTTGCTCCGCCTCTAAAATATTATTGTAGAGTTGGAAAAGTTTCAGAATGTTGTTTAGTCGTGTTCGACTCTTCGTGACCCCACAGACCAGAGCACGCCAGGCACTCTTGTCTTCCACTGCCTCCCGCAGTTTGGTCAGACTCATATCGGTAGCTTCAAGAACACTGTCCACCCATCTTGTCCTCTGCCGTCCCCTTCTCCTTGTGCCCTCCATCTTTCCCAACATCAGGGTCTTTTCCAGGGAGTCTTCTCTTCTCATGAGGTGGCCAAAGTACTGGAGCCTCAACTTCAGGATCTGTCCTTCCAGTGAGCACTCAGGGCTGATTTCCTTCAGAATGGAGAGGTTTGATCTTCTTGCAGTCCATGGGACTCTCAAGAGTCTCCTCCACCACCAGAATTCAAAAGCATCAATTCTTCAGCGATCAGCCTTCTTTATGGTCCAGCTCTCACTTAGCCAAAATTAGCAGGTCCCAAATAGCTTCTACAGTCCATGGGACTCTCAAGGTTCAGAAAGCAGTGACCTAAATGATTAACAGGATAGAGTGATTCTCCTATGAAAAGAAGTCTGCTTTGAGACTTTGTAGTTTAGAGGAAAGGCGAGCTTGAGACAACATGGCAAAGGTTTAGGAAGTTATGCCAGGCATGGAAGAAGTGGACAGAATAAAGTTGTTTTCATAATACTGGAACCGGTGGACATTCGGTGAAGCTGAATGTTGAGAAATCCAGGACAGATAAAAAAGGGACTTCTTCATCCAGCACAGGGTTAAACTGTGGAACTCCCTCCCAAGGGAAACAGTGATGGCCACCAACCTGGGTGGCTTTAAAAGAGGACTAAGCAAGTTCATGGCGAAGGCAGCCAGTGGCTAGTGGCCACAATGGCTTTGTGGCCAGAGGCAGTATGTCTCTGAATATCATTTGCAGGTGGGGAATATCGCAGGTGGGGAGAATAGCCTTGCGCTGGAGTCTTGCTGGTATGTTTTCCACAGGCATCAGGCTGGCCACCGTGAAAGCAGGATACTGTGCTAGATGGGCTCTTCTTGTGTACTTAGGATTATGCTTAAAAATGTGAGGACAACGTGCAGTGGAGAGGGAAGGTCAGTTAATTGGCATAAGGGCTGATGAGCCTGTGTACATAAAGATTAAAGGACAAAGGGATTCATTCATGGAGAAAAAGAGGTGATACTTGTCATGTTTCGGTTCATCATCTTGAGTCAACATCGAAGAATACTGCTGTCCTTTCCCAAACTATATACGCCTTGGTGCCCAAACACTGAAAACCCGGAAGTAAGTGTTCCGGTTTCCAAATGTTTTTTGGAAGCTGAACATCTGATGCGGCTGTCAGCTATTGTTTCCGGGGCGCCTGCACCAATCAGAAGCTGCGCCTTGGTTTTCGAACATTTTGGAAGTCAAACGGACTTCCAGAACGGGTTAAGTTTGGTGCTTTTGTTTTTGCTATTTATTTTGTGTTTTTGTTTTTCAGGTTTTTTCGGTTAATTTGTTTTTGTGACTGTGGAACCCAGTTCAGCTACTGATTGATTGTGTGACTGCGGAAATGGATAAAAGCCCCCCACCCAAACAATGACTATCATCAGTGCAGGGAAGAAAAAATAATAATTTTAATCTTTATCATCTACAATACTGTCTTATTTATTTTATAGTACAGAACATTGATTATTGCTTTCATTTTATGGATCAATGGTCTCATTAGATAGTAAAATCCATGTTAAATTGCTGTTTTAGGGGTTGTTTTTAAAAGTCTGGATCGGATTAATCCATTTTGCATTACTTTCTATGGGAAAGCGCGCCTTGGTTTTGGAATGCTTTGGTTTTGGAACGGACATCCGGAAAGGATTATGTTTGAGAACCAAGATACTACTGTACAGGAAGCCCTCGACTTATGCAGGCATTATGTTCCAGAGATAGTACCCAAACCAAAATCACATATAGTCAAAACACGTTGGGTGCAATGGCGGGTGGGATTGCCAAAGTATTCCCCCCCCCTTTCAATTTTTTCTCAAGCACATAAAGCTGAATACACACAAGTTGGTGACTTTATCCCTGATCTTACCAATGTGGCGCTCAGTGCTAAGATCAGAGAAAAGAAAGACCCCCAAGGGGGTCTACAGAAGAACTCAAGAGAGCAGGCAGAGGGGTTTTCTCTGCAGTCCGGTTTGGAGATAAAGCTCTGGGGACATGGCTGAACACTTCTGGTGGCTTGCTAGAGTGGATCTGGCCACCAATCCACCCCTGGTTTAAACTATGCGCTGCCTGAAGTACTACCTCAAACCCTACAACATTTCTCCAATGAAAATAAAGGTAAAGGGACCCCTGACCGTTATGTCCAGTCGTGACCGACTCTGGGGTTGTGGCGCTCATCTCGCTTTACTGGCCGAGGGAGCCGGCGTACAGCTTCCGGGTCATGTGGCCAGCATGACTAAGCCGCTTCTGGCGAACCAGAGCAACACACAGAAACGCCGTTTGCCTTCCCGCCAGAGCAGTACCTATTTATCTACTTGTACTGGTGTGCTTTTGAACTGCTAGGTTGGCAGGAGCAGGGACTGAGCAACAGGAGCTCACCCCGTCGCGGGGATTCGAACCGCCGACCTTCTGATCGGCAAGCCCAAGAGGTTCAGTGGTTTAGACCACAGCGCCACCCGCGTCCTCCGATGAAAATAGGGACGTCCTATGTAACCATAACTGTAATTTTATTATGTAAATGTCACCCATTAAACATTAAAAAAAACCTTCCCTATGCAGGGCTGCCTTCAGGTGTCTTCTAAAGGTTCTATAGTTACTTATCTCCTTGGCTTGGGGTTTGCATAACTCTATACCTGCCCACATTTCTCTGATGAAAATAGGGATGTCCTAACTTGCAGTGATGGCTAACCTTGACACTCCAGATGTTTTGGGACTACAACTCCCATCACCCCTAGCTAACAGGACCAGTGGTCAGGGATGATGGGAGTTGTAGTTCCAAAACATCTGGAGTGTCAAGGTTAGCCATCACTGTCCTAAGGAAAAGTGAACCATCCTGAGACCTCTGGGTCTTGGGCAGTTTGTTAGTTTGTTTATAAAATGAATGAATGAATATTCCAGGATCAAATAAGAAAGTGGGACGGCTTCTGCAAAACCGGGACTGTCTCTGGAAAATTGGGACACTTGGAGGGTCTGCAATGCTTTGAATACCACTGGATGATCTCACTGGGGCATTTATTCCTGGGAGGAGGCTGGTGCAACCTGAAACCCAAACATCACCTGGCCGAGACCAATCTCTCAAGGCTGATGCCCCCTCCCACATTCCATCCTAAGCATTTCCGGAGCGGGAGGCAGCTCTCTCCTTCTAAGCATCCAAGGCTGAAAGAGCAAAGAGTCTTTTGACACATTTCTTGCCAGGCCATTTTCATAAACATTCTGTACTGGTTTTTAATGGTTTTGCGTTGGCATCGTTTACACTGCTGTACCCAGGGAGCTGGGTATGTTTAGCCTGGAGAAGAGAAGGTTAAGGGGTGATATCATAGCCATGTTCAAATATATAAAAGGATGTCCTATAGAGGAGGGAGAAAGGTTGTTTTCTGCTGCTCCTGAGAAGAGGACACGGAGCAATGGATTCAAACTAGAAGAAAGAAGATTCCACCTCAACATTAGGAAGAACTTCCTGACAGTAAGAGCTGTTCGACAGTGGAATTTGCTGCCAAGGAGTGTGGTGGAGTCTCCTTCTTTGGAGGTCTTTAAGCAGAGGCTTGACAGCCACCTGTCAGGAATGCTTGGATGGTGTTTCCTGCTTGGCAGGGGGTTGGACTGGATGGCCCTTGTGGTCTCTTCCAACTCTATGATTCTATGATTCTATTCTATGATTCTATGATCACTGCTCTGAGATGCTGGCATGGCACATAAATGCATTTATTACACACACAAACTCTTTTTCTTCTTTCTTTGGCGATCACTGGTAGCTGAGTAAGATTGCCTTCCATAAACGCGGTTTTAACAATGAGTCCGTAAGTGACTGTGGAGGCCAATTCTGGATCCACACGTCCTTCCACGGTGGGGACATTGGTTTCCGGGCGGGAGTTGATCCCGGTGTGGATTTGGCCAGCGTGCCTTCCTCTTAGCACGTTTCTCCCTTGCGTCCTGAGTTTGAGCGTCTTCAAAGCCCATGACACCTTTGGTAAAGGCTGTTCTCCAACTGGAGCGCTCGCAGGCAAATGTTTCCCAATTGTTGGTGTTTATGCTACATTTTTTTAGATTTGCCTTGAGACAGTCTTTAAACCTCTTTTGTTGACCACCAGCATCACACACACACACACACACACACACACACACACGTTATAGGAAACCGCAGGAGGGGAGAGTATTACTCTTGCGCGTGGATCTTGCTTGCAGGCATATGGTTGGCCACTTTAAGTACAGGGTGCTGGACTAGGTGGGCCATTGGCCTGATCCAGCAGGCTCTCCTTATGTTCTTTTGGTGGCAAACACCTCTGTGGACGATTGAAGCGCATTTGACATGGACTGCAGTCCACGAAAGCTTATGCTATGTTATAAGAAAAATCTGCCCTTATTCCCTTATGGGGTACACAAGAGCCTTTTGAGGTTCTCCATCAGTAGGAGTAAATTACAGAGTCCAACCAGAGAAAAATTGAGAAGCAAAATCTTTATTATATCTGTTGCAACAGGGCCCACTCCCAAAAATGGAGGAGGAACCCCCAACAATGGTGTGCAATCTCCTATATAGACTTTTGAAATTCCCCCCCTCCCGCTCAAGACCACCCCCCTATACATCATGCATACATCACAAAAAGGGGTGTAACCCAGGACCACCTCCCAGATACATCATGAAAGGGGAGGTCTGGTAGCAGTAATCTGAGCATCCTTGACCCTCCCCATGCCTCCTCTTGCCCTCCACCCAAAAACCCATCAAGTAAAACAAAAGAGATATTTACATTTCCCTGTTTCCCAGCCAAGTTACTCACACCCTTTTGTCTGGCACTCAGGTATCAGCCAGGATTATCCCTTTATTTTCCTGAGACAATCACCCCCTCCTTCCTTGCAGAGAAGCAGTTTGTCAGTTTGGGAGTCAAAATGGAGACAGGCCTTGTTTTGCTTGGCACACTTATGAACAATTATTATATTGTTATACTGTCACACGCCGCCCCAGTCTCCAAGGGGGAAGGGACTCCAGGGTTCTGTTTCCTTTGGAAGAGGTCAGTGGAGACCTCCGTGTCTTTAGGATGTGTGGTTTAACTGATACATATATACAACCTGAGCATAGGATGGAGGGGCTCACAGCGCTAGCACTCCCATAGGTTCCCCCTTGGTTTTCCAGGGGAGCCCCAAATTCTAGTACAGCGCGAGACATCTTGTTCTGTCCTGCAGCTTCCAGCCTTCATCATCCAGCCTTTTTCACTCTCTCACATGATATAAGTGAAAAAACTGCTCCTTTTCCCTTATGGGGTATCCAAGAGCCCATATAGAGTCCTTTTGTAGGTTCTCTATCGGTAGGAGAAAATAACAGAGGCCAGCCAGAGAATATTGAGAAGCAAAGCAGCTAGTAAGCCTGATCTTTATTAAACTGTTGCAACAGGGTGCTCCCCTCACACACAGGAGAGAGGAGGACCCAGAGCCATGTGTGCAAGCCCTTATATATACATTTTAAATTGCCCACCCTGGAGTCCAAGACCACCCCAGAAACATCATACCTACATCACAGAAAAGGCGGTCTACAACAGAAATATGAGTGTGTTGTTTTGGCAAGTTTCCTGATTGCATTTTCTGGGTTTGGGCCACTCTTTTCTTATTTCTTGTTGTTTAGTCCTTTAGTCGCCTCCGACTCTTCGCGACCCCATGGACCAGAGCACGCCAGGCACCCCTGTCTTCCACTGCCTCCCGCAGTTGGGTCAGACTCACATAGGTAGCTTTGAGAACACTGTCCAACCATCTCGTCTTTTGTTATTATAACTACTTAATTCCTGAATCTAGGTCACAGGCTCACACCCTGTTCATATCTTGAATGTGCCCTTAAGACAGGATTTGTGAGGAAAGAGACAATGGGCAGGTTTCCCACTTTGACCTTGCAGAGAAATATTTGAGGTCAATTTGTTCAGGACTTAATCTGTGGGGTTTCAGACATGTGGTTTATATATACAGTTATCAGCATTTAATTTTTTTATATATGACCTTAAATTTCTTACAACACACACAACAACCCCAGCTATCCTTCTTCCATCTACCAGCCAAGTGAATGGATTGGGGAAAATCCCTACTACCCCTACTTTGCAAAGATCCCCATCACTAGAGTTGCAGCTCTTGAAACCTGGCACATTCTTTGAGATGCGGATGATTCCATTAAGCTGGCCGGCCAAAGCCATCCCCTTAACAAAGGAACTGGTGTGGCAGGATCCACTGCCTTTCCTACTCAGTTCTAACCCTTGCTGGATGCAGGATCACAGGCCTGGAAGGGATCCAGGTGACACCCCCCCCCCAAAACACCCTGTAACAATAAATCTGTAAGTGTTTAAAGTGCCATTAGATGCTTTGTCATCTAAGTATGTGACTAAACACAGACCACAAAGCATCATGATGACCTTCCTTTTCTGCTTTTAACTTCTAGCCAGAGGAAGAGTTCTGGAAAGCTTGCCCGCTGTTAAGTCATCTTTTGGTTTGTGCTAAAAGATTTTACAGTTGGTTTTACAGGCATTGAGGATCCCTGGATTTATTTTCCTGATGGACCAAGACCTTATGTTGGTTCTTGCAATGCTGTTTTCCTCCTCCTCCTCCTCCTCCTCCTCCTCTGCGATCCCTCATAGCCAAGTAAGATTGTCTTCCATAAACACAGTTTTAACAGTGAGTCCATAAGGCCAATTCTGGATCCACACGTCCTTCCACAGTGGGGACATTGGTTTCCGGGCAGGAGTTGATCACGGTGAGGGTTTGCCAAGCGTGTCTTCCTCTTAGCATGTTTCTCCCTTGCGTCCTGAGTTCGAGTGTCTTCAAAGCCCATGACACCTTCGGTAAAGGCTGTTCTCCAACTAGAGCGCTCGCAGGCCAGTGTTTCCCAGTTGTCGCTGTTTATGCTACATTTTTTAAGATTTGCCTTGAATACGCCTGTGCTGTTGCCTCTGGGCAGACGACACCTGTCACAGCCCTAGATAGCAAGCTCATCATCTATTACCCCACCAACATTCCTCCCTAGAACAAAGGTCAAAACAAAATAAAAATTAAAAAAATTCCTTCCAGTAGCACCTTAGAGACCAACTAAGTTTGTTCTTGGTATGAGCTTTCGTGTGCATGCACACTTCTTCAGATACACTAGAACAAAGGTGTCATGTGAATTCTGCCATAGCCAGATGTTGTTGTTGTTCAGTCGTTCAGTCGTGTCCGACTCTTCGTGACCCCATGGACCAGAGCACGCCAGGCACGCCTATCCTTCACTGCCTCTCGCAGTTTGGCCAAACTCATAGCCAGATAGCAACGGCTATTTCTGCAGACAGTTTTAGTTATATCCCCCCCCAAAAGGGGTGTTGTTTGATGTGACAGTAATGGAGATTTTTTTCATCTAATAAGTTAAAAGTAACAATTAAGGTCTTCCAGTAGCACCTTAGAGACCAACTAAGTTTGTTCTTGGTATGACCTTTCGTGTGCATGCACACTTCTTCAGATACCTTCAGGGAAATGCCTCTTCCCCGACTGCGCACGCGCCCCGTCTGCGAGGCTGGCTGCCGTCCGGAGTGGAGGCGGAAACAAACAAACAAACACCCACCCACCCAAGCTCCTCCCCCTATTCCTCCCGTTCCGCGTCACGTGAGCTCGCCTCCTTCCTCCACCGCCCGGCCTTCGCCTGCCCCGGATGTTGTAGCCGCTCGGTCACGTGAGAAAACACCTTTCCCCCCCCACCGTAGAGCGAGCGTCACGTGGCCGGAAGAAGGGCAGGGAGGGGAAGAAGCACGAGAGAGCGGCGCAGGGGTCGCCGCCGCCGCCGGAGGAGGGCCTCGCCCGAAGCCGCATGTGACCCGCGGCCCAGCAGGACAGGGTCGCTCTCCGGACGCCGCCATGGGGTGTTGCTACAGCAGCGAGAACGAGGCCTCGGACCAGGTGAGAGGGGAGGGGTCTTCCCTGGTCCTTCCCCGGCTGCCTCTCCTTGCCACGCTCCCCGCTTCTCGGCTGGGCAGACGGTTCTGAGGCTCGGGTGGTCCCGCTTGTTGTAGCCGCGGAGAAAGGGGCTCTGGCTTCCCTCCCGGGCCAGGTGCGCGTGGAGACCCTCGGAGCCAACTCCCAGGGGCCGAGGTCCCTTCGCCGCCCCCCCTTCAAGCTCTGCCCTCCCCCTGGCGATGGGCATGGCCGTTCAGATGGTGTGCATGTGACCAGTTCCGCGGGGTGGGGCTGCTTAGACCTGGACCCTCCCAAATATTGTGTCCGAGGTGCCACCCCTGGTGGAGACCCCCTGCCGTGCGTGCGCCTCGGGGTGGGGCTGGGGCTGCAGAGGGCGCTTGGTGGGCTCCGAGCCTGTGCCCAGAAAATGCCTTGCTGGGGAGCAAGAAGGAAGCCGAGGATATCGGGCTTGGGGAGGCCGCGGCGTGGGAAGGAATCGCCCTCTGCTTCCCCGCCTACACTATCGGCCAGTTGCTCGCCTCCCTCTTTCCCACCCTGTGAGTCTCCCTCCACCTCCTTTGTCGCTGTGGTTTCTCCGCCTGTTGCTCTTTCCCAAGCCCTGTTCTCTGCTTGTCATTTGTGACAGTTTGTTCCTTCTCATTGTCATGCCATAGTAATAATAATAATAATAATTTATTATTTATACCCTGCCCATCCGGCTGGGTTTCCCCAGCCACTCTGGGCGGCTTTCAACAGAACATTAAAATGCAATAATCTATAAAACATTAAAAGCCTCCCTAAACAGAGTTGCCTTCAGATGTCTTCTAAAGGTCTGGTAGTTGTTGTTCTCTTTGACATCTGAAGGGAGGGCGTTCCACAGGCCGGGCGCCACTACCGAGAAGGCCCTGCACCCCCCTGCATAGTAAGGAGAACAAGGTGTGCAGCTTGCAGGGAAGGCTCTCTTGTCTTCTTCAGTCTCCTGATCTCATATAGCACGGTCTGTGGTGCTATATGCCCCTAGTACCTGTTGCTTAAGAGTTTAAGAAATTTATCTTGGGGGGGGGGGACGCTACCGCTGTTCAGTTCTCATTGCCTTTCTTGGTTTCTGGCAAAGCCTCCAGTTGGGTTCTCCTCCCACCTTGCAGGTGAGGCAACATGCAGCCCAGATGGGTGTGGCCCGAGGGGAGCCTGTTCTGCTGCTTTCTAGCCTGCCTCTAGCCTGTGGGTGAAATAAAACAAGCTTGGTCTGAAGGGGCCTTTCAGTTGCCTGTTTTGGCTACTGCAGCATGTGAAGCAACAGGGTACCTCTTTGAGCCTTCCCCTTTGCCTAAAGCACAACTTCCCAAATTCAAGTCATATGACTTCCCTGTAATGAAATGCAAGATCTGTTACATTAACACTGCTCTCAAATGTGCAGTCTTGGTAAGGCAGGGAAAGGGAGCCCAGGTAGGCCTAGGATGGGGGGACCCGGCCAGATGGGCGGGGTACAAATAATAAATTATTATTATTATTATATATAGGAAAATATTTTGCATTCCAAGCAGCCAAGATGGAGTTGTGAGGAGAAGTCCTGGCCATGAAACGGCATTGGAAATTACTCTGATGTGTCTTACCTGCCTTTCAGTTCAGCCTGAATGAAACAAAACTCTAGTTACCTGGAGGTGCCCTTGTTAGTGGCTGGCATATAGCACATTGTATAAGGCTAGAATAATAACCATAATCAGTAAGCAGAATGACTAAACCACAGAGCCTAGGGCTTGCCGATCAGAAGGTCGGTGGTTCGAATCCCCGCGATGGGTTGAGCTCCCGTTGCTCGGTCCCAGCTCCTGCCCGCCTAGCAGTTTGAAAGCATGTCAAAGTGCAAGTAGATCAATAGGTACCGCTGCAGCGGGAAGGTAAACGGTGTTTCCGGGTGCTGCTCTGGTTCGCCAGAAGCGGCTTAGTCATGCTTGCCACATGACCTGGAAGCTGTACGCTGGCTCCCTTGGCCAGTAACGTGAGATGAGCGCAGCAACCCCAGAGTTGGCCACGACTCGACCTAATGGTCAGGGGTCCCTTTACCTTTACCTATAAAACAGCTCATGTATTGCTAGGCACCTTGGCTTGGCTTGTTATTTTTGAAGCATATCAGAGAATCCTTTTTCCTTTTTTAGTAGATTCTGCACAGAACTTGCTTCTCACATGACCGAGATAGAGAGGTCTTCAGAAATATCCTCTTCCCTTCTGATCTGAGGTTGCATCTTTGTTGCTCATGCCTTGGCCAGGTTGTGTGTATTTGGGCAGGAGGGCGGTGGGGGGGAGAGCAGAAACGCCTTGTCCTGAACTCACAGATCTCTGTTACTTGGCAAGCCCAGCCAGATCAGCTGTTCTGGGCTGTCAGCCTGCTCACTTTCTATCTCTCCTGCTGCTATTCTTGGTGGCATCTATCGCTGTCATCTTGAAGGGCACCTGTGAAACTGTCACCGGAGCCGTCAAAGGGTGGGGGAATACTGTGTGTGTGTGTGAGGGAGAGAGAGAGAGATTGCGATTATCCAAGCATTTGTACTAGCCTTTCAACCAACTAGCATTGCTGGCCTCCTAACAACATTGTTTATTTTTTTATTTAAAATACCTTTATGCTGCCTTCAGGGTTGCACCCACAATACAACAATAGTTAGAAGTAGGATATTTCTTCCCTCTGTTTACTTATCTCTGTCAGTCTTATCACAGTGAAGGGAAGAGTGGGTTATGTCAGCCCTTTCCTGGAATCATTGTGTTTACCTCTGGCACACTGCGTCAGTTTCCATTCGCCCTTACTGTTTCATGCTCTCCGTGTTTGTGTGTTATGGGTGGAGCATGCACACACAGCCTGAAAGGGAGAAGGGACCCCTTCAGCCACCTATGCTCGTTTCTCCTGAGGTGACTTCTTACTTTGGCCACTGGTCTGACTTTATTTATTTATTTATAAATAAATGTCCCGAAGGGGACAATGACAATAAAATCTATTCTATTCTATTCTATTCTATTCTATTCTATTCTATTCTATTCTATTCTATTCTATTCTATTCTATTATTTACCAACCACCCTATACCCGGAGGTCTCAGGGTAGTTCACTGAATAAAATCAAAATATAAAGCCACAAAATACATAATCAAAATACAGTACAAACAATACCCCCCCCACACATTTTAAAAGGACATAGGATGCCAATCAAATCAACCCAACGCCTGGTTAAAAAGGAATGTTTTTGCCAGGTTCCTAAAGGTGTATAATGAAGGCGCCAGACGAACTTCCCTGGGGAGAGCATTCCACAGAAGGGGAGCCACTGCAGAGAAGGCCCCGTTCTTGTCTTGCCACCCTCCAGACCTCTCGAGGAGGTGGCACACAAAGAAGGGCCTTGATAGAAGGCATCTTCCTCTGGCGAAATGACAGTTGACAAAATAGCTCCTTAGGTACCATTTTCAGGTGTGGGCACCAGCATGGTTCCCTTCGGGAAGCTTGAAGACTTGGGAGTCAGGGAGAACAGCAGGGAACCGTCTTGATGCCGGTAATTCTGCACGTTTTTGCATTAAAATAACTGAAGTGAAAAGGTATGGCTTTGTCCGTCCTTTATCCCTTCTGGCAAGACAAAAAGTTCTCCTGTGGTTTCACTTCTTAGCCTTGCGGCCGAGAAAGAGAGCAGAACTTCTCGAAACAGATCTTCCCTGCATGTTCTCCAGCCCTCTTTGGTTCAGACTCTGAAAGAAAGAACGGGAAGTTCTCTTGCGTAGACTCTGTGTAGCTTCCTTTTACTTTTGCCTTTCCAGCCTGTCTGGGGCTCGTAAAGCGCCTCTTAACACACTAAGGAACTTGGTGCTGGGAGGGTCCTGTTGCGCTTGGAGATTTTGTTCGACTGTTGCAGGGGACGCCTGGAAGTCACACTTGGCGTGGGTCCTGCGAGGCTGTCTTGGTTTTGTTTAGGACTAGCACAGCCGTCTGCCCTGGTGGTCGCACTTTGTGGGACTCCTTTTCCACTTTGACACAGCTGAGTGCCATATACCGGTAGGCTTCAAGCACACAGCTGCCGCCGAAGATGATGGAAAAGGCCTAGACAGAGGCACGGTCTCGGGATCCCCTTTGCAGGGAGGAAGAGCATTTGCCCATTGCGCAACAGGCGTGTATGTCTCTGAGGCCTGGAGTGGGAACTCTGCCAGCAGCAGCTAGAGGGGGGACATTGTTTTCCTTCTGCAGTCTTGCTCAGATACTATTGCTTGCTTGGTGCAGCCAAGTGGGCTCTGTTGTCAGGCAAGAGGAAGGGGAAAGGGGAAGCCCTCTGGCTCATGCCCTCAGTATTAGGTTTAGTCTATCTATGTGCACAGGCTCTGTATCCCAGATATGCACAGATCCGTCTTTCCCTCTAAAGGTACAGGTAAAGGGACCCCTGACCATTAGGTCCAGTCGTGACCGACTCTGGGGTTGTGGCGCTCATCTCGCTTTACTGGCCGAGGGAGCCGGCGTACAGCTTCCGGGTCATGTGGCCAGCATGACTAAGCAGCTTCTGGCGAACCAGAGCAGCGCACGGAAACGCTGTTTACCTTCCCGCCAGAGCAGTTCCTATTTATCTACTTGCACTTTGACGTGCTTTCAAACTGCTAGGTTGGCAGGAGCTGGGACCGAGCAACGGGAGCTCACCCCGTCACAGGGATTCGAACCACCAGCCTTCTGATCGGCAAGCCCTAGGCTCTGTGGTTTAACCCACGGCGCCACCCGCGTCCCTGTCTTTCCCTCTGCTTCCTATCAAATGCAGAGATGTGACTTGAGGGTTGAGTAAGCTTGTGCCGGACCACATGGGCTCCACATGTCCATGCAGTGCCTGTAAGGGGTTGGGCCAAGGCAGTGCTATTTTTCTAGAAAAAGAGGCGCCATAACTCAACCAAAAACGCCTCCCTTCTCTGATAATAGCAATGGCACCCACCTGAGAGGGGCCGGAACTGAGTTGCGGTGAGTTCCGTCTGAAATAAAAGCCCTGGGCCAAGGTGCCCCCGAGGGGTTTGCCCAGAGGGATGGTGTTGTAAGCCCAAAATGGCTTATCTTCTGAGTTACGCCAATAAAACTCAGAGACAAGAGGAGCTAGGAGTCCATTGCTGTTTAGTGCAAAGCAATAGGTCACAGTCGAATCTTTTCGCAAAACTGCAAACCCGCCCAACGTGGGGCAGGGATATTTATAACATTTCAAACAAAGGATTTCAATTTAACCAATCATGTACATCATTACCTCATTCTAGTTTAATACGCATGCGCAATAAGCATTGCTAACTCAACTTTGATTCTCACCGTGATCTGTTAATTTGTGCTAGTATGCATGTTGGGGACCTGTGTTACGTGTAGCCATTTGTACCATGTATCAACTTAGGTTCTAGCTTATGATCTGTAGCTTTGTGTTTGACGTATTAGCTATCCTTCTGTCCAGTATGGGACGGCATCTTGCCAAATCATCAGTTTCTTAAAGCAACAGGTTTCCATAACTTCTCTATCAGAAACATATTCAAGGATTTACAGTCATACCTCGTGTTGCGTACACGTCGTGTTGCGTACGTTCGGGATACGCACCGCGGCGACCCGGAAGTCCTCTGTGGAGGATGTGTGGGTGTGCGCAGGTGCACAGAAGCGTTCTGCGCATTTTGCGCATGCGCAGAAGCGCTCAAATCGCACTTCTTCCGGTTTTTGTTTTGTTTTTTCCCCGTGCGTTCGTGATACGCACGCCCGGGTTATGTAGCGCGACCCTGGAACGGATCGCGTGCGTAACCCGGAGTTCCACTGTATAGGGGTTCACATTATCACACTGCCACAATGGGACTGCCTTTTCTGGGGCTGAGGACAAAGATTGGTTGCTCTTCCTCACACCGTTGTGGGTAACAAGCCAGGCAGCTGAAGTTGGCTGCGATCAGAACTTGGGAACAAGGCCTTGGTCTGTTTCCAAGTATGAGGACAGCGGTGGTGGTGGTGGTGGGAGCAGTAGCACCTCAGAGGGGTCGGGTTTCAGGAGCTGCAGGGAACTTTCTTGCCAGAGTCTGTGCCAAGTGGAGCATTCCTGAGAGAGGCCCGGTGGGTCTGTCTGGCTGTATGAATGAGAGGCGAGCACTTGCTGGAAGCCAGGCGTGCAAGCCAAGTGCCCCTGTGGAGTGATTTGGGACCTGCCCAGGGGGTTGGAAGCCAAGGAGTCTGCTGAAAATAGGGGCGAGGGAGAGAGGGAGCCCGAGCTGAGGATGGCAGGAGACGTGTGGCATTTCCGACAGGCGTCTGGAGGGGACGCCAGGTTGGAGAAAAGGTGTCAGGGTACGTTGGCCTCCTTTTCCAGAAGGGTACAGTATTTTCCTGCATATAAGACTACTTTTTAACCCAGGAAAATCTTCTCAAAAGTCAGGGGTCGTCTTATACGCCGGGTCGTATTTCTTATACGGCGAGTATATCCCAAACTCTATATTTTAACTGGAAAAGTTGGGGGTCGTCTTATACGCCCAGTCGTCTTATATGCCGGAAAATATGGTACTCAGAAATGTGGTCCCCTGGCAAAGGGAGGGTTGCTACTCAGTCAGGGCCAAAGGTGACCTGTGCTTGTTGGGCTACTTGTGAGCAGGAGGAACTCTTACGCTGAGCTGAGTTGATTTAATATTTGTATCCTGCTTTTCCAGCAACAGATGTCGAGCTCAAAGTGGCTCACAATGATTGCAGGAGCATTAAAAAACAACACACATTGCTATCATTTTAATTGCAAACACAGTAGCACATAAGGCAAACAACAACAACAAATTCAAACAAAAACAACAAAACGATACAATTCAGTAAAGTTACAGTATTGCCAGGATCCTTCCTGATCACATGGACTCTTGCTCCAGGACAACAAAAAACAGATTAGCTGTTCGTTGTCCAACGCATTGTTTTTCAACACTGCAAGGGGTGGAAGCCACATTTGCTGTGCAATCTCTGTAGGCATTTCCATGGAACTATGCAATTAAAATCTCTTTGGGGTGGGTGGGCAAGGGGTGGCCAGAGCAACACCAGGGGGGAGAAGCTCAGGAAACCAGCCGCTAGTTGTTCCTCAGCCCAGAATTCTGTCGCTTTTCCAGCTGGTCCAGTGCAGGCAAGGGAGTGGATCTGCGTCCAAGGTGGATTTGATTTAAATCAAATCAATTTAAATCACTAGTCAGTAAGACTTGATTTAAACCATTTTTTTTTTTTACAGATTCTTTCTTGCTGGCATAATCTTAATATTTAGAACTGGGAAGAAGGGCCTGGAACCAGTGAACTCTTATTAGTTGACTGGCTAGCACTTCAAGGTCTCGCCAAGGACTTACAGTCGTCGTCCCCCGTCTGAAATGTCTGAGCCAGGGTTGAACATTGAGCCGTTCTAACTCCTGTGTGCACGCAATCTGCAGCAAGTGAATACTGGCTTGGGGAGCCTTCCCTTGCCCGCCAGTGGCTGCTGGGTCCTCTGCAAATTCTGACCGCTGTCTGTCTTTCCCTCCTTGCTTTCCCCACCTTAGGGCGATGAGTCTAAGCCCCTGCTGCCCACTGCCTCCAGCCCACCCAAGCCCTTAAATGGAGCCGAGCCCAACTGCTACAGCCTGCCTTCAGCCCGGACGGACGAGCAGGCTTTGCTGTCATCCATCCTCGCCAAGACAGCCATGTGAGTAGAGCGTGTTGTTCTTTAACGTGGAGGTGAAAAGGCAAACGGATTCATAAAAACATAGAATTGCAGAGTTGGAAGGAACTCAAAGGGCCATTTAGGCCAGGGGTCGGCAACCTCCGGCCTATGGGCCAGATGAGGCCCACGAAGACCGTTTTACCGGCCCACGAGCCGCCCGCCAACCGAGCCGCCCGCTCGGCAAGCCCCCCCGCGCGTGGCATGGGGACTTGCTGAGCGGTGCCGGAAATTGCGTCTGCGCATGTCCAGACGCCGGAAATTGCTTCTGCGCAGGTGCGATTTTCGGTGTCTGGGCATGTGCAGAAGTGATTTCCGGCGCCACGGACATGTGCAGACATGATTTCTGGCATCATGCTGCGCATTTCCAACCCACGGATGCTCTCCATGGGCTTGATCTGGCACACGGCCAGATAACCTTGCCGACACCTGATTTAGGCCAGCCCCCCTGCAATGCAGGAACAGAACGACTGGGACCAAAACAGGCTGTGCTGCACCAAAAGCAGCCTTCCCCATCCGGGCGATGTTTCTGACTACAGTTCCCATCAGGCCCAGGTTCCTATGTGGTGCTGGGGATGCTGGGAGTTGTAGTTCAAAACATCTGGGCCGCTCCAGTTTGGCAAGAGCCGGCCTTGCATATCTCTGGCGGGGGAGCCTCCTGAACCACCTTTTGCAGAGCTCCAAGGGTGGGAAGGACCTTGCTTGCTCAGAGAACCAAGGATTGGGAGGCAAGTGGTGGGTCTTGGCCTGCCTGTGGTATTCCAGTGGGGTACCTGGTCGGCCTCCGTGGGGAACAGGCTAGGCTGGTCTGACACATTCTAAGGGAAACCTCCAAGGAAGGGGGGACCCTGTGACCCCCTCAGATAAAGGTAAAGATAAAGGGACCCCCGACCATTAGGTCCAGTCGTGACCGACTCTGGGGTTGCGCGCTCATTGCGCTTTACTGGCTGAGGGAGCCGGCATACAGGTCATGTGGCCAGCAGGACTAAACCGCTTCTGACGAACCAGAGCAGCACAGGGAAACGCCGTTTACCTTCCCGCTGGAGCGGTACCTATTTATCTACTTGCACTTTGACGTGCTTTCGAACTGCTAGGTGGGCAGGAGCTGGGACCGAACAACGGGAGCTCACCCCGTTGCAGGGATTCGAACCGCCGACCTTCCGATTGGCAAGCCCTAGGGGCTCTGTGGTTTAACCCACAGCGCCTCCCTCTAATTCAATGGAACGGAATCTGAATCCCGAATCCTGCGAGCTCATTTCTGTTCCCACCTGTCCTACCTGGGACACTGAGGTCCAGCGCCAAGGGCCTTCTGGCGGTTCCCTCACTGCGAGAAGGGAGGGCGTTCCACAGGGCGGGCGCCACTACTGAATTGTGCTCAGAAACGTACTGGGAGCCATATAACGAGACGATCGTTAAATGAGCTATTAAAAAAACAACCACCCAGAGTCCAGTGCGTCCACTTTCCCTCTGAGAACCCGAAGCAGGTGGGTCAGGGGGTCTGATCTCTTCCCTCGCTTTCTTGCAGCAACATCATTGACGTTTCGGCCGCAGACCAGCAAGGCATGGAACAGCACGAGTACATGGACAGAGCCAGGCAGTACAGGTAGGGCCCGCCCCCCCCCCCCGGAGCAACTCTTTCCTGCTTCTGTCCCGGAAATTCTCCCCCCGCCCATCTTCTCCCCCCCTGCTTCTTTGCCCTTCACCTACCAATTGTCGGGACCCTAAACTTAAGAGGTGGGCTGCTAAACACACGAATCAGGTACCAGGAAATTGAGAATCACTCTGCTGTGGGACAGGCCTGGCCCTGCTTCCCCTAGAGATGGAAATAACCTTCTCCCTGCCCAGCCCTCCCTTTAGAGCCAGGGGTGGGCAGATCAGAGTTTATGGATTTGCTTTTGAGTCGCTGAACAACTGATCCACTCCTGGCTATCCCACCGTTTATTTGTTTGAGTTGGATGATTTAGTGGGGCGTGGGGGTGGCGGCGAGGGAATAATTTTGCTGTTATTTTAGGAGCCAGAAGTGTCTGCTGGAAAAACACCCATTTCGGCCTTAGGGCAGCTTGAAAAATCCTGAGCATCTCGGTGGACCATTTAGTGATCTTTTCTTTATTTTCGCCTTTTATAACAATTGTAATGCGCTGTACTAGATGCTCTATGGCTGTATTTTTACAAACATAAAATGACCTGGTCCACAGACCCCCCCCCCCACCTTAGAGCAAAGCCTTGATGCCCACGTCCTTATTTTTGCTCCCTGCTGGTCAGTCTCTCTCTCTCACACTCCCTTTGCTTCTCCTGCCTTTCCTTCCAGCACCAGGCTGGCCATGCTGAGCAGCAACCTGATGCACTGGAAGAAGCTCTCGACGCTCCCGTCGCTCACCACGCAGCCCCATCAAGTGCTTGCCAGCGACCCCGTTCCCTTCGCAGACTTGCAGCAGGTGGGTACGCTCCCTCTGACGCCCGCTTCCGACCTTCCCCCGAAGCAAGGCTGGAGAACATCTGTGGCCCTGCAGGGGGTGGGGTTGGACCACGACCGTGTCATCCCGAAAAAGAGCCCACGTGGCATAGTGGGTAGAGTGTCAGGCTAGGACCTTGGAAGACGAGGGTTCAAATCCCCACTCAGGCATGAAGCTCCCTCCATGGGTGACCTTTGGGGCATCAGCTGAACCTCCGTCGCAGGGTTGTTGTGAGGATAAACTGTGGAGGGGAACTATGAATTCCAGCCGTGCTTTGGCTCTTGAAGCTGGCAGGGTGAGCTGGCCACGTGCGCCATCGATGTTCACCTGCAGGCCTGGGCCATGCCGCCTCACCCTTCAGTATCTAATCAATAGATTAGATCCTCTTTTTAAAAAGGGAGCTGGCGAGAGTCACTCTGCGCTTATCAGCAGCTGCTGCCATGGCGCCTCTCAGGACCGGTTGCTGAGAAGCAGTCGTGGGAGACGCTTCTGGCTGCCTTCCCCTGCTTTTCCCCCCTCTTCCCGCCCTCCCTCCCTCCTTCTTTCCCTCTCTCTTCCTCTCTCTCTCTCACCCCTTCCTTTCTTCTCTCTCTCTCTCTCTCTCTCTCTCTCTCTCACCCCTTCTTTCTTTCTTTCTTTCTTTCTTTCTTTCTTTCTTTCTTTCTTTCTTTCTTTCTTTCTTTCTTTCTTTTTCCTTCCTTCCTTCCTTCCTTCCTTCCTTCCTTCCTTCCTTCCTTCCTTCCTAGTCAGTAAGGCTTGATTTAAATCACTAGTCAGTAAGACTTGATTTAAATTTTTTTTTACAGAAAGACTCATCCTTGCTGGTATAATCTTAATATTTACAACCATACAAAGGTTTCGTTTTTGGAATAATAAATTTTCAGAGTAGTTTTTACAGTTATGTCAATAATTACTGATTTGGTTATACTACTAGAAATACATAGACAGATAATTATGAAATTATGGTGAGGTTTAATAATGTTAACTGTTTATATTTGGACAACTTTTCTGCTGTACTTTATTGGAAGGAGAAAAACAATCATTTCCTTAATAACCATTTAAACAATTTAACTAAAACAATAACATGATAGCATATGTATCCATGTTTGTTAACTGATGTGGTTAAACATTATTTTTTTTTAAACTTAGACTGAGTTTTAGCACACTTGATAAACTTAAAACAAATCCTTATTTCCTGAGGAATAGCCTTTGGACTGCAAAGGGACCCAGGTGGCGCTGTGGGTTAAACCACAGAGCCTAGGGCTTGCCGATCAGAAGGTCGGCGGTTCGAATCCCCACGATGGGGTGAGCTCCCGTTGCTCGGTCCCTGCTCCTGCCTATCTAGCAGTTCGAAAGCACGTCAAAGTGCAAGTAGATAAATAGGTACCGCTCTGGTGGGAAGGTAAACGGCGTTTCGGTGCGCTGCTCTGGTTCGCCAGAAGCGGCTTAGTCATGCTGGCCACATGACCCGGAAGCTGTATGCCGGCTCTCTGCCTATAGAGCGAGATGAGCGCCGCAACCCCAGAGTCGGAGGTCAGGGGTCCCTTTACCTTTACCTTTACCTAGCCTTTGGACTACAATGTAACTTAAATAGAAGACTATATTTAGAAAGATTTTTCCTCCAAAAGCATTTTATTTTAAAAATCCAATTTCAATAAAAAAAATCTGATTTTTTAAAAAAAATCGTTGATTTTTATCCACCCTGCCGAGCCCAGAGTTCAGATCTTGCCCCCTAGAATATGCTGGTTTTTTGGTGACGTGCATCTCCTCCTGGAGTGCCCTGTACGGCTCACCCCTCCCTTCTCCCCCCAGGTCTCCCGGATAGCTGCGTACGCCTTCAGTGCTCTCTCCCAGATCCGAGTGGATGCGAAAGAAGAACTGGTTGTACAGTTTGGGATCCCCTGATGCCGATCCCGCAGACGTCTGTAACTTCTTGTTTTTTTAACAACCTCCCACTTTTCCTTTCCTCTCCCTCGCCACCGGTCGGCTTTTCACTGCAGTGGGACTTGTACGGATAAGCGACACACTGAACTTCCTGCCACTTGCGCCCCAGAGACAGTCGCCTCCGCCAGCTCCCCGGGGCTGGCCCGACCCACGTTTCTCCCCCCTCCCGTGTGTGTTTGTGTGTGTGTGGCGGTGGGGGGGGCATATTTGTGCCAGCCCGTACATGAATTCGTTTGAAGAGGGGGCAGGCCCTGAACACTGTGCATGCTAAGTCCAGCTCCTAAAGAGGTGAGCACCGCACTATTGGTCAACGAGGGGACAGGGGACGGGATCCTGAGGCCCATTATTTACCTTCCCCCCCTTAATAAGGCTCTGAAATTCTTGCCTCCGGGGTTAGGGGGCTGAGATGCGTTGCAGCCGCTGCCTGCCCCTTCCCACTTGGGGTTCAACCTGCATCACTTTCCCGTTGCTGCCCGCAGAATGCCGGGCCTTCTTCCTAGGATTTCGGGGGAACCAACGAAGGGTGCGTTGGGTTGTCTTCTTCTTCCAAATAGGAAGGAGGGGAGGGAAGAAGGCAAAGAGCAGCTTGCGGGGGGGGTGTCTTTTTTGGGGGGTGTCTCACCCATCACCACCCTCTTTTTAAGTGGCTGAGCTGTCGTTTCATTTTAATATTTTGGTTTCCTTTTTTTTTTTTTTTTGCTAAAGTAGATAAAATATAAATACGTTCATCATCCACGCAAAAGGCTCCTGGTCGTTTTGTCGCGTGACTCGGTCGATCCAGGGGACGGAGCGACCCCCGCCCCCCCTGTGAAGAAACTTTGTGGCATCGGGGGCTTTTACGTTAACAGGAAAGGCGAGGAAGAGGGGACTTGATAAAACCTTATACAGTGATCCCTCGACTTTGGAATGACCCGACTTACGAGTTTTTCGAGTTGCGAGGGATCAAAGCGGCCGCCGCTTCCGAATTTTTTCAACTTCCGATCAGAAGTCGCGGCCGCTTCAGATGCGGTTTCCTCGACTTACGAGGTTTTTTCCGACCTACGAATGCGTTCTCCCAACGCATTCCTATGGGGACTCGAGTTACGGTGATTTCCGACTTACGAGGATTCTGTCAGAACGGATTATCTTCGTAAGTCGAGGGTCCACTGTAAAGTGACACAAGGGAGGGAGGAACACCAAAATTCTCGAGCATCCGATGAAGCTGAGCGTTGGGGCATTCAGGACAGACCTTCATGCAGTGCGTAGTTAAGCTATGGGACGTCCAAAGGAGGTAATGACACCTGCCAACTTGGATGGCTTTAAAAGGTTAGAGAAATTCACGGATGAGGAGGTGGCTATTAGCCAGGATGGCTGTGCTCTGCCTCCCCAGTTGGAGGCAAAAATGCTTCTGAATCCCAGTTGCTGGAAACCTCAGGAGGGGAGAGTTGAGAGCCAGGGTGGTGTAGTGGTTAAGAGCAGTGGACTCGTAATCTGGGGAACTGGGTTCACTTCCCCGCTCCTCCACATGCAGCTGCTGGGTGACCTTGGGCTAGTCACACTTCTTAGCAGCTCAAAAAGCCAATGCAATTCTGGGCTCCATCAATAGGAGTATAGCATCTAGATCAAGGGAAGGAATAGTACCACTGTATTCCGCTCTGGTCAGACCTCACCTGGAATACTGTGTCCAATTCTGGGCACCACAGTTCAAGAAGGATACTGACAAGCTGGAACGTGTCCAGAGGAGGGCAACCAAAATGGTCAAAGGCCTGGAAACGATGCCTTATGAGGAAGGGCTTAGGGAGCTGGGTATGTTTAGCCTGGAGAAGAGAAGGTTAAGGGTTGATATGATAGCCATGTTCAAATATATAAAAGGATGCCATATAGAGGAAGGAGAAAGGTTGTTTTCTGCTGCTCCAGAGAAGAGGACACGGAGCAATGGATTCAAACTACAAGAAAGAAGATTCCACCTAAACATTAGGAAGAACTTCCTGACAGTAAGAGCTGTTTGACAGTGGAATTTGCTGCCAAGGAGGGTGGTGGAGTCTCCTTCTCTGGAGGTCTTTAAGCAGAGGCTTGACAGCCACCTGTCAGGAATGCTTTGATGGTGTTTCCTGCTTGGCAGGGGGTTGGACTGGATGGCCCTTGTGGTCTCTTCCAACTCTATGATTCTATGATTCTCTGAAGTCTCTCAGCCCCACTCACCTCACAGAGTGTTTGTTATGGGGGAGGAAGGGAAAGGAAAATGTTAGCCGCTTTGAGACTCCTTCGGGTAGTGATAAAGCGGGATATCAAACCCAAACTCTTCTTCTTGTGCTTGTGTCCTGCTACTGTATATCCCACTGGGGCACTTGGTTGGCCCCTGTAAGAGGATGCTGGACTAGATGGGCCACTGGCCTGATCCAGCAGGCTTTCCCCAAGTTCTTACGTTAAGGGAGCGAGAGGAAACAGGAGCTGCTGTGTGGGGTGGAGTTGGGGGACGTGGGCCCTCCAAGCTCAGGAATAAGGCAGGGAGGAGGTACCGGGATTTGGGTACTCTCTTTAAGAACAGCAGAACCGGAGAGCTGACACACCTGGTGCCACTTGGACAAGCATTTTTATTGGAAAAGAAACCGGCGAACGCCAGCGAAGATACACAGTGGGGGCGCCACCCCGCAAAGAGCAACCCCCCCGCACAAACGTCACTCAATGGAAACGGGTCTTCTTCCAGCAGGTCGGGCGACTCTCCCTCAAGCTCCATAATGACCAGGAGGTGCTGTCTGGCACAGAGGTCTTTCCCGTCACTTAAGAGTTTGAGATGGCAGGATCTGAACCCAGGACTCCCTGTGGGTGCTCTGCCACTGAGCCAGGGATGGGGGGAACCAAACTCCCAGCGTGTGAGGACTACACTTCCATGGGAAAGGGGGGTAAGAAAGAGAAGGGACTCGAGGCTGGCACAAGGAAAGGGTCTGGTAGGTGTCCTTCCCTATTCCCCCCGCCGCCTCGCCCCATTGTTAGGAGAATTTGGAGGGCAGCCGCTTTAAATTCACAGTGGCTGCATCCTCTGTTATGCCGTGCCAGGATCCTTGTTGGGTTTGCAGTGGCTTCCCTTTGTCCGAGGGCAGCCTTCTCCTGCCCTCCAAGATGGCTGTCACCACGCAGGGGCTGATGGGAATGGAGTCTAGCACATCTGCAGGTCAGGAAAGGCAGCCTGGCTGGCTGGCTCCGGACATCGGTTTGCAGAAGGCGGGGCTGGGTGATTTCCCCCGACGCTACAATTCTCTGATCATCTGGAGGGCTGCAGGCGCCCTAGCGTACATAGTAGAAACAACAACAGACAGCCACGGTAACTATACAAAGGATAATATACAAAACCGTGAACAGCTATAATGAAAATGTATTGAATCATGAACTAAACTGACAATGTCATACAAAAAGCATACATAGGTATTTCCTCAGAGAGTTCCTGGAGAGTTTTTTGAGTCCGTATAAGCTTTATTTGAATGATGAGTGTTTGAGCGTCTTAGAATAGCTTAGCTATGTGGAATATCCTAGTTCTGTGTTGATGATAAAGTCCAGTCCTTGACGAAACTGCTGGTGAAATGGGAAGATTCAAAGCTGGCCACCCGTCGGGAAGACAGACCCATACGTCTGATGGACTTTGCATAACCATCTCCAACACTATATATTGCACTTTGAATTAGCACTTTAACGTTTGAAAGTACAGTGGTCCCTCGACTTACGAATTTAATCCGTTCCGAATGGACATTCGTAGGTCGAAAAAAATCGTAAGTCGATTTCCCATAGGAATGCATTGGGAGAAAAATATTCGGAAAAATTCGTAAGTCGAAAAAACCGCATCTAAAATTCGTAAGTCGAGGAAACTGCATCTAAACCGGCAACGATTTCCATTCGGATGTCGAAAAATTCCTAGGCGTGCGGCCACTTTTTTTCATTCGTATTCGTAAGTCGAAAAAGACGGATGTCGAGTACTTTGTAAGTCGAGGGACCACTGTATATACAGGCTTTTGCCTCTGAGGAAATACCTATGTATGCTTTTTGTATGACACTGTCAGTTTAGTTCATGATTCAATACATTTGCATCTATAGCTGTTCACGGTTTTGTATATTATCCTTTGCCCTAGAGCAGTGATGGCTAACCTTGACACTCCAGATGTTTTGGGACTACAACTCCCATTATCCCTGACCACTGATCCTGTTAGCTAGGGATGATGGGAGTTGTAGTTCCAAAACATCTGGAGTGTCAAGGTTAGCCATCACTGCCCTAGAGTACACGGCTTGTTTTCCGCTGCTCCAGAAACCAATGGCTTCAAACTGCAAGAAAGGAGATTCCGACTAAATGCCGGGAGGAGCTTTCTGGCAGTGGAACGGACTCTCTCGGAAAGTGATGGGCTCTCCTTCCTTGGAGGTTTTTAATCACCGGTGGTGGTGGTGGGGATCCCATCTGTCAGGGATTCCTTACCTGCCATTTCTGCCTTGCGTGGGGTTGGGCTAGATGATCGTTGGGGGTCCCTTCCGACACCACAGTTCGACGCATCCCGGAAAGCGGGAAGGCTGAGGCCGTTGGGCACAACTGCAGGAAAAGGCTCCCACCCCACCCCACCCCGGCCCGCTCCCTTCCCCCATCCATGCTCTGCCATGCCAAGGTGCTCTAACTCTTTATTCCCAATTGAGGCTGCGGGTTGCAGGAGCCGCCTCTCCCTGCCGCCGGAGCGGTAGGGCCGTCAGTAGTCGTCCCTTTTCCTCCGGACTTTCTTTGGCCTGATGTTCATGCGTCTCCAGACGGTCGCAGTGGTGCGGTCGAGCTTCGTGACGCCGCTGAAATCGAAGGACTTCAAGTTGGGCAGAGTGGACAGGACATAGCTCCTGTGCAACGTGCAAAGTACAGTGCCAGGGTCAGCGTTTGGAGGACAGCCAGCCTGCCTGGCTCCCTCCCCTCCTTCACGCGGGGCACAGTTAAAACGCCAGCCCCTGTCCTGTGTGCCCCACACTCCTGTTCCCTAAGGGTTGGGGTGTTTACCTGTAGCCCTTCTCCTCCTCAACGGGGTTTCCGTGCAGCGTCAGGTTGCGCAGGTGCGGGAGCACCGCCAGCTTGTCCACCTCCGAAAGCTGCTGGATGGCGTTCCCGTGGAGGTTGAGGTGGCGCAAGTTGTAGAAGGAAGTCAGCACCTGGGCAGAGAGGCCGGCAAGCAGCGGGCTCAGGAAGGCAGCAGCAGCCGGGCAGGCTGCAATCCGCCGGGTGCTGCGCTCGGCCGAGATCCCTACCGGTTTCCAAATCCAGTCTCCCCGGCAACTTCCAGGCTGGACTACTGCAATGCGCTCTCCGCGGGGCTGCCCTTGAAGGCGACTTCCCTCGGTTCAAAACGCAGATTACTGCCCGGGGCTCTATTTAGACCACATACCTTTTCCCTTGTTGGTTTGTTGTATTAATATAATTTTTATTAAAAACTTCATTGTTTTAAACCGGCTTCTCCCGGTTTCCGGGCCCCATTCAAGGTGCACAATTTGGTATTTAAATGACACAGATCCCAGATATCAGATATCTGGTTGCCTCTTTCCCTACAGGTAGGTAGCCGTGTTGGTCTGTCATAGTCAAAACAAAATAAAAAATTAAAAAATTCCTTCCAGTAGCACCTTAGAGACCAACTAAGTTTGTTCTTGGTATGAGATTTCGTGTGCATGCACACGAAAGCTCATACCAAGAACAAACTTAGTTGGTCTCTAAGGTGCTACTGGAAGGATTTTTTTTATTTTGTCTTTCCCTACAGATCCTCTTGGGTGCTGAGATTGGAAGTGGGGGGCCCCTTTTGTTTGGTCCTCCACCCCCAGAGGCCCAGGGAGAAAGGGCCTTCTCTGTGGCAGCCCCTAAGCTGTGGGACTCGCTCCCCACAGAGATCTGTCTGGCGCCTTCATTGCACCTCTTCATCCTGCCTTTTAACGTGTCTATTACTAGCTCCCACCTTATTGTTGGGATTTCAAGCTGTTTTAAATGGGTTCTGGTGTTGTGTTTTAATGCTGTAACCTGCCCTGGGAGCTTAGAGCGAAGGGCGGGTAATCAAAGAAACGAAATAAATACCGTATTTTTTCGCTCCATAAGATGCACTTTTTTCCTCCTAAAAAGTAAGGGGAAATGTCTGTGCGTCTTATGGAGCGAATGTGTGGTCCCTGGAGCTGAACTGCCCAGGGGCAAAAGCAGATCGTGCTTTTTTAAAAAAGAGAAGGGGGTGTTGAAAGGAAGCCCCCTGAGCAGCTGCTCAGCAAACGATCAGGGAGAGAGATAAGGGAGAGAGATTCCAGCCCCGCCCCCTTGCAGAGGGAGGCTGTTTCCCCAGTGACATGGGACTGGCTGATTAGATTATCTGGAAACTGTAGAAATGGCTCCCATTCCTGAAGCTGCAGAACTGTGAGTTAAACCCCATAAAACAGGGTTTTTCCCCTTTGCAAAGTAAGCTCAACAACTTTGAGCTGATCCTCAAAAAATGGGGCTTTTCTCCTTTGCAAAAGAAGCTGCAGAAATTTGAGCTGATCCTCAAAAAAATGGGGCTTTCCCCCTCTATAAACTAGGTGCGTCCTATGGTCAGGTGCACCTTATAGAGCGAAAAATACGGTAATAGCTCCAGTACTCAACCAAGGCAGCTGCGCCCTAGTTAGCATCTTGATGGCCCCCCACCAACGAACGATGTCGGCAAGGACGGTGTTGCCGGTGCGTTGATCTGCTTTGCGAAGCAACAGTGAAACCTGTTTAAAGGAGCCCCGGGGAACGGACTACGCTACCGGGTCGATGGTGGGCAGGTCGTTGAAGGAGAGGTCGATCCAGTAAATGTCCTCTGGGAACTCCAGGAGCTGGCCCACAGTCTCCGTGAATTGGGTCAGCTCCCCGAGGGTGTTGTTGTTCAGCCAGATGGCCTGCGTCAGCAGCCGGCCCCCTTCGGAACGAAGGATGGGCTTTAAGCCGGCCCTCGGCTCCTCCGTCAGCAGGTCTGGGGGTGGGAGAGAAGGGGCAGGGAAGAGGGCTGAGTCGCGAGGCAGGTTCAGGGAGGCAGGAAAGGAGCACGTGCCGTGCGTCCTTAGCCCTGCTAAGCTCTGCTGAAGCAGCCGCCGGTGCCTCTGAGCATGTGCAGAGGACATTTCCCTTGCCACCGTGCAGCCACCGGCTGCTTGTAACGCTTGAGACTAGGGGTTCCCAGGTTTTAGGGGGCCACCGTCCCCCTCGGTTCCATAAACTCATCCGCAGTGCCCCCTATCCTATAAAAAAGCGTTATTCTTAATAGCAGTTTGCACGACCCACTTAGGAAGGCAATAGCCGGATGTATGTAATTCAGTTCATTCAAAATGCATTTAAAACTAGTTGAATTCCCCCCCCCCAAAAAAAAATTTCAAAAGAATTGGGAAAAATTTGGAGATTACATAAAAAAAGAATGCCCCTCAGTGGCGTGAAGGAAAACACAATAAGGACGGATAATAACAGAAAAAGAAATGGATAATATCACGGAAGGCTTTTACAAAATGAGCAAAATCCTAATTGTTTGAAGCAAGGGAAGTCAAAAATGAAAAAAGAAAAAGAAAAATTTGGCAATTTATTTGGAATTAATTGGATTATATGGATTAATTGATATTGATGTTATTTTGTGTTTGGGAAGATTTAATAAAAATGATTTGGAAAAAAATAAAAATAAAAAAAGAATGCCCCACATTGAACTTTTGGACTCACTTCTAAACACTCTGTATGATAAAATTCAAAGAAATAAAGGTTGGAAAATAATGTAAAAGATAGTAGGTAAAGATAAAGATGAATAAAACAGTTACAATATAAACTAAAACAAACACACCCGAATTGACAGCAAGTGGAAGTCAAATGTTCTGAAATCTTATTTTCTTTTCTTTTTTCTTTTTGAATGTATGTTTTTTTTGGTAAATGCTTGTCTTAGACTGTTATTTTTTCTTTTTCTGTATAACTTCTTTTCTTTTTTTGTATGTATTTCTATTGCCTTTGTTTGTTTGTTTGTTTCAATTTTTAAACTCAATAAAGATATTATTAAAACTAGTTGAATTAATTCACCAAAATGAACGAACTTGAGCCATTGTTCTGAGTAGGGGGTGCTGGGGTGAGTTTATGGCACCGTGGGGGTGAGTCTGGGAACCGCCGGGTTATGCCATACCTTGCATGAAGCTGATGCCCCGAAAGGAGTAGTCCAACGGAGGCGCTTGGAGGGAGGCCGCGCTGTAATTCCACCGGGCACAAGTCTTTCCTGCTGTGCTAACAAAACACAAATCGCACACGCAGGAAGGTTGGTGCCATTTGTCCTGGGTGTGTGTGTGTGTGTTACACAGGGGGCCTTGCTCCCCCCTCGGTTGCTCTGCCCTGCCCTTCTTGGCACTTCTCACAATGTGTGGGGCTTACAAATTCATTTTTACTTTTCTTTCTTTCTTTATTCATTCATAGAATCCTAGAGTTGGAAGAGACCACAAGGGCCACCCAGTCCAACCCCCTGCCAAGCAGGAAACACCATCAAAGCATTCCTGACAGGTGGCTGTCAAGCCTCTGCTTAAAGACCTCCAAAGAAGGAGACTCCACCACACTCCTTGGCAGCAAATTCCACTGTCCAACAGCTCTTACTGTCCCGTGCACTCCGCCGAGCGGAGTTGGGCGAGCGCGCAGGCGAAGAGACCTTCGGAGTGCTTTTGTCGCGCCTGCTGCCCCTTCTTGTGCGCCCTGCTCTGCAGAGTTCCTGAGCGCTGCTTCTGGGGCTGACTGGTTTTGGTGGCGGGACTGGACGCCCAGCCCCGCCTTTTCCTTGGCGCCCTCCAGAACTGTGGCTATCACTATGGCTTATTTTCGGGGTACGGCTTATATTTTGCAAATGCGAAAAAACATCCTGCTATGGCTTATTTTATGACGTCTTAAAATAGGGGAAACAGGGTAGTAGCCCTCAAGAGCCCCCTCCGTGAATTTCTCCAACCCTCTCCTAAAGCCATCCAAGTTGGAGGACGTCCCTGCCTCCTGCAGGAGGGAGTTCCACAGTTTTAACTGCGCTGTTGTGAAGAAAGGTTCGTTAGATTGGCCGCCGTGGCTACTAGCCATCCATAGCTCCACGAATCTGTCTAATCCTCAAAATTCGAACCCGGGTGTGCCGAGTGCCGACGTGTGCTTCTCGGGAGGTATCCGGTTCACCACTGCAGGCTGCCTTTAGGGGGTCTCTCCGAGAGTGACCGCCTTCCGTTACAACACAGGAGTTGCCTTGAAGTCAAACTGGGAGGGGGTGGGTGGGTGGGAATGGTAAACACTGCAGCGCTGGGGCCAGAGATTGGTGGCAAGGGCGCGCCACCTGTCTCCAGCGGAGGGCAGCAGTGTTTCTCTCGCTCTATCTGCGCTGCCAACTTCTTGCCCGCCACCATTACCAAAGGAGGCCAGAGGCTGTGCATACATTGTATGAATGGGGCCTTCAGACATTCCCCTCCCGCAATGCAAATACTGTGGTGGTCATAAAATTGGAAGGCTGCCTGTTTTTGCCGCAAGCCAGGCATCACAACTGCTTTCGCCAAACTAGGGCCTTCCAGATATTTTCTGAAAGCTGGTCTATACTGACATGGAGCCAGCGGGGCGTAGTGGTTAGAGCAGGGGTAGGCAACCTAAGGCCCGTGGGCCAAATGCGGCCCAATCGCCTTCTCAATCCGGCCCACGGACAGTCTGGGAATCGGCATGTAATTTTACATGAGTAGAATGTGTCTTTTTATTTAAAATGCATCTCTGGGTTATTTGTGGGGCATAGAAATTAGTTCATGATTTTTTCCAAAATATATTCCGGTCCCCCACATGGTCTGAGGGACAGTGGACCGGCCCATGGCTGAAAAAGGTTGCTGACCCCTGGGTTAGAGCATGGGACTAAGACCTGGGAGACCTGGGTTCAAATACCCCCCTTGGCCTTAGGAAGCTCACTGGGTGACCTCGGGCCAGTCCCTCTCAGCCTAGCCTACTTTGCAGGGTCGTTGTGGGGACTAAATGAGGAGGGGATGAACCGTAAAAGCTCCTTAGACAAAAAGGTGGGCTATAAACAATACGATAATTCTGAATCGGATCTCACTAGCTAGGAGATAAATCTTGTGGCAATAGCAGAAAGCTTTCTGAAAATACAGTTTTTGCAGCATTAAAAAAATGCAGCAAGTAGAGCTTTTAGAATTATTAGCAGCACAAATCTATAGCAAAACTGTGTCGCTACTCACCTGGGAAACGATACCGCAGAACTAGCCTAGATGGAAAAAGAAAGAAGAAAAAGTGTGTTATCAGCAGGGAGAGCCAACATGCAGAAAAGTCTCCCCCAGGGATGGACAGCTGAATTTGCCCCCCCCAAAAAAAACAATTCAATGGGGCTGTGTATCCCATTCTGCACCCATACCAAGGTGTGATTTAAGAAGTCTACCCCTCCCAAAGCAAATGGTTGTGAAGGTGTAAAACATGGGTAGGCAAACTAAGGTCTGGGGGCCGGATCCAGCCCAATCGCCTTCTCAATCCGGCCCACAGACGGTCCGGGAATCAGCGTGTTTTTACATGAGTAGAATGTTTCCTTTTATTTAAGATGCATCTCTGGGTTATTTGTGGGGCCTGCCTGGTGTTTTTACATTAGTAAACGTGTGCTTTTATTTAAAATGCATCTCTGGGTTATTTGTGGGGCATAGGAATTTGTTCATTCCCCCATATATACATACACACATATAAATATACATATATACATACTGTATATATATACATACATACATATATATATATATATATAGCCCAGTAATATATACAGTCCAGTAATATATACATATATACATATACATATACATATTCATATACATATACATATACATATATAGTCCAGCCCCCCACAAGGTCTGAGGGACAGTGGACCGGCCCCCTGCTGAAAAAGTTTGCTGACCCCTAGTGTAAAACAATTTTAAAAAACATTGATTTTACTATATACATAGGCAAGCTACCTGATACTGAGTCAGGCCTTTAGTCCACCCAGCTCAGTATTGCCTGCACTGGCTGGCAGCAGCTCCCCAGGGTTTCAGCAGTGCTGTCTCCCAGCCCTACCTGGGATTTTCTGCCGGCTGAGCAGATGCTCTGCCACTGAGCTGGGCACCTCTCTGCTTCGTGAGAGTTGCCCCGGGGACACCTCGGCCGCTTATGCTTCTAGAGAGAGCCCCCCCCCCCCAAGCAGTCGGCCGCTCCGTTGGGAGTCTAAAGGACTGCGGGAGGGCTCCATTGAGAGACGAGGAAGGAAAGCTGTTCAGATCCATCACCTTGCAAACAGCAGGACCCTAGAGGAGCCCCCTAAACGTGAAAGGCCAGGGGTCAGCAAACCAGGGGTCAGCAGGGGGCCAGTCCACTGTCCCTCAGACCTTGTGGGGGGCCGGACTATAAGCCACCCCGACTCTCCCCTCCCATCTCCACAGCACAAGCTGCTTACCTGTGTCCTGCGAGCGGCAGGGGCTGGCAGCGGCATGATGATGGGCACGCGAAAGGGCTCCGGAGAGGGGCTGCTTAATGGGGGCCGCTCGAGCGCTGCTGCTGCTGGCAGCCCAGCCCCCTTCCTCCTCTAGGCAGGGCGGGGAGAAGCTAGGAGGAGGGAGGGAGGAGAACGCACGTGCTGGCGATCCACGCAGCGATTCCCGGGCCGGATCCAGATGGCAATTGGGCCTGATCCGGCCCACGGACCTTAGTTTGCCGACCCATGTGATAGGCAGCAGGCTTAAAAGCAGCAAACAAACCCAAAACCCATATGCAACGCTGGGGAGCCTCCATCCTGCTGCGGCAGGTGCTTTGCAAAATACGATCAGCTGCTCAGACAGCAGGGCCTACAAAGCACTGTCTTTTCGGTCTATGCAGTCATATATCGCATCTTGCAGAGGAGGCACGCAAAGGTTCATATGGAGAGAGGTGTTCCTGAGTATTTAAAGGCTTCGTAGCTCAAAAGCAGCAACTGAATAGCCCTTTTAGGCCTAACTCTTAAAGGTGTGGGATGCGGGTGGAAATGGCGCTGTGGGTTAAACCACAGAGCCTAGGGCTTGCTGATCAGAAGGTCGGCGGTTCGAATCCCCGTGACAGGATGAGCTCCTGTTGCTCGGTCCCAGCTCCTGCCCACCTAGCAGTTCAACCCTAACCCTAACCCTAAGGGTTAGGTAAAGGTAAAGGGACCCCTGACCAGTCCAGTCGTGACAGACTCTGGGGTTGTGGCGCTCATCTCGCTTTATTGGCTGAGGGAGCCAGCATACAGCTTCCGGGTCAGAGCAGCGCACAGAAATGTAGTTTACCTTCCTGCCGGAGTGGTACCTATTTATCTACTTGCACTTTGACGTGCTTTCGAACTGCTAGATGGGCAGGAGCAGGGACCGAGCAACAGGAGCTCACCCCGTCGCGGGGATTCGAACCGCCGACCTTCTGATCGGCAAGGCAGGTAGCAAATTAATAACGCAGGTTCTATTGCTGTATGGGACAGTTGCATATTCCTACATTGTAGGGGGTTGGACCAGATGATCCTCAGGGTCCCTTCCAACTCTACAATTCTATGATCTCTGCCTAATTAATGGGGTTTATGACACCCTTGACTAATTAGGAATGTTCCTCCCCCGGTGGATGATGAAACTGCTCGGCTTCACTTATTTCATGCATGTTGCTTACAAGGTTTGGGTCACTTCTGTGAGTAAAGCGACTGATAAACAATCATATTTTTATTTTAAAAAGCTCCTGAGCTCAGTGAAGGCTTCTTTGCTTGTGTTTCATGTCTGGGTTTTCTGAACTGGCAGGCAAGCAAACAGCTTTTCTGTTCTTAGTTTTGCCCTGGGAAGGTTGAGACGTCTTCATTATGGATTTGATTCCTGGATTCTACACAAACGCACGCATCTTGCACACCTGTAAATCAGAGTCTTCACAAAGGGCACACCCTCACCCTCTTCTGGCGGCAAGAATCATAGCACGGTATAGTTGGAATGGATCCCTGGGGATCATCTAGTCCAACCCCCTGCACAATACAGGAAGAGGCTCCCCCTAAAAATTGCACAAAAGTGCTGCCTAGTAACGACCCCTCGGTTTTTTTTGTTCCTCTTGTGCTGCAATGAGTCCGTGCGCCTGGCTGCTGACCAGAAGGTTGGTGGTTCAAGCCCACCCCTGGATGCCTGCGGGCAGGATTCCTAAATTGCAGGGGGCTGGACTAGATGACCCCGGGGGATCCCTTCCAACTCCACCATTCTATGATTTCACGAAGCAGCAGCAACGCCGGGTCTTGCACGCTCTCCTCCCTTTTTCACACGAGCCTCGCTGCTCCAGCTGCGTTGCACTGATCCTTGGTATTTGCACGCGCGCCCCCGACGTGCCTTGCACGGCTCCCTTGTCCGTGCTATCCCCCGCACCCCGCCTTTGCACGCGCACTCACCATGCCTGCTGCTTCGCCCGTCGAGGCCGCCTCGCTCTGCCTTGCACATTGGAACGCGGCGCGGACAGAGGGCGGGGCCGTCGCCACGGCAACTGAAACACACACCGCGTGGGCGGAGCCCTTCCCCACGCCCGCCCGGTGCCCGCCGGGAAACGCAGTCCTTAATCTCCTCAGCCAACGCAGGGCCCGCCGGGAAACGAAGCCTCCCTCGCTCCCCCCCCTAAGCCGGGCGGTGGCGCACGCGCACTGGCGCGGGGACCGCCGGGAAACGTAGTTCTCCGCCTCAGGCGCCGTCTCCGCCTCTGGGCTTCGAGGCCTCGGCCGCTGCTTCTGGCTTCACGGGCGTTTTTATTTTCCTATTTTGTTCGGAAGTTTTTAACCCCCGCGGTGCCGGCGGCGCCTCTCCTGTCCCTTGGGCCGCGGGGGCGACGGAGGCCTAGCCGCTTGGATCCGGAGGCCCGACTCGCGAGGAGGACGGCGGAGAGGAGGCCCCGCGGCAGGTAGGCGGGCGGGCGGGAAGATTTACCTCAGGAAAGCAGCCCTCCCCCCCCACCGCTCTTCGTGAGGTGTTTTTTTGGGGGGGGGGCTGCTCCCCAACTCCTGGAAAGGGAACGGGCCTCTCCGGTACCTTCCTTCCCCGTGTGTAAAATTTAAATTTAAAAGAAAAAAAAATCCTCTCAGGGAGCCACGGGAGGGGGGGGAGGGGCGGGTTCGTTTCATGCGGTTTCATTTACCTCAAGAAAGTAGATTTCGTGGAAGAAGAAAAAAAGGGGGGACCTCAAAGCAAGAGAACAAGGGGAAAAAACAAACCAACCCCCAAAGTGTTACTACCGATTTAAGAAAAGTTAACGCTAGGCTGTAAAACCAGTTTTGTGGTTGTTGCTTTTTATATTTCATTTTAAAACTCGTTAAGATCATCTGGACAGGGTCGTCCGAAGGGGTTAGAAAAAATGAAATGTTTTTAGGAGGCGCCCAAAAGCGGGAGGGCGAACGAGGCCCTTCTCACACACACCCACACCCACACCGCTGGCTATGAAATTCACAACAAGGGTGGGGATTTGGACCTGGGGTCCTAATCCAGCAGCCTTACCACTTTGCCACACGGGCTAGGAGTTGCTGTATTGCTGCTTCTCTCCTCTTTAGATCTGTTTTGAGGTTTAGTGCTCTTTTCTTTGGTATGTATTTCTTCCTCCATGAGCCTGGGCTTGAGTTTGCTTCCATTTGGCAGTCTGGACAGCCCTGCAAGGTAGGTTTAGCTGAGAGAAGGATACACACACACACACACACACACAGGCTGACCCAAAACTGTCCGTGGCAAATGGCCTTAATCTGAGGCTCTTAACTTCTGCAGCTACTTTATTTTGTAAAAAGAAAAGCCAGCATTTATGTTTCTGTCTTAAAAATGTAGAAGACCTTTCCTTCCCCACCCCCTTGCAAGTCACAAGCGTTGGTGAATTAATTCAGAAAAAGTTTTAAAAGATGAACTCAGCCAGAATGGAAATACTTGCTTATCCAACTGCGCTCCCCCGGCCAATTCTCAACAGAAGAGCCACACGTTTTACAATGCAGCATTTCAGATGAATTGAATATTTTGGTGGCACTTCATTTGGGTAGTTCCCACCTTGAGAGATACCACCTACTGAGGTTATCTTGCACTTAATAATACTAGTAACAATAGCAGTTCATCTTCAATGTTTATAAATGCTCTGTATAGGGAAAGATCCGCTTTGCTAGCCGTTTGCATATGCTGTAGTTATCCACTACAGCCCCACCGAAGATGTAAGGGTGAGTGCCCCAGGTTTGTGTGGTGGTTTGCATCCTGAATTGGAACCGGCATATCTGTCCCCCGTCTGGTGTCGTGGTCAGAATACTGACTCAGCAACCCAAGTCTCAGATCTCCCTCCCCCTAAGCCATGGAACCGGTTGCTCGCAGCTCAACACAGAGCGGTGTGGCTAGAAAAGAGCAACTCACACTGCTCTCAGCTCCTTGGAGGAAGAGCGGGAAACCAATGGTAACTTTTTAAAAGTGCCCCACCAGGATCTGTGTGAGGGAGATGGCTGGGTGTGGTTGGTCAAATTATTTTTAGTTCTGCTTAGCAAGGGGAGGGAGGGGCCTTTTGGGTGAATTCCAAATCAAGTATAGTGGGGCGGGTTATCTCCTCCCCGGACTGGTATCAGGTTTGATGTATGGCAAGTGGCAGCTATTGATAGGGCCTTTTCTGTGGGGGTGTCCAGAGAAGTCAGCCCAGGTGTTAAATTGTTTTTTTTTTTTTTTTGCAATACTTCACTGAACAATAACAGTGATACTTGTCACTTCTGTGGAATTGTGGTGGTTTTTTTTTGCACTGTCTTTTCTCCTTTTTTATTATTTTGCCCTGTGTTTGTATTTTATGGCTGCCTTGTCAGAGTTGTTAAATTGAAAAGTGGTTTGCAAATAATGAGTCAGCTCAGCTATTCACCATCAAGTACGGCGTTTCTAAGAGTTTTGTCACTATGCAGTTGCAATTAGTTGCCTATGATTAGGTCGTTTTAATTGTATTTTAATTACTAAGTACAGACTTGAAAAACTAATTACTGATAGCTTATTATGGATTGTTATATACAGGGAAAAGACGGGAAATAAATAAAATAATAGTAACAACAACAACATCCTGGCCAGCAACTGTTTTCAGTATATGTATGGTGAAAACTTAAAAACGTAATCTCAGAGCCTCTGTGGTATAATCTTTGAGAATTCTCTGAGAACAGGTGAGGTCCCAGGCAGACGAGGCAAGGAAATGTCCCCATCTTCAAAAAGGGGGGGAAAGAAGACCCAGGTAACTACTGACCTGTGAGTTTGACATCTATACTAGGAAAGGTCCTAGAACAGATAATTTGACAGTCAGTCTGTGAGCGCTTAGAAAAGGATGCTGTGATTACTAAGACCCAGCATGGGTTTCTCAAAAACAAGTCATGCCAGACAAATCTCATTTCTTTTTTGATAAAAGTTACAAGCTTGGAAAATCAGGGAAATGCTGTGGACATAGTGTATCTTGATTTCAGTAAGACTTTTGACAAAGCCCTTATGATATTCTTGTGAGAAAGCTTTTAAAATGTGGCTTGAACGAGGTAACTGTTGGGTGAATTTGTAGCTGGTTGGCTGACTGAACCCAAAGATTGCTCAGTAATGGTTCCTCATCATCCTGGAAAAAAGTGACAAGTGGGGTGCCACAGGGTTCTGACCTGAGTGTATTATTGTTCAACATCTTTATAAATGTCTTGGATGAAGGAATTGAGGGGATGCTCATCAAATTTGCAAATGACACTGAACTGGAAGGGGTAGCTAATGCTGTAGAAGATTGAATTCAAAATTACCATAACAAGATTATAAAACTGGGCCCAAACTAACCAGATACTTTACAGCTTTACAGCATGCTCACTTGCAACTCACTCCATGTCACTGGTTGCATTGCATAGGATAGGTGGTGCTAAAGCAGGGGGGGGGGCACCATTTTTCTGTGGAGGGCTGCATTCTCTCAAGGGTAATCTATGATAAGAGGCAGAGGGAGGGCCCCTTTCACTCCCCTCCCTTCTCTTTATGTATTTTAGCTGGATACAAGGGTATGAGGATTGCCCTGTACGTTTGGGAAGAAATTTGAATGGGGAGAGGTGGCCCTCCTTACTTCTTCCAAGAGGGAGTTCCAAGCATGTTTTCGTACAATAGTCATATGATACGAGAGTCACCTTATGAGGGTCTAACCCCAAAATGTATATACAAATAATAAAACTAGGGGCAGAAAGGGAGAAGCCACGGACAAGATAGATAGTCAAGCCTAAGAAAGTCCAGAGCCTCAAAGAGGTGGGTGTGGAAAAGAATGGAAAGGAAAAGAGGAGAGACTCAAGAGTGAGCAACAATTGTTCTAGATGTGTGCAAAAGCACTAGAATCTATATAGTAATTATGAGATAAACTAAACACATACACAATGTGCAACTAAATCTAAACAGTTTGGGAAACTACTGAGGGTTGGCTGATGAGCCAACCAGCTAATTCATGCTTCCAAATTCCAAGATAATAAGATGAATCTCAAAACTTCCCGGAAAGAGACCAACTGCAAACAGGCTTGTGTATACCTGCCCAGTAATCCACTCTGTGCAGAACCTAACTTTAAATAAGCCCAGCAAACAGTCAACTATTGCATTATACAAATGCAAGACATAGCCCATACTTTATAATGGTGGGTACAGAGAAGTAATGAAAACTGATAGCAGAAGCAGCAGCCCTTTCTATTGTTTGATCCTGCTGAAACCTTCCCCAACAGCTATCTGTACCCCTCAGAACGGTGGCTAGAACAGCAAGCAGTAACTGGCCACGCTCTAAAAACCCTGTTTCACCTATAAGACTAACATCTGGAATACTGTGTCCAGTTCTGGGCGCCACAATTTAAGAAGGATGTTGACAAGCTGGAACATGTGACAGCCCTTTAGATATTTGAAGATAGTTATCGTGTCTCCTTTCAGTTTCCTCTTCTCCAGGCTAAACATACCCAGCTCCTTCAACAGTTCCTCATAAGGCTTAATCTCCAGACCCTTGATCATCTTGGTTGCCCTCCTCGGCACATGTTGTAGCTTATCAACATCCTTCTTAAAGTGTGTTGTCCAGAACTGTGCACAGTATTCCAGGTGTGACCAAATAGAGTGGTTTTATTGCTTCCCTTGATCTGGATACAGTACTATATTTCTGTTGATGCAGCCTAGAATAGCCTTAGCTTTTTTGTTGCTGCGTCACACTGTTGGCTTGGGTTAACCCCTAGATCCTTTCCACATGTACAGTACGGGCAAGCCAGGTGTCCCCCATCTTATATTTGTGCTGCTGGTTCTTCCTGCCTAAGTGCAGAACCGTACATTTGTCCCTACTGTGAAATTCACTTGATTAGTTTGGGCCCACTTCTCCCAGCTGTTAAGGTCTTATTGAATCCTTATTCTGTCTTCTGTGGCATTAGCTGCCCCTCCCATTTGCAAATTTGATGAACATCCCCTCAATTCCATCGTCCAAGTTGTTTATAAAGACATTGAACAACAACTCTGCGGCAATCCATGTACTCTTTTTTTCAGGATGACGAGGAACCATTATTGAGCACTCTTTGCGTTCTGTCAGTCAACCAGCTACAAATCCACCTAACAGAAAATCAGTAAATAGCAATAAAGAGGTGGAGAGATCCGGTAGCAGAAAGGAGAAGGTCATTGTTGTTCACTGAAGTGATCTCAGAAGTGGGTTAGTAGAATCCAGATGTTGAAGCCTTTTTGAAGCCAAGGGACTAGCTAGGGAAACGATGGCGGCTTCCAGGAGAGGAAGGTTGCCTGGAAAATTTTCTAAACTGGAAGTATTGCTGTTTGAACCCTGCCTAAAAAAAAAGCAGAGGAGTAAACGAAGGAGCAATTGTGCTTGTTTTGTTTGTTGTAAATGCTAGGCGTGGAGGAGGGTGGTTGCTCAATCCAGAGCTGGAAAAATTCCAAGACCAGGAAAATTCTGTGTTGATGCCTAAGAACTTTTGGCACTTTTTCCATCCTTGACAGAGCCAACTCCAGAAACATTCTATTCCGCCTGCCACTTGAGAATTGGATGCCATCCCTGCCCCTCCCCTGGCTGAACACAAATGTGAGTGTGTGGAAGGGGATTTGATGTGTGGTGGAAGGTGGAAGTTGAGGTACTCAGGAAAAGAGGTTTACTTCTAAGCATGATGATCTCAGTGGTTCCAAACATTTAGCTCATTGCCAGCGTTATTCATTCTCATAGTATACCCATTGAAATTAATGGATGTGACTTATTCTACTTAATGGGGACTTCCTGAATAGACATGGTGAGGCTTGCACTGTAACCATTTCATTTCACTGGGTCTCCTCCGACAAAAAAACTAGTGTTGGATGCAACTCCATTGTCTCAATTCTTGTTTGTTTGTTTGTTTGTTTGTATCATGCTTTATGATCCATGGGTGGTGTGATTACTTTTTTAGGTTACATTTTATAGCCTACCCAGTGCCAAAGGGCTTAATTAACTCGGGTAAATCTGATTGTAATGCCTTAAATCAAAAGCAAATGAAAACCTTCCATCTCAGCATAGTTTTATTAAAAAAAAAAATATCAATCAATCTCACCAAGTATGACCTTTATAGTGAGGACTCTTTGATTTCATCATTCCAACTGCTTGCTTCAGAAATGCAATGCAAATTTAAATCATATGGCATGTCATTCTTCCATCTAAGAGTTCATCTTGAGATCATGAAGGCTGCTGCTGCTATCATGATTAAATATTGCCACATTCCTGAGTGGGATGTGGCCTTGGAGAATCTCAAGTCAGAAATGAGGTCACCCAGTGCCAGAATACAGGAGCAGCATTTGTCATCTCAGAGCATCGGTATAATGCTTGACCTTTTAGGAACACTGAATATGTGACATTATTCCTTCACAGAAATAGTTAACTGTACAGTCCAAAGTGTTGTGGTAGCCACTTTCCCAATTTTTGCCCTGCCCATTGACATCTGAGATGTATGTTTTAAAGACCCACGCCATTTTTAAAAATGTGAATTGATTTTAATATTGCCATGTAACCTGCCATGGGACCTTATGGTGAAAGTCAGGTAATAAATCTAAATCATCATTATCATCTACCCTGAGGCTCCCCGAAGAGCTGGTTGACTTGAACTGAAGGTAAATGAGGAGAAGCCCAGGCCAGGGGAAGAACACCAGCAGGTCCTGTGGATATCACAAATGGCCTGAGAACATTTTGCTGTTATATTGTTTTGTTTTGTGTTTTGTTTTATTTTTTTGTTTCCATATTTTAAATTGTAAGCTGACTGAAAAGCAGTACAGAAACCCCCCAATTTGTGCGGGGGTTATTTTCTGTGTCATCATGCCCAATGGTGGAGCGCACATAAGTCCATTCCGCCCCCTTTTCCAGCCACTTACAGGTTGCCACAATGAGTGTGTGCATGGTTGTGCATTGATTGCACCCATGTAAATCGGTTGTCGCCTGTATATGGTGGTCAGTGAGGGTTTGCACCTGTGCCAGTCAGACTGCTCTGAGAACTGTCGGAATTGGTGTTGTCAAGGTCTGGAATGTTAACTGGTAAATCTAGTTAAACTGGGTGTGCGATGAGAAGTCCCACAAGTCTTTGTGGCAAGCTGACCAGGGCAGACACCACAGTGCCTTGTGTAATTATTTAGTGCATGCGTGCCACAAAGACTCATGGGGTTTCTTACCGCCCCATGAATTGTGGGTCTGAGTTAAGATACATTGGCCTCTGCCCGCAAGACACCGGGTGAAACTGCCCCAGCTTTCACCTCAGGAGCTGAGGTGGTTTCACCCAGGTGCTTGCAGGCTCGGACAATGCAGCTTGTTTGTGCTGCTCAGCTGGGGATCGGGAAGGTTCCCCCTTCCCAGCTGAGACAGACCCAGTGCTCTCACTGCTCACGTCAGGCAGAGCCGGGCTGGGGGCTCCTATAATAGCTCGACTGAGGCAAGGGAAGAAGAAGAGGAAGAGTTTGGATTTGATATCCCGTTTTATCACTATCCGAAGGAGTCTCAAAGCGGCTAACATTCTCCTTTCCCTTCCTCCCCCACAACAAACACTCTGTGAGGTGAGTGGGGCTGAGAGACTTCAAAGAAGTGTGACTAGCCCAAGGTCACCCAGCAGCTGCATGTGGAGGAGCGGGGACATGAACCCGGTTCACCAGATTAAGAGTCTACCGCTCTTAACCACTACACCACACAGCTGCACATTCCTTAATCAAGCAGTTTAAAGATGCAGAGGGAGGGACAAGCTGTATCGGCACCTTGCTGAAACAGCTTGTTTCTCCCTCTGTGTTGTATGAAGGCAGAGTGGAATGGCAATTTTCATTCAGCAGTATATTGCTGGTGAAACTGCTACCGCTCCAGAGTCCCTCTGCTAGCAGCGGCCACTGGAGGAAGGAACTTTTGAATCCCCCCAGTGGACGCTGCTAGTGGAGGGATTCAGGAGCGGCAGTGGTTTCACCAGCGATACACAGGTGAATGAAGCCAACATTGCTGTCTGCTCCTCATACCGGTCCTGGGCGATATATAGATATTTCACCCAGGCTTAGTCTGAGCATTGGACAGACCTCCTTCAAAGGGAGGGGGACAGTTGCTTGGATGGACCTGAGAAGAAACAGGACTGGTGTGTTTGCAAGGGGAGCAACCTTCAGCATTTGTCCCAGGCACTTTGTACCTGCATTAGCATGACTTGCTATTCAAGTTGGATAGGGGTACAGCCAGTGTAGCTGATGTTGCGCTGAAAAACTCTGTGCGTTTGAGTGGCTAGGCTTACAGTTTCACCTGTAATTCAGCAGCTGCTGTTTATTTGTGAAAGACTGAAAGTATGATATTGGGGAGTGGGGGAGATTATCAGAAAGACGGGCACTGCTCTCTTTTACTCCCTGAATGTTCTTCTTGGCGCTACTTGTGATGTAATGTTGGTCTTCAGGAAATACATGAAAATGAAACCTACTGTACCTCTTTTTTACCTGCTCTTTATCTGAATAGCTCAGATTTTTGACCCTGTCTCCTTCCTGTGCCCCTCATGGGTGTAGCCAGGAGTGGCAGCTGCCCCCTAATGAGTAAAAATCAATACAAAACTTAGGTTCTCCCCTAACAAAAGCCTGCCCCCTAACAACAATCCTGGCAAGACCCATGCCCCCCCTCCTACCGGTAGAAAGGTAGCTATTTAAATGTGTTTTTTTGTAAATAGAACATGTTTTATTTATAATTTATACAAAATACAGTTACATAAAATGATAGGAACATAATGAAATATTGTTGAAGCAAAAAAACAGAATCATGGAGCTGGAAGGGACCCCAAGGGTCATCTTTGTAGTGTAATCCCCTGAAATGTAGGAAAATCAGCTAAAGCATCCATGACAGAGACCTGCTTAGAGATCTCCAAGGAAGGAGAGTCCAGAACCTCCCGAGGGAGCTCCATCTTCCATGTGTAATAAAAAGTAAGCAACACTTATTGGACCCCAGTTATTTGACACAGAGGGGGAAACCTACAAATACAGTCCAAAAGACGCACAGGGAGTTCTGTATATATGGGAGAATTTTAAAAAGCAAGTGGTCCTCACTGATGGTGCAAAAAGATCTTGTCATCCGGAGGAGCCCTGGTTGCCTAGATAAAACACTACAGCCCCTCCCCTTGTTGTTGTCGTTTAGTCGTGTCCGACTCTTCGTGGGCACTCCTGTCTTCCACTGCCTCCCGCAGTTTGGTCAGACTCATGTTAGTAGCTTTGAGAACACTGTCCAACCATCTCGTCCTCTGTCGTCCCCTCCTCCTTTCTGGAACTCTCTAGCTTTCTCTATAACCCAGCGCATGTTTGCAATTTGGTCTCTGGTTCCTCTGCCCCTTCGAAATCCAGCTTGCACTTGTGGGAGTAAGGCCCACTGAACTCAGTGTGACTTTCTTCTGAGTAGACAGTTATTTACTAGATGCAAGTCAGCAGCACCAGACAACCCCACTCGGCTAGGCGCTGGAGTGGATTTCACCCCACGTCTTGCAGAGCCAGGCCGATGCTGTCTTCGGATCCTGCGCCCCTCGGCAACATCTGAAGGCCCTGATCCACTAGGCACTCAGGTGGATTGCACCCTGCGCCTTGCAGAGTCAGGCTCAGACTGCCACCGGGCCCAGCACTGGCAGCAGCAACAAGCAGCTCTGCTCTCCCAGCCCAACCCATTGCCACCCCACCACTGCACTTACTGGACGTGGGTGTCCTAGATTGTGGGCTCTACTGGTCAAACCAGGAGCCTCAGCGACCGCCCTTTTCCTCCGGAAACTACTCCAAGAAAACACCTGGCTGCGCCCTTACCAGCTTGTGATTGGCCAAGCGGATAGCCAGCCAATCAGGATTTTTTGTTTTTAAAAGGGTTTTTTCCTTCCCTTCTTCTGTTGCCCCCTAGCCTTGTGCTGTGCCCCCCCCCCCCATTTACGTATTTTTCACCTGTGTCCCCCTTGGAATATCCTGCCCCCCCAGGGGGCCATATGGCCCCTGGTTGGGAAACACTGATATACATTATGTCCTCCCACCTTTGTTCTCATAGCAACCTTGAGGCACAGTTTAGTTAGACTGAGATAGTAATTGACCAGACTTACCCATTGAGATCATAACTGTGTGGGGATTTACCGGTAAATCTCACTGTCCTCCATCCAAGGCCAATCCTCTGCCTACTATATGACACTGGCTGTCTTCAAACTGGCACTCATATTTGTTTAGCCTTGAGCAGGAAACATTTGCACTGGCCCTGAGCATTTCTTTTTTTAAATAATAAGATTTTTAATGCTTTTTTCTAAGGAGCTCATAGCGGTATACTACAACATTCTGTTCTTCCAGTCTCTCCATAAAAGGCTATTAACATGTCTTTTTCATTCCAGGGTATATTATCATGTCAAGGTCATCGTATCTCTGTGCTAAGATGAACGAAACACATTGCTCTCCCCAAATACTTCTGGCCTGTGAATGCCACAAGGTGGGGAGCAACAATGTGAGGTTGAAATGGAGCCCCCTCCTCAGCTCGAATGACTTGTACAGAAGGATTCCCTCCGACATCTTTGGCCATGAAACCAAACCGCAGATAGTTTTTCCAAAGAGAAGGGGGTGGGATTTCTGGTTGTGCAACAGACAAGTTAAGCCAGAAAATTGGTTCCCTTTGCTTGCTGATGGGGCCCCCTTCTAAGGAGGCCCAACTCAATTGTTGCTGGCTGACAGTAACTAAAGAAGTTTGCAAAACCTAGAGCTGTAACCTGTAAGTGTCAAGTAGATTGTGGATTGCTTGATAGGATCCTGCTTTTTCTGTTAAACTAAATTTTTGGTTTCTCACATTTCCAAACTCCTTTTCAGAGAGAGAGATATTTGTAGTATTTCAGTGTTCTTATTTCTTAGTGCTGCTTCATTTAGCTGCCAACCTCAGAAAAAATTATGGGAGTACGGGCTTTACCCCGCTTCCCCCAGGGTTCCCTCTGGTCAGCAAAAGAAGGAGAATGCAGCCAAGTTGAAGAAGCAAAACAGCCGTCAGTAGACCTGATCTTTATTTGTTGCAACAAAGGTTCAAACAAAAAAGAGAAACAACCCTGTGCATCGAGTTGCAAGAGATTTTAAAACCTTCCCGCTTTCCCATGAAACATCACTCATAATCATCATCAAAATGTCACAAAACCAGCAGAAAAGAGGAGTGGTTGTCGGGCAGAAACATGAAACTGGTTGCTACCCCTGTCAATCAAGTAAGTTCCCAACACCTACCGGTAGCTACCCACTTCCCAAAGAACAATACGCAAAAGTATTTACATATCCCCTAGCAGTGAGGCTTTTCAGAGCATCCTCTTTGAGATGATCAGGGTTTTCTGTCTGGGGTACTTGTCCTTGAACACCTCCTGCCTCCCATTATGAAGCTAAGGTCACACCTTAGGGAGGAGCATGACCTTATGCTCATGGGATTATGGAGCCCTGGATTCCCCACTTCAAGAGGAGTCATTTGTTGTTGGTGGTCAAATTGTTGAAATTTAATGATTATTTGAAGTTTCTGTAGGTTCTAGTCTCAGGGTTTCAAGTTGCCATTGAGCTTCTTTGCTGTCGTAGATTAGTCGTACCTTGGTTTTCGAACAGCTTCGTTCTCAAACGTTTTGGCTCCTGAGTGTTCCGGTTTGCAAACTATTTTTGGAAGCCGAACGTCTTCCATGGCTTCCGTTTGACTGCAGGAGCTTCCTGCAGCGTGTGTTACTGATTTGCCAGAGGCATACTTGCTTATAATGGTCTAATTGGCTCCCCCCACCCTTGTTGGGGTATAAAAGGAAAGCTACTGGGTCATTCTTGGTCATGAGATCTGAATGGTGCAAAACTGGAAAGCAAATAAGAACTCTCAGTGCTTTTGTAGCACTTTTAAGACTGCAATGTTATCCATGCTTCGTATGGAGTAAGCCACATAGAACTCGATTGGACCTAACATCTAACTAAACATTCATAGAATTGGGTTGCAAGTGCCTTGCAATCATTTTCTCCTTCATTCTTTTAATGACCCTACAAAGCAAGGCACTGTTGGTTCTTTCTAAAGTTACAGATGGGGAACTGAGGCTGAGCAAATTGTAAAAGGCTACCTAGTGAGTATACAGCTTATGGCAGAGACTCTGGTTTCTTTTCTCTGTATCACTCACTTAGACATTCTGCTTGTAGGCTTCCTTCAGCTTGTATAATTCAAAGCTGTTGTGTGATTGTAGGGGTTATGGCAGAGAATGTTGGAAACATTGAAGAGAGTTTGAAAATCAAAGGCACAGTGAATTTGGACTCGGATCCCCACTCAGCCATCACTGAGATACATTTTACAAGTTTGGTTTAGAAATTTAATAAACAAACAAATGTTTCAAAGTGGTATTAAAATTATAAAATAGAATAACTGTTTTATTTTTTAACACATTAATTACATTTTAGCGTGAAAAGTGATTGTGGCATCATACAACTATACTATATACATAATAATAAATATATATTCTACTGAGGTCCCTTTTGAAATACCTATATTGCAGTTGTGCTACAATTGTGTGTTGGGCTATTCTGTAGGCCAAAATAGCAGCCATTTTGGTTTATTCTTGCAGCGGAACCTGCTGTGAGCAGACTTGTTCTATTCCAAAAAACACAACTGCATTGATACCTCTCTGAGGGCAGGAGGATAATAGCAGCAAGAGGTAAAGCCCCCCCTTCATTGGTTGGAGGCCTTTAATGTCCCATGGGACTGTTGCAGGAATGTGCCTCAGCCTTTAACAGCTGTTTCCAATGTAGTGTGTTGCAGTTCAGCAGACAGAGAAAGGGCTAAAGATATGGCAACCTCTTTTCTCTCTCTCCCAATCACTGCATTTCCCTACATTTCATTTTTATGTTGGTTCTCCCTTGTTTAAGCAATTAGCTTTCTTGTCCATTCTGTGTGTAAATATGGCTTGTTATACATGTGTTGTGCTGTTCTTTCAATCTGATGAGGACTGAACCTATAAAAATGCTGAAAGCCCATTTGCACTGTATTATCATTACCATATCAAGAGGCAGAGGAAGCCTCGCATTACTGTGTGTTCATTTGGGCCAGTGAGTTTTGGTGGTGCCTGCAGGCAGCTTTCCCCCTCAGTTTCTTATGCAAGCTTTAGGGTTAAAAATCACAGTCCCAGCCAATGCAAAAACTCACTGGTCCACTGCAACCCACAGGTCATGATTTTCCTGGCCCTACCGGTACCTATTGTAGTGCTAATACACTTCCATTTGTGCATAATGCTGCAGGTCTTACAAGTTCAGAAACCAGAGGACTCCTGGATGCTCTTTCCAAATGGAGGCTCGAGTCTTGAATGTCTGGCTAGTTTTGCTAACCCCTTGTAAGATACTACCAGGAGTCTTGGCCTTCCCAATGGGCTATGAAAGGTGGTTCTAAAATGCTTCCCCTCTTAATCCCCTGGAGACCAACTCTGAGCTGGAGTAGAAAGCATCACAATTGTGGCAGCGGCCCCCCAAACTGATCAGGGTATCTTCCTCTTTGAGGAAAATATGTGGATTAGCTTAAATGAGTGAAAGACTCCCTGCTAGAAGCTACCTTGCTTCTCATCACAGCAGGGCATCAATTGAACAGTGATGTGATGCAGCACATGCTTTTTCAAAGAAGGGTTTCTGCACAAAGTATTTCCAGGACACAGCTATAGGGTATTTGTTGGTTTGTTTATTTGAAAAAAATTACAAACTGCCTCTGCCCTAACAGGAGCCCTTGCTTCATAACAAATACAAAAACTAAAGAACCTCAAGCAGTAAAATCAACAAGCACCTTGATTACAACAAGTGCAGTAAGAACACGTTTTATATTTTAAGTATAACATTTTCATCTTCTCCTCCGTTCTAGGAACTAAAGTCATCATATGTGATGTCCCTTGCCCATTCCCCCCATGTGGTGGTTAAGCTATGATGCTGTAACTGACCCAGGGTCCCCTGCTGAGCTTCATGGCTGAGCAAGCATCTGGACCCCCAGCTCCCTTGTCAAAGCTGAATATTCAAGCCATTACTAAGGTCTTTGGAGACTAAGGAGTTTCAACTCTCTGGTCTCAGCATCCAGAAGACTCTTGCCCACCTACTGCACAAGGTAGAGGCACTTGCAAGAGGCTCTTCTTGGACTGCAGGGGATGACATATAGGGTTGGAGTGATTCCTTCGAATCGGCAAGAAGCAAGGCAGCTGTCAAGGTCAAAGCAAGCCGTTTGCCTTGAGCAGAAAACTAAAGGTAAAGGGACCCCTGACCATTAGGTCCAGTCGTGACCGACTCTGGGGTTGCGGTGCTCATCTCGCTTTATTGGCCGAGAGCCTCCAGGTCATGTGGCCAGCATGAAAACTAGCAGCTCACAAATGCAGGTCTTGAGGACCTGATAAAATCCCATGCGGCTGTCCTTCCAGCCCTTGCTGTGTCCCAACCATCTTCAGAGGTAGCATCTGTTGCCCTAACCCAGAGCTCCATCTTGTAGGCTTTTGTAACTAGCTCCTGGCCTGCCTGCGACAAATCGGGACTTCCTGGGCGAGCAGGAGCCGCCTCGCGCCCTCCTCCGTCTAAGGACAACTTGGCATTGAAAGGCGGTGAGGAGAAGACCCGCCTGACCCTGCGGGGAGCCCCTCTTCGCCTTGAAGGCCAGGAAGCGCTGCGCTCGCCTGTCTCTGAGTCGGGGTGGGGAGAAGCATTTAGCAGGCCGGCGGTGGGGGAGGGGAGCCGAGTGGCTCAGCCGGCGCTCCTCCTTCCCTGGGCCGGGCGCCTTTAAAGCCTGCCGACTCCTTGCTGTGTGACGTGCGCCTGGCTCCTGGCCCGGCGAGGGGAGGAGCGGTGGCGCCGCTGCTGGTGCGGAGGGACCCTCTCCTCCTCCGCCTCCTGCTGCTGCTGTCAGCCCGCCCGCCCGCCTCCCTCTCCGAGAAGCGAAGCCACAACTTTTCTTTTGTGCGCGCGCGTTCACTCCCCCCTCCCCTTGGCTCTCTTCTCGCCAGATTTTAAACCCTAATGACGGATTAAAAATCTGGCGCCCAGAAACTGTGGCTTTAGAAGTCCGGTAAGGCCTGAACAAAGACTCTCTTTCTTTTTTTCTTTTTCTCGCTCTCTCTTTCCTTTTTCTGCTCTGCCTGGTTTGATTTGCACACAACCTGCGGGGAGGGGGCTGCCTTTCGCCTTTCCCCCTTACGGCTCTTCCTCGTCCCACTCCCCAGAGTCCCGCGGCCGCGAGAGGCGCCGAGCAAGGAGTCTCCTCCGTGCCCGCCTTTTGTCCGAAGCAGCGCAAAGCAGGCAGGCATTGCCTGCTGGGGCGAAGTTGGCATTTGCCAACATCCGGGAGTTGGGCGGCTTGGTCGCTTTCCCGAAAGGGGAGGGCTGGAAGGGGGGGGGCATGTTCTCTTTGGCTCTGTTTTCTGCCGCCGCCCAGGCCCGAGGATTGAAGTGAGCGGGCTTCGGGGAGGTGCGCGCTTGTGTGTGTTTGTGCTTGCCTGCCCGAAGGAGCCCCATCGAGTCGAGCGGCGAGCCTCCAGGCCAGCCCTGCGGGCTACGTGCTCGCTGGGCTCTTGGAGAGCGGATCACGCCCCCTCCAGTCGCCTCCCTCCGCCTGGCCTCTTAATCTGCGCCAGAGCTTGGAGGGACCGGAGGGGGAAGAACAGAGCATAAACAAGGGCGGGAGGAGGAAGCGACCCGGGGCACCCTCGCCTCCTCCTCCAGCCCCTTCTGCAAAGGTGCCCGTGGGCTGTAGACAAGCTCCGCCGAAAGCAGCCTCTGCTCCGCGCTGCCTGCTCGCGCCACAAGCCGATTGGTCGTGCGCTCTGCTGCCGCCATGACACTGAGCTGCGCGGCATTATCGCTCTTAGCCCCGCAAGCCGAGAGGGGGGTGTGCTGCGCCTTTGCTTGGCCTCCAGTTTGAGGGATCGAGGTACAAAAGCTTGCGCTTGGAAAGCGCAACAGACGTTTTGTCGCATTTGCCTCGAAGATGCCCAAGAAACGTTGCCCTTGCCACGCTGGTGTGTAGCTTGGGCTGGCAGGCTTTCAACAAGACAAGGCCTGCCTTTCGCAGTGAGAGAATCAGGTCTGCGTTTCGCCATTCCCGCCTGCTGACCTCCCTTCATTGAAATTAAGAAGCTCGCTCTTTCTAGACCTGCAGTCTCCCCAAAGCACTGGGTGCAGCTGGTGTGCCTCAGACCTAAAGGCAGACCCCTTTTTGTTCTCTGCGAAGCAATGGGGGAAATGCAGGGCCACAGAATTTGGTAAAATCCGTAAGATAATTTGAGATTAGGTCGCAGGCTTCTGTAAGTAGCCTCTGTGTGTGTCGTCGCCGCACCCCCCCCCCGAAAAAAAAGTCTGAACTGTAGCCTGTTGGAGTTTTTCTGTTCTTCAGAACCCAGTGAATCCATAGGAAATTAGTGGGATTGCAACAAAACATTGCAGTGGATCTCCAGCCCCTAAGAGGAATGCTGCTGTTCAGGGTCTCCAAATATCCTGGAATGTGAGCTTTGTAATAATGTTTAGGCATTGGAGAAGGATAAATGACACCTTTTCTCTTCCCCTTCTTTGCTAGAGGGCTGCTAGTTCCCACCTAGGCATTTTATTGCAATATAGTGTATATAATGGTTGTTTTGGAAAAGAAGTCTCTTTCCTCAATAAACAAAAATTCTTGTATACTGGAGGGACGGATGTGTTCCTCTTCCTTGAAGCCCCATCTGTGGAACAACAGTCCACTTTTTGAAGCTGCCTGTCCCATGCTCTCAACAAATGAGCCAACTTTTTTGTGTATGAAGTCCAAGACAAAAAGTGAAGTGCTCACACAAATGTTTGGTAGTCTTAACACATATTTATAGTAGTCATTCATGGCACATTATTTGTATGAAAAGTCTCTGAGCCTTCTCTACTTCACATGTCTGGATACCTGCAGGCAGTTCTTTCCCCTGGTAAGGCAGGTAGCTGTCTAAAAGTCGATCTTCAAAATACATTTCCTTTATGCAGAAACATGCCATATTTATGTGGCTGAGGCTCAGTGGGCTTTCTAAGTGATCCTGTTTAATGCCATCTTCCTGCCCAGAGCTAACAAGAAAGCAGGACTGGATGGGATGTTGGTCTGAACCGGAGGGGGGAGAGGGCCTTGACAGAACCAGAAGGTAGCCTTATTCTCATTTATTAATTACAGCTAAAAGAGATTACTGTAATAGAAAATTGAGGCATCTTGCAGGAGGTTTGACGCCTAGGATTTTTGCTTAGCCTATTCAAAAATAAATAGTTGTAGACAATTAGTTATCTGACTCTTCAAATTATTGCCTCTCTTAACTCCTAAAGTTCTGTTGCCCCAGAAATCTGCAGCATAGAGGTAGAACACCATTCCTTGCTTTTTATTGAAGCTGTGAGGATAAAAGAGATTTTGGAAGGACACTTCATAAATTGAAGTTCTTAATTGCTGTACCATTTGTGGGTTAGATGGGACAAACACATATCACATTTATTACTTTCATTGCCTACATCAGGCATAGGATGTTCCTACCACTTCTGAACTGTTAAGGTGACTGCTTTTCTGGGGATAAATTGTCTGGCTTCCTTGTGCCTGGTGATAGATTAACTTGCCTCAGAGTTTTCTGCCTTGCCACTGAGCAACAGGGGTAAAGTCCAAAGAAGTATGGCAGAGTGCTGGAGTAGCAGTTCCAGTCAGAGGTCAGGTCCACACTGTGCTCGCTGGATTAGTTTTTTAGCTCTAAAAGACAATGGCAGCATGCAAGCTGAGTGTGCTAAATAAATGTTGCAAGCTAGCTGTGGGAAGAAAAATCCTTTAAATATTTAGGTAGGGCATGAAATAGTATCCAGCCATTGAGCGGTCCTCACATCCCCATCACTGAGGCAGTCTTAGAGGCAGAGAGAGGCTACAGCAGCATCATACTCACATTGACCAAACCCCTTTTATTACTGTGCTTTTATACTGCCTGTCTGTCGACAAACTTAAGGGGCTTGCAATCTCCAAGATTAAATCAAAAAAGGATGCAAAAGTTGGACCAATAAAATAGAATTTTCACTTGCCATTCATAGCCTGTTCAGGAGCTCCCTTGACAGGCTCTCTCCTTCCCTCTTCCTCTCTGTTCACACAGTTCTTTAAGTAGCCCCCAAGATGTTGGGGCTGCCCCAGCTGAACTTTCTCAGGTCTGGAGCTGATGGCATGAACTTGCTAGCTGGTGCTTTAAGCAACAGTTCCCTGAGGAAGTACCTAAGCTTATTTATTTGCCCTTTCCACAACAGAAGACACAAACAGGGACTTAAACGTTGCAGGTGAATCCCCACCCCTAGCGGAGTGGAACAGCAGTCTTACGGTTAGGCTCACAGAGGGCACCTTCTTTGCTACCTTCCTGAAAACTTCCCCAGCTGTGTTTTAAAGTGCTAAAGTCCTCGCTTCACCCAGCTGCTCCTGTTTCTAGGGCAAGCAACTCTGATGGTGGCAACACACACCATTACTTCAGATTGGGCTACTGTAATATGCTCCATGTGGGTTTGCATTTGGGAATTTCAGCTACTTCAAAATGTTGCAGTGAAAGTTCTGACTCACCTTCTGGAGCAAGGGGTACCTTGGCTCCTCAAATGAATTGAGCCTGAAAACATGGGCACCCAAGTGGTATTAGCCTCTAACATATTCACCAGCAACTGAAAAGTACTATTTACACAATTTTATTTCCACTGTTGGAGGCAGCCTACAGTTGCTGGGAATAGGACATCCTTTTCTTCTCCCCCTTCTAACTATTCCACTTGTAACTTCATTATGTGTATCTGCCTGGTCACTCTGTCATAGTATTTCCTAGAAGACAGAAATCCTCAGTTGCATATAACTGTTCCCTTAGTGTTCACATTTCACGATTTAATGAAAAAGTGCTGTTGAGAAGCCTCCAGTTTGGATGTCCATATAGAATTCCCGCTTAAATTTGACACGCAAAGTACCGGTAACTTTCTCAGCATTATGACAGCAGAGACAGAATTGAAAATAGGAGGCTTTTTTATGTGTGGTATGCGCTTGCATTAAGGTATAATTAAAAGTAGCCGTCCCAATAACTTGTTCAGGGGGGTGGGGAACCTATTTAAGCCTGAGGGCCAGATTGGAACTTGTCCAACCTTTTGGGGGCCACATTCCAATGGTGAGTAGGGCACCTCTCAAATGCATGTAACTCTGTCCCCCTCCTCCTGGTCACAAGCACACATGCACTAGCCACACATATATCACAGAACTGGTAGTTGTGTGCATGTATACACACTTAACACAATCAACACTTTCAGTCCACTCCACCACACTTGTGAGGACTGGAAAGCTATTTAGAGTTGATCTTTATAAACAGCAGGCAGAGGAATTTTATCTCTCCCGTCTTAGCACTAAAACTTACATATGTGTACAGTACTAGGAAATTTTGTCGTAGAATCCTGGAATTGTAGAGTTGGAAGGAATGCCTGAGAGTCCTCCAGTCCAGCCCCCTGCAACATTGTCAAATGATGTGCTTCCATCTTAAATGTTTGGTTATAAAAGTGCTGCAAGTGTTAAGAATCTTTGTACCCTGTGCAACTTTGCTAATGTCAGTGTTTGAAATTCCCATTGTTCTAGGTGCATTTTGCGACAAGGAATTTCATTAGCACGAGCAGTTTCTGAGCTCTGGACGCAGTACTGCGCCTAGGATTTCAGATTAAAACTGCAGAGTGGAAGGAAAGAAGGACCCTTTTCCTTCTCCCCACTTCCAGCTACTCTCTGAAGACTGGAGAAGAGACCATCTTAAGAATATTAGGGGGGTGGGCAGGGCAAGGACTAGACCATGTGAAAAATGAACATAATATTTTAGCGGCAGTTCATTCATTCTCAGCTTTGTCATTCTTGTTCTTAAAAAAGTGTGCCTAGACATTCCGTTGTTGTGCCCATAACCTAGGTTTAAGGTGCCGTTTAGCACCTAGCCTTCATATCTCAGTTTCTAACACTGGCTAACATCCTGCTCGTCTGTTTGTGTGTGTTGCTTGAGTCTGGCATGCTACTTTCCTTGTTGTAAACTGTAAGACTGCATTAAGCTTCTCGAAGGGGTGAAAGGTCAACAGAGGACTATAGCAAATGTGAATCTATTACATTTTTATAGGTTTTTCCAAAAATCTGAAGCTTTGCTAGCCAGGGGTTATTAATGTAACTCATTCGTAGCACATCAGTAGTGTGGGGGGAAAGCCTATTTTCATGCAGTTTGCAATAGGCTGCCTGCCTGCTTACCTTGGAGGCAGCTTTTACCACAGTTGATACAAGTTTATATGCCTGATACATTAACTGATGTGTCTTATGTGATCCCATATAGTAAGCATAAGGAGATTTCTGGGCACCAGGTTGGCAACCACAGTTTAAGAACCTCTGCCTTAGTCCATAGTTAATACCATTTCCATTTCTCCTTCTTGTATACTGTGAAGTGTTGTAAGAGCAAGTTACAGTCAAGTATTGTAGTTCAGATCATAGAATTGTATCATTGGAAGGGATCCCAGGGTCATCTAGTCCAACCCTCCACAAATAGACATTCCGTTGTTGCAGCTGTAACCCAGGTTTAAGGTGCCATTTGTGCCTAGCTTATTTATATGAGTTTCTTACATTGTTTGCACCATATGGTTCAACTCTTTCAGAGAATCTGGAGAGGTTTCATTGGAGAGCATTCTGGTGAGGTCTTTAAGCAGAGGCTTGACAGCCACCTGTCAGGAATGCTTTGATGGTGTTTCCTGCTTGGCAGGGGGTTGGACTGGATGGCCCTTGTGGTCTCTTCCAACTCTATGATTCTATGATTTCATCTATAAATACAACACATGCACAAGTCTCCTGTGGCAATTTAAAAAGTGGTTGGGAAGCAGGTCGGCTTTGCAAATTAAGATAGCTGGCTCATCATTTTCCTGTAGTGTAATCTAGAGTGGGTTTTTTGTTTAGTGTCCCTACAAATATTCCACAGCCATTGCTAGGGAGCTTTCAGAAAGGATACTTCTACAAGTGATGGGCTTTAGTTTTATTTTTGCACACACCCTGCCACCTGGTTTTAATGTATTGTAGGAAACAACATTTTAAATAGTCTCTACAACAGTTGCCTCTATTTATTAGCTAGTTTATCAGCTGTGTGAAAGCTGCATGTCTTGCTGACCGTGAACCAAGGATTACAGAATCTCAGCATTAAAAAGGAACACCAAATTAACATTAAATTGTATTTTAATCCTTTTATAATACTACCGGTAATAATAATAATAAATTTTTATTTATACCCCGCTCTTCCCAGCCAAGACCGGGCTCAGAGTGGCTAACACCCATAAAATCACAGCAAAACATACAAAACATACTAGAGTGCCCAGGGATAGGATTTCTAGCCAAAGCAGTCAGATATCACAACTGGAAGCAATACAACATGTAAGATAAGATCAAAATAAAATTTGGATGTTTGGGGAAGGTGCTGTGGCCATGAAACGGCACAGAGTCAGTATTCAGAAAAGTTGCTGCACAGGGCATAGAAATCTCCCTGTGTGTTGGAAGCTTTCTTGTTTAATTTCTGAAACCCAAGCAGGTAGTTACAGCACTCTTGCAAGTTTTAACCTGCAATTATGAAATATAGACACTTCCGCTTTTTTTGTTTTGTGAAAGCTGACATTGTCAGTTTTGATATTTCAGCACAGAATCTGTTTGTGTGAAAAAAGCAAGTGGTCCCCAAATGCTTATGCCATAGTGGATTAGTTTGTCTCTAAGGTGCCACAAAAGCCTTAGTTGAAAAAGGAATTACCGGTAAATACTGTTAGCAGTCTAGGGTATTATTTGAGGTGATGTGTTTCTCTTCTGTAAGGATCACATTAAGTGCTTATGTTTAGTGTATTTTTCCCACATGGAATTTTTATTTTTATTTTTTCATTCTGCTTTGCTCAAATTCAAGATGGCATATGTGAGAGGAATAAAAAAATAGACGTAAACTTATCTACCAAGCCCAGTGCTGCAGTGGGGATTAGTGTATGTGTGAGAGTGTTTGTGTGTGTGTGTTTTTGTGTGTGTGTTTGAGAGAGAGAGAGGGAGAGGTATGTACCTGTATGCTGCATGTCTTATGTGTGTAGGGTCTGTATGTGTGAGGGTATGTGATACAATCTGGCATAAGGATTTAGAAGCAACCACCAGCCCCTTGAATTAGGCCCAGAAGTTGATAAGCAGCCAGTGCAACTTCTGCAATGTTGGCTAAAGGTGCTTTCTTCTTCTGACATTTGGCAGGCGCTCAGATTTATTGCACCTGCTGTGCTTCTGAATTGTCTTCAAGGGCAGCCCCATATAAAGTGCACTGCAGTAGTAGGCCCTCGAAGTGACCAAAGCAGAGATAATTATTATGAGACACCCCCCTTGCAAAATAAGTGGAGCTAATGCAGTAGGTGAAGCTTACTTTATAAGGGGTGTTTCTGACCACCACCGCTATCTTACCTACAAGCAAAACCCAAGGACAATGTGGAACTATCCACGATGAGTCTGTGCTCTGCTTTATAGAGACAAAGTCATTTTTTGTCTTGATGATGGGAAAAAATGGGAAAGACGAATCTGTAAATGTTCAAATGAATGATTTTTTCCAATAGGTTTTAGAGATGTGATGATTGCAGTTGTGCAGGCAGTTGTTAGGGAGGAACAGTTCACAAATGACAACTGCTCATTGCTCCAGGGTGTTTGATCTCCTCTTGTCAGCTGTGGTTTGACAGCCACAGGAAGCAAAGGCTGCTGTAGCTGAGGTGGCCTGGCAAGAACAAGTGATACTGGAGCTCTGTGTGTGTCTGTGTACATATGTCTGCACATGCATGCACATATATGGAATAGGGTGCCTCACCCTGGAGTTCTTCTGGAGGCTGGAAACCTTAGCATGTGGCTTCTGTCTAGCTGCTTAAGAGCTTGTTCCTTGGTGCTATCACATTTAGACTGGAGTTTGGGTGCTGTGTGCTGTGAAACAATAGAGAAGTTTTCATTCCAGTTCCTGAAGGGATAAGATAAAAAGGCCTATTTGCATGCAGAAATGGCGGGTCTTCTTCATGGCAGTCTTAATATTCACACATTTCATAAAGCTCTGGAGCAGATCAGGCTTGGTGACTTAGTTGTAGAAATAGGTTTATACCATAAAGTACACGCAAAGGAGCCTTTGGTGGTCCTGTGCATTGCTTTCCAACTGAGCTTCTTAGTTTCCTCCCGACTTTTCAATGTGTGATGGATGCTCTTTACAGCCAAATCAACCTTTAGAGTTTTCTTTTCATCTTGCTGGGGTTTTTGGGGTGGGGTGGGGTGGGGTGAGGGAATGCCTAATGGAGGAGTGGCTTCTCTTTTGGAGCTTTTGGACTGTGGCCTGAGTTAATGTTGATAAAAATTGAATAGAGAGCAGGAGGTTCAGTGTAAAGATATTTTATTAGGAAACTGAGAAAGACCAGTTATGATCATATTTTTATTTATAGCATTTTACCAAAACCAGTTTGCATGCCAGAGCTCGTAAAGTCATGCTCTCTGGGGGGTCCAGGAGCACAATACCAGCAGAGTATTTTGTTAGCACCGGCCTAAGTGAGAATATTTGTAAACAGTAGCCAAGGTTATCCATAGCATTTAAACCACATGGGCAGGTTCTGCCTTGGCAAGGCATGTGTTGTCATCTCCCAGTCCAGATGGCATCTCTAAGAATCTGAGCCATGCAAAACTGTCCCCCTGGGTATGATTTGTATTTAACAAATGCAGCTCAGGGTCTTCTCTTGCTTCATATCCCAAGATCTGATCACTGGCATCAGTACTTGTTAACATGGATAGATGGCTGATGTCAGTTCCATGAAACACAAGCAGATACTGTACCTACACTAGATCAAAAGGAAACCTCTAGAAAGTAGGCAGTCCTTATTTGACCTTGAATTTGGGTCAAAATATTGCTTGTGGACAAATGTGCATGTGCATATGATGGGCCTAAACGTTTGGAGAAGGTTTAAATAAATATATGTATTTAATCCTCCTACTGGCAGTAACTTTTCTGCATTGGGTTTGGGTTTCCCCTGCCTTAGCCAGCCTGAGGCATTTTCCTATCCCAAGTAGTTGTCTTCAGTTGTTTCCAGAAAATGCAGACAGTGGGCATATGGAGTGTTTCAACAAAAATGCTGTTCTGCAGAACAGGGGCAGTCACACTAAAAGCCCTGCTCAGAGTTACTGTGGAGCAGGTTTCTAAGGGATCATTTCCTTCTTCCTCAGAGTGACCGAGACCCTCATTCTCCATGACAGCATGGCAGCTGTCAAGTCCCCAAAGGCCTTGTCCACCAACCTCTCTTAGCTTCTGCAGGTCAACCGTTTTGGCCTTGGGAGAATGAACTTGGTTCCCTGAGGGCCAGGGACGCATTGCACCAACCCCCCCCCCCCAACTTCTGTCCAGAAGGCAGACAGTTGTATTTATAGTATTCTGTACAATACACTGCATGCTGTGCCCCAGCTGGCTTTCTCTCTGCATATCTGTTTTTATAGGTTATTGAGTTAGTTTACTTTGGGAGCTTAGGGTTTGTTGGGGGGAGAGTAGTCTTCCCTGTCCTCCTTGCTCTGCTGTTGAACTCACTCTGCTGTTGAACTTGCTTGCTGCTTTGTCAATGGGGCTGAGATGCCACATCTGCTGAGACTCCCCTCTTGCTCATCCAGTGGGCTCCCTCACTGGGTGGTTCCAAATTTATAGTCCTGACCGGCTTCCCTCTAGGTTTTGATGACTAAGCGGTATATAAATCCTGTTATATAAATAAATGGCACCAGGTGATTGACATGTGGGTGGCCTCCTCCACCTGTCAGTGTTGGCCGGTGGGCTCTTGAATCTAGGATCTCTAAAGTGTGGTGAGTGTCCCTCCTTTCGTGTTTTAAAGAGCCCTTGTGATTGTAACACCAACCCTACATTTTATAGGCAGTTGTTCAGCCGCAATAGAAACTAATGGGGGCCTTGATCACCCCTTCCAGCAGTAAACTTGTGTGCCTGTCATTTGGAAACGAAACAGCACTATCCAAAAATAAGTGGCTTCCTCTACATATTCAGGGGACACCCTTGGTACACAGAGTTATATATATATATATATATATATATATATATATATATATATATATATATATATGTTTTTAAAAACTCACCTGTTTGTGTAATCCAGTAAGCTGCATAAATTTACTGCTCCATGTTGAGTCTTGGGAAGTGGGGGCATGCAGATAAAATGTGTGAATCCTTTGAGAGTTATGATCGGCATATAGGCTGTTACGGAAAAACAACTGATTAGGGGCTTCATACATGACATTTTAATGTGCTGCTTTGTGAACCTGATGGCTTGTAACAGGTTACTGTGTAGAATTACTAAAGCCATTTTTGAACACATGCCCAATATTACAAATGCCTGTTTTGCATGGTTCTATTTCAGCCGCGCCATTTTGTGTACATTAGCACAGCATTCCAAGCCAGCTGCCCACATATTTCCTGTCAACTAACTGCTTTTTATGCTGGAAGATTCACACATTGAAGGAAAAGGCCTTCTAGAATTCTAGAATGAGGAAATGTTGCAGCTAAGAACTTGTGTGAAATCCAAGCTTGCCTCAGTTGTGCCACAAGTAAACCAGGGCATTTTGTTGCAAATTTGAAGCGAGCATTCTGCTTTTTCTTGACTTGTATTTTCCTTTGCTTTGAATTGGAGAGCATAGCTCAAAAGAGCTGTTATTTCCTAGAATTGTGGTCTCTCTGAAGTCTTGGAAAGAGCTGTGAGGGACATTACTTGTGCTTTCTTGAGGAAATAGTATGTTTAGCATTGACAGGAGTCCTGGCTTTTCAGTCTTCTATTACCATCAGACATGCTGCTCTGAAGGTTGAGTAATGCCTTGCTTTTTATTCTTCCAAGCAGGTGCAGTGATTAACATTTTGCAGTCTCCCTCAGAAGGTGGTGGACTCTCCTTCCTTGGAGGTTTTACGGCAGAGGCTGGATGGCCATCTGTCATGTATGCTTTTATTTGAGATTTCCTACATTGCAGGGGGTTGGACTGGATAATTATTGGAATCCCTTCCAACTCTGCAGTTCTATGAGTCTATAAATATGACACTCAATTAGTCAAACTGTTAAACACCTATTTTTCTATATAATATAGGTAAGTAGCTTGCTTCCACCTGGAAGCTGCATATATTTCTGCAGGAGGGTTTTTCCATCATCATTTTATTTGTATGCCATCTTTCCATAATTCAAACCATGCTCAAGGCGTCTTACAACATAACAAGATTTACATAATTACAAACGTAACAAAAATAGTCAGAATAAATTAAACACATCAAAAAGCACATAACTGAATTGAAACAATGTCCACATAAATCATAAGATTAAAAATAAAGATACAACAATTAATATTAATTAATGGTGCAAAATAACAGCAAGGAGTAAAAATATTTGACATGTAAGACAAAACACTAGGAAGGAAACACTAGGCTCAAAACTTCCATGCCTATGATTTTCAGTGGTTGGTTCTAGGTTTTCCCCTTTGACGTTGGTTCATAACAAGGTTCAAAGAAGGCCTGTCATTAGTAACAAGTGGCAAGTCAAAACAGATTGAACGACATCCCATTCTGCCCCCCTTCCCATGCGAAATAACGGGCAAATAGCAGCCGTAGCTTAAGGCAGGCTAAATCTTGTTTCGGTTGGGGTTGAAAGAGGGGCCTTGTGTTTGCTTTGCTTCTGGACAGTTGTTTTCCTATTTCTTCTTCAAAGTTGCTGTTTGCAAAAGCCCTACTTTTACTAAAAGTTCTCCATACTCCATGAGCTTGTTTAGTTTCTGTGCTAGCTTTGTATGGGGAGATCGTAACAACAGGAAGCTTCTGTGATCCACTGTATTTTGTCACAACTGTTACTGTTCACTTGGAGCCAATCTGAGCATTCCCAGGTCATTTTCTAGACGGAACTGTCTTATGTATACTTGTATGGGTTTGCATATTTGAATGTTCACTAGCATGTTTTGCCTATGCATTGTCTAAAAGCTTTCAAATATGCAGTCATCCTCCTAGACATCTAGGATGGTAGGTACAGTCCTCTGTGCCTGTTTTTGCTTTAAAGAAAACAGCCTGGTCTTGGCCAGGGCAAAAGATAACTGACTCAGCTTTTACAAAATCATTGCAGGATGTGGGGGTAGAAAGACTGTTAGCTGGAGAAGTGGAGCTGTCATAATGGATTGGTTTTATATTGCTGAAAGAAAACCTGTTTGAATCAAGTTCCCCATTGGTATGTCACATTAATACAGAAAATGCATACGATTTGACTGGTTTAACCATGAAACATTGTTAATACTTTGCATTCATCAATACTTTGCCAGCGGGACCAGTTGGCCAGCCCTTTGTAGAGTGGCTTCGTATGAGCCTACATTTACAGTTCCGCTATCAAGGAATGTAACACTAAACCTTTGTGTGGGCCTTAGCATTGCATTTTCTGCTGGTTAAGAGATCTGAGGCAGGACAAGGAGCCATGAAAGCGATGAGTGTGTTTCTCTCTCTTTACCTGTAAAAACATTGAACAAAGCCAGATACTTGAGTAACAGCTGTCCAGAACTTTAAAGAAGCAAGAGCTGATCAAGCCCACTTTCCCTTTTATCAGAGGAGCTGAGGGACAGAACAGATGCACTTCTATGTTATTTGCTGTTGGAGTGTAATTTCTTGATGGGGAGTGAAAATTACTTAATTTCAAAGCTTTAAATTCTTTCCCCCTTTCTCTTGGCCTTTCTAGGTTGGACGGTAACCTGGCAAAGCACCAAGATGTCGCTTCACAACACGAGAGCCTCAGCTCTCCTTGCTTGGGTAAGATGCCTCTTCTTTATTCTTTGTTGCTGCTTAGGATGTGGCTACACCTTGTACTCTGGTGCCTTCTTTTCCCTCTGAGCCAACTGTGCTCTGTTATCCTTGTCCAAAGTGCTTTGTGTAGCTGACAGTTCCCTTTGCGACACTGCGTTTTTGATCCAGCAGATCTTCCCTGTGAGAAACAAGTTCCTGGGATGTAAAACATGTTACCTTAGGAAAGGCAAAACTGGCAGTAAAAACAGAGCAGTTGTAGCGAGAGAACCAGCTGCGTTTCAGTGACAAAACGGGGAATGAGATGTCCATAACTCAATCATAGGGCATCTTCTTTCTTTTTTTGTACACAGAAGGTTCTGGGTTCAGTCCCCGGAGTCTCCAGGTAGGGTTGAGGGAGACCTCTGCCTGAAGTCCTGGAGAGTGTTTAGTGTGCCAATGTGATTCAAGGCCTGATTGTAAGAATTGAAGCAGTGTAAATTTTTAGTTGTCATTTAACATGGTTTATTAGCCCCATATGCTCCATTATTTAGAAAATGTGCATAGAAGTATGCATGGGAAACTAGATTTAAGTCAGTTTTTCCCCTTCCTGATTTATGTAATGGGTTTAAATCAATGGCACCCTGAGGAAGAATTTCATTGGGGGGAGTTTCTTTCCTTGGATGCTCTGTGAAGCTTTCAGATATGCTTGAGATCAGTGTTGAGACCTTGAATTTCATCCAAAACTTCTGGAATTTGTTGCTTGCCTTTTTATCAGGAAAGGGGTGGAGATGAGGAGTTGGACCTCTTTTTGAATGCCTAAAAAGCTCCTGGCGCTGCCTGGACGTTAATTGTCAGTTGCTGCCACTCCCTCAGACTCCTTAAAGATATTGATGAGGTTTATGCATGTTTGGAAAAGGCCATGGTTAATGTGAGAGCTGTTTAAATTAAATTAAGTCTACCGTAACTAGGAAAAAAATTCAGGTACCCCCAGACAGTCATGAAGAATGAGGGTTCATTGGAGCAATGTTGTTCAGTGGCTCCCACATGGAACTGTTTGTATTGGTTCCTACGTGGGGTTAAGGCACTAAGGCAGGGGGCATAAGAAAATCCCTGCTGAAACAATCTAAATGCCTATGTGGTCCATCACTGTGGGCAGCCAGAGCCCTCCGAGAAGTTCGCAAGCAGGACATGAGAGCACCAGCCCTCCTACTGGTAACTGAGACCTGCTGTCTCTGATTCTGGAGGTAGCATATAGCCACCAGGACTTGTAGACTAAAACCCATGTAGAGTTGTATCATGCAGGAGGCAAGGAAATTAAATACTGTAATTTGTACTTCTTCTGCACCCTATTCCAAAGCCTCATGATCAGTTGTGATGTATCAATTAAGTTTTTCCTTTATGGCAGATGTGTAGGGCATGTTCCTGTTGACTTGCTGAAGGCTATTATCTATCAATCATTTTTGTTTCTGATCTGAGATCCTTCCCTCTCCAAGCACAAGGTGTATGCAGTGCATTGCTAAGTGCTTGTATGTTTTCCTTATTGGGGTTTCCACCAAGCTTACATGTGGGTAAACTGCAATTGGTACATCACCACAAGTTTCAGGATTGATACATTGACTGAGCTGTAAGATGCTGACCTTATTCCTTAACTTGCCAGCAAGTGGATTTCTAGCCTGTGATTTGATTCATCTCCTCTTCTTCAGGTGAACAGTCTGAAGCTGGATGATACCCTGAATTCATTGTCTCAGCTCCAAGACTGCAGTATTTTCATCAAGATAATCAACAAAATGTAAGAGGCACTGAGTACACCTTTCCTTCCGTGCTATACTGTGAAGTCAATGTGCATTGTAATGTTGTTTTTTAAATCTTGTAGGGACAGAGGCTGAATGCTACAGCCAGTGGCAAATAATGTACAAAAAGTGATCAGTATAACTGCCAGTCATAAAGGTGATCAAGCTTTGAAGAGCCCTGCAGGCGCATCCCCTGGTGCTGGAAAACCTTTCAGTTAGTTCCCATCCCTGGCTCCTCTAGTGCTTTTATCTCTATGCTGTACGCCACTCTTTGGAGTAAAAAGTGCTTGGAAACCAGCTGCTTTAATAACACCCCCTCCCTCTGAATGCTAATACAGAATTATGTACTTGTGTAAATTCTCACTTCCCCATAGCCCTGACAGTGATCTTCCTCCCTTCCAGTGTTGTTCAAGTGCATAGGTGAAATCTGTAGCACTTTCAGAGGCTTAGGAATAGCCATAGCGGAACTCTGAGATTTTAAGGAATTGTAACCTGTTTGCTGTTGATTACATTCTTTGTCTCTTAATTGGATTCTGAATTAAATGCAGAACATATTCTGATATAGTGCCTTTTTATTTGATGAAAGTTATTTTTGTACTTTACATCCTAAGCTGGGAGAGCCTCTCTTGATGCACCTTGGCTATTGTTACCTGTCCTGCTGGACAGCTGGAGTTGCATTTAAGAAATGATTCCCAGTTGTGTAGGAGGAGGTGGTGAAGAGGACTTCCTGCAGAGCCTGTATTTACTCAAAGCCTACTTAATCCCATTCCATCTGGTTTTGAACTCTGATAAACAAATCAATGAAACAAGCTGCTGGGCTAGGCACTTTGCCTGCACAGTAAGGACTTTGGGGTTTTTGTAAAGGTTTGGGGAGGATGAGGAGACGCGGTTCAAAAACTGCAAATGATCTGTACCTCAGTTTATGAAGTACTGTGTAAAAGGGGTGTCAGGTTTTCTTCTAAGCCTCCTGCGGATTTCAGGAATTAGTGGTGTCCCTCCATTGCAGTTCTGTATATACTTAATTTTCATCTTCTCTTGGTAATGGTTCTAGGAGCATATTGGAGGTGTGCAGGCAGCTTCACAATTTCTCCTGAAATGCTTGAAAACCCAAAGTACCCTGAAATTCAGCTTATACTGCCCAGATACCATTTTAATGTTTTATCTGTCTGGTGTTTTCATTATGCTAAGATGCTTAAATTACTTTTCTACAACTGTACCCAAAGCAACATATAAGAATAAATGCTAACTACTAGAATGTTGCAGGCAACCAAACAATCACAAAACTAACAGCAGACAAAAGTCAGAACTCTAAAACAGGAGGGCACCATTAAGAGTATTGTTAAATTTTGCTTTAAAAGTGTTACTCTGATATCCAAGTACTGATAAGAAGGTGCTGAACAATGTTGTTGGTGTTCCAAAAATGAGGTACCATCATACTCTCCCCACCAGACCATGGAAGGTCTCAGAAGTTAGTCACATGTGGGTGAAGGTGACCCTCAATGTACTCAGTCCCAAGGTGTTCGCCACCCTGGATTCCTTTGGGAGGAAGGGCAGGATATGAATTGAATCATAATAACTTTGCTATTCTTTGCCTACCTGGTTCAAGCACCTTGCAGTGAAGCAAATCCCTTCCTTGAATTTTTAGAGCTAACATTTTAATTCTTGGCAGTTTGCTGTGTCAGACTCTGAAGCTGTTTGAGTTCTGCTGGGCAGCCTGAGCTCAGAGTAGATGAGTGTGGGTGCTTGGCTGAAAAAATGCCACTGACCAAACGTCCTAAAATTGTGAAGCGTGGAACTGGGATAGCTCACGAGTTGGTAGAGCATGAGTCTCTTGATCTCAGGGTCGTGGGTTCGAGAACCACGTTGAACAAAGGATTCCTGCATTGCAGAGGGTTGGACTAGATGACGCTTGTGGTCCTTTTCCAACTCTGCAACTCCGTGATTCTCCGATAGTTGTTTCAGGCAGCATAGTACAGGGGTTGTTCCAGGCCTGACTCTTAGTGTCGCAAACTTGAGAAGCAGCACAATTGACTCCCCCTGGTGGCTCTTTTGGGTGCATCATTGTGCAGTCTCTGGTGGGCGTTGCTCACAATGTAAACAAGGAATTAAACAGAATCTAATCATTAGTAATTAAGTCTGGGGAGTTCTGCCTTTGGATGCAAAGGATAAGTGGAGCACACCAGAGATAGCGGTTGTCTTTCTGAGGGTTCATTTTGTGTTCTGGTCTGTGTTAGTCTTGCAGTCTGATCATCAAGTCTTTTCCCCACCCACTGTTCCCAGTATGAACCCAGTCAGATGCTCCCATAGTTTCTGGTCATGCAGAGACACCAATGACATTGATAAGTAGCTGGCAATTGTGTGGAGTTTCCCACTGCTGCCTTTTCAAGAACAACCAGACCAGCCTTCCCCAACCTGGTGCCCTCCTATCAGGCCCAGCATCATATGGCCATGATCATTGGGACTCATGGGAGTTGTAGTCCAAATCAACAGGAGAGCATGGGGAGGGCTTGATTGGACAGCTTTAGGGACTGATACATCATTTAATCTTCTATGTTCATAGGAAGTCTATTTCAGATTGCTTTATGGTATGAATGCCCTTTACGAAGCAAGCAAAAAAAAAAAAAATCATTGACTTTGTCTTTTAGCTACATCTCCTGCTTCATTAATGGCGTAATAGCTTAAAAATGCATACTCTTTTTCACTTAATGACACTTCAAATACACCAGCCTGCTTTGAATTGGAACTAGTTATACCCAGACTACTTCCCTGTCCAGTTTCGCAAGGCTACCGTTTTACCATGTTATATAGCTTCAGGCTTCAAAGAGGTCTATTCTAGGTGCCACAGTAAACAGGCTGGACTATAGATGTGAACTGCCTTAATGTGTGTCCCTCTTCCTCATTTGTTTCTGATTCTCATCATCCCTCTGGTTAAATAGTTCATCAGGAATGACTCTGTCTCTCTGCTGAAGTGCTTGCTTTGTTCTCTTCCAGTCATGGCTCTGAAGAGGGACGGGACCCTTTGCAGCAGAGTTTGCCAGAGCGGGTTGCCTATGTCATCTGCTTTCTCAAGAGTAAGAGCTCCTGCCACGGTGCATCTTGGCTCTTTCTGAATTTAGATAATCTGTTGTCTACACATTAGCTTGAGCCTCCATCTGCCACACTCTCCAATGTGGAGGAAGCTGGCAAGCAAAGCTGTTGTTAATGCAGAAACTTCTTAACATTCTCCCCTGTTCCTAGAAGATGGAGAGAGTTGGTGGCAAGAGTGGGACTTTTCCATACTGCACTGCTTGTTCCCACTCATATAGTTAAAAAATTACAAGAGTATGTGAGCCTATGTGCAGCTCCCACAATGATTTTGTGAAGACTGAGCATTGGAAGAAAGTAGCCAGCAGGTCCCTCTACCCATGTAAGGCCAGGGGAGGGGAGGAGAAAAACATGGCAAGACTTGCTAGGCTTAAGTTCCCCTTCTGCCTGCTGGTCCCCCTTGTGCAGGAGAGAAGAGAAAAAACTCAGCCAGAGACATTTAGCTGCCCATAGGTGATTCTTACTTGCCTTGGGTCCACTTGGTGAAACGCTATTTCAAGCCTGATCTCAGGTGCAGTCCAAAGGTGCTCATGGCAAGCTGCCACAGCTAAAGGAGAAGAAGCCATTGGAACGCCTCTGCTGCTTCTGAGCAGTAAATGCCCCAGAGCAGCTAAAAAGATGAAGTGTACATAGATATAAAGCAATATAAGCTTTAGAGCCGAAATGGACAAAAATGTAGGGGCCACACTCCTCATTTTTGCAGCCAAAAACCTTTCTAGATCTTTTTGATAAACCACCCCCGCACTCTCAGTTTGGCTGCCATCCACCTGAGGATGGGGTTCGGGTGTGGGATTTTTTTTTGGGTTCCATAACTAGTCTAGACGTTTTCCTTGGGGTTGGTGCTGTGGCTGAATTCAAAGACGCCTTTTTAAAATTCACATTCCTCTTCCAGAACGTTGCAAGCACAAATCTACAGCACAGAACTTGGTATCTGAGGAGAAGCTTCTAGCAGCGGAGGAGTTGGAGCTAGCCAAGGTATGCACACATCTGCTGCTCTCTTTATTTAGGGGCTCAGGCTGGCAAGTTAAATCTCATTGTGGGAGATGGTGGTTAGCAGCGTCAAGAGGACATGCTGGAATGAGATTCTTAACGTGCCCCGGAGGGTGAGAGGGTGGTGCTCAAACAGGGCTCAATAAGCTAAAATGCATTAGAAAATATATATTTTAAAGTCATCGGCAGAAGGCCAGGAAACACATTGCAGCTTATAAAAGGGGTGAGCGTAATGGTATGAAGGAGCAATCAACAGTACATTGTACATGAATAAATATTGGGAAAGGGAGAAATAAGGAACAATGTTATGCAGATGATGATTATATGGAAAGCAAAATAGAATATGAATATATGACTTTGCTATTAAACTTTGAAGAGCAATATGCAAGATTAAAGTTAACCATTGGTGGATCATACCCTGCCTTCTCCCACAAACTCCACCAGCCCTCTGGTTAAAGTTTACTGCATTATTCCTGCTGTCTGAACAGCACAGCATTCTAGTTTAAGAGAAGAACACAGCTCCCAATCCACAGTGTGTATTTGTGTTACTAGAAATCAGCGGTGTCCAGGATATAGGATCCAGGGAAATTCAAACAGAAAATTAGTTACAATAAAAAATAAAGATAAAAAGATAATAGTCTGAACCTCTCTTAGGAACAAATAATTAGAGGTGTGCAAAATGTATGTGGAAAACTCAGCACAGAAAAACTTAGCCCAATATACAATCATTACAGGCAGCAAGAATGGAATCTAAAAGCAAAGTTTTCTTCTCTGTGTGTGTTTTGGAGAAGAAATGAGACACAGCATGAAAAGGTATTAGAAATAGCTAATGTGAAAAAGAGATATAGCTAAGACGGAGTCCAGATATTCATTCATTCGATTTGTGTCCCATCCCTCCTTCAAGGAGCTCTTAGTCTCCTCCCCATTTATCCTCACAACAACCCTGCAAGGTAGGTTAGGCTGAGAGGCAGTGACTGGCCCAGGGTCACCCTTCATGGCTGAGTGGAGATTTGAAACCCCAGTCTCCCAGGCCCTAGTCTAACACACTAACAACTGTACCACATTGACTCTCTAGAGAAACTTCCCTCTGTTGCCCAACATCCCTGAAACATTTTCCTGATCGCTGATTGATTCCTTTTTGCTCACAACAAAATTTGGTTCAATATTGGTAAACACCTGCAGAAACAATTTTCCATTGTTGTAAAGTTAATGTGATCCCAAGCCTTATCAGGGCATAGTGAGTCTCATGAAGGTCACCCAGCACTGCTAGCCACATGTAATAGCAAATCCTTTAACTGACTGAGGCCTTGCCAGCTTCTCACAGACAGAAAAGCGTATATGCCCTCAAGACAGGCATTCAAGCCTCTTTCCATCATGAGCTAGACTCTTGACTCCACAGCTCTCCTAGCTCACCTTCACTACGCATGCAGATGTGCCCTCACAGTGAAGCTCATTAACACAAGTCATTGCTTTAAACACATACAATGGTGGCCTGATAAGTGGGAGGAGCTATTTCCAAATTATGGAAAATTATGCAGCAGTGGTGGAAAGATAGCAACCAATCCTGGACCGACATCCAGCTTATTTTAAAAAGGTTCTAAGGACACCTGTAGAAAGCTCTATACACGGCATCAGAGTTCATATCTTTGCATATTCTGACTGCAAAATGTACAGTCTTGCCCTCCCTTTGTATGTGGCATGTGATGTTACATCACTCTGTCTCTGCCGTTCTTCAGGTGGTCATGCTGCTGTTTTACTATGCCTCCATGAGTGATAAGATTCCCAGAGAATGGGCCACGGTTGAGTATGATCTCCAGGTAACTCAAACATTCTGCCTCCAGCTGTAGATGCCTTATCAGCTAAGTGACCTTTTGGAGCCTGCTAGGGATGGAAGAACTGTCTGTGGTGATGGTTGTGGGGTGGGTCACATTCCACAAAGGATAGTCCAAGCAAAAGCTGCAGAGGGGAAAGCTTGCTTCAAGGGCAGGATACCTTCATCTGGCTGGGAACCACAAGTAGGGAGGGCTGCACATTTCCTCCAGTGGGGGCATCTGGTTGGCCACTGTGAGGAGAGCCGTGTGCTGAACTAGAAGAGCCATTTGCCTCATCCAGCAACGAAGGGTGCTCTTAGGTTCACAGTTGCTCATGCTGCCCTGTCTCTTCCTCCTCCTCCTCCTCCTCCCTGTTCCCTCAGGCGGAGATGGCTAAGTCGCTGAACTTCATGTTGTACAACGAAGATTGCCTCGGTGAGAATCTGGAGACCTTCCTTCAAAAGAAAAGTAAGTGCCGGGTGAGCATGTGGGACTGAAATACCTTCAGGGGCACGAGGCTGCCCTGCCGACTTCAGTGGCTCAACCCAGATCGGGCCACACAGTTTGATCTCATGGCTGCCCCACTGCAGGTTTGTTGGAACAGCAGTGAGCAGCGGGAGGGGGGCAGCGGTCCCTATACAGCGAGACTAAAGAGCATAAAGACTTGAGTCACTAGTTGGGGGTCAAAACAAAATAAAAAAATTCTCCTTCCAGTAGCACCTTAGAGACCAACTAAGTTTGTTCTTGGTTCTACCAAGAACAAACTTAGTTGGTCTCTAAGGTGCTACTTGAAGGAGATTTTTTTTTATTTTGTTTTGACTATGACAGACCAACACGGCTATCTACTTGTGGTTGGGGGTGGCGTTATTTGGTGAGTTGTCTGTTGAGATACAAGTGTTCTTGGCGAGGTTAAGGCATAGGTTCAAAAGCTTTTCCACAGGCTCTTTCAAAGCAAGTAGGAGCCAGGTGTAGGCATTAGCATGGCAGAATTTACAGAGGTGGGGAGAGTCAAAGGGAACGATGCTGGCTGAGCTCTTGCAAATTGGTTGGAGTGAGCAGGAGCTTTAAGGGCCGGAGATACTGCATTGACGCAGAATACTGCTGTCCAGAGCTGACTCAAGACTTACAGCCCTTATGTGGAGGCTTCTGAAAAACACTTCCCTGTGGATGTACTCTTGTCTGGCAGACAAAGCCTCTTCTTGCTTCTGGCCCATTGGCATGCAACATCTGCACGCCAGTGGTGCACACCTCCAGCCTCAATCGAGTTGTATATCTGCATGCAAATGAGCCAGAAGAGGATTTTATGCCTTGTAAACTTTCCATGTTGGATATAGAGTCAACATCATTATGCAGCCTCTGTATGGGGGCCCTAAACTGCAGAGAATCCTGGAAAGTGGGTTTCTCCTTGTCCTCACAAGACACTTTGGTTGTGTGTTGTGTTTGCCTTTAGGTTGGCTGGCTGCTACTGTCAGTGAAAGGCCCTTTATGCTTTGGGAACATACAGGTGAAACTCAAAAAATTAGAATATCATGGAAAGGGTCATTTCTTTCAGTAATTCAACTTAAAAGGTGAAACTAATATATGAGATAGACTCATGCCATGCCATGCGAGATATGTCAAGCCTTTATTTGTCATAGTTGAGATTATTATGGCGTACAGCTGATGAGAACCCCAAATTAACAATTTCAACTTTGGGGTTTTCATCAGCTGTACGCCATAATCATCACAATTATAACAAACAAAGGCTTGACATACCTCGCTTTGCATGTCATGAGTCTATCTCATATATTAAACTCCAGTAGCTAATGAAAACAATTGCTTACATAAATGGACTTTTCCACGATATTCTAATTTTTCGAGTTTCACCTGTACTGTCTCCCATTTGGTATTCCTGATTCTATAAGCCACTCATAGCCCCTCTTGCTTGCTTTTTTCTTCCTCAAGTAAAAAAAACAAACTGAAACATTTTCTACATAAGCTGGTTGATCTGTCCACTTAATAAACCGAATCGTTCGTTCCTTGAACTTCTTCAGCTGACCCAAACGGGGTGGGTGGGGGGTGAATGGACCCTGCTTCTTTTGCTTCTTTCTTTGCTGCTGCCAAGCTGGCTCTGACATCCTGCACACCCTCCCTCTTCCTCCAGTGCCACAATCATCCAGTATCTCCAGCACCAGCTCGGAGGAGACCACCCCACCAAGGCGAGAGGTACACTTCTTGAAGCTGCAGAAGGTCGCCTCTTCATCCGGCTTGAATAAGTAAGTTATTGACGAGTTGCTTGCCAGGATTCATGGTTGTGATTCCAGCAGCCTGGTGCCACACAGGCAGATGGAAACCCTCCTTCCAAGGCACTTGCAGGATTTGATATGGCCCCTTCCTGGGGAAACCAAATTCTGTGCCAAGGAGACACCGGATCTCTGCTTTAGATCTAACTAAGTTACTTGAGGCTTTCCCCTCAGTTTGTGAAGGTGGAATCTGGGTTTTTGTAGAATTCTGAGTTGCCTTTGGAAGCGTGGAATTCGTGGTTTGCACAGAAACTGGCACGGAGAGAGTAAAGAGGTGGTGAAGAGATGATAAGGAGTTGCATAGGCAGTGAAGCCCCATACCATAATTATTTTTTATTATTATTATCACTGCATTATCTCCTGCCCTTCACCAGCAGATTCCAGGTGGGTTATAACAATATAAGACACAGAATTGAAAACAGTTGAAGGAAATTCAGTCGCAGGAATAGGCCGGGTTGTGAAAACACGTTGTACCTCTGGTGTCAAAGGCTGGGGTAAAGAGACTTCCTGGGGTAGCCGGGTGAGGCCTGGGAACAGGGTTCTTCCTCCACCACAGCACCCCCATGTGGCCAAGCTATGTGTCTGCACAAAACAGAATTGGTGAATCCCATTGTGGGTGCAAATGGGCTAAGAGACCTTAAATGTCAGTTTGGAAAGCGTATGTGTGCCTGCTCAATTTATGTTTCCAGTGATATGCCCAAGGAAGGAGGTTACATTTAAGCCAACTTTATGGAAGCTTCTAAAAATAGAAGATAATAACATGAAAATGTATGTGAATGACAATATATCAAATATCATCTAGATTATAGAGTCAGCTGAGTAGCTGTAAGACTTCACAAGACCTTGGGTCTCTATGGTTCCTTAGATCACTTAATAACATTTTCATTAGATCTAGGTTCCCCCACTCCCACAGTGTTTTTCTGGTGAACGGTTTGAAGGGAAACTCAGGAAAATACAGTGCATTCCCCTGACACAGTTCTCTCTTAAGCAGCTCTCACTCAGGTCCTTTAAATAGTTCTAATAGACCCCTGCCTGAAATCCTGGAGAGCCACTGCCAGTCAGTGTAGGTTGTACTGAGCTGGATGGACCAGTGGTTTGACTCAGGAACACAGGAAGTTGCCTCACACTGTCTGCCAAGAGGGGCCAGAAGAATTCTGGAAGCCTGATTGGGAGCGAGTGCTGCTGTCAGCTGTAATGGAAGGTGGTGCATGTCGTAGAGCCTGAATCGTGTCCACTTCTTGGCACTTTCTTTGTGATCTCACAGAGGGGCTTGTTCAGCTGGGCTCTCATTGCTGTCTGCCATTGGAACGGCGGCTGTCACTGATGTTGACCGTGCTCTCGTTGGCTGAGTGGCATGGGATAAGCCGGGATTTGAACTCTGCTTCAACCTCTTTGCAGCTTGCATGGTGGTATCCATGGCTCTCCATTGCTAGTATTTGCTGAACTTGAGCAGAGAGGAGCTAGGTGCCTGCGTTGTCTTGCGCTAGATCCTCTTCCCTGTTACAGTTGCGGGGATGGCTTTCTAAGACCATATCACTTGCCCTGTGGCCTGAGTGAGGTTAGCACAGCATGCGTGGAGACATTGCAAAACACATCTCTTTGTGTGTCAGCTAGATAAATAGGATGGCTGGGTCATGTTTCTTGGCATAATGTGGAATTTTTAATAGCGCTTAAAGAATCTGAATGGTTAACCATTTATACTTGTTTCCTTTTCGATGTCATAACATGAACCACGTTTTGCTCAGCAAGAGTTTTGTGCAAGCGTCTTTCACATTTAAAAAATAAAAATTCAAATGCAGATGGCTGGTACTTCTTTGCAGGTTGCTCCCTGGCTCTTCTGCCTCTCCTATGGGTGACATCATGCATTCGCCCCAGTTTCAGATAAGGAAGCTGAAGAAGCTGCTGGAAGAAGAGAGAGAGAATCGAGATGAGCTGGAACACGAGCTGGCAGAGAGCCGAAAGCTCGTTGATGAGAAAGGTGTGGGGGTCAGCCATGGGAGTGGAGTGGTTGCTACCAGGGACACTGAGACAAGCATCTGCTGTTTTAACTGAAGTTGTATGGCTGCCCTGGGCTCCTAGAGGGAGGTTGGGATGAAAAAACATTATTAATCATTGTTGCATGCCACCCCAATCTCAGCGGGCGAGATTCCAGTGGTTCCAGTTCCACTTACCCAGGGTTCGTGTTTCCTTTTGGAAATGAGGCATGGCTCAGACTGTGGTGTCTTTAGGATATATGGTTTGTTTATGCATATATACAACCTGAACCTGCAATGGAGGGACTCAGCATTAGCACCCCAGAGGGCCTTGTTTGCATAGCTGCAGCCTTGAATTCAAACAAATTCACCACCTTGTGCTGACCCTCTTTCCAGCTTGCTGTCTTTGCCGGCCTGCAACCTTTTTTCCTCGCTAGGTCACATTGCAGCCAACCCTAAAGACTCCACTTTAAACTCTCCCTCTGTCTTCTAACCAACTCTCTCATTTGCCATTGGCCCAGAGCCCCCTCCGTCTTTGGTTTTCCTAATGGCTCATTACCTTCCCATTGTTCTCTAAATGGCTCATCTCCCAAGCACTTACCTCAGGCATAGGCAAACTCTGGCCCTCCAGATGTTTGGGACTACAATTCCCATCCCTAGCTAACAGGACCAGTGGTCAGGAATGATGGGAATTGTAGTCCCAAACATCTGGAGGGCCGGAGTTTGCCTATGCCTGGCCTACCTCATCAGGAAACTGGCCTGGCTTCTATTTTAACATTTGCCTTGATTAAATCCCAACCCCTACTGAACCCAGGAGTTTTAGGGGAGTCTGGTACCCACAAGTGCATAACATAATAATCTAACTAGAAGGAATATGATCTAGATAAGAACTAGATGATCTGTTAGGATCCTAATGGAACTTTCCATGGACTAGAACCTAAAATCCTGTTCCTAATTGTGGTCAGCCGTAGATCCATCCAGCAAACCTCTTTACTGGCCCCACCAGCTCTCCTTTCTGTTAAAGAGGGCACACGCCAGACCCAAACACCCTCGCTCTCCTCCCTCTAAATTCTGCAGTCAGATTAAATTTCTGCAAAGTGAGCAAGTTGCCTAATCCTGCGTTCAGATGCCATTGTTATTTGTCTTTGTTCCCTGTGCTGCTCTGTCTATTGTGCAACCCTGTTGTTGGGTTGCTGGGAGGCAGAGCAACACACAGCCCATCCAGAGTCGCTCTGTCTGGATGGAGAGGAGCGTGGTTGCTGTACAGGGGGAAGCCACCATGTGCCTTTTAGTTTCTGAATAATCCGTGTCCTCTTTTGTCCCCTCCTGCTTCAGAAACGCGGATCCTGATGATGAAGCAGCGGATCGACCGCCTGACTCTCCTACATGAGAGGCAAGCAGCGGATCAGCTGGAATCCAAGGAAATGGAGGAACTCCGAGAAAAAAACGAGAGGTACTTCCTCCCTCGGGCTGGAATGTCGCACTGGGGCAGCCCCTCTCTTCATTTTGTGTCTTGCTCACTGCTTTGAAGACTTGTCGAAAAGTGGGATAGTAACCTACTAAATAATACTGATTTGGCTTTGTTGGACTTTCCTGGCTCAGATTTGGGGTGCTGGGGTGCTTTGAAGAAGACTTTGCCTGGTAAGAAAATAGTGTTGGCCTCTGGCTTCACTTGCTGGTCAAAGGTGGTGAGGACAACTTCGGAACTAGGCAGTTCCCACCATGCACCTCAGTTGATCCTACCTTTAATCGAAGCAGCCAGGGTCTCTCCTTAGCTCCTGCCCTTTTAATTATCCTTATTTGTCTTATTATCTTACTTGTTTTTACTGCCCTACATTATCTTTTGTGTGCTGTTTCGGCCTTTAGTGCTTTCCTTGCCATGACTGGAGCCTTTGCCTTAAAAGGCTCCAACCAATTTGCTCTCCACCCTCCTAGCACCTTTGCTTATCTTGTCTACCCTCCACCTCGTCCTTTCTATCAGCTATGAAGCTCACCCACTGACCCAGGGCCAGTCGCTGTCTCTGACTTAACCTGCCTTGTAGCATTATTGTCAAGAAAGTGCAAAGGATCCATGTGCATTTGCTCTATCCCAGCTCCTTGAAAGAAAGGAGAGGGAGGAAATGCTGTCAGTGCTCTAGGGACTGTGCCACTGCTGTGGTGTTATAGTATCTGGCACATGGGTGCCATTTAAGAAACAGCTGAGAGTCATTTGCAAAATCTGTTCTCTAGGCACACCTGGCTTATGATCGCCTTCAGCTGCTTGGAGTTGATTCTTATTTAAAACAGCTGAGAGTTATTCTCTTCCTCCTTCAGACTTGTTTGTGGCTGACATTCAGTGGGGAGAGAGGAGGAAGGCATGTCTTCTTTCCCCTTATTTACTCTCCCCTCTCTCAAGCTCCTGATCATTCACTCGGAAGGAGGAAGATGTGGAATCTGGGTCCCTATTATATCCTAGAGATCCATGGTAAGCAGGAGCTGATGTGCTCAGTCTAGGGCAGGGTTTCCCAAACTTGGGTCTCCAGCTGTTTTTGGAGTACAATTCCCATCATCCCTGACCACTGGTTCTGCTAGCTAGGGATGATGGGAGTTGTTGTCTAACAAAAGCTGGAGACCCAAGTTTGGGAAACCCTGGGCTAGGATTTGTTGGCCCTCTGCTGTTGCTTTGACTAAACCCCCTTTTCAGAAGTTGACTTGGGCCCTGACTGAGGGATGCTGGTTTGTCAGCCCCCAAGAGCCTTGCTCATGGCATCTGCTGTATTGGACTTTGGATTTCATAGTACTTTAAGGGAGCTGAGCTGTTCTAAGCATGGAGCTCTCTCAAGAAGTTATAGCAGCAGCAACCCTTAAAAGCTGTGGAGCAAGGCAGGCAACCAGGCTGTCTTTCAGCCCAAAGAGCTCTCGGCCTTGTAGTGGAGGCTTAAGCCCCGCCTGTGTGCTGCCTGCTTCCTACGATCATAGAATCATAGAGTTGGAAGGGACCCCAAGGGTCCTCGAGTCTAGTCCAGCCCCCCTGCATTGCAGGAATCTCAGCTGAAGCATCCATGACAGATGACCATCCAACCTCTGCTTAAAAACCTCCAAGGAAGGAGGTGATCCACACTCTGTGTTGGGAGAGGTTACCTGAGCTGCTGCCCTGCTCTTGGCTCCAGAGCCCAGGCCAAGAAACTGAGCCCTCATGCCCGGGAGCCACTCTTGCCCTCAAGTAGCGCACTTGCTTCTTTTCATGCCTGCCTCCCTCTCTTTCTCCCTCAGCCTCCTCATGCGCCTGCATGAGACGCTGAAGCAGAGCCAAGACCTGAAAACTGAAAAGGGCCAGATGGACCGGAAGATCAACCAGCTCTCAGAAGAGAATGGGGATCTCACTTTCAGGGTACGTGAGCGCCTGTTTTCTGTTGCCACAGCGGCCTTGTAGTCCCCAAATGTGGGGTGGGGGTGGGGAGAGGCACGCTTATACAGGACCTGCAGGCTTCCATTTTGGAAAGGAACTAAGCGAGGTTGAGGTATTGCCTCTGCCTGAAACTTGGGTGACCCTTGATTCCTTTGCTGCGCCTTGGAGATCCCGGAAAAGGGTTCGTTGAGTTTTGTTCTTGGAGCAGAAAGGCATTGAGGTGGCACCCTGGAGAAATGTGCCCCGTTCTCGGCTCATGTGTGGTAAGACCACAGGAAATCTTGAACTCAAGTGGCTATTTCATTCATTTATTAAAAATATTTCTATCCTGCCCTTCATCTATACAAATAGCAAGAAACAGTACATAAAATAAAACAAACCATATAATAATTACGAAACACAGCATCCGAATAAAGACAGGCTGGAAGGGACCGCAAGCTCCTGCAATGCAGGAATCATAGCTAAAGAATCCCTGACAGGTGGTCATCCAACCTTTGTTTAAAAACCTCCCTGACTGATTAGGGGTGGTCTCTTCAGCAATGCCGCAGCCTCAGAGGCTCCCTACGCCCTGCTCTGCCAGCCCGATGGAAGAGCAAGATGCTCTGAGGCTTCCTTACCTTACAGAGTCAGGCCACTGGTCCATCTTGTCTGCTCTTACTGGCCGTGGTTCCCTGGGACCCTCAGGCAGACAGAGAGGTCTCTTCCCCATTACCTGAAACCCTCTTAACTATAGCCAGGGATTAGACCTGCAACTTGCTGGATGTAAAGGATGGACTCCACCCTGAGCCATAAGGCCCCTTCTGTAAAATCTCGGTCCCCCAATCCAATGCCCCTTAGCAATGCTTATGCTTGTCTTTGAATTGAACACAGGGACCTCAGAGGAATCCCAACAAGGCCGACTGAGCTATAACCACCTGTATTCCACCAGGAGTATTAATACTGTTAGTAGACCTCACAGCTTGGGTAAACTAGATTGAAATAATAACTTATTTTCTTATTGCTGGTCTTTGACCGGCTTTGACCAACGTATTGCTGGTCTTTGACCGTATTAAAGTTTACTTACTTACTTACTAACTTATTTTCTGGAGTTCAGAGGCTTTATTGATGCAGGAACTATTAATAGGATTAGTGGAGCTGCGAGAGATGAAATTTCGCATCTTGTCTCAACAAGCTGGGAGAAAACAGCAACAAAATTGCTCAGCTTTTAAGGGGTGGTTAGCCTACGGAGACTTACAAGCAAGTGCAGGCTAGATTGCTAGACCTAGTATCCTCGTGTGGTTTAAAGTAACACATGAATTGTCTTAGAAGCTCATTGAGAAGGAAATGTTATTTGCTTGTCTCCAACAAATGCCAGCCATGTTTTGCTGCTGCCTTTTCTGCATGTTTCATTACACACTTGCAGTAGAGGGTTTGTTCTGCACAGTCTGCCACAATTTCAGAGCAGGGGAGTTTGTACCAGTGCTAAAGACAAAGGCAGCAAGTGTCAAATAAAGCCTTTCCCTGTTTTTGCAACACAGCTGCGGGAATTTGCTCACGTTCACACGGAACTGCAGGAAGCCATGAATGAGCTCTCGGATGAGCACAACACAGCTCTAAGGGAATGGGAGGAGCGGAGGAGCCGCCTGGAGATGGAGCTGAGCAGTGCCCTCAATGAGAAGGTCAGTGGGCAGGAAGAGACACCCCCCCTTGCACCCCCAGAGGGGTAAGGCCAGGAGGTCTGTTCTCGTCCACATAGTCATCACCGTCATTGATTTTCTGCAGTAAATGATGCTTTAGCCTGCTAACAAATACATAATTTCACTAAGCTACAAAATACAGGAATGTCTCTGTAGTGGTGTAGTGGGGAAGGTAAAGCCCCCAAAAGAGGGAATTCCAGAATTTACAACCAAAAGCCAAATAAACGGTAAAAGCTGCCACCACCCCTTTAATCCGCTAGTAACCCTGGGCCAGGGGAGAAAGGGGCACCCCTCTGCCGTTCCAGGTTACACAGCCAGCCTCCACTTTACCGTGGGCACAGTAAGCAGTCGAGTAGTCAGACACTTGGATTTAGCTTTGCAGTTGGAAACACAAAACACAGACAAACTTATCCTTTTAAGGTTTATTAAAAGAAAGGATACCAACCAAGATATGTAACTGTTACACAGTTCTCAAAAGAAAAGGTTACAAAAGTAAAACAATAAAGTTACATAGTATAACTTGTTGTTCAGTCGTTCAGTCGTGTCCGACTCTTCGTGACCCCATGGACCAGAGCACGCCAGGCACGCCTATCCTTCACTGCCTCTCGCAGTTTGGCCAAACTCATGTTGGTAGCTTCGAGAACACTGTCCAACCATCTTGTCCTCTGTCGTCCACTTCTCCTTGTGCCCTCAATCTTTCCCAACATCAGGGTCTTTTCTAGGGAGTCTTCTCTTCTTATGAGGTGGCCAAAGTACTGGAGCCTCAACTTTAAGATCTGTCCTTCTAATACTTACTCCATCAGAAAATTAAAGCATCACACCCTTCTCCCGAAGGCAAGGCTAGAATCAGAACTCATAGCTGACGTCAGATCCTCAGAGAGTGGCTAGGAGCCATGGCTAAGAGCAATTAGCATTACAATTCTTTAGTTCTTTTCCTTTTTCCCCACGAGGTGTTTTTTGGGGGGAACCAATCCACTTAAACTACTAATTGTGAATTGACCAATTGTAAGATGATAACCGTTTGTCTCCCAGCTGACAAGGAACAAGGCAGCTGCTAATTCTTTGCACTTCAAAGCGGGTAACCAAAGAACACTCCCTGGCGTTTCCCATCCCCTCCCTGACACAGCTGAAGATAACAACCAGTCAAGAGTTAGATAACCTCTTGCCTTCCAACACACAGCTAAACCAGATCTCGCATTAACATATAAATCAGGTAGCCTCCTTCTCATCTGTACTGGCAGGAGGCAATCAAGCTTACAGAGACACATTCCTTTCCAGAGGCCCAAGCATATTCCCAAAATGCTGCAGGTTTCCTCAGACCCATAATGCATCCCGCCAAGAACCAAAGTCTCTAAATAAACCTAAGGATTTCTCTATTTCACTACAGTCTCATTAACAAATAATCAAATTAAACAACCCCCCTCTAATTCATAAGAAAGCTGAACAACAAAATAACAAAAAAAATATTAAACAGCAAAAACGATACGCCACCAAAATTAAATCTTGGCCCCAAGAGAAGCCCCTAAACAGCCCCCTGCCCTGATTGCCTCTAGACATCCTGACAGGTAAGACATACTGGCAGGTAAGGTGGCCTCTGGCAACTTCAGCAGCAACTTTTGTAGTTGGGATCAGTCTTGGCCTTCCCAGGCGGAGTGGAAATAGGCCAGCAAAGTAAGGAGCAGGTTAGATTGGCTCTGGTACCTTCAGCAGTAGCATGAAGAAGTAGGCGTGACATTTGTACATCCTACAGTGTGCCGAAAAGGGATTTGTAACAACACGGATTCATCATCATCATTTTTTATTTGTATGCCGCCTTTCCACAGTTAAAAACAATGCTCAAGGCGGCTTACAACATGACAAGATTTACATAATTACAAAAGTCATAAACAATAAATAAACCACATCAAAAAATACACAACCAAATGGAAAACAATTTCCACATATATCAAAATCTAAAACTAAGAAGACAGCATTATCACAGTTTAAAATGACATAGGTAAAAAATAACAGCAATTTAAACAAAAACAAAACAAAACGGAGCCCTCTTTGCCAAGCAGCGGCGGCGGCAGCAGTCCTTTATAGAGCCCTAGGCCAGGTGGTGAGTGGCAGGACTGGGGCCCTCAGGCGCTGAGCAGTGGAGTCCTCCTTGAGTTCCCAGGGCCTCTGCTTCTGGTCAGGGATATTTGCCTTTCAACAGATGCTTCTGTCATGCTTCCTGGGCTCTGAGTATGCTCAAAACATAGTTGCTGCGTGTGGCTGTCACTTCCGTTGTGCTCTCCCCCGGGAAGAGCTATTTAAGGAGGTTGTGGGTATGTGCAGTAATGGTGGTGGCAGTTCAGTTGTTATGCTTCACATATTTCACTCATGAAAGCCCGGCCAGGAGTTCTAACAAGCAGGGAGCCCCCGTGGGCTCAGTCTTGGGCAACAGGAGTTTGTGTAGGGGGGGGGGGGAGTTAGTTGCAGATAAGTAGTGTGGCTTTTTCCTTGTTGGACACCACACAGTCACATGGGTAGATCCCTGGAAAAGTTCACTACATGGAAAGGAGTGCTCAATGTGTGCTCATTGCCCATGGTCCTTTGCCTCCCTGGACCAGAAGAGGTGTGAGCAGGTGCATCTGCCTCCATCAGTCAGAGGTGATGCGGTCCTCTGTGGCTGTTGCTGGGTGGGGGGTGGGGATTGGACCAACTGGGTTGATGGTTCTACAATGCCATACCCCACCTGTGTCTTGTTCTCCAGAGGTGCTTGGAAGAGAAGCTGGAGATTCTGCAGGGAAAGTACTCCTTGCTGGAGGACCAGATGGCGAAGCTGAGTGAGACCACTTCCTTGCCAGAGAAAGGAGAGGTCATGGGTGACATTCTGAAGGTAGGAGCAGGTCCCTGGCGAGACGGATCCCGGTAGAGAAATGTCCCTTGTCACCCAGGGGCACGGGGGGCCGGGGTGGTCAGGTGGCTCGCTCCTTGAAACCCTTGATAATGCTGTGTCACCAACTAGTTGAACTGCATTGTTGTATAAAAAGGAGTGCATATTTCACAGCCCTTCCACATTTGTAAGAACTGTTATCTTTTTGTGTGGCAGCACCTGCACTTTGGAACTCCCTGCCTGTTGACATCAGGCAGGCACCTTCACTGTACCCTTTTCAGTGCCTGCTAAAAACAGTTTCGTTTAGACAAGCCTACTCAGATGTTTAGAAAGTTGAAGCAAATGTTAATCTGTTTTTAGTCTATTGTTCTTTTAACTTTCTGAATGTCCCCAAAATCGTTGCTGACTTTTCTTGGTGATAATTTTGTTTTGTCTTTTTTTTTTTGGTAAGCCACTTTGAGGGTGTGTGTTTTTCCACAATCAAGCAGCGTATACATTTTATGAAATTATAAAAGGGGTGTTCTTGAATAAAATATACATTCATACTCGCCCCATGTCTGCAGAACAGATATTTTTGTTGAATAAGAGGTGGGGTAACTAATGTTGCCCAATGGACTGGATGAAAAAGTGGCCAAACTCAGCTGACGGGTGCCAAATTCAAACTGCCAAATGCCAGCTGTGCAGGATACTTGGGATGGCACTTTGAGTGTCTGGCTTCCCATGGTTCCTTGCCAGCTGTGGGTTTACCTGTCCCAGGCCTGGTGGCATATGACATCGGGTGAGTGGCAAAGGGGTATGGCTGACTGGAAAGGGCCTCACGGACCAGGGATTCCCCACCTCTGAATTAGACTTTAGAGCTTATTTCTTACGATAAGTGTGGCCATGGGAACTATTCGCCAAGGGATTCTGCATCAGCTCTGCTCAGAGGCACAGGCCAGTGACTCATCTATGTTAGGCTCGTGGTTTTAGTCATGAAACTGCGTAACGGAAAACCACATCTGGGCAGTTCAGGCCACTCTTTGCAGAGTCAATGCAGGCACTTGTGGCTTTTTATTGTTAATTCAAAAAAACATTAATAGCTTCTTTTTACCTGTTAACATCGGGTATATTTATAGAGACACTTCCCTAAAAAAAAAAAAGAGTGTGACTTGAGGGAATGTCTACCTTCATTATTGCTAGCAGTCCTAACTAACCACTACACTGTTAACTTGGACCATTGTAAAAATATTTGGTTCCGTTTCTGCTGTTAATGGGCTATGACTAACTTGAAAAGTCCCTTCAGTTGCAGGAGTTGTGTCTCTCTGTGTATTCCCAGATATTGTTACGGTAGGTGGTGTTTTGGTCCACTGATCGTTAGCCTGGTCCACTGTATTGCAGGGCCTGCCTTAGCTCTGGACTTGCCTACTCTTTCCGCTCCCTACAGCTTCAGCCTGCCTTACTGGCCGGTACATGTATCTTGTGGACCACCCTGAGATCTTTGGATGAAGGGCAGTATATAAAATAAAGTAAGTCTGCCCCTGGCACCTCAAATGCTTTTAGTCAGGCTCTGTTGTCTTTAAAAACAAACAACAGCAGCAAAATACAAAAGGCAGACAAACAAATTTAAAACAGCCTCCACATTCATTAAAGGTACAAAGTGGGGGAAGTGACCTGTGGCATACACAGTCTGCCAGTTTGGATCTTCTGCCTTGGCTGGCTTCTGCTTCAGACAGGCAGAGCTGGCATCCCTTGAGTGTGGTGCTGAATGCTGATGAGTACAAATCATGGCCTTCTGTCTGGGCACAGCCTCATTCTCACTAAGGAGCGGTATGGTCAACTCAACTTTATGCGGAGGTTACATTCCGGGATAACACGTAAACCCAACATCTCAAACAGTCAAAACAACCCTATAAAAGCCATAAAAAGCACAGGGCTACACTTACCGCACACTCCCAAGGTCACCCTGCACATCTGAATGCTATCCCAGGGTGAGTGCAATGGCAGGTGGGATTGCTGGTGGTCTTCCCCCCATCTGACTCCCCCACCTCTTCCACACACACTCCTTTAAAAAAAAATGGTCAAGCACGTAAAGCTGAGATTGTGTAAGTTAAGTGCATAAGCTGTGAGTCAGTATTTGGGCAGTATTGCAGGGGAAGGAGCAAGGCTCGTTCTCTTACGAGCTTAAAGCTTGAAATAAAGTGATTGATTGCTCAACTATCCATTTAAAAACATTGGAACCTTTAAAAATGCATTCATATGTTATAAAAAGGCTCGTTCTGTGTGTTCTCTGGATGCATAACCTTGTTTGCTGTTTCTTGTCCCACCAGCTTGAAGAACTGAACCAGCAGGTGGCCTACCTGAGTGGCCAGCAGACTGAGCTGCAGGCAACGGTCCTCCGCCTCGAAGAGGAGAAGCACCTGCTTGAGGCCAACCTCCAGTCCGAGAGGAGCAGCTTTGAAGCAGAGAAGCGCCAGCTCACAGGCCTGCTCACGGAGCTGCAGAACTCCCTCTCGGAGAGCTCTCGAGGCAAGGAGAAGCTGGAGCAGGATTTGCGTGCCCAGGAGGAGAGCCTGGTCGCTCAGGTCAACGCCCTGACGGCTGAGAGCGCCAAGCTGATGGGCTTCCTCCACCAGAAGGACCAGGACCTGCTGGTTCTGCAGCAGCAGAAAGGCCAGTTGGCCGAGGACTTGCAGAAGAGCGAGCAGGCCTCCCGGGCAGCCCTTCAGGAGCTGAGCCTCCAGGTGGACCAGCTGACCAGCACAGTGCAGCAGAGCAGCCAGAAGCTGACGCAGGTGGAGGCTGCAGGCCAGGAAGCATACAACAAGGCTGCCCAGGAGAAGGAGCTGGCCCTGAGGCAACTCCAGGAAAAGGAGGCGGAACTGTCTGCCCTGACCGAGCGGCTGCGTGCTCAGAGCGCCTCTGCCGCGGAAGCCCAGAGGGAGAAGGCCAATCTGAGCCACAAGGTCCAGGAGCTGGAGGCCAGGATCTCGGCCCTCACCGCCCAGTGCCAGCAGAGCGAGGCCCAAGCAGGAGCCGTGTCGGTGCTGAAAGGCCAGCTTCGTGAGGCACAGCAGAAGCTGGCTGACAGGGAGAAGCTGGCCAAGGAGAACACCCATCTCCAGGAGCGGCTCCTGATCCTGGAGGAGTCCGTCTGCAACACGGAAGGCATCTTGGAGGATGAGAAGAGGCGGGCGGCCGAGTCCTTGGAGGGCAACCTCCGGCGGATCGCAGAGCTGGAGGAGCAGATTCAGGAACTGAGCAAGCACCGGGACCAGGTCCTGCGGGAGATGGGCGAGGAGAAGGCCCAGAGGCAAGCCCTGGAGCGACAAGTGCAGCAGCTGGGGGAAGCCTCCAGGACCAAGGTGGAGGAGCTGCAGCACAAGATGGCAGAGCTCTCCTCTGTGGCGGCCAAAGGAGACCCAGGGGAGCTGGGGAGGCTTGAGGAGAAGGTCCGAGCGCTGAGCGGGGAGCAGGAGCAGGCCCACCTGAGGCTGCAGGCCGAGCAGCAGAAGGTGGCAGAACTGGAGGCTCAGGTGAAGCACCTGAACAGCAAGCACCAAGGAGCACTGGCTGAGCTCCAGGCGGACGTGGCTCGTGCCACCTCACAGGTCAAGGAGAAGGAGGGCACAGAGGACAAGCTCCGGGCAGAGATTGCCTCTCTGCAGGAGAAGGTGGCTGCGGCTCGGAAGGAGGCTGCCCAGAGCCTGGCCAAAGGGGAAAAGGAGGGGCACGAAGCAGCTCAGGCGCTGGAAGTTGTCACCAGGGAGCTGGCTGAGGAGAAGCGCAAGGTAGCCGAGCTGGAGGCTCAAGTGAGGCTGGCAGGGGATCAGAGCCAGAAGGACCTGAGTGCAGCTGAGTCCAGCCTCTCCAGCACCAGGGCAGCCCTGAAGGAGAAGGAGCGGGAGGCGGAGAAGCTGTCTGGCCAGCTGAAGTCCCTGAAGGCCAAGCTGGAAGAGGCCTCCCAGCAGCAGAAGCGGGAGCTGGCCCTGCACGAGGAGGAAGCCAAGCGGCTGGCGGGCGAGGAGGAACGGGCCAGGGCGGAACTGGCTGCGGAGAAGGTCAGCAAGGCAGCCCTGGAGGTGCAGCTGCAGAATGTCACCAACGAGCACCGAGTGGAAGTCTCTGGGCTCCAGGAGGAGGTAGCCAGGGCCCGGGAGCTGGTTGGGGAGAAAGAGCGGGAGCTGGAGGAGCTGCACCTCAAGAACATCTCCCGCAGCGAGGAGCTAAGGGACCTGCAGAAGACGGTCAGCAAGCTGAAAGGGGAACTGGCCTCTGCTGAGGCCCTGAAGGAGAGGGCGGCGAAGATGGAGAGCGAGCTGCAAGGGTTCCTGGAGGCAGCCCGGACCCGGGAGGCCGAGATGGACAGCATCAAGTCGATGATGCACTCCAAGGACGCCTCCCTCAAGAGCCTGGAGGAGGCGAAGCGGAAGCAGGAGCAGGAGTCCACCTCCAGCCGAGAGCTCTACCAGGGGCAGCAGAAGGAGTGCGAGGCTCTCCGCGCGCAGGTGGAGAGGCTGGAGAAGCAGTGCAAGGAGCAGCAGACCACCGTTGCCCGGCTGGAGAAGGTGGCAGCCGCCTCTGAGCGGGAGCAGCAGGTGGAGGCGGAGGCTTTGAAGCGGGAGGTGGCGCAGAAGAAGCAGAGGGCCGCGGAGCTGGAGCAGCTCCTGGAGGCCTCCAAGTCCAGTCAAGAGAAGCTGAAGAGGGAGCTCCACGACAAAGGGAAGGAGCTGGCTCATAGCAGAGAGGCGGCATCCCGAGCCGAGAAGGAGCTAGTCGCCCTGCGTGCCGCAACCCAGGAGAAGAGCAAGTCTGAGGAGAGCTGGAAGGAGCAGCTGTCACGCTGTGCCCAGGACTCGGAGCGCCAGGCCAGCATCATCAGCAGCATGGAGAAGGAGACCTCCATCATGCAAAGGCAGCAGCTGGAGAAGGAGGGGGAGATCAAGGACCTGAGGCGGCTGGCCCTGGCTGAGTCCGAGAAGAGCAAGAAGCTGGAGGAGAGGCTGCGGATCCTGCAGTCGGAAATGGCCACCGCCGCTTCCCGGGCAGCTGAGAGGTGCTCAACCATGAAAGCCGAAGCGCAGAGCTCCCAGGAGCAGGCCGAGAAACTTCGGGTGTCCGTGGAGGCCCTGAAGAGGGAACTGAGCGCTGCCTCCAAGCGGCAGGAGGACCTCTGCAAGGAGCTTAAGTCCTGGCAGGAGAAGGCCTTCCAGAAGGAGCAGCAGCTCTCCGCCCAGCAGCAGGAGTTCGCAGGGGCCCAGGCCCTGATCACAGAGTTGATGCCCATCAAGTGCCTCTACCAGCAGCTGCAGGCAGAGCAGGCAGAGCAGGAGAGCAAGCACCGCGAGAAGCTGGAGCAGATGCAGAGCACTACCGGCCTCCTGCAGGCGGAGGTGGCCAGGGCCAAGCTGGAGCTGGCGGAGCTGCAGGCGGTGAAGGAGAGGCTCCTGGAGCGGGAGCGGGCCATCCAGCAGTTGCAGGCGGAGAAGGGCAGCTATGCGGGGCAGCTGGCCGCCCTCCAGCAGGCCCAGGCGCAGCTGGCCGAGGAGAACAGGGGGCTCCAGCGGGAGCTGGAGTTGGCCAGACTCGACTCGGAAAAGCGGACGGCTGCCATCAAGCGGGTGTTGGAGGACACCAAGAAGAAGTACGAGGAGACCAAGCAGAGGCAGCTGGTGCAGGTAAGGCCCCGCACAGGATTCGGTTGCTTTTGGGGGTGGGGGTTGCCCAGGGGCTAGCCCTAGGCAGCTGCATCTCCCCGACCCATCCTGCGGTTTCTTTGCCTTCTTGAAACAGGGTGGAGGGGTTGGGGGCAAAGCTTTGCGCCCCCCCCCCACTTCGTCCCTACTCCCTTGCTTCACCCAGGGGCAGCGCTACCTCTGGAGATTAGGCAGATGGAGTAAACGTTCTGTGATCTGGCCTAGATTTGCCTGCCAGACGGAAATGATGGTGGCTCTTAATGGTTCTCCATGCTGCATCTCTCTCAGGATTTGATGAGGTTGCAAGACACCTGGGGGCGGGGGCGTACCTTGCTGCATTCTGTATAGTGCAGTCCAGATTGAGGGAATGTGCAGAAGCGAGATGCGGCCAGAAAGGCTCATGGGGTGCATCTTGAGCAATGGGGACTCTCCTTCCATCTCTAGCCCTTTAGAACTTTGGGGTCCGCAGTAGGCCAGTAGTAGATACTTTCCCTGAAAGTTAAAGCATGCAAGTTAACAAAGGTGGTGCTGCTGTCCAGGAGCCATGTTTGCTTGAGATGCTGGCTGTATGTTATCCTTGAATGGGCTCCCTTTTGCTCCTGCATGTACGCAGTGTTCTAGCACTGCCCCTCCAGGTTCCACAAGTCTTCTCTGATTTATACACTGCCCGAGCTCCCACCCTTGCCACAAGTTGCCCCAGCTGCTTTTTGTGGTGGTTTCACGTCTGCCTTCATTGCTTCCCCCTCCCACCCACCCCCCCAATCCTACAGGTGGAGCAGCTAGAGGTATATCAGAAAGAGCGAGCTAATGCATGCCAGGTAATGCATGCCAGGTGTCAGCTGCTTAAACGGTGACAGTGCATGACGTAGCTGCTGCTGCTGCTGCTGCTTCCCCTCCATCATGGCTGCCATCTCCTGTTGTGAACTGTTTGCAATGGGGGCTTACGGAGGACAAGTAATAAGGCCGCCGCCACCCTCGTTTGGGGGCTGTGTGGGAAAACAGGGCTTCACAATCCCTCTCTAAAACGCTGCACCTTATGCCCAGATGCCTCCTCACACAGGTCAGCAAAACTTTTGTTCTCTTACTTTGACAAAAAATAAAATATATTACTTGGCAAGAGCAGAAAGCACACAAATCCTGTCCTTTGCACCAAAGGCAAGACTGTCTGTAGCTATGTGGCAAGCCAAGGCAATGGGCTTGCAAAGGAAGCCGCCCCAGCGGGCAGCAAAGTCAGTCTACTTGGGATTGTTGCTCTCCCAGCAGGTCTCCCAGTAATAGTAGTATGAGGGCTTGCTACACACCCACACACCGTTTTTTGTTGTCATCCCCCCCTTTAAAGATCTCCTTGGTGCCTCTTTTTCTGATAGTGCCCTCTCATCCCAACACCTGGGAAGCCTTGGGAGCAGCTTGGGACGTACCAATTACATCCCCTGTAGAATTTCCCGCTTGTCTTTGTAGCTCCTGGTGGAGCAACCTGCTGGAAGAGGCCAATGGCCCATCTAGTCCAGCATCCTGTTCCCAGTGTGGCCAAGCAGGTGCCCCAAAGGGAAACCCCCTCACAGGATTTGAGCACAAGAGCAACTCTCCCCTCCTGCAGTTTCCAGCAACTGGGATCCAGAAGTGCTGCTGCCTCCAACTGTGGAGGCAGAGCATAGCCACCAGGGGCTAGTAGCCATGGAGAACCTGTTTTCCTCCATGAATTTATTTGATCCTCGTTCAAAGCTATCTAGGTTGGTGGCCATGACTGCTTCCTGGAGGAGTGAGTCTCATTATTTAGCTACTAGTGAATTTAGCCCGTTCAATAACGGGTGCTAGATAACCACACGAGGGCTGAGAGGGGGCCCGGCCTCCCGCCGAGGCGGGCGGCCTGGCTCAGCCCGCCGCGGCCCCCTCCAGCGGCCGCGCCTCCCTCGGTCACCGCCGCTGCCTCCTCCCCTTGAGGGACACCGCGCTGCCGCCGCCACCTCCTTCCTCCCTCCCTTCATCTGGAGCTGCCCCCTTGGGAGGGGGAGGGGGAGGGGAGAAAAAAACCTGAGGAGAAAAAGAGGCGGCGGTGGCAGCGGCGGCGGCAGACGCGGAGGAGGCCGCGGCTTGGATTCCGACGGCGACGGGCAGGGAAGCCGCCGCCGCTGCGACGACTGAGGAGAAAAAGAGCCCCCCGAAGAAGGCTGGCCCTCCGTCCGGCCCGGGTGGGTAGCGCAGCCGGCAGCAGGCCTCGTCCGCGCCTCCCCACCTCCGCGCGCCCGCTTTGCCCCTTTCCCACAGAGCGGAGTCCAGCGGCGCTCCTCCGCGGGCCTCTTCCGCTTCCAGCGCCGCCTGTAGCCGGCGCTCCTCCGCGGGCCGCCTCCGCTTCCAGCGCCTCCAAGCCCCGTCGCGGGGTCGCGGTTGCCCGGCCATCGCCGCTCCGTTCGGGGCTCGGTTCAAAATGGCCGCCGCCCTCTCCTCTCAGCGCCTCTCAGTCTCTGCGCTCCAATCCGTGTGTCAGTGGAGCGCATGCGCAGTTGCGATTTCCACTGACACACGGACGGCGGACGCAGGGACACAGGGAGATTATTATAGAGGATGTGCTGCACGATGGGGTGAGCTCCTGTTGCTCTGTCCCAGCTCCTGCCAATCTAGCAGTTAGAAAGCATACCAGCGCAAGTAGATAAATAGGTACCGCTGTGGTGGGAAGGTAAGCGGTGTTTCCGTGTGCTCTGGCTTCTGCCACGGTGTCCCGTTGCACCAGAAGCAGTTTAGTCGTGCTGGCCACATGACCCAGAAAGCTGTGGACAAACGCCGGCTCCCTTGGCCTGAAAGCAAGATGAGAGCCGCAACCCCATAGTCACCTTTGACTGGTCTTAACCATCCAGGGGTTCTTTATCTGCATCTGGAGCACTGTCTCCAGTTCTGGGCGCCACTTTTTAAGACTGGACTGCGCCAAGAGGGGAGTAGCCATATGAAGCCAGAGGTGCCCTATGCCACAGGCACTGCCTTGAGCAGCAGAGAGTAGGGCTTGATGATCTCCGAGGTCCTTTGCCGCTCCAGCTGCTGCATCTTTTGGCATTCTGTCTTCCCATCTCCTTCCTACATTTTCCTCCGGTATAAGAGAGAATCTCTGTGAATGATACTGCTCTTGGGAGGGGAGACCTTGAGCTCCAGTGGGGCCAGCCCTCTAACCTTCAGGGTTACCAGGAGCTAAAAGCACCACCACCTCTCTTAGCCACCCGCAAGCATAGTTGCACCTGAAGACAAGCCCACCCCCTCACCCCTGTGTTTTAAAGCCCCTTAAGAGCAAACCAGCTTAAAGTAGAATCCCCTGAAACAGCCCCCTCCACTTCAGCAACCCTCTTGGACCTTCAATGTTTCCCTGGATCCCTGATGCTCCCTTACCCCCAAGAGCACGAGAGGCAAACAGTTGGCAATGGAGACCCTGCTTTGGGGTTGCTGGGGAGACCTGGAGGCGGGAAATGCAGGGCGGTGTGGCTAATTAACCTCTGGCATCACTTTCATCACATGTCAGAGCATCTGCTTGCAGCACATCCCAGCTCTTCTGCTTGTGGAGAGCTGCTCTTCCTGGGAAGCTGCTAACCCCCGTGCACCATTTCTGCTCTGAAGCCCAAAGACCCAACCCTGCGACTGGCATGCGGTATTTGCGCAGCATAGAGGGGTTGGAGGCTGCTCTGGCGCTCTCTCTGCTGCTGCTTCCAGGAAGCTTTTGCAGGGGCAGAATGTTTAGGGCGGGGGCTCCAGTGATACTGATGCTTCCTGGGTGGAAGGGAACCTGTCGGAGGGTATGCCTGGGATGTGCTTCCAGGCATAGAGGGCTCTGGCCTGCTGCATGCAGTTCTTTCTGTGTTCCTGTAGTAACTCTTGAGGGTCTGTGGCATTTGACAGAATTCAGACTCTCATATCATGGTTGCAAAAAGAAGCTTGAAAAAGGTGTGTATTTCAGTCTCAGGGAGGCTGAGCAACGCTTGCATTGAGTTGGGGCCTCACAGCTGCTTTCCTCCTAGCAATCAGAATCATTATCCAAATACACATTCAGTGACCTATTAGTGTTGCTTTTACCAGGTGCAGAACTTGGCCCTCCCCCCTCTTTCTTTCTTTCTTTCTTTCTTTCTTTCCCTTGGGGCTTGACTTACTAGAGAAGTGTTTGATGCTGAAGGGGCCAAGCTGAGTAACATAGACAGCGCCAGATTCCTCCTTCCAACCCCCAAACTGGATAAAGTGGTCAGTCCCAAGATGTCCTAAACCATGGGTAGAATAAATGTTACCAAGAACTCTGGCCACAAGTTTTAACAAAAGAATAAGTTTACGCATAGAAAAACACAGGAAAACTTGGATACACATTGATCCACTTATCTAAGACACTACATCTACCAAAGATTCAAAAGAAACAGAAATTATATATTATTCACATTCTTTTCAAAAAAAACGAGCTGAAGAAGGCATCTGCACCGAAACAGGGCCCTGTCCTGGTTTCCAGTGTTCGCATCACATATCGGATTAACATTTTACAAGCCCTTGCTTCAACCTCCAAAAGACTTTTCATTGTGAAACTATTATTTTCGTTTAAGACTGTAATTCCTAACAGGATTGATATGATATTTGAATTTACTCACGAGTAAACTTATTCTTTTGTTAAAACTTGTGGCCAGAGTTCTTGGTAACATTTATTCTAAACCATGGGTAGGCAAACTAAGGCCCAAGGGCCGGATCCGTCCCAATCGCCTTCTAAATCCGGCCCGCGAACGGTCCGGGAATCAGCGTGTTTTTACATGGGTAGAATGTGTCCTTTTATTTAAAATGCATCTCTGGGTTATTTATGGGGCCTGCCTGGTGTTTTTACATGAGTAGAATGTGTCCTTTTATTTAAAATGCATTTGTGGGGCATAGGAATTCATTCCCCCCCCCCAAAAAAAATATAGTCCGGCCCCCCACAAGGTCTGAGGGACAGTGGACCAGCCCCGTGCTGAAAAAGTTTGCTGACCCCTGTAAACTGTGACTCTCTGATGGCCTGCTCATAGAATTGTAGAGCTGGAGTGGGACCCAAAGGGTCATCTAGTCCAGTCTGCTGCAATGCAGGTAAAAGGGGGAGACTTCCTTGGCCTCCTGCCAGCCAGTCCTTTTCTAGGCATGGCTGTTCCAGTACAGCAGGTTTAGGAGGGGGACAGAGATTGCGGAATGGGTGGCTCTGTGCAGAGCCATGGGGTGCAGAGCCTCGAAAGAGCCAGGAGGGAGTGGCTGAGCAGCGCTTTGAGCAGGAGGGGGAGGGGTTGGAATAACTATTCTCTCTCTCTCCCCCCCCCCTCTCCCTTTCCTTTCCAGCTGGAGGAGCTGAAGCAGAAGTTGGTTCAGCAGGACAAGGCCACTCAAGCCCAGCAGCAGAGAGCCCAGGTAAGCTTCCAGAGATGGAGCCTGGAGAGAGTTCTCCTAGTGCAGAGGATCCCAAGCTTTTGGGGGGCACTGTCCCACTGGCTTCCTAAATTCATCCCCAGAGCCCCACCCTACCCTATAAAAATAAAAATAATAATAATAAACTTTTATTTGTACCCCGCCCTTCCCAGCCAAGACCAGGCTCAGAGCAGCTAACAATCATAAAACCACAACAAAACACAAAACAATCAGTTAAAAATGCAAATTAAAATACAATGTTAAAATTTTAAAATGCCACCTCATTTTAAGCAGCCCACCAACAAACCAAAGGAATAAAACATCAGGGTTAAACTCAAACCAACCCAAAAGGCAGGCGAAACAGCTCCGTCTTGCAGGCCCTGCAGAAAGATTCCAAATCCCGCAGGGCCCTGGTCTCTTGCGGCAGCCCGTTCCACCATGTCAGGGCCAGAACCGAAAAGGCCCTGGCCCTAGTTGCTGCCAGCCTGACATCCTTATGGCCCGGGATCTCCAAGATGTTATTATTTGAGGATCTCAAGGTCCTACCCGGGGCATACCAGGAGAGGCGGTCCCTTAGGTACGAGTGTCCTAGGCCGCGTTCAGAATAGTGGTTTGCATGACCCACTAGTCCAATCCCCTGCAATTGAGGGCGAGGGAAATCAAGGATAACAATAACAATAACAAGAAATGTGAAACAGTAACAATTAATTGCGCTTTTATTCAAAATCCAATTAAAGCTATTTAGTTTTTGGCGATGCCAGCTTTTCAAAGACAAGGGGCGGAAAGGACCCTTGTAAGTCTACTGAGCAACCTTACTCAGCTGGTGCAAGAGTCTAGGGGAAGAAAGAAAACAATTTCCCTCTCTGGCACTGTAAGGGAATATCTGGGTCTCTCTCTCCTCAGCAGGTGCGTGAAGAAGAGCTCCAGGCAGAGATTAAGCACCGGAATGAGACGATCTTGGATCTCCAGTCTCAGCTGGCCCAGAAGGAACAAGCTGCTGAGCATTACAAGACACAGGTAGAAAAAGGGGAGCTGGCTCCCTCTGGGGCAGAAGTGTGGGGTGGGAGGGGAGAGAACCATCGCCCTGTATTCAACAGTCACAGTTAAGGCAGGTACTAAGAAAAGAGGTTCTGCCATTATAGGCTTCAAAATTCCATAGCTTACAAAAATGGCACCGGTTGAGCTAACAGGCTGGCATATAAGAACTGCATGATGAGGTTTGCAAATGTGGGTGTGTGGAGGGTAAGTACACTTTCTGACGTTGCTGAGCAAGGGTCTCTTAAGGAAGCACCAGCCCTGGCTCCCGATGTCCCGGCTTTGCAGGAAATTGCCTCAAGTCTGGCCTTAAACCAGCAGGTGTTGTGCTTGACGGTTGCCTCTCTTTCCCTCGCCCTTCAGATGGAGAAGGCCAAGACACACTACGACGCAAAGAAGCAACAAAACCAGGAGCTGCTCGAGAGGCTGGGAGTCCTGGAGGAGGTGGAGAGGGAGAATGCGGAGCTGAAGGCCAAATCGGAGCGCCTTGTGAAGGAGCAGCAGGATTTGGTGAGGCAGATGCAGGAGGCCCAGCTCACCTCCAAGAACCTCTGCAGCCTAGAGGCACAGGTAGGGCCGAGGGGCGGTGGCTGAGGAGGCAGGGTGCGTGCGCACGGCAGGGCCCAGTCCTTTTTCGTTCCAGGCCCTGCCCACCCATCTGTGCATTTCCTCTTGCACAGGGGTCAGCAAACTCACCGTGCCTCGGGCTGGTGTCTCCAGCACCGATCGCGCAGCGGGTCGGAGGGCGGGGGAGCGCAGCCCCCTATGCGTGCGCACATGCTATTTCCGGCGCGCCGGAAATAGCTTGTGCGCATGTGCACGGGCCTCCTCCGACCCAGATGTGCACCGGAAATAATGCTTGCACATGCACACAAGCTATTTCCGGTGCTCCTCCGACCCAGAAGTGGGCAGCCACGCAGTTCAGCGCCGGTAAGAGCGGGCAGCGGGCGGCGGGGGTCACCGCGGGCTGAATAAACAAGTCCCTCGGGCCTTAGTTTGGGGACCCCTGCTCTTGCAAGAAGGATCTGTGGGGTTCCGAGGTTCAGAAGGCATTCCTGGGCAGGTTAGATTTCCAGCTAATTTAGTTTTTGGCAAAGATCAGGAGGGCTGTGGCTCAGTGGTAGAGCATCTGCTTTGCATGCAGAAAGTCCAGAGTCCAGGGGCATTTGTAGCTGGCGGAAAAGGCCCTCCACCTGAGACTCCAAAGAGCCAGATGAGATCCTAGGGGGGGGTCCTTGGCGGCCTGCTAGTCCAACCCCCTCTTCACCGCAGGGAACCCAGGGCTAGAGCATCCCCAGCACATGCATGACAAGCTAGCCTCTACGTGAAGACCTCCAGTGAGGGGGAGGCCCCACCAGCCCTCTGCATAATCCCCACAAGGGCTTTTCTCCCCAACTTTTCCTCTGGAATCTGCCCTCCTGGAACTTGAAGTCCCTGGAAACCTCATCTGGGGCCGCAGAGAGCGAGTCTTGGCCCTTGGAGCAGACAATGCTGGGCCAGAGGGACCCGGCCTGATTGGTCTAAGGCAGCTTCCTGTGCACACGAGAGTGGGTGGGGCTCTGCAGGTGCCGAGAGGAAGCAGGGGAGGACACACCAGCCCCAAACACCAAGCTGTGCATGGAGGGGAACGCTTGGGCATGCCGGATGCCACCGGTGGAATCCTTGGTGCCTGTGGCTGAGAATTAAGAGCCCCTGCAAGTCACGGCAGGCAGGATGGGGCGAGGGGAATCAAGGGTCTGCTCTGAGGCAGTGGCTGCCTCCTTGTATGGTTTTAAGTGCCTTTGTAATTAGGCAAATAACATGGTTAGATGGCTTGTGGTAGGTTTTCAGGACCTGCCTAGTACTGGGTGGGAAGGGCTGGTGCAAAGCTGAGTAGGGCAGTGGCGTGGGTGTGTGACCTGCACCAACAATCTCTATACTTCCTGTGCTAAGAAGTGTTGCTCAAGCAGTCCCCCCCCCTCCCCAGCCTCTTGAACTGAGAAGCCATTGTCCCCCATACTGGCAAAGAATCAGCCGTGTGAGCTAGCCACTTCTGACAGACAACCTCTCCCCCATAATAACAAGGCCACATTGTGTGACTACTTCCCCCTTTGTAGCGTAGTCTTCCTGGCTAAGATGCAAAGCTTGAATAACTTGGAACCATCCTTTCAAACTTGGTGCTACTTAATCTTGGACTTGCCCTAGAACTGAAGTTTTTTCAGAGCAGAGCAGCCGGCAAAGCGCATCCTGCATATATCAACAAGGAAACGGAATATTCTGTGCGTTGTGTATCTTAGCCTGTTTCCTGTACCCCAGGGATGGGGAACATGTAGCCCTTGCGGGTGTTGCTGGGCTCCAACTCCCTCCTGCTCTAGCCAGGAAGCCAAAGGACCAGTTCCCATGCTTAGTATATATAGCAACATATTTACCTGCAACTGAAGTGAGGTGGACTTGGCCCAGTTCTTACGTAGATGCATGCAAAGAAACATTTAATTGGCCATTTTGGTTCTAGTGGGTCTCTTGACTTCTTCCTTGGTGCGTGGCTCACTCATGGCACCCTGCCCCTTACCGTTAACCAACCCAAACGCAGGTGGAGTTTGCAGATCGCCAGCTGCGAGAGCAGGGCAAGTTCCAGCTGGCCACAGATTCATTAAAAAGCCGCATCACCTTCCAGGAAAGCCCAGCCGACGTCAGCACAGACAGCCTGGACATGAGCACCAGCGATGAAGCACAGCCGCTCAACTCTACCAGGTACTGGCCCTCCTCCTTCTTCTTAGCTCTTTGATCGGCCATAGAACAGAGGCTTCCCACCCTTGCAGCTCTAGGACCAAATGCATGTTTCCCCAAGGGTGGTCACTCACAGGCTCCTTCATTTGGCAGGCCTGACAGTGAAGCAGTTTCGGAGACATGGCACATTATTATTATTATTATTATTATTATTATTATTAATTTTATTAATTTTATTTTATACGCCACCCAACTGACTGGGTTGCCCAAGCCACTTTGGGTTGCTTCCAACACATTAAGACATCAAACACAGTAGTAAAACATCAGACATTAAAAATTTCTAAAAGTCAGATATTTATTTCCTTGACATCTGATGAAGGGAGGGCATTCCACAGGGCGGGTGCCACTACCAAGAAGGCCCTCTGCCTGGTTCCCTGTAACTTCACTTCTTGTAGTGAAGGAACTGCCAGAATGCCCTCGGAGCTACACCTCAGTGTCCGGGCTGAACGATGGGGGTGGAGACACTCCTTCAGGTATACTGGGCTGAGGCCATTTAGGGCTTTAAAAGTCAGCACCAACACTTTGAATTGTATTGAGAAGACTTCTTAGCTTCCTTGTTCCTGGGAATGTGAAGAGAGGGTTCTGTGGTTGTGGCCTCCCTGCCAGTGTCATGATCCCTCCCCCCCCCCAACCCATCTCTCTTCACAGCAGGAGGTCTCGCCGTTCCATCTCTGAATCTGGGACTGCAGAGCCGCCCAAGGCTTCCCACCGGCTGCCTCGGAAGGTGGAGTCTCTGGAGAGCCTCTATTTCACGCCCATCCCCACCCGCACGCGGTCCAAACTGGAGAACAGCGTTAACTCCACGGGCGACGTTTCCTTTGAGTCGGGACGGAAAACACTCTCTGGCCGCCGGCGCACCACACAGGTCATCAACATCACCATGATCAAAGTAATGTGGGGGCCACCTAGGGATGGGAGCCAAGGTGTGGTGATGGTGGCTGTGGAGATAGGTGGCATCCAGGGCTGCTCAAATGTGCATCCTCCATAGCCAGGTCCGTCATACACTTGTAGCAGCCTGCTTCCCTGGGTGTGGGACTAGCAGGCGACCTCTGCTGTCAGGGATGGATTCAGGAGAGCTGGGAGCTGCCCTCTTGGGGTGGTTTACTAGGAATAAGGAGTGATGAATCCGAGTTTCCAAATTGTTCAGGGATTTGGAAGAGCTCCAAAGCAAGCTCTCCAATAAACGGGCAGTAAAGCAGCAAATGCACTTCCTTGTAATCGAGTGTAAAATGATGTATGTCAAGGCAAAAAACACAAGCTTCACATACTTGTGGGGTCTGAGTTGACAGTGGTCATGAACGAGACCTTGGGGTCATAGTGGATAGCTTGATGAAGGTGTGGACCCGGTGTGGGGCAGTTGGGAATTGCTAGGGATCGATAGGAAAGGAATTGGAAATAAAACTGCCGGTGCCATAATGCCATTATGCAAACCTGTGGTGCAACCTCATTTGGGATGCAGGGTACAGTTCCGGTGGCCTCTCCTCAGAAAGGATATTGTAGAGTCAGAAAAGGTTCAGAAAAGGGCAACAAAAAATAATCAAGGGTTTGGAGCAACTCTCGAGTGAAGAAAGAATTTGGTGCTTGCTAGTTTACAGAAAAGTAAGGGATAGGGGAAGACAGGGCAGAGGCGTCTAATATTCTGTCTGGTGTGATGGAGGTGGAGAGGAGCAGCTTAGCGGGTGGGGGCAGAGTTAAGCAGCACCAGCAGCTCTTCTTTGTACTCACCCTCCTCTTTCTCCTCCTCCTCCTCCTCCTTGTGCTTCTACACAGAAACACGCTGAGCCGGAAACTCCCCAGAGTGCTGACGCCTCTTTCTTCAGCATTCAGTCCACTGAGTCTCAGAGCAGCACCTCGAGCCAAGAGCCAGTCAAGACCCGCCTGCGTTCCGCTTCCTCCACCCGCTCCCTCGCCAGCCTCCCCTCTCAGGAATCCCTCACCAGGCTGGGCACCTCTTCCCCCAACAACACGGCGTTGATGAGCCTGCCCGGCTATCGGCCTGCCACCCGCAGCTCCATGAGACGCTCCCAGGCCGGAGGGGCCAGTTCTGGTGAGTGCTGGGGGTTGCGGCAGCAGGACCTGGGGCAGCCTTCACCTTGGTGGGGCCCTCTAGACGACGTCCTGAACTACAACTCCAGCACAGCTGGATGATGCTGGGGCCAATGGGAGTTGTAGTCCAAAGCATCTGGAGGAGCAGAAGAAGCTCGGCAAAGGCTGTTCTAGAGCTTCGCCCTCTATGCAGAACGCCAGTCAGCAGAGTACAGCGATTGCTCTGGTGAATCTCAGCGGAGTCCAGTGAGCTCAGTGATCTACACAGAATCAGAGAATATGTTTGAAGGGACCCCAAGGGTCTTCTAGTCCGCCCCCTGCACAGCAGGAATCACAGCTAAAGAGTCCCTGACTGGTGCCCCTCCCACCTCTGTGTATGAGCCTCCAACAAGGAGAGCCCACCACCTTCTGGGGGGGTCTGTTCCATGGACAGACAACTCTTGCCCACAGAATAATAATATAATAATAATTTATTACTTATACCCCGCCCATCTGGCTGAGTCTCCCCAGCCACTCTGGGCGGCTTCCAACAGGAGATTAAAAATACATTAAAACATCAGTCATTAAAAGAAAACTTCCCTAAACAGGGCTGCCTTCAGAAGGTTTTCCTGCCAGCTACATTTATTCTCCCTGTCCACCATACCTGACAGTCAGTGGCAGGCTAGTAGTAGTAGTAGTAGTAGTAGTAGTAGTAGTAGTAGTAGTTTTATTATTTATATCCATCTACTCTTGGCAGCATCCAACACATATACCCTGTTTCCCCTTTTTTTAATACGTAGTCATAAAGTAAGCCATGGCAGGTTTTTTTAACCTTTGTGAGAAGTAAGACATACCCCAAAAGTAAACCGTGGTGCCGCCATTGTTCCCGTCGCCTCCTCAGCCCCTCCTGCTTAGCGCGCAGGGAGAGGCGTGGGGGGGGGGAAGACGCCTCTTCCTGCCCAGCTTGTTCCCCGTGCGCATGGAGCCAGCAAACCAGCGAGAGGCGCGTGGGGGAAAGGCGCCTCTTGCGGAGTTCTGCCCCGCCTGCTCAGCGCGCAGGGGGAGGCTGTACCGTACCATACTGACGTAATAAAAATAAGACATCCCCCTGAAAATAAGCCACCCTGTGTTTTTTTGAGGGAAGACGGTAAGAACATAATAACATGTAAAAGATTTAACAAGATATCCAGATGTGTGTCAGGAGAGCCGTGTGTGTGTGTGTGTGTGAGAGAGAGAGAGAGAGAGAGGGTGTGTGTGTGTGTGTGTGTGTGATTACCTGTCCCCTTGGGCATTCCTTGGCTTTCCCTTGCCGCTTTGTTCCTTGGTGTGAGTCTTCCAGAGTGAGACTTCCTCCCCCGGAGCCTGTTGGCAGACTGCCTGCTCTCTGACTGTTTGTGGCCGGTGATGGCATGAATGTGAAGGTAGCACTGCTTGCCTCCTCCCTTCTAAAAAGCATCTCGTAGGCAGACCTCGCAAGGTGGGACACGGGAGAGCCAGGAGGGATAAAAGGAAGGGCTTCTTCACGCAGTGCATAATTAGTTGGTCTCTAAGGTGCTACTGGAAGGAATTGTTATATTTTTTATTTTGTTTCGACTACGGCAGACCAACATGGCTACCTACCTGTAACCATCATTAATCTGTGGAACTCACTTCTGCAGGAGGCAGTGAGAGCTACCAACTTGAATGACTTTAAAATAAGATTGGACACCTTCACAGAGGGAGAAGGGCTGTCAGGGGCTCCTAGCCCACAGTGGCCCTGCTCTGCCTCCACAATTAGGGGAAGCAAGTCTTCCGAATGCCGGTTGCCTGTACCTGCAGGGTTCTTCTGAATGTTCTTGTGCAGTTGGGAAAGGGTGGCTGAATTAACTGTGCATGGGGTGCTCTGTTTTGCCCTCTTTCCTCTTCGTGGGTGGGGGCAGAGGAATCTCTTTGCAACCTCCTTCCTTGATTGGGATCACTGTAGTCGATTATCTTGCGGAGAGCCACTTGGGGCGCCTCCCTTCTGTGTGGCTGGTGATGCAACCTAGGAAGTGAGCAGCCTCCCCTGTCGCCCCCCCCCCCTTCTCAGGGCGCAGCAGCTTCTACATGGGCACCTGCCAGGAGGAGCCGGAAGTGCTTGACGACTGGACCCGCATTGCTGAGCTCCAGCAGCGCAACAGGATCTGCCCACCTCACCTGAAGACCTGCTACCCCCTGGAGTCTCGGGTGAGTGTCGTCAAAGGGCCAGCTAGTCCCGACTCCCACGGCAGCTAGCGATACGTTTTTAAGGCCAGGGAAGGCAGAGGCAGAGGATGCGATGTCTGTGTCTGCTGCTGATTTAGTCAGCGCCTGGAGAATTCTGTGAACGGAAAATTGGATTCTGCAATGGAGATCAAGTTAGTGGGTTGGAACCCCCCTCCCAAAAAAAACATGGCTCTTTGAAGGCTAGTGCATATTTATGTGAATATATGGGGAAGGGGGGAGGGGTTTGGGAAGAGTGTAAAAGGGGTGCATAGACAGGATTGGTGAGCAGAGCAAGCAGGGATGCCAGTCCCTCGTATGTGTCTTGCTCAGTCCTAGTCAATAGACACCCGGGGAGCTTCCTCCCCTGTGCGTTTGGGGGGCTGTTCCGCTTTTGCAGTAGGCTCAGCCTGGTGTGTGCGTGTGCACACAGAGCCTTCGTCTGATGACCGCACTGCTCCTCTTCCCCACCTGCCAGCCATCCCTGTCACTGGCCACCATCACAGACGAGGACATGAAGACGGGGGACCCGAGAGAGACCCTCCGGCGTGCCAGCATGCTGCCCTCCCAGGTTTCCGAGGGCCCTGCCACCCGCCGCAGCACCCTGAGCTCCGCGGCGGCCGCGGGGGGCATTGCCACTCGGCAGCAGAGGAAGCGCATTTCAGATGAATCCCACCAGGCTGCAGGGACCCCCGAGGTGAGCGGCAGGCAGTGGCTCTGCGGCACGTTCAGCTGGCCTGAACCCCTTTCAAGCTGGGCGGGGTGGGGGCATGGGGGAGGGTTATTATGGGATTATCAGGTAGGCCCAGGGTGCAATGGGGCATGTTTGCCTGTGTCTTCTAGGGCAGGTGCTGGTGGGGACCGGGGACCCTTCAGTCCCTCTGGGATTGCAGCTCCCATCATCCCTGAGCGTTGGGTGTGGCTGGCTGTGGTCGCTGGGAGTTGCAGCCCAGCGACATCTCCTGCTCCCCCATTTCTCAGCTGCCCACCTTGGCGGGAAGATGAAAGGCACCATTGTCTTTTGCTCAGTAGCAACAGGCCCCAACTAATCTCTCCTCCACACACCCCTTTTCTCCGTTCAGTCCAAGAAATCTGCCAGCTGCTTCCCACGGCCCCAGACCCCCAAACTGCGGAGCGAGGAGCACAAGCACAGCACCCATGCGGGAAGCAAGAAGGACAAAGCCCAGGCAGCCAACAAGCAGGTAAGGAAGCCTCGGAGCGTCTTGCTCTTCCATCGGGCTGGCAGAGCAGGGCGTAGGGAGCCTCTGAGGCTGCGGCATTGCTGAAGAGACCATCCCTACTCAGGCAGGGAAGTTTTTAAACAAAGGTTGGATGACCACCTGCCAAGGATTCTTTAGCTATGATTCCTGCGTTGCAGGAGCTTGCGGTCCCTTCCAGCTTTACAGTTCTATGGTTCTACAAAGTATGATCTCTCATTTCTGCTCATCTATACACAAACACCAGACTACCACATACACAAACTCAATCTCTCCCTAACTTCAGTTGTGGGTCTGGTGCTTCTCTGCAGTGATTATAATAACCGATGTGTGTGTGTGTGTAGGAGGGGGTATGCCAAGGAATGCTAACTCTTCTCTTGAGTTCCCTTGCCGTGGGGATGAGAGAGCACAGAAGAGCTGGTCTCCTGATTCTCCTGACTCCTTCCTCTTTCCCTGCAGCCCAACAGGCGCCAGTCGATGGCCTTCAGCATTCTGAACACTCCGAAGAAGCTGGGCAACAGCCTCCTGCGCCGGGGGCCCAACCGCAAAGTGACTCCCAAAAGCTCCCCCCGGAGCAGCAGCCGGAGATCCCCGAGGGCAGCGTCATCACCTAAGGGCAAGGTAGGAGGAAGAAGGGGCCTCCCCTTGAGAGTCCCCACCAGTCTCTCGCTCCCAGCATCCCCTTGGGCGGGAGGGAGACTTTGCCTGGAATGCGAGTCTGCATTTTAGTGTATTTAGATATATAGTTTGGTGGAGCGAATAGAGAGAGATGAGGGCTGGAAAAAGCCATGAGTCTGGGACTCCTTAGAGCACAGAAGGCAGTTTGCCAGCAAAAGAACGCCAGAAGAGGCTGTTGGATCAGGCCAAGGGCCCATCTAGTCCATCATCCTCTTCTCACAGGCTGACCAGATGCCTGTGGGAGTCGAGCAAGGGCTGGGTCCATTGCTCAGTCGTAGGGTCGGGCACCCCCACGTGCCAGGCATGACTCCCCATCCTTTTGCTCCTTCAGGTCTCAGGGGCTGCCAGAGCAGGCCAGCCTCCCCCTGTGCAGTGCGAGCAGGCCTGTATGGAACCTCTTCTGGCTGGGTCACACCAGGGGCAGCACGGGCCTCCCTTTGAGCTCCCCTCCCCTCCCCTTCCACTGGTGGTGTGTGGTTTCTGGGTTTTGCAGCACCTGTCCTGGGTGTGGGCCCTTGCTGTCTCCTTCCTGATCTGCTGCCGTGCAGAAGAGGGACGAGAGCCGTTCGCATAAGACTGCAGAGTTCAGCTTGGGTTTCTCAAATCTGAGGGGCGGGGCGGGGCGGGGGGACCGAAGCCACAGCGCTCCCATCTTTTCTGTCCTCCTCTCTGGGCTTCCGATTAAGAGGCGTGTCAAAGCAAGGCAGCTTCCTCAGGCAGCGGACTTTGGTGCCCTTGAAGGTGGCACGCTGGGAGGAGGATCGTTCCCACGGGGCGCAAGCATGGCTTGAACCAGCGGGAGAGCAGTGGAGATGCGCGAGAGCTCTGGCCACAGCTGCCCTTCATTCGGTGGGGCTTGTACAGGAGAACACCCCAGAGGATTGTAGAAACAGTGGGGTGGGGGGTCCCAGTTAGATCCTTCTGCCTTTGGAGCTTCTAAAATCCCAGCAGCAACCGTTGAGCCCACCCAACTCCTGTCTTCTTTTCCCTTTCCTGCAGGCGAACTCCAGGTCTACGAGGAACACCAAGTTCTAACGCCATTTTTCCTGGCCGAAAACTCCCCCGCCTGCCGCATCTCCCCAGAAGGAAGGGAGCCAGGTGCCAAGGCCTCCCAGTCTCTGCTACCAGCTGAGCCGCCAGCAGCCTTCCTCCCCCTCATATTCCCTCCCAGCTCTGACGTGGCCTGAGACCCCAGCCTTCTGGTCAGGATGCCAACTGGCGCACGGACTCTTCCCCCGCCCCCTGTTTTCCACGTGATGGTGGGTGGTGAGCCTCCTTGGCTGAGAGTATTGGGGGGGGGGCCTTTCCCCTCTGTGATGATGGCAGCCATGTGTGCGTGTCGAGGGGGATGGGACAGTCTCCAAACCATTCCAGAGTCTTTACTCTTAAGCCACTGTTCCATCAGGCAGGAATCGGGAGTGCTTGGCAAAGGAGGACGAGGCTGGCAGTATTTTACACTCCCAGGGAGGCAGTGTCATAATGTTTACCACCTTTGCCAATGCGACTCCCCCTCCTTAAGCAGCCAGAGTGGCACCTCCTCTTGAGAAGCTAGGTCCCCCTCTCCTGTCCCCCCAGTGAACGCTCCCTCCCTTTCACGCTGAGTAAGGAAGGGCTCTTTGCAAAAAGTCAGAGATGTTTTCCCCATCCGGCTCTCCTTTCCACTCTCAAGGGGATGGCAGGTGGCAAGGCGACCCTCTTCCCAGCCTCCTTGGTTCTTTTAAAAAAAAAAAAGCCCAATTGTAAAGCAAAGGCCAACAGACTAAAGAATTGGGGTGGGAAGCTTCTGTCAAACATTGAGGACTAGTCGCTTACTCATTACCAGAAGCAGTGGGGGGGGGGGGAAACACATTTCTCTCCTGTGCAAAACTTTGCCCTGGTTGTCATAGAGTCATGCGCCTGCTTTGTGGTGATGTGAGCCACCATTTGGGAGCTGGGGTGGCTTTTGTGCAAGAGGGGTGTAAAAAAAAAAATCCCTTGCGCCTGGCAACAGGAGGAATCGTTCCCGGGGGGAGGTGGGAGCACCAGCTGCCTGAAGGGCCCCTTGCTGGTGGCTGGGCAGCAGCAGCAGGAGAAGAAGAAAGCTCCATTATGTACAGGCTGTGCATTCTCACCCTCCCTTATTCCGCAGGCTTTACTTAGCTGTGTTGCTTTGTATTGTACTCTGTAGGCACTGGCATGGAGTGGGGCAGGGGGGAGGCCTCACTGCAGTGTCCCTCCTGGAAAGGGGGCGGAGGGATGCGTGGCTGTGCCGGGGCAGCGGTGGGGCCGGTGCCCACGCATTGATCTTGGGGGGGGGGGCACAATCCGGCCGGACCTTTTCCTGCAGATGCTCCATCAGAGTGCACAGGAGCTGTGCAAAGGCCCCCGCTTTGGTTTCCTTCCGTGGGCAAGCGTCCCACGGCGGGGCTTGGCCCTCAGGAGAGCTCCGCTGGATCTCCCTGGTGAGCTGTTTCCTGGACTGGGGGAGGGACACTGCCTGAGGGTGCCCCCACCGCCCCCACTCGCAGCCCTCTAATACTCGCCTTTGTAGAGAACTTAGCAATCAAATGTGTCATTTTAAATAATGTTTCTACTTGTAAATAAATGGTATTTTTCTCCCAAAAAACAGTGGCTTGGCAATGTTTCCTCCTGCTTTGAGTGTAGCGGAGGCACACAGCCCAGAAAGCGGCTTTTGGTCTAAGATCAGGGCATTAGGGCTGAGAGGTATGAGGAGCTGCCTCTGAGCTTTTTGGACAAAGTGCATTTTCTCTCTCAACGCTTTTGAGTTTCCACAAAGATCCATTCCCCTTTGTGCTGTTCAGTCGTGTCCGACTCTTCGTGACCCCACGGACCAGAGCACGCCAGGCACGCCTATCCTTCACTGCCTCTCGCAGTTTAGCCAAACTCATGTTAGTAGCTTCGAGAACACTGTCCCACCATCTCATCCTCTGTCGTCCCCTTCTCCTTGTGCCCTCAACCTTTCCCAACATCAACATTCCCCTTTAAAGATTGCTTTTATTGAAAACTTTGGCACAGGACAGAGTCAGCCAGTGTCCCTGCTGAGCAAGTCCTGTTCCAAACCTACCCACACCTGAGGCAGAACAGCCCCTTCCTTCTGGGGCATTAAAATAGAAGAAGAGGAGTTTGGTTTTGATATCCCACTTTATCACTCCCCGAAGGAGTCTCAAAGCGGCTCACATTCTCCTTTCCCTTCCTCCCCCACAACAAACACTCTGGGAGGTGAGTGGGGCTGAGAGACTTCAGAGAAGTGTGACTAGCCCAAGGTCACCCAGCAGCTGCATGTGGAGGAGTGGGGAAGTGAACCCGGTTCACCAGATTACGAGTCCACCGCTCTTAACCACTACACCATGCTGGCTCCCCCAGGAAAGTGCTGTCCAGGCAGCCAGAGGAGCGACCCTGGCCATTCACTGGGGACAGGGAGCAGCCACATGGGGGGGAAGATACTTGGAGCGTGGTGGATAATGGCATGGACTGATTTTAAGGTGCGCTGAGAAGGGCTGCAGTTGGTGGCGGCTGCATAGTGAGGGCAGTGGAGTTCTGTGTGTGCCAGTCAGCTTTAGGTACATTTTAAAATAGAATTGTAGAGTTGGAAGGCACCCAAAGGGGCACCTATCCCAACTTCCTGTAATGTTCTCAATCACTGCCTGACGGTCAAATGGTGGGATGCAAAAGGCCCCCAAAGGGTGAAGGTCCTATTGCTTTCCTAGGTGGCTTTTGTTGGCCCCCGGAGGGACAAGGGAGAATGGATCCCTGGCCTGATCCCTCAGGACTCTATATGTTTTTATCAAGAGAAAGTACACCTCGTCTCTCCAGACTAGTGGACCCACCCACTGACAGGGTCACTTCCCAAGGTTACGTTTCTGTTAATTCACCCTTCTCCCTTGCTCCTCTGAGGCAGTCCTTCGTAGAAGGCCCAGCCAGACCTGATGGCAGAAGGAAAGCGCAGCTGTGGGTCAGCAGGTGGTTGACCTAACCAGTCTCTTCAGGCAGCTCCATGCGAGTGTTCAAAAGGCACATGAGCCAGGATGGGACTCTGCAAGGCCCTACAGCACAGTCCCACCCCTGCCCCCCTGCAAGAACAGAGCTGCCTCTGCCCCCCCACCACCTGGGGCCTGCCTGACCCCTGACCGTGGGACAGAGCCCTCTGCCACCCCGCCCCATGCGAGTGGCCCAGGAGGATTTTGTGGCCTCTTAAAGTTGCTGAGAGCCAAGAGAGTTGCATTCTCTCCATTCCTTGCCTCATCCAGGTTGTCCGGCAGGGTAGCCACCCTGAAGTCAGGCTGAAATAGACCCAGATCTTCACAGACACCTGAGACAGGTACACCTACCACCACCTGTTTGTTTTGTGGTCCAAAGGCAGGGCCTCTTTCCAGGGAAGGCGCTGCCCACCTTTGCAGGAGCAAGACCTCAGAGGGAGGATCTTGGTGCAAGGGAGAACATGGGTCTCCCTTGTCCCCGACTCTTACATCTTTCTAAGACCAAACTAGCCCTGTGCGATGGGCCCGGCCCCCAGACTGGAAGCCAACGAGAACAGCATTTCACATATAAATTAAGCCCGTGCATATCTGCTGTCCAAAGAGGACCTTAGCTCAGTGACGGAGCACATCCTCCACCAGGGGAAGGAGCTTGCGGTGCGAATCTACTTAAAAGCGTCGTATTTCAGGCTCCTCCTGGGAGTGGAGGCGAGACGACGAAGGCAACAGGAAAAACCAGCAGCGGCCATCCACTTGTTCAAGCTAGAACATAAAGAGGATACCTCTAGCTTTTATTTAACACAGTTCTACATACTGCTTGGAGCTATATGAGTGAGGTTTAAAATCCTCCAGGAAGGAATGGCATTTTGCTACCTTTCCCACGCCCTCGATGTCCCCTTCGTTTTCCTCCTTCCTTGAGGAGTGAGGTCTCCTTCCTTCCTCTGGAGTGGGTGGCTGGAGGTGGCAGAGGGGGGGGGGGCTGCCTGGAGCAGAGAGGGAGGCTGCATGACCCAACAGAGAGCAGAAGCAACCGGAAGTTGGTCGCCCAGCAGCCACGGCGTCCGCTCTTCTCCCATCCCTCGGCTGCTGTGCCGCACCGCTGCCCTCCTGCCTCTTGTGTCCCTGCGGAACCGCGAAATACAGAAAGAGGGTTGGTTTTCAGAGCAGCTACTCTATGTAGCACAAGATGAGCCCACCTCGTCAGATGTAGGGAGGAGGCGATTTCTCCTGTCCCTACGAAACAAGCTTTCCCCCAACATGGGGCTGATGGGAGTTGTAGTTCAAAACATCTGGAGGGCACCAGGTTGGGGAAGCTTGGCTATTAAACCGCTGTACAGTGGTACCTTGGTTCTCGAACTTAATCCGTTCCGGGAGTCCGTTCGACTCATGGAACAGTTCGAAAAGCAAGGCACCACTTCTGATTGGCTGCAGGAAGCCGTGTTGGACGCTCTGCTTCCGAAAAACGTTAGCAAATCGGCTTCCGCTTGTGCACGTTGGGAGAATGGCCTAATTATAATAATTAGGCATAATTGGAATGTTTCTTTTAATTGGGAATTGTATAATTAATTTGGATTGTAATTTGAAATGTAATTGGGAATAATTTCAATGTGATTTGCTGTGATTTGTATTGGAAAATCTAATAAATAGATTATTTTTAAAAAAAACGCTAGCAAACCAGAACACTCACTTCCAAGTTTGCGGCGTTCGGGAGCCGATTTGTTCGGGAGCCAAGCTGTTAGGGAACCAAGATACTACTGTATACATAAAGGAAGAGAAATAGGTTGCAGGGGCTTAAATGACCCATTGGGTGCCTTCCAACACTACAATTCACACACACACGACACACACATATATGCATGCAAACCACTTTGTGGGTATGTTTTTAACAAGTGGTGTATATGTTTTTTGGGAAATAATGAGGCCACAATGTCAGGCTGTAGGCCTGTGTCAGTACAATGCAGAGCGTCGGAGGAGTGCAAGATCAACTCAGTGCTGGCGTAACTGGCTCATAACTTGTCGGAGAAAGTCCTGCTACTCCACCTGGGACTGCCAACAATTGCAGCTGCCTCTTTTTCAGAATCGCCCACCAACAGGCACAAAGGTGGGGCCTTGCCGTTTTCGAATCACAGGGCGAAGAGGGACCCTGAGCCGCCACCTTAACGAGATGACAATACCTGTTTTGCATTTAGAATCGTAGAATTGTGGAGCGGGAAGGGTCTGCCAGGGGCCATCTAGTCCTAGCCCCAGCAATGCAGGAATCACAGCTAAAGTATCCCTAACTGGTGGCCATCTGCTTAAAGACCTTTACAGCTGGAAACAACAACAAAAACCACCACACAATGGCTGAAGATAGAATGAAGGTTACAGCAAAAACTCTTATGAGGAACTAAGAATCTGTCAATAAAGCCAACTGATAAATGAAGCCATGTATATATGGTATGTATAAAAGAATGTATACAGTTTATATAGTAGAACCATTCAGCAATGGATAGGTGTAACAACGAAATCCCAGTGCCAACAAACGTTCATGTTAGGTCGATGGTGAATGTGCCACGGAGTATTTCAGCAGATGAATAACACAATGTCCTGAACACGACGATAGAAGAAAAATATTGAATGAGTCTAGTAGTGTCACCATCCATACAAACTCAATCCGAGTGGCACATGGGAAGAAGAAAACCTGTCCTCCGGATATAGCTCAGGTTTCGCTCTGAGGCTTCATCAGTTCTAGGTATTACATTCTGGTCAACAGAACATGCGAATATCACAGGCACAGCCGAAGTACTCTGTGGCACATTCACCATCGACCTAACATGAACGTTTGTTGGCACTGGGATTTCGTTGTCACACCTATCCATTGCTGAATGGTTCTAGTATATAAACTGTATACATTCTGTTATACATACGATATAGACATGGCTTCATTTATCAGTTGGCTTTATTGACAGATTATTAGTTCCTCATAAGAGTTTTTGATGTAACTTTCATTCTATCTTCAGCCATTGTGTGGTGGTTTTTTTGGTTGTTCTCGGTTTATATTATCACCACCGTGATACTGTATGCTGTTTGTCTTTACAGCTGGAAAGCCTGGGGGGACAGCGTTGCTGTGATTCCCTAGCAAACACTTTTGCATAGTGCATGCTCCTTGCTCCAACAAGGATCTTCTGCTTGGAGAGGAATGTGGTGTTTCACGGGTCCAGCCCTTCGCCTTCTAGGCAGGGCCTCGCACTCACAATTCTTGCATACAAGCAATTGGAAGGTGCAGAGAGTTTGGGGGCACTTAGGGGAGCTGCCTGTTACTCTGCCCTCCAGCACAAAGGCTCTGCTTACCTCCGAAGCTCTTGCTCAAAAGTCCTTAGGCGCTGCTGCTGTCGATCTGCTCTGGGACTTTCCACGCTGATTCCTGAAACGCGCTTTCGGCTTCCAGGTGACGGCCTTTCGCGCGGTGCCTGCCGGATCGAGGATGACGCATTCAAACCTTGTGTTCTGGATCTTGTTTGTGAAGGTGTTGATGATCAGCTCCCGTTTCAGGGAGAGGCCGACGCCCTTGGCTTTCTCCCTGGGGTGGGGAAGAGAAAGGAGGCAGAAAATAAGTTGGAAGGGAGACAGCGGATGGACCTTGGGAGAGAACAAAATGGGGAAAGTGTGTGCCTTTATTTAGTGTTGGTTGCATAAAATTTATACACTGCTTGGTTCTGGAAAAGCCTCAGAGGCTGACGAAAAGAGCAACACAGTGAGATTATTAGAAAAAACTATTTAAATTGTTGGAAAAGCTTTAAAGCCAGCAATGACCTAAAAAACACATGGGCTTTCTAAATATTCTGGGTTGTTGTTGTTGTTTAGTCGTGTCCGACTGTTCCTGACCCCCTGGACCAGAGCACGCCAGGCACTCCTGTCTTCCACTGCCTTCCGCAGTTTGGTCAGACTCATGTTGGTAGCTTCGAGAACACTGTCCAACCATCTCATCCTCTGTCGTCCCCTTCTCCTTGTGCCCTCCATCTTTCCCAACATCAGGGTCTTTCCCAGGGAGTCTTCTCTTCTCATGAGGTGGCCAAAGTATTGGAGCCTCAGCTTCAGGATCTGTCCTTCCAGTGAGCACTCAGGGCTGATTTCCTTCAGAATGGATCGGTTTGATCTTCTTGCAGTCCATGGGACTCTCAAGAGTCTCCTCCAGCACCATAATTCAAAAGCATCAATTCTTTGGTGATCAGCCTTCTTTATGGTCCAGCTCTCACTTCCATACATCACTACTAGGAAAACCAGAGTGCAAGTACTAGCACACTAAAAGATGGATTTCTTACAAATGCAGAACAGGTATAATGTACACCTGTAACACTGCCAGTTCCACAGATCGACGCAGTCGAGCGGGCACCGGGATGCTTTAGTTGAGATTCGGGGGTTGGACTAGATGTCCCTTGGGGGTTGGACTAGATGTCCCTTGGGGGGTGGACTAGGTGCCGGGGGTTGGACTAGATGTCCCTTGGGGGTCCCTTCCAACTCTGATTCTGTGTGGGGTAAGGTGATCTTGCAAGTAAACTGGTCCCAAGTTATTATGGGCTTCATATACACCTAAGAACATAAGGAGAGTCTGCAGGGTGAGGCCATTGGGCCACCTAGCCCAACCCTTTGATCTCAAAGTGGCTGAGCAGTTTTCCGTGGGAAGCCAGCAAGCAGGATCTGAGCCCAAGAGCCACTCTCCCCTCCTGTGGTTTCCAGCAACTGGCGCCCAGAAGCATCACTACCTCCAGCCGTGGAGACAGAGAAATAGCCATTGTGGCTGGTAGCCGTTGATAAGTGGACCACCTTGAATGTTGCTGGGTGTAACAGCAGAAAAAAGAAGGGAAATAACCCCGTGGAAAAACCCTGAAACGAGGTAAACGTGTATTCAAAAAATGTGTTAAGTTACTCTCAAAAAAATTTTTTTTAAGTTGCTTTCAAACAGAAATGCTCAGACACATTATAACTAACTCAAAAGATTATAAATAATGAAAAGAACCCTCCAAAAAACTTCAAATGATGAAAAATACTGTAATACAACCTAAGTTGCTTTCAAAAAACATTTTGGAGTAGCTCCTGAACAGAATTACTCAGACACGTAGCCAACTGCTTAAAGGATGTAAATAATGGCAAGAGCCCTCCAACTGAACTTAAATTAATGTAATATACTACAAAACAAACTTGCTAAATATCAAATAATGAAAATACTGCAAAAAAAAAACCTTAACGAGGTGCCAGCTATAAAACTCGTTTCACTGAAAGTCTAACAGTTTCCTCAGAAAGAAAAAAGAGGGTAATACGTTAACTATAATTCCAATAAGGCATGATTGCTGTTGAGTTTAAGGGGAGAATCAAAAGGACTTCAAACAGAAAACTCCCAAACAAAACGCAATTATCCACTCAAAACACCTGATTTAGCTTCTTCTCCAAGGTGAAAACCTACACTAAGGTTCAAACACAAGCCCCATAGCTTGTAAATTATTTTCAAAAGAGGCTAAGAAAGCTTTCATGATCCCATCCTTACGAAGCTATTACGGAGACGGGTGTAACAGCAGAGGCAGGTCCTCCGAAAGCCGCAGGCTGCTACAGAAGCCATATGGAAAGGGTGGACCCCGAGCAAAGCCTCTCCATGTGGCCCCTGAGAGTTGTGCTCATAGGGAAACCATGGAAGACCATTTCCCCTACTTCCCGTCCATGAGAGGCTGCCTTTGAGGGGAGTCAGACGGCTGCTCCATCGAACTCAGCGTTGTCCCCTCCGACCAGCAGCAGTCGCTCTCCACAGGGTCAGAAGGGAAGGTGTTTCCAGCCCTCCCTGGAGGGGCTGCCACTGGGGACTGAACCTGGCACCTTCTAAATGCAAGGCAGGTGCTCTGACACTTTCAGAACCGTAGAACTGCAGAGTTGGGGGGGTGTCCCAAGGCCCATCTAGCCCAACCCCCTGCAGTGAAACGGACCGACTGCCAGGTCCCCCCGGAAGCCACAGGGTTTACTCACTCGGTGCGCCCCTCGCTCACTTCTCCACCTGGGTACAGTTCCAACACGAACTGGCCGTTGGCCAGCCAGTACATTATTCCGCTGTCTTCGTAGTCTGTGTAGCCCTCGCACGGGATGCGGATCTGTTTTCCTGAAGAGGAGGAGAGACCACACGGAGTCACCCGACAGGGTCCAAAAGGAAGGCCAAACGGGAGTGGCCCTGGAGGACCAGGCAGATGGCGCATAAAATTACTGGGGTGCAGAGGGTAGACTGCACACCTGTGGGGATCTGGGCAATCTTGAATGGACATTGAGAAAGCAAAGGGGGTGTGTGTGTGTGCATGTGTCGGCCAGACAGAAGCCCTCTTTTTTGGGGGGGGAGAACACTGGGAGTGAGCACTATTAATAATAATAATAATAATAATAATAATAATAATAATAATAATAATAATAAATTTATTATTTATGTGGGTGGGGTATAAATAATAAATTATTATTATTATTATTAGGCTTCATTGGCTATCGTCCCTCCATGGGCCAATAATTCCTCCACCCCGGACCCCCAGCACCCCTCTCAAACCGGTCTGACTTGCTTGTGCAAAGGGGGCAGGACTTACCACAGGACGGCTTCTGTGCGACAAGGTCAGAAGAGATGTGTGGCTGCACATTTGCGGCTGCATCTGAAAAGAGAAAACCCTTGAAAGAAGGAGAAGAAGATGACCTCCTAAGCCCCCTGAGATGACTGGTGGGTGGTTTCCGATGGAGAACCACGACTTGAGCTGCTTATTGTACTGCAAAGAAGAGAGCGCTTTCTGAAAGGCATCGTATGGACTCCTGAGCATGTTGGCAGACCACCCACTGCCCCTCACCGTCTGGTTCCCAAGCGTTGGCAAGGCCTGCGCCAGGAAAGCCTGTGGAACAGTCTGCTCAGGGATTTGCGACAGTTTCTGCTAGCCTCTCCCTTTGCATTTAACATCTGTGTCAAAGTTCCCTGCTCTGGTGTCTGTGGATTAGGCCCCCGCCTCAGCCCCGCCAAAGAGCCAACAGGCTCTTTGTTCTGGGTAGAATTGTAGAGTTGGAAGGGGCACCCAAGGCTCATCCAGTCCAACCCCCTGCAAGGTAGGAATCTCAACTAAAGAATCCCTGGCAGATGCCCCCCACCCCCAACCTCTGCTTTAAACTCTCCAGTGAAAGAGAGTCCATCACCTTCCGAGGGAGTCCGCTCCACATTCGAACATGGTGTTTTGTCGGGATCTGCTTTCTTGCCCTTTGAATGCCTTGGTTCGGGTCCCACCCTCTGGAGCAACAGAAAACAGGCTTGCTCCACCTGCCCTGCAGCAGCCCTTCAGATATTTGAAGACGGCTATCACATTGCCTAGGGACGCGGGTGGCACTGTGGTCTAAACCACAGTTAGATTAGAAGGTCGGCAGTTTGAATCCGCAACAGGGTGAGCTCCCGTTGCTCGGTCCCTGCTCCTGCCCACCTAGCAGTTCGAAAGCACGTCAAAGTGCAAGTAGATAAATAGGTACCGCTCCGGCGGGAAGGTAAACGGCGTTTCCGTGCGCTGCTCTGGTTTGCCAGAAGCGGCTTTGTCATGCTGGCCACATGACCCGGAAGCTGTACGCCGGCTCCCTCGGCCAATAATGCGAGATGAGCGCGCAACCCCAGAGTTGGACACGACTTGACCTAATGGTCAGGGGTCCCTTTACCTTTACCTGTCACATTGCCTGGGACCCAGGTGGCGCTGTGGGTTAAACCACAGAGCCTAGGGCTTGCTGATCAGAAGGTCAGCGGTTCGAATCCCCGCGACGGGGTGAGCTCCCGTTGTTCAGTCCCTGCTCCTGCCAACCTAGCAGTTTGAAAGCACGTCAAAGTGCAAGTAGATAAATAGGTACTGCTCTGGCGGGAAGGTTTGCCAGAAGCGGCTTAGTCATGCTGGCCACATGACCCGGAAGCTGTACGCCGGCTCCCTCGGCCAATAAAGCGAGATGAGCACTGCAACCCCAGAGTCGTCCGTGACTGGACCTAACGGTCGGGGTCCTTTTACCTTTACCACATTGCCTGTCATTCTTCTCCAGGCTAAACATACCCAACTCCTTCAACCGTTCCTCACAAGGCTGGGTTTCCAGACCGAGATGCTGCCAAAGGTGATGGAGACCCTCTGGAAAGGTCTGGCTGTGAACACTGTGGGGCAGCTGATCCCTGACTGCTAATCCCTCACTTTTAAAAGGCCAATGGGTGGTTTTTTTTTTGGGGGGGGGTGTTGTTAGAGGGTTATCTCCTCCCACTGGCCACTTTGCCTTACCTTGAAAGGAGGTGCCGCTGCAGATCAGGGCCAAGAGCAGGCAGCGTGCCTGGTGGTGGAGGCCTGGAAAGATAGCAGGGGGGGGGGGGGAGAGAGACAGTTAGCATGTGCAGCCAGCAAGAGTCTCCATTGATTGGCCCCGGAGCCCTGCAGCCCAAGGGAGCCTCTCCCCAGCTCACAATGGGCAAATACCGGTAGCTCCTTCGCGAACCTTGGGAACTTCCTGCTGCAGGATGCTGCAATAACCACTGGCTTAGATGGCTTCGACATGTTAAGAGAGAAAGGAGATGGTCTAGCCATTGTTAGCGGCTGCCGTGCCCAGTTGCCGAATGGCAGTGGCTGGAGCGGCCAAAGTGCTGCTTTGAGGCATCTGAAATGCCTGCCTGAAAAGATCTGCTTCTTTCCGTTCCTTTGCCCGTTAGCCGCCTTATACCACGAAGGTCTCAGTTGACGTAATGCAGGTGCAAAACAAAAGCAAAGCATAAGCGCCAGAGGTCCTAAAGGTAAAGGGACCCCTGACCATTAGGTCCAGTCGTGACCGACTCTGTGGTTGTGGCGCTCATCTCGCTTTACTGGCCGAGGGAGCCAGCGCACAGCTTCCGGGTCATGTGGCCAGCATAGCGGTACCTAGGTAACAGGACCAGTGGTCAGGGATGATGGGAATTGTAGTCCCAAATTATAGATGTTTGGGGACTACAACTCCCATGATCCCTAGCTAACAGGACCAGTGGTCAGGGATGATGGGAATTGTAGTCCAAAACATCTGGAGGGCCGAAGTTTGCGGATGCCTGCTTAAGCTGCGTACCGACGCGGAGCAGTTAAAATAAGACATCACCCGAAAATAAGCCATACTGTGTTTTTTTGAGGGGGAAAAAAATATAAGACGGTGTCTTATTTTAGGAGAAACACAGTATTTAGGTTGGCAGGAGCTGGGACTGAACAATGGGAGCTCACCCCGTCGCGGGGATTCGAACCGCCTTCTGATCGGCAAGCCCTAGGCTCTGTGGTTTAACCCACAGCGCCACCCACGTCCCGCCAGAGGTCCTAAGATATAATAAAATGCGAAAAGTGACCAAGCACTTAGTTCCCAGCAAGGGAGTCCTTCTTCTCCCTTAGAGGAAGGCAGTCAGGCCAAGAGGAGCCCCGGGTATCTCCTGTCACTCTGTCCCCAAGGCCACCACTGGGCCAGCATTACGCCCTCCACCCATTAATGGGTGTGTTTTAGCATTTTAACTTTGTATAGCACCTCGGCAGGAAGGCAAGGTGGTAGTGCAAGGAATAAATAAATGAGCAGATGCCGACATAACACGAATGGACAAATTATTATCTTTATCGCTACTGCACCACATTGACAATGGTCATTCACAAATGCTCCCAAAGAATAGAACAAAATTGTAAGGGACCCCAAGGGTCATCTAGCCCAACCCCCTGCAATGCAGGAACATACCCTCGAACATTTCCCTGATGGAAATAGAGAACGATAATTTTACTGTTCATACTCCACACATCTTACTGGGTTACCCCAGACACTCTGGGCAGCCTCCAACATATATAAAAACACAATAAAACATTTTTTTTAAAACGCTTCCCTATACAGGATAGCCTTCAGATGGCTCGGGAGTCAGATAACTCCATACCCTCCAACATTCCTCCAATGAAAATAGGGACATCCTAAGCTGAAAAGGGGGACATCCCAGGATCAAATCCAAAACCGGGACGGCTTCTCTAAATCAGGGACGTTCCTGGAAAATAAGGAGACTTGGAGGGTCTGCAGGAATGAACAGCTCAGGAATCCCTGACGGAGGCCCACCTCCCAAGGGGACCATTCCACTGTTGAGCATCTCTTCCTGTCAGAAGTTTCTTTCTGCTGCTTAGTCAGAATCTGATTTCTTGCCATTTGGATCCCTTGGTTCAGATCCTTCCCTCCGGAGCAGCAGAAAACTAGCTTGCTCCATCTTCCACGTGGAAGGCATTTGAAGACGGCTCCCCTGTCTCCTCTCAGGGACACGGGTGGCGCAGTGGTCTAAACCACAGAGCCTAGGGCTTGCTGATCAGAAGGTCAGCGGTTCGAATCCCCGTGACGGGGTGAGCTCCCGTTGCTCGGTCCCTGCCCCTGCCAACCTAGCAGTTCGAAAGCACAAAGTGCAAGTAGATAAATAGGCACCGCTCCGGCGGGAAGGTTATGGCGTTTCCGTGCACTGCTCTGGTTCGCCAGAAGCGGCTTTGTCATGCTGGCCACATGACCCGGAAGCTGTACTCTGGCTCCCTCGGCCAGTAAAGTGAGATGAGCACCGCAACCCCAGAGTTGGACACGACTGGACCCAACAGTCAGGGGTCCCTTTACCTTTACTCCCGTCTCCTCTCAATCGCCTCCATTCCAGGCTCAGCATCCCCAGCTCCCTCAACTGTTCCTCACAAGGCTTGGTTTCCCTCAGAGAAGTACAGTTCCCAGCACCCTTTGCAAACCACAGTTCCCAGGATTCTTTAGGGAAGTTGTGCTTTGAAGGTGCGCAGCCTTGGTTTGAAGTGTACAGAGTTACACTTCAAGAAAGAGGGAAAGTTCCCCTTGGACCTGCAGCTGCTTCCTCCCTCTTTTCCGATGCCACTGAAGGGGCACGTCTGTGTGGGCGCAGATGGCGCCACTGAGGCTGCAGAGAGTGTGGCCAAGAAGCCTTAGCAGAGGCGGTGGAGGCGGCTGGCTCCCTACCTGTGGCTGAAGACATCCTCTTCATCCTCTTCGCAAGGGGGGTGTCTTGGCGGAGGGAGAAGGAAGCGCTTTATACATCTGGTTCCTGACTCACAGGAAATCCCTGCCTCCCACCCACGTACCCCCAGCAGCCAAAACAAAACACCACATTCTTCACCAAATACCGGTAGTTTAAATTGTTTAAGCATGGCCTAGAGGTACCCATTAAATCTGCAGCACCTGCTTAACTAAAAGCACTTAAATACTTCCAGGGAAACTGACAACTTATCGTAAGAGGTAGTTTATCCCTTTCCCAGCAGAACATGAGCACGAAAGCACCTGACCTTCCTGTGATTTCCAGCAACTGGCATTCGGACGCATCGCTGCCTCTGACCTGGGAGGCAGAGCAGAGCCCTCCAGGCTAGGAGCCCTCCATAGCTCTCTGTGAATTTCTTTAAGACCATCCAAGCTGGTGGCCTTCGCTGTCTCCTGTGGCAGGGAGTTCCATAGTTCAACTGCGCGCTGCGTGAAAAAGTCCTTTCTTTCCTCTGCCCTGAATCTTCGAACATTCGGCTTCTTGCGATGTCCACAAGTTCTGGTGTTACGAGAGAGGGAGGGAAGCTTTTTCTCTACCCTCTTTCCCCATTCCATGCATAATTTGCCAACTTCCTATCATGTCGCCTCTTCTCGAAACAAAAAAGTCCCAAATGCTGCAACCTTTCTTCTCAGGGGAGTCCCCGGGATTCCAGTGCTATTTTTCTAGAGAAAGAGGTGCCAGAACTCGCCCTGAATGCCTCCCTTGTTCTCTTAGAATGGCAATGGCGGAGGAGAACACTGCCTGGATCATTTCAGTTGCCCTTTTCTGAAGTCCAGTTCGTTTTCTGGGCTGCATCAATAGGAATATAGCATCTAGATCAAGAGAAGGAATAGTACCACTGTATTCCGCTCTGGTCAGACCTCACCTGGAATACTGTGTCCAGTTCTGGGCACCACAGTTCAAGAAGGATACGGACAAGCTGGAACGTGTCCAGAGGAGGGCAACCAAAATGGTCAAAGGCCTGGAAACGATGCCTTATGAGGAACGGCTTAGGGAGCTGGGTATGCTTAGCCTGGAGAAGAGAAGGTTAAGGGGTGATATGATAGCCATGTTCAAATATATAAAAGGATGTCATATAGAGGAGGGAGAAAGGTTGTTTTCTGCTGCTCCAGAGAAGCGGACACGGAGCAATGGATTCAAACTACAAGAAAGAAGATTCCACCTAAACATTAGGAAGAACTTCCTGACAGTAAGAGCTGTTTGACAGTGGGATTTGCTGCCAAGGAGTGTGGTGGAGTCTCCTTCTTTGGAGGTCTTTAAGCAGAGGCTTGACAGCCATCTGTCAAGAATGCTTATATGGTGTTCCTGCTTGGCAGGGGGTTGGACTGGATGGCCCTTGGGGTCTCTTCCAACTCTATGATTCTATTGTTTTGTGAGTTTCGTCTGTTTCTATAAATATGTAACATCAAGGCTTGCCCTTTCTCAAAGTCTCTGCTCAAAAGGAAGGCTGAAAGAGAGTTGGGGGGGGGGGGGAGGTTTCCTTGCATGGCAAAGCAGGTGGGTTGCAGAGGTCCTGGGGTGCTTTTGGCATCAGCACAGCATGTCTGCATTCCGGCCCCTCTGCCCCCATGACGCGCCAGTGAGTCCAAAAAGGATCAGACACAACTGATGTTGGTTCTGAAAATCTGCTCTTATTCCCTTATGGGGTACACAAGAGCCTTTTGAGGTTCTCCATCGGAAGGAGTAAATTACAGAGGCCAACCAGAGAAAAATTGAGAAGCAAAATCTTTATTATATCTGTTGCAACAGGGCCCACTCCCAAAAATGGAGGAGGAACCCCCACAATGGTGTGCAAGCTCCTATATAGACTTTTGAAATTCCCCCCTTCCGCTCAAGACCATACATCATACATACATCACAAAAAAGGGGTGTAACTCAGGACCACCACCCCAGATACATCACAGCTGCATCACAGAAAAAGGCAGTCTCCAGCAGAAATCTGAGTGCGCTGTTTACCTCCTGTCTGCCACTTCATATGATAATGTCTTATCTGATTGCCTTTCCTGGGCAGTCTGGCCATTCCTTTGAGATGGTGATCACTGAATTTCTGAGACAATGGGAAGGTTCTCTCACCCCTTTCCTCCTTGCAGAGAAACATTTGGTCAGTTTTGAGAGTCAAAATGGTGTCAGGACTGTCTGCTTCAGACATGTGGCCTTGTTGGCTTGGTACATTAATAACAATTATTATAGATATAAAATCTTAAAATTCTTACAACAGTTCTTTCAAGGAACTCCAGGAACATTTTGTGGATTGCTGAGCCTTCAAAAGCCAACTTGGAGTTCCCCCTTTCCTGGAAGCGACAGCGCACAACACCACTTCTGCGCCTCTCAGTTTTGCTTTACATTTCCGCTGGCATTGCTAAGTCATGGGAAACCCTCCTGAAGAGACAGGTTTAAGTAATAATCCGAAAAATATCAGCCCTAGATTGTGCAGGGGGGAAACCCTGAACAAGCTCAGAATGAATGTCATGTCTGGTGGGAAAGGACCGCCGGCTCTTACTCAACTTTTGTTCTGAGCTAGATTTAGCGCCATGTGAGCTTCTGGCGCAAAGGCTTTCTTTTTCCTCACTCACTGCCCTCCTCGGCAGGAGTTGTGGTTTCGTTCTTGAGCTTCCGGACTGCAGAAAGTGCTTTTGTCCAAAATGAAGCCCTTAAGTCCACAACTGACCAAAAAAAGTTGATGGCCATTGCCATTCAAATGGTGTGAATCCAGAGGAGGAATGACTACTGGGAGGAGCGCACAGAGAAGAAACGGCCGGGTGCATCAGTGAAACTGGACGCCTTCATCTGCTCCAGCTGCAACCAAACATGTCTCTCCCTTTTCGGTTTCTACAGCCACAGCAGGTGCTATAACTCCCCAATGATTTGACTTGGCAAAAAAAATGAAAGGCACAAATACAGGATGGGTGACACCTGGCTTGAGAGCAGTACATGTGAAAAGGATCTAGGAGTCTTGGTAGACCATAAACTTGACATGAGTCAACAGTGTGATGCAGCAGCTAAAAAAGCCAATGCAATTCTGGGCTGCATCAATAGGAGTATAGCATCTAGATCAAGGGAAGTAATAGAACCACTGTATTCTGCTCTGGTCAGACCTCACCTGGAATACTGTGTCCAGTTCTGGGCACCACAGTTCAAGAAGGATACTGACAAGCTGGAACGTGTCCAGAGGAGGGCAACCAAAATGGTCAAAGGCCTGGAAACGATGCCTTATGAGGAACGGCTTAGGGAGCTGGGTATGTTTAGCCTGGAGAAGAGAAGGTTAAGGGGTGATAGGATAGCCATGTTCAAATATATAAAAGGATGTCATATAGAGGAGGGAGAAAGGTTGTTTTCTGCTGCTCCAGAGAAGCGGACACGGAGCAATGGATTCAAACTACAAGAAAGAAGATTCCACCTAAACATTAGGAAGAACTTCCTGACAGTAAGAGCTGTTCGACAGTGGAATTTGCTGCCAAGGAGTGTGGTGGAGTCTCCTTCTTTGGAGGTCTTTAAGCAGAGGCTTGACAGCCACCTGTCAGGAATGCTTTGATGGTGTTTCCTGCTTGGCAGGGGGTTGGACTGGATGGCCCCTGTGGTCTCTTCCAACTCTAGGATTCTATGATTCTATGACTTGCCCCCTGAAGGCGCACTCGTTCGTTGTCTCCCAAGACAGACAGACGCCAGCAACCAGTAGTTTAAAACATAGGAAAAGGGAAAATTCAAAAACGGGTAAAAAAGAAAAATCACACCAACTTCCTAACTTTTATAGTGCAGTAGTGTGAAGTAGCTGTTGGCACAGGTTGCAATACTATGGGTTTCATTTCTTTCGTCGCCTTAATAATTAACCTCTGGGAATGTGCAGTCACCCGCCTGCCTTTGTATCCTTAACATAATGTCTCTGCCCAAATTGTGCCCATTGGAGCACTCCGTCCAACCGTCTGCCCACCCACCCACTGATCCTTCCTTCCTTCCTTCCTTCCTTCCTTCCTTCCTTCCTTCCTTCCTTCCTTCCTTCCTTCCTTCCTTGGAAACATAGTTCAGCTGCTGCCAACAGTCACAGTGAGCCCACCTGCTTTGAATCAGTTAATGATGGAAGCCAGCTGTGGAGTCCTTTTATATATTTGAACATGGCTATCATATCAACCCTTAACCTTCTCTTCTCCAGGCTAAACATACCCAGCTCCCTAAGTTATGAACATTTAATTTATATATTTGAGACCTTAAATTCTTATAAGAGTGTGTGCATCCATACAAGGAGAGACAGGGGGTCTGCTCACCCTGCAAGTCTCCGTGCCCAGACGAAAGTGTGGCAGATTCTTATCTGAGAGATGTTGCTTGCACATGATGCAGCTTTGACAGCACACTCTGAGGAAGCCCAGCATAGGTTCATCATGGCTGCTGGGAGGAGCGCAGAGAGACGAAACACCTGGTGCATCTGCATCTGTACAAACAGACACCTTCATCTGCCCCGGCTGCAACAAAACATGTCTCTCCCCATCTGTCTCTACAGCCACAGCAGGCGCTGTAACTCCCCAATGGTTTGGCTTCACCCCCAAAGGTGAAGTCTCCTTCTCCATTGGCCACCGAGACAGATGGTTGAGCGACTGAATGCACCAGCATGAAGCCTGTTTAAGTTATTTTTTTACACTTTTGCCTGGCCCTTCTTGCAAGGAATTCAGGGTGGCGTGGGTGGTTCTTCCTATCACCAGCAGCTTTACCCTCACAATGGCCCTGTGAGGCAGGCCAGCCCAAGATACAGGAGCTGCCCCAAGGCGGCCCAGTGAGTTCCAGGGCTGAGAGCGGAATTTGCACCCAGGTGCCCTCAGTCTTGATCTGCATCGGTGAGCCTTAAGAGAACGCATACCAGTTACAGGAACTGGGAAGCAAACTGACACCAGTTTGCCCGCAAAGCACAGTCACGATGAGTTTGATGAGTTAATCCAGATTCCCAGTAACTGCAATACTGATAATGATAATCTCTCTCTTCCCATTTCTCCAAAGTGCTAGGAAGCTCTGAGTTCCACAACTCCAGAAATAAGCACTGCCTAAAATAATAATAATAATGAAAACAGGAACAGGAACAAGAGGCGGTTACCCACTTTGATTCGGAGACTGGTGCTTGACCATCAGACATGCTCAGTGACTTGAACTCATGACAGATTTGAGTCAAAAAGGGCAAAATTATTCCATGGTCGAACTTCGGCCTTCAAATAGGGAGTTGCTGCAATTTGGGTCAGCAAGGGGGCATGATCCTGAGGAGCCCACAAGTAGTTTCCATTACATGTCCTAGTGCTTGTGCTTCAGTCGATCACACCACAAAACCACCAATAATAATCACAGAGTAAGTGTGAGTGTGCGTGAGACAGATTTATTTTATTAAAGTTGTATCCGGTCCTCCCCAAATGAGCCCAGAGCAGCAAACATCAAAATGTTAAAACAATGCAACTGGAAACATCTGCAAGCAATTTAAAACCATCCAAATTGTGCCGGTGTCCCAGATGGACTTGCTTGTGAAGATATGACTAATTTCGCTTGCCCTGGGAACTAGGGGTGAACATCAGACCAAACCTGCCCCTTTGGCAAAGTGCCTGTGAGGGATTTGGGGCTCCTCTGATATGTTAGGGGGGCAGCAGCAGGATGCTTAAAGGCGACAAAAACCCACTGCAATTGCAACACTTTTGGAGTGTTATAAAATTTGAATGTGCGCACACATAGCAGATGCGCACTCCACAGAAAACCAATCCTTCACCCTTCAAAATTTAGGAAATATTGCCTGAGAAAATTGCACCTTATTTTAGCACGCAGAGCAATCCCAAAAAGCCTTCTGCAGAAGGGAAATATATTGGGAGAATTTCCGCCCTCCCTTCCACAGGTGGGAGGGGGTTTGCGGCACCGAGCGGGGGTCACCTGGGCGGGTGCCACCCACCTGCTTAGGCTGGCCCTTTGACCCGCCCTCGGCCAGGTGGACAATGGACAGTCGGCCGGGGGTGCGGTCAAGGGCAAAATAAAAGAAGCTGAGGCCTTCAGCCAGGCCTCTTTGGTTCTTTTTCCTTCCAGGTTCACCCGCCCTCAAATCAATAATACCTATTTTTCGCTCCATAAGACACACTTTTTTCCACCTAGGTGCGTCCTATGGTCAGGTGCACCTTATAGAGCGAAAAATACGGTAATTCTTCTCTCCGTATAGTTTTGTCTGAAGGCAGCGGTCATCAAGTTAACAATGCTTTCCTTACAGCTTAACATTTTGTGTTCCAGGTCAGCGGGCGCTGCTCTGGTCTTATGACGGTTGCCGTATTTGGAACCGGGAAGGGATTTTCCCTGCATTGGCAGGTTTCACCCTCCCTGCAGCATTTCGTCACAACTTTGGCGGTTTTAGGCCTTGGCAAGGTAGTCTTTAGTCTATCATCAGGTTGGGTGGGATGCTGGCATGCTCCCTTCCCATGTGGCGGCGCTTGCAGGCCCCGTTAAAGGGGAAACCAGGAGTTTCTGGCCCTAGAGCGGCAGCATGTAGGTTGAACTCCCGGACCGAGGTTAGTGGGAGGGCATGCTGTGTAAGTGTGCGCTTTGCAGTCCCCTCCCACTGCACCTCTTCATCCTGCATCTCCTCAGCCACAAGGGCTGGGAGGGTTGCCTGCCAAGGCCTAGGCCAAGTTTCCCACTTCCGAAGTTCAATAAAGTTGTGGCCAATTTGATCCCATACTCTGGTCTCTTGTCTCGTTCTTGGGGAAAGGGGTAGGCACTACAGACAGGGTTTCGCACGTGTCCGCAAAGCTTTCCCCGATAGCTCTTAAGGGCATATTTGGTGTATGAATAGGATGGGCCTGTGACCTGAATTCAAGAGCTAAAGTATTTGCCATCTCAAAAGAGTGGCCAGGCTGCCCAAGTAATGCAATCATTAAAACATTATCAGGTATCTTGGCAGTGAGGAGAGAAGCCATACAGACCACCTCTTTCTCTGATGTATGTATGATGCTTTTTAAGGGTAGTTACAGGTAGGTAGGAGGGACCCAGGTGGCGCTGTGGGTTAAACCACAGAGCCTAGGGCTTGCTGATCAGAAGGTTGGCGGTTCGAATCCCTGCGACGGGGTGAGCTCCTGTTGCTTGGTCCCTGCTCCTGCCAGCCTAGCAGTTCAAAACACAAATTGCAAGTAGATAAATAGGTACCGCTCCGGCGGGAAGGTAAACGGCGTTTCCGTGCGCTGCTCTGGTTCGCTAGAAGCAGCTTTGTCATGCTGGCCACATGACCCGGAAGCTGTACGCCGGCTCTTGGCCAATAAAGCGAGATGAGCGCCACAACCCCAGAGTTGGACACGACTGGACCTAATGGTCAGGGGTCCCTTTACCTTTACTGGTAGGTAGCTGTGTTGGTCTGCCGTAGTTGAAACAAAATAAAAAAAATCCTTCCAGTAGCACCTTAGAGACCAACTAAGTTTGTTCTTGGTATGAGCTTTCGTGTGCATGCACACGAAAGCTCATACCAAGAACAAACTTAGTTGGTCTCTAAGGTGCTTTTAGGGTAGTCTTTGCCTAAAGGGTTGGGCAATGACAAAAGTCTTCAAAGGTTCCTGCAAACTTTGTTCTTGGTCTCCTTGCAAGGTGGGGGTGGGGACTCTATTGCAACAAAAAATGAAAGATCTGCCTTGCTTTCCCGGGATCTTGCCTCCATCCATTCTCCACTGATTGATCATGGACTTAGGGGACGCAGAATCCCTTGGGGAGTTGGGCAGCAGAAGCCAACCCCCAATTCTTCTACAGCAGGAGGATGGGGTCAAAACCACCGCTGCTTCTCTCTTCTTCCTCCTTGCAATCAAAATTTAGATTCCTGTATGCTCTGTGAAGGCGGGGACCTGCTGTTTTATTTCTGCTTCTGAAATATGTTAAGCACCACGTTCCAATGACGACGGAAATTTACTACAGCCCAGCGTGCTGCTGTTAACTGAGTCAACACGGACAAGTTTCCCCCCTGCAAAGTCAGCACAGTGTAAATGAATGTCAAAAGTCTGAGTCACAGCAAGTCATCAGAATTATTTTTGCTTTATTTTCCTTTCAAGGAACCCTGACGTGTTTTCATGAACAGAGTACCATTTGAGAAAAGAAACAGGAACCCGCCCACCTGCCTCTCCCCCGACCCAAACTGCTCCAGCCCACGGTTCAGGCAAACCACTCCTAGATGGCCCAGACACCACTGGGTTGAAACAACCATAAACTGCTCAAGTGCAGAGGGACCACTTCATTTGGGGCGGGGAGCATAAATAAAGCTTTGCTTTTGAGAAGGACAAGTAGGACCTGCAATAAAATGTTGCAGCACAGGGCTCCTGTTCACTGCTCCAGCCAGCCATGGCCTCTCCCCTGATGTTCAGCTGTAAGATGCTCCATTCAATTCCTTCTCGACTGTCAGGAGACACCTGCACTGTGCATTGAAAGCAGTGTCACGCCAAAGAACCCTGGGAACTGTTGTCTGCTAAGGGCGCTGAGACTTCTTCGGAGGCCCTGTCCCCTTTGCAGAGCTACAACTCCCAAGCTTCCTGGTAACTGGAGTTGCTTAAAGTGGTGCGATCCTGCTGTCAATGCAGTGTGCCTATCACCACTTTTACCTACCGGTATTTCTTCAAAATGCCCCCTGTATTTTTGCAAAGTTCCTCCCTGGAGACTGGCCAGAAGTCTGTTGATGGGGACTTGGCCAGGATGCCAACTGAGTAGGAAAGGCACCGGGGGGGGGGGGGACTCACGCTTCCCTTGTAGTAGTGGGCAGGGGGGGGCAAAGGTTCCCTCCTTCCCCCACCAAGATTCCTTTCCTTCAAAATGCCTTTCATTCACGCAAGGCCCTCAAATAGCCAAACGAGGAACTTCTTGGAAATACGAGGAGCAAGCAGTTCGGCAGAATTTATTACACATTCGTTTAGGGGAGAAAAAGAATTAAGCCACGCTATGCCTTTCAAAAGATCTTTTTGCAGAAGAGGGATCAGATTGCAAATGTCTGGTTTGTGGATTACACAGTGCAGACACAGTCAAACCAGACCTTCTCAGTGTGCATAACTAAATATGCTTCTTTTTGGGGTGGGTGTGGCATCCTTACATTACTTTACTCTCCCCAAATTGCACCGTACCTTTTTGGATAGTGAGGTCACCCCCACAAGGGGTCCAGCAAAACATTTTGACCCTCTGCCCCACTGGCTGCCCAACAGAACCCCCAAATACCGACATGCATTGGGGCGAGGGAATCCTTGCAACATGCAGAATGTTATCTGCCCCCCTCGGAGCTCCCCCCCCCCGGTCCGACGGCCCACTTGAAGCTTAGCACAGAACCAGGAAGGGGCTCCCAGGAAAAGTGGGGCGGGTGGAGAGAAGGAACTCCAGTTGCTGAGGAAGGTTTATTTCACCCCTTGGAGACACCTTTCGGAACAACCCTTCCTGGGATCCTTGCCAAGTGCAGAAGCATTTTATGCGCTGGAAGAGGATCTCCCTCTCGCCCCAGGAAGGATTCCTCCCAATGCACCCTCTTTCACACATGCACCTGCCTTTGGACTCCCAGCATCAAAACAGTGCATAACAGGATGTTCCCATGAAGATCCTACTTTTGCTCAAAAGTCCAGGGAACTAGCCAGAGATGGAGGTAACCCTCAGCAGTTGCCACAGGGCAGGGGGTGAAATGCAGGGCTGGAGAGACCACTCTCTCTCGCCCATCCACAATATACCCAACTGGCCTAGCCGCAAGAGGCGCTGCCCACAGCTTTCCCTATCCCGGGGCTGATGGGATTTGTGGTCCAAAACAGTGTTCCCCAACCTTGGGCCTCCAGCTGTTTTTGGACTACAACTCCCATCATACCTCGCTAGCAAGACCAGTGGTCAGGGATGATGGGAATTGTAGTCCGAAAACAGCTGGAGGCCCAAGGTTGGGGAACACTGGTCCAAAACATCAGGAGCATCCCAGGGGCAAAGGGAGGCTGAGCGATTCCAAGGCCGGCGCCATTTCCTGTGGACTTCCTACGTCTGAAAGTCTCGCCCCAACTGCACTGGAATTGGACGGACGGTGCCATCACTCTCCCCTGGGAGCTTTGGCTTCATGGGGTGGCGCCCGGCTGCACAAGGCTTGGAGGCCAGGGGCAATTGCCCATCTCGCCCCAGGAGGGTCCAGCCCGGCCTGTTTTCCGTCACGGTGCTCCCAATATCCTGGAGGAGCCGGTTCTGGTCAGCCAAAGGTGGTCGGTGGCGTGGGCAGCACCCGAGTGTCAGGACAGACACAGGCTCTCTCACTGGCTCAGGGCTGGGGCACCCTTGCTGGCCACTTCCCTGCTGATCAGCACCCTATTGCACACACAGGCCCGTCCTTTCTGCGGGGCTTCTTGGCCAGGGAGTGGGAGTTCGGAAAGCGATTCCCTCCACCAAGAGGTTCCTCTTCTCCGTAGTTTGTCATCATCGTGCTTTCGGAAGGAACACCCGCATGCGTTCCCGCAGTTATGTCCAAACAGGGAAAGAACAGAGGTCCCAGACAGAAATCGTCCTGGGGGGGTCCAAGGCGGCCAGGGAAGAGTCGGCAAGGCAGGCCCCGATTCGCAGCTCCTGTTTGTCGAGAGCTGGCGGGCCTCGCCTCTTCCAGCGAGACATGCTGTCGTAGAAAAGGAACTCACTGTACAAAACAAAATGCCCGGCTACCAACAGGGATGTTGTAAGAGAAAAATAGTGCAAAAATACAGAGAAAGAGGAGATTTTTCTGAATCAGCCCAGGTTTATAAACCTAAGGCAAGCCAGGGGGTGGTTACTACTTCCAGCAAGGCAAGATATGTGAAGTTGGGAAAAGGCTGCTCCGAGCTGGAACGCTCCAAGAGGGTCCTCTCCCTCCAAACAAAATGCACATTATTGCTGCTACCCCTCCCCACCCCTCCATGCCGCCCCTGGGCAGCCGGTCTTGCTTTGCCAGCCCCTCTTCTGTATCAGGAGGGCGATGGGGTGGCGGGCAGAGACATCGCCCTCCCAGGCCTCCTTTGGGCAGCCCAGCTGCATCCCACAGCCAAGTCTTGCTTCTCAGAACTGCTGCGCTGGCTAGGAGGGGACCCCGGTGCGAATCCTGCTCCCCCACAAGGGACGGGACGGGGCTGGCCGGCAAGGGCCGAAGGTCTGGGGTTGACAGTGCTGCTGCTGTTGCGCAGATCCTCTCTGCTTATTTCTTTTGCTCTATGGCAACCATAACTAAGGACGAGCGAGTTGGGACGGCAGGGGAGGGCCGTCCCCCCAAAAAAGGTTCTGTTTCCTTTCGCATCAGCAATAAAAAGGTTTTAAATATGCTCATTAAAATAATTCTTTTCTTTTCTTTTTTTCCTTAAAAAAAAGATTCCTCTCCCTCCCAACCCAAGCGGCGGCGACACCCCCTTTTGTGCAAAGTCCTTCCCCCCCTCCAAAAAAACATTCCAGCTGTCGCAGCAGCTGCTGAGCAAGAGGCCGCGATCCTGAGAGGTCAGTGATTCAAAACGCATCTCCTCCTTTGGGTGTCCTCAGCGCCGCCCTCCGCCACGCAGATCGGTGGGTGCAGCTCCCCAGGGGCGACCCGGACGGAGGTGGGAGGAGGGAGCCGGCGGCGGGGGGGGGGGAGGAGCGGGGTTACTCCAAGCCCAGGATGTAGTTGATCCCTTGGACCAGTCCGATGATGACCGGCTGCCAGGCCACCAGGTAGCGGAGCCAGTCGAGGAGCTGCCCGTACATGACGTGCGGCCGTTCCCAGCTGGGGTGGAAAGAGTTAAAAGGAAACTCATAGAATCATAGAATCCTAGAGTTAGAAGAGACCCCAAGGGCCATCCAGTCCAACCCCCTGCCAAGCAGGAAACACCATCCAAGCATTCCTGACAGGTGGCTGTCAAGCCTCTGCTTAAAGACCTCCAAAGAAGGAGACTCCACCACCCTCCTTGGCAGCAAATTCCACTGTCAAACAGCTCTTACTGTCAGGAAGTTCTTCCTAATGTTTAGGTGGAATCTTCTTTCTTGTAGTTTGAATCCATTGCTCCGTGTCCGCTTCTCTGGAGCAGCAGAAAACAACCTTTCTCCCTCCTCTATATGACATCCTTTGATATATTTGAACATGGCTATCCTATCACCCCTTAACCTTCTCTTCTCCAGGCTAAACATACCCAGCTCCCTAAGCCGTTCCTCATAAGGCATCGTTTCCAGGCCTTGGACCATTTTGGTTGCCCTCCTCTGGACACTCGAGGTGCAAAAGCCAGGTGGGCCCAAAGTGGGTGGGGTACCTGCTCCGCCCGTTTAGAGTTGCCCAAATTAACGAGCAATGAGTTTCAGACCTCTGTGGGTCCGAAGCTTTGGCAGCTGCGGGGAGCAGGTTCTTCATGCATGCGCGAACCGCCGAACCCGGAAGTAACCCATTCCGGTACTTCCGGGTTCGGCGCCTTCGTATCCCGTGACGAACGCAACCTGCAGCTATTGTAACTAGAGGTATAACTGTAATCCATTTTGCATTACTTTCTATGGGAAAGCGCGCCTTGGTTTTGGAACGGACGTATGGAACGGATTAAGTTTGAGAACCAAGGTACCACTGTACTGCCATGGCTGCAACCTCTGAGGAACTGGGCAGAAGAAGCTCCAGCCTGCGCCCAGCCATAGGCTACCTTTCAGTCAAAGGAGAAGAAGAAGAAGAGTTTGGATTTGATATCCCTCTTTATCACTACCCGAAGGAGTCTCAAAGCGGCTCACATTCTCCTTTCCCTTCCTCCCCCACAACAAACACTCTGTGAGGTGAGTGGGGCTGAGAGACTTCAGAGAAGTGGGACTAGCCCAAGGTCACCCAGCAGCTGCATGTGGAGGAGCGGGGAAGCGAACCCGGTTCCCCAGATTACAAGTCTACCGCTCTTAACCACTACACCACACTGGCTCTCGGTGTGCCTGTTCTGGCTCCAGACGCTTCCAATCGCCACCCGAGTCCCCCTTCCTCCCCTCTCCCGCAGACCCCCTTCCTTGAAGGATACGGGTTGCTGAACATCCTCTTCAGGTCCACCTTCTCTTTGCAGTAGGGGCAGGTCTGCTTCTTCCCAACGATGCACCAGCCGCGGATGCAGAACTCGTGGAAGCTGGGAGGGGCAGCAAGTTAAGGGCAGCGGGGGGAAGAGAGAGAGAAACCAGGCACATCCATGCGCACCATGCGGACTCCGGGAGGCAGCAGATCTGGCCGAGGGAGCCAAGTGCAGAAAAGGCAAGGGCATGTTGGTCCGCTGCTGGCCGCCTGGGGGGGTTTCATGTTTCACCCTGTGAAATGGTGGAGAGGAGGGACAGAGAGCCCCACCCCCCAAAAATGCCCACCAGAAGCACGTGCTGCCTCGACTTGGCCCTGGCTGCAGCTGGACTTCTGAGATTCCTGCATCACAGGGGGCTGGACTAGATGACTTTCTGGGCCCCTTCCAATTCTATGGTTCCAAAGGACCTGGCGCAGCTCCTGTGGTTAGGCAGAGGGCTCCAGTTGGAGAGCAGCCTTTACCGAAGGTGTCATGGGCTTTGAAGACACTCGAACTCAGGACACAAGGGAGAATCGTGCCAAGAGGAAGGCACGCTTGGCAAATCCACACCGGGATCAACTCCCGCCCGGAAACCAATGTCCCCACTGTGGAAGGACGTGTGGATCCAGAATTGGCTTCCACAGTCACTTACAGACTCATTGTTAAAACCGTGTTTATGGAAGACAATCTTACTCGGCTACGAGGGATCGCCAAAGAAGAAGAAGAGTGGTTCCATATACATAATGTTATAAAGTGTGACCATATTTGTGATGCTGTATTATGCCGGCAGTTCGAATCACCGCGACGGGGTGAGCTCCCGTTGCTCGGTCCCTGCTCCTGCCCACCTAGCAGTTCGAAAGCACGTCAAAGTGCAAGTAGATAAATAGGTACCGCTCCGGCGGGAAGGTAAACGGTGTTTCCATGTGCTTCTCTGGTTCGCCAGAAGCGGCTTCGTCATGCTGGCCACATGACTCGGAAGCTGTACACCGGCTCCCTCGGCCAATTAAGCGAGATGAGCGCCGCAACCCCAGAGTCGGTCACGACTGGACCTAATGGTCAGGGGTCCCTTTACCTTTATTATGCCTTTGTGATTTATTGACTGTACGTGGATACATTCAAATGGAAACACAATAAATCAAATTGAATCCAAGCCCAAGGCAGCCACTGGCTAGTTGGGTGCCCTCCTGCCTTTGAAACGGAAGCCTGCGAAAGTCATGTGGGGATATGTACATAGATTCCGGCCATGACTGGACACCGAACTGTCATAGTAACAGGGCAGACAAACAAATACACGAGGAGCCCCCAGCGCTTGTGACGGACGCTTGCCAGTTTGTCACTCCTGGTTCCTCTTTCTCCAAGCACAACCACACAAGGGAGCCTCAAGGGCTCTGCTGCATCACTAGCCAGGACTCCGTCACAAAGCTCCAAGGCTGCGCTCAGGACTCCTGGAATCACAGCGCTGTGGAGTCGGAAAGGAACCCCGAGGGTCCTCTAGCCCACCCCCTGGAATGCAGGACTCTTTCACCCAATGTGGGGCTCGAACCCACAACCCTGGGATTAAGAGTCTCATGCTCTAACAACTGTGCTGCCTGGGGCTGCTGGGAGTTGTAGTCTGAAACGGCCAGAGGGTGCCATGCTGGGAAAGGCTCAAAGGCCATGAAGAACAGCAGGCCCAGCAGCACAGAATCGGAAGGGGTCCCCAGAAGTCATCTAGTCCAACCCGCTACAATGCAGGAATCATGGCCGAAGAATCTTCTTCCTCGCTCTTTGCTCGCTTTCCGCTCAAACTTCTCTGCGAAAGAGTGCAGAGGTACGAAATGTTTCTGGCTGAGACCAGCGGCCACAAGTCGTGACATTTCAGCGCAAGCCGCAAGGAGTCTTGCTCCCCCGGCGCACGTGCAGGAAGCCACAAACCACCTCCCAGCCGCAGGGAGGCAGCGTGACAGAAACTGGGCCAGGGAACCTCCGTTCTGCTGAACAGCAGTCATGAATTTAGTCAGAGACTCAACGCTTCCCCTGGTTGCGGGGTGGGCGAACACACACAGTGATGACGGCACACCTGCAAAGTCACGGCTTCCGAGAGAAGGGAAACCGGGGTTGGCCCGCTGAAGAATGAGAATGTCAGCACTTAGAATTGTAGAACTGTAGAGTTGGAAAGGGACCCCCAAGGGTCATCCAGTCCACCCCCCCTGCAATGCAGGAATCTCAACTAGACCATCCCTGAGAGGTGGCCAGCCAACCTCTGCATAGAAACCTCCAACATGGAATCACAGAATTGTAGGGTTGGAAGGAGCCCCCAAGAAGCACCTGGTCCACCCCCACCCCCTCCGCGATGCAGGAATGACAGAGAGCACCCCCACCAAAAGGATACACGTGATTGCAGGACAGTCTGTACGTGTTCTCGATGATCCCTTCTTCATTGACGTCCACAAAGATCTGCTGGCCGCAGACGGCACAGACACTGTCCGAGAGGTGCTTGGTGGGCATCCCTGACGCGCTGTAGAACTGCTCCGGAGGCGCCGAGAGGAAGACACAGAGGCCCCGGGTGAGTGGAGGCATCTCAACTCAGGCTCCCTCCTGGGGGGAATACCAGCAAACTAGCCCCAAGGTGGTCACCTTGGCTGCGAGTCCTTCAAGACCTGCTTCTCAGGATCTGCAGACTCACTTTAGGGGGTTTAGCTTGGGTCAGGATTTAATTGTGGATATGTCAGTTTCACTGTTACTGTTATTAATTTCCCGTGTCTTTATTTTTAGATCTTCCCTGGGGATTGCTTAATCTTGTTCCGTGTGCCTTCAAATGTCTCTATTTACTGCTCACAACTACTTTTGTTACGTTTTCGTAATCACGTGAACTTCTCGTGTTGCAAGCTGCCTTGAGCAGGGCTACAACTGTGGGAAAGTGGCTCAGGAATGAACTACGGTGATGACGAAGGCTGCGACAAGAGCGCAGAGTAACCACAGCCAGGTGGCAACCGCACATAAAACCTTAGCCCCGGGAGAACCCCCCATCCGAGAAGCAAGACCTCATCCAGGGAGCTGAGACTGGCTGCAAAAGGGTCGGGTGTGTGTGTGATACTTTGTCACCCTTTTATTGCTGTGTTAATTATTTTAGCACAGTGGTACCTTGGTTGTCAAATGGCTTGGCTCCCGAGCAAATCAGCTCCCGAACGCCACAAACCTGGAAGTAAGTGTTCCGGTTTTCGAAATTTTTTCAGAAGCCGAATGTCCGGCGTGACTTCCGCTTGAAGCTCTTGCAGCCAATCGGAAGCCACGCCTCGGTTTTCGAATGGTTCCAGGAGTCGAATGGACTCCTGGAACAGATTTAGTTCGACAACCAAGGTACCACTGTATTGTTAATGTTGTTCACTACTATTTATTACACGGGACCCAGGTGGCGCTGTGGGTTAAACCACAGAGCCTAGGGCTTGCTGATCAGAAGGTCGGTGGTTCGAATCCCTGCGACGGGGTGAGCTCCCGTTGCTCGGTCCCTGCTCCTGCCCACCTAGCAGTTCGAAAGCATGTCAAAGTGCAAGTAGATAAATAGGGACCGCTCCGGCAGGAAGGTAAATGGTGTTTCCGTGCGCTGCTCTGGTTCGCCAGAAGCGGCTTTGTCATGCTGGCCACATGACCCGGAAGCTGTACGCCGGCTCTCGGCCAATAAAGCGAGATGAGCGCCGCAACCCCAGAGTCGGACACGACTGGACCTAATGGTCAGGGGTCCCTTTACCTTTACTATTTATTACAGCTGGTATGTTTCCTTCCCTGAAAAGTTTGCTATATGAAACATTCATGTGTTATATGATTCCCTCCCGCTCCCAATGGCATTCTGTATTGTGAATCTTTCTTAATGGAGACTTTTGGGTGACAAACGACTAAGAAGTTTAATAAATGGAATGAGAGAGGTTGACACGAGGGGTCCTCAGACTTTTTAAACAGGGGGCCAGTTCACTGTCCCTCAGACACTGTTGGGGGCCCGGACTATAGTTTGAAAAAAATATGAACTAATTCCTATGCACACTGCACATATAATAAATTATTATTATTACAGTGGTACCTCTAGGGACGAACTTAATTTGTTCCGGAGGTCCATTCTTAACCTGAAACTGTTCTTAACTAGAGGCGTGCTTTCGCTAATGGGGCCTCCTGCTGCCGCTGCGCCACCGGCACACAATTTCCGTTCTCATCCTGGGGCAAAGTTCTCAACTCGAGGTAACTCTTCCAGATTAGCGGAGTTCGTAACCTGAAGCGTTTGTAACCTGAGGCGTTTGTAACTCGAGGTACCGTTGTATTATTAAGGAGGTTAAAACTAGTAATCTGTTTCTAGTTTGATGTACCGGTAGGTGCTGTGAGTCACATGTATAACTGTTAATGCATTTTAACATGTTTCCTTTGTGCACTGTCTATTTCTGTATGCTGATAAAGAGGTGCCAGAAACATGCTCTTTTTCATGTATTTTTTTTTAAAACCTTATTTCAAAATAATAGCCAGAACAGACACACAACAGGAACTATCAGTAATAATATGTTACCTATACCTCACTTTTGTGGAACTCCAACGACACACGAGTGAGATGAATAAGCATCCAGCTATAAAGGACAATGGGAGAGGATTCTCTCCAGCAAAGTATCTGACAAAATTACAAATACCCAAATATAGACGGGCATTTACTCTTGCTAGATTTAATGTATTACCATCTGCCCTATTGCAGGGAAGATTTGCAGGCAAAAAGATTTGCATGCGGAACGAGTCTGCCCCTGTGGCCTGCCGGAGGTAGAATCTGTCTCTCACGTTTTACTACGTTGTCGTTTTTACAACAGCATACGTCGGGTTTTCATCTCTCCGGTTATACAAAATTCCTCAAATGAATTCCTATCTCTCAAACGCCTTGTAGAAGACACGGACCCTGAGATTACGCTGAAAGTAGCCAAATACTGTGCAGCAGCCATAAAGCTCAGAGAACAAGCGGTGTTACCGATAGGAATAGGCCCCAAATGGCAATTTTTAGGCCATATTTCAGTGCCACAATTTTAATTCATATATTTTAAATGCTGTCTACATATACATATGTGTACTATTGCTGTTATGTAAATTTTAATGTATTATTTTTGTATTATTGATCTAATAAGCTGGTCTGTGACCGTAAGAATAAATTCATTCATATACCTCACTTTTATACTTCATTTCCTCTGGGTTATTTTTGATGTTGTTGTTCCTCATGCATATGACTTTCTCTGCATTGATGTTTATTTTCAGTCTTGGGGAAGTGTGGGTGGAGAGCTTTATTTTAAAGATCAACCCACCACTATTTACATGGAGATTCCCTTGTACAATAAACTGTTGTGATTCAGGCTTCTTGCTAATTCTATTTGCATATGTTGCCTGTGTTTTTGGTGCTTCCCTAAATTTTAAGGTTGCCAAGGCGGCCACATGGGACCCGCGAGTGTGTTAAGGAGGCAACCAGCTGGCCTGAGGGGAAGGGAGGAGGGGAAGGGCTGGCGTGGAAGGGGTTCCTTCGCTGCCGTCCCGCCCTCCGCCGGCTTAAAGGGGCAGCGCGCCATTATCAATCAGCTGGCGCTGGCGGTAGCAACCACATTACCAAGGCTTTGTTACAGGCGCACGCTTTTACCTCAGGGCTCTTCCTGCCCGGACGCTTCCGAGCCTCGGGCCTTGCCGAAGGGGGGGGGGGTCAGGAGCAATCTGCCGCGCGGGCCAGGTTCAGGACCCTGGCGGGCCGGATCTGACCTTCGGAGCGTAGTTTGAGGACCCCTGCTCCAGACCAGGGGTAGGCAACCTAAGGCCCATGGGCCAGATCCGGCCCAGTCGCCTTCTCAATCCGGCCCATGAACGGTCAGGGAATCAGCGTGTTTTTACATGAGTAGAATGTGTCCTTTTGTTTAAAATGCATCTCTGGGTTATTTGAGGGGCCTGCCTGGTGTTTTTACATGAGTAGAATGTGTGCTTTTATTTAAAGTGCATCTCTGGGTTATTTGTGGGGCCTGCCTGGTGTTTTTACATGAGTAGAATGTGTCCTTTTATTTAAAATGCATCTCTGGGTTATTTGTGGGGCCTGCCTGGTGTTTTTACATGAGTAGAATGTGTCCTTTTATTTAAAATTCATCTCTGGGTTATTTGTGGGGCCTGCCTGGTGTTTTTACATGAGTAGAATGTGTCCTTTTATTTAAAATGCATCTCTGGGTTATTTGTGGGGCCTGCCTGGTGTTTTTACATGAGTAGAATGTGTCCTTTTATTTAAAATCCATTTCTGGGTTATTTGTGGGGCCTGCCTGGTGTTTTTACATGAGTAGAATGTGTCCTTTTATTTAAAATGCATCTCTGGGTTATTTGAGGGGCCTGCCTGGTGTTTTTACATGAGTAGAATGTGTGCCTTTATTTGAAATGCATCTCTGGGTTATTTGTGGGGCATAGGAATTCTGAGGGACATGGTCTGAGGGACGGTGGACCGGCCCACGGCTGAAAATGGTTGCTGACCCCTGCTCCAGATGGTTTGGGGCTACAAATTTGATCACCCTTGAATGTGTTGAGCGTGGCCGTCATGCACACATCTCTGAATGCCTCCCTCTGGAAACTGAGGGCATGGTTTGCCCCGTGTGGCTGCACTTTGCATCCTGCGGCTATTATGAAGAGTGCTTTTCAAAGAAGCTCTCTGGCACCGACTGGTGGCCGACGTTTGTCACAGAGGTAGAGAGAGACACCCCTCTCTTGCTGCGATCACAGGATGACCTGCCAGCTCATCCTCCTGGTACTGAGCTCAGCTGTGGCATTAAAAGCCTCCTTGCCCAGGGAAAAGCCCCCCCCCTCCCGGTGTAAAAAACTAGTCCAACACCTGGTGCTTGGTTTAGCTGAAGCCCCGAGTGAAAGGCGGCTTTGATGCTCAGAATTCAGCCGCCACCCAAGCTCAGGGCAGAGCAGCCCTCAGCTGCTCACGGAAACAGGATGCTGCCCAGGAAGAGCAGCCTCAAGGCAGCTGGGGCAGGGACACCGGCAGGCACGATCCTCATCCCTCTTAGCTTCCTCTTCTGTTCTCATTCTGTGCCTTGCAAAAACCCCACCTTTCCCATTGAACTGAAACTTGATTGAGCAAAAATCTCTCTTTGAAATTTCCGGGTACCTGATAAGATCCGGCTCAGCGGGTGAGACTGGATTTTTGCAAAGCACAGCTGCAGAATGATGAGAAAAGCTCTTGAGCCCGGGGGGGAATTAATCGGGACACAATACGACCAAAATACGGGCCAAGTGAAAGTGTGGGTGAGCCCTTGGTGACCGACAACATCGGATTATAAGCAACTCCCACCCCCCCACCCCCACTTTGTTTGTAACTTTCGGACTGAGGCACATCAATAAATTTCTAAAATTAATTGGGACCCTATCAAGGGAGCTCCACAACTATCTCTGCATCCCATTTTTAAGGATCTGAACGTGGACATTTGGCCAAAGGACTGACTTGTGCTGCTGGAGGCTGCCAGATTATCTACTGCTTGAAAGTGGGACAGTATTACAAAACCCAAATATTTATCCCCTGCATGAATCTTACCCCTATAGTGGAAGCCATGTAGTCAGCACACATCTCAGCAAAGTCTCGCTCCAGTACTCCGTAATAGAGGCCATAGAAGAGGAGAGAAATCCCAAAGTCCATTCCATCTTCTGGCTTGATTCTATCGAGGGGAACAGCCTTGCATAAGTCCCACACTGACAGACAGCTCAGGGAAACTGCTAGGGCCTTTACTGAACACACCACTCAGAAGCCACGCTGCAGGTTCTCTCGCGCCAGCTTAATTCCACCTCTTACGGGGGCAGAGGGAGCCTGTCTCGGGAAAACGTCTCCCTTCAGGACAAAACGCTCAAGGGCAGGCATGGTGGTTAGACTTCAAAATGAACAAACACCCGACGTATATGTGGATCAGCCCCTTGGGAACTGCAGCTTCCCCAGATTTTCTGGGAGTACAACCACCCCCCTCCCTGGCGAGCGGGGCCAATGGATGGGGATGATGGGAGCCTGGGGGACTTCCTATAATAATAATAATAATTTTTTATTTGTACCCTGCCCATCTGGCCGGGTCTCCCCAGCCACTCTGGGCGGCCTCCAACAGATATTAAAATGCATCAAAATATCACAGGTTAAAAACTTCCCTAAACAGGGCTTCCTTCAGGTATTTTCTGAATGTCAGATAGTTGTTTATAACTTTAACCTCTGCTGGGAGGGCGTTCCACAGGGTGGGTGCCACTACCGAGAAGGCCCTCTGCCTGGTTCCCTGTAGCTTTGCTTCTCGCAGTGAGGGAACCGCCAGAAGGCCCTCGGCGCTGGATCCTAGCTGCGTGCTCAGGCGAACCAGGCCCTGCAGATGCCTGGGGGGGGGGGGGTTTGGCTTCCTCCCGGGTCTCCGATTCCTCGCTTTGCCCCGTGCTGCACTCTCTGAATGAGGCCCGATGTCTTCTGCACACCCAGCGTTTCTCAGCGCTAATGCAGAATCGAGGATCTGGCACGGAACTGGTGCCCTGAACACACCAGCTAGCATTTCTTCCTTTTCGCAGAGAAAGGGGCTTGCATCTCCCAGGAGAAGAAGAGTTTGGATTTGATATCCCGCTTTATCACTACCCGAAGGAGTCTCAAAGCGGCTCATATTCTCTTTTCCCTTCCTCCCCCACAACAAACACTCTGTGAGGTGAGTGGGGCTGAGAGACTTCAGAGAAGTGGGACTAGCCCAAGGTCACCCAGCAGCTGCAGAGGGAGGAGTGGGGACGCGAACCCGGTTCCCCAGATTACGAGTCCACTGCTCTTAACCACTACACCACACTGGCTCTCCTAGAAGTCAGGAAGTAAACGTGGAGCAAGCCTTCCAGTATTTAAATGGGGAGGAGCTGCATGTCGCCCCCTGCTGGCTGCTGCTGCTTCCTATGTTCCTCTCCATTCCTCTTTGCTGTTCGTCCCCCAAAGCTGGATGATTTGGGTCTCTTTCTGGCACAGATCAGATCTGCTGACCATGTTCATGAGACAGACTGTGAGGGGCACCGAGGGTTTTGCCCAGGGTTTGTCTCTCTTCTGGGTCACGCTCAGCATCCAGACTCCCCAATTCCACAGTGAAGCAGAAGGGGGGGAAGGAGGGAGAGTGTGGGATCACCCCCTCAGAGGCGTAGCAAGCCCAGGTGGTACCCGGGGCGAAATTTTTTTTGTCACCCCCCCCCACTTTAATTTAAAAAAAAATTTAAAAAATTTAAAAGTGTGTCACCCCCCTCTGATGGTGCCACCTTGCGAGGTGTGGGGGTTTTGTGTGTGTGTTTGTCTATTATCTCTTTTTTCCCAATAAAGTTAAAATAAATAAAAAATAAAAATAAAAATGTAAAAAAAAATAAAAATAAAAAAAATAAAAAGTGTCACCCCCCTCTGATGGTGCCACTTTGTGAGGTGTGGGGGGTTGTGTGTGTGTGTCTATTATCTCTTTTTTTCAATGAAGTTAAAATTAAAATTAAAAAATAAAATAAAATAAATATTTTTTAAAAAAGTTTTTTAAAAGTGTCACCCCCCTCTGGGGTGGAACCCGGGGCATCCCGCCCCCCCCCCGCCCTTGCTACGCCCCTCCACCCCCTTGAGGCTGGGTGTCTTCTGCTGCAACTGCCCCTGTTTATTTGCCCCTGCAACTTGGCTGTTTATTTGGACGATAAACGGTGCTCTGAGGCAGCATGAGATACAAAAGGTGCACCCTGTGAATAATGTTGCTAAAGCACAGCCTTCCAAATCACATTCCTCTCCCCGGGGTCCTTATTCCTGAGACATGCCTCTCAGATCACAGGATGACGCTGGGAAAATGTCTCCTTTTCTGATTTCTAAGCATTTCACAGGGGTAGAACAGAGCCAGGGGGATGCAGTGGTTACTGGACATCTCACAGCCCCTCACCCCTCATGTCTTGCTCTGTGCTGCCAGATTTGTGCCCATTCGACTGCCCGTCCCACTTCCCCAAACTATTCTTCTGATACACCATGGACTAAGGCGAGGGCCCATCTATGAAGAGGGCAGTTTTGGCAGCTAGTGGGAGACTTGAAAGCTAGATCTCTTGCAATGCCAGCAACAGAGGGGTTCTCTCACCTGAATAATAGGTTAAGCCCAAAGAGCGTGAACATCACAGCCATGTAGCCAACAATTCCCGTGGCATAGCTGATCTTGTATATTAGCAGAAACCACTTGTACACCAACCTACGGGCAAAAGAGAGAAGCGGAAACACAGATTCAGGGCAGAGAAGAAGAGTTTGGATTTGATATCCCGCTTTATCGCTACCCGAAGGAGTCTCAAAGTGGCTCACGTTCTCCTTTCCCTTCCTCCCCCACAACAAAACAAAATAAAAAAATGAATACATTCCTTCCAGTAGCACCTTAGAGACCAACTAAGTATGTTCTTGGTATGAGCTTTCATGTGCATGCACACTTCTTCAGATACACTGAAACAGAAGTCACCAGACCCTTATATATAGTGAGAGGGTGGGAGGGGTATTACTCAGAGGGGTGGTGGGAATGGGAGATTGGCTGATAGGTGAGGTAGACCTGTTGACGACTGTTAACGGCTGCAATTAGTCTTACAGGAAAAAGCAAGGGGTGAGAAGGTTAAAAATAGCATCATGTATAATGAGATAAGAGTCCAATGTCTTTGTTCAGACCAGGTCTCTCCATGGTTTTAAGCTTGGTAATGAGTTGCAATTCAGCAACTTCTCTTTCCAGTCTATTTCTGAAATTCCTTTGCAATAAGACAGCTACTTTGAGATCTTGTATAGAATGTCCTGGGAGATTGACGTGTTCTCCTACTGGTTTCTCTGTCTTGTGATTCTTGATGTCAGATTTATGTCCATTTATTCTTTGGCATAGGGTTTGGCCTGTTTGTCCAATATAGAGAGCTGAAGGACACAACAAACCCTCTGTGAGGTGAGTGGGGCTGAGAGACTTCAAAGAAGTGTGACTAGCCCAAGGTCACCCAGCAGCTGCATGTGGAGGAGCGGGGAATCGAACCTGGTTCACCAGATTACGAGTCTACTGCTCTCACATCCCCATGAAAGTCCTTCATGGAGCGCAGAGTTAAGCTATGGAACTCCTTGTGGCAGGAGGCAGGATTGGCCCCCAATTTGGATGGCTTTGAAAGAGGACAGGACAAATTCACAGAGGAGGAGAGGGCTATTGATGGCCCTGCTCTGCCTCCACGGCTAGGAGAAGCAATGCTTCTGAATTGTTGGAAACTGCAGGAGGCGAGAGAGTTGCTCTACCCTGTTCCCCCTATTTTAAGACGTAGTCATAAAATAAGCCATAGCAGGGTTTTTTCGCACTTGCGAAATATAAGCCGTACCCCGAAAATAAGCCATAGTGATAGGCGCAGTTCTGGAGGGCGCCAAGGAAAAGGTGGGGCTGGGCGTCCAGTCCCGCCACCAAAACCAGTTAGCCCCAGAAGCAGCGCTCAGGAACTCTGCAGAGCAAGGCGCACAGGAAGGGGCAGCGGGCGCGACAAAGGCACTCCGAAGGTCTCTTCGCCCGCACGCTCGCCCAACTCCTCTCGGCGCAGAGCGCACGGGGCGGCCGCCGTGGCGAAGAGGGAAGGCAGCACAGGCTTTTCCTGCTCGCCGCCATGATGAAATCCCCCGAGCCGCCCCGCGCGTCGCCCAAGAGGCCCCTTGGAAAACAAGGCTTCTGTCGAGTTTTGAGGAGGGAAGGCGGCGGCGGAGGAGCAGGAGAGAGCGCCCAGTGAAAGCGGGTCTCTCTGGTGCCCGTTTCCTCAAAGCTCAGCTTGGATTCTCCCCCCGCTGCCAGCCAGCCAGCAAACAAAGAGCTCCGCGCCCGTCCCGTCCTTCGCAGCCCCAGAACTCGAGCGTGGCCTTGCCAAGGCGTGCTTACGTAATAAAAATAAGACATCCCCTCAAAATAAGCCATAGTGCGTTTTCTTGAGAAAAAAAATATAAGACGGTGTCTTAAAATAGGGGAAACACGGTAGTGCTCAAATCTTGTTTGCAGGTTTCCCTTTTGGGCGCCTGGTTGAGCACTGAGAGAACAGGATGCTGGGCCAGGTGTGCCTTGGCTCCAGAGTTCTTATGTAAGAGCCAAGAGGTCTCTGCTCACCTGGGAGTCGTCTGGACAAGAGGTTTGCGTGTTGCTCTGAATGTGACGAAAGCTGTGACAGCCGAGAAGAAGACCCAGATCACCAGGAACCGCCACCAGTGCAGCTTCACTGTGAAGTAGAGGGGGACGACCCACATCTGGAAGAGGGTCACCATCTGCAGCAAGGGAAGAGAAGGAAAGAGTTCTGGGCAACCCAACTTAAGGAGGATGTCGACAAGCTGGAGCAAGTGCAGAGGATGGCGACCAAGATGATCCAGGGTCTGGAATCGAAGCCTTAGGAGGAATGATTGAGGGAGTTGGGGATGTTTAACCTAGAAAAGAGAAGACTGAGAGGAGATATGGTAGCCATCTTCAAATATCTCCAGGATGGAAGATGGAGCAAACTATACCACTGCCAAACATAGAATGCAAGCTGGGTTCATTCACATTTTTAGTGCTATTTGCACTGTTGTGTACTATTTGCATTGGGGGTTTTTTGCTGCTTGCCCAGTGGGATCCCATGTGGGTGGGGCTTCTGCCCAAAGAGAGCAGTCATAGACACAAAGCCCAGCCCCTCCTCATCCAGCTCCATCTACATAATGCAGCCTCGTTCCCTTTCACACTGTGGGGCTTCCACAGGTGGCACCCCTGTGAGGATGGTGGAGGGGTCTCGACAACATGCACCCTGGGGAGTGGGCAGCTTACGTTATAGGAGCGGAGGTGCCTCTGCTTCCACTGCACCAGGAGGAGCTGAGCCACCACCAGGGTGGCGATCAGGATGAGGACCATCTCGGCGTGCATGGCCTCGTGGCCGCGGTGCTTGGCGTGCATCCGAGCGTGTTCGACCCTGCAACGAGAGAGGAGCAAGTCAGTCTCTCGCACACTCACGGCCTTGGCAGCTCTTGCATCTCACGTAATAATAATAATAAATTTTATTTATACCCCGCCCTTCCCAGCCGAAACCGGGCTCAGGGCAGCTAACATCAATAAAATTACAATAAAGTATAAAAGAAAGAAAAAACCGTTAATTAAAATACAGGTTAAAATACAATTTAAAATTTAAAATGCTGCTTCATTTATCGCCCATAATCAAATCCATAAGGGGAGGAAACATCAGACTGAGTCCAACCTGAAGGCCAGGCGGAACAGCTCTGTCTTGCAGGCCCTGCGGAAAGATGCCAAATCCCGCAGGGCCCTGGTCTCTTGTGACAGAGCGTTCCTCCAAGTTGGGGCCAGTACTGAAAAGGCCCTGGTCCTAGTTGAGACCAGTCTAACAACCTTGTGGCTCGGGACCTCCAAAATGTTGTTATTAGTGGACCTTAAAGTCCTCTGCGGGGCATACCAGGAGAGGCGGTCCCATAAGTACGAGGGTCCTAGGCCGCATAGGGCTTTAAAGGTCAAAATCAGCACCTTAAACCTGATCCTGTACTCCACCGGGAGCCAGTGCAGCTAGTAAAGCACTGGGTGAATGTGGTCCCGCGGCAAGGACCCTGTAAGGAGCCTCGCCGTGGCATTCTGCACCCGCTGGAGCACAGAGGGTGCTTGGCAGCATCATACCTGCATGGCAAACTGGACTCTGCAAAAAGACATGGAAGCGGGCGTGTGTGTCCTGGGCCGCAGCAAACATGGAGTTTGGTACAGTACGATTGCACACATTTAACTTGCTGCGGTTTCAACCGTACGCGGTTGGAGAGAGGCTTACTGAAACTGCACAAGTTAAATCTAAGCAAGGCAGAGAGATGAACAGTTTTTTGTTTCTTTTTTTTTTTGTACTAGGTCAGGGTTCTTAAAATGGAGGAAGGTTCCTGAATTGGCTCCTGTAGGAAGCGAAATGCCAGACCAATATGATCTTTGGCACCTTGGACACAAACGAGGATAGAGAGGAGCTACGAAATGAATAAAAATTACATAGAGTAAGTAGCAGATGAGTAACACTGTATTGGAAAAAAGCAATGGAAACAGGCCGGCCGGCACTATAATAATAATAATAATAATAATAATAATAATAATAATAATAATTTATTATTTGTACCCCACCCATCTGGCCGGGTCTCCCCAGCCACTCTGGGCGGCTTCCAGTAAACACTAAAATACATCAACACATCACACTATTTGTCCAGGTTGCAAAGCTTGCCGGTGCTTGGCACAGGAGGCGAGGTTGCACAGCCCAACGGTGGGCTCAAGCGCCGGGGGCATCTGTAGCTAAGCTGAACTGTAGGCAGCCTCCCTCAGTCAAAGCAAGGGAGGGGAGCAGGACCCTTTGAAAGGAACCACCACCCAAATGCATCAACTGTTTGAGGCCAGATACCCCCTTAACACAGGACCTGTCAAGTTTTAAGATGACCACAAAATAAAGGATAAAGGGGCAGCTCAGCATTCCTGCAAAGACTGTTGTCGGAGAAGAGGGAGGAGAAATTCTCTCGAGGGGCATATGCAAGCTGCGTAATTTTACGTTTGCACAAGTGCTTTGTGCACCAGCCATGAAGAAATGTGCACCAGGCAGGCAACTTGGCCCTTAAGGACCCAATAGAAGAGAAAACAGGTGTCATGTGACAAGTCCATGAACCTTGAAGGCAGGCAAGCAGGCAGGCAGGCTCTTCACTCACCTCCATCTCTCCTCAGGAGTCAAATGCGATAAATCAACCTGTGGGAGACAAGAACAAGCAGCTACAGCATAAGCCTGGAAGAGAGAGCGAGAGCGGGAGAGCAGGCTGCAATCTCTAGCTTGAGCAAGAACCAAGCACAAAAACTGCTCTGGGATTCCTCCACGTGCCACAGGGCAGGGTTCAAGGGACGGCCCAAGGTGTGTCTGTGCGTGCCTGCATTTAACAGACATGTGGCTACAAACCAGGGGGAGGGAGGGGCATACATACATCAAAAGGCATGTCCAGAGGAGGGGAGCTAAACCCACTCCTTCCTCATAGAATCATAGAGTTGGAAGAGACCCCAAGGGCCATCCAGTCCAACCCCCTGCCAAGCAGGAACACCATCAAAGCATTCCTGACAGGTGGCTGTCAAGCCTCTGCTTAAAGACCTCCAAAGAAGGAGACTCCACCACACTCCTTGGCAGCAAATTCCACTGTCAAACAGCTCTTACTGTCAGGAAGTTCTTCCTAATGTTTAGGTGGAAGCTTCTTTCTTGTAGTTTGAATCCATTGCTCCGTGTCCGCTTCTCTGGAGCAGCAGAAAACAACCTTTCTCCCTCCTCTATATGACATCCTTTTATATATTTGAACATGGCTATCATATCACCCCTGAACCTTCTCTTCTCCAGGCTAAACATACCCAGCTCCCTAAGCCGTTCCTCATAAGGCATCGTTTCCAGGCCTTTGACCATTTTGGTTGCCCTCCTCTGGACACGTTCCAGCTTGTCAATATCCTTCTTGAACTGTGGTGCCCAGAACTGGACACAGTATTCCAGGTGAGGTCTGACCAGAGCGGAATACAGTGGTACTATTACTTCCCTTGATCTAGATGCTATACTCCTATTGATGCAGCCCAGAATTGCATTGGCTTTTTGAGCTGCTGCATCACACTGTTGACTCATGTCAAGTTTGTGGTCTACCAAGACTCCTAGATCCTTTTCACATGTACTGCTCTCAAGCCAGGTGTCACCCATCCTGTATTTGTGCCTTTCATTTTTCTTTCAAAATACTTTTCTTAAATTAAAAGTGTGAACTTAGACCCTGGAATAAAAACATGACGTTCTCTCATTTCGCATGCCAGTTACTACTGCACCCTGCACCGAGCCATGAGCCCATGAGCAGCCTTGCCCAACCTGGTGCCCTCCAGAGGGGTTGGACTACAGCTCCCATCAGCTCACACCAGCATAGGCACAAGAGGGGCTGATGGGAGTTGGAGTCCAACACGTCTTGTAAGGTATGACATCGGTTATCCCTGCCATACATAAAATGAACCACATCTAACTGAAATGGAGATTTCATTTCCAAACTAAGCCATTACCACAACCCGGCTTAAGCAATAACCTAGGGACCCAGGTGGCGCTGTGGGTTAAACCACAGAGCCTAGGGCTTGCTGATCAGAAGGTCGGCAGTTTGAATCCCCACAACAGGGTGAGCTCCCGTTGCTTGGTCCCAGCTCCTGCCAACCTAGCAGTTCAAAAGCACGTCAAAGTGCAAGTAGATAAATAGGTACCGCTGCAGCGGGAAGGTAAACGGCGTTTCCGTGCACTGCTCTGGTTTGCCAGAAGCGGCTTTGTCATGCTGGCCACATGACCCGGAAGTTGTACGCCGGCTCCCTCGGCCAATAAAGTGAGATGAGCGCCGCAACCCCAGAGTCGGTCACAACTGGACCTAATGGTCAGGGGTCCCTTTACCTTTTACCTAAGCAATAAAAGCAACAGTAAGAATAATAATTTATTATTATTTGTACCCCGCCCATCTGACTGAGTTGCCCCAGCCAAGTGTTAAGCAAGCGCTTCATGGAGGGATGCCAAGATCCCAGAAGGGATTTAGTGCTGCGCCAACAATATTCAATTATTCCCTCCATTCTGGGCAGATTCACATGTACTCTTTTGCCAGCATGGAATCCCAGAGAGCTCGAGACCTCATTGTCACACGCTGGTAAATGACACAGGAATACACATGTGTAACCTGATCCATCCGCTGCGTTTTCCGAGGGATCCAGGCACAGAGATCATTCAACCCCTATCTGGAAGTCTCCCTCAAGTTACCCAGAGGTAGCTGTGTTGCTGGTGCACAAAGTACTTGTGGCATCTTGAAGAATCTATTTGCTGTCGCCATGGCTTCTCTGCTTTAGTGCAAGACAGGCATAGCTAGAGACAGACTTGCCACTCACCTTTAGGACAGCCATCTCAACTCTTCAGAGCAGACAAGCATGGCTGACCTTCGACTCCCTTCCGCAAACTTGGCCTCTGTGAAATGCCAATCGGTCTTCCAACCCCCCCACTGCGCTGAGAAACGTACAGAACCTTTGCAGCCCAACAGATTCCACCTGCATTGTTAGGTCACCTTCTAGGAGAGGGTAGGGAAGATTCTTAGAGAAGTGCCAAACACACACACACAAACACACCCTTGGGGGTCTCGTGGAATTTTGTCAGCACCATCTACGCCCCTCTGTACTTTTTACAGAGTAACATAACCAAAAAGACAGGCCCCTGCCCCCAAAGAGATTACAATCTAATTTTGACTCTGGGGTTGTGTGAGAGTCTGATGGGACTCCTGTGTGTAGCTCATCACCTCACAAGTTTCTGTGCAAGGGTTCGAAGAGGATGGTCTTGGCCATGGGTAGGCAAACTAAGCCCGGGGCCGGATCTGGCCCAATCACCTTCTAAATCCAGTCCGCGGACCGTCCGGGAATCAGCGTGTTTTTACATGAATTAGAATGTGTTCTTTTATTTAAAATCCATCTCTGGGTTATTTGTAGGGCATAGGAATTCGTTCTTTTTTCTCTCCAAAATATAGTCCGGCCCCCCACAAGGTCTGAGGGACAGTGGACCGGCCCCCTGCTGAAAAAGTTTGCTGACCCCTGGTCTTGGCTGATGGGAGGCAGCCATCTCTTTTGCACAAAGGAGCTGCCTGTCTGGAGCTCAATAATTTAAAATGAGGTTGAATTATGGCCAGAAGGTTATCTGGAAAGATTATATTATTTAAAAAAAACACAACTTCAAGGATTTCCCAAAGGCTGGGGCGGGGGGAGAGTAAACACCTTTAACAGTGAAATCTTACATATGCTGTCTCAGCTTGAGTTCAGGGGACCTTAGTCCCGGGTAAGCATGCAATAAGGTTTAGACTACCAGTAAGTGATAATCTGAAAAGATCAAGAACCTGAAGCAAAATGCGTCCACCCAGCTACTACGCACAGTCACCTATTAGCTCCTAAAAGACCAGCAGATTTTACAGATGATACACCGTTGGGGTTCCTCCTTGTTTCTCCCTTGCAAAGCACACTCAAGATTTTTCTCTGCACTCTTCAAAAACGGAGCCATCTCCCTTTAAAACCACGAGAACCAAAAACGCTCAGAATTTTACAACAAAGGCCTTTTGGTCATGAGAAATGTGTACGGTCTTTAGGAGACCTGCTTTAGTCCACCTTGGCACAGAGAAATGTTTTAAGGCAAGAGGTAGAATTTCAATCCACCGGTGGACCAGGGCCAACTTCCGGATTCTTGCAACAAGTGCTGGACTCCGAGGACTCCTCCAGCTAGCAAGCGGGTGCATATTTAGGATCACCAGACACACCCTGAGTCATGCTCCTTAAAGGTCAGGGTAATGCCGCCTCTCGCACTGTAAATTTAAGATGCAGCTGGTGGGTCGCAGGGCTGTGAATAACAAAAAAACAACAGACCGAGCATCAGCCCCACCCCGGCTGTACGTGGCAACAGGTAGCCTGTGGCGGGGCTTACCTTACAGAGGGCAAAAGGACAAGCAAGGAGGAAAGAGCAGGCAAGAGCAATCATGACTTAGGCAGCTGCTTGCAACACGAGGCGGCAGGCAGAGCCTATCTTGCTATCTTTACTGCCACACGGGGGGGGGGGGAGTGGGCCAACTCTTTTGCCAACTCAGCTAATGAAGAAGGCTGATCCTGCAGCAGGATTCAATTTGCCCAGCCAACAAGCAGGGCAGGAAAACAACCTTTTCCCATAACAAAATAAAAAAATTCCTTCCAGTAGCACCTTAGAGACCAACTAAGTTTGTTCTTGGTATGAGCTTTCGTGTGCATGCACACTTCTTTAGATAGCAGCACCTTAGAGACCAACTAAGTTTGTTCTTGGTATGAGCTTTCGTGTGCATGCACACTTCTTCAGATAGCAGCACCTTAGAGACCAACTAAGTTTGTTCTTGGTATGAGCTTTCGTGTGCATGCACACTTCTAGTGTGCATGCACACGAAAGCTCATACCAAGAACAAACTTAGTTGGTCTCTAAGGTGCTACTGGAAGGAATTTTTTTATTTTGTTTTGACTATGACAGACCAACACGGCTATCTACCTGTAACTGGAACTATGGAAGGCACCACATTGAGCCGCATGAAATGGAAGTCCATCAACCTCACCAAGAAACTCAGTGTATCTGAAGAAGTGTGCATGCACACGAAAGCTCATACCAAGAACAAACTTAGTTGGTCTCTAGGTGCTACTGGAAGGATTTTATTTATTTTGTTTTGACTATGACAGACCAACACGGCTATCTACCTGTAACTGGAACCTTTTTCCATGCGAGAGGGAAAGAAGCCCAGCAACACACCCGCTCACCAGGTCTCTTAATGTCCAATGAGAAGCTCTGAGGTGTGTGCAGTTATCTTTGAAGGGGCTGGAAGTGACTGCCAGCAACCTACTCAAGTAAACACGGTTTGTTGCTCAGAGGGACACATTTACAGGGCTTCCCCCGCACTGCTGTAGGTGGCAACATCGGAGGCACTGCTGTAGTGCCAACATCGGAGGCAGCCGCACACGGGTCCTGCCCACATGCCCAGGGCTCGCCCTGCAAGCACTGCCACTGCCATGGATCCTCGTGCGTCTATGTTCCTTGTGTAGGAAAAGTACAGCAGAATTATTATCTATCAGCAACTCCATCTGCAGGCAGAAATGAGGAGAAAAGCACTGCATGGCTCTCCTTCCTTCCCTGTCTAACCCCAGCTTCTCTTATGGCAGTTTGCTGACTTCTGTCTTCCTATCAGCCCCCAAATTACTGGAATATCCAAGTGTTAACGGGAGAAGGATTGCATATTCACTTATTCTGAAATATAGGATTTCTTAATTACGCAGTTTGCAGAAGTTATGTAACTAACTTCTTGCTTCTAAAAAAGGAGAGCCCATGGAAGCTTTTCCTCAAATACCACATCCTAGACTGCTCAAGAAACTAGGAGCCTCCTTTGTCTAATTTCACACTGATGTTACTGGGAGCCATCCATCTCTCCACTTTATCTTAGACAGACAAGACAGGAACTAAAAGTTTTTAAATGAACACATGCAATCTCTGCCTCACTCTCAATCTTATGTCTCTTGGAAAACAATCCTAGGTACGCAGAACTGAACTGAGCAATAAGGCTATCAACAGCAACCAGCCAGGATGGCAACCAGGTTTTACTGATATGCCTGACTTTTAAAAAATACTTCCAATATGAGAGGCAGCCAGTGATGGCTGGTGCCCGCTGGGCCTGGTGAGGTGGAAGGCAGGGAGGCAAGCAGTAGGCAAAGCCTGTGCCAACGGCTTCTAGTTTTGTCCCCATCCTGCTGAGTTTCTCAAGGGCAACACTGAGACTGGCAGGCAGGGCCACCTGTTGGACCTGATGTAAGAAGGCATGTGAAGGTTGGCAGAGGGCAGACTGAGGTTGGTGGGGCAATGCCCCATTTGCCCTACTGGGCTGGCTCCACTAGAGGTGTGGTGTTTTTCTGAATACCAGCCACTGGGGAATCCAAGTAGAGGAAAGTGCTGCTGCCTTCATGTCCTGCCTCTGGGCTTCCCATTGGGGGGAGAGAGATTTTGTGTTTTTTCTATTGTGATTTTCTGTTGTGAACTGCCCTGAGACCTACAGATACAGGGCAGTATACAAATTCAAATAATAATAATAATAATACAATTGATGATGACCTAGATGGACGTCCTTTGGTCTGATCTAGCAACCATGCCCTTTTAAGGTTCTTTCCTTGTTACTCCTCCCCTGCCTCTGCAACATTTTTAACACTGTATGTTCCTTGGGGCAGGGGCCTGCTTCTTTGCTTATGCTGCATGTTGAAGGCCCACTCATTGGCAATCACACTGTATGTGCAACAGCAACTGTAGCAGCAGCAGCAAGAAGGTGTGATTACCCTGGTTATTGGGCAAGGAATGTGACAATGGATTTCATAGCACACCTGGAGCTCTGTGTCCTGTTCTGGGCACCCTGGTTTAAGAAGGATATTGACAAGCTGTGTGCAGAGGAGAGTGACCAAGAGGAACAAGGTTCTGGAAACCAAGCCTGATGAGGAACGGTTGAAAAAGCTGGGCATGTTTAGCCTGTAAAAGAGGAGACTGAGAGGAGATAGAAAAGCCGTCTTCAAATATCTCAAGGCCTGTCACACGGATATAATAATAATAATAATAATAATAATTTATTTGTACCCCAGCCATCTGACTGGGTTGCCCCAGCCACTCTGAGGGGCTTCCAGCACATATAAAAACACAGTCTGTGCTGGAGGAGGGAACAAGCTTGTTTTCTACAGTTTCAGGGGCTAGGACCGAAAGCAATGGCTTCCAGTTGCAAGAAAGGAGATTCTGACTCAACGTCAGGAAGAGCTTTCTGATGGTAAGAGCCGTTCAGTAGTGGAATGGACTCCCTCAGAAGGTGGCGGAAGCAGAGGTTGGATGGCCATCTGTCATGGATGCTTTTGCTGAGATTCCTGCCTTGCAGGGGGTTGGACTAGATGACCCGCGGGGGTCCCCTTCCGACTCTACGATTCTTTGGTCTGAGAGGAGGGACGGGGAGAGAGAGAGAGAGAGAGAGAGAGAGGGCAAAGGCTCGGGGTCCAGACTTGGGCGGCAACCACGACACTCCATAGCTGTCAACTTTCGGATTTGAAAATAAGGGATTTTCCCCAACCTTTCGGATTTGAAAATAAGGGGTGCCGCGAGGGCGGTGCAATGGCACCAAGTAGCCTCGCCACCCTGCGCTCCAGAGGCTGCGCGTGAACGGGTGAGCGAAAGAGCGAGCACGTAGACGGCAGGCAGGCTGTCTGTCTGGTTGGGCGTGAGGGTCTGGCTGCACAAGGCATGCAAGCTCTGCCCCCAGTCGGTCTCAGACTCCTTATTGGCAGCTGAGGAGCCTCCCTGGCCGGCAGGGAGGGAGAGGAGCTGCTTCCTTTGAAATCCGGGGAATTTAAGGGATATCAACAATCCGGGATAGCAGCGGGAAACGGCATTGGAATAAGGGAGTTTCCCACCAAAAAAAGGGAGGGTTGACAGCTATGCTCCCTGGGCAACCTTGGTCCGGCCGCAGCCCAGCCTACCTGGTAGGGTTGTTGTGAGGGCAATTTGAGCTGGGGGAGGAATGGAGCTGGCGGTGGGGTGCGAGGGGGATACGCGGATCCCTCTGAGGAAGGAAATGCAATGGAGACACCAAAACGGATAAGGTGCTACCATGAAAAAAATAAAATAAAATAAAATAAAATAAAATAAAATAAAATAAAAGAAGGGTTTAACTAAGAAGCGAGTGGAGGTTAAACCGAGCACTAAGTGGCAAAGGCTGAGGTCCCCTGAGATTATATTTAATTAAGAAAAATAACAATGATGCTGCTAATGATGATGGCAATAGTAATAATAGTAATAGTAATAATACTACCGGCGGTTAGGATGCTGCCCCTCCCCCTCCGGAGCCCCCCAACCTCCGCCCCCCCGCACCCCTCCCCCCACATAGGCCCCTCCCCCCGCCGCCGTGGGGCAGCAAGCCCCGCCCTCACCTCCTCCACGTCGTGGTCCAGGTGGCCCCCAACCTCCACTTCCACCACCGCCGCCATCTTGCCCCCTCTCTCCCTCCCTCCAGGTGGCCCGCTCGCTTCCGCCGGAGCCCGCCAATCGCCGCCCACTGCCGGTTTCCGCTCGGCCAATCGCCCGGCGCGCGAGCCGCCGCCGGAGGGGCCGATTGGAGGAGGCGGGTCTGGGGGGGCGGGGCCGAGCTGGCCAAAGGCGCCTGTCAAAGCGGGCGAGGGAGCGTCCGACATGTGGCCGCTGCGTAAGCGGGCGCAAAAAGTCCTGTCTGGCCAACACGGCGCTCCTGGCAGGCTGCGTTTTCTCAGGCATTTTCTCGCAACCGCCGCGACAGACTTCACAGGATCGCCGGGTGCTTTTTACGCTTCTCAAGCGAGCAGCAAATTGATGGACGCTCCCTCGCTTCTCCCCCGCCCCTTAAATCCAGCTGGCGCGGCGCTTTCGAGGCCGGCGGGAGGAAGGACTACGGTTCCCAGCATGCTTAGCGGCCTCTCCTGTCAGAGTTCCTTATTAAAAAAAAATAAGGAACAAATTTAGCGTCGTGATTCGAAACGAAGTTGGCTCCACCATGTAGTAGAAAGCATGCATTTATTTATTTATTTATTTATTTATTTATTTAGAAATCCTTTTTTTAAAAAAAAGTCCGTTAACGAACGACCTCGGTGACGTCACGCTGAGAGACGAGCAGCCAGCCAATCAGCGTCGAGGGTCAGGGGGCGGGCAGTATTGGCGGGAGATTGAGAAACCCCGGGAAACTAAGGAAGACGCTCCCGGGATCCCTGGGGCGGGGCGCGAGAGATCTCTCCGATACCTCATTTGCATACGTTAATTCCCGGGTCCCGCGGGTGCTGAGAGAAGCTCCCTCGGGAAGAGAAAGAGGTAAGCGTTGCAGTCCGGGTTGTGAAGGGTTAAATTCATTCATTCATTCATTCATAAGTATTTTTCCTTTTTGTATATTTTAGATTTTCTCGTTTAGTTTTGGTTGGGTTTTTTTGGGCTTGTCTCCCCCCCCCTTTTTTTCTTTTTTCTTTTTAAATGCTATTCTATCTTAGATCTCTAAATATTTTTACTATGCACTTTGTAACATTTATCTTAGTCTAATAATATGTAATGTAAGATCAATATATCCTTTTTATGTTTGTTGTGTAAATTTTTTTGGGGTGAAATCATTCACTCATTTTGTGGCATTTTGTTTTGACTGCTGGGGGTACGTGGGTGGGAGGCAGGGATTTCCTGTGAGTCAGGAACCAGATGTATAAAGCGCTTCCTTCTCCCTCCGCCAAGACACCCCCCCCCCTTGCGAAGAGGATGAAGAGGATGTCTTCAGCCACAGGTAGGGAGCCAGCCGCCTCCACCGCCTCGGCCAAGGCTTCTTGGCCACACTCTCTGCAGCCTCAGTGGCGCCATCTGCGCCCACACAGACGTGCCCCTTCAGTGGCATCGGAAAAGAGGGAGGAAGCAGCTGTAGGTCCAAGGGGGACTTTGCCTCTTTCTTGAAGTGTAACTCTGTACACTTCAAACCAAGGCTGCGCACCTTCAAAGCACAACTTCCCTAAAGAATCCTGGGAACTGTAGTTCTCCGAGGGAAACCAAGCCTTGTTGAACAGGGACAGTTGAGGGAGCTGGGGATGCTGAGCTTGGAATGGAGGAGACTGAGAGGAGACGGGAGTAAAGGTAAAGGGACCCCTGACCATTTGGTCCAGTCGTGTCCGACTCTGGGGTTGCAGCGCTCATCTTGCTTTTACTGGATGAGGGAGCCGGTGTACAGCTTCCAGGTCATGTGGCCAGCATGACAAAGCCGCTTCTGGCAAACCAGAGCAGCGCACGGAAACACCGTTTACCTTCCCGCCGGAGCGGTACCTATTTATCTACTTGCCCTTCGTGCTTTCGAACTGCTAGACTGGCAGGAGCAGGGACAGAACAACGGGAGCTCACCCTGTCACGGGGATTCAAACCGCCGACCTTTAGACCACAGCGCCACCCGTGTCCCTGAGAGGAGACAGGGGAGCCTATGGAACAGAAGCGAAGGCCCCGGGCATCTCATCCCGAGGGAGTAAGAAGCGGGGGGAAATAAACCCATCTTTCTTCCCCCCCCAAACCAGGTGGGACTCATAAGCGGAAATGAAAGCCTAAGTAAATGAGGGCGACTCACTGACTCCTTGGAAATGGCTCCAGTCAAAATCAAATACGTTGTGTCTTTCACATTTCAGGTAACATCCATGTCCTTTTAAATTAAGGGAAATAGGGAGTTACGAAACAAGCTGAGCTCAAAACATCTAGTATACGGAAAACGACTATTTAAACATAGTAAAAAACTTTGAACGTTGATTTTTTTTAAAACCCAGTTAATATCATGTCACTAACTTATCATACAACTGGCTCTTTTTGTGTTCCAAATGGTAACCAGTTGATTTTATTATTTTACTAGCTGTGCAATGGGGAGCTTAGACCCAGAGTCTCACCACTGTTAGTTCTCGCCCTCTTCTGGCTCTAGGATCTTCTGGCATATGCCTTTTCAAATTAAGGACTATAAACTTGCAGTAGAAGAGATCTGAGCATCTTGAGATGCCAGCTTCAGTGCCAAATAGTGGACTGTGCAGTTCTGCAGCAATCTAGTGGGTGCAGAGGGATAAATACCACCCTGAGAATATACAGAAGTAGAGTCATATACTGTGCTCCTCAGTTGTTCCTTCCTGCTCCTTTTCTCTGGGACAGGATCCCAAGTCCCCGGTGGAGAACCTGCTGCTTGAAGAAGGGGTTCGACCCTGGCTCAGCTCTCCCCAGGACCAGAGCAGGCAACTGAAAGCAGAGCTGCAGTTGGAACACGCAAGCCGCATTGGCTACATTGATGTGGGTAAGCAGCAAAGGAATCCCTTCTCTGGGAACAAAAGGGATAGAGAGAACTTTTTATCCCTCTCTCATAACACTGGAACCTGTTGAAATCCAACAAAGCTGAACGTTGAGAGATTCAGCAAACACTAAAGTCTTTCTTCACGCAGCACAGAGTTGAACTGTGGAACTCCCTGCCACAGGAGACAGTGATGGCCACCAACTTGGATGGCTTTGAAAGTGGTTTAGACAAATTCATGGAGGAGAAGGCTTACCAATAGCTTTGTTGTTGTTTAGTCGTTTAGTCGTGTCCGACTCTTCATGACCCCCTGGACCAGAGCACGCCAGGCACTCCTGTCTTGTTTTTCCTTTCTGTTCGTTTGTTTTCTTTTTCTTTTTCCCTTTTTTTTCTTTCCCCATTATTATTTTTATTTCTATTTCCTTTTTTATTTTATTTTTTATGGGGGGTTTTCTCGAAGTGACACACCACCCGAGTTATGCTCGGTTTTTTGGCGAATTTTGACACACCAAGCTCAAAAGGTTGCCCATCACTGACCTAGCCCTAGGTGACTGTCGACACGCCCTGTTATTGCTTCTTATTTTATCTGTTTCATTCAGCATGATTTTATACTTAAGTTTTTAAATGTATTTGTACAAAATGTATAAAATGTATTTGTTGTAATTTATGTAGATTCGCAACAGGTTTCCGCCTGGTTTCTCATTATGTGCTATGACCATATGGCTAATGCAATAAATAATATTTGATTTGACCAGGGCTAACTGGCTAAGTTAGTCTTGCTAGGCCAGTAGGGAGACCAGGGAAGAATTTTAATGTGGGGACCCAGAAGGGTTTCTTCAGAAAAAAGGGAAGGGGGAAAAGGAATAGGGGGTCAGGCTAGATTGAAGGCCAGGCGGAATAACTCTGTCTTACAGGCCCTTATGAACCCCGTATGAGTGCACTGCAACTCAACTAAATTGAGGGGGGAAGGAGACAAATTTCAGACATCTGATAGTCAAAGCGGTGCAGAGCTTGATGGTCTGTTTGTGCTCTTCAGGGAACTGTGGCTCTGCCTTCCTTCAGATAGATGTGGGGCGATCCTCCTGGCCTCTAGACCAGAGTTACCTCACTCTGTTGCCCACCACAGCCTTGATGATGCCTGCTGATGCGAAGCTGGATAAGAACCGTTCAGCAGTCCGGATGTTTAAAGAAGGTAAGAAGGTCTTCAGCCATGTGGAGCCACCTGAGGACTGTAAATGGCCTGGGTTGTATTTGCTAGGCATCTGAGAGCCACTGTGGTGTAGTGGTTAAGAGCGGTGGACTCGTAATCTGGGGAACCGGGTTCGCGTCTCCGCTCTTCCACATGGAGCTGCTGGGTGACCTTGGGCTAGTCCCACTTCTCTGAAGTCTCTCAGCCCCACTCACCTCACAGAGTGTTTGTTGTGGGGGAGGAAGGGAAAGGAGAATGTGAGCCGCTTGGAGACACCTTCGGGGAGTAATAAAGCGGGATATCAAATCCAAACTCTTCTTCTTCATCATCTCCCTGTCTGTGCCCCACAGGAGACTTCCTGGCTTCAGCTCTAGGCGAGAAGTGGGATCGTGTCAGACTCACTTGTAGCCAGCCTTTCAACAAGCGCACGCAGTTCGGTCTCTCCTTCATCCGAATCCGCACTCCGCAGGACACAGACGACAGCAAGTCGGACCCAGTCTCTATTCCTAGTCAGGTACAGATCCATGGGTTATGGGAAGCTATCCTGCAATTTTACCCAAGCATAGGGGCCAAAATCCAGCAAGTAAAGAATATTGTGCACAAACTGGACATTAAAACTAGTGAAGTTGTTTGTGTATATAAATAAAAATAATAATAAAACAAAATAAAGTGTGCACAATCTCCCCATTTATTTTTATTTATTTTTCAAATTAAAATAATAATCGGGAGGCTGCCAATTCTTCTGTTTGTCTGCTCAAAAACCACCCTCTCCCCCCTAGGAAGTCTATAAAATTATCCATGGAGAAAGTGAACAGAGAAAGAGTTTTTTCTCACTATCTCATAACACTAGAATTTTTCGACATCTTCAGTGAAGCTGAAGATTCAGGACAGATGAAAGAAAGTATTTTAGGCATCGCGTAGTTGGATTACGGCACTTGTTCGCAGGAGGCGGTGATTGCCACCCCCCCAGGTGGCTTAAAAGACGGTTAGACAAATTCAGGGGGGAGAAAGCTCTCAATGGCTACTAGCCATGGTATGTTCCGCTTCCGCTGCCAGGGGCAGTAATGCTTCTAAATACCAGTTGCTGGGAATTGCAGGAGGTGAGAGTCCTGTAGTGCTCAGGTCCTGCTTGCCGGTTTCCCACAGGCATCTGGTTACGAGAACAGGATGCTGGGATTTGGCCTGATCCAGCAGGGTCTTCTTCTGTTCCCTGCAATATGAAATCACTCGGGGGATTTTTGAAGGTCTACTGTTCCTAGCGGCCACCATTATTCAAAAGCACAATGACCTTGTTCTACCTTGCTTTGCCTGCCAGACGCTGGCAGGGATGTCCTGCTTGTGAACATCCCCGATGCCTTTGATTGGCAGAATACTGAGCCAGGTGGGCTGTTCTTCTAGCCCAGATTGGCCATTCTTATACTGATGAGCAAAATCTGTTGTCTGTGTTTTTTTGTATTTGAGCTGAGCTATAGAAGTGGGGGAGTAGGGGACAAAAGGAGTTTAAGTCTAGTATCTTACACAGGACTTCCTCAGTTTGCTAATTATTGATCTAATTATTGATCTCTTAAATGTTACCTCTCTTCTTTCATCTTCTTTCAACATAGGGGGATTGCGAAGAAGGCGCAGCACAGACTGTACTTTTTGAGAATTCTAAGGAAAACCCATCTTCCGCAAAAGCTGCTGCTTGCCTTCTATCCCTGTGCCATTGAGAGCGTGCTCACTTATGGCTTATGTGTGTGGTATAGAAGCTGTACTACCCAGGATAGGAGGGGGTTGTGTAGAATTATTAAAACAGCAGAGAGTATTATTGGCTGTTCACTCTCTACCTTAGAACGTATCTATACCATCAGGTGCCACAGAAAGGCATTAGATATATCAAGAGACCCATCACACCCTGGTCACCGTTTCTTTGAGCTCCTGCCATCAGGACAGAGATACAGAACGATGAAGGCGAGAACGAGCCGTCTCAAGAACAGTTTCTTTCCTAGAGCAATTTTGGCCTTAAATGGAAACTCTGGACTCTGAAGTCATCTTATTTTATTTGTTATGTTGTTCTGTATTGTATTGTGTTTATCAGTATTTTTAAATTATGTGGAGTGCCTTATTTGAGTTGATATAGCAACCGAGGAATTTCGTTGTTCCCGCGAGGGGACAATGGCCATAAAGATTTATTCTATTCTATTTGTTGCCCACAGGCTCCTTCCAAGTCCGGCAGCAGCCCATGGCTCTCCAACGCAGCCTTCTGCAGGACATTCTTCCCAGAGGCGCCATCGTAAGTACCTGCGTGTGTGCATTCATTGCCACACTGCATCCATTGCTTGCATCCACCTCTGGCACAGGGCCCCCGGAAGGATGGACAGAAGGGAATGCAGGCCTCAGCCTGAAAAAATGTTAGTCTGAAAGTTCTGGAGGTCTTCAGGGAAAGGCTGGACAGTCATCAGTGTGCTTAATGTGCAATGCATTCCATTTTTGGACAGGGCAGGTTGGAGCAATAGAGAACAGACAGTCCTTTTATATAATCATAATCATAATCATAATTTATTATTTTTACCCTGCCCATCTGGCTGGGTTTCCCCAGCCACTCCGGGCGGCTTCCAACAGAATATTAAAATGTAATAGTCTATTAAACATTAAAAGCCTTCCTAAACAGGGCTGCCTTCAGATGTCTTCTAAAAGTCTGGTAGTTGTTGTTCTCTTTGACATCTGAAGGGAGGGCGTTCCACAGGGCGGGTGCCACCACCGAGAAGGCCCTCTGCCTGGTTCCCTGTAACTTGCCTTCTTGTAGTGAGGGAACTGCCAGAAGGCCCTCGGCACTGGACCTCAGTGTCCGGGCAGAATGATGGGGGTGGAGACGCTCCTGCCCCTCCCAACAAAGTTCTGCCCCCCCCCCAAAAAATAAAAAAATCCTGGCTACACCCATGGTCCTAGGCCTCTGGGGGGACTTGTACCATTGTTCAAAACCTGAAAAGTTGCATGCAGTTAAAGAGACAGTTGGTGCCAAACCGCTTTGCCCTCTAATATAATA